>CM028136.1:646627500-648102500 GCA_016271365.2 Neoceratodus forsteri | reverse complement strand
TAGTGCAACAGTTCTCAAACCTTGTCATAGTGAGCCTCCCCTAAGCTATGGAAAAGATCTTGAGCCTCCCCTCAAAATACTGAAATATTTTTGGGCCTCCCCTTAGAAAAATAGTATACTTTTCACAGTACACCTGGAATAAATTGAAACCTCTTTGCATAGTTGGCTCTCATGTCATTAAGCTTATTGCCCCCAAAAACAGGACAACTTACCTGCTCCAATATTTTGACTCTCAAACCATTGTTACCCCTTACTGCCATCTCTTCATGGGTCAGACTGCTTTTTCTGTTTCCCCCTCTAGCTGGAATAGCCTTCCTGCCGACCTCTGTCTCTCACCCTCTCACCCTGCTCTTAAGCAACTTCTCAGGGATCATTTTACTCCCTCCTGCTCTTATTCCTAGTACCTGTATGGTTAACTCTTGTATTTGGACAGTTCTGCTGCCAGCTGAATTGATCAATTGTTCCTCGCATTGTTAGTTTATTGTTTTTAATTTGTTTGCACTTTTATTCATTTTGTATTGCTTGAGTGTTTTGCAGTTACATCTTGAATTGTATTCTGTCACTACCCTTCCCTGGGTACACCTGAAATAAGCCATGTCTCAGTGTATAGTACCTTCCCTGGTCACAGACTTGTGAATAAATACATAAATTCACTTACTGTTATCCTCTTTCAGTTTGTCTTTCCCCTTCACACAAAATCTATAAAGTTCAAAATTGAAATATAATACTTTTTCAAGGACTGCTTGAGCCTTCCCTGGAACAGGTTGGGGCCTCCCCAAGGAGGCTGGCCTCACCATTTGAGAACCCCTGCTCTAGTGTATTCAATTCACTATTAGCTATTCACAAAACTGCTGGACATTGGAGTCAATAAAGAACTGTCCCATCTTATTTGAAGCCCCCACTGTGAAACTGTGGGCAAGAATCAGATATGATAATTCTAAACTTACTGAGAGGTTTATAACAAATATAGGGATAGAACAGGGATGCATGTTTGCTCTTGAAGCCCATACTGTGAAACTGTGGGCATAAATCAGATATGATAATTCTATACTTACTGAGAGGTTTATAACAAATATTGAGTAGGAGAGGAATGTGTGCTTGCTCCAACCCAGTTTAATATCTATGTAAATAAAATATCTGCTAAGATGGATAATGTAAGCTTTCATTCCCCTAAAATCAGTATTTTGAAGTTTCCTGATTTGGGGTATGCAGATGACAGGTTGCTGTTGTTGTAGAGTAGTAGTAGGCTTTAAAAAGAATTTCATATGCTGCAGAAGGTAGCTGCAGATCTAGTTGTTAAAGTAAATATTTTCAAAATTAAGATGTTCATTTTTGGGAGGCAACAAACTATGTTTATTTAGAAATGTAAAGGTGAAGTTGTTGAATTAGTGAAAGAATATGTGTATCTGGGTTTTACAATAAGTTTATTTGGGATGGTGTATAAGTTTAGTTGGGATGGTGTACTGTATGAACAAAACACAATAAATCAGTGAAAATTAAGATGACACAAACACTACATGCTCTCAATATATTTAAGCCATTATACTGAGGAAACTGTGTTTCATATTTTTTGAGCTACTAAAGCAAAAAAAATTTTTACTTTTTATTTATCAAACAGGTGCACTAGACGGGACCATTGCCTATTTTCAAGGACAACCAGGGAGATCACAACAGAGGAAAATGAACAATAACTGACAATAAAGCCCAATACCTGACATTATAAATGTCCAAGATACAATGTAGAATACCAAGTGGGATATTAGGATTGGCAAACAAGGTACAGGTACAATGCAAGGTACATACAGCATAAACTAGTTAAAAAGATATCAAGTACAAAGCAAGATAAATACATCAAGAAAGAAATTTTCTTAAGTTTGTGGCTTTGTGCCAAAGAAGAAATTTAAAACAGAATTTTGTATTTCTTTTGAATTCTTTCTTCTGAATTTATTTACTAGTCAGGCTTCACTGGTTAGTGAGACTTGTCAGCTCACTGGCATTGTTGCAGTGAGTGACACTGAGCTCTGACTCTATTATTTCATAATAATATTATTTAAATTTAATTTCACCCTCCAATGAGAAATACAACCATGGCAGTCCGAGACATACCAGAGCACATACAGTAACTGGCCCAGAGGCCCCAGCAAAGCTGCAGTTGGTGGAGACCAGCAAGCTGCAGGTGAGGGTGGGCATACTGCAGAGTGACACTCACAGAGCATTCGTCATATTTTTTACCCAATCAAAGCACCAGTACATCATCGACTCACATTAGGTAAAAAAAAGTACCAGAACTAGTGCTGCTAGGAGGATGTTGTCATTAACTACAACTGATAAAACCAATGGGTATGTGTCCTCCTCATCCCTTGCCACTTCCACCAGTACCACCATCACCTCATTCTTAATAACCACCACCACTGCTCTGATCCACTATCCATCCACTCTGACTACTAGCATCCCAACTTCTGCAATAGTGGCCCTGCCAGGCACTCATGCCACTGTGACTGAGACACTTCCTGCCACTGTGACTACAGATGTTGCAGATTTAAATATCTCTGGTGAAGTGGCCACAAATTTCCGCAGACCTAGGAACATTGACTTCACCAAAATTGCACATTTTCTACACCAACTTGGCTACTGTTTTGGTGAACTGGCCACTTCAAGAGTAAATTTTAGTAAATTTGCTGAAAAAATGCACTTTCATGGTTCAAACCTTTGTTTATTCAGTGATTTTGCACCTCATGAATTCCACAGAATTTACAAATTAATTCATAAAGTGAGTTTTTGGACAGCTTTGCTCATCCCTAACTGTGACTCAGACCACTCCTGCCACTGTGACCTAAACCTCTCATGCCGCTGTGACCCAGCCTACTTCTGCCACTGTGACCAAGACCACTCCTGACACTGTGATCCAGACCAGTCTCACCAATATGACCCATGCCAGTTTTGCCACTGTAACTGTGATGACCACCAGCAATGCTTCGGTGACACTGGCCCCTACTACCACTGTGGGCCCAGCCAACCGCACAATTATTTCCAGTACTATCCTGTTTCTTGGCCTGTCTCCAATACTTTAGAACTTGGTAGTGTGGATAAGGAGGGGCACTTATCCAGGTCTGAGTACTTTCCACCAGCAGAGAAACTGCCCACTAACACATCATCTGAGGTGGCTAACCTAAGCAGCTTTGATGAGGCAGAGTATGAGGAGTATCTTGAGAGGCATAAAGCAAGAAAGTCGGATGGCAAAAACAACTCAACCTCTTGAGGGCAGTGGCAGGAGAAAGAAGGATATGGATTCCACCCAAAAAAAAACTTGACAATCTGTACTTCAGCACTTTGCTCAGCAGACTCCCATTCTATCCTGAACAGTCAAGTGTAGCAGGCACGGGGCACCAGTAAGCCAGGAGATAACCCACAGAAGTAGGTCAATACAAGAAAAGCTAGTGAGGGCCAAAAGAGTGGTGCTGGTACTCATGGTGATACTAGCTGAATGAGTGGTGTCAGAGCCAGTAAAAGCATGGTATGGCTGCATTTTACATTACTAAAAGAAGATAACAGAAAGGTAATGTGAACATTGTGCAGCACAACTATCAGCAGGGGGAAATATCTGGCAAATTTAACTAACACCTCCTTAATGAGCCACCTAAAGGTAAAGCATCCCCGTGTTTTTAAAGTGTCAGAATCTGTGACTGTGGTACCATCGGACCCATCCGGGACCAGTGGTGATGATGCAGGCAGTTGTACTAGTGGCAATTCCACAGACCATTCTGCCTCCAAACAAATGCTGGTACTACCACTCCATCCCCTTCAACACCAAAGAGTCCATGCACCCTCAGCACTCACGCCACTGGCAGGCACTAGTATCCTGCTATTTTCACACCACTTGGCAACAGCGGAACATCTCCCATCCACAGTCAGTACCAATAATGAAAGCATTCCAGGCCAGACCTAAGTGCCAGTCTTCCAATCCAACAGCTCAGCACATTATGCAGCTTATATGTGAAAGGATGGCACTGGATTTGCAACCCTTTTCTGTTGTGGAAGACATTGGCTTTCAGAGGCTTATACTGCAGTTGCAGCTATTTTACCAGATCTCATCACAGTCCACATTTTCACAGACTGTGGTGCCAAGGATACATGAGAGTGTGAGAACGGCAATTTCACATTACTCTTGGAAGCTGTGGTAGGAGTCTGCCACTGCACCTCTGATACCTGGGGCAGTACAAACTCCATGCATGCATATCTATCCTTCACCACACACTGGTGAGTGCAAAAGCATATGTCTCCTGTTGCCAGTTCCTGCTACTTTCCCTGTGTCACTGTCTCTCCCTTCATCCCTCCACAATCTGGCAATCATTCCAGGTCTTCTCTTCTAAATGTGGGGTTAATGAAAAAGACTACACATCACTGAACATCCTAGCATTCATTCAAGAGCTACTGAAGTCTTGGACAGTTGATACCAATCTGCTTGTTGTATTTTTGTCACGGATAATGACGTCAATATGGTGAAAGTAGCTGGTGATGGAAATTTCAGCAGCATTCATTGCCTTGCCTAAACCTTGAATCTAGTGGTCACATCAATGAAACATCACAGTTCTGAGGCTAGCAAGACAATCTCAATGGCACGCTTCATCTGTGCTCATTTTCATCACCCTGTAAAGATGACTAAACCAACTAAGTGAAGTGGAATAACACCTTCGCCTGTCTCAGCATCAACATCACTTGATGCAGGATGTGAGTACCAGATAGAATTCATCATACCTCATGCTGTCTAGAGTGCTAGAACAGAAAAGAGCATTTCATGTCATCTCAGTGGAGTGTGACATTGGGAGATTCCTAGGCCAGTATGAGTGGTGACTGACTGATGCCATGGCAAGAGTACTTGGGCCATTTGAGAGGAGAATGCATTATCTAAGTGCATCCACTGCCACTCCAAGTCAGGTGATCCCAGCAATGCATATCATGAAAACATCAATGGAAAGATATGTAGAGGACACAAGAAAATACCAGATTGGGCTGCTGTGCTCACTGAACACCTCCAAGCTGAACTGGATGTAAGGTTTGCAAAAGTCCTGGACAGTTACAACTACATATGTGCAGCCATGTTGGAGCCCCCGGTTCAAATGTGAGATTCTGCACATGGCTATGGATAGCTGCAGAATGGCTCACTTTTGCCAACTGCTGTGTGATGTGATTTTCTGACTGGTTGCATTTGAGGAATGGTGCAACCATTTCGGAAAGAAACCTATAAGAGAGAGAGTGAATGCCATCTGGAAGGTCTGGTTCTGGTTGGTCTCCAGTGGAGAAGATGGGGAAGACATGCTTGGTACTGGTGGCCGCACTTATGACAGTTGAATGGGCACTGCTTAACATGTCTGTACACCAACAGCACCAGAAGAGGACAACGTCACAGCTTTTTTCTGTGGAAAATATAGTGAACGGATATTTTGCAGAGTCTCTTGAGCCCTTTCAGGTTGCTCCATTAGGCTACTGGGCACAGAAGATGCATTTATCTGCCCACTTGGTGCAAGAGGCCTTGAGATACATCAGTTACACCCCAACCCCACAAGTGGGCCATCCAAGAGGATGTGTAGTACAGCTGGTGAAGTTGTTGAACCTCATTGTTCAAGACTAGTCCTTGAACACATCCAACAGCTTGTTTTCATGGGCACAATTATGACTTACCCCCATAAAATAGAAGTAGTCTGCTCTTACTGATTGGTTTTCTCCATAATGTTTAGCTGCATTTTTCCCAATGCTTCCTTCCTGCAGTGTTGCACCCACCATTGAAAGACAAGTATAAATAATTTGTTCTGAAATAGATATCACATCTCTTCTTCTTGTTTTAATACATGTCATTATCCTGTATTTTAGAAACAGCAAGGATGCTGAACAAAAATGCAGCTACAGTATAAGAGCCCCAAGGTTATGTCAAAATCCAGTGGGTGCTGGCTTGTCACATTACTACTTCCTAACAATGAGGTTGTGATACTGGGTGCACTGCATAGTGCACTCACCACTCTACATTTGCATAAAGTGTACAAAAACAACATTCCCCAAATATTTTTGTTTTATGTAAAGAACCACATACAGTAGTTCCAATGTTTTGCTGATGTAGCTTGATTAGAAGACTGTTTTTACAGTTTTCATCATTTTGTTATTCCCTTTCTTACTTGCAATCATTTATCTCAGAAATAAAACAAGCATTTGTCAATGCTGATTGTTTGATGTTTTTATTTTTTTTATTTTGACCACAACTTTTGAAGACACTTGTTTTAGGATTCACCTTATAGACAGGATATGTACCATTTATAGTATATTGGCTGAAATGTCATTTCATACCAGAGGTGCGAAAACACATCTTGTCCAGGATTTTAAGAATGACACATGTCACATTTATGAAGTGGTGTGGAAAAATGGCTGTGTTGAAAGTTTGGAGCCAAAATATTGAAAATTAGTGAAGCTATGCGTGATCACTGAAATAGTATAATGTTCAGTCATAACCTGGGCACTTTACTGCATTTGTACACCAACATTTTCAGCATAGCCTTCTTATTACCCCACCTAATGAATCCAGTAGATGAAAAATTTCAAATCCCTGCCAAAATGTAATTCCATGCCACCAAAATGTTGTTCTGCGCCACTGATACAAAAATACATTTTGGCCAAGATTTGAAAAATGACAGCTGTCACATTCATGAGGTGATGTGAAGAAATGTCTATGTTGAAAATTTGGGGTAAAAATATTGAAAATTACCAAAGTTAGGAACCTGCATTCGCAAACTTCAATGTAGTCTCATAACTATGTTGTTTTTTAATATTTTTATTTCAAATTTTCAGTAGAGCCTTCTTATGACACCACCTCATGAACAAGGGTGGAGAAAATTTTCAACATCTGCCCAAAAGGGGATTTCCTACAGTGACTGCAAAATCACCTTTTGGGACAGATTTGCCTAATTTCACTGCAACTCTTCATGACGTGGGGTCCCAAAAAAGGCATGTTGAAAATTTGGGGCAAAATATCCATAACTGGTCAAGTTATGCTACTGAGTTCAAAACCCCACTGAAACACATTGAACCGTATACCTAATTTCTTCTGTTTATGGTCTGGCTTTGAAGAGTGAAGAGCTGTCTGTGGTCGAGAGAGGACTACGGTGTTGGACCACTGGTGGGTAAGTAAGGGCTTGGGAGGGTGTGGGGCGGTGGGTGCTGAGTGGGAGGGTTGGGTAGGGGGGAACTAATGGTGCAACATACATTGATGGATGGTTTCTTTTTACAGGGTTAAAAAATATCAAGGGTCAGTTACAGATGCATTCTGACACTGAGATTAGGCACCCAGTGTTGGGCTTGTTGGGGGAATGGGGTGGAAACCTGGATAAAGTGGGGTTAAAAGAAGCGGTAGCAGGATGGGCACCCACTTCACTTACATGAAAAATAAATATATATAAAGATGGGAAGGGCGGGTGGGCAGGTGAGCCACCTGGAGGATGGAGAAACAAGCGGTAGTGGAGGTGGGCACCTGACCCACTTACATTACAGAAAAAATGTATAAAGATGGGAAGGGTGGACAGCTGAGCCACCTGGAGGGACATGGAGAAAGAAGCGGTAGCAGGGGTGGGCATCCCCTCCACTTAAATTACAAAATTAAATATTTATAAAGATGGGATGGGTGGGTGGGTGAGCTTCACTTACATTAAAGGGATATTGTCAGTCCCTTATTTAGTCCCCATACTAGTGCAGGGACCACTGTACCTGAGTTCAGCTAAATATGTTTTTATGTACTAGAAAGAAAGCTGAACTCAAAAAACTAGTTACTTTTTCGAAACAAGGGATAAGAAGTACTTTAATTACACTCAGAAAGTGGAGCCATGATACTGGGCATTTACATATGCATATTCATATAAATATGCATACGTGCATGACCGGAATCGTGGCTCCAGTTTCAGACTGCAATTAAAGTACTTTTTATCTCTCGTTTCAAAATACTAACTAGGTTCCCAAGTTCAGCTTTCTTTCTAGTACCTAAAAACATATTCAGCTGAACTCGAGTACAGTGGTCCATAAGGGACTGACTGTAACATACAGGCTGCTGGTGTTCACGGCCAATCAGCTGCTTGCTGACTGGTCTGCTTCATGCAAATCAAAGCACTGAAGCCCTCTCCGAGTTGAGAAGCTCAGTTCTTTTCAAGTACAAGACATTTCTGCCCTTTAGTCAGCGAGTGGCATCCTAACCAGACTGCGTGGTCATTGGTCTAGACTGCAGAGCCCCTGCTATTTTCAGCTGCAGTGGGCTCGGCAGTGACACATCCCCAAAATCCCCTTACATTGTAGCAAAACGTTTGATGCGCAAGCACATCAAATGTAAAAAGAGGCTGCCTTCTTTTATTGCTCATTTAAAATCCCTTCATTTCATTTTCTTTTTCCACACATCCACTTTACTGCCACCCAGCTTATGCTAGAGGCACTGCAGTCCCATAGAGGGACACTGTCTGTGACCCCACTTCATGAGACCATAGCCAACCATGCCTCGCTCCCCTGTCTGGTCCCCAAGCAACCAGGACTAGAGGGCATGGGATGAAGCTGGAGGGAGGACGATTCAGAGGAAACGTGAGGAAGAATTTCTTCACAGAACAGGTGGTGGACAAGTGGAACACCCTGCCAGAGGAAGTAGTGGGGGCTGAAACAATCACGGGATTTAAGAATGCATGGGATAGACATAAAGGAATTCTGGAGGTCAGGGGTAAGGGGCAACAGACTTCTAGGAAAACAAACTGAACTTACAAGCTCAAATGGGCAGACTGGGTGGGCCATAGGCCCTTATCTGTCGACACTGTCTATGTATCTATGTAACCAAGGTCCATTTGGAAACTTAGTTTGCTCGAGTAGACAACAGTACTGACAGTACTGTAGCCTTATTGAAAACATTTGTCTTTTTTTTTTTTTAATCTGTTATTTTTCCCCTCCATGCTGTCCACCAGGGATATACCCAGTAATCAGACAGGGATTGTGCTCTTAAATCAGACAGGGACATACCCTGCCTTGCAATCAGACAGGGAATTGAGTATACCCTGTTCAGGCTCTATGAGCTGTCATTGAGACAGCAGGGAGGTTGTTTTTTTGGTTTTTTTTTCAGTCAGGCCCATCCCCCAACATGGTGCCCAACTCCATTCCTATTCATGGCCCATCAGAATGGCCACACAACAAACATTTTTACAGCACCATGTTGGTCCCTTAGTGGGTTGGGAATCCCTACAAGGAGACCAATATGGAGCGTTATCAAAAATGTTATGTAAACCCTTGCCCTTGGGCCCTACCTGAAAATGAAATGAAAGGATGTAAAAGAGCCATAAAAGCAGACAACTATTTTTACTTCAGTTTCTATTTATTATTTATACTGAATAGATATGTGAGCAAAAGTTGCCCATTTTCACATGCATCCAGTGATAGGCAAATACAACATAAGTTACGAAAGTATGACAATCAACAATTAACATTATTAGAATACAAGACATACTAGGTGCAAGACAGAGTACAGGTATGACACAATAACAACAGTAACACAATAAAAAGTGATGAAAAGTGCTTGAAAAAAAATCTGTGTGCTAAATAAAGCAAGAAAGGAACAGCAAAATTATGACAACAGTAGAAACACTTCCCTAAACAAGCCCTATCAGTGAAGCATTGGGGTTAATGTGCGTGGCTTTAATGAAAAATATTTAACAGCGTGATACTGGAAATGTTATGCATTGTTTAGCTTTGTACAAATTGCAGCTGCTCAGTGAGTAGCCTCCTACACTACTAATCTTCTCTATCACTGTGCCAAAAAAGGAGGATTTGCAAACCTCCTGTATCTTGTCTTATTTAAACTGGTGCCTTGCTTCTTCATTTACTGTTGTTAACGCATGTTCAAGTAGCCTTTTTGTATGCTGCCTGACCCTGTGACTTGACTGCAGCTAAACACTGTTGTATTACTGGCACATAAAATCTCTTCTTCACAAAGGCCAGCTTGGCCTGTCACACTCATCATTGCCATTACTGTGCACATTTTTGTGTATTATTATTATTGATATATGCCCCAGTGTTAAACAGCATGAACATATATGCTTGATTATTAAATAGCATGAAAAACTAAAAGCAGGCTTCAGGGGGTGGGCAAGGAAAAGTAAATTAGCAATTCTGAAAGCTCATGTGGCAGCCAGAGCCCAAGGTCCTGGTATGAGTCATGGCAGCATTTTTCAGGTGGAGCAGCTTAAGTTCTACTGAACACAGATTGCTATTACCTGTGATTTTGACTGCATTTGATTTACCCTGTGAGTCTGACTCCAACCCACCACCACTGATGTGATCAATAATGACATGAGCGTTACTGGACCACCACTATGTGATACTGCTGCTGCTAACCTACAGACACCCAGATAGGATCTGGTGATGATCTTTCAACACTGTGTTGTGTCCTGCAAGCAAAGATAAGTATTATTTGTGGGGATTTGCTTTTGGGGGGATGGGGTGATGTAGGTAGTAAAGGCTTAACATACATGGGGCTCAATTTTCAATCAGCCCTTAGAGAGGTGCAATATGCACTGATCTGCAGCTGCTGCAACCTCTGGGTGCATCAGGGACAATGCATCCTATGTTATAAAAATGGTGGTCCCTGCACCAAAGTCCTGTGAGTTGCTGCAGCCACAGAGTTGTGCCAAACTTTAGGTGTACCTGAGGAAGTTAGGGGGGGTTAATATGCCTGAAAGGCGGGAACCGAGGGCTGAGGGAGCAGTGTGATTGCCATTCGGGATGACAGGGGCACAGCAGCAATGAGAGGAATCTGAGGAGTCACTTGGCGGAGGTGCCATGTGCAATGGCACAGAGCCAATTGGCCCGGGTAGAGAGGTTGGGGAAGCCAGACCATCATGACCTGGACCCCAGGTGGCAATATCCCTGGCTTCTGCTCCACATGTGCCACAGTCCCATACATGCAGCGGGTGGCAGTGGCTGCCAGTTGCAGTGTGCATTCAGTGGATGAGTATGTTTCCTAGGCACTGCAACATTCCCCTGGTACACATCCCCCCACATGGTGAGTGGCAGATGCCTGACTACACTGCCAGGAACTATGGCATCTGTAGGGCAGGTGCCAGGGATGTTGCCACCTGGGGTCCAGGTCATGACGGTCTAGTCATGCCAGCCCCCCTACCTGTGCATAACACCTCCGCCGAGTGCCTCCTCAGATCCTTATCACTGCCACCATGCCCCCACTGTCTCCCACTGCTCCCTCGGCCCCCAATCCCCACCTTCCAACCAGCCCAGTGGCACTGAGGGTTGAGGTGCTAGATGCCACACCTCACGCCATGCCAGCGACCCGGGTTTGGGAATGAGCCCAGGCTGCTGGGGGTCGGCAGGAGGGGGAAGAGATTGAGTGTCCGGAGGACTGCTCTCTCTCTTCCCAGGGAGGGTGGGGAGAAGCGACTGCTCCTGGAGTGGCCTCTGGTGGAAATCGGGGGCACCCAGTATGGCGACGCAGCAGATGTAGGGACGAAGTTACAGCATGACATTGCCTTGATATGCCACACTCCGAGGGGGAAGGAAAAAACAATGGAAAAATCCCTGTGGCACCCTGTGAGATGATGGAGGCCCCAGTGGAGCGCCCACATCCCTACACTGGCCCAGCACACCTAGGTTTCTCCACGGGCCAACCCGGCGACAAAGGTAGGTCTTTCACACTTAGCTACAAAGAGCCACTAAGGGAGGGTGGACCCAGCCCCAGAGGTGATCCAGGGGTCAGACTTGCTGATGTCTTCCGGAGGGAGAAATGGGGAAATGCAGGGATTCAGGCCGGGAGTAGAGGCACATCCGAGAGGGCACTCCCGAAGGATGCCCGGGAGGTTCAGATGAGATAAAGAAAGTTTTAAAAAAAAATCCCCACCTTCCAGGTTCCCCCCCAATCACCTCCCTGCCAGGCAGGAGTGCAGGGCCCTTAGACTAGTTACTGGCTGGTCTACCCTGAGCCCCCTCTTGTGACCACAGCAGGGTTTCTGCAATTCCAAATAAGGATATGGTGTAGCCCTGGCATGTGCAAGCCCTCTTGCAGCCTAGCACAAGGAGCTTCTGCAACAATGGTGGCACAAGGGTGGCACCGGATGGCTCTGGTGCATGGCATTCCATGTCCAATGCAACCTGCATTCAAAAATTGAGATTGCCACAAACTTTGACACAAGGTACCACTTGGGTCAAAGCTGATTGGTACAGATCCCTTGCATCAAAGCTTTCATTTTGAAAATGAAGCCCACTGTGTCCAAACAGCAAAGGTAAGTATTCAAGCAATTTTTTTTTCTGGTGGGAGTGGAGCTAAAGGTGGGAAAAGTTTACTTTAACTGCACAGCTTGCCTGTCACACTTTTAAACATGTTTGCTCTTCTGTCTTTTATTCCTGCAAGTATAGATCACATAGGTGATGACAGATTCTGTTGCTGTTTAACTCTGGCCTGGATCAGAACTGATTTGGTAGCCAAACATCATCAAGAAGCAAACTGTAAAAGTGCAACACATTGACAAAGAACCAAATCCAAACAACACAATGTAAGGGAACTGAGAGAGAGAACCCAAAAGAATCCAAGAAAGCAAACTTAAGAATCTGAGAGCGAGCATTCAAGAATCTGAGACACAGACCTCAAGAAAAAACAGTCCAACTGACAGACATCAGGTGGTGACAAATTGCAACCGCCTGCCCTACCCTGCTTCAGAAATACAAAAAATATAGAATGTGGTCAACAGAAGAAGGCCTAACTGACCTGTCTGTCTCTCTGTCTCTCTGTCTATCCAGCAGGGGTCTGTCCTTTTTAATTTTATTTTACAGCTTTTGGCTGGAAGGTACACTGAGCTGAAGGTAGTTTCAGGTCTGTCGAGGGATCAGAGAGCTGTTAAGTGACTTGCTTTGCTCTGGGTCACACAGTATGGAAGTTATTATTACCATACTACATCACTATGTTTCTAGACCAGACCGTTACTTTTGCCACTGCCCTAGCCACTCTCATCCACTTGTCCTACCTTCCACTGGCTGGGTACAGCTGATCATCCTTGTATATCATACCACAGGGAGAAAACCAGGACTTTGGAGCAAGATAGGCACACCCCAATAGGATCTTGCTTGACTGACACAGCTGGTCAATGGTCGCCCACCTAGTGGTCCTGGTCTGAATAACTGCTGTGGATAAACTGTAAGACTGTGAAAACAAAGTTGGTGATGGATCTGATTGGAGGAGTGCAGCCAAGCATCACTGAAGCAGGGAGAAAATATATCTGTATAAAAAAAACACTCCTTTAAACTGCTGAATGACATGAAAGCTGACAAAAAGCAGCCTATTTTATTTATTGTTTGTAAACAAACTTTGTTAATGTGACCTCCCTGTGAGGGGCTTACCTGTGAGCCCCAGAAAACACTGTTTTCCCCGGGGTTTTGGTTCCAGACCCATTCTTTTTTTTCCTTCTGGGTCCCGGTTTCCTGGCTGTCTCCTGTGTTTTTGCTCTCTCTTGATGACCCCAGCATGGTTTTTAGAGCAAAAGCGGGGCTGGAGGAGCAAGTCCATGGAGCCACCAGCTGTGGAATTGGCCCTTTAGTGCCAGTGAGCTCTGCACATAAGCAGTAGTGCATTTTCATTTCAGTCATTCATGGCCAGTTTGGTTGTTCTCTGTGGTGGTTCCAGTCCCAGGGAAAGATAAGAGAGGGACCAGGACTGTTAGTAGAACCAGAGAGGCATCTGGGAAGATGCAGGAGCAGTTTTTGTGAGCGTCAATCACCTTGAGAATCAGGACACCGCCTCATTAATATTCACAAGGCAGCATGAATAATGCAAGAGCCAGAAGCCTGTCTAGTGCTGGGACCAACTGAGTAGTGCTAGCGACAAGTCAGAAAAGTGAATAAAGATGTGAAAGGGGTTGTGCGGCAGCAAAAGTGAGGGACTGCTACTGGGCTGAGGGATAAATGCTTAAAATAAATGTGTTTATGTGTGCTGCAGAGACAGTCTGAAGAGGGGACTGGCATGGACTGCAGTGGGAATATGTGAGTGCTGCCTGGGGACATTCAGTAATGGCAGCAGTGACTGCAAGAGGGTTAATTCAGCAGGTTAAAGTGTGCAGTTGGGCAACAGGGCACAAGGGTGGCTACTTAATGCTGTGGAAATGAAGAACTAAAAGTACAGGGTTTGGTTGCAGGGACACTTGACATCTTGGAACTCTGTGTAAACTCTGGACCCCGTTTACATCGGCCACCATGTTTAGCTGCCATGTGACACCAGCCAGCCAATCACCGAGCCAGGATTTTTGTCAAGGACTCTGGGACTGTGTGAACAGACTTTTGGGGGAAAATACAGGGGAAAGTTTAGATGTCTTTTTCTGCACCAATAAAAAATCGAGAGAGCCTCATACATATTCATTTTTCTGAAGGACTGTGACTCCAGCCAATAGGAAGCTGCCAGAAAGCTCCTAAGAGGACAGAATAGTTGGAATTTGAATCAGTTCAGTGGGAGCCCCTCCAGAAGGAGGGGGCTCTTGCTCCTGGAGAGAATGGGGCTGCAGGATGGGCCTGCCTTGGGGCTTCCAGCAATTTGTCCCCCAAGGGAGGGAGTGCCTGCCCCATCAGGAAAAGGGAAAGCAGAAGCAAGAAAGAAGCAGCTTTGAAGAGAAAACAGGGAAAGCTGCAGGTTACTGAATGTTCTGCATTGTTCTGAAGTTGCACCACAGTGGTGAGAGAAAGGCAGCTCAAATGGAAAAGGGAAAGCTGCAGGTAATGAGAATTTGTGTTGAATTGCAGATCCACCTGAGTGGTGGGAAGAGGAGAAAAGAAGTTGTGTCCTGAGCCTGGAAAAAGGACAAAGGTTGTGTCTAAGTCTGGGAAAAGACAAATGTTGTGTCCTGAGCCTGGTAAAAGGACAAAGGCTGCATCTAAACCTGGGAAAAGATGGAATACAAAGCAATGATGAGGAACATGAGAACATAAATGTGCTGAGAAGAAAAGGAAGAGTAAGTCTCTTCACATGGAAAATTGTTATGTTTCTGCACGATAAGAAGAGAGACTTTGAGTGCAGAAGATATGTGTGAGCCAAAGCAAGAATGTGACTGTGTTGAAGTTGAGAGACTGTGAAAGCAGAAGTATGGGCAGGTGCTTTTCGGGGAAGGGTACCTGTTGTCTGTGCCTGAGATACAGCAAGGAAAAGAAACAGATGGCTTTGGCTACACACCATGGCAGAAAAGATAGAGAAAGAAAGAGAGAAAGCAGAAGATAATGTGCTGAATGATTCTGTTGACACCCAGGGCCGGGTGGGGAACTCACTAACCCCCATCAAGTGGGGACTGCCACTGCAGGGGATCATGGGTCTTGTACCCGAGTGTTAGGGTGCTCTGAATAGAGGGAGCTGGGCTGTGGGGACATTCCTGGGTCTGGGTCCTCTGCAGCTGGAAGGCCTTGCGTACATGTCCTGCAACATGCCTGTAATGGTCTGAAAGGGACAAGCTGCAAGATCTGCAAACAAGGAAAGAAAAGATCATGCTGCAGCCTCTGTGCCCCTGCTCAAGCAAAGAGCCTGGTTCTGCAAGTGTTTTCATCAACCCCCCAGGACCTCAGTGAGCTGTGCCATCTTAGGACTGATTCTGCAGAATTGTGAGTAAAATGGGGAATTGCCCTGCACCTGGGGACTGTAAATAGTTCAGGAATGCCCACCAGGGCAGGAGGTAGAGCAAAGGTCTAAATAAAAGAAAGGAACGTAAAAAGTCATTTAATTCAAGTAAGCACATCAACGCCGGCTACTAGCTGCACCTCAGGCCTGCAACTTAAAATCTGGATACCTGGTGACGGGACTGTGGGGTTTTGTTGGACTGGGACCTGTGGGTCTGGGCTTCAGTTACTCCTGCAGCTGTTAGCTAGTTAGTCAGATCTAGTGACTGCCATGTTTGAAATATGGGTTTGAGATAAAAAAGGGAAATGTGATTTTGGGAAATGCGAATCTTTAAGATGCAAATGAAAAGGATTGATTGAACTCTATTCCAGTTCTATCATCCTATACCCTCTCCCTTGTAAATAAACCAAGATGTTTACTGAAGTTATGAATGTTATTGTTATTTGTATTTAATTGTGTTTTATTGTATTCAGTATTATCTTTTTACTGTTAAAGCACCTTGACATCTTGAAAGGCATGGGACAAATAAAGTCATTATTATTATTATTATGTAAGTTTTGTGTTGCAAAAATGAATCCAGAATAAGTGCTATCTGAAATGGGAAATGTAAATGGTGTAATGGAATGGATTGTGGGGAGGTTTGGATCCTGGTAAGTCCATGCTGAGGTAACTGTTGTGGAGGTGGGTTGGTACAACATCCCAGGGGGTTCTACTGCAACCAGTCAGACCCACTAATATGTACTCTGGGTGGAGGCACTGCCATTTTATTTGTTAACTTGGGGACAGGACCCCTGTAGGCCAGCTATGAGAACCCGGGCCCCTTAACCAAGGTCAAGCCTGCACAGCAGGGGTAGTGACCCTCTCCAGGAAGTGCCAGGGAGGGGCTACATTAATGCAGCAGTTAGGATAACATAATGCCACAAAAGTAGGGAAATGTGGCATTAGGGTTTCCAACCCTGACTCCCTACCCCTACCCACCAAGCAGCAAATGGAAAAAAAATCATTATGCTTTTGGCTGTCCTGAGTCTTGGCAAATCAGGGTGGGGGTCTTCATTGGGGTTTTCAAATGCAGTACTCGCCCCACTCTAGAGATAGGCAAAGTCTGCAAAATTTGCTCCATGAATGAATTGTGAATTTTGCAGAATTTGTAAAGTGCAAAGTCATGAAATTCACGGATTGCGAAGTGCAGAAATTCACCTCAAAGTGTGGAATTTCACCCACAAATTCCGTGCTTCACAGCAAAATTACACAATTTGAGGCAAAACCTTTGTGATTGCAGGTGAAGTTGAAGTTTCCAAAGTGTGGGGAAGCTTCATAAAGCTCCATGAAGTTCAAATTTTTAGCACTTTGCACGAACTTCACCACATCTCTACCCGATTCTGATATAGTATTTAAACGTACAGAACTATGTCTGCCCCGCATGTTGCCAAGAACATGTGGGCCCTGCCTGAAAAAAACAGATCACATCTGACCTTATTTGCTCATGAAATGGGGTGAGCATTAGGGTTGAAAACCCCCAAGGAAGACCACACCCATGATTCACCAAGACCCAGGACATCCAAAAGTGCAATATTTTTTTTTCTATTGCTGCTTGAGGAGTGGGAGTGGGGAGTTAGGGTTGGAAGTCCTAACACCACATTTCCCTACTTTTGTGCTGATAAGTTATCCTGACTGGTGCAGAAATACATTTTTTTGCAAAGAATTTCCTTTCTTTTTGAGACAGTGGAATTGTATTCTCATTCACACAGGTCCCTTTGGGACCTATGTGAACAAGTGCAGATGTTCAGACCTTTTTGTCCCTGCAACACAGGAAGAATCCATCCACCTACAGAAGTGCAGGACCTGGCACATTCACTCTTTGCACATTCAGTCTTTACATATTCCCTCTACACATTCATTCTTCACACATTCTGTCTTTATTTTTTTAATTTTGACCCTAAATGTTCCAGACAGTAATTTTATGGCTGCCTTAATAAACATGACATGTAGCATTTATAGCATATTGTCTAAAATCAGACATGAGGAAAGACATATTGTCCAGGATTTAAAAAATAACACTTGCCATGTTTAGGAGGTAGTGTGAAAAAATGGATATGTTTAAATATTTGAGTCAAAATATAGAAAATTAGCAAAGTTATTAG
This sequence comes from Neoceratodus forsteri, assembly GCA_016271365.2. Taxonomy (NCBI): domain Eukaryota; kingdom Metazoa; phylum Chordata; order Ceratodontiformes; family Ceratodontidae; genus Neoceratodus; species Neoceratodus forsteri. The sequence goes on along the minus strand of CM028136.1, from coordinate 648,084,707 downwards.
TGAAAGCTGAAATACTTCAATGTTCAATCATAACCTGGGCATTTTACTTTATTTGTACACCAGCATTTCAGCATAGTCTTCTTGTTACTGAAACCTCATGAATCTGATAGGTGAAAATATTCAAATCCCATAGAAATGTGATTCCACACCACCAAAATGTCATTCTGCACCACAGGTGCAAAACACTTTTTGGCCAGGATTTGAAAAATGACAGCTGTCACGTTCATGAGGTGATGTGAAAAAAATGGCTGCGTTGAAATTCTGGAGTCAAAGTATTTAAAATTGGTGAAGTTATGAGGGAGCATAGACAAATTTCAACGTATGGTCATAACTTTGCCATTTTTACATATTTTACTCCAAATTTTCAACATAGCCTTCTTGTGACCCCGAATAATTCAACCACCATTGGTCATGAGGTGGGCTCCCAAAAAGGCCATATTGAAAATTTGTGGTGAAAATATACAACAGTGACAAAGTTATGCATCAAAGTTCAAAACCCCAAATGTAATGCACTGATTTGTACTTACCTTAGTTTCTCATATTGCAGTCAGCAGTTCCAGCTGCAAGATGTGTCTTTGATGGGAAAGTGGATCTATGCTGTGGGACCCATTCAGGTGAGCGAGGGTGTGTGGTGGGTATAGTTGGGGTGTTAGGTATTGAGTGCTGAGTGGAAGGTTGGGGTGGCATGGTCAGATTGGCAAGGGACCATTTTCTTTTTTACAGGTTAAAAAAACATCAAGGGATGGTTTTCTTCATTACAGCTAACATTAATGTGAGGATAGTGATCGGAAGGTGGGAGGGTGCCACTAGACACCAGGGAAACAACATATATAAGGGGACAGCAATCATAGGGTAGGGGTGCCACTAGACACAAGGGAAACAGCATGCATAAGGGGACAGTGATTTGATGGGGGGGGTGCCACTAGACACCAGGGAAGGAAGATATATAAGGGGATGGTGATCAGAGGTTGGGGGCATGCCACTAGACACCAGGGAAACATAAGATACATAACAGAATGGTGATCAGAGGGTGGGGGAACCACCTAGATGCCAGGAAAACATAACATGCATAATGGGATGGTGATCGGAGGGGTTGGGGTGCCCCTAGATACCTGGGTGCATGCTTAAGGGGATGACATACATAACAGGATGATACATAAGGTGGAGTAAATGAGGAAGGATCTTGGGAAGCTTGAGACATGGTCAGAGAAGTGGCAGCTGAGGTTTAAAACAAGGAAGTGCAAAATTTTGCACTTGGGGCATAGACACCCTGGAGAGAGGTACAGAATGGGGGGCAGTTGCTGACAGTCACCAAGGAAGAAAGGGACCCAGGGGTTATTATTTTAGATGACCTGAAAATGTCAAAGCAGGGTACAAGGGCAGCAGGGAAGGCCAGTGGCATGCTAGGGTGCATAGGCAGAGGTATCACTAGCAGAAGATGGGAGGTAGCGATGCTGTTATATAAAACCCTGGTCAGGCCTCACATGGAGTACTGTGTGCAATTCTGGTGGTGGCACCTTCAAAAGGACATTAGCAGGCTGGAGAAGGCCCAGTGAAAAGCAACTAAGATGGTACAGGGCTTACTCCACAAAATGTACGAGGAGAGATTAAGGGACCTCAATATGTACTTGCTGGAGGAGAGGAGGGAGAGAGGGGACATGATAGAAATATTCAAGTACCTCAAGGGCATAATCAAGGTGCAGGGAGAGAGATCTTCCAATAAAGGAGAAGTACAAGAACGAGGGGGCATGACATGAAATTGGAAGGTGGCAGGTTAAGAGGGAATGTGAGGAAGTTTTTCTTCACAGAGAGGGTGGTGGACACATGGAATGGTCTGCCACAAGAGGTGGTGGGAGCAGGCACTGTGGTTGGATTTAAACATGCATGGGACAGGTGTAGGGGAACCATAGAGGTAAAGCAGAGGGAGGGGGGGTCAGAAGCTGTAATCAAGTAGGGAGCATTTGAGCAGACTAGACAGGCCTAGCAGTCCTTATCTGCTGACAATTTCTATTTTTCTATGACAATGGGGGGGGGTGCACCACTAGACACCAGGGAAAGAGTGTCGCACTGCTATCAGAGCAGCCTGTAGCATGAGTTTCTGATGTGGCTGCAGAACTTCAGCAAATGCTGTTCTTCTCATACAGAAAACACAGGTCAATGGCTGCTCTCGCTAAGTTGGGTATCCAAGATTTTGGGGTGCACAGAGAAGGTATTTCTTACCATTAAATGAAGAAACAAACATCAGAATCCAGCTAAATGGATCCTGTTTAGTTAGATTCTGGTATATCTTTTTTTTAAATGATGGCATTTTTATGGAATTTCCATGCTTACTAGTTTGAGGTGAAAAGAAATAAGATGGCAGATTAAACAGTGAGCACCCTACTCAGCCCTAACTATACGGGTGCTACCACACCCCTATAATTTCTAAACTATTGCCATTTAACAGGAAAGTACACAAAAAACTTCTCAGTTTTTTATATGCACCTGTGATGGATTATTTGCACAGAAAAGTGCCCAAAAGAAAACTGCCAAAATCTGTGTTCTGTTATTTATTTATTTAGTAGCTTTTGGTAACCGGGTAAGTGTGCTAGGCAACAGACCTGCCTATTTTCAGGCATGACCCGGGAGAGCACAGGACATTGGTTACAATATGCAGAAATGCACAGACATAATGTAGGTGTACAGGAGCAAAACAAGATATACATTGGGTAGCACAGTAATAGTTACATAAGAGTACATTTTAGGCATAGATCATAATAAGGATGTAAAATAAAGCAATTACAGTAACCATAAGACTGCTGTGGACAGTAACGACATCAAGGTTCATAGCCACCTAGACAAGCATATTGCATGGGAGAACATTAGTGTAGTACTCAGGGTCAGACCCGACAGCCTGCAGTGGGACAAAGCAAATTAAGAGCATTTGCATTGGCCAGAGGCTAGAAGGTATGAGTGAACAGCGAGTTTTAATTCTTGATGGGAGGCTGAAGTTTCACCATAAGGGGAGTGAGTTCAGAATTTGGGAGCAAAATGGCAATGCCTGTTCACCCATTTTTGTCATGCAAGGTCTAGTGGAGAGCATGGGGACAGAGGAAAACCTGAGGATACGGGTGTGTGAGGCAGGAGTCAGGAGGTTGGCAAGATAGACAGGGCAGGGAGGTCTAGACAGGGAGTCGATAAAGCAGCCCAGGGAGTAGGCTCGAATATCCTTAGGTGACAGCTAATTTAAGCCAGCGTAAAGGAGACAATGATGGGTAAGACGTGGGACAGTTAAGGCGAATCTACAGATGTTGTTGTAGACAATGTCCCGTTTGTGGATTGTAGCAGAGTTTGCAGCAAAGAGGAGGGACAGAGCATATTGGAGCTGTGGTAAGAGAATACTTCTCGCAACAGAAAGTCTAGCGGAAGGAGTGAGGGAGTGGCGCACGCGATAAGCTCCGTCAATTTTAGCATTGACGGCACGGCACACCATATTGACATGTTGAGACAGGTCAAGTGTGGGAACCAAAGTGACCCCAAGGTACTTGAAGGACTCAGTGTTTAAGATGAGGGAGCCATCAAGGCATTGAACCCAGAGCCTGTTCGCAGGGGCAGACAGTTTGTTAGAGGATCCGAATAGCATAGCACAGGTTTTTTCTAGGTTCAGGACTTGGTGGTTGCTAGAGAGCCAGGTCTGCAGGAATTGGAAGTCATTAGTGAGAGTGGAGTGTTAATGTGCATCTATGACTGGTTGTTTACTTGCAGAGCAGAAACAGGCCCAGTACTAGTAGTTTTTTTTTCACTTAGGAAAATAAAAACATCCTAGCAGTTCTCCTGATAAAAAAAAAAAAGACTAATATTCACACTACAACTGTAAAACATTCGACCATCCAAGCTGTAGATTAAGAACTGGATCAGAAACTGTCAGAATTTCTGCTGTTTTGCTTATTTTATAGGGCAACATTCAACACAAAGGACCCCAGACTCAAGCGTGGAACTAATCCCAATGTGCACTTTGTGGGCAAAAACATTTTGGTTTATTTAACAGTTACTATAGCCTAGTAGATTATATCAGACTAATTTTGCTTAGCTATAGGCAGATATCTTCTTTTACTACAAATCCCAGAATCCCCTGCAGCTGACATCAGAGAAGTAGGCAGCAGTGAGAGAGTCAATAGCCTGTAGTTCACATTAGAGCTTTTATAATCTCCAATCAGATGTTTTCTGGGACTGTTTTTCTCCAGGGGATAAGTACAGGCCTCTGTGACAGTACATAGCCAATGGAGGACAGCGTGACCAGCAATACAAATAATCAGAGCCACGGGTGCCAGAACAGAAGGAGAAGTGAGGGTCCTAATGTGCAAGCAAAGCGACACTCGGAATGCTCATAGGCAAAAGTGGGGGTGCTACAGCCCTCTATGACTGTAGGTTCCAGTATCTATAATCAGAACTTATATAAACTCTTAACATGCACTTCAGGCTATTGAATTTTCTCACTGGTGCCTCCTGCTCTGATGTCATCTGCAGAGAATTCTGGGATTTGTAGTAACAGATTATGTCAGACTATGACTAAGCACACTTAGTCTGATACAATCTACTATACTACAGGAAACAGTAAGTGAACAAAATTATTTCTCATGCAAAGTGCACATTGTGACCAGACCAACCCTTTAGTATGGGGTCCCTTTGTGGTGAGTGTTCCCCTTTCACAGGTGGATGGAAGTAGATTTCGCTCTTTCACAGCAGCTCAGATGTCTGTTTCTCTCTTGCCTGTAGCTTCTGTGAGTGCTGGGACACAAGGGCTTCCTTCAGTGAGCTTACACAGGGGCCTCTGATTGGACAGGAAGTTTCAGGAGATCTGGACATCTAACACAGTGTTCCAGCGGCCAAATTACGTAGCACAAATAAGGAATACTTGGGTCCCTGAATACAGATACTCAGTAAAACATTTGAAAAAATGTGTTCACACACCCCTAGGTAGGTAGGCTGAACCCCCAATCTCATGCCAAATTTTTGTTTACACGTAGTGAATAAAAGCTATGTTAGCTTGGGTCTTTCTATCCCTCCTACCAAGCTTTAATAAGATAGAAAACATAAGTATTTTGAATTACTTGTGTTTGCATACAACCTCAAGGATAATGAAAATATTTTATTATGAACTATATAATAGCACATTATCTGTACATTTCATTGTTTGATACTGTCCTAAATGTATTATTTTGTAAACTTGTTATGTAATGACTTGATCTTGTATGACCAGAGGTCAAATAATCAACTATTACTACTACTGTACAGTTGGGCTGGAGGTGGCAACAGCAGCTTGAAGGCAGTGGCAGCATGTAGGATACACCAGCAGCACGGAATATTTAAGAGGCAGCAAAAGTGTCAAGTAATATGGCTGTTTAATGTGTGAGGTTGGAGGGAGGTGTTTGGTTGGAGATAGGGTGTTAGGCTGGGGCAGGTTATATAGGTAGATTCTGTGTATGCTTACTGTTTGTACTGTTTGATAGGAGGGGATGTACTTGTGAGAGGTTGTGAGGTGTTTAGAGTGATTGTTATGAATGTTAATAAAGGAAAGCTTGCATGCGTTAATAATTCAGTTGTTACTAATTTAATGGTTGTTACAGTACATAGTAGTATTTGTTTGTAACCATACACATTTTATAGTCTCAACACGACTTCTTGTATATAACATAGCCCTGTGTTTATCTCTGCAGCAGTCCTATGCATGATGTGTACTATGCTGATTTTTTCCTTTTGTCTATATATGTCTAATTGTTGCACTGACAAGGAGCCTTTGGAAATGAGTCCCTGACTCAAAGGCCTGTAATCTGATTAACACAATAACTAAATAAATAATAAGGTTCATGTGGCAAAAATATCAAGATACACATTGTTCTTTTTGTTTTCTTTCATTCCTGAATCAAGATATGGGGTCTTGAAGTTTTAAAAGTTCCCCATGTGCCCATGCCACACCCATACCATGCCCATGCCACACCCATCATGAAAAAAATAAATATGTTGTGCTGTTCACTATCAGAAACATGCAGAAGAACCATCCTAATACAACTACAGCATGAATCTAGCACATACATTCAACAAGCAACACCTGGACAGCCCGGTGGTGCTGAGGGTTGAGGCGCTGGATGCCACATCTCACATCACGGAATGAGCCCGGGCCACTGGGGGTTAGCATGGGGGAAGAGATCGAGCATCCGAATGACTACTCTCTCTTCCCAGGGAGGGTGGGGAGAAGCGACTGCTCCCGGAGGGACCTCTGGTGGCGAGCGGAGGCACCCAGCATGGCGACGCAGAGGATGCTTGGGGAGAAGTTGCGACATAGCATTGCCATGTGAGCCGCACTCCGAGGGGAAAGACCTTGTAAAGAAGAAAAACCCCACTCCTGGGGATGGATGAAGGCACTTTGGCCTTCTATGCCCACACTCCAGCACCAGGCTGCCTCCTCTCTAGCTGGCTTTCCAGGCTAGCACTTTGCCCTTGAACTAGAGTGCCCTGGGTGGATAGGGCTACCCTACCTCCGGAGGGTATAGACCTGGAGGTGGTGCTGGGTTGGAAAGGAGGGGAGAAGCAGCCATGGAAGGAGGTAGCAGCTGGGAGCCCACCAAAGATGCCGGAAGGAGTTTCGCAAGTAGTGGTGAAAAAATTAAGTTTAAAAAAAAAAAAAAAACAAGCAACACCTGGTGAAGAGATATTTAAACATGACAAATGGCAGCAGTCTTTAATGATAAGAGTCATTTATTACAAAATCAGCTGTAAAAAAAGTTTTAGCAACATCTGAGAAAACAAAATAATATACTGAGCATGAATCTTAGTGTAACCCCCAGGTGGCGCTATCCCAAGGGCTACTACCCCTGCCTGCTTGGCTAGTAACAGGTTAAGGGGCCTAGGTTCAGTGACTGGTGCCTCCACCCAAAGGTCAGGGTTGGTATCAGTCTGACTAACCAGGCCACAGCCCTCTAGGATGCTGTGACCCCCCTTGTCTCCTACTAGTGGCTCACACAGTACACAATGTATAACTTCCCAATACCCCTGACAAGTTTGGCACGCACACATATGCTGAGCACTTACCCACAGGACTGGTTCCCTTGGCTTGGTTCTGGGGACCCCCTATAAAACAAGGTGATGCAATACCAAAGAAACAGTGCAATACATTCAACATAAACTGACACCACAGTCAATGTAAATTGCAGAAAAAAGTAGATCTGATTTATTCAGGGGGACTATAACAAGGATGGGGGCAATCAGGTTAATTGGCCTAAACACACTATAAATATCACAGTTGTGCATGCAGTCAGTGTCCCTATCAGTCACTCTCTCTGAGTACCCAGGATGGAAAAGGGGAGTAGCCAGGACCGTTGCTCGGGGTAGGCCGGCATTGCAGCTGGTAGGGGCCCTGTGAGAAAGAAGGATTAACATGCACACCCACTGATTGCAATCCAGAGCTGGATGGCTCAGTTCATGGAAACAGCACAACAAATTCATCAGATGGCACACTTGTGATTTAAAAGATATGTTGCAGGGAGCTACCCAGTTTACTACTCACGATACCCAATGCTGAGAACAGGATGGATAAGGGTTGTTCTGGACTGCCAGAAGGAGCAGGGTAGGGAGATGATACCCTCGTGGCAGGGCCCAACTGCATTTGAAAGCAGGCGGATTCAGTCCGATGCAAGCCAGGTACAGCTTCCAGCCTTCAACACACAACTCAGCTCGAGGGAAAAACAGGTTGCGACCCCCCTCCAGTTTACCACACATTTATATGTAAAGAATGCTTACTGTACCAAGCAGGCTGCTCCTCGGTCCCGATCACAAAATCACTGCTAAAACCCGGGAGCACAACAGTAGCTAAAGTTCCTGACAGGTCGATCACTTTTAACAAAATCTTCGATCTTCTTCAGGTGAGCCTGGTATCCTTCCAACAGCTTACTTCGTAACACACCACGTGGATCACTGTCTGACTATTTTCCTTTCTCTTTCTCTCTCTCTGTAAGATGGCAGCAGGCCAAGTATCGGGCCTTCCACAGTTCTCCCACATGATCTACTGTGCAACACAGCCGCTCGATTATGCAGGATCTTTCCTGTTCAACTTCCAACTTGAATCTGGCTTGCCAGCAGACAGTTCAGGGGACTTCCCTTAGATCCAAAAAATTTGGTTGGGCACTTCAGCTGTCAATCACAGTAAGAGCTCCCCCTTCTGTTGCAAAAAGGTGCCAACAGTCTAGAACTACAAATCCCAACGGGTAATCCATACAGTCCCATTTCAGCAGGCTCCATTTCAGAGTCCCCCAGTACTGACTGGTCCAATTCGGCAGTTCAGGACCAAAATGGTGGAACTAAACTGAACAGTCCTTGCTGCAAAGAAGGCAGGTTAGAACAAACACAATATCTTTACCACTCTAAATGTTTATCAGTAATTAGTTACATCTCTTAACAGGGCTCTGTATGCGCCACTAGTGATGGCAGAAACAGAGCAAGAATTCAGCAGCCCGGGCGGGATTCGGGCATAGAAACACACAGACCCCCCCCCCATTCAAACTAATTATGACTGCAAGCAGGCAGCCCTTAAGCAGATAGTACATGGAGGCTTTTAAAGCACTCAGTGGTAACGACATTCAAACGGCTTAAATGCCGAACACCTACCAGGTGGTGAGCAATTAGGCAAGCTCTTAGGAGACTTTTCAGGAACCCCCATTTGTAAGGGGGTTACATTAGGCTATCAGAAATATGCTTTTGCTAAAAAAACTGTATGATCAATTTTTCACCGACTAACAAATACAGCTGCTTTAATAAGGCTGCAATAAGGTGTTTTGTAGTGTGTTCATCAGGAGTTAAAAATCAAATACATTTTTTTAATAAAAGCTTGAATTCAAGTCCCTATGTAATGATTAGTGTTTCCTGATAATATCATGCTGTTTGATTTTGTGGTTTTCTGTAAATCAGCATTTGTTAATGTGCTCTGCAGTAACTGAAAACAGTGACGTTTTTTCTGTCCCTATCAGTGAGGCCTGCAGAGCGATGCCATCATTTTGGCCTAGCCTGCACTTCAGCAGTTAAGTCCCTGATTGACTGAAGAAGCTGTTTCACTTTCCAGTCAGAGAAAACAATTAGCTCTACATACTGCTCTGACTGGGAAGTGAAGTAACTTCTTCAGTTAATCAAGGACTTATCTGCTGAAGCAGCAGGCCAGGCCAAAATGATGTCATCGCTCTTCAGGCCTCACTGACAGGGACAGAAACATCATCACTGTTTTCAGTCTCTGCAGAGCACATTGACACATGCCGATTTACAGGAAACCACAAAATCAAACAGCATGATATTTTCAGGAAACACTAATAATGACACAGGGCCTTGAATTATAGCTTTTATTAAAAATATGAAAAACAAAACATTGCATTTGATCTTTAATGTATAATTACATTGTTAGTAGGTAATTAATTGTATGATAATAGTTCAATGGGTAGGCACTGTACAATATACAGTATATTACTTAATTGGGTAGGTGCATAGAGAAAACAATGATGGCTTTTTTATGGGGAAGATGACCTATTCATGTAAAATATTTAGAGATAGATGATAGATAGATAGATGATAGATGGATGGATGGATAGATAGACAGACAGATACTGTAGATAGATCATTGCAAAAAAAAATATGTTAATGATTCATTGCAAAAAGCTATACTAATGCAAGTTAGAGTTGCTACCACACAAACCTCAAACCCCAGAAAGTGTGGAAATGTGCTATTAGGATTGTGAAGTCTAACTACCCCCCACCTCCACCCTACCTTCATTACCCTAGCCCAAGCAACAGGTATGGAGCCATGCATCAACAGCACAGTACCTCGTACAAGGCCAAGATATTAAGCATTTGTAATGAATGGATGGGTCAGTCAGGGGCTGATGGGTGGGTAGGTTTGCAGGTCCTCAGTGGGTGAGCCAGGAAGAAGGGAACTTTGGCAGCAGTCTCACAGGAGGAAACACTTATCTGTCTATGATGGGCTTTGGTACATTTTAAAAATACCAGGCTATGTGAGGGAGGAGGTCCATTAGAATGCCAGGAAAGGGCTTTTGTACAGTTCCACAATACTTACTGGGATCTGGTGAAGGAGATGTGCTCACCAGGCTGCCAGGGAAGGGTTTTAGAAAAGTATCACCGTATCAACAGGATTCGGAGGCTAGACTGCAAAGTGTATGCTATTGTGTTGGTGGTGGAGCAGCACTTTATAGAGATTTCCTGCACCTTATTTAGTGTTTTTAAGTGCTTTTTATAACAAAAAATCTTTTTAAAAAATACAGTTCATCCTGTCTGTCTTCTTGTGCTCTGTAGCATCACTGTGATAGTACAGTGCACTGTGGTATAGGGGTGGAATAGCCAGCATTCCACACCAGATGGTACTTTAAAAGCCTGTTGTGTTGTGCACTGGGATAATGATTGCTTTAGTGGTCAGGAGCAAGGCTACAGCCACAGTTAGCTAGCTATTTTAGTTATTTTAAATTGTTTGTTGGGCACTTTGTAAAATCACAAAACTGGAAGTACCCCAGCCATGGTTCTTCCAGTTCCTAGTTATTTGAATTTGCTCCTCGCGAGTGGAAGCCCTCTAGTGTACGCTACTGTGCTGATGGGGCGCAGCACTTAATAGAAATCTCCCGCATCTTATTCAGTGAGTTTTTATAACAAAAATCCTTTTATAAAAATCTAATTCATTGTGTCTGTCTTTATGCTTGTACTCTGCAACATCACTGTGATAGTACAGTGCACTGTGGGATAGAGGTGGAATAGCCAGCGTTCCACACCAGATAGTACCTCAAAAGTCTGTTGTGTTGTGCACTGGGATAAAGATCGACAATGGCTCAGCCATACTTAGCTGACTGTTTTATACCTTTGAAACTGTTTGTTGGGCACTTTGTAAAACTGCAAAACTGGAAGTACCCCTGCCATGGTACTTCCAGTTCCCTAGTTAGTTGAATCCACTCTTCGTGAGTGGAGGCAAGCGCACAGTGGAGGCGACCCACACAGAGGCAAACGTGTGCTGCACATGTCTGTTATGTCTGCTGTGGATGACTGGATGGCTGCCAGGTAGTCTGTCTATTAAATAAGGTTTTACATAGCCTGCACCACTGTTACACTTCCTTATCACAACTCATCTTCTAGTCTTGTAACATGAATCCTGAAACAGTAACAGTAACTTTGGTCACTGGAGAAACAGGAGCCGGGTGTGCAGTCTGTAACAAATTTAGGCATCCCCTAGTACAAATGTTGATGCTTTCACTTTCACACAGTGCACTGAAATTAAAAGCCTCAGGCTAAAAGTATTAGAACTAGAAATGCAGATAGGTAACCTGTCGAGCACTATTTTGCTGAAGAAATACACTCATTCAGTGGTAGAACGTGAGTCCCAGACTGCAAATGAGATCACTACTAGTAGCCCCCAAGAAAAAAACCAAAATAAAGAAATGTGGTGATGCCGATTGTGTGGATGATAGTGAAACAGATGAATGGGCCACTGTGAGTGGTAAAAGACAAATAAAGAGGGGAAGGAGAGCTATACCTCATCAATCCCAATCTTTAATACAGTTACACAATGCCATGGTAACAGGAACTATTGATGTGGTACCTAATACAGGTCAGGAGGAAGGGGAAAACCATGGATGAGTTACGGTAAAAGGGAACAAGCACAAAATAAGAAAACAGGAACAGAACAATTTCAAATGCCTACCTTTAATCAATTCGACCCCTTGATTGGGTTAGATAATGAAACACAGACAGAAGCTCTTCTGACAGCACAACTGATGCAAGACAGCAATATTGTCCTGGAAAATGTGATCCCACGGCAAAGCTATGTATTGGGGGACTCAATCCTCAAGGTTACTGACAGACGCTTATGCAACCCTAATAAACATAACTACACATGTAGTGCTTTCAGGGGAGCAAGGATAACAGATATTATCCAGATGTTCAATAACATCTTAAAGACTGCAGGTGACAACCTCCTTATGATTGTACATGTAGGAACAAATGACATTGAGCATTCTAACACTGAAGAAATAAAAAGAGATTTCATCAGTCTAGGCAACAGTCTGGAAAAATATGGCACTGAAATCTGTTTTTCAGAAATGCTGCCAGTCCCAAGGGCTAACTGGAGGAAAAACAATAAAATTAAAGCAATAAGTGAATGGTTAAGAAAATGGACACTAAGTAAGGGTTTTACATGCTTAACACATTGGAAGACGTTTGAAAGCAACTATACTTTCTTCAGTTGGGATGGCCTACATTTAAGTAAAGGGGTAGTGCACTTATGTACAAGCAGATATACAAACATATTACAGCACATTTAAACTAAAACAATGGGGGACTCAGGATAGAGTACAAATGCAGCTAGGACACAAAATAACACTAAAACATTATCTCAGGGGCACAACTTTCTATCAACAAATGCCAGAAGTTTAAGCAAGCAATAATACCCGACAGGGTGGGTGGTGGCCTTATAGCCCATGGGCGATCTGGTATTTCCCATACCACCCACCCTGGAGGGTACTATTGCACTTAGAATATGGGCAACTGTATTTTATGTTTGTAAAAAAAATGTTTATGTGTAAATGTTAAAATAATTTTTAATTTTTATTTATTTTTGGAATAAAATAGTTCTTCCATCAACCTAGTTGCCCTACTCAAGCATCTACCATTGTAACTTTTTTGCTGGTTGTCATGGTGAAGTGTCTCCCCCTACACACAGACACGTGTTAAAGCCCTGTTTTTTTTCTGTTAAGGTTTTCATTTTGCGTTTCTGTTTTCTTTCTCTCCCTCACCTCTACAAGCTGTCATCTGCCACCGCTCCCCGTCACTCATACAATCACGGTAATTCTACCGGCACGGTGGCACCTGGATCACCTCTTCCCTTCACACTATTGTTTCTACTTTTTTAGGGGTAGTTCTTTGAGTAAGAAGAGGCTGATAATTTAAGGAAGAGAATGTCCATCTAGTAAAGTGCTGTGTCAGTCGGAAGAGGACGCCGGGAGAGAGAGAGAGAGAGAGAGAGAGAGCGAAACAGTTCTTGAATGGGATGAGCTTTACTGGGGCTTCACTTCAGGAGCACAGAGTCTGTGGAGAGCTGTGTCACTTTGAAAAGTTGATCTGACAGCTTAGATAGTCAGCAAGAAAATGTTTTTATTTGCAGACAAGCAGTTAAATGTGTGGTGATGTGAGAGAGTGAAAGATCGGGAACTGACACATTGTGTGTGTGTGTGTGTGAAAGATGGACCATCAGGAACCAGAAAATAGCACAAAAAAAAGAAAAAAATACTGCTACTGGGATACAGGTAGGAGGGGTGTGTGAGCAGTGGAGTGAGTGAATCAGTAACTGCAGTCATACAAATTAGAAACAGCTTTGTTTTTTGGGTGTGAGGTGATGGCAGGCTGATGCAGCAAGAGTGTGGTACTCTGTGTGGGTGCAGCTATGAAAAGCTACATGGAAGATGACGGTACTGTAAAAAAACGAAACAATAAATAACACGTGTAGCAAGAAATTAGCTCAGGGGAGGTTGTATGATGTTTAATCAGGAAATTGGCACTGAACTATGGAGACATGGGGGTCAGTTTCTTCCCCTAGGTGAGAAAAAGTGGTGGCAGTTTAAAATTGAATTAGGTGCTTTCCACCAATGAGAAAGCAGCCTGGGCACAAAGATACCTCAATGGGAGAAGGAGCACTGGGGCTGGCACTTTTTGTTTCCTGGTCGTCTATTGAAAGTTAATGTACCCCTCTGCCAGGGGTATCAGCCAATCAGAGACCAGGAAATAAAAAGCCCATTTTCTAAACATTATTAAAAAATCTGAACTTGAAATACTTCTCATTAGGGACAATATATACATGGTAGCAGTCACTGAAATGTGGTGGGATGAAACAAGCTCTTAGGCATGTGAAATTCCAAACTAAAGGCTCTTTTTTAACAATAGAAACGACAGGAAGGGAGGTGGGAAATGCTTCTACATTAAATCTGAATTGGACTGCATAAAAATTAAAATGTCAGATGATTCACAAGATGGAATTGAAAGCTTATGGATATAGTTACATACCAGATAAGGAGGAAGAGTACTACTTAGCAACTGCTAAAGATCCCCCATCAGTACCCATGAGTATAATGAAAATATGTTAAATGAAACAGCCAAGGAGGCTGATTCTACTGATGTAATACTTATGGGAGACTTTAATCTTCCAGGGGTTGACTGGAAGCAGTTAACCAGTATTAACACCTTACAAACCAAATTCATTAATAACATGCTACAGTCAGGTCTGGAACAGATGGCAATGGTTCCAACTAAGGGTACTCGACTTTTAATAATTAAAAACTTACAAACAAAATTGAGTGCCATAACATTACATGAGCATTTAGGAAGCAGCGACTACAACATTTTTTGTTTCACTTTACTAGCACAAAAAATCATGGTAATCAAAACCAAACTATTCGCAGTTATGCAAAAGCCCAATCTGCATGAATCAGGGAGAGTCTAGAGTGTATCAAATGGGAACAAGAATGAAAGGCCTATCAGTCAAACAAAACTGGGACGTTATTAAAAATGAACTGAAATATCTAGAAGAAAAATTTGTTTCTGTTAAACAAAAATGCAGTAATAAAGGAAAAGTCCCAGAATGGCTTACTTCATAAATTAAAAAAAAAACAGGTAAGAAAGAAAAAGCAAGCATATGCCACTTTCAAGAAGAACCCATCTGACCAAACTAGATCCAAATATAAGAAAGAACTGAGGCAAACCAAACAAATGATTAGGAAGAAAGATACAAGCTTGAACTGAAGATTTCACACAGCAAGGACAACAAAACAATCCTTATTTTCCTATATCAATAATAGTAGGAGCAGGGACAGGTCTGTAGGGTTGCTAGTGCTAAATAATGATACTATCAGTGAGCCTTCAATGATAGCAGATGCTCTTAATAACTACATCTGTGCATTCTTAAATTAAAAAAATACAGTCAGGCTAACAGGGGATTTAAATATAACTGAACCCTGCTCTTTTACAAAGGAGGAAGTTCAAACAGTCTTAAAAAATATAAAATCAAATTCATCCCCAGGACCAGATAATATTCATCCAGTATTCATAAAAACCCTTGCATCATCCCTGTGCTTACCTTTTGCAATTGTATTTAACAAATGATACCTACATGGCTCAATCTGGCATGACTGGAAGGAAGCTTAAGTTATTCCAATACATAAACAAGCATTTGTCAATGCCAAACGTTAGCTTGCAGGTATTTGCAGTGGTGTTTGGCACGTATGCTGCTTTACCCTAATGCCCTGTGCGATTGCTGGTATTTGCACAATAAATTTTCAGCATGACCTTTTTGTTACCCCCATTGTGCGCTACATAGGTGGAAACACGTTTTGGGCAGGATGTGAAAAATGACAGCTGTACTGCTCATAAGGAAGTGTGGTAAAATGGCAATGTTGAAAATCTGGAGTGGAAATATTGAAAATTCGCAAACCTACGAGCGTGCATGAGAACTGTGCAATGCACGCTCGTAAAACAGTCATTGTTAGGAATTTTTTCACCAAATTGTCAACATTGGCATTTTAAAACCTTTGCTAATGAACAGTGTCACTGTGATTGTCTTAATGTGTCCCATACATTGATTTCGCACACCGACTGCGCCATTGTGCGCTACATGGGCGGAAACACGTTTTGAGTGAGATGTAAAAAATGACAGCTATACTACTCATAAGAAGGTGTGGTAAAATGGCAATGTTGAAAATCTGGAGTGGAAATATTGAAAATTCGCAAACCTATGAGCGTGCGTAGGAACTGCGTAACGCACGCTGCATCAAAACAGTCATTTTAGGAATTTTTCACCAAATTTTCAACATAGCCATTTAAGACCTCTAATAATGAACAGTGTCACCATGATTTTCTTAATCGTCCATACATTGATTTCGACACTGACTGCGCCACTGTAAGCTACATGAAGGAAGCACGTTTTGGGCAGGATGTGAAAAATGACAGCTATACTGCTCATAGGAGTGTTGTAAAATGGCAATTTGAGAAATCTGGGTGAAAATATTGAACATTCGCGAACTACGAGCCTCGTAGGAACTGCATAGTAAACTCGTAAAACAGTCATTTTGGAATTTTGCACCAAATTTTCAACATGGGGTTTTGGGACCCTTCTCATGAATGATGTCACTGTCATGGTGTTATTCAGGCCTGAAGGGTGATTTAGTGCAGTGACTGAAATCACCCTTCGGACCCGAATAGCACATGACAGTGACATCATTCATGAGAAGAGGTCCCAAAAACCCCATGTTGAAAATTTGGTGCAAAAATTCCAAAAAATGCCTGAGATATGCAATAAAGTTGAAACCCCCCCTATCTAGCCCATTATACAGCTTACCGGCATTTCCTCAGTTCGCGGTCGGCTTTGAAGAGTGCAGACGTGTTCCCGGTCCACCGATGATTGTCACGCCGAGGTCTGGAGGTAAGTATGGGGTGAGGGGGGGTGTGGGGAGGCAGGGTGCGCAGTGAGTGGGTGCGGGTTGTGGGAGGGGGGACTGGGAGACTACGTGGGACTGTTTTTTCTTTACAGGTTTAAAAAAAAAAGACTACATGGGACGTTTGCCACGCTGGGGTGGGCTCCCAGCGTGGCAGAAGGATTGCTTGGGGGCCGTGGTGCTGATGGGGATTGGGCACCCCATCAGCAAACAACGTTTGCCACGCTGGAGTGGGCTCCCAGCATGGCACCAAAGCTTTGGGGGGTGGCGTGACATGGGAGGAGCGTGGCGAGGGCGGTGTGACATGGTGCTCTCGGTATGACAACGGTGGTTTTCTTTGAAGCGAAGACCACCGCTGTCATCCACAGAACTCCCATCCAGTGGTGCAGGACCGCACGCCTGCTCAGCGATCACTGATTGCAAGGGAGGCACACTCCAAAGTGTGCTACTCTCCCAAAACGTTCCTTGCGCATGCGGGCAAGCGAACGTAAAAAGGCAGTAGGTCAATCATGGGTCACTACAGACCAATAAGCCTGACATCTGTACCATGCAAAGTAATGGAACAATTAATTAAATCAGGCCTAGACAAAGAGTTATCAACCAAGGGTATTCTGGGTATTACTCAACACGGCTTCATCCCTGAGAGATCATGCACAACAAATGTAATAACATTCTATGACAAGGTCAGCGAGGGTCTGGATAGCATTGTTCCAGTAGATGTTAATTTCCTGGACTTTGGTAAGGCATTCAATACTGTGCCCCACTGTGAATTGATCACAAAACTGAGAAACAGGGCCGAGTCCTTTATTTGTAAGATGGGTTGAAGATTGGCTTGCCAATAGAACCCAGTATGTGAGAGTAAATGGGTGTCTATCGGAGGAGGGCAGGGTTACTAACGGCATACCCCAGAGATCTGTCCTGGGATCAGCTTTATTCAGTTTGTTTATAAGTGGCATGCACCAGGATGTTAAAAATAACACATCTAAATTTGCAGACAATATGAAAATAAGTGGGGAAGTCGATACAGAAGAGAAATGTCTATGCTTAGTTAAAGATCTGAGTAGTATCGAAGTAAGGGCAAAATCAAACAAAATGAATTTCAACATAGACAAATATACTGTCCCCCATTTAGGGAAAAACAATCCCCTTAAATCATACTCATTAAATGGTGCAACACTTAAACACATGCAGAACGAGCATGACCTGGATATTATTTTGAACAACTTTGGCTCATCCAATCATTGTTGAAGTGCCACCCAGATAGCTAACAGATTGGTAAACTGTATAAAAAGGGCATTTGTCTCAAGGAATGAAAAGTGTTTGATTACCCTGTTTAGAACCCATGTAAGGCCACACCTTGATTATGAGACCCCTTTTTGGCCTCCCTACCTGAGAAGAGACATAAAACTGGTGGAGAGCATCCAGAGAAGGATGACCAAGTTAATGTGCAGAGAAGAATGACCTAATTAATCCCCAGACTTAGGAACGTCATAAGACAATAGACATCGAAATTTAAATTTGTACAGCCTTGAGGATAGAAGGATAAGGGGGATATATTACTGTTGTTTGAAATATTAAAAGACCCAGTACTCATCACATCATGTAATATAAACCATAAGAATAGGGCAGCAAACTTGAGCTCTCATAAACAACAAATAATAGCACATGGGGTTAACCACAGCAGATGGGACAACTTCTACACAGGGCCCAAAAACTATGGAATATCATGCCTTAGGATCTAGTCAACATTACATCATTTGGCAGATTCAAGTAAGAAATTAATAAAAATCTAAGGGAACAATATGCCCACTAACTAGTGGGAGACAGCCACAGTGGGCTAATAGCCTATTTCTGTCTAAAATAATGAGTAAGACTGAGTAAGTGCCATAGTACAGTTCCACAATACTGACAGGGATCAGGTAAGAGAGGGACGTCCTCTAGACTGCAGGGTCGAGATCTCTAATTTTGCACAGCAGAATTATTGCACAGTACTAAAAGCATTCTAGGTGAGTGCAGACCCCAAGGCTGATATGGTCAGGTTCTACAATATAGCCCTGTACAAACAGGGATCTGGTGGATAGAAGCAGTTATCACTTGCACCAGGGCTACCAAGGGGGTAAGGGTCATGCACCACTGTGCTTGTTGATAAAAGAAGGGTTTTGAAAGCATTAATTAGCACTGCTTTAGCAGCCTGCTGGTGCTCACAAAATCTCTTGACTATACTACTGTATTTGGTATGCAAGAGAGCACCCTCATTTGAATGGGTGCAGTGGTATATTCTGCACATCACCAGTATCCACTGTGTGTGATGCTCAGTGGCCCTTTGGATATGGCCCCTGTCCAGTCATGCTAAGTCTGGCTAGCATGGTGCTATACCTGTTTGTGCCACACTAGCCTTTATAATAAGGGAGTCATTGTGAGTCTCATCTTTGCCCTGCCTCACAAACACTAAAGTTAAGTTATCTGGTTCACCCAATCCACAGCGACAACCAAGTTGCCAATGTAAATGTTGGTGCCGGCACTTGGCCAATACCCAGCACAGCACTCTGACAATCTGCTGTCTGGCAACTGAAGTGACAGGAATTGTGGTGGTCTACCACCCCCCCCCCACCACACACACACACACCATTTATTTATATAACAAACTCCAGATTGCACCCTGGTGGCAAGAAGGGTGAGCCAGAAATCAGCAACACTGCCCCATGCCAAGAAACCAAAGTCACACAAGAAGCATGCAGCATTATTCTGCTGACAACATTCTAGTGGCAATATTCTGTCAGCACTTTAATGGACTACGAAGTTATCTTATGAAAATGTTTTCTTCATATGGAATTTAATCAATAACTAGAAACCTCCACACAGCACACATATTTTGAAAACCACCATGCTACATGTAGATTGTGATAAACATCACACAGCAGGAAGATTTTTAAAATCTTTATGAAATATTTCAGTGCAAATGTTTTGTAACAATTGTTGCACAATACACAGCTTTTGGAAAACATTGTGCAACATGTAGATTGTGGAAACCAGTTTGATAACCATCATGTAGTATGTACGTTTTCAAAACCAAAGTGCTGCATAAATATATTTTGAAAACTATTGTGTAGATGTTCAAAATAGTTGTGCAGCATGCACATTTTCAAAGACATTTGTAAGGGATTCTTGTGCAAACATTTAGATTTTTAATTAAAGATGTCTATTTACTACCTCCCGAGGCTTCTATTAAAGCTTTATAATAACTGGGTTTCCCTTTTTCCTATAGGGAAACTGTGGTGTAATTTGCCATTATAAAGGAGAGTTTATAATGGCAAACACATACATGATTTTCCTCGCTTTGTGCATGCGGCTGCCGCAGCTCTTCCCTTTAGACCGCTGGCTGCCTCATCTTTCCCCCTACACCAGCACAC
Source organism: Neoceratodus forsteri (assembly GCA_016271365.2). Lineage (NCBI taxonomy): Eukaryota > Metazoa > Chordata > Ceratodontiformes > Ceratodontidae > Neoceratodus > Neoceratodus forsteri. The sequence goes on along the minus strand of CM028136.1, from coordinate 648,064,804 downwards.
AGCACAGCACTCGGACTCAGTGGTAAGAGCTTTTTAAACAGAAAATGTAATAAAACAAAAAACAGAACATTAACTTTCCACTGCTCAACCGAAACAAAGAATTACCAAAATCTTTCAAATAAATAATAAACGGCAACCGCAGACCGCATGTTGAAACCAAATCAGACCACGGCCGCACATCAATGTATTTTTATTTTATATAATTGCTGTGGTGAAAAGGGGAAACCCAGCAATTATATAAAATAAAATATGGGGTGATGTGTTTAAACTCGAAGTTTAAACACACCCTCAATGTTAGATGCTTTCACAAACCCCTCAAGCTTTGCTCTCAGGGTATATGTATCATCTAACAGCTCATGTGTGCGTAAACTTCTCGTTACACACACCGCCCCATACTTTATTCTATATGTAATTTTACTGGTGGCCGATGTTCAGTGGCGCTTGTATTGTGAAATTTAATCTGTAAGTGTTAATAAAATATTACACATCCTGGATTTGATCAAGTTTGTTGTTTTTTGTCTTCTTCATCTTAAAATAAGCACAAATCATTAATTGAGAAAATAAGTTTAAAAAATACAAAATGGTCAGATTTACAGAGGTAAAAATCAGACAGTTCCACCTACAGCATTTGTCTAACATGACTTCAAACCTGAGTAGAAGCCATAGCTCTTTGTTATGGTGGCTTTTATTAGAAGTACTGTATTCATTTTGGCATGCAGTGTGTACTTTATTTGAATGTGGCTTCTATCCAAGGGAATTTGTTATGTGATGAAATATAGTGTTTAGCTATTTTTGTGAACTGAGCATGTGTGAATATAGATCATTAATGACTTCAAAATGAATTAACATTTGCTCACCCAACCACCAAAAGGACGTATCATTCTATAGCATTTTACAAACTTGTAAATTTCATAAAATTACTCTTTTTTGTGTCTTCAGTTTCTTTTCAGTGAACTGAGCACCCACCAAAAGGACCTATTCCTGCATAACGTCTAACAAACTGGTAAGTTTCAAATCATAATTCTTTGTAGGTTTTTCTATCTGTTGGCAAAGTTATGTCTCACAAATGGGCAAACATACATATATTCAAGGCTCCAGATTTCTACAAAACATTCCCTGTTAGTAAATCCTAGGACCGAGATGACTCACATCAAATTTCACAGTGACAGGGTGAAAGACAGCTGAGTTATAAATGTCTGAAAATGGGGTTAAACAGAAAATCACAAGACAACACTGACAGATAGACAGACAGACAGACTAGATAAGACAGACAGACAGACAGACAGACAGACAGACAGACAGACAGACAGACAGACAGATAGATATAGACTATACAGAACAGTAGCACCTGCATGCTAGGGTTGAATTAGTGTTTGTGTCAAAATCCCTATTTTTGAGAGCTTATAGTGCAGCTGTCATATGATCTTGTGTGTTGATAATTGGCACTCACTGTCTCTGTCCCAGAGGCAAAATTATGCTAATTTGGAAAACAATCAGTCCTGTAGGTTGCATATTACAGATTGTACACATATGGCTCGATTTTCAAACATGCCCTTGGAGCAACGCAAGCTGCAGCAAATGGCAGCTTGCAGTGAATCCTGATGCACCCAGCATCCTGCACCCGATTTTGGTACGCGGGGTCCCTGTGCCAAAGTCCTCACAGTTGCCACAATTGCTGCCATATGCCAAATAAATGATGCCTGGGAGGGGACTGACATAGGCTGCCCCCAACCCCTAAGTGTGTCCTGTTGAACTGTTTGACTACCAGAAACATTCATGACAGCCTCCTGTCCTGTAGAATTGGGTATCCAACACACGCTGGTGTTCTCGGGCTCATGCGATGAGCAGAGGTGTCCATACCATGTAGCAACTGAAGGCTTATAGGGATTGCTGCTGTACCAACATGGATGTTCAGTAGGGTCTGGGGGGTGTCAGAAATAATAATGGGACATGGAGCCCCTAGCTCATGATGTCACCTATGTTGAGCACACAGGGTGAGCACTATAAAGTGGGTGTTGCATGCTGTGTCAGATGTGTGTGTGTGTGTGTCTCCTGTGACTGAGAAATAATTGTCCCCTATGATATCAAGGATATACTGTTCTCATCAGCATTATGTGGTACCCCACTGTAACAGCAACTACTTGGTGGGTCTGTACGACACCTGTCGCTGGTACGTAACCCAGACAAATGTAGTCACCATTCAGGTATCCTCGGAAGTTATATACTGGAGGCTTAGAACAGTCAGACAACAGTATATCAGAGGACTGCTACTGTAGCCTGTTGTCTGAGCATCCAGGCTATCCTGCATCAAGGACTGCATAGTCCTACCAATTGTACTGTCAAGGATGTCATTGTGTAATGTTCACAATGTATCCAATGTAAGAGGGGTAGCCTAAGAAGGGTCTCACAGCAAGTGTAGGTGTGTCTTAGAGACTGCACACAGACTACGTGGCTGTTCCATACATACTTGAAGCATTAAAGGAGGTACCTGGTTGCAGGGAATGGTTCCCTTACAAACCTGAGAGAAGAGGATGTTCATATGGAAGGGTACTATGCTACAGAATTACCATGTGGAGTATGAACACAGAAACATAGAAACAAAGAACATAGAAAAATAGAAGGTGATGGCAGATAAGGGTCTCAAGGCCCACCCAGTCTGCCCTGTATTCTCCTTTATCCTAATGTGACACTGTAGACCTTACTCTGCTTCCAGTTTCTCTCTCCTCTCTCTCTTTTTACTTCCAAGATCCCTCTGTGCCTATCCTATGCTTTCTTGATCCTGTAACTGTTTCCATCCCCACCACCTCCCCAGGTAGGCTGTTCCACTCATCTACCACTCTTTCAGTGAAGAAGTGCTTCCTCACATTTCCTCTGAACCCCTCCCCCTCCAACTTCATAGCTTGAACACTTGTCCTTGAGCATTCTTTCCTTTGAAAAATGCTGCCCTCCTGTACCTTGTTTCTCTCCGTGAGGTATTCGTATGTTTTTGTCATATACCCCCTCCTCCTCCTTTCCTCTGCGGAGTAAATGTAAAATTCCATATGCCTTTCCTCGTAGGTCTTCAGATGCATTCCCTGTACCATTTTTGGTTCCCCGCCTCTAAACTGCCTCCTTCCTAGCTTTGTCCTTTTGAAGATAGGGCCTCCAGAACTGGACATAGTATTCAAAGTGTGGTTTCACCAATGATCTGTACAGGGATATTAGTGAGGAACATGGCGGTGGCCACGTTGGACGGCCGTCGGAGATAGCATTATGTGAAGTCACTTTTTATGTTTATAGCTCCTTTTACTGTCTTGAAAGATTTGTGGAGAGTCTAAAGAGTAAGTGGGAATGTTAACATTTTGAGTGGTTAAAAACTTTCTGTGACTACATAGATTGATACTGAAGCAGAAAGTTGGGCACTGTACGTCTCACCTCAAGCTACCCGCAAGTTACCAGAGGCAGATTACAGCTTGGGAGGAATCACCGTCACTACTGCGAATTGGTTGGAAAGACCAATTTTCCAGGAGTTACGAGTGAACAGCAAGTGGAAAGATCGTTTTACCTGAGGAGGATCATTGAAAGTCGATGTCCATCCATGGGAGAATGCTGTGGGTTAACTAGGAGTTGTAGCAGCGGGAATGCTGCTTCCCTCCTGGGAAAACGTGAGCCTCTTTTTGCAGTGGGGGCAGTGACTGGAACATCATATGTAGAACTTGGATATTGCATTTAACATTGGGTAACACCAAATGACATTTGGAACGCTTGGACTGTGCGGGTGAGAAGAAGCATGGAGGGTGTGTGCCAATAGCTGTTATAGGAGGATTGTTTGGGGTAACCTGGAGGGGCGGCATTGATTATTCCATCCTGTCCAGAGAAAATTGGATTGATACACCTTTATGGTTTTGGCTAGAGCACCTAGTTGTATTTTCTGCAAATCCTGTTTGGAATCCTCCCAGTGGCTGCACTGAACTTCTGTTGTGAGTTTACATCTTTTACGCACTGGTAAGAGCAGTGAGTTACCACTGTGATAAGTTCATGGAATTGTTCTAGAAGGGTAAGATCTGACTTGTCTCCTAGTTTTTGGTTTTGGTGGCTTGAAGGTCATTGCTGAACTTTCTTTGTGAGTCTACATCTGTACTCATTGGTGAGAGCAGTGAGTTACAACATTGACTAGTTGAGGGGTTGAATTGGAAGGTTCTTGAGAAGGTGGTCACAGAACAGCTCGAGGGTCACTTCATGGACTTCCAAATCTATGAACTTTTCCAGTCTGGATTTAGGGCCTTGCACAGCATGGAGACCACATTGGTTAGGGTGCTAAGTGATCTGATCAGGGCAAGGGATAGAGGAGAGTGAATGATTCTCGTTCTCCTTGATCTCTCTTCAGCGTTTGACACTGTGAGAGAGTATGTAGGACTCACCGGCAAGGTCATCTGCTGGTTTGAGTCCTTTCTCCGGATCAGTTCATAGAAGGTGGTGCTGGGGAATTATTCCTCAGACCCAATGGACCTGCCCTGTGGAGTTCTCCAAGATTCTGTCCTCTCCCCCATGTTGTTGCAGTGTATATGCTGCCCCTGGGCAAGGTTATAAGGTGGTATGAGCTGAGTTTTTACTGCTAGGCTGATGATACTCAGCTCTACCTGTCCTTTGTATCCGGGAGATCAGATGCAGTCAATGTGCTAAATGAATGCTTGGCTGTGATCCAGGCTTGGACGTTGTTGAACTGGCTGGGACTTAACCCAGGGAAGACTGAGGTGCTGATGGTTGAGCCAGGTTGAAGGGGAGGAGTGGGGGCCTCTGACGATAGGCTGGGGCTTTTTATTGGCCCCACCAAACTGGAGGCCTCCACAAAGGTGAAGAATTTGAGCATTGTTCTGGATAGCGAGCTGACACTTGATGCTCAGGTGTCGGCCATTATCCAAACTGAGTTTTACCATCTCCAGACCATCACCCGAATTAAGTCCCTTATCCCCCTGACAACCTGGCCACACTGGTACATTCTTTCATCACCTTGAGGCTTGATTACTGTAATGTACTCTACCTCAGAATCAGAGGAGGTGCGATGCAGTGCCTTCAGCTTTTGCAAAATGCTGTGGCCCAGTTGTTGACTGGACACTCATGGTTCAGTCATATTACACTGGTGCTGCGTGAACTGCATTGACTGCTGGTGCACTGGCACATCACCTTTAAAGTAGGTCTTCTGACCAGTAAAACCCTACATGGGTTGAGTCTGGGCTCTCTAAAGGAGCTTCTGCATCTCTACACCCCAACTCAATCTCTCGGGCCCGCTAGAGATGCCCTCCTGGAGGTCCCCCAGGCAAGGTTAAAATCATCCGGGGACCGGGCGTTTGACGTGGCAGCCCTGGTCCTCTGGAATTCCTTGCCAGGGTGCCTCCGGGAGGCACCCTCAGTAGAGATTTTTAAAAAACAATTGAAGACCTTCTTGTTTGAACAGGCCTTTGGGACCAGATATAGCTACTGGGAAAATCAGACAGTTCTGAAATTAGTCTGTTTTTAGATTATTAGTGGGTTTATGAAAATGTTATGTATTTTATGTTAACTGTCCTGTATCCTTTCATATATTTGCACTTTTTGCTGTAAGTGCACCCTGAGCCTGTGGGGAAGGGTGTCCTATATAAATCAACTCCACTACTACTACTACTACTACTACTACCACCTCTCTCCTTCTGCTGGTGGTGCCCCTGCCTATGCACCCAACATTCGGCTAGCCTTCCCCACTGCCTTGTCACTCTGTTTTACAGCCCTTAGGTCATCTGTAATGATCACCCCCAGGTCCCTTTCCTGATCTCTGACTGTCGGTGCTCCCCACCCCCCCAGTTTGTATGTTGCCCTCGGGTGTTTGTGCCCCATATGCATTACTTTGCACTTCTTTTTGTTGAAACAAAGCTACCAATTTCTTGACCATTCTTCCAACTTTTTTAGATTCCCCCTCATTCTATCCACCCCTCCTGATGTGTCCACCCTGTTACAGAGTTTTGTGTCATCCGCAAGGAGGCACACATTTCCTTCCAGTCCTTTAGTAATCTCACCAATAAAGACATTGAAGAGGATCAGGCCTAGTACTGATCCATGTGGCACCTCACTGATCACTTTGCCTTCTCCACAGTGGGTCCCATTTACCACTATCCTCTGAGTCCTATTGCTCAGCCAATTCTACACTCATTTAACAACCTAAGTACCCACTCCTAGTCTCCTCAGCTTATTTATCAATGTTCTATGTGGGACGGTGTCAAAGGCCTTGCTGAAATCTAGGTAGGCCACGTCCACTGCCCCTCCCTCAGCAACTTCCCTGGTTACCCAGTCAAAAACTTTAATCAGGTTAGTCTGGCACGACTTCCCCTCCATGAAGCCATGCTGCCTCAGATCCTAACGCCCACTGGCGACAATGTATCCATTAACCCTTTCCTTTAACAGTGATTCCATTACCTCACCCACCACTGATGTTAAACTTACAGGCCTGTAGTTTTCTGCCTCCTCCCTATTCCCACTCTTGTGTAGAGGGACCACATCTTCCCTTTTCCAGTCCCCCAGCTCCATCCTGATTTCAAATGGCAGACTGAACAGCTCCTTTCTGAGTTCCCTCAGTATCCTGGTCCCATTGCCTTGTCCACATTTAGCATCGTTAATTCACTAAGGACCCTTTCCACTGAAAAGGGACTTGTATCCACCTTGCTGCCCCTAATGATCCAATCCTTTATCCTTGGCCCATCCCCTGCCCTTTCCTCTGTAAACACTAAACAGAAGTATTTGTTCAATATATTCGCCTTTTGGTGGTCCTCCTCCACATTACCCCTCCTTCATCCTTTGGCCTTACTATGCTTCCCTTGGTCTTTCTTTTATATGTATGTATCTAAAAATGTTTTATCCCCTCTTTTCACTGATTTGGTGATTGTTTCCTCTGTTTGTGCCTTTGCACTCCTAACTGCCTTCCCTGCCTCCTTTTGCTTTCTTGGTAACTTTCCCTGTCCCCCTCCATCTCTGTAAGTTTGTATCTTTTAAATGCCATTTTTTTTGTTTTGTTTTTTACTCTCTCTGCCACCTCCTTGGAGAACCATAGCAGTTTCATTTTCCTTTTGCGCTTGCTAACTGGTCTGACACAGAGATTTATAGCCTTCTCAGAGCCTTCCTTTATTTTTGCCCACTGTTCCTCTAACCCCTCCCCTCTCCTTCCCATTTTCCCTAACCCTGCCAGGTAGTCCCTCAGGCATTCACCCATTTTCTTGAAGTTGGCCCTTCTGAAATTCAGGACCCTCATCTTTGTGTGATTTGATTCTGATCCAGTTTTTATCTTAAACCACACGGAACGGTAATCGCTATTCCCAAGGTGGTCCCCTACTGTGACTTCCATGGCACTGTCCTCGTTTGACAGCACCTGGTCCAGAAATGCCTTCTCTTGAGTGGGTTCCATAACTAGTTGCCTGAGGAATGCCCCCTGCAGGGAGTCCAGGATGTTCCTACTCCTAGCTGATGCTGCAACAGAGAGGCTCTGATCCATGTCCAGTAGACTGATCTCCCCTGCAAGCCATTTTTTCAGTTGCTAGCAACATATCTTTATCCATCTCCTCCCCCTGAGCTGGAGGTCTGTATTTTATTTATTTAGTTTTTGTTGACCGGGTAAGTGCACTAGACAAATCCTGCCTATTTTCAGGCATGACCCAGGGGAAAGGGTGATACAGATGAATGCCAACTGACCTTGAACCAGATTAAGCTGTTGGTTGTATTTTTAGTGAACGAGAGAAATTTGGCCACGACACCTGGGAAATTCCCCTACTCTTGCCAGTAGGGGGACCCTGTTGCTGTATGTGGTGGTCATTCTGGATCTGACCTTGGAGGAGGAAGGTCTGCAGCAGAGGACTACGATGGCCCAGGAAAGTGAATCATTGGCAATTAAGTTAGTCGAGGGATCCGCTGAGGTGGCGGCTAGAATGCACCCGATGGGTGGCCAGCACATCGCCCGAGTCAGCGGTCCCTTAGAGGTGGATGGAGAACAGCCTTTGAGTTTGGCTAACAGGAGGCATTATTTGGAAGAGGAACTTCTTCGAGTGAGTGAATTGATTGCACTGGGAAATCGGACATCAGATCAGGAGGATGACAGGAAGTGGAAATGCTCAGAGAATTCAACAGGTGCTCTGGAGGCAGCGGGCCCAAGTAAGCTGCATGCGGCCATTGAGCGGCCAGTTTCTGCTGTTTGTTCAGCAAATCAGGATTGGGGGGATATAGTAGATGTTATCTGGTCAACAGAACGGGCTTTACAGGATGACGGGTGGATTCCTGTGTCGGGGTGGTACTTGGAAGCCTGCTGAGGTATTGTTGGAGATGCACAGGATGGTCCTAGTTCCCAGATAAGTACTGTTTGCTCTGTTAATGCTCCTCCTATGCCTAAAACTGTACTGAGTGATGGTTCCCCTGCTCCTGAGTCGGCCCTTCCTGAAGCTATTCTGGGTGGGTTAGTCACTGGGGATTCTGTTATTACTGCAGATACAGTACAGCAGCCAGTTCCTGATCTTTCTGACAGGCCTTCTTACTCCAGTCATTTTCGTCAACCGGTGGAACTTGCTAAAAGGCGTAATGCCATTCATCTCCGTTATGTGGGTCCTAGGGATAATCCCTCTGATTGATTTTATGTTGGTAAAATGCTTTTGAAACAAAGCATGGGGTTTTCTCCCTCAGAAGTTAATGCTCTGATCCATGTCCCTGGAAAGTTTATCTTTGACATCAGCTTTCGTACCCCTACTTTGTTGGAAACCTTTTGGTGCCGTTTTTCGAATTTAAAAACGAATCCTTTATGGTCGGATTTCATTGTTTTGCCTTTGACTAAGCAGACTTTTCGTGTTATCACCATCCTTTTTAGGAACAAAGGGTTTAATGTTGTGGATATTGTGAACTGGTTAACCAAGAGGTGTGACCTCAGGGCAATCCTGTAACCATCTTGGATGCTGAGGGATTCTGGAATGGGGGATGGAAGTTTAGAGTAAAATTGCATTCTATGGATACTGACCTCATACATCTGCCTAATTGTTTTTTTTTGGGGTAGGGATAACGGTTTCCTCTTCTACCCAGGTCAACCCAGGGTCTGTTTCAAATGTGGGTCTAAGACTCATATTAGCACCTCGTGTGATGTGCTTAAGTGTACTCACTGTGGGGAAACTGGACACCCTAGAGCTCACTGCTTTTAGACGTCCCGATGCAATCTCTGTGATGAGATAGGGCATGCCTTTGAGACATGTCCTCTGGTTGCTAAGAACACGGCTGAAGCGGATTTTGGGGTTCAAGATCATTACATTCGGCTGGCAGTTCGGCAGGGCCTCTCTCCTATAGGGGGAGTGACTCATGTAACCTCTTCTACTGGACTACAGCCGGCTAGGAAGACCCTGAATGCTGGGTCAGCTCTGGCAACTGATGCTGTTCCATTAGCTGGAGTTGTGGCACCTAGTGCACCTGAGCTGAGAGTTATGGGAGGTGATGGTACTTGCCCCCCCGCCCTTGGATCCAGCACACCCTGATGAGGGTTATACCATGGTTGGTGGTAAGAAAGGAAAAGTGCTTAATGGGAAGGGTAAACAAGCAAAGAAATCCACTATCCCTGGCTCAGTACCTCCCCTGGCAGATCCTAATATTTATGATGTTTTGATGGATGATTCGGTGGTAGTGTCGGAGTTGGTTCAGCCTACTGTGACACCTTCTCAGCCTGAGTCTCTGGTACCTTCCAAAGAACATGTGGAACCGAGGCCTCAGGACTGTAAGAGCGGGAGGGTGACTAGGGCCTCCAGTAAAGTAAAGTGATTTTTATCTTCCTGTGACTTATGGCTCCATTTCACTTTCGGGTGGCATCCTTGAATGTGAACAGCATAAAAACACCTTTTCTCAGTTTGTTCATGAGAATTTAGACTGTGTTTTTTTTTCAGGATGTCCGTTTACATTCTAATGAGAAATTAATGGCAACTACCACTGGTTGGATATGGGGGGACAGTTTTTGGTCACAAGTGAAGGATTTATGTAGTGGGGTTGGGATTTGTTTTTTTTCTTTCGCACATTTGGGTGGTTCATCACATTGAAGTCTTGGAAGGTAGAGCCTTGGTTTTAGATATTAAGTGGGGTTCCCTGCCTTTGCGTTTATTGAATGTCTATGCATCACAAACTAAATTTGATAGGGTAGCTCTCTTTAAATCACTTTACCCCTTTCTATGGACTTCTTATCCAGTTATTTGGGGGGTGATTTTAATTGTTCCTTACCCTCCCAGGTATCTGCTACTTTGGGGAAAAAGGTTTACTGTGATGTGGCTTGCTTAGCTCAGTTGATTGCAGATGTTGGTTTGGTTGATGCTTTTGGTCCTAATATTGGAGGATCTGGTAATACATACTTTTGTGGTCCCAGGGCATCTAGGATTGATTATTTTTTCTTTCCTTGGGGGTTGTTGTGCAGTCAAAATTCCTTGCAAGAGGTGGCTACGTCTGATCATAGGTTACTTAAGCTTGCCTTATGTGATGTACCTGTGGCCCAGAGAGGTCCTGGGATTTGGAAGTTAAATAACACTTTGCTGGATATCCCTTGTGTAGCTGAAGGGTTACATTCTCTTTTGATGCCACGCCAGTCTGTGTTTTTTCTGTATGATACCTTTAATGATTGGTGGGTGGATACAAAAAATGAAGTAAGGAGATACTTTTAGATGATAGGCAGAATTAATGGCAGGCTTCGACATGAGCTTAGTTATTTAAGGGGTCGACTTCATTACTGATGCACTTTCCATCAGCATATGGGGTCTGAGTGTTCTGACAAGATTAGAGGGTTGAAGGCAGAACTGGCTCAGTTGCAGTTAAGGGTTTTGCAGGATATGGAGCGGAAGCATAAGTATGGAATTTTTGGAAAAAAAAGAGACACCTTACCATTTGAATCAATACAGCTTCTGAAGAAATCCCATGGAATGACGTATTTGAATACTGAGAGGGGAGTGCAAGCTTTGACTAATGATGGTATTTTGGCTGCAATTCATACTTATGCTTCTGACTCTTTTATGAGTAACTCTCTTCCGCAGGTTTCCATATGTGGTTGGTTGTCTTGTAGGCAATTACCTACTTTGACTCCTGACTTACAGAATACTTTAATTAAACCCATTTCACTGGATGAACTCAAAACTGAGATTTGGTCCTTGAAAACAGGGATTGCTCCTGGTTCTGATGGGTTCCCTCATGAGGTTTATAAGGAGATCTGGGAAGTGGTGGGGTGGAATTTTGTGAGGGTTTGAATGTATGATTAAAAACTGGTAATCTCCCTGACAGTATGTTACAGGGTATTTTTTTATTAATTTTTAAGAACAAAGGTGATAAGGGAAATTTGGATAATTGGAGGCCTTTGTCTCTGCTCAATACAGACTATAAAATCTTGATGAAGGTTTTATGTAATCACTTAAGGGTGATTCTGGATACCTTGTGACATCCCTCTCAATGTAGTAGTGTTCCAAATAGGAGAGTTCAGGATGCCCTGATACTTCTCAGGGAGATTTTACATAAGGGGGTTTCATGGGAAATCTTTGGTCATCTGGTCTGCCTTGATCAAACGAAAGCTTTTGATCAGGTGAAATATGTATACCTGTGGGAGACCTTGAAAAATTATGGCTTTCCTTTGCAATTCATAGTTTGGTTGCAAACATGCTATAGGGGTATTAATTTGTTGCCCATTGTAAATGGTTGGCTAGGGCAGAAGGTCATGGTATATCGGGGCATTAGGCAAGGGTGCCCACTCAGCTCTTTGCTTTATGTGCTTTCTTTGGACCCCTTATTGCATGCCCTGAATATGTCAGACAACATTACAGGTCTGTCTGTGGGTTGTCAAGACATGCAGATCGTCTCAGTCACTTATGCAGATGATTTGGCCTTGGTTTTGGTGGATAGATCTTCGGCAGAAGCAGCTCAGTTATTATTGCAGGCCTTTCCTGACATTTCTGGATCCTCAATTAATAAATTGAAAAGTGGGATCCTACCATTAGGCTATGATGCTGCTGATGCAGTCTTGATTTGGAACATGCCTGTAAAGTTAGACTATTGGAGGATTCTTGGTATCTATTTTGGGGGTGCTGATGCTCATAGATATAATTGGGAAAGGCAGTTGGTGGCTCGAGACATGGTGGCTCTCTGGAATAAGGGACAGATGACAAAAACTAAATGGGTTTATCTCATTAAGACTTTTTTATTGCCATATTTTTTATTTTTGGCAGTAGTTTACCCCCCCAACCCCACTTTCTTTAGAGGCATCTCTTTATAGCTATTGTTTATGGGGGAGTAGGTTGAATCCGGTGAAGAGGGGTATCACGTATTTACCTGTTGGTGAGGGTGGTTTGGGAATGTTGAATCCAGATGTGTTTCTACATGGTACCTTTATTTTTTATAATTTGATTCCATTATTAAAAGGGGAGAGCAAGATACGGACCCCGTGGGTGGCAGATGGTATAGGTCTGCTTCTGGAACAATGGGACCCTTCTGCATTTTTACTGCATCAAACCAGGCTGTCTGCTTACTCTAGTCACTTTCAGGGAATGTTTGGGAAATTAAAGTCCTGGCACATTGTCAAAAGATCTCTCTGTTCACAGTCTCTTAAACAATTTTATAATTGTGTGTTGCAGGATTTTTTTTATGCAGACCCATGGTTTCATGTCTTGCCCATTGCTGACCAACATTCCAAGGTGCAGTTTTTGGTTAGTAAAAGAGTACCTAAGTATATGTGGGATTTTTTATGGCTTTGTCTGCATAAAAAGTTGGGGGTTAAGGGAAACCTGAAGCATAAGGAACTCTCGGAGAGATTTTGCCCCAGGGAAGAGACTTGTTCAGGGGTGATTGAAACTTTGCAACATTTTTTTTTTAATTGTCCCTATGTTGTGTCCTTTTGGTCTAAATTCCATGCTACCTGACCACTGAACCCTTTCCAAGGTCAGCCATCTGCTATCTGGATGGAGGGGGTACTTCCTGGCTCATGGGTAGTTTACGACTCTGTCACAATTCGACTTTTGATGGGATTTATGAGCTTTCAGCTTTGGCAGGCTCATTGTAGCCTTACACTTCGGAAACTGTTGAAAACTGAAAATCAAATTTTATTCAACATTAGAAAGGATGTACTATGGTGGCGGATGCTGGAAAGTGGGAGAGTGCACCCAGATCTTTATAAACTTTCGTGGAGAAAGATGACTTGGCTTGATACAGGTTAGGGGTTTCTTTAGGAAACCTTTCTTTCCTTTTCCTAGTCATTTCTTTTTGCTAAAGTAGTGTTTTGGACCTTTCTGTTACTTTTTGGAGGTTGTTGTGATGGATACAAATATTTTAGTGGACAAATATTATCTTTCTTGATGGTTTTCTTGGGGGGACGTTCTTATTATACCTTTTTTTGACTTTCTATGGGAACTACCTTTTATAGGGGGGATGGGGAGGGGTAGGTCTTGCTGTTTTTCTATTTTCTGTTGTAGGTTGTTGTATAACTTAATACTTCTTCCTGTTTGTTGTTTCTTTTCGTTTCTTTTCATTTATGGCTCTGCTTGATGACCAATTGCTTTGTGTTTCCTTTGTTATGATTTGATTCAGTTTTAATGATTTCATGCTTTCCCTGGTATTTTAGCAGGGTTGGTTTGAGGGTACTGTATGTTTATGAGCCTTTAAGGCACTTCTTTCTGTGTGCTGTAATACTTATTTCTGTTGGTATTTTATTTTAATTTAATTTTTATTTTCTAATACATGTATGCTGTAATACCTATTTATGTTTTTGATTTCTTTCCTTCTAATGTTGTCTGTAGTTATACAATTTTGTATGTTTCATTTTCAGTTTTGGAAACTTACCCTACTCGTTTAGTACGGATGGGATGGGATTTTTTTAATGTATTGGGATATATTTTAGGTTATTGTTCATTTATTTTTCAGACAATGTATGACTTTAATACTTGTTTGCTTTTCTTATGTTTGTATCTTCCTTTTGTGTGAATTCACACTGTTTGTACTAGTTTGATTTTTGAAGTTTATAAAAAAAAGTTTTTCCCCCTACTCTTTTAGTGGGAAGGGGACAGGGGTTATGTACAAATACGGATTATTTTGGTTTGAAGTTCATGTATGCTGTAATATTTATTCATGTTTTTTTGATTTCTTTCATTATGATTTCGTATGCAGTAATACAATTTTGTATGTTTTGCTCTAAGTTTTGAATAAAAAATTCCTCAACTCTACAGTGGGAGGGAGGGGTGGGTTTATACTGTTTCTCTTATGATTAGGGTATTTGTATGAATTAATACTTAGTTATGTTTTTTGATTCTTTCCTTATTATGATTATGTATGATATAATATTGATTTGTATAACTTTGTTATGATTTGTTCAGATTTCAATAAAAAATTACCCTACTCTTTTCGAGAATTGCCATTTGATCTTTAACATCCACCTGAACTACCACCAATCCCGGCAGATGGGACCTCGGTTTAACATCTCATCACTCCTCTGCAGATAGCTGCCCTATTCCTTCTCTCCAGTGTGACTCACAGTGCCTCTTCCCCCTCCTTGCCCCACCATATTTCTGTAGTTTTTATGTTGTCCCTTGCTTAAAGAGCCACTCCTCCTCCTCCCTTACTACCTACCCTGTCCCTGATGCTCATTGCACCAGGTCTCAGTTATGGTGACAATGTCTAGGCATGCCTCCATCACGGTAGCCTGTAGGTCAGCAAACTTGTTGCTTAGACTTCGAGCATTTGTACACATGGCCCTCCAGGTTGTGTTTTCACCCCCTCCCCCTTTGCCCACCTCTAGTACGCCCATTACTCTTTTCAGTTCCAACTGTTTCCACTACCCTCTGTCTACCTGTTTTATTTGCTTCCATTATTGGCATCATTTTCTCATCATTCATGCTACTGGCCTTGTGAACTTGTGGGGGGCAGTTTATGCCTCCCTTCCTCCTGCCACCTCCCCCCTTGGCTAGTTTAAATGCCTGCCAATGTAGCATTTAAACTGTTCACTAAGATCTTTGGTTCCCTCCCTGGATGGATGTAGACTGTAACCTTTGTATAGGCCCTCATCCCTCCAAGTGGGTTCCCAGTCCCCAGTGAATCCAAAACCCTCCTCTCTGCATCAGCTCCTCAGTCATGCATTGAATTCTCTGGTGCAGAGATCCCTGGCCTCCCCCTTGTCATGGACTGGCAGCATCTCCAAGAAGATTACAGAGCTTGCAACCTGCCCAAGGCCCCTTTCTAACTCTTTAAACTCCTCTTGTGCCTTTCCTGTCCCTGACTCATCCCTAGGCACGTCATTTGTCTCAAAATGGACAAATGCCATCCAGCTTCTCCCTTCTTGCTACCGCCCTAGCAATTCTCTGGATCCTCCCTCCATCCCTCCAAGCTGTTCCTCCTGGAAGGCACTTAACCTCCCTCTCCCCCCCTCCCTGTCCCTAAATCCACCCCTTCTGACTACAGAGTCCCCACCAAGAGTTGTTTCTTCCTCCTCTGGGGTCCCCTGCCACCTCCCCTTGGGGCTCCACCATGCAGGACCTGCTCATCCCCCAAGGTCACAACTGTGGGTGCCACCATGGGACACACCCGCTTCTCCTAGATAGCATAGGAGTTCCTAAGTTGCACCACACTTCTGTCCCTCTATCAATGGTCCTTAATAGAGGGGTCATCCCTGCAAGTATCTCACATCCTGTGCAGTCTCTGCTACATGCATGTATGTTGTGCCACCTGAGGTGCCATGTGCACTATAGCTGTGGGCAGGGCTTATATTAGTTGCCTTGGCAGAGTTTGTACATGGACAAACAAATACTGTGCTGGTTGATATGGGGTGCTTACTCCTAAAGGACATATCCGAGGAGTTTGGGAAACCATGCTGGGGTGGCATCCGTTACATGTACTGCATCAACATGAGGTTCCGTCACAAGATACAAGTGTTTGCACACCAATGTGCATATATCCAGTGTTCTCCTCTTGTGTGATCAGTGTTCTGGACCTGTTTGACAAGGATATGACTGTGTCTGTCATATGTGTCAGTGTCAGTTTGGAGTGTTTGACATCATGCACTCAGGTGCCACAGTTTCTACCAGGTGACCAATGTACACTATTACTAAGTCACTTAGTGTTACTGTACTCAGTCCAACTCATTATGCTGCCAGTAGGTTCATCTGCTTGAATATAGTCAAATGTACCAGTATAGGTCATACATGTCTCGATCCACTGGTTACCATATTGATATTTATCTACAGTATGGTCCACCTGCAGTATGTCTTTTCACGGTTTATGTGCTTGGTGTGTTATAGCCAAGGTCCTCCTTTGTACGTTTCTACTAAATTACCAATTCCATGAAGACCATACTGGGGGGGGTTCAGAGAGTTGTGTGGCATTCAACAACCCATAGATCTTCATCAGGCTCAACTCTGCATATATCCTATTATTGTCTATCCAACCGCGTCATGTACATATTGTTGACAAGACTGGCATAAACAGGCCCTACTGTACAGTAACATATACTATGGGACACTGCTGTCTTTTTCTCAGTTGCCTTCGTGGGTATACCGTATACTGTATAGTATGTTGGGGAACCGACTGCTAGACTAACTCTGACCTGTGGCCATGGTGGGGCTTAGAAAATCCCAATGCAGGGGATGCTGCAGCACTGTGGTGGCACAAGCCCCCTTCCTCCACGGTGCAGTCATGTGTCTACCGAAAGCATGGCACAAGCATAGCTGGTGCAGGCGGAACCCGTCGGGCACAAGTGCCATTAAAAAACCAGGAATGATGCAAGGTGCAGTACAGTGAACCCCTCGTATCATTTCTCTTTGACACAAGCACCTTGCATCATTTTTGACGCTTTGAAAATTGGGTCCATTATATAAAAATTCCCCGATTTGAAACTTTTTTTGCCCTCAGATAATGAAACAATTGACAATAAAAAATCCTGAATCTTTCAGGTTTGTAAGATATTGACCAGTGATAGGGCATTTTGTTTGTTCTGTGATGAAAAAAGTTCAAATTTAAAAGTTATAACTTTTTAAATAGTGACAAATCTGTGCATACGCAGTCACCGTGAAGAACTAGTTGAGCTGTGAAGGATTTTTTTCATACATTACTGACTTTTTTAAGTCAATGACAAATGAGAAAAAGCAAACGCTGATGTATTCCCCCAGCTGCAGATGGAAATCTGCCCTAAACACGATGCTTTTTTTCATTTGTGACTTACAAAGTTAATCACAAATGAAAAAAGCAACTTATATTTGTCCCCTCTGCCTGCCCAGTCTCTAAATAAGTTCCTACAGTGGTTGCACAACCCCACTGCAGGTATGTCTGCCTAACCTGTCAATGAAAAGAACATCTGCAACGGATGTCGAACCCCGCCACCTTTATACCCTTCACACCCAACCAGTCAATGAAGAAAACACCAGCAACAGGTTCCTAATCCTGCCACCAGTAGCCCCACTCAACTGATTAATGAAGGAAATGCCATCAGCAGGTGTCCAGTACCATCACTAGTATCTCCCTGCTAAATCCGTCAGTGAAGAAAACACTGGTAGCAGGTGCCTAACCCCCATTGCCAGTACCCCTGCTTGAGCCATCAATGAAAATAAAAACACCCATTGTGGATTTCTAACCCTGCTGCCAGTACCCTTTTCCTACCCACTCCACAATAATAAAAAAAACTACCTTAGACCACCCTCTAACACATGCACACACCCTTCTCTTCCCCGACAGTAGCCACACTTTGGTCCCTCATTGTGGATGCTCAATGTTTCTTAATGGAATTCCTCAGTCTTCTTTAATATACTGCTCTACCTGCAAATAAGAAAAATAGTGGGGAAAAATCCTAAGTTCTGAAATGCATGTAATGCGTATGCATGTGAACGCTTCTTTAGTTATAACTTGCCCTTACACGAAGCAAGACATACAGTAGATCTGGTGCACTGTACTTCAGGATTGTCTTGGGTACTGCGCCAAGCAACCTAAAAGTCTGAGGACATATACCACAGATAAGTTTCTTCATGTACAGCTTGCAGCAAACTGCTGTAAGCATGCTGCAGGTCTGAGGACATGCCCCATGGCTGCAATACTTTGTTTATGGCCCAGTATCAGATAAGGCACCTATGTGTTGTTGCTTTGGGCCTGTATTTTTTTTTTATTCTTTGGTAACTGAATAAAGCCCACTAGGCACAAGTGCCTGTTTTCTGGGGTGACTCAGGAGCACTAGGGAGAGTAATTGACTTGTTCAGAGTCACACATTATGCAAGCCGAGGTTGTGGGAATCAAACCCAGGTCTACTGGATATACCAAGCTCATTTACAGTTCATTATTCTAAATTATAAAATGGGCTTTAAAAATTCCCTAACCTGATTGGCTACAACATCTTCTGAGCCGTGTCCTTACTAGAAGATATTGTAGCCAACCGGCACTACCCTCCTCTCCCAAACCCCATTACAATAAAAAATCTGTGATCTGCACCAGTCGCTAACAAAAACACAGCCTCACACAGCTCATAGCGGGGAAAAGACACTTCCAGTCTGGTGGCACTGACCGCTCACATGTAAAAGCTGACCACAGGCACAAATGCAGTTCCTCACAAAACAGTATGGAATCTTCCGTATTTTAAAGTGTAACCTCTGCTGTTATTTAACCCGGATCACAACTTACCGAGCAAGGCAGCAGGTTTAAAATGCCGTTAACAGAATCGGTGAGTCTGCCGTCATTCACGAGTCTCCGATACACGAACAAAACAGCCTCCCTCCTCCGACTTCACTGTCTTTTAAAAGTGAGCTGCAACAACTGAGAAAGTCATAGAAAACACTGCAACACATTACTATAATACCAAACTCCACTACAGTTATTTTCTTTAAAAAATAGGCTGGCTGACTTGGACCGACCGTGTCTCTCAGCAGCCACCGTACACTACCGTTTCCTGGTTCGCGTTTTTCAAAGAAAAGATCCCAAGAGTTTGTTATAACACTAATGTGCTGCAGTGTTTTCAATGATTTTCTCAGTTGTTGCAGCTCACTTTTAAAGGACAGTGAAGTCGGAGAAGGGAGGCTGTTTTCTTCGTGTATCAGAGACTCGTGAAAGACGGCAGATGCACCGAATCTCTTTCGGCATTTTAAACCTGCTGTTTTGCTCTATAAGTTCAACATTGGACATGGTCCTTTAAAATAAAAATAAAAGGAAAAAAAAACATGCTTTTCAATACTTGGGTGCTACAGCCCACACAGTCAGTGGGTACTACCTAGACACAGACACACACATGCCTTCTATAAAAATGGACTATTTTTCTCTTTTCTACTGATATAATCCTATTTTATAAGCCCCCTTTTTATGTACACTTTTTTAATTTTTTAAATTAAATTCTTTACTTGTGGGCCCATTTTATAAGCTCAATAAGACACTCCGAGGTGTGGGTTATGTCCTGATAAGAGCACGCCCAGGTGCATAAGGCACTCAGCGCAAGCGCCTCGTGCCTAACAACGCACCGGGCGTGCTCTTATCAGGAGATAACCCACACCTCATCGTGTCTTATTGCTTGCTTATAAAGGATATACTGCCAGCCAATAGCTTGGTCTTGGGTCCTGAGAGGAGGGGATAGGGAGGGGAGATGACAGAAGAGGAAAGGAGGGGTTGGGTATTTTGATTGAAAACCCTGACACAACATTTTCTGACTTTTATGGCTGTATAACACTAACAGGTGCATTAATTTTATTTATTCTTTTGCAAACGAGATAAAGACATAGGTAGATAGACAGACAGACAGACAGACAGATAGATAGATAGACAGACAGACAGAGACATGCAATGTTTGCAAATACATTTTTTGGTCTGAAGCACCACCAGCCCAGTGCGGAACTTCATTTGTGACTGTTATAGATACATACATACATACTTAGAAACATAGACAGCAACAGCAAAAAAAGACCAAAGGTCCATCCAATCTGCTCATGAGTCCCTATAGAACCCCACAACCTAATGTCAATACTGAGTTACAACCCTCCCCATCAGTTTTCCAATTCCATTTCCCTTCCTTGTCACTACTAGTGATCACTATCGCTTTCATTCTGCCCCATGCTCATTTGAAACTCCCCACGGTTTCAACTACACCACGTTGTCTGGCAGACAGTTCCATGGTTCCACCACCCTTTCCGTAAAGTAATACTTCCTCACATCCCTTCTGAACTTTCACCCTGTCAGCTTCCAGTCATACCCACGTGTCATTGAACTGGTGTTCCTGCTAAATAATTCCTGATAGCTTACTTTGTTTATTCCTTTCAGGAACATGAACGTTTTTATCATAGCCACCCTCTCCCTCCTGGTTTCCGATGAATACATGTTCAGTTCCCTAAGGCGTTCCACATAAGACTTCCTTTATTGGCCATTAATCATCTTCATAACCCTATGCTATACCACCTCCAGCCTATCTTGTCCTTTCTAAGGTGATGGTTCCAGAACTGGACACAGTACTTCAGGTGTGGCCTCACCAAGGATCTGTAAGCTGTAACCTGTCACAAGCCATCACTGAGCCCACCTGCATAAACCTCAAATCAGGAAACCATTCACTAATAGACTGGGCACTTACCACCCACGCTCACTGGGTCATCCAAGCTGGTCTGCTTCCTGACTCCCTGAGTGACCACCACATTATATACCTAGTCATAAAAATCCACCGCCTCACATCTGCTCCAAAGTTTCTCATCCAGCGGTCCTATAAATCCCTCAACCTAGCCACCATGCTCGAAGACCTAGCCCTCACTAACTGGACCACACCCTCTACTGTCAGCTCCATAGATGATGCCCTCGTACACTTCTAAGACACATTCCTCAATGTCTGGAATACGCATGCCCCGTTGCCTCGCTCAAGGGTATGTGGTAACCACCTGCCTTGGATTACCTAAGAACTTATAGCCTGCCAACATGCCCATGACAAAGTATGGCGAGCGCATAAATCTTCACACCTCCCTCAACACTTCACCATGTACTGTGTGCTGCGTAACAAACGCACCAGAGCAACTCGGCTCGTTAAAGCAGAATACTTCAACTCCTCCCTCCAGTCAAACTTAAATAGTCCATCCAAATTCTGGAAGGTCATCCACCCCCTCTTCTCCCCTCTGGTTGCAAACCCCACACTGCTCCTAAAAGTAAACAGCTCACTCCTCTGTGACCCAGGGGTGGTGGCTGCTGAGTTCAATACATATTTTACCTCTTGTACCTCAACTCTTCTCTCCTCCCTACCCCCCACTGCTCCTCCCGACCCTGTCACGGAAGCCTCAAACTCACTAGGGCCATGCTCCTTCTCCTTCAAAGTCATCACACAAACTGAAGCCCTTGAGGCCCTACTGGCCCTAAATCCATCTAAAGGTAATTCCCTCAACGGGCTGGACACCAAACTCATCCACTTCTCTCTGTGCCAGCCATAGCAACATCTGTTACCAATCTCCTAAACCTCTCCTTTACCACTGCTGTTGTCCCACAGGCCTGGAAACATGCCATTGTCATCCTCCTCCCTAAAGGGGGGCCCCCCTCCTCCACTTCAAACTACTGCCCTATCTCTCTCTCTCCTCCCAGTCCTTGCTAAACTACAAGAACACCTGGTGCTCACCCAACTTACCTCCTTTCTCTCCGACTCTAACATTTTCACGCCGTTTCAGTCTGGGTCCAGAAAGGGTCACTCTACTGCATCCTCCTTGTTATGACTCACTGACACCATCCTCTCTAGAATGGATAGTTGGCAGATCTCCTCGGCAATATTTGTTGACCTTGCTAAAGCATTCGATACTGTCTCCCACCCCTTGCTGTTAACAAGCCTCTCAGATGCAGGCCTCACTATCTCAGCCACTAACCGGTTCAGTGTCTACCTCTCAGGAAGAACACAATCAGTAAAAATTGCAGATGCCACTTCCTCCCCCCTCCCTGTGACTACTGGTGTTCCCCAAGGGTCAGTACTTGGCCCCATCCTGTTCTCCATTTTCCTGAACAACCTGCCACAAATCTGTACAACCATATCTATACACATGTACGTGGACAACACCATCCTATTTGCCACTGGCTCCTCGCCAGAAGAAGTAGCTCTCAATCTCCAGTCTGAGTTCAATAATGTTCATCACTGGTTCAGTTTGCACCAGCTGTCTCTCAATACTAAAAAAACTGTCTCCATGACCTTTGGTACAAGTCAGCAGCTATCCCCAACTCCTCTCCCTCCCCTCCTTCCACAATCTGGAAGGAATAGCTCTGGAGGACGTCGCTTCCTTCCGCTATCTAGAGGTATGGCTTGACCATTATAATGATATGGATGTAACCACTGTCATGAGGGGTCCAGACAGGTAGGGGGCAATAGAGCCCCAGGAGGTTTGGGGAAACAAGGCTCTGGCTGTAATACTCTCAAAGTGTTCAATAAAGATATTGTGAACTTCTATCATGGAGTAGGTCCACTCATTACATGGTGTCAGAGAAACTGAAGAATTCTGTCCTAACATGGAAGGACTAAGTCCACCTAATCCACTAATAGTGGAGGGAAATATCGCAGATAACTGGACAAAATGGAGACAGAAGTTTGAATTGTATATGACTGCATCAGGTATCGAACGAATTCAAAAGTGCAAAGCTGCACGTTGTTACATGTTATCGGCGATGAAGCCCTGGAAATATATGACACGTTCGATTTTGAAGAAGCGGAAGACAAAGAAGATGTAAAGGGACTTATTGAAAAGTTCAACCAACACATTACCCCACAAAGAAATGTTACGTTTGAGAGGCACATATTCAACACATGAATGCAGGCACCAGGGGAGACAATTGATTAATATGTCATGGATCTTAAGACTAAAGCCAAGTCATGTAAATATGGATAGTTGTGCAACAGCCTAATAAAAGACCGAATAGCAGTTGGAATTCGGGATGACAAATTAAGAGCAAGGCTACTGAGGGAAAAAGACTTAGACTTACCAAAAGCTGTACAAATTCGTGCCAGCGAAGAGAGCTAAGCAGCACAGAGATAGATCAGATGCAGGAGCAGGCGGAGCCCACGGTAAAGTAGATTAGAGCAACTAAGGGTCCAAGCATGGAACACGGCCGAAAATGGTGCTCCAAGAAACAATACAAGACTGTACCTACTGTGGCAGAGAACATAACAAAGGTAATTGTCCAGCATATGGAGAGAAATGCAAAAATTGCAGAAAAAAGAATCATTTTGCAAATAAATGCATGTCAAAACAGCAGTCATACCGAAAACAAGTACACAGAGTGGAAGAACAGTCAGATTCAGAAACTGAGTTCTATGTGGACATGGTGAAATCAAATGGTGGGGATGACTGGGATGTGGACATCTTGATGAATAGATGGAAAGTAAGATTTAAAACTTATACTGGAGCACAATGCAGTGTGATTCCCCAATCAGTGCACAGTCGTTTTTGCACCAAGTTAGAGAAGTCAAAGGGAAAACTGATCACCTACGCAGGGCAGTGTTTGAAGCCTAAAGGGAAATGCAAACTATTAGGAGAATACAAGGGGAAATATCACAACATTGAATGCCAAATACTGGAGGAGAATGTACAGCCATTGCTGGGGCTAAAAACGTGTACAAATGGGGCTCATTAAGAGCATTGGAGAGGTAAAAAACCTACAAGGCAAAGACATCCAGGAACAGTTCACTGATGTATTTGAAGGACTTGGATGCATCGATGGAGAACAACACATTAAAGTCATACAGGGCGCGCAGCCAGTGGTACATGGCCCCCGTAAGGTACCAGTGGCTCTCAGAGATAAAATGAAGTAAAAGCTGAGGTGAATGGAAAAATTGAAGGTGACAGAAAAAGTGGAGGAGCCAAGAGCCTGGGTGAACAGCATGGTCACAATATGGAAACCTGAAAAAAAGAAGGTGAGGATATGCATGGATCCAAAGGATTTAAATGCAGCCATTGAAAGAGAACACTACCCAATGAGAACAATTGAAGAGGTGGTGGCAAGAATGCCAAGAGCAGCAGTATTCATAACGCTGGACACACAGTGTGGATATTGGCAGGTAAACTAGGACAAAGAGAGCTCAAAGTCATGCACATTTAACAGTCCCTTTGGCTGGTTTGCCTATAAAAGGTTGCCATTTGGGATCAATTGTGCAGGAGAAATGTTCCTAAGGATTATGATGCAAATGTTTGAGGACATGGAAGGTGTGGAAGTGATAGTCGATGACATACTGATATGGGGCTAAAATGCAGAACAACATGATCAGAGACTAGAAAAAGTGATGAAAAGAATAAGGGAGAAGAACATCAAGCTGAACACACTGAAATGCAAATTCAAGTCAAGAGAAGTGAGCTACATGGGACACACCCTAACTGCCAAGGGACTTAAGCCAGACCCAGAAAAAGTAGAGGCAGTAAGGAAAATGCACAAACCCAGCAACAAGACAGAACTACCGCAGTACCTAGGAATGATTACGTACCTTGGAAAATTCATTCCACATCTGTCCACAGTCACCGCGCCACTTCGAATACTTCTCGAAAAGACAGTGGAATGGAGCTGGAACGAGCAACAAGACCAAAGCTTTGACACGCTACAAAAGATGATTACAGAAACTCCTGTCCTAAAATTCTTTGTTGCTTCAAAGCTGGTCAAACTAAGTGTGGACGCTTCCAGCTGCGGCATGGGAGCAGTGTTACTTCAAGAAGAGTGGCCAATAGCATTTGCATCAAAAGCATTCACAGACACTCAAAAACGATACGCACAAATCAAAAAGGAGCTGGCCGCTATTGTATTTGGCTGTAAAAAATTCTACCAGTACATTTTTGGCAGAGAATTTAAGGTTGAAACAGACCACAAACCCTTGGAAGTGATCTTTTAAAAACCTTTGGCCGAGACACCACTCAGACTACAAAAGATGCTTCTTAAGCTCCAAAAATTCAACATGACTGTGAAATACAAAAAAGGAAAGGAACTGTATGTGGCAGGCGCCCTAAGCCTAAACTATCTGAAAAACACAGAAACTGATGACACAAAGGACAACATTCAGGTGTGTGCTGTAATGTGCCTACCCATAGCAACCCACAGGCTACAGGAAATACTAACAGAAACAGAAAAGGACCAAACACTCGAAACTGTGAAACTGCTAATCACTCAAGGTTGGTCAGAGGAACAATGGGACACACCGGACGAAGCAAGATTGTACTGGGACTACAAAAGTGAATTGACTATTGAAAATGGCCTAATATTCAAATGCAACCGAATAGTGATTCCAAACAGCCTACGAAAGATGATGCTGACAAAACTGCATGCCAGTGATCAAGGGATAGAAAAAACCAAAAGGCTAGCGAGGGACATAATTTATTTATTTATTATTTATTTAGTTTTTGTTGACCGGGTAAGTGCAGTAGACAAATTCTGCCTATTTTCAGGCACGACCCGGGGGAGGGGGATACAGATGAATGCCAACTGACCTTGAACCAGATTAAGCTGTTGGTGGTAATTTTTAGTGAATGAGGGAAATTTGGCCAAGACACCGGGGAAATTCCCCTACTCTTTTCGATAAGTGCCACGGGATCTTTAACATCCACCTGAACTACCACCAATCCAGGCAGATGGGACCTCGGTTTAACGTCTCATCTGAAAGACGGCACCTCAGAAGTGCAGCACCCCTCTCATGCTGCACTACAGTGTCAGTACTGGGATATTAACCCAAGTGCCAGAAGTGGGAACTGAACCCACGGCCCTCTGATCTTCCGGTTATGATAATGTTCTGCCCAGGAATGTCTGCCCAAATTGCAGACATTATTTCCAGGTGCCCCACATGCAACACATACAGGAGACAAAACCGTAAGGATCCCATGATAGGGCATGAGTTGCCAGAGAGACCATGGCAAAAGGTCGGCACAGACATTTTTGAGTTTGAGGGAGAGCAATACCTACTGCTAGTTGACTACTTCTCAAGCTTCATTGAGATCAACAAAGTAAGCAACATAAAGGGCCAAAACATCATTCAGATCTGCAAGCAACAATTCACCAGACATGGAACTGTGGATGAATTAGTGTCGGACAATGGACCAGCCTATGCATCGAACGAATTCAGGAAGTTCAGTGCAGATTAAAGATTCAAGCATACCATGTCCTCACCAAAATATCCGCAATCCAATGGGAAAGCTGTAAAGGTGGTCCAAATAGCAAAGAACCTCCTGAACAAAGCCAAAGCAGACAAACAAGACCCCCATCTTGCATTGCTGAATTATCGCAACACGCCACTGGATGGATTACCATCACCAGTGCAGATGTTGATGGGACGTAGAACAAAAATCAGACTTCCTACCGCACAAAAGCTGCTTAAGCCAGAGAGCCGGGATGACATACAAACACGGCTAAAGAGAAATCAAGACAGAGAGAAAAAATACTATGACAGAGAATCAAGAGTCCTGTCAGAATTGAAGCCAGGCGACACGGTGAGACTGAGGGAGAACACCCTGTGGAAACCGGCGATTATAGTTGGAATGAGCCCAGAGCCACGTTCATACATAGTGGAAACTGTGGGTACTGTGACAAGGTACCTTTGTAAATGAGCCTATGGCTCAAAGGTTTTCCAAACTGCTGTCTAAATAAATAAATAAATAAAACTGGAGGACAACAATTCAGAAGAAATAGAAGAGAAATCATCAAAACAAAAGAAACATCATAACAAACACACAAGAAGACCCTGTACCTGAAGGTCCAATGCCACCAGAATGGGAGGTAGTGACAACCCCACAGATAACGGCCCCACAGGTGACCGCTCCACAGGAAACGGCACTGCAGGTAACTACTGAAAGACGTTATCCAAGCAGAAATCGCAAACCCAACATAAAACTGGACTTATAACACTGAGAACTTAAAAGTGATAAAAAAAAAAAACAGTCCATTGGTTAAAAAAGGGGAGATGTAATGATATGGATGTAACCACTGTCATGATGGGTCCAGACAGGTAGGGGGCAAGAGAGCCCCAGGAGGTTTGGGGAAACAAGGCTCTGGCTATAATACTCTCAGAGTGTTCAATAAAGATATTGTGAACTTCTATCATGGAGTAGGTCCACTCATTACAACCATCACCTTACCTTCTCTAACCACATTGATGCAATCATAAAAAAATTGTGCCCCAAGCTAGGTGCCTTGTACAGGAATCGCTCTTGCCTCCCCCTTCCGGTTAGGTGGGAACTAGTGCAGAAGATGATCCTTCCCTCCTTAGACTACTGTGACATAGTCTACAGTGCTGCACCTAAATCCACCTTATCTAAACTTGACCCCCTTTTCAATGCCTTCTGCCGTTTCGCCCTCAATGCCCCCCCCTTCTCACCACTGTGACCTCTACCACTCCCTCGTCCTCCCATTTCTCAAAAATCACCGACAATTGCACTGCTCCAAATTTGTCTCAAAATTCTGGCTTGGTGCCCTCCCCTCCTACCTCGCCACCATACTGTTGCCGGCTCCCACCCCCCCCATGCCCTCTGGTCCTTTAGCAGCCAGCTACTAAATATCCCCAGACGAAAGACCTCTGTTGGACAGACAGCTTTCTTGCACCAATTCCCAAAAATCTGGAATGCTCTTCCCCCTCAGATTCACCAATCTTCCTCCACCCATTCCCTATCAATCGTGCTGGCTAACTACCTCACAGTAAGCTGTACCTGCACTCGCTAACTCTTGTTGTCCCACCCCTCAAAATTCCCATTGCCTGACCAGCAGCTATGCCCTACCCTTTGAAGCTGGCTTACAGAATGTACACTCACTTCACATGGGCTTAAGTTCCTATTTTATTGCTGTCCGCTAGCATGGTTAATTTTGTCTACTGTTCTGCAATGTTAATTTTGTTCACTGTTTTGCCTTATTAGCTCGCATAGCTACTGTCTGCTTGAGTCTGCACTAGAACTCACTCTAGGCTAGTTACCCTTGCATTTAAGCTCAGGTCCCTGCCTCTTGACCAAGGGTGGGGTCCCCTTAGTGGGGCTGGACACTCCTCTGTAGTGACTACAACCTTTGTATATCATGGGTGCTCTCTAACTGGGGTATCACTGTGTTCTCTTCGTTGGGTGGGCTCTCTATCAACTGTGGTAGTGGATTGCAGCTACTGGACATCCAGTTTTTTTCCTATTGTGGGTGGTTCCCTTGGCTGCTAACTTGGGGCCTGGTAGTTAGTATAGTTTTTACCATTGCTCCTTGCCAACTATCCCTGGTATTGATATGGGGGACCCTGAGCATTCTTTTATGAAAGTGTTGCCCCTTCCACTCATGTGCTCCTTCACCTTTGGTCTTCTCGCTGTCTTTAGCATCCCCTGGTTTATTGGTATCAGTGCTCCTCCTGTGGGGGAACCCTGGGGCACTTGTACCCAGCCAGAGGAGTCCGACTTCACCTTCTCCAACCTTATAGCTGGAGGCAGATGCCCCCCCCCCGGGTTCTTTGCTGCCTTGACCTCAGGTGCTTCCTGGACCAAGCCCAGGTGGTCAGGCATTATGGCTGCAAGCCACCTGCCAGGGATGGCTCCCCTCCCTTAAGGCATCTCCTTTGACTCCTATTGGTGACCCTAGCACTTACGGGTGACATTGAGCTTAACCCTGGTCCACCCTACCAAGCCTCCCCCTCAGTTGTGGGCTGATCAGCTATCAAAGGGCTGAAAATAGCTCATCTCAATATTCGCAGCCTCCTGCCCAACTTGACAGAACTTCTTGCATGGGTCACCTACCACAGGCCTGACATCCTTGGCATAATTGAAGCTTGGCTTAAACCCTCAGCTCCAAATTCCGCATGTGCCTTTCCTGACTATGAACTCGTCAGGTAGGATCATCCGGGGAAAAAAGAGGGGGGAGGTGGCATCTTGGTCTACTACAGGAGCCACCTCAACCTGTCGGTTTTACTGTTAACAGCCATTGCAGTCCCCCTGTGAGTTACTACATACAGTACTGTTGCTTGGGATGACCAGAAAGCTACATATTATATTTACCTACAGTCCTCCTATGGGGGGCCTAGAGGGGTTGTCCATCCTCCTTGATACCGTTGGTTCTGTGACCATGGCATAATGAGTTAATGATTCTGGGTGATCTTAACCTAAACTGGCTTGGTAGTAACACTAAAGCATTTGAGCTGCTACTTGCTGGCCTCTCCCTGTCGCAACTCATCAAGGACCCTACCAGGTGCTCTCCCAGTGGTGGTGGTGTGAGGTCTCTTCTGGATTGGGTTCTGACAAACGGACCTGAGAGGATCAGCTCATTGGGCATCCTTTCTGACTCCATCTCTGACCACTCTCCCATGTACTGTGTGTGGAAGATCCCCTGCCTGAAAATTCCTCATAAGATCATTCAGGTCAGGGACTTCTCCGGGTTTGATCTTGGCTCCTTCCAAGATGATCTCCAGCACACTGACTGGTCTGCAGTATGGAATGCCCAGGACTCCTCATCTGCTGTCAGTCACTTCCTCAGCACCTTCAGGGCTCTGCAGGATAAGCATGCCCCCCTCATCGGATGGAGGGTCAGGGGGTCTGCTACAAAGTGGTTACATGGGAGCCTCTTAGCCCTTATGAAGTCTAGAGACAAGTGTTGGGCAAATTCCAAGGCCACGTTGGATCAGGCTGTATTTCAGCAGTGCAGGAGAATCAGAAATGAGTGCAAGAAAGCAATAAGGGCTGCCAAAAGCGAGTTTTGCAAAACTGTGCTGCTGAGCTCAGCTAGGGACCCCAAGAGGTTCTGGAGGAACATTAAGAACATAGTTAGTGGTTCCTTGAGTGGTGAGGCCTCTGATATGCTTATTGATGGTGCAAGCTGCAACAACTCGCTAACCATCGCAAATGCATTTAACCTGTATTTCTCTGACCTGTCTGCTTTCACCTCGTCATTCCTCCCTAGTGGAGGTGATAACTGTGAACAGGTCCCTGCCCCTCCACTACCCCGCCCGCTCTTTCATTTTAAGCCTGTGATGGTGCAAGAGGTGCAGAGATTGCTCTCTGGCCTCTCCCCCTTCTCCAGTGCTGGCCATGATGGTTTGGAACCGAAGCTCCTCTCTCTTGGTGCCTCTCGTATTGCCTCCCCGGTGGCCCATATTTTCAATCTGTCCGTGTCATCGGGGGCTATCCCGGACATATGGAAGGTCACCAGGGTGGTCCCTATCCTTAAACAGGGGAACCCCAAAATGATTGAAAATTACCGTCTGATAGCCATTCTGTCAGCGGTCAGCAAACTCCTTGAGAAAGTTGTGGCAGGGTAACTCTCAGAGTTTTTTCAGTCATATGACCTACCATCACCTGTGCAGCATGGCTTTCAGAAAGGGCACAGCACATCCTCTGCCCTTGTCACAGTCTCATCCTGGATCAGGGCGGCTATGGACCAGGGCAAACTCTCTGGGGCTATCTTTATAGATCTCTCCAAGGCCTTTGATCTTGATGATCATGCCATGCTCTGCACTCAGCTTAGGTCCTATGGTCTCTCACCTGGTGTGCTCCGTTGGTTCTCCAACTATCTACATGGCAGAAAGCAGCTTGTCAAATATGGCAAGGAGCTCTCGGGCTCTACTTCTGTAACCATGGGTGTCCCCCAAGGCTTTGTCCTGGGGCCCCTGCTCTTCTCCATTTTTCTTAACAATCTCCCCCCTCCGCCTCTGTCCACTGTAGGCCCATCCCCTATGCGGATGACCTGGTCATCCTCACTCATTCTCCGGATATAGGGGTCATTAATTGCCACCTGAGTGAGGACCTTGGGAACATTCAGTCCTGAATTTCATCCCATAAGTTGGTTCTTAACCTTAAGAAAACCCAGGCCATGATCTTTGGGTCCCAGGCCAAGATTAAGGCCTCTCCTGCTTCTTTATGCATTACTGGTACCGATGGTGTTCCGATCCTTGTTACTGACAACTTTAAATACCTTGGGGTGACACTTGACCTGCAGCTTGACCTTGGCCACCATATTCAGAATGTATGTAAGACTGTCAACTGCAAACTGAGTCTGGCCTTCAGAGCTAAGAGCAACCTTACTCCTGCTACCTGTCTTGCTCTTGCCAGAGGTGTGTTCCTCCATTCGCTTTGCTATGGACTCCTTTTGTTTGCTCGCTCCTCCAAAGCTCACCTTTCTGAGTGGTCTACTGCCTACAATAATGCTCGCTGTTTTGCTCTGGCTGCCTCTCATCTCACCCATCACTGTGACCTATGTAGTAAGCTGAATTGTCTCTCCCCATCAAATCGTATAGACTTCGTCCTGGGGTGTTTCACAGGCAAGGTCCTTGGTACTGGCACCCCTCCTGGGCTGGCGAAATTCCTTGCCCTGACTACCTCCTCATCCTAGTCCCTCAGGTCTCTGGGTCCCGCCATCCTTAAGATCCCTGCTACCCGGACTCTAATGGGGGATAGAAATGTTGCTGCGTGTTCCCCAGCCTGTGGAACTCATTTCCTGCCCAGGTTCACTCCTCCCACTCACATGTGCGCCTTCAATCCTCCCTATGGAACCATCTCAAACTCTCCTCGGAGTGTGGTTGTCCCACACCCCTGTGTCTCACCTGATCCTTCACTGCACTCCTTTCTCTTGGATGTGTTCTGACAAGTATGGGTTGTTTGCTGGGTATTTAATGTACCATAACCCATGTTTCAGGGTGTTGCTCTAACCGAGGCTCCACTTCCTGGGGCCTTAAGTTGTATATAGTGTTGTATCTGCTGCATCTCAATTTGTACTTATTGTACTGCTCTTAGTTTCTACATGAGTTGTTCTGTTGTGTATATACTGTATAAGATATGCCTTACCTGACCTGTAATCTGTCTCAATCTGTATCATTTTGTCCTATGTACTTAAATCTGTAATTCCTGTACTCTCCCAGGTCGTACCTGAAAATAGGCAATTGTCTTGTCTAGTGTACTTACCTGGTCAACAAAAGTTAAATAAATAAATATGTGGCTATCTGCCTCAGCAAGCTGTTCTCTATCTATGTATGTATGAATGTCTTTATGTAAGTATGTATGTCTCTGGTACATGCTTTTAGCTGTCTGTTAACCTATGTGACAAATTGTTACATTTTTCCTCAGTATATCTGATTAATTGTTATGGTGATAACCTGCGTGTTATCCTCCTCTTGTAACCCTCCCCCCCAGGTTGCACCAAGAGACGAGCATCTTTTTGCTCAGTGTGCCTTTCCTGGTGAATCAATTCAATAAATAAATAAATAAAAATAAAGTAAGGGGAAGTATCACTTCTTTCTTCCTGCTATCAGTACCCCTTCCGATACATCACAGCATCTTGTTTGCCTTGCTTCAAGCCTTGTCACATTGGCTAGCCTGCTTAAGAATGTTGCTAATGATGACTCCCAGGTCACACCCTTCGGCTATAGTACAGAATTTTACTCCACCATTCAGTATTCTGTCCTGGGGTTCTTTCTCCCTAGGTGTATTCTCCTGAACCTTTTTGTATTGCATTTTAACTGCCAGACATTTGATCACTTCTCTAGCCTTTGTAGGTCATATTGTAGTTCTCTACTCTCTCAGCACTATACACTCTTCTGCAGAGCTTAGTGTCTTCTACGAAGAGACCTAACCTATCCCAGATCCCTTCTCCACTGTCATTGATGAACATGTTGAAGAGGACCGGGCCCAGAACAGAGCCCTCTGGTACCCCACTCATTACCTCCCTCTCCTCTGAAATAACTCCATTTACCACTACCCACTGCTGTCTCCCTTTTAGCCAGTTTTCCAGCCATCTAACTACATCCCTAGCCAGATCCTCAAACTTCTTCAGCAGGCGTCTGTGAGGCAGAGTCGAAAGCCTTACTGAAGTTGAAGTAGAATAGATCCACAGCATGGTCTTTATCCTTTATCCTTTATCCCTTGTTACCCAGTTGAAGAAGACTATTAGGTTTGTCTGACAGGACCTCCCTGACACAAAGCCATGCTGCTTACTATCCTGGGGCCCACTACCCTCCGGATAGTCCACGAGGTCTGCTTTGATCAGCGATTCTATTGACTTCCCTACAATAGAGATAAGACTGACAGGTCTGTTATTTCCTGTTTGTTTCTTGTCCGCTCCTTTATGTAGAGGAACCACATCCACCACCCTTCAATCCCTTGGGACAACCCATGTTTGAAGTGAGTAATTGAATAGACTTGCCAGAAGTTCAGCTAGTTTGTCTGCCAGTTCTCTGAGCACACTTAGATGTATCCCATCTAGCCCTGGTGTCTTTCCTGTCTTGAGAGCTGCCAGACCTTTTCACACCCTATCCCTAACAAATGTTGGTTTCTCCATCTCTGGGTGCACTCTTGTGGACACTTTGATGCTACTTTCAAGCAGGGGGCTAGTATCTTCCCTGCTGAAGACAGAGAAAAGTAGTCATTCAGGGTTGTAGTCTTTCATTTGTCTTCCTCTATCACTCTGCCCCATCCACTAGTCTAACTAATCCCCCACCCCTCCTTCATTTTTTGCTTATACAGCAGAAAAATATATTGCTAATTGCAACTCTGTGTCTATTTTTGCCTCCCTAATCATCTTTTTTGTGTCCCTATTTTTTCTGAAGATATTCTTTCCTTTCTACATCCCCTGCTTCTCCTTATACCTGTAGAAGGCTTTCCTGTTGGCCCTTACTGCCTCCCTCACCTTCGCTGAGAACCAAAATGGTTTCTTAAATGTATTCCTTTTTGTTACTTTTTGCAAACATAGATGCAATGCTTCAAGGATGGCTCCTTTAATTACCCTCCCCCCCATTTCTCTTCTGCCACTGTTATATTGCCCACCCCCTCTAACTTGTTTTGAACTATCCCTCTTAGTTTGTTGAGTTCCACCCTTCTCAAGTCCAAGACCTCCTTTTTAGTGTGCATTTTATCAGTCTCAACAGCTACTTCAAACTAAACTGAGTTGTGGTCACTGTTTGCAAGTGGCTCCCCAACTCCTACTACTTTTACTACTTTAGAGTAGGGGTGGGCAGACAATTTTTATTTAAATCAGACCCCCCCCCCGATCCACCCCTCACTCCAGAACTGATATAAATAAGGACTTAGCCACAGGAGTCTGGTTACAGGTCCTTATTTATTTATTTTACCTTTATTTTACAATTTTTGGCCAGGAAAGGCACATTGAGCTGAAACTCATTTCCAGATGGATCCTGGGAGCACTGGGACATTAAGTAACTTGCCCAGGGTCACACAGCATACAAATGGTGGCTGTATGATTCAAACCCATGTCACCAAGTTCTTCCAGGAGTCCTTTAGCAAGAGCACCAAAACAATGCAGCCAGGATTATGGAGTCAGGGACTGGAGGTTTACCTTATTACTCTCCCTCTACCTCCTGCCTTCATTGTTGGCATGTGTAATTCAAGGGTGCAACACTCCTGCATTTCTGTATTTTCATCTGGGAAAGCATTCTGTTGCATAAGCAGCCAGGGTATTTCTACATGGCGGTGGGGGGGAGATGAGGCTGAGGTGGTGGAACAAACATGAAGCAGAGGCTGTCTGACTGCCATGGAGGCAGGGCTGAGTGTCATTTGAAAAAATTTTGTTTTTCAAACAGGCAAACCTAGGACATTTCTCCAAGAGAAGAGGGCTCTTTAAATTTGTGACTTGGACACTGGCAGTAGGTTAACCTTGAGGTCTTTAATGTGGGTCAGCTTGTTATGGTTCACTATCACTAATCTCCTTGGCAATTGCTAGAAGTGATTTGTGACTCAAATAGTGTGAGTTATTGGCTGCAACAAGTGGTGGAGCAGCTGGTACAACTGACTTCTTAAGTCAAGCTTGGTGACAATCAGTGCAGATCTCATTGGTGGTAGTACTCAGTGGGATAGGTGGACTGTTCTGTGACAAACTGAACCCCGGATCCAGGACTCACTCATGGACTTGGATCTATAGGAACTCGGATGCTGGAGTTCAGCTCCCAGCCCATGAGTGATCTGTGGTTTTCACTTTCAATACTTTCTTATGCACTTTGCTGCTGCATTCCCTCTCACAATCCTCATGAATGCTTTACATAATTGGTTGGGTGGAGGCAGGAACTGGAGTAGGTCATCTGATGTGACTTTTTGCTGCTGCATCTGGACGTGCATGGGGGGGGCATCTCATTGTTGAAGATACAGCTAAGTCTGCAGTATCACAAGTCTTATGATCCA
Source organism: Neoceratodus forsteri (assembly GCA_016271365.2). Taxonomy (NCBI): domain Eukaryota; kingdom Metazoa; phylum Chordata; order Ceratodontiformes; family Ceratodontidae; genus Neoceratodus; species Neoceratodus forsteri. The sequence continues at coordinate 648,029,768 of CM028136.1, read as the reverse complement.
TTCATCTCTGTCAGCATTTATTGCTGGGTCTTCATGTGATCTGGCTCAACATGCTGGCTTGCCTTGCAGAGATCAGTTAAGAGGTAGGGAGAGAGAGAGATAAGGAGCAACTGAGAGAGCAAGCAAGACCAAGGGAAAGTGGGATTGTAAAAATCTTTAAAGAAAGACTGTGACAGAGAGAAGGCGGCAGGGAAATCATGAAGCATATCAGAGAATAGATAGAGACAGACAATGCAAGACTAGAGAAACAAATACTGTATAGCAGCTTATTTTAGTGCCCTCTTTATTTAGTGCGGAGTGGGGTGCAGTACTATTTTGCATCCTGTTGAATTAGCGCATCAGCTTCATGTCCAATAACAGCACTATGCTCCCCGTAATATTAGTAATCAGCTTATTTTAACACTTTTGTCAGTGCTAATATAGCGAAAATAAACTGAAAGCTAATATTTCCTGCTATACAGTAGATCAGGAGAGAAACAGAAAGAGAGAAAGAGAGATCTCAAGAGAGAAATACTGTAAAGCAGCACTGGACTTCTGAATGCCTCCGTCAGCTGAGTGATCAACACTACTTGGTTACTGTACAAAAAAACAAAGTCTAGCAAGAGCCACTACAGCTGCAACTGAGATCAGGGCAGCTGAGGTTGTGACTCCTCACTCCTCCAACAATTGATCAGTCCTACAAAATCCTCCTTCCCCCAGGGCAGCTGAGGTCTGGTGGAACACGGTGGACTATGCCGGCATGCACAAAATGGTGGTATGGAGATTTCCGTGCATGCGCAACAGCTCACGCATGCACAGTGAACTCTGGCAGCAATGAAGGTACAGTCTACCATATCCAAGATGGCTGCCAGTGTTCTTTGCACATGTACGAGTCATCGTGCATGTGTGGAAAACTCCATGCCGCCATCTTGAACATGGCAGACATTACCATGTTCCGCTGATACCGACAGACAAAATAGTGCGGTGAACGCACAGTGATTGCTGTTCACCTCCACTATTTAAAATGTTCATTCGGTATCCGGTGGGCTCCCTCTACTCTAAAGAGATCACAAGACATTTGCAGGGTGATGCCCACTGCAGCTGTAAAAGGGATGGCACAGCACAAGGAAAAAGACATAAGCTGCAGAGAGAGGAAGATTGAAAGAGAGAAATGGGGAACAGTGTAAAGACGGAAAGGGATGCCTTAAAATATACATACTAAAAAACACGCAGCAGCAGCACAGAGAAAGAGAGAGACAGAGAGGGTGGGATACACTGGGAGAACTGAGAGAGAGAGAGCAGTGAGAGAAATCAGAGAGAGTGTACTGTGTGCTGCGCCGAGGCAGGTGTGTCAAGGGAGGCCACAAAAGAACTACTGTATGTTGTTGACTGTGCTACATGTGTCATTGTAGCTCCAACTCCCTTCCACATCAGCAGTTCTACTTTATTTTTCATTCAAATAATTATTTAAAGTAGTCCCTTTGCTCACTGTGTTGAATGCTACAGAGAATTTACACCCTATTACATGTTTTAACACATCTATGGAAATTTTTATGAAAAATCTGAACTAATCAGTACTAATCGGAACCCCCTTATGTTTCGGTTCTTATTTAATAAGGGTCAGTACTTCTCTGAGTTTTCCCAACCCTACTTCAGAGTTTGAGTGCACCACATCCAGGATGGATCCTTGCCTTGTGGGTTTCCTCACAAGTTGCACCAGTAGACAGTCTGGAGACATATCGAGCACCACCTAACATTTCAGCTCTTTTATTTTGTTGTACACTTTTTCCTTTTTATTTTGTTGATTCACAGCTTTTTCAGTGCAGCAACTCTCCTTCTGTGCACCTGCCTATTTTTGTTTAAGGTATTGAGCATAGCCTGGCTTCCCTTGCTCTTGGCCACTGGAATGTCCCAGTTTATGTCAGGTATGTTAAAATCTGTTACCACCATAGCATCTCCCTTAGATGTTCCCCTTTTAACTTCCTCACTAAGCTCCTTATCCTCTGCTTCCCTAGGCCCGAGTGGTCTACAGAGTACCCTTACACATAGTTTTTTTACCTGATGTCTCTGTGAGTTGAACCCACAGACTCGGTCTCCACTGAGATACTGTTGATATTCCCATCTTCCATCACCTCAGTGCCCTCTCTGACAGAGAGGGCTATGCCACCCTCCCCTACCTTTTCCTCTGTCCTTCCTTAGCAGTAAGTACTCAGGCACTGTTTGGTCCTAATCACTTTGGCCATAGCCCATGTTTCTATGATGGCTACAAGATTTATTTTTATTTATTTATTGAGTACTAGGACTACAAAGATCTTTGAACCATGGGTTCTTTTACAAAGGTTCTGCTTTTTGTATGGAGTGTACAACAAATCTGGGTTCAAACAACCTGGAAGCAATAAGATGTTCACAAAGTTACAAAATAAGAGAACAAAACTACAGGTACAGTATAGCAGTCAGAGCTTGATTTAGTCTGGTAAGTACTATAGTAGAGCTAAGAGTGCATGGAACAGGGAAGAGGGAGAGGGGGGGTGAGGAGGGGAAAAAGGGAAGAAACAGTAGTGGAGCTAGCATGTGGCTTAAAGTGGACCAGTGAGAGTCACACAGAGAAAGCAGAGGGGATGTAAAAGAGAGGAAAAGGGGGGACGAGAGGTCAAGGGGAGGGAGGGAGGAAGGACAGGGGATTAGGGGAGGCCAGCGTGGGAAGGCATGATGACAAGGGGTGTAGTAAGCAGGTGGGATAGACAGGGGGAGGAAAAAAGGGGGTTGGAGGAAAAGGAAGTGGTATGTATATGTAGTGAGGGTAGAGGAGGAAGGGTTTAAGGGCAAGGGTGATAAAGTTAAATGCATGTCAAAGCAATCACTGCAACTTAGAGTGAGAGGTGATGATGAAGTTTAAATTTGAAAGTTCTTAGTTTGGGAACAGCAGTGACATCCAAGAGGTGGTGGCAAAGAAAGTGGGTGCTAAAGTAGAGAGAGACTATAGGGCACAGTGAGAGGGGTGGAGGAAAGGAATGAGAGGGTAGGGGCAAGGGAGCCATTCCTAAGCAAAACAACCACAGCAGTTTATTGTGCGGAGGTGTTGATGAAGCTTGAGTTTGAAAGAGCTTAATTTAGGTTCATCAGTGACATCAGAGGGGAGGCAGTTAAAAAGAGAGTGGGTGCTCTGAAACCAAAAGTCTGTTGGGCCAGCAAGGTACTGAAGAAGAGGACTAGGCAAGATTGCTTAGTGCTGCTCCATGTACATTGTGATTTAGGTGCTGGCAAAATAAGGGTTTCCGTGAAAGGGGCAGTGAGGCCTAGACTAATCTTTTTTGTGAGTAGGCACATGTGATAAGTGACCCTTGATTTGAAGGGAATCCAGCTGGTTCTTTCATAGAGCTCACAGGTATGGGTCCTCTTATCAGATCCAGAGACCAATCTGCAGGATTTGTTCAGTGCAAGTGTAATTCTCTTTAGGGAGGTGTCAGAGGCAGCACCATAGATGACAAGCCCATAGTCGACAAGTGAAAGGACTGAGCTGGTGACTGCCAGTCTCAGAGCCTCAGAGGTCATATAGTGCTGATATCGATAAAGGATCCCAATCCTAGAGTTAATGACCTTAGCAATTTGATTAATATGGAGACTGCATGATAGAGTGGTATGAACTGTTATACCCTGGTATTTAGATGTTTGGACTTGTTCAAAGGATTGATTATGGTTATTGCAGATAATTAAGCTAGTGGATTTGTGTGTATTGTGGGGTTGGAGAAGCGCATGACATTGATGATTTTTTTGCCATCATCAGCTGGAGCTCACTGATTTTATTGCCCAGACTCTTGGCATCAATACAGACACCTTTCCAACTGCCCAATGAAATGATTTTGTCTTTTGTGAAAAGTCTTCTCATTTTTTCCCTGGCCACTTTTGTTTTGCAGCATCCTTTTTGTGCATATTTACAGTTGATTCTTCCCTTATCCCCTTCTGAGCATGAATCAAGTTTTTACTTGCAATGCTATTAGCCCCCCAGGGTGAGGGGTCAACTAGCTAAAATTTCCTTCCCTTCATCTGCATGTTTGGATCCCCTAGTCCTAGTCTCTCCCACAGTTAAATGGCTGATAAAGACATTGACTTTCAGCCCATCCCTCGTCAGGTGGAGTCCATTCCTCTTAAAAAGCTTCCTATCCCAAAAGTCCCCCATCCCCTGTGAACTAATACCCCATCTCCTGACACCACTCCTTAAGCCACCTATAATACTCATCAATCTAGTGTTTCTTATTCTATCCTTCCTCCCCACTTTGCCACACACACAGGGAGGATCTCAGAGAATTCTTGGAAGGCTGAGTGTGTTGCCAATCTGTCCCCCAGTCTCTGGAAATTTTGTTTAACTGCATCCATTGACTGGTTTGCCAGATTGTTGGTATCTAAGTGCACCAGCACATCCAGTTCTCCCCATTCCTTCTTCACCATCCTTCCTATATGCTTTAGATCCTTGATGGCAGAGGTGCCTGGAAGGCACTTAACTATCCCCTTCCCAGGTGATCCCTCCCCACCAAGTTTTCCACTCCCCTAATCATTGAATCCCCAACCACCAAAACTCTCCTGGCTTTCTTACTTCTGGGAGCAATTGAGGTGTCCTGCCTCGCACCACTGATTGACTTAGAGTCTCCCCCAGTGGAGTCAGGTTCCTGGTTCCCCTCCATGGGTGCAAAGCAGTTTGCTATTGGTATGGGATTGGATAGAACAACCCCTTCATTACTAGCCTTATTTCTCTGTACTCTCCCCACCCCAAGCACTCCACATCCCCTTTTGACAGTGGACCTCTGCAGAAGAGGGAGTGGGGGTGTAAGCTCCAGCTGAACTGAAGACACAATTTGGATATTCTACCCTTACTGCTTCTAGTTGCACCCTGAGCTCTGCTAACATCCTGCAAATGGGGCAATGCCCCCTTCTCTAGAGCAGTTCGCTGAAGATAAGTGGCCCACAGCCAGTACAGATGATGATTTCCATTATATCTTAGCGATAAGTAGTTACATTCAGCACTATCAGACAACTGCACTGAGACTGTTTGTAATGTTTTCCACAGCTAGGCCTATGATAGATAGATAGATAGATAGATAGACAGATAGATAGATAGATAGATAGATAGATAGATAGATAGATAGATAGATAGACAGACAGACAGACAGACAGACAGACAGACAGATAGATAGATAGATAGATAGATAGATAGATAGATAGATAGATAGATAGATAGATATCTGGGTGGCAGCATTTTACCCATTGTCTTGTACAGTACTGTAATTTGGTATGTGGAGTGTATTAAAAGGGCTGCAGATTATATTCTGTTTTATGAAGGACTGCTTTTTCATTTCCCTAGTTACTTGCCTAAGAATTTATGTGAGGAATAATACAAAAAAGTTATGGTTTGTTGCAGAATGTTTAGAGTAGTACCTTTTTTTTAGTTTTCTGAGGACCATTTGTGGACCCCAAGTACGCCAACAAGTTACAGTATTTGACTGCAGAGAACAGACCACATAAACATCTATATAGGGTAACTTCTATGTTTTCCACTTTATCAACATCAATCCCATCCTTTAATAACACAATGTTTTCAGTCCTCCTGGGCATTTCCTGGACATTTAATGACCAGCATAACTTTAGGGCCCTTGGCAAGTCCTTGTGCCCTCGGTTCTTGCAGACTGTAAACAATCCCAAGAAATGCCCTGTCTTGATCACCAGTGTTTCCTTTTATGCTCACTGATGTGGTACAATTGCTAGAAAAAGAGATATGTACAGTGCCATGTAAAGTTTAAAAACAGTTGGATTTGTTTAAATAAACTAGATCAATTTTAATGAACTAGATCATTTATATAATTTTTTTCAAAATTGCTGAATTTGATTTATTCAGTATCTGAAAAGTTGTGTAATGCTTAACCGTGTTACTAATCATTTCTAAAACAGGGATGGCCATACAGTATACCTATCAATATTAAAGCATGCATCAATATACTGTAACATATCATAGTTTAGAACCACTGGTGATTCATTGAATACCACTGAAGCATATCAAAATTCTTTAAACGTATTACAGCAAAAATGTGTTCGTGTTGGATTTAGCAGACGGCAATCATTTGGCACTCCATGCACTGAGCAGTAAATGCTATAAACATGTCATAAGATCAATGAGACCAAAAGATCAATAATTATGCATCCTAGTCTAGCCCCTCAGACTGTGCTCTGATTTTTTTATTAGAAAACATATGTTTATAACCTACAGGGTTAAATAATTCATGGATAATGTTTTGTACCACTACTGAGCAGATGTACTGTAACTCTGTAATATGAGAATTTGGTCTGACTGCCTTTTGAGCTCCAGAAAAAAATGTCAGCAGCAATTTATTTGATATGAACAGTAGCAAGAGGCTGTGCAGCTTCTGGCCATCTTGCTTACATACAATATATGTCAAACCTTATCTGCGATCCCGACTTGATAATATCACATTATAAGCCGAAACTAGGACTATGATAAGATGAAACTAGGACTATGATTTTAATCATTGTCTGTTGCTACCACTTCAGCAAAAGTATTTTATTTACATATAATTTCCTCTGTATAAGCAGGCACAACACTGTTTTTAATACACTATTCGTTATACTACTTCTTTGCTTTTTAATATTTATCATTTTTTAATGTCTACTATACACAATATTTTTGGCAGTATTATAAACTTGTTTACTGATTAATACTTCATCAATCTCATGTTACACTGTATGTCATAATATGTTATTTGTACAATTACCTACAAATAGAGCAACCATTGTTTGATGCAACATCTACAGTACTGTACATGTAATGTGATGCAATATGATGCAATGATGGCATCGTTCATTGATGCAGTGCTAGGGCTGCCACTTGCAATGCCACAATATGGGTTTAGGAACAAGCCTGTGTCCTTGAGGGCTGATCAGGGTCAGAAGGATTAAATGTCCCAAAGAATACTCTACACCTTCAGCTAGGGAGGTTTTCCACCTCAGCCACACTGCCACATGTGTGACCACAGGTGGCAATGTAGTGAAAGACATGCACATTTCTGGAGACACTAGCACATTAGCAACCTGTGGGTCATGAGAATTTAAAGAGAAAGAACCTTGGTTTACTGCAGGATGACACAAGCCTACTCTCTGGCCCTGGCCCAGTGACTGGCCTCTCATCGGGGAGTGTCTCCAAGGGAGAGGCAGCACTGCAAAGGGCTCTGTCCCTTTGTCTGGAGGGATTCAACGTTGGGGGTAAGCCAAGAGGATTAGGGGTAACAGCCAGAGAAGAAGGGAGTGGTCTGGAGAAGTTGTAAAGGGACATACAATATAAAAACAAAAAAAAAACAGTGGAGTTGTGTACCCCTTTGAGTGCTGAGTATGTCAGAACGTATACAGATTCTGGATGTATATACTGTATACATCTGCAGATTCCTATGATTTTCCAGGTTTCTGCAAAACAATTAAAGCTGACATTGACAAGACTGAACTCTAATAAGATTCCATAAAAATGTGATTTGTTGTGCATTTCTTTTTTACTGAATGAAACTTTTACTTTGCATGAAGCAGGCTTTTTCCGGTTAGACTTCATGTGCTCCTGCTGCTTTTCCTGCTTTGAGGTCATAATCATCTGCTTGGTACATCAGAACCATTTCCATGGTAATAAGCAGAATGTTATGATTTCACAGCCGGAATCAGCAACTGGAACAGATGAACTCTGTATATGACCATTCACTCTGTGGGGTACTCTGACGATGTAAGATCTGTTGTACCAGCTAATTTGTTTTCTTCTGCTACTAAACTCCCTCTCCTTGACCTTCACCACCCTGCCAGACTCTCTTACTTCCTACTTCTACTAGTCTCCTCCCTCAGTCCAACACCCCCCCTCCACCTTGCAACTCTACCTTACCACCACCCTTGCCTCCTCCCACCAGGATAATGCAGCCCCTCATAACTGCCGTATTGTTTTGCTGTGTCCTGTTTGGGTTTCATCAGGCTGCTGAATCCTGCACCAATATTCTAGCAAAAGAACAAGACTCCCTGAAATACTTTCATCTCATATTTAATTCATCTCCTCTCCCTCCCTCCCTCTCCCACCTGCTGCTTGTTCCTCACTGACTCTGCTGTCCCCTTGCCCTCCTCTCTAAATGAGACCGCTGTCTCCTAACCCTCTTCATATCCTCAGTAACACTAATATGGCCTTCACCTCCCACCCCCTGCCATCTTTCACTTCCTTTTCTTGCTCTCCTCCTCCTGCTCACCGGAGATGTTGAATCTAACCATGGCTCAGACAACTTCCCCATCTCTCATGGCAACCCAACTTGGGGATGTACACATGGTCTAAAGATCATCCATTTAAATATCCACAGCCTCCTGCCTAAACTTCTGGAGCTGTAGGCTATGGTCTCCCTTTATAAACCTGACATCCTTGGCATATCAGAGTCCTGGCTAAAACCTTCCACCCCTGACTCTCTCTGCTATCTTACTGGTTTCTCCTTTATTAGAGTTGACCATCATGGAGTTTGTAAGGGTGGCAGGGTTCTCCTTTACATGAAGGACTACTTTACTGCTGCCCTATCCAGTCCAATCTGCTACCGACTCCCCCACTGAATGGCGATTTGTAGAACTGTCCATCAAGACCACTAGAAAATTGTATATTGGTTGTTGCTATAGTCTGCCCAAATGCGGTACTAACAGTCTCTCTCACCTGCTATCTAGCTTTGAGTCCCTCTCCCCCCTAGGGACACCATAATACTAGGTGATTTTAACATCAACAGGCAAGATAGCACTCACTCTGACACCTACAACCTTCTCAAGTGATTCAGTCTCACCCAGCTTAACCCTACCCCCACCCGACTAAATAGCCAATACCTAAATCACTCCACTGTTGACTGGATTCTTATTAACCAAGAAGATAGGATCACCCATGCTGGGATCTTATCTGATTCCATCAGTAACCATGCACCTACCTACTGTATTTGGTCCACAAAAACTCTCCACCCCCTTCCCAAGTACCTGACTTTCCAGGACTATTCCAAATACAACCCCTCACAACTGCACACTGACATCATGTAAACTAACTGGTCTCCCCTTTACATGATGAAAGATGTCTCCTCTGCACTTGGCTTCTTCATCACTGCCCTCTCTAGTATCCAGGATATGCATTTCCCTTTAACCACAAGGAAAGTACATGGGGGGTGATTTTCACTGGCTCACCAAGAACCTTGTAGGACTGATGAAGGAGTGTGATGCTAAATTGGCATCTTACAGAGCCTCTTCATCCCTTCAGCTATGGAATGAATAGAGAAACCTATGTAACCACTGTAAATTACTTATCAACTCCAGTAAGGCTGCTTACATCTGCAACTTTTAATCTCATAGCAGAGTCAGGTGGGGTAGCAAGGGGAGAGAGGCATAGTCGCATTTAGGTGGAGGCCATGCCGGGAATGACAACGGAAAGGGTAGAACAATATGTTCTGAAATATGCTAGAAGGGATAGGGACAAGCCTCATTTAATTATACATCTTGGGACAAACGACCTGGCTAACAAGACAGTAGATATAGTCCAGAGGAGGTTTGAGGAAGTAGGACAATTATGTGAGGGGGCAGGAAGATCAGTAACTTTTTCCGAGATACTTCCAGTGCTCAAGGCAAGCACAACAAGAAAGCTGAGAATAGAGGAATTTAATGGATGGCTAAGATCCTGGTGTTGTGCTAAAGGGTATGGGCTGTTGGGGGAGTGGGGAGGGACCTGGGAGGACAGTAGTCTTTATGCCAAGAACAGACTACACTTGAGTAGGAGGGAACGAAAGTGTTGAAACAGAGGATGGAGGAGTACATAGAGGAAGTAGGGAATTTAAACCAGGAGCGGGGGGTGGCAATTTAGCAAGATACATGCAGAGACCACAGGTTGGGAAACCATATGAGCTTACCCCCCATAACAGTGACAAAGGACAAATGGCAAGTACTATTGGTGATGCTAGTAAAGAAGGGCAGGATGGGAGGGGGAGAAACGGGTGGAAGGGGGTTACCCTTAATGCTAGGAGCCTTGGGAGGAAAACTGCAGAATTACAGGTGCTCATGGCAGAGGGAGAGGTGGACATTGCAGCCATCACAGAAACATGGGCCACCCAATACAATGACTGGATCCTGTCTGCACCAGGGTACAGATTATTTCGTAGGGAGAGAGTGATTGGGAAAGGAGTGGGGTGTGGCACTATATGTGAAGGAAGGACTGAAGTGTGTAAGGGAGGAGGGGGAGGAGGGTAGTATGGAGTCACTTTGGATGCAAATCCTGGATTCCAAGAATAGGATTCTTAGAATGGGAGTGGTGTACAGGCCGCCATCTCAGACGAAGGAGTTAGACAGGGAACTAGTGGGACAGATCAGGAGGACCTGTGAGAAGGGTAGTGTGGTGATTGTGGGGGACTTCAACATGCCAGGAGTGGACTGAGTACCCCAACAACCAGGAACAGAAGGAGCAGGTACTGCTGGATGCCTTCCAGGACAGCTTCCTGCTGCAAATGGTCAGTGAACCAACCAGGTTAGGGAATACCCTTGACCTTGTGCTGGCAAATGGGGACTTTGTGAGAGAACTTACAGTGGAGGAACCGCTGTCAGGGAGTGACCACCACTCAGTATGGCTCACATTGGATATGGGCAAGGAAGGAGTGGAATCTGGCACAAGAGTGCTGGACTTCAGGAGGGCCGACTTTGGGAGAATGGGGGAAGTGGTAAAAGGGTACCTGGCCAGAATTCAATCTAGTATGGACACTAACCAGAGGTGGGAGCTCATAAAGCTGGGGATAGTGGAGGCAACCAAAACCTACTGCAAGGCTCAGAGCAAGAAGGTTAGGGCTAAGAAACCAAGCTGGTTGAGCAAAGAGGTCATGGAAAAGGTAAGGAGGAAAAGAGCTGCCTTTAGGAAGTACAGGATAAAAGGGAGGGGGGAGGACAGGGAGGAGTACTTGACAGAATCGAAGGAGGTGACAAGGGCAGTAAGGGGAGCCAAGGCATCTACGAACTCAGGCTGGCACAAGACATTAAGAAGGGAGAAGGACTTCTTTAGGTACATCAGAGAGAAAGGAGCTGTAAGGACCACATAATAAGGATTAGGAAGGAGGGTGGGTGAAGCAGGGTGCGATAAGACAGAAGCACTAAAAGAGTACTTCTGCTCAGTATTTACTAAAGAGAAGGGGGGTGACACCCAAGGGAAATGGCAGAAACGGGGGGGAGGGGTAACAGATGGGGAAATCATGGAGGGCAGAGTTTGGGAGGATTTGAAGGCACTGAGGGTGGATAAGGTGCCAGGCCCAGATGGCATCCACCCCAGGGTACTGAAGGTGGTGGCAGAGGTCATTGCAGGACCTTTGGCAGACCTATTTAATGCCTCACTACATTCGGGGTGTGTACCTCATGACTGGAGGATGGTTCATGTGGTGTCCCTCCACAAGATAGTGAGGCCTAATAAAGGGAGGGAGGGTGGGCAGAGGGTGACTGTGAAAGGCAGAGATACTAAACAAATATTTTTGCTCAGTATTTACAAGGAAGAGGGAGGTACCTAAAACAAACAGTAGAAACACTCTGGATACAGAAGTTGATACCAGCCTGTTTACAGAAGAAAGGGTTCTGAAAGAACTCTTAAAACTGAAGGTGAACAAAGCAATGGGGCCTGATGGATTCATCCCAGAATTCTAAAGAACTAAGGGTAGAACTAGTGACACCACTGACTACCCTCTTTAACAAATCATGGGAGGATGGGTTGGTACCCGAGGACTGGAGGAGGGCAGATGTGATTCCCTTCACAAAGTGGGAGCAAGGCAGAAGCAGGAAACTACAGACCTGTTAGTTTAACCTCAGTGCTGGGGAAATGATGGAATCACTTCTGAAGGAAAGAATTGTTCAGTATCTGAGGCCAGAGGGCACAGGACCCAAGGCAGCATGGATTCACAGCGGAAAGTCATGCCAGACAAATCTGATAGATTTCTTTGACTGGGTGACCAAAGTAGTTGATCAGAGAGGGCTGTGGACATGGCCTACCTAGACTTTAGCAAGGCATTTGACACAGTCCACACAAAAGATTAAATATGAGTTAGCCAGCCTGGGGTGGGTCCCAAGATGACAGCCTGGGTAAAAGAATTGGCTGGAGAATAGGACTAGAGAGTAATAGTAAATGAGTCCACTCTGAAAAAGGGGTTAGTAGTGGGGTACAGGGTTCAGTATTAGGACCGGTCCTCTTCAATGTCTTTATAAGCGACATTGCAGAGGGACTGGAAGGAAAAGTATGTCTCTTTGCAGATGACACAAAGATCTGCAACAGAATTGATGCACAAGGTGGAGTGGAAAGGATAAGAAGGGACTTGGCAAGGTTAGAGGAATGGTCAAATGTATGGCAGCTTAGATTCAATGCTAAGAAGTGCAAGGTAATGCACCTGGGAAACAAAAACCCAGGGGAAGAGTACACAATGGAGGTGAGATACAAACAACAACAAAAATGGAAAGGGACCTGGGGGTAGTCATATCAGATGACCTAAAGGTGGGCAAGCAATGTGAGAGGGCAGCAAGGAGGGCTGGGGGGATACTGGGATGCATAGGGAGAGGCATCACCAGTAGAAAACAGGAAGTTATTATCCCTCTGTACAGACAGCTGGTGAGATCCCATCTGGAGTACTGCGTGCAGTTCTGGAGACCCAATCTCCAAAGACATAGACAGGATGGAAGCTGTCCAGAGGAGGCAACTAAAATGGTGCAGGGTCTGCACAGGAAGACATAAGAGAGACTTAAGGAGCTAATATGTATAGCCTCGAGGAAAGGAGGGAGAGGGGGGACATGATAGAAACTTTCAAGTACCTCAAGGGAATCAACAAAGTCCAAGAGGGTAGCATCTTTCAAAAAAAGAGGTGTACAAGAACAAGGGGTCACAATTTGAAGATAGAAGGGGGGCGGCTCAGAGGTAATTTAAGGAAGTATTTTTTCACAGAGAGGGTTGTGGATGTATGGAATGGCCTTCCAGAGGAGGTTGTGAAGTCAAAAACAGTGGTGGAATTCAAGCATGCATGGGACAGTCATAAGGCAATTCTAGGGGGTGGGGGTAGGAAGAAGTAGGCTGCTGGTTAACTAGGATCTGCAGCTTATCCATCAGGTAGGGAAATGGACAGACTGGGTGGGCCAAGCGGTCCTTATCTGCCGTCAAATTCTATGTTTCTATGTTTAAGACTGGCCCCAAGGATGAACCGGAAAATTACAGACCAGTGAGCCTCACATCCATCGTGGGTAAGCTAATGGAGACTATCCTGAAGGAGAGGCTGGTGGTCCTCCTAGAGGCCAAAGAACTACAGGACAGCAGACAGCATGGCTTCATATGGGGCAGATCCTGCCAAACCAACCTGGTAGAGTTCTATGACTAGGTAACTAGGCAACTGGACAGGGGCCATGCAGTGGATGTCCTGTATCTGGACTTCAGTAAGGCTTTCAACTTGGTGCCACATGGAGGGCTGGGAAGTAAGTTAGTAGGCACAGGGGCAGGTGCAGCGCTGGTGAGATGGGTAAAGAACTGGCTTCAGGGAAGGCAACAGAGGGTGGTGGTGGGTGAGGAGCTCTCACACCCAAGGTTAGTGACGAGCAGTGTTCCACAGGGCTCGGTGTTGGGCACAGTGTTGTTTGGGATATTCATTGCAGACATATCATTGTACATCAAGAGCAAGATTAGTCTGTTTGCTGATGATACCAAGGTAGGAGCAGTGGTGGATAACCTAGGGGGATGGCAGGGGTTGCAGGATGATCTGGCAAAGCTTGAAACCTGGTCAGACACCTGGCAACTGGGGTTTAATGCCAAAAAGTGCAAGGTGCTGCATTTTGGGATGAAGAACCCAAGGAGGAGTTACCAGCTAGGGGGAGTGCAACTAGCCCAGACAGAGGAGGAGAAGGATCTGGGGGTGCTCATTACAGAGTCAATGAACAACTCGGCACAATGTAGGAAGGCAACTGCAAAGGCCAACAAAATGCTGGGTTGTATTGCAAGAGGTGTATCCTCGAGGAGGAAGAAGGTGATTCTGCCACTGTATAGGTCATTAGTTAGACCGCACCTGGAGTACTGCGTGCAGTACTGGTGCCCGTATCTGAAGAGGGACATTAAGTTACTTGAGGGAGTACAGTGCAGGGTGACAAAAATGAAGGGGCTGGGGGACTTATCATACGAGAGGAGGCTGAGGGAGTTGAAAATATACTCATTGGAGGAGAGGAGGGACGGGGGGACACGATTGAAACCTTTAAGTACATGTAAGGAATAAACAAGACAGGTACGGAGGGGCTGTTCAAAGTAAGGGAGGGGAGGGACACCAAGGGCCATGATATGAGACTGGAGGGAGGAAGGTTCAGGAGGGAGATGAGGAGACACTTTTTTACAGAGAGGGTGGTAGCTGGGTGGAATGCGTTACCTGCAGAAGTGGTATCCAGTAAAACAGTGGACTGCTTCAAAAGGGGATGGGACAGGACAAGGGGGAGGGTCAATGAAGGGGAAGGGTGTAAGGGAGGGGCAGCTGCAGAATAAGGGGTGCTAGCTGCACATTCAAGCAGACTTGATAGACCTCTAGGCCTTTATCTGCTGGCAAATTTTATACGTTCATATGTTCGTATAGCCTTGTAAACTCTAGATATTTTGGGTCAGCAGTCCACTTCCTGCTGGCCCCTGGGGCTAAACTGCCCACTGTCCAACTCAACACCCCTAACAGTCCATTGACTGACCCAGCAGATGTTGCTGACACACTCAATACCAAGTTTACTAACCTGGACAAATACCTCCACAAATTGTCCTCACCAAATCTCAGCCCTCCTCCCCTAGACCAGCTTACCACTTACTCCCACAGGGCTATCTCCTCCAGCGATACAATTAAGCTACTCTTGCGCCTCCCCAACAAGAGTAGTGCTGGCAGTGTTGGCCTCTCCCCCCACTTACTTAAAATCATGGCCCATGCAATTGCTAAACCCCTCACCAAGATTTTCAATCTCTCCCTCAGCACCATCTCAGTTCCCTTGGTATGGAAATGGGCCAGGGTTATCCCTGTCTTTATCTAGAGACCCATGTAACATGGACAACTATCGCGTAATATCCATACCCCCCCCCCAAAGCAAACTACTGGAAAAGATTGTTTGCCACCAGGTCACAGACTATATGATTATATATAACCTCCTCTGCCCCCAGCAGCATGGTTTCAGAAAAGGCCACAGCACCACTATGGCCCTGGCCTGTTTCTCTGACCACGTCCTCTGCAGAATGGATGACGGTATGCTGACTGGAGCTGTTCTTGTGGACCTCTCCAAAGCATTTGACATGGTAAACCACAAAATCCTCCTTGACAAACTAGGTAAGCTTGGATTGTCCCCTGCCACTACAGACTGGTTTCATAAGTACCTCTCTGGCTGCACCAAAATGGTCTGTAAGGGTGGTACTATCTCCTTTGTATTACCTGTCACCACTGGTGTCCCCCAGGGATCTATTCTGGGACCTGTTCTTTTCTGCCTCTTTATAAACTGTCTCCCTCCAGGACCGTCTCTCCTGCCACTCCTTACTATATGTAGACGGTCTTATCCTCTACCAGAGTGATAAATCCCTGACCAACCTCTCCACTTCACTTACCTTCAACTACAGTAAAGCTCACAAATGGTTCACTACAAATCGACTGCTGGTCAACACCAAAAAAACAAAGGCAATGCCCTTTAGCTCCAAGCTCAGGCTAGCCAAACTAACTCAAGCTCACAACACTCTCAGCATCCCATCCCTGATGGCTCACCCCTAGAGACCATTAATTCCTTCAACTATCTGGGCATCACCCAAGACTCTGCCCTTATCTGCTCCGACCATATTGAGATCCTAATCTGCTGTATTAATCAGAAACTGGGGATCAGCAACTACCTAATCAATTACCTCACCCCAGAAGCCCGACTCACCATTTCCCAGTGTAATCTCCTCCATCTATTGGATTACTGCTCTCCCATCTACTCCCAAATCTCCTCCTCTAACTTGTTAAGATTAAACACTACCTATAACAATATCTGTCAATTTGAGCTTATGGCTCCGTATGCCACCCACCACTGTACCCTCTATCAGGCCCTTGGCTAGCTCCCCCTCAAGCCAGACAGGTTCACCCATGGCGCAGCGACAAACATGTTGTTGATGCCAGTTATGGTGCAGGCAACATGCTGCCTGGAATTACAGCCCCAGGCATTATGTCTCCCTAAAGTTACAGCGCCAAAGTGCCCTTCTACGAAAGTCAGCTTTTGAGAGGAGCTTTGCGCCCCACAACCACCAATAAGCCCCCACACCACCCAAAACTAAGGGGAGCATGCCCCAGAGGGGGCAGGAATTGTGTGAGCGCAAAGGGTGACATGAGTGAGGGGTGACCTAAAATCAAGATCGCCCTTTTCACTGTCGCCCTTGTTGTTGCAGCACCCTAATTGCAGTGGCAAAATGTACTAGGCAACTTGATGGGTCATGAGCCAGACACAGCTACCTCATGGCTTGTACTATTGACAAGGCCATCGATAATCCAGCTACTTCCCCTCTCTCCTCCCTCTTCTGGCCTAAGGCGTTTCACTGTGACCTCCATCTCACCACAGGCCTTATGCTGGAAAGCCCACAAGTCTCCACTTGCATGGGCCAGAGTGCCTTCTCATCTGCAGTTCCAACACTTTGGAATAGCCTGCCCTCCCCCCTCAGAGCTCTTGACTCCCTACGGCATTTCTACTCTCTCCTTAGGTCCCACCTACTGTCCACTGCTACTTGCTCTTGCTCCACTGGCTGATATCATCATGTAACCATTAACGCTCCTCTCATCCCCCTTCCCGGCCTAATTCCACTACAACCTTATGTAACCCTGTTTATTTGTAACCACCCTCTGCCTTGCCTAAATGTTGTACTGAAATTGGCTGCTAGTTCTGTGTTATTTTTGCTGTGTTGTAATTTTTATTATCTACATGATCTACCCCTTCTTATTTCTTTTCACCACCTATGTATAATTTCTCTTCCTGTACTTACGTTCCCAGTGCTTATTGATGTCTCTTGATGCTTTGTACTTGCTGTATTCCTGTGTCATCTCCATGGCCCAGGTGATACCTGAAAATAATTATTGGCCAGTGCACTTACCGGGTCAACAAATAAATAAATAAATAAAACTCTAAGAGAAAAATGCTGCGTTTTAAAGGTGAACAGCAATACTTACAGCAAAAAGGCTTCCACTGAAACATACCTAAGAAAGTTTTCAATGCCTGGGTAGATAATGAATTCTCTGTGTTTGGTCAGTATTTCCTCCAGTTGATGGAATCACTGGGCCTAGCACAGGTAATTACCACTGTGACCCATCAACACAGTCATGCCTTGGACTTAGTTTTTTCTCTGGGGCTCGAGATTAACAACCTCGAAATTGATCTGGTCACTCAGTCGGATCATTGTACAGTGAGGTTCTCATTCAGGGCTCCCCCTCAAAGTCCACCCTCCTGTGGAGATGATCCACTATCACCCATTGAAGGGGTTGTCCCAAAAATGACTCCAGGCGGTAGTGAAGCTATCTGGTGTGATAGCTGCTTGTGCAGCTGGATTGGAGGAGGTGTTGAGGCCTATAATATGGCCATTGCCTTGCCTTTTATGCAGCTGCTCTGGTCCATATAGATTCTCGCTTGAGACCCCCGTCGTTTGACAAGGAGCTGACGTCTAGGGGTAAGAGACTGGAACATTGTTGGAGGAGACCGCGATCTGAGGAAGACAAAATGGCTTTGAGGACTCAATACAGTAAGTACCAGAAGGAAATTTCCCATAAGAAGGCAGCATTTCTGTGCAGTGAATTTGCAGCAGGGAGGAACTCGACCGGCTCAGCTCTTCTGGACAGTGGACAGACTACTCCATTCTGTCTGTCTCGAGCATGCAAGACCAAATTCATCTGTTCATAGCAAAGAGTATGCTTGGTTTTTCTTTGACAGGGTGTCTTCTATTTGGTTTAGTATCTCCCCAACTGGGTTGTTGCGATCCAGTAGGGTCATGCAGCCTGTCAGCAGGTACTCTTCTCAGATCTGAGAGGAGTTTGTGCCAGTTTTGGTGGAAGAGGTATATGGGGTTGTCTCAGAGCGTACCGAGTCATAATGTTGCATGCATAATAGCGTACGACATTATGGCGAGCCCAGGCCTGTGCGCTCTCTGAGTTGCACCCCCCCAGAGTTGAGAATCTTTAGTGGGGGGGTCTGGGGGGCACAGCCCCACATAATGGAATGTGTGGGGGCAGAGCCCCCCACAGAACAAAAACAGCAAGAAATCGCGTAACACGATTGTGCTGCACGGCATTCTGCCATGCAACATAATGACCCCATGCCGTCTCAGAGCTGCAGCCCACCTTTTGTGAGAGGGACCCATGCCCAACATGCTTCCTGGTGAGGTTAGTGGGGTTTTGGGACCAGTGTATGCTGGGTTAGTCTGGTGCTCCCTTTTGGATGGGACCTTTCCGAGTGCATTGAAAGATGTGCTGGTAAGGCCTCTTCTAAAGAAACCATTATGGGACCTAGATTGCTTGGCAAATTTTACGCTGGTCTCTGGACTCCCATAGAAACATAGAAGCTGATGGCAGATAAAGGCTGCATGGTCTATCTACTCTGCTCTTTTTTTGTTGCATTGCTTATATTGTGGACCCTTCCAGGTCTATGGTACTTTCTTACCCAACCCCTTACCTATCCCTTATGACTCCCTTGCATTTAGCCCAGGCTTTTTTGAATTCTACCACTGTTTTTGCCCCCACAACCTCTGCTGGAAGACTGTTCCAGGTATCCACCACCCTTTTTGTGAAGAAGTATTTCCTCACATCTCTCCTAAACCTACCACCTCCAGCTTCATAATGTAGCCCCTTGTTCTGGAGCACCCTTTCCTTTGGAAAATGCCTCCCACTTGTACCTTATTCACCCCTGTGAGGTATTTAAAGGTCTCGATCATATCCCCCTCTCCCTCCTCTCCTCCAGGGCATGCATGTTTAATCCCTTTAGCATCTTCTCATAGGAGATTTGATGTAGAGCCTGTACCATCTTGCTACCCCTCCTTTGAACTGCCCCCATCCTGTCTATGTCCTTCCTGAAATGTGTCCTCCAAAACTGGACACAATATTCTAGGTGGATTCTTGCTAAAGATCAGTATAGTAGCAATACCACTTCCCTCTTCCTTCTGGTAATACTCCTACCTGTACATCCCAGCATCCAGCAATCTCTCCCAATCGATTTGTCGCATTGTCTGGCCACCTTCAGGTCATCTGATATAATAATCCCCAGGTCTCTTTCCTGCTTGGTCACTGCTAGTATCTCTCCTCCCATTTTGTACAGCACCACTGAGTTTTTATGACCCAAGTGCAGTATTTTCCACTTTTTTCCATTAAACCTTAGCTGCCAAACCTTTGGTCAGTTCTCCAGTCGTTTCAAGTATCTTTCCATCTTTTGTGCCCTGTCCAGAGTGTCCACCCTGTTGCAGATCTCGGTGTCATCCACAAAGAGGCAGACTTTTCCTTCCAGTTCCTCTGCTATGTCAGTAAAGAAGATATTAAAGAGGACTGGTCCCAGTACTGACCCTTACAGTATCCCACTGGTCAGTCTCCCTCCTCATAGCGAACTCCATTTACCAGCACCCTCTGCCTCTTATCCCCTAACCAGTTTTTTACCCAGCATACCACATTATTACCCACCCCATGCTACCCAACTTGTTTACCAGCCTTCTATGTAGAATGGTGTCTAAGACCTTGCTAAAGTTGAAGTAGGCCATGTCCACCCCCGCCACCCCTATCTAACACCCTGGTTACCCAGCCAAAAAAATTGGAGGGAGGAAGCTATAGATATAGAGGCAATGTAAGGGGGCGATTCTTCATGGAGAGGGAGGTGCAGGCATGGAACAAACTACCAGAGGAGGTGGCGGGGTCTGAAATGGTGGAGACATTCTAGAGGGCATGTGACAGACATATGGGGTTGGTAAGTGGGGGGAAGAGGGGGTCCGTGGAAAAGGAAATCAGTAAGGGGGAGGAAGGGGCAGACTCGATGGGCCATTAGGGTCCTTTTCTGCTGTATGATTTCTTTGATTCTATGACCTATCAGATATGTTTGGCATGACCTCCCTTCCATAAAGCCATTCTGCCTTGGATCCTGCTGTCCATTAGATGCCAGGTGTTCCAAAATTCTTTCTTTTAATACTGTTTCCATCAACTTCCCTACTACAGATGTCAGACTGACAGGCCTGTAATTTTCTGCCTCCCCCTTGCTACCACTTTTGTGAAGTGGGACTATGAACACCCTTCTCCAGTCCTGCGGGACCACTCCAGTCTCCAATGAACTATTAAACAAGTCTGTCGGGGGCAGCTAGCACCTCCCTGAGGTCATTTAACACTCATGGATGCACCCCCGTCTGGCCCCATGGCTTTGTCCACCCTCAGATTAGAGAGTGTTTTCCTGACCCTCTCCTCAGAAAAGGGACTGTTGTCCATTTTCCTCCTCTCCATCTCTTGGTGCTTATTTGTGGTCCCTTCCCTTCCCCATCAACTGTAAATACTGAGCAGAAATATTTGTTTAAGATATTTGCCTTTTATTGGTCTTTCTCAGTATAGCCCCCTGCCTCCTTTACTAACTGTGGAATCCCTCCCTTGGTCTTCCTTTTCTTGCTGATATACCTGAAAAATGTCTTGTCCCTTTTGATACTGGGCTGTTCTTTCTTCAGCTTGCACTTTTGCACTCCTTACTGCATTGCTTGCCTCCCTCCATTTCCCCAGATACACTTCTCTGCCCTCCTTTCTCTGGGTCTCCTTATACCTTCTAAATCCCACTTTTTTTGTCCTTAAATTTCTGTCACTTCTCTCAAGAACCATAATGGTCTCCTTCTCCATCTGCTTTTGCTTAGTTACCTGACATACAAGTTTTTAGCCTTTATTATACTCTCTTTTATTCTAGTCCATTTTCCTTCCACCCTCCCCTCGACAGCTCCCCCTGCCAGCTCTTCCCGGATGCATTTCCCCATCTTTGTAAAGTCAGCCCTTCTGAAATCCAGGACTCTCACCCTCGTGCAGCTGGAGTCTGCTGTTGTTCTTATATTAAACCATACTGTGTGATGGTCACTGGTCCCCAGATGACTCACCACTCTGACGTCCACCACACTGTTCCGCTTTGTAAGTACCAGGTCCAGTATTGCCCCACTCTGAGTGAGTTCAATGACCAGCTTCCTGAGGAATGCCCCCTGTAGGGAGTCCAAGATGTCTCTGCTCCTAGCTGATGCTGCAGCAGGTAGGCTCCACTCTACATCTGGCAGATTAAAGTCCCCCATCAGCACCATTTCCCCCTTCTTAACCATTTTGCCTACGTCTTCCAACATCACATTGTCTATGTCCTTTCTCTGTGTCAGAGGCCTGTATACCACTCTCATATGAATGGTGGCTCTGTTTCCAGACTCGAGGTTGACCCACAACACCTTGATCCCCCATCCTCCCTGTACCTCCGTCACTTTGATGTTTTCCTTAACATAAAGCACCATTTTCCCACCTTTCCTTCCTATCTTGTCCCTTCTAAAGATTGTATAGCAAGGTATGACCATTTCTAATAGTTGTTTGTGCACCATGTTTCGGTGATGGACACAATATCCAGGCCTTCCTCAGCCATGGTGATATCCAGGTCTGGGATCTTATTTCCCAGACTTCTAGCATTGACACATATGGCTGTCCAGATTTTGGTAGTCCTACTCTTGTCCTGTCTCATGTTGTCTAGTTGTTACCTCTTCTTCTCCTTTTCATACTATCTGCTTCTCTTCCCCCTTCCTCCCATGCTGATCCCTTACACCACTGGTTGTCCTTCATTTTGGTGGGAATCCTTTCCCCCAGTAATTCTGTACCCTACATCACAGTCTGGGGGGGCAGTTTCTGCCACCACTTTGCCTTCCACCACCCCCTTTGCTAATTTAAATGGCCATCGAAGTAACTCTTAAACCATCTACTGAGGACTGTCCCTCCTTTCCTGTATGGATGCAGGCCATCCCCCTGGTACAAGTCCTGATCCCTCCAGGTGGAGCCCCAGTCCCTCTCCTGAACCACTCCTTCAATCATGAGTTGAAGGCCTTAGCGGGGAGTTCCCTCCCCTTCCCCCTGTTGTAGACAGGCAGCCTTTCTGTAAGGGCTACAGTGCATGTTACCTGCCTAAGACCCCTTCCCCAGCTCCCTAAACTGTTCCTGCACTGCCCTCTGTCTCTTCCAGAGCTAGGTCATTCATCCCCAGGTGGACAATGATGTTCATCTCCCCCTTCCTTCCTATAGCCATTGCCTTCACTGGGATCAAACCTCCAACATTTTGCTTGTAAGGCCAAGAAACATCCTCTGTGCTACTCAGGCCCCTTTTTGGGAAATGTTACAGAGAAGATGGTTGCTCTGTAGCTTGAGGAAAATCTCACAGCCTTGACATCTATGATACTCTCCAGTCCGTCTTTAGATCTAGGCACAGTATGGAGACTTCATTGGTCAGGGTGCACAGTGACCTTGTCAGGGTGCTAGACAGAGGAAGTGGTCAGTTCTCATTTTCCTTGATCTCTCATCAGTTTTTGACACATTGGACTATGGGTTGTTGTTGTTGTATTGCCTCAGGGAGTACTGTTGATTCACCAACATGGTCATCTGCTGGTTTGAGTCCTTCCTCAGAGGTAAGATGCAGAGGGTGGTGATGAGGAATTTCTCCTCACTGCTGAAGCCCCTGCTCTTTGGTGTATCCCAGTGGCTGATCCTCTCTCCCATGCTGTTTGCAGTTTATATGCTACCCGTGAGAGGGATCATTAGACAATACAGCCTGAGTTTTCACTGCTGTGCCGATGATACCCAGCTATCCGTCTTTTGCACCTGGGACACATGATGCAGTCCATATACTAAATTTGTGCTTAGCTGAGATTCAGGACTTGATGTCACCAAACTGGCTAATATGTAACCCAGACAAGACGGAGGCACTGGTGATTGGGTCTGGCTGGAGATGAAGTGCAGAGACAACTGAAGGGGAAGACTGGCCTTGTGCTTGGATCCATGAGTATAGTGGTCTCTGCTGAGGTAAAGAATTTGGGGGTCATTCTGGATGAGAGGCTAACATTTGAGACTCTGGTGTCATCCGTAGTCTGGAGTGACTTTTACTAAGTCAGAACCATCACCCAGATAAAAGCCTTGATCACCCCTGAAAACCTGCCATCAATGGTACATGCATTTTTAACTTTGCGGCTTCACTACTGAAATGATCTGTATGATGGAGTGAGTGGAGATATCCTGTAGTGCCTGAAGCTACTACAGAGCAGTGCAGCCAGGTTATTGATGGACCTCCCTATATCCTGCCACATAATCCCCATCCTGCATGAACTGCACTGGCTGCTGATAAAGTAGTGTATCACCTTCAAGGTGGTTTGCAGACCTATAAGGCTCCTTATGGACTGGGTCCTAGTTATCTGAGAGACCTCCTGACTCCCTACTAGACCTCCTGCCCTCTCCACTCCTCTGAGGTGGATCTTCAAACTATTCCCAGGGTCAGGCTGAACTCTTCAGGTGACAGTGCTAGCTGGCCCAGCTTTGAGGAACAGACTCCCATGATATTTAAGGGAGAACCTCGTAGTGGAGGCCTATAAGAGAGGCCTGAAGACCTTTCTTCTTCTGGAAACTTTTAGCACTTCTTAACAACTGTCTCTTCTATCTGATGCCATCCATTTTTACAGTTCTTAATGTGATATTTGTATATTGTTGTTGTTTTGTTTACCTTATTTATTTCATTTATTTAAAGTTATTGTATTCTGTAAGGTGGTCTGAGACCCAGGAAAAGGGTGCTTGATAAATAAAGATTACTACAACTTACTACTACTTTTACAGGAGTTTAATTGTCTGGTATAATTTTTATATAAGATTTCTTTTTTAGCTATTGAAATAATTTTTTGGTGAAGCAGGAAGTTGAAATGGAGCTCCACGGCACTTGATCTAGTAGCGTGAAATTCTGCTGGGAAAATGGTAGTTTAGATCCTGCTACTACCCTGAATAACACAGCAGTAGCTAGTACTAAAATAGAGTTGTTAGTAGTGCCAGTGGGGTATCTGTGTTCAAATTAATACTTACACTGACATTTAAATCAAACATTGCCATTAGTATTATTTTTAACAGGAATGCCCCATTGACAGTCTTAAAACTCAAATTTGGGTTTGCTCAGATGGCTTTTTCCACTGTTTTAATACACATATTTCACTACTACAACATTTTAATGCCTTAATTCTCTTAAGTTTCCAACAATGGGTGTTTAAATATAGTTGAAAATATTGATAAAAAAACCTTGTGACAGCTATGTGTTGTGATGTTCGCCACTAACTGCTTCCAATCTTAATCAAAGTACCAGTGGTATGGAGAGGCATCAAACTGTCCCAAGCAGAAGCAGGACACCACTGACAATTAGATGTGGTATCTCAGCTCAAGTACTGTGTGCAAATAAATTGCTTGTAAAACACTTTGGGATACAGTGTATGAAAAGCACTACATAAGGGTAAACACTACACTTTAATACAGTCTCGAGGATTGGAGGACCAAAGGAGCATTGACTTGTTTCCTTGGCAACAGCCCAGCAAAGTGTTATGGAGTAACAAGTTTATCTGATCACTGCCAGTCCCCAGAGGACCAATACAGTCAGGTACACAATGCACTTAGGCCCCTATACTCAGAGCTACTGGGTGGGACAAAACATGGTTGTGCTGGGCAAAGGCCAGTATGCATGCCACAGCGCACCAATGCAATATTCAGGTGGGCCTGAAGCACCTCATGAAGATGATAGCACTGGAGCACTAAATTAATCTTAACAGAAAAGCAGATGACTCTGTGAAGGAGCAGTAACTCCATCAAGAGATTCTGACGACATCATAAACCTCGAGAGCTTAGTTTGATAAGTTTTTGATAGGTTTATGGTGTTTAGAGAGGTTTATGGAGTCGTCAGAATCCCGAAATGGGAGTTGCTGCTCCATAACAGATAAAGTAAGTAAGTAAAATGTATTTGTTTAGCATCCCATCCCGGAGGCTTTGGGTGCTGTACAGGTAGGCACAATTAAAACAACTTACATCAATACAAAAACATAAGGCAAAATAGGAACAATAAACAACAATAAGACACAAATAAATCCTAAATTAAAAGAAACAATGCAGCAGTTATTTAATTTAAACTATAGGCAATAAAGAACCATCTGTTGTTTACAGTAATACTTGGCTCTTGATCTGTTTTAAATAAATTTCACATCAGAACTCACTGTTTGGCTTGCACATTCTCACTCTTTCATCAGCTCCCTGCAGTTTTTCTTTCAGCTCGCACAGTCACACTGTTTATCTTTCAGCTCACACATTTGCTTCCACTGCTTCAGCTCGCACATCAACTCCACACCCTTGCTACACCCATACTGCTGTAACGGTCACTCACACAGTTTCAATCACCATGCTGCATATACTATCGCTATTCTCCCTCACAACTGCAGTTTCCCTACAACAGCTAAATAGTACAGCAGGAGGACACTGAGTGACTTGTAATGTTAACAAGTATGGAATACATCTAGTTATTCTTATGATGTAATATACTATATGATGATTGTATTAAATAGGAGACTAGAAGGCTATATTTAAGAGGGAAGGGGGCTACATATTTTTCCTTTGCTTTGATGTCTATTATTGATCACATTATTTCAACAGTCACAAATGCAGAATATTGTAGGTGAATGAAAAATAAAACTGGAGCGGAAAGTGATCATTTCCCTGTCTCATCAGAGATTATTATTTCTTGAGAGAATGCTTACTCTCAGTCTTTTCATGATACCAGTATTCAAATTATAAATACATGCAGGCTAAAATGGTATGGCACAATAAAGGATAGCCTACTTGAAATCTTGGAAATGTGTATGGAAAAACATTGAAATCTGTTCATGAAAAAAAGGAACCATTGTACTGTGTACTTAAGCATTAATGCACAACAGGGTATGTGTTGTGCTGGGATAATGTCATGCCTTGCATGACTGGGCCCAAGCAGTAGGCTAAACGCATCCAACACCAAGGTGTGACATTATCCGAGCACAACACACACCCTGGAGTGCATTTTTGCAATTATAAAATGTCTCATTTGTAAGAAACTAGATTTTGTATAATTTTTCAATGGGTAGGCATACTTAAAAAAAGTGTTGAATATTTGTTTTGCCCAGCAGGTGAAGCTGTTTTCATGTTACTGTTAGGGTTACCACCTGTCCTGATTATCGCAGGACAGTCCTGATTTGGGCAGCTGTGTCCTGCAAAAAAATTTGAAAAATACTAAATGTCCTGACTTTATAGTGGAAAAAATATTTTCTAACTTTCCACTAAATGTTGTAGAAAACTATAATACCTTAACTAAAATACCTTAAAATGATAAGAAACAATAGAAGCAACTATGAAACTGTAATACTTTGCCTTAATTCTGATTACATAAAGAAAACAAGTCTGTTGCACTGGTCAGAGTTAGTACTGTCCTGCGGAAAATCATGTTTCAGTAAGAAATATCCCACTTTGGGCTTCTTAAAAGGTGGTAACCCGAGTTACTGTAGCTCTGACCCCTGAACCTTCCTTCCGTTGTGCACACTTGTTCCGTGCTCCACTTCTCTCTATTACTGTTGTCCTATATTTCTCTCTCTCTCTCTCTCTCTCTCTGTCTTTCTCTTTCTCTTTCTCTCTGTCTATCTTTGATTTATGTTAAGTAGGAAAGCTGTGTGACCAACAGCCAGCCAACCCTCCCCCACTTATTGTTGAGATTGTGCTATTCTGCCTGCAATTCTCCTGGTACAATTCTTGTGTGTTTTGTACTGGGAGATGACAAAAAAAGATAACATCAATATAAAAACCTGTGAGTAACTAAAATGTAGTGTGCTTTTGACCACACACACTCAGTCTGTTTTTATACAATGTTTATTTATTGAAATGTTCCACCAGGAAGGACACACTGAGCAACAAGTTGCTCATTTCACGGTGCATCCTGGGGGAGAGGGTATCAGGGAAAACATACATACATACAACCAAACATTAATACAAATTATACAGTAATGCATGATAGTGTAAACAGTGCTGAAGATTACAGAAGGTAATGTACATTATAAGAACAGTAATGAACAATTTATATAATAAAAAATTTGTGGGAACAGATAAGTGCTATCTTCTAGAATACCAGCTTTATCCGAAGTAAGTTAAAACCATTGAACCAGCTAGCAGGTGACTAGAGCAGAGCAAAGGTAACTGGGGTAAGGTAGGGGTGGATAAGGCAAAGTATACGTAACCAGGGTGTGGGTTGGGGTTTGTTGTTGTTTAGCACCCAGTGCCTCCATTTTTGTAACCCATTACCTGGTTAGCCTGGGTTCAGGAAGAAAACATTCGCTTGGTATCAGGGCTAGGTTTGTACTTCTGGACAGGGGCACCCAAGTAATTCCAGACACATGAAGCAAGAACTGTGAATGTCCAAACCAGGAGTGGGATTCCAAAGTGGGGCTTTTATTCACTTACACACAGGAATACAAAGCAAGATGGACCCCCACGGGGCTACACTCACTGGTTATGCAGAACTACAGAGGTCAGAACACATCTTCTTCACCATCACAACAACTTTTACCCTCAGGTTCTGAACACACTGGGCTCTTAGCCCGAACTGGTACTCTCTCTATCCTGGATTCCCTGGCACGGCCCTCGGCCAGCTCTGGTACACTCTTCCATATGGCATGGATATTTCTGTTGGTGGCTCCCTCAACCACCCATGAGCACTTCCTGGCTGTAAGGGAAAAAACACACATCCTTAATCCCACATCTGGGTACTTTCTGCAGACACTGGCCAAGTGCCTGGGAGAAAGCTGTAAGTGCCCAAAGTGAATCCGTGGAGGTAAGTATAGCGCAATGGTTTAAGGCTCTGAGCTGCAAATCAGGGGACATCCAGCAGACCAAACCTGGGTTTGAATCCCACAGCTTCCACTTACATACTGTGTGACCCTGAGCAAGTCACTTAACTTCCCTGCGCTCCCAAGTCACACCTGTAAAAAAGCTTTCAGCTTAGTGTACTAATCCTGGTTAAACAACTAAAAAAAAAAAAAAGAATCTGGTTGCTCCAGATGGGGGGTCTCCCACCTCTTGTCCCCAAATCCATACCCGGCCATTCATTTGGAGTCAACACTTTTCCTTTGAAACTCTCTGTTTGTAGAATGTTATCTCAAATTGTATATCACAGTTAACAATCTACTGTCTTTAGTAACTGGTGTCCTGACTTCCAGCGTTCTCTAAGTGGCTATGTCCATCCCTGTAGATCCCAACTGATTAGATGCATTTCAAGCCATACACATAACTTTAGGTACTGTACTTGGCTGTCCTTTCCTGACCCACAGTAGCAGATACTTTACACAACTGTCTCAGTGAAAACATAGGCTCTCTGGCAGAGCAGACTCACCATGGTTCGCAGGTGCCCCAGGGCTTCTCTCACAGGAAAAAATATACTTCTGATGCCTCAGCACAAATCTTCTCATCAGGCAGCTTTTTTTCCTCCAGCAGGGCCAGGGGAGTGCCCCTGAAGAGCTGGTCTGGTTCCCTCCATCCCTCTCAGGGAGGGGGCACTGGAACAAACTGAGGAATGGTCTTAACCACTTCAGCAAGTTTTCTTCTGTGTCCTTCTCTAGGGCGAGAACGCACACCCTCTTCTGTGGTAGCTCTGTTACAGAGCTGGGCTCTGAGGGACTGCCAACTGCAGTGCACCTCCTCCCTCTACTGAGTCTCCCACTAAGCTACTACAGGCTGACTTTGAAAACCCCAACGTTCTAACCTAACTCCTAGCTGCAACATTCCACTGTGGCTTATGCTGCTGTGAGAATTCTATATGATGTCATCCCTCCAGCTCAACTGAGACTGAGGACAGAGTGAGACAGTGTGAAACCCATTAACTGCTGTCTCACAAGCTGCCTTTCCCTGCCTGCCACTAGATCTAAGTGGGATTCTAGTAACCCCGAGTGACAAGGGGATTACACTCACCTTCGGCCATTAAAATGACTGTCCGTAGTCATTACTTACCCAGTCCAGGCCATCCTACCCAATGTGCTACCTACGGAGAGGGGTGATCAGGTCCTCTCCTACCATGTGCTAGGCACAGGCAGGCAACACTAAGGGCCCAGAGGCCATCGGCTGACGCATCAGCCTCTGCCCTATGATCTTTCTGTAGTTACCTTGTGGCCCTGGTAGAACTGTCCAGAGCATAGTACTCAATAGATCAGTACTGCGGCCCCTACGGCCAGTCAGGACCACAGCCTGTCTATCCCCCCTAGCCTTTTAGGGAAAACCTATCTGACCAAAACCCAAAATGCACCCAAAAAACAGGGGAACCTCCTACCAACCCTGGATACCTGCAACCAAAACACAAGGAGCTAATACTATACCCTAGGTATTACTCCCACACTCCCCCACAACCATACCTGTGGAAGGAAAAGTTAAACACAGCAAACAATAACACTGCACTTTAAACACTACTACTTTTAAAGCACATGAAGGACTCCGCTGAGTCCCTCTACCTCTTCTTCTTGCCTTCTCTTCTTGTCTTCTTCAGGATCACCTGCAAGAGAAAAGACAAAACAACCCCTAATCTACAAACACAGTACTATCTAACTCCTACCATCGAAACACTGAAGAATCCTCAAATATATATTTTTTTTAGAAAAGTAGAAAACATTATTGGGGATGGAGTGCCCTAAAAGTTCCATCTAGTGACAACAGTGCCCGAAGGCAAGTCCAAGAAAGAGTCTCTCCTGGGCCGGAGCCCAATGAAGCACAGTTCTATTAGAACTGTAATCCTGAACGGGATAGTCTTTGAGGACAGTTCAAACAGTCTGAAGTCTGCTAGGTGTATGATGTGTACTGCGGTGTCATTAGAATAGAAAAGTCTGGACTTACCAGTCCCTTGAAAAATGAAATCAATACGACACCTGGATTTCCAGCCAAAGACTCTGCCTGGCAGCATTCTTCTGATACAGCTGGGAGGACATCTTCCAGAAAACGACAGGATGGCACATCTGGAAGCTGCTGGGCTGATGTCAACTAGGAGATGGAACCTTGTAACAGGACAGGACAGGACAAACAACTGGCCTGAAGTCATCCGAAATCCCAGGGATGAATCAAGATACAGCTGGGCTGGTATTCTCTCTGGATATGAAGTCATCTGGAAGGCCAGTCAATGGAATCTGGAAAGCCAGTACACTGCAAGGCTAATGAATCTGGGGCACCTGGTTCCTGGAATGCCAGACAGGTGGAACAACATAGGTTCAGCAATGGCTGAATGGCAGCACTGGCTACCACTGCTCTGCTCTCCACTTGATAGGCATGGGCACATTCACAGGAATTTGTCTGCAATGTGGGAAGTAACACAATGAGTCAGGTGCAAGAATTATTACCCCGTTTGGGCGCTCATAATTCGCATTGAAGAAGGTTTCATGTCCTCCTGCATCCACGATCTGAACAGTTTCCATAAACAGTGTTCTGTCCACTTTCCATTGTCTAAATTTCTCTTCTAACACTCTGTCTCGGACATACCGACTTGCACTGGGATGGACAAATCGTGTGGCCTCTTCCACTATCCAGGATTTCCTGTTTCTTTCAATCTCCTCCCAGACTCTCTGAGGAAAGGTAGGATAGGATATCCCACAGATCTCATTCACCTTCCTATGAACCAGTCTTTCCTCTTTACTACACTTGGTCAACTTGAGACCTCTGGCCTGGCTTGGGGGCGGCCAATCCTAGTTCTGCCAGCTAAGCATACTTAATGCTACGTAAAATGGATCTTTGACTCCTCCTTGTGGGGACAGGGCTGTGGAGTCACCAATCTCTCCTTCCATTCGCTCCTCAAAGGCAAGAGCCCTAGGCTGTGGATCCACACCTTCTTCATAAGGCCACATAGGTTCCCCCTCATCCTCTTCCTTGCTGAGGATCTGAGCCTAGGACTGAGCGGTCTTCCTCACTCCTGAGACTATCCACTCCTCACTGGGTGTGGAAGTTGACACCTCCCATCAAGGGTCTCCCTCATCTCATCTTCTCCCATGAGACTTGGGCTAGGCACCTCTCTCCAAGGATCTGCTGATGCTCCCTCCCTATGTCTCTCTCTGTGACCCAGACTCGGATACATCAGTACTTTGTTCTGCCTGTAGATCTTTTTTTTTCCCAATTGTTTAACCAGGTGAGACACACTAAGTTGAAAGCTTGTTTACAGGAGAAACCTGGGAGCACAAGGAAGTTAAGTGACTTGCTCAGGGTCACACAGTATGCAAGTGAGTGCTGTGGGATTCAAACCCAGGTCTTCAGATTTGCAGCTCACAGCCTTAAACCACTGCTGTATACTGCCTCCCATATCTGCACCCTCTTGCTTTGTGCCACACTCTACTGAGCCTCCTCCAACAAGCTCTACCTGGTGCTGTGTGCTGCCAATTGTAGGTTCTTGAATCTGTGTCCATGCGGGAGCCAAATGAATCTTGGGTGCTTTGGTTAGGCCATGTCTCTCTAGGCACCCAGAACAGTGAGGAACCATGAAGACGTCCCTTCCAGCCTTTAAGCACATTATGCACACTCTTACTGGATATCCAGGAATCACCACATGAGGAAGCAAATGTCCCCTGTAGTAACATCTCTCAATATCTTTCAATCTTTTAACTTCTTCTACTGTCATAGCCCGGGCATGATCCGGGTAGTGGGCTGATCCCGAAGCCATGACTGCAGAGAAAAACAAAAGCTCACTGTTATCTCAAGTCCCACTCTGTTGGAAAAACTTTTACAAAATGGCTCCCCTGCTGCTGTGTTTACTTTACTACCCCACCCTGTAATGGCGGTGGCAGCACTCCTGTGCATCATCGTTCTGTTTCTGACTCAAGCCACTGCGCATCCGATTTACGCACTCTACTGATAAAGTTCACTCAAACTGTTTAAACTGCACTGTCTATTGTCTTAGCACCTTTATATGATTTTTACTGGACTTTACTTGTTGTAACTCACTGTTCTTGCTTAAAAGTCCCTAAAGCCACAGTATTTCATCGCACAGGATTGTCTGTATTTCTTGATGCATCTTTCATACAACCCACAGTCTCTCACATGGCTTTGAAAATTATACTGTTGCTGAACCCACAGTTAAGACACAGTCCTTCTTTGCAAAATGATCGCACTGCTACACAAAGATTCAGCTGGCTTTAATTAAAATCACATGCGGTTTGAGTTGCTTTTAGGTTGGTACTCACTTAATCGGTAGCTGGTTATTGCAATGGAAAAATTCAGCCTACAGCCAGTCTTGGAAGTTTCTGGAATGAAGTGGGCTGGCAGTCCTGGCCGATTGTCCCAACGAACACCTCGCTCTCTTCCCAGATGAATCGAAACGCGGGTTGAGCCCAATTTTAAATGGAAAAGTACGATTGTACTACTTTTATAATGTTTTCAGTCACCGCAATGCTCCTCCTGGCAAGCCAGTTCGCACACTACTCTGTCTCTCTCCCTCTCGAACACTGTGTAGTAACTTTAGATCTGGCTTGGGGCGGGACCAATTGTAGTCTCACCAATCACTCGATGCCATGCAAATGAGACTCTTTCTTCTCGTGCTCTTCTCCTCCACGGCGATCATAGAGCAGGCAAAATTTAAACTGCAAACCACATTTTGTTTTGAACTGTAGCTCCTTGGTGGGAGCACCATTTCGACCATTTTTCATGGCATTTCACTCAGCGACTCTCTCTGTCCATACAACAAGCACTTCTATTGTCTAGGGCACAAATCTCTGTTTGTTTTCCACACTTTTCTTGTCACACATTACTTTAAAAAGCTGGCAAACATTATAACTTTGATGCAGGACAAGGGCATACACTCTTGGGCTTTACTGCTCCTCGGTAAACTGGTGGCACAATTACAGCAGCACATGAACAGCAGCACACAGCAGGACATTTGGGTGGCAGTGTTTCTACTTTTTGGGCTACCCACTGCCAGGCAGCCAAAACGCTAGCCCTAATCTGAGCAAATCTTTCCTGTTCTCTCCCTTGATTCCAAACCCAAATCCTCAGCGGTGCCTCCAATTTGTAACCAGGGTGTGGGTTGGGGTTTGTTGTTGTTTAGCGCCCAGTGCATCCATTTTTGTAACCCATTACCTGGTTAGCCTGGGTTCAGGGAGAAAACATTCGCTTGGCATCAGGGCTAGGTTTGTACTTCTGGACAGGGGCACCCAAGTAGTTCCAGACACATGAAGCAAGAACTGTGAATGTCCAAACCAGGAGTGGGATTCCAAAGTGGGGCTTTTATTCACTTACACACAGGAATACAAAGCAAGATGGACCCCCATGGGGCTACACTCACTGGTTATACAGAACTACAGAGGTCAGAAGACATCTTCTTCATCATCACAACAACTTTTACCCTCAGGTTCTGAACACACTGGGCTGTCAGCCCAAACTGGTACTCTCTCTATCCTGTATTCCCTGGCATGACCCTTGGCCAGCTCTGGTACACTCTTCCATATGGCATGGATATTTCTGTTGGTGGCTCCCTCAACCACCCATGAGCACTTCCTGGCTGTAAGAGAAAAAACACACATCTTTAATCCCACGTCTGGGTACTTTCTGCAGACACTGGCCAAGTGCCTGGGAGAAAGCTATAAGTGCCCAAAGTGAATCCGTGGAGGTAAGTATAGCGCAGTGGTTTAAGGCTCTGAGCTGCAAATCTGGTGACATCCAGCAGACCAGACCTGGGTTTGAATCCCACAGCTTCCACTTACATACTGTGTGACTCTGAGCAAGTCACTTACCTTCTCTGTGCTCCCAAGTCGCACCTGTAAAAAAAGCTTTCAACTTAGTGTGCTAATACTGGCTAAACAACTAAAAAAAAAAAAAAAAAAATCTGGTTACTCCAGATGGGGGGTCTCTCACCTCTTGTCCCCAAATCCATACCCGGCCATTCATTTGGAGTCAACACCTTTCCTTTGAAACTCTCTGTTTGTAGAATGTTATCTCAAAATGTATACCACAGTTAACAATCTACTGTCTTTGGTAACTGGTGTCCTGACTTGCAGAGTTCTCTAAGTGGCTATGTCCATCCCTGTAGACTCCCACTGGTTAGATGCATTTCAAGCCATACACATAACTTTAGGTACTGTACTTGGCTGTCCTTTCCTGACCCACAGTAGCAGATACTTTACACAACTGTCTCAGTGAAAACATAGGCTCTCTGGCAAAGCAGACTCACCATGGTTCACAGGTGCCCCAGGGCTTCTCTCACAGGAAAAAACATACTTATGGTCCCTCAGCACAAATCTTCTCGTCAGGCAGCTTTTTTTCCTCCAGCAGGGCCAGGGGAGTGCCCCTGAAGAGCTGGTCTGGTTCCCCCCATCCTTCTCAGGGATGTGGCATTGGAACAAACTGAGGAACTGTCTCAACCACTTCTGCAAGTTTTCTTCTGTATCCTTCTCTAGGGTGAGAACACACATCCTCTTCTGTGGTAGCTCTGTTACAGAGCTGGGCTCTGAGGGACTGCCAACTGCAGTGCACCTCCTCCTTCCACTGAGTCTCCCGCTAGATTACTACAGACTGATTTTGAAAACCCCAGTGTTCTTACCTAACTCCCAGCTGCAAAATTCCACTGTGGCTTATGCTGCTGCGAGAATTCTATATGATGTCATCCCTCCAGCTCAGCTGAGACTGAGAACAGAGTGAGACAGTGTGAAACCCATTACCTGGTGTCTCACAAGCTACCTTTCCCTGCCTGCCACTAGATCTAAGTGGGATTATAGTAACCCTGGGTGACAAGGGGGTTACATATAGGATTTAGGAGAGGAGTAGTACAGCAGGGATAGACAGCATAGCAATAGGAGGAGAAATAGGTAATATAGTGGTAGAAGATTAGGAGGAGATGAGAGAGAGACAGAGGGGATGAGCTGCAGGTACAATTTACTGAGAAGTTTTGTAGGCCTGAAGAGATGGAGTAGGGGGAGGATGAGTGGTGAATCTGGTGAGGAAGAGCATTTCATAGTTTAGGGAAGCAATGCGAGAGCAGTAGACTGATGGGAGACAATCATTAAATGAAAGTCATAAGATCTAAGGGAATGGGCAGGAGGAGGGAGGATGGACAGTGAGGAAATAAGATAAGGAGGGAGCATGCCAAACCAAAATTTAGACACGAATTTAGCACAATGGAGGTGGCAACGATTTTCTAATGAGAAAAAAGCTTGGGAGTGGTAGAGATTATAGTGGTGGGTGGGAGGGAGAGTCCAAAGCAAAGCGACAGAAGGAGTTAAAAAGTCTAGTTAAGGAAGTCTTGGGAGCAGCACTGTAGACTACATCACAGTAGTCGAAAATAGGTAGGATCATCTTCTGGACAAGTTCACATCTAGCCAGTAATGGGAAGCAGCTACAGTTCCTGTATAATGTGCCAAGCTTGGGGCACAGTTTAATCAGGATGGTGTCCACATGACCAGAGAAGCTGAGGTGTTGGTCAAGCCAAACCCCCAGTTAATAAAAGGATGAGGTGTCCTCAAGGACTGTCCCGTCAAAGGTATGGAAGGAGGGCAGGGAGGGGAGCCTAGAGAGCCTCTGCCTAGTGCCAAAGGTCATTGAGACTATCTTCTTGGCATTAAGGGAGAGTTGATGGGAGCGAAACCAGTGCTGAACTTTATTGAAGTCATGCTGAAGTCTAGTTTCTACATCAATAGGGGACTGGTCTGAAGTGAAGAGGACCATGTCATTAGCATACATGTGGATTGAGGTGCACGAGTAAGCTGAGGGAAGGTCACTGAGAAATTTGGAGACTAAAGCTGGGCCCAAAACTGACCCCTAAGGTATGCCAGTGTTGATGGGGAGAGGATGGTATGTGGAGTCAGCTATTCTAACTGACTGGGTCCTGCCTACTAGGTAGGCTCTGAACCAGTTAGTGGCAGAGTTGGTTAAGCCTGCTGAGGAGAGGGTGTTTAATAGAAGGGTGTGGGAGATGGTGTCGAAAGCCTTTGCGAGGTCGACAAAGATAGAGGATGTCATTTGGCCACTGTCCATCCCTGAGGGGATAGAGTCAGTGAGCCTGATCAGGGAGGTAGTAGTGGAATGATTCTTTCAGAACCCATATTGCAAC
Organism: Neoceratodus forsteri; assembly: GCA_016271365.2. NCBI lineage: Eukaryota > Metazoa > Chordata > Ceratodontiformes > Ceratodontidae > Neoceratodus > Neoceratodus forsteri. The sequence goes on along the minus strand of CM028136.1, from coordinate 647,993,636 downwards.
GGAGTGAAAAAGTTAGAATCAGCGAGATAGGAAGAGAGCTGAGAGAGAACCAGATGTTCTTGGAGTTTAGCAAGGGTAGGAAGGAGAGATTTGGGATGATAGCTAGCAGGAGCAGAAGAACCACTGCCCTTTGGCATGGGAAGAACAGTGGCATGCTTCCAAACAGATGAGATAGTAGCCATAGTAAAGAAAAGGTTGAGAAGATCAGATAGCAGAGCTGAGATAGCTGGAGCTGATAGATATAGCAGCATAGGGTCCAAACCATCGGGTAAGCTACCTTTGGAGGGATTGAGAGCATATAGTGCATCCAAGGTGTCAGAGGGTGACATTTCTGAGAAGGAGTTAGACAAAGCAGATGGTCTGGGGGGGGTCAGTAGGCAGGGGAGATGGTAAGGAAGATAGGAGAATGGAGGCACAGGAGGTGAAATAGAAATTAAATTCAGTAGCAACACTAAGGCGATCAGCAACTTGAGTGTTGTTTATTTTATTTATTTATTTAGTTTTTGTTGACCGGGTAAGTGCACTAGACAAATCCTGCCTTTTTTCAGGCACGACCCGGGGGAAGGGGATATAGATGAATGCCAACTGACCTTGAACCAGATTAAGCTATTGGTGGTATTTTTAGTGAATGAGGGAAATTTGGCCAGGAAACCGGGGAAATTCCCCTACTCTTTTCGATAAGTGCCATGGGATCTTTAGCATCCACCTGAACTACCACCAATCCAGGCAGATGGGACCTCAGTTTAACGTCTCATCCGAAAGACGGCACCTCAGAAGTGCAGCACCCCTTTCATGATACACTACAGTGTCAGTACTGGGATATTAACCCAAGTGACAGGTGTGGGAACTGAACCCATGGCCCTCTGATCTCCCGGCCTCAGAGGCGAGTGTGCTACCTGCTGAGCCACCGACTAGTGGCTAGTTTTAAGGAGAGCGGTGGGTGGGGAAGAAGGGGGGGAGAAAATGGAGTGTATAACTTTCCAGAATTTGGCGGGTTTATTAATGTTGGACTGGAAGGTAGAGCAGAAGTAGTCAGCTTTAGCTAAATGAGTAGCTTTTGTGCACCTATTAGGTCACCTACTCCCCTTCCCTCAACTGGGAGCAGGCCCACAGGCCCTCACTGTCAAACTGTCACTGGGACGAGCTCAAAACCCTTTATATATCACAACAGTACACATTCCCCCTAGGGACCAAAAAACAGCCTTCCGTGCTGTATTGTCATATCTGGACACACTGCCATCACATTTGGAATTGATTGTACTCGGAGATTTGAATATCAATTAGCTAAGTAATGACGCCATCTCTTTCATCGATATCGCCACAGCCCAAGACCTAACTCAATTGGTCACTTGCTCTACCCACTTTGACCTGCGCGCTGGATCTTCCTCCCTGCTAGACCTCATCTTCTCCAATCGCCCATTCAAGATCATTAAAGTCTCCGTCCTACCAAATGCCCTCAGTGACCACTCTCCAGTTCTCTGCTCCTGGTTCTGTAAAACTCCTAGATCTCCTCCCAAATTAATTGAGCAACATAAACTTGGCCCTGGTAAACTGGCACAATTAAAAGCTCACCTCAGGGCCTCAGACTGGTCCTTCATTACAAACTCCATAAGCCCCAATGGTGCCTTGGACCTATTCACCCTGTCCTTCAATAATATATGCGACCTCTTTGCACCTTTCACTAAAAGAATGGTTAAAGGCAATCATGTACCTTGGTTCACTGAACAGCTCAAGACCTTAATGCGAACTAGAGACTCATTGTTGCAGCTCTCCAATGAGTCCAGCCTCCCCCATGATGGGCATATGTATAGAATGGCTAGGAACAAGTGCACTTGGGCCATTCACAAAGCCAAAGCAGAATACTATAAATCTGCCTTAACCTCGTCTTGGAGCTCTGGCCGCAAGTTCTGGAACAACATTAAGGAACTATGTGGTGAGGTCTCTAATCCTGTTCCCACTCAAGTCATGGCTAAAGGGCCCTTGACCACAGACCCCACTCATATTGCCGCAGTTTTCAGTGATGCCTTCTCCAACCTAAGCCATGTTCTCCCCCCCAAATTTCTATGATCCTCCAGCTCCTAGCACACCTTCTCCCCCCTCCAATGCTCCCCCCTTTTATCTGTGCTGTATCTCTCCTAAGTCAGCAGAACGATAGCTTAATACTGCCCTTAGCCACGCCTCCTCCAGCTCCGACTCCCTTGATTTCAGAATTCTTCGGTTCACCCTTAAGGAAGTCCTTGTTCCTCTCACCCACATTTTAAACCTCTCCCTCTGTCCAGGTAAATTCTCTTCCAAGTGGAAATCCGCATCTATCACGCCCATATTTAAAGGTGGGGACCGCTCCTCTGCTAACAATTACTGCCCTATCTCCATACTTCCTCCCCCTCTCCAAGGCCTTAGAGAGGATTGTTTCTGATCAGCTCACTGAGCACCTCAATAAATATAACCTTCTCTGCAAACAACAGCATGGTTTCCGCAAAGGACACAGCACAACTACTGCCCTGCTTGAACTTACATCACACATCCATATTGTGCTTGATAAAGGCCACATCACGGGTGCGATCTTCATAGACCTCACAAAGGCTTTTGATACCATCCACCATTCTCTTCTTCAAACCTCCTTGATCAACCTGGGTCTCTCTCAGGAAGCCGTGGGATGGTTCTCTGACTACTTCGTGAACCGGACCCTTCAGGTCAAAATTGGCAATGCCCTATCCATCAACTCTCCTGTCTTCTCGGGTGTCCCACAAGGGTCCATTTGGGGTCCTCTTTTATTCAGCCTCTTCCTAAACTCCCTCCCCATATCCTGCCCCTCCAACCTATTACTATATGCAGATGATGTTGTCATCTTCTCGCCCAGCACAGACCCCCTTCAACTTCATCAGTCCCTCCAGTCCTCCTTCAACTATGTTGAAAGCTGGTTCGCCTCCCAACGCCTTATTATTAACTATAAAAAAAACAAAGTTATGCTATTCACACATCTGCAGAATGCCAGGACGGGGCTTTTCCCTCAAATACTAACAGCAACCTAGACTCCCTTGGAACTAGTAGATTCCTTTATATATCTGGGCATCACCTTGGACACTGGCCTTACCTATCATGAGCATATTCACCAACTATCTAAGGCCCTAAACATTAGGTTAGGGCTTTTGCATCACTTCAAACATTGCCTTACCCCTGATGCGCTTAGGCTTGCTGTCTCCTCTTCAGTACTCTCTCTGCTCGACTATGGCTTACTGATTTTTGGAGGGGCAAGTACCTCAGCTCTTGGTAGACTTCAACTTGTCCTAAACAAGGCCTGTTGTCTTGTCTTGGGGTGTGATAGACTCACCCATACCTGTTCACTATATAAAGGACACCAATTGGCTGAACCTTGACAGCAGAATCAGATTCCACACCTGCATTCTGGAAAAAAATTGCCTTAGGCCTCTCCCCCTCGGTACTCGCCCCTTTAATCACTCCCGTACTCTAAAGTTAAACACACCCGTAGCTCAGACACCCATCTCTTCTCTATTCCTTCCTGTCGTACCACTCAATTCCAAAGATCCTTCAGCTATAGGGCCCCCTAGTGGATGAACAACCTACCCTCCTCCTTGGTTTATGAACAAAGAATTGGTCATTTTAAAACTCACCTTAGGGCCCACCTCCTGTCCACATGTGACTGCGATTGTACCTGAACTTTGCCCTTCCCTTCCCTTTACCACTGACAATGGCCTCCGGCCCGCATCCTACTCATAGCTCTTAATACTAGTCTTCCTGGGGTTGTTATGCATCCTGTTTGTTAACTGCCCTAAACTGCTCGAGTACCTGAATGTTAGCCTGACTGTTCCTTGTAACAAACTGAATTTGTACTCTGTAACAATCATTGTAATGCTTGTCTGTACCTAATCTATGTGATGTGGAACCTTTGTAAAGGAGTCTTTGACTCAAAGGTATTTTTTCTGAAATCTAAAATAAACAAAAAAAAATAAACATAGTGAGCGGAAGGTGTCGTCTTTAGGGAGCTGAGAGGCTTTTTGAGTTTTCCAGGCTTGATCCCAGGCCCTTTGACACGCCAAGAGTTCAGGGGGTGATCCATGGGAGGTGGTTACCCCTGACCCTGGAGTGCTGCAATGGAGCGTGTTTGTTCCAAATCTCCAGAAATTTATCATGAAAATAGTCATAAGCATCATCTATAGAATTTGATGAGGCTATTGGTTTCCAGTTTGTGTGGGCCAGGTCATGGAGGAGGGGGGAGCAAGGTTCAAAGATTTATACAAACAAATTTGTAGGGTTTTGGGGAGACCTTAATCCTGTGAATTTTATGTACCACAAAGGTTGTATGGTGGTATCTGAATCTGCCCCATTGTCCCTGGTTTTGCTGGTGTTCTTGGTTCTCCTCACCAGCAAGCTGTCTTCTGCCCCTTTGGGGCTTAATCCATTGGTGCGAGCTGCCAGCAGGTTGTTTTGGTTGGCATTCGTATAGGCACAAGGGGTACTTTGATGTGCCGACCACTGCTGCGGTCAGATGAACAGGGAGTCTGTCGGTGGTTCTGGTGCCTCTCCTCATGTACTTGGGGACCAGAGACCTGGGAAGAATCTTGTAGAAGCCTGGGGCTGATGCACAGAAGGAATAAGACAATGGGGCTGCTCGGGGAGCTTATACATATTAATGAGTGGCTCCATACATATTAATGAGGATGCTGCCTTCCACCTGGGGGGACTGTGTTTCGGCAGCAGTGACAGCTAAATGGCTGGGAGCACCTAAATGAGAGTGGGTTCATTTGACAGGGGGCAGTTTGGACTGTAATCCGGTGGGGAGTTTGCTTGGTGGAAGTACTGGGTTGGTCTGCAGTAGCGGGAGAAAGGGGAGAGACTGCATAAAAAGTAGAATGGACTCCATGTAAACAAATGGGTGCAGACATGTTGTGATATTTAACCCCTTTTGTTACAGCCCATCAGTGATATAGGTGCCTGCATTTGGGACAGAGGGACTCCTGGGAAAAGGAGGGGACTAATTCTGGTGTCTAGATCATGCCCAATTAACAAGCAGGAAATATTGATCACTATGGATATTGATTATTGACAGGCTTCAACAGCCACTCGAAGAGCTGGGTTTTTGAGTGATACAATGTGGACTTTCTTGGATTTCTTCAGTCTGTAGTTGGGCTTTGTACGAGTCAGAACTGTGCTGAGAGAGTGGACATTGCACTTCAGGGGCTTCCTCAGGTCCCCATTTGGAGAGCAGTTGTCAGCAGAAGTGGATTAGAAAGGGGACAGCAGGAAGAACATTTGTGCTGAGGTTCTGGTTCCCCAGGTACTTGGAGATGGACTCCATGAGAAGGGGAAAGAGTAAAAAAGACTGGACTGTGATTCTCCAGGTACAGAGAAGGTGCTTGTGGTTAAATAGAGAGACTGAATGCTGCAGAAACCCTGCACTGACAAGCTGAACTTGCTGAAAGGGCTGTGCGGATTGGCAAAGTGTCACAGCCAGGACTGATTTATTTATTTATTTATTGTTGACCGGGTAAGTGCACTAGACAAATCCTGCCTATTTTCAGGCACAACCCGAGGGAGGGAGATACAGATGAATGCCAACTGACCTTGAACCAGATTAAGCTGTTGGTGGTATTTTTAGTGAATGAGGGAAATTTGGCCAGGGCACTGGGGAAATACTCCTACTCTTTTTGATAAGTGCCATGGGATCTTTAACATCCACCATAACTACCACCAATCCAGGCAGATAGGACCTCGGTTTAATGTCTCATCCGGAAGACAGCACCTCAGAAGTGCAGCACCCCTCTCATGCTGCACTACAGTGTCAGTACTGGGATATTAACCCACATGCCAGATGTGGGAACTGAACCCACAGCACACTGATCTCCTGCCTCAGAGGCAAGTGTGCTACCTACTGAGCCACTGACACTGTTGCGATAAGTGATAAGCTATTTTTGCCTGTATTTGGGACCGCAATTTGAAATCTGAAGGGGCAGAGCATCTCTGGTCATCGGGGTGCTAGTAGAAGCTGAATGTGTGTCCTGTGTGAACTGGTTAAAGTGACTGAGAGCTGACTACCTGCTGCTGGCAAAGACAAGGCGGGCACTGTTAAATTGGAAAAGTGTGGACTTGTGTGCAGGGGGTTGTTATTCCTGAGCCTCCCCTACTGAACTGCACTTGCACTACTGAATCTGAAGCTAGCACCCCCTACTAATTGGTACTGGGCCTTAGCAGAGAAACTGCAAAAGAACTTTTCTTATCTGAGAGCTCAGTGCAGGGACTGTAGGAGGATGCCCCACTGCTTGGGAGTCCTTACTTGCTAACCCATTCCAAGTGGGATTCACTGTCTCAGGAGGTCACCGGTGCTTGCTGGGGTGCTAGGGCATCTGTGATCCATGGTTGGGAGCTGGGCTGTGGAGCCACTCCTGGGTCTGAGCCTTCTGGGGCTGGTGCTGTCCTGCCACAGTGCTCTGAAATAGCCCAGAAGTGACTGAAGGTGACAAGCTGCCAGAACTACAATCAAGGTGACCAGCTGCAAGATCCTCGAGCAAGGTCCATCCAGACAGAGGGATACTGGCCAGCCTGTGTTTATCATTGCACTAACTCAAGGAGCTCCATTTCCTCTGGTGCTGGGATCTACAAAACCGTGAGTACCCAGGACCTGGTTCCTGGGAAGGGAAAGGGGAATTGGTTCTGTTTTTCAAAATCAAAGTTTCTACAATTTCAGGGCCCCAACAGCCAGCCAACCCATGGCACCAATCAGGCCTGCACCCAGTGGGCACCTCTAGGGATGGTAAAGGGACACTGGTACCAGTGTGGGAGGGCTTGGCCTGTGGGCCCACATGTTGAAATTGCATATTTGCATTAACCTACTGTTTGCCTTCACAGCTACCCTATGTCCAGGTATCTCCTTCCCTAGTCCTTACACCCTGAATAAAGCTGTGAATCTGTTTGTTGGAACTGCTGTGGTGGTGAACTTCATTGTGTGCACTTACTGCTGAAATATATGGTTTATGGTGGAACATGGTATTTCGGGACACAGTGTGCAGAGTGGTTGGTTGGGGAGGTGGGTAGGCACAGTATCCCAGGGGGCTGTGCCAAGCAGATGTCTGGCTCACTAATACTTTACTCTGGGTGGAGGCACCATGCTATTTTCAATATTTCAGGGGATGAACCCCCAATTGTCACTGTAGCAGGACCTAGGCCCCTTACCCCATATCAGAAGCAGTGGGCAAGTGGGGGTAGCACATTGGCATACAGTGCTGGGGCAACAAGAGTGAACCTGTTAAACTACAAGCAGCAAAAAGAGAAAGGTCAAAAACCTTCAAACAAAGAAAAATCATGCAGAGTCAGAGAGAAATTGGATGCACGCCAAGTGCAGAGGCAGCAGCCCCACCCTGCGGCACACAGTTGCCCAGAAAGCAGAAAGAAAAATCAAAAATAAAGTGAATTTTGGGCAACAGTTAACTAAAATTGACTAAAAACAAGCCAAAGAGCATGGAATAGGGGAAAACTGTAGAACAGGACTTACCTACAGATGCTGAACTTCTTTGGCTAGAAACCAACTACAGTGTGACCATCCTGGAGAAATGCACAATGTAAATAGAGGATTATCCACCAGGAAGGGGCAGAGCTTGGCTGAGATTCATAGTTTCATTTCTGTGCATCAGCCTATCAGAGGGAGCCTGTATAACTGAGCTGTAATAGCATTGGAGTACTGCTAAAGGTGTGATTAGATCACTTAGTTTTAAGCACAATACTGTCAACTATGACATTTACAACAGTAGAAACTGTCTTATTCCTTCTTAATGTCCAAGATGATTACAAAATAGCTAAGGTGGCTACATTTTTATAGGAAGTGAAAAATATTTGTCAGAGAACACACAACGTGTTATGAGATGTATTTTTAGCATGAACTTAGACATGGATGTCTATTTTCATAATTGTGAGATACAGTAGTAATGATTTAATCTTCTTTTTAATGACTGATCAATGAGCAACAGAACTGAATACATATAATGGGCATACAAGAGGAGGAGGAGGTCACCTGAATATGATGAGCACAGTGATTGTCAGATTGATAGCACTGAGCAAACATGCTCCCACATTAAATTGCAAGGAACAAATAAGGATTATAATAGGTATCCCTTATTCTAGTGCAAACACACAGGAGACACCATCCAGCAGGTCCCCTGAGTGGCAGTGAGGAAATTGCCCACATTATGGCTTACACAGCTTGTCATTGATGACACGGAAAGGGAGATTGCACCCCAAGGGCCACGGTGCAGGCCAATGTGATGCTATGTTATACAATAACTACTGGCACTGACTGACTGTCAAGAAGCTCTGATGATCAGATAGTGGGCTGTTACAGGCTCAACAGGGCCATACTAGCGCAGCTCTGTAATTGCTCCATAATGACCTAAAGAGTGAGACCCATAGCAACCACCCCTATGTAAGTGGGGTGCAAGGTCATGCAGCACTCTGCTTCCTGGCCTCAGGGAGTTTCCAAATACCAGCTGGTGACACCACCAATATCTTCAAATCTGCAATGTTCTGCTGGCTGAGCCAGTTTTTGACTGCTCTGATGTTCCACATTGGGTAGTACATAACATTCCCCAACACACCAGCAGAGAGAGAAAAAGTCACTATGCAGCAGTTGTACTGGTTTGCACTCCTACTATCAGTGCTGGGTGCCATTTATTTTACATGTGGCAATCTATGCACCATCTGGAGAATGAGTGGAGACCTACATCAACAGTTCCCTGAGGTGCCCAGGATGCCTTCATTTGGCATGATTCCACCCAATGCCAGAGGACTGAGCAAAGAGACATACTGAGTGGCACCACATTGGTAAGTACACACCAAAACCCATAATGCAGAATGTAACTTGCACAGATGGTAGTGACCAATGGATATTTTATAAACAAAGGACAGTGCTTATTCAGTGCATCTCTGGATGTTGACACCTGTCCAGTACAACACAGTCCACACGACAACCTGCAACATCATTGAACATGTCTGTGGCATGCTCAAAATGCTGTTCTGATGCCTTGACATATCTGGTGGTACCCTACAATACAGCCCACACAAAATCTGTGGTGATTTCCTTGTCTGTTGTACCTAAACAACAAAGCATTACATAGTGTAATATGCCTGCAGGCCTGGAAGATAACATTGTAGTGGGTGCTAAGACAGTGGACCGAGGGTACAGGAACAACTCAATATGTGGGACACAAAGCTCATCAGGAGGTCATTGGACTACAGGTCATGGTTTATTAAAGTGCACTTAGGACCCCGATGGTGAGTAGAAAAACTCACGAAACAGTAATGATGTAACAGAAATATATTGAATAGTGCAAATGAAAGGTATCGAATAAAAAACATGATTACATAAATCAAATAATAACTGTTAATACACTGATGGAAAAAATCATTGCTACCTGGGGAAGGGAATGTGCGTCAAATACTCAACATAAGTAGCATTAACATGACAAAACTATGGAGTACAATCTAGTGGTTATTGTAAGATAGTATATCCTGCTATCCCCTATGCAATGTATGCCCACCATGGGCATCACATGCCCCACATGCAGGTGTGGGGTGCAGAAGGGATAGCTATCCTGTCAGTGAGGACTACTGTGCAGAAGGGATTTGTAGCTATCAGCCACAACCCTGTCCTCATTAGGCTGTGGCTGAGGAAAAATGCAACTCCAGGCCTGGGGTCTGCAAAGTCTGTGTCCCATGCCCTGGTGTTTGGGGAGGGGTGCATGGGGAGCAAGTTCTCACACTGCTTGGTTTTCCGAGGCCATGAAGTGTGGACACCCTACGTGGTATGCCCACTAGCCTGGGTTATGTCCACAACAGCCAATGTGTGCTGTGGCACAATGTTAGGAACGGCTGCCATGCTGGTGAGCAGTGTCTTCTGCAGGGATGCCATGCTTATAGAGACTGTCTGCTGTAATGCAGCATGTTGCATGTCAGCCCACTCCTCATGATTTTGCAGCTGCACTGGCAGGAGTGTTACCACATCCCGAAACTCCTTCTACAAGGCAACAGACTGCAGCAGGTGCCTGTTGTTTGCAGCCTATTGTCTGCAGGGGCTGGCTCATGATATGGGCTCAGGCTACAGATGGGGGGTAAGGGTAGCCTCTCAGCAGCAATGGTCTGGGCAGTGGCCAGTGGTAAGGCACAATGACTAATGAGTGAAAGTTGATACAGAAGGATTTGGTCATCCTCCTCCTTCTCCTGTCTGTGTACCTCCAACATGGCCTCCACATGTTCCAGGTCTTACATCCATCATCACCAGTGCCTAACAAAGTTCTGAGCATGATGTCCTTCTACCGCTAGCCAGCCACAACCTCCACAGCCCTCGGTCCATGCTATTGCTCAGCCCCTGGCATGGTCCCATTTTGTGGAGTGGGTCCTGGATGTTTCTCATCCTACTCCAACTGCTCTTCTGTCTCCTCATCTGCTACAATAAACAGCAATTCTGCTGTGGAGAAATGAAGAAAGACTCAGGTGAATAATGCATGCAGCCGTACCATGACACACAGCTGGTATGCAGGCCAGTACTGTAAAGATGCCCATACCCATGACCCCTGTGCAGATACAGTACATGCCCTATCACTACCCAGTGCTGTAAACATCACACATACCACCTGTGATCCACTGTGCACCAAGAAGACACCAACAAGGGAACAGTACCACCCAGTGCCAGTGTGACATGCACCACCCCCACAGAACAGTGCCCATTAATGTCAATGCCACCCTCACAGAACAGTGCCCATCAATGGCAATGCCATGTGCAGGGACAAATGTGGTTGCTCACATAGCTGTGAGGGGCCGCATTCATGCCCAAAGCCCTTCCCTGGCACCTCCTGCATGGCCATTTGCTGCAGTGTGGTGGCCAGAAGCTCCTTGGCAGCCATCACGGCTGGTGCAGATTGACAGCCCATCCCCTGTGGCCTGCTGGTTTGCATGAATCTGTTTAGCCACTTTTGGGTCCACACGCTCCTGCTGCTGACCCTTTTGCGGCACTCCTATATGGTGCGGCACAGGAGCCCCTTGAAATTGACTGCCACCACTGTCACCTATTGTCATTTAATTATTTATTTATTGGTCCACGGGACCTTTTTCAGAATGACCAAAATGTAGGTAGGCAAAGAAAATGTAGAAGATGACAGAAACATTGTTATAAACAAGCTGCAAAATACATTTTCAAGACTGACAAAGTAAAGATAAAAACAAACTAACTGAATACAGTTTCAATAAAGTGGCACAAAACAGTTTTGTTTTGTATGAATGCAATGTAATCCTGGCACTGTTATACCAAGGACTACTACCCCTGCCTTGTGGGCCCCTACAAGTTTGAGGGGCCTGGGTTCCTATTGTACACATTAAACTGGTTCTTACTCAAATTAGCGCATTGTGCAGTGCCTCTACCCAGAGTTATAGCACAGTGGTTTAAGGTTCTGAGCTGCAAATCTGAAGACTTGGGTTTGAATCCCACAGCCCCCACTTGCATACTGTGTGACCCTAAGCAAGTCACTTAACTTCCCTGTATTCCCAGGTCGCACCTGTAAACAAGCTTTCAGCTTAGTGTGCCACTCCTAGTTAAACAATTGGGGGGAAAAAAAACTTTAGCTAATGCAGCCTTCTGGGAAGCTACATTTACCCACACTACTACAAGCCACCCCAAGCATGACCCAACAAACATTTCTCCACATTTTAACATGTTTGCATTTAGTGACTTGTGTTAATGATTTTTAGTGACTTGTGCTAATGATATTTAGTGACTTGTGCTAATGATATGCTCATGAGACAAGATTATGCAGAAATGACAGATCATGTGATGCAGCGTTCGGTTCAGCAGCTCTAGAGAGAGCTCCCGCTTACCTATCCTTTTCTACCCACAAATATTAGTTAAAAACTCACATTTACTGCAGATTTTCTAGGCTATCAGGTAAAAGAACTTGCTGGGTACACACTTTGTGATTTGGGTGCAAACGGCCAAGTATGGAGGCAGAAATGCGAGCTGCACTTCCACGGCTCAATCCACCCAACATACCGGAGAAGGCCCCGAAAAAAGTGAAGGTGCAGGCGGGCTCAGCTGGTAAAATAGCGGCGGGCCCACAGGATCAAGGATCACTTACGCTGGATAGATTTTTAGAGAAATTACACCCCTTCAGAGAAGAAATGCGATCACTAAAGGACAATGTCAAGGGCATTTCCCCTGCAGTGGAAGACCTGATGAGGTGCACCAGCAATTGTGAGGCCCGGGTGATTTTGGCAGAGCGCAGGCTAGACAAGATTGATCCCACCGTGACAGAAACCAGATAAAAGATCCAGAAGCTAGAGGCAAAGATAGATGATCTTGAGGGAAGATGCCGCAGGAATAATGTGGTTGTCATAGGGCTACCGGAGAAGGAAGAGGGAAATAACACAGTGGTCTTTGCCCAAAAATTTGTAGAGAAGCTGGCAGGGTCTTCACCCTTCAGGTCGGCCTGTATTATTGAGTGGGCACATTGCGCCTTGAAACAAGCTGCTTGGGTATGGGGGTTGGGGAGGGTCCTGGCTTTGCACTGGGGGAGTGGTGTTTGGGTCACTGTCAGATCTGAAGGTATGCTAATCTTAGGGCAACTTGATTATGCTCAAAGGGGGTTGTTTTGCACGTGGAGTGTAGATGGAGCCAGAAACAAAGCTAAGAGATATCAGGTGCTGAGGCATTTGCAGAACTTAAAAAGTGATATCTCTATGCTTCAGGAAACTCACCTTCTGGAGAGGGAAGGGCAACTACTCCAGCATCATTTTGTGGGTCAGACCTTTAGTGTGGGTGATAGCACTCAAAGTAGAGGAGTGTCCATTTTAATCCCAGGAAATTACCATTCACCTGTGAGCAAGTGCTGAGCGACCCAACAGGGCAGTATATTATTTTATTTTTTTATTTATTTATTTCAGTATCAGAATTACAACCCTTTGAGTCAGACTCATTTCCAAAGGCTCATCGTCATAACACAGAGTAGGACAGGGTAGGGGAAACATACAGTGAGTGGCAAACAGACAATACAGACAATAGTACAGGTGCAGTAGCATGGCAGACTATATACAAATTGTGATGAAAGTGAACAGAAACGCACAGGAACTCAGTTCCTGTACCTTTTTTGCAGAAGGAACGGAGTTCCTGTACTTCTTCCCACTGACACTGGAACTGAAATTCTTAAACCAGCAACATAATGACAGTTTCTGGGCCTGTGACCTGAAATCAGGGTTTCCATAACAACTTTTAACTTGTACAACAATGCTGTTTTCCTGGAAATACTTCAATATCTCTAATTGAATCGACTAGTGTCTAAACACATAGATGTGTCGCTGTACAGCTATCCTTCAGATTGAGGATCTTTATTCTGCATTTTATATTTGCCAATCACCAAGTTCCTGTACTTCTTGCCTACCACTTGGACCACTGTATACAATTACAGTTTGTACAAACTGAATACAGGTGGAGAGGTCCATACTATCAGGAGAAGGCCCCTTCTTGCCAGAGACAGGCTTTTACATGATGGTAGCTAGGCAAGAAGGAGTGATCATTGGGCATATAAACTTAGAGGACAGTAGTAGTATATGACAGGGGTGTGGTGCTGAGCACAACACTGCAGGAGTAGGCTTATACATAATTGTAGCTCAGCAATCGTGAGATATGTACACTGGTACAGTATATGAACAGGGTGGGTGGTGTGGGATTAGTGGGTTGGATGTGGACAAGTGGTGGAGCAGTTATTTACAGTTGCAGTGACGGGAGCTTAAAAGGTGGCTGTGCAGGGATGCTTGAAAGGTCCAATTCTGAGCTCAGATGAGGTATCAGGAGGGAAGGTGTTGAACCAGGATGGTACCCTGGAGGAAAAAGATCTCTGCACGAGGGTCGTCCTAACCCTGGAGACTACTAGTAGGGTTTTAGTGGAGCTACGGGTGTGAACAGGATGGGTGGCCATGTTGATTAGTTTAGACAGACCGGGGGTTAATCCAACATGGATTTTTTGGGGAGCAGGCAGGTCTGGTAGAGTAGCCGCTTTTCAAGGGGGAGGATGTTAGACAAGGCATAAAGTGTGCATGTGTGTGTTTTCCTATCTGCCCCAATGAGTAGCCAACAGGCCTTGTTGATTGAGAGTTTGATTTTGCCCAGGGCAGTGTTCTCTGCTGCGTCGTATATTAGGAGTCCATAGTCCACTAGGGACAGAATGGATGAGTCAATGGCGAGTCTTAGTGCTTCTGGGGGGAGACAGGCTCTGTGCTGATAAAGCAAGCCTATGCTGGAATTTATGGCAGAGCAGAGGGTCTGGATGTGTTCATGGAAGGTGAGGGAGGAGTCAAGGATGATACCTAGGTATTTGTATGAGGTAACTTGCTCAATAGGGTGGTGGGATAGAGATTGAATGGACAGGGCAGAGCCCTGGAGTTTGTTCTGATTGTGGGTGAACAGCAGGGTTTTTTTTTTTTTAGGTTGATCACAAGCCTGAGGTCAAGGAACCACTGCTCAGTCTGTGCAAAAGCGGATTGTAGCGCCAGCTGGAGTTGGGTGGGGTCAGGGTGGGATGTGAAGAGGACCGCATCATCTGCCCAGAATGTTTCCTGATGTGACATTGGGTAGCGTGCTTAGGTATAAGTTAAAGAGTAGTGGCCCCAGGATAGAGCCTTGGGGAACACCGGAGTAGACCTGACGAGGGCTAGAGAGGATATTGTTAATTTTTATGCACTGGGTACGGGCAGCGAGTTAACTGGCAGCCCATTTTACAGGGCCTAAGGTGAAACCAAGCTGGGTGAGGGTGTTAATGAGAAGGGGGTGGCTGACTGTGTCAAAGACTTTTGACAAATCGATGAAGACTGCCCTGGCAGGATGCCCTTTGTCCAAGGCAGAGTGAATGAAGGTGGTGAACTCAATGAGGGCAGTTGTGGTGCTGAAACCTTGGAGAAAGCTGTGTTGTTCCCTGCAGAGGAGGTTATACATAGTGAGGTATTCTGTTATCTGGTTAGCTACGATCATTTCCAGGGCTATGGGGGGATGGAGATCAGTCTGTAGTTGCCTGGAGTCATTTTGTCACCACCCTTGTGTATGGAGGTGATGATAGCTCTTTTCCATGCTTTACAGAATTGACCCAGTTGGAGGGAGAGGTTTAGAAGGTTAGTGAGGGGGTGAGAACAATGTCCAGGGTAGAGTAAAGAAGGCAGGGATCAAATGAGTCACTACTGTGTCTGGCACCCTTTAGGGCTTTGACCAGATAGGGTTTGGCAGCAGATAGGGAGAGAGCTCGCAAATGGAAGGGTGGGTGTTGGGGAGTGAAAGGCTGTCTGGAAGTGACTACAATAGTTATCAGTAGTCTATACGGCCCGAACATAGACTCTCTGGGATTTTTCACGAAACTGTTGCAGGTTTTAGCCCCTTCGTGTGCTTCCCTATTATTCTGGAAGGAGACTGGAATCCCCCCTTTTCCCCAGATCTGGACCGGTCAGGTTCCAAAAAGAGGGGGTTGACTCCAGCACAGAGGGCCATCAGGGAGCTGGGGGACCACTTGGGTTTATGTGACCCTTGGAGAGTCCTTCACCCTAAAGCCCTGGAGTATAAATTGAGGTCTTGTGTACACAATACCCAGTCTAGAATAGCACTACTTCTTAATGATTCATTCCCTGTTAGGAGGCACGATAGAGGCCAAATTGGTTCCAGGTGTTATATCTGATCACTCGGTTTCCACCTGCTCTCTCACTTTTTCCACAGATATGCCCAAAAACACAGTGCAGAAACTGAATAACCAGTTGCTCAAGGAATCCTCCATAACAGACAAGATTTCTCAAGAAATTGAATATTTCACGGAGCTCAATTTGCACTCCACCGACCGTCCTGACATTGAGTGGGGGGTGCTAAAATGTGTCCTCAGAGGTGAATTCATCAAGCTAGCCTCATGGTGGAAAAAGAAGAGGGAGAAGGAGAGCAAAGCACTATCCTTACTAAAAGAAATCTGAAACTTGGAGGATTCACGCTTGCTAGGCCTTAGAGATAAATAAGCAGGTCTTCTCAGAGAAAGGGCAGAATATGCTATTTTAAAAATAAGAATGAAATATATTGACCAAGGGGAGAAGGCGGGGCACCTTCTTGCATTGAGGCTTAAAAAGGTTGAAACTTCTAGGCTGGTGCTTGGAATTTGGTCTCAGTCGGATTGTTCCCTTTCCCTTCCCCCTAAGGATATCACTGGCGAGTTTACGAAATATTATAGGGAACTTTATAGTCCCATGGCCAACCTACCAGACAGGCAGAAAGTCTGGGAGTACTTAGACTCTATTCCCCTCCCATCTCTACAGCCTGTTCAACAAGAGCAGTTGACTGCCCCTATATCTGTGGAAGAGATTGCAACAGTCATCTCATCATTACCCTCGGACAAAGCCCCAGGCCCAGATGGGCTCTCCCCAAATTTCTATTAAAAATTTTGTAAAGAGCTCTCCCCATGTTTAAAGAGGTTATTTGACTGGATTCTTGATGCTAACCCCATAGACCCTGCGCTTTTTGAGGCAATCATAATTGTGTTTTAAATCAGTAGGGACCCAAAACTAGTCACAAGCTACAGACCCATATGATTGCTTAACTGCGATGTTAAGATTTTGGCGAAATTATTGGTGTGCAGACTTAGCTTGGTGTTACCCCAGCTAATTTACCAGGACCAGGTGGGGTTCATGCCCGGTAGAAATTCTTCTGACCACTTCAGGAAACTGGCGCACGTCTTCTTTGTCTCCAGGGACTCGGGTATCCAAGCAGGTCTGATGTCCCTGGATGCGGAGAAGACGTTCGAATGAGTTGACTGGCAGTTTCTTTTTAGTAACATGGCAAGATTCGGCTTCCCTTCTAAATTTATAGACTGGGTTTCGGCAATATTTCAAAGGTCACAAGCCCGTATCTATTGTAATGGAGTTTTCTCAGAACGATTCCTCTTTTCCTCTGACACTCGTCAGGGGTGCCCCTTATCCCCTCTTTTATTTAATATCTACCTTGAACCCCTGTTAACTTTGTTAAGGGAAGAGAAAAGGGTACAGGGGTATTAAAATAGGCTCACATGAGTTCAAGCTTTCTGCGTACGCAGATGACCTACTTCTACACTTAAGGCATTCCGTTCAGTCGATCCCAGTAGCCCTTTCAATTATAAGTAAGTTTAGTGAGATGTCCAATTACAAAATAAACCTGGGTAAAACTACAGTTTTCCCCTGAATAACAGAGTTTCTAGGACAGACATATTGGGCAAGTCATATGAACAAATATCTGAGGTGGACTGGGCCTAGTGTAAGGACAGATCCGGTTGGGTATACTCCGGGCTGTATCTCGAAAAGGAACTAGCCTTCCAAAAGGGGTTAAACCCTGGAGCACTGTTGTATATATCCCCTAAAGTTTTGCCGAAGGGAGAGGC
The DNA here is from genome assembly GCA_016271365.2 of Neoceratodus forsteri. NCBI lineage: Eukaryota > Metazoa > Chordata > Ceratodontiformes > Ceratodontidae > Neoceratodus > Neoceratodus forsteri. Next base: position 647,976,216 of record CM028136.1, on the reverse strand, counting down.
TCCTTCACCCATTCTCACTTTGATAAGAATCCACACTCAGTTGTGTTCCTTTTTATCACTCAAACACACTAAGAGTATTTTCCAGCCAGTGTTAGGCAATCCCAATCTTAAAATTAGGGGGAAACAAATTCTGGATAACTGGATTCCTCACCTTAAGGGCTCCAAGTTAGGTGATTTTCTCAAAGAGGGACAATGCCTGTCCTCAGCAGAGATCATGGCCACATTTTAAATTCCTAGATCCCTTGTTTTTAAAGTATATCAGTTATGTCACTTGGTATTACAAGTCCTAAATGGCGTGAAGGACACAGGTAGGGATGAAGACTGGGACTACTCTTGGGGACTGGTGGGTGATAAACCTCATGCTGTCTCCCTACTTTATGCGATGTTAGTATCTAAATCTATTGATGCTAATTATGAGGATCCAAAATACTGGACCACAATCTTTCCACAATATAAGGGTAAGTGGGAGTCTATGTGGAAAGATCTACATGTATATATTCCCCAAGACAGACTCCGGCTCACCCAGTACCTAATGATCAATGACATGTATTGGTCCCCAGTGAAGCTGCGTAAGTGGCACCTCTCCCCATCTCCACAATGCACTAGATGTAAGCAGCATGAGGGAACCTTACTACACATTTTTTGGGAATGTCCCCCTATCAAAAAGCTTTGGAACATCATCAAAGCAAGGACAGACCCTTTACTAGGTCTGGTGGACTTATTCAACCCAGAAATTTGTGTTCCAGGGTCCTTTTCCTCGATACTAGTGAAATCCCATACCTATCATATGGCCCTCCTGTCAACGACCCTGAAGAAACTAGTGCTTCACCACTGGATTGATGGGAAGGCCATATCTTATACAGAGTGGCTCCAAGACTTACTGTTCAATTTGAGAGTGGAGCAGTTGAGGGCTAGTCTATGGGGATCACTGTCTCAATATAAAAAGTGATGGGAAGGTTTTCACTCCCTGTATTTGGTACAACTAGACTCCTCTACAGGTTGTGCCTCATGCCAAATGTCCTAGAGGCATGGATAAATGTGCCTCTGGGGTGCAGTATAGGATTAGGTACCTGTAAGGTTCATTTGTAGATCAGTGTGAAGCCAGAAGGGGAGGGGGTTGGGGGGTATGGCAGATTCTGGAGTCTGTTTCCATGTTTACATATTGTATGTATTGCTGTTGTGCTGTATATTTAAAATACAACAAAGTTTGAATTAAAAAAAAAAGATTATGCAGAAACAACAATAAGTTTATTTACAAAGGGAGGGTTAGGATGGGTAAATTGGAGTAGAAATCATGCTATTTACAGACTTGGTATTGGTTTGATTAGTTTTGATTTTGTTTCAGATGAAATCAGAATTTGGCATTTTTAAATCAGACATCAATTACCTTAGCCCCACACACTCTTCTTTAAAACAATCAGATCCCTGGCAATTCTATCTAGCAGCATGATTATTAAATATATTTACAAGGCTTGTGCCCACACATACCAGTCCCCAGAATGCACTGGAACCCCACAACCCCAATATTTAAACCGGGGTACCCAGTACTTTAAAGTTCTTACAAGTTGCAGGTCTGATGTTCGGTGCAGCTGTATGTTGGCCAGCTAGATGGGGCCCTTGATAAAGAAGGATGACTGCCCATATACAATATACTCATAACCCGAAAATAATTGTATCAGTGACCGGATGGCCCAGTCTGTTTAAACACTTTAACACGCTGGCCTGATAAGCAGATAGCACACGTTAACTATTTACAAGTCACTTTCTTTGACACAGGGCTGGACCCTGCATTAATTTCAGTTAGATATCTTCATTGGTCTGTACAAGACAGGATTAAATGCTCTCAGCAGGTGGACTCTGACTCTGGAAGTCAAGATGCAGGCAAGCTTACAGCCAGGTAACCCTCTTTCTGGCTGCAAGGGTCTTAAAGCTTGACGATGGAAACAACACTTTAAACTTCTGAATCAGTGCCCCTCTCTGGGCCGAAAGCACTTCTTCTGGTGAACCAGGCTGGGACTGGGGCCGGCACATCTCAACCCCTACATCTGGCTATATCCCCTAGGGAGAGACACATACGGCATTGCCAAGGCGGTACACTACCAGGCTGTGTCCCAAACATAATCAGGTTGGATCCACTGCATTCAGCACATTTATAAATCAGCACATTCATATTTCTTCGGTATCTGCATCAATAGTCACAGTTTCTTTTCCATGTGTCCCATTTGATCATGGCAGACATAGGCCTTTTTCCAGTCAGCCAGACCTTTATAACCATGGCACACTCCCAAGCATTTCAGGGACAAGCACCCACACTTCACACAGCAGAGTGAACAACCAGAGCCCAGGTTATGGCTCCCACATACATTACAGGACACAATCTGTGAGGCAAATTCTCATCTCTCTTGGCAGCATGAAACTGGAGCTTAAAGCACAATGGTCATTACCACACTGGACTGAGCTTCAGGCTTGGCTGTTTACTCTCGTGCAGACTTTGCTCTTGGCAAACTGATGCAATAGACTCTTTGGATGCAACCACTTGCCCTTGGCAATAAACTTGATTACTATGGCTCTCTCAGGCTCAAACAATACAACATGCAGTTCCTTGTGGCCTTCGCTGGCTCTTGCAGATCCCATGGACAAAATGCTGAACCTCCCAAGCAATGTCAGGAAGGGCCACATGCTCTGGGTACTCCCCTTTCAGTCCTGTAGGCACTGAATAAATCAGACAGATTTATATACTTTACTGGACCCTTCTCTGGTCACAAGGTATTGTCTGCCCTTTTGGCGCTTTATTTAAAACTTAGGGTGCAAACAAACAGTCACTATCAGTATGTTCTAGGCTTTGCTACTTATTCAAAGGTTCCTCACATTTGCATTTGGCATTTCAGACACATTTATATTCAAGAGCTGACCCTTTCCTGGTCATTAAGCAAATGTCCACCCTTTCTGTGCTTGAGTTAAAGCTTTAATAGAAGCATTTACTCATGCAGATTTAATTCAAAAATGTCTTTCTTTCTTTCTCTGAGGGATTCAAGGTTCTTCAGCACACTCACTGCTGAGGCAGGTTTCAGCTCTCTCACAGCTGGTCCATGTTTTCCCCAACATGTAAAGGCTTTGGCTTGCCCTGGAGGACATTCTCTGGCAACCCCCAGGCTAGCAAATTCTGGTTCTAGCAGCCACTTATTTCTCTTGGCAGAAGAAAGGCCCCCTTCCCTGTGGAGGGGCTTGCACTAGATTGCTAGGCCCATTTCTTTAGCAGAGGGCTTGAGCCCCCACCCCTGTGGGGAGCTCCTACTCAAACTCCTGATTTCAGCCTAAACACTGCTTTTCATGGAGTTCTTTTGCCGCTCCTGATTGGCTGAGGCTATTAGTTGCTCCCATTGCTATTGGATGAAGTACTTGTCAATCACAAAAATGAACTATTAATTAACATCACTCAATGTACCATAGGCTTTCTGTTTTGGCGCCTGAAATTGGTCCCTGCAGATTCCTCATAAGCACTTTGCAATGTCCCATGAATCACTGGCATTGTCCCACAAGTCCTGGCTTAAAATCCTGGCTTTCTGATTGGCTGTTGCTGCACTATAATGGCTGCTGAAATCATAGTCCCTTTTCAGATCAAACACAGTCCCAGATAAAAGTCCTGGTGCAGCCAGAATAATTATTTATTTTACTTTCTTGCTCTACAGTCCAAAAGCCACATGTGTACCCTCTTGATCACTGCCCAGTTTAAACATTTTTATTCAGTCCTAAGTCTGTCACTGCTGCTGAAATTAAGTTCCCCAGGCAGCAGACAGGCTGTTCATCTGAGTCCCAATGTTAACTGGTGCAGCCAGGAATACATTTTATTTTAACTTTCCCCCTTTATGTATTAGCCTCCTTTTAGTGTTCTTTATGGCAGCTGCTGCTTTTATTTATTATTTATTTACATCTTATGTCTGTAACAGCCACTGAGACTCTTAGCCCTGAAACAAACAGCGCCCTCATTAATATCCATCAGGGATCAGGGCTCTCCTCATTAATATTCATGAGCCCCGGTCAGCAGCAGTTTGTGGTGCTCTTTATTTATTAAGCACTGAGGACTCTCCTGACTCTTGCTGAGGTCCCTGTACCCCAACTTGGCAAACAGGGACACCAGGACTGGTAAACTACCTCTCACTAGACCGCAAAGTTAGCAGTCGGGGGATCAAAGGCACCACCTGCACATGCGCGAGCTTGCCAGCTAGCTGTGAAGATGAAGGGAAAATAGCCGGTGACTCCATAGTGCTGTAGCGGCCCAAAGGAGGGCAAAACAAGAAAAGAGCTCCTTGGGGACCTCTTAGGGCACAAATGGACCTGGGGGCTGTGGTGGTGAAGGTTGGGGGCACAAACGGGGACCTACAGGCATGAGGAGGTGCTCCAAGGAATGGGAGCATGGGAGAACAGGCATCTGAGGTAAGCCCCCAATTTGGGGGTGGGGCTACAGCAGTACTGGTGCTAATATAGCATAGTGAGTACAGGCGGTGCTTACATAGCACATATAAACTGACTAAATAGTAGCTAGTATCTTAGACTGCACAGTTTCAGTGGGATGCACTCAATAGGTGACCCAGAAAATGTGACTTGAACAAGGGCAGTTCTAATTTCCACTAGAACGGCATTCCAGAGGAATAGGCAGCAGAGAAGAAAGCCATTTTGCCCATGTTAGAATTTGTTCATGGCACTTCAAACAGAAGGTGATCAGAGGAGTGCAGGTTGTTTTGTTTTGTTTTGTGTCTTAGGAACCTTGACGGAGGGAAAGAGGTTAGGGTTTAGTGACTTATCAATCAGGCAAGCAGAGGGTGAAGTTCCTGTGTGCCTGTGGGAAGAGCCAGACAGAATTATTGTAAATGTCATAGTGGTGTGTTCTAAGAGGTACTAACCAGGCAAATTTGTATATGCTGTTGTAAACTGTGGCTAGCCAGGAGATGTCTTTCCAGTGGCTTGAGAGTAAATGGAAGAGGCATAATTTAGTATAGGCAGCATAGTGCTTTTCGCAATGATGAGGCAAGCATCTGGTGTTATGGAGTTCTTTAATCTATGCTAAACCTAACTTTTGGTGAAGTATTTTACTCAGAGAATCAATGTGGTCTGAGTAGGTGGGGAGGGGGGTCAAATGGGACTCCTTGGTATTTGAAGTTGTGTACCTGCTCCATGATCCAGCCATCACAGCAGACAAAATTTAGGGGGGGAAGAGTGGTTGAAGATTTTCAGTTTACTGCCAAATAGCATGGATTTAGTCTTTTAGACACTGTGTAGTAGCTTGTTTCTCAGGAACCAACTCTGGATGCAGGGACAGTCACCATTTAAGTTCTGAAAGAAACTGGTTAGTGATTTTGAGCTATGGAAATGATAAGATCATCAGCATACAGGACAGTGTTGTTGTTGCAGGCTTGAGAAAGATTATTTAGAAACATATAACATTGAAGTTTTCAGCAGATAATGACCTCTTGGCCCACTTAGTCTGCCCTACTGTATATCCCCTACAATGCCACCGCAGACCCTACACAATCTCTGGTCATCTCTCCCCCTTCCCTTACTTCTAAGGTCCCTTTGTGTCTATCCCATGCATGCATGAATCCTGTTACCATTTTAGCACCCACCACTCTGTTGGGAGGCTTTTCCAGGCATCCTCCACCCTCTCTGTGAAGAAGTGTTTCCTCACATCTCCTCTGAGCCTCATCTCCCTTTAACTTCATAGCGTGACCCCTTGTCCTGGAGCATTGTTTCTATGGACAATCCTACCTTCCTGTACCTTATTAATGCTTCTGAGGTATTTGAATGTTTCTATCATATCCCCCTTTCCCTCCTTTCCTCTAGAGAGTACATATTTAGTTCCTTGAGTCTTTTCTCATAGGGGTTTTGATGCAGGCCCTGCACCATCTTGGTAGCCCTCCTTTGTACCGCCTCCACCCTATCTATGTCTTTCTGGAGGTGGGGCCTCCAGAACTGGACACAGTACTTGAGGTGAGGTCATACCAGTGATCTATACAGGGGTAATACTACCTCCCTCTTTTTGCTGGCGATGCCCTTCCTTATGCACCTGAGCATCCTGCTAGCCTTCTCCACTGCCTTATCACACTGCTTTGCTATCTTCAGGTCATCAGAAATGATTATCCCTAGGTCCCTTTCCTGTTTTGTGGTTGCAAATACCTTCCCACTCAATTGGCATGTTGCCCCTGGTTCTCTGTGCTCCAAGTGCATTATTTTTCACTTTTTTGCTTTGTAACTCAGCTGCCATCCCTGTGACCATTTCTCCAGCTGTTTCAGATCATCCCTCATTCTTTCCAGACCCCCAGTGTGTCCACTCTGTTGCAGATTTTTGTGTTATCCATGAACAGGCATACTTTCCCTTCCAGTCCTTCTGCAATGTCACTAATAAAGACATTGAAGAGGACCGGGCCTAGTACTGGCCCTGTGGAACACTGCTGGTCACTATGCCTTCTCCACAGTTGACCCCGTTTACCATCACCCTCTGTCTCCTATTGCTTAGCCAACTTCTTACCCATTTTACTACTTTCATACCATCGCCCTATCTAATATTGAGGGTGACAAATTATTTAAAAATTGCAGTGTAAACACTATGTGGGTAACACTAAAGGACACAATACTTAACATCACAAACAAATTCATCCCCAAAATTTAAAAACATACTAATTACAGATGTAAACCTAAATGGTTCACTAGACATATCAGAAAATTAATTCTCAAAAAGAAACGTCTCTGCAAAAAATTTTTATTACATCAATCACCAGAGAGATGGGACGGGTTCAAAAAAATACAAAAACTCTGTAAAACAACAATAAAAAAGCCTAAATCATCCATGGAATATTCTTTAGCCAGTCAAGCATCAAAAATAACAATAAACTTTTCTACGCTTATATAAACTCTTAGAAGAAATCGCAATGCAAAGTCGGACCATTGAGCCAAGGTAGCAATACGATTAGTAACCCAAAGGATATGGCTGCCATGTTTAACAAACACTTCTGCGATATATTTACTAAACATATTACCATTCCAGTGCCAGTAGATTTATCTTCTCATCAGGGTATTACTTTTCACCATGAAGAAATTGCCAATAAACTTAACTTGATTGATACTTGTTCATCTCCTGGTCCAGACAGTATTTCTGGCCACATGACTGCAATAATGAAGCATCATTTAATCATACCACTTAAAATAATTTTAGACCATAGTATGAAGAGTGGTGTACCTTCTGAATGGAAAACAGCTAATGTGATCCCCTTATTTAAAAAAGGTCAAAAAATATTATTAATAAATATCGCCCTATTAGCCTGACCCCTATCTTGGGCAAGGTAATGGAGGGTTTAATTAAAGAAAAAATCCAGACTGCAGTATGCAATATTGATATCAATCAATATGGCTTTACAAAAAGCAGATCGTGTGTGACAAATCAGCTCTGTTTTTATGAAAAAGTTAGCTCCTCACTTGACAGTAAAATTCCCTGTGATATCATATTTTTAGATTTCAGTAAAGCTTTTAATTTAGTCCCACATTGGGCTACAATTAATAAATTAATCAAGCTTGACATCTCTCCTACATTCATCACATGGATAATACAATGGTTAGCAAATATAGTTCAATGAGTACATATCAACGGTCTTTATTCAAATTGGAGTCCTGTGTCAAGTGGGGTACCTCAGGGATAAGTGCTTGGTCCCTTGATATTTAACATCTTTATCGCTGACCTGTCATTATAGCTACATGGATGGGTACAAAATTTGCAGACAATTGTAAAGTAGGGGGGCCTTGCATTTCCACTGATGACAGCTCCCGTATACAGTCAGATCCTAACATCCTCAATACATGGGCATCAAAATGGGGAATGAAATTCAACCTGAACAAATACAATGTGATGTATCTTGGCCAGCATAACCCTCTTAATAACTATAGCCTCTGCTGCATTATACCTAATAAAGTAAGCTCTGAAAAGGACTTAGGAATAATGATTTCTGATTACCTTACTTTTAACAAACATATTTCAGAGATAATAGTCAGAAGCAAAAAGTATGGTGGGAGATACGTCGTAACATAAAGTCACATGATAGAGCCACCATATCACCCCTATACAGATCCTATATCCTACCCCATTTATCATCCCAGTTATGGAACCCATATTTGAAAGGCAATATTGCATGCTTAGAAAGAGTCCAGAGAAAAATAACAAAGCATATAGATAACCTTACCACCTTACCACCTTGAGTTATGACACCAGACTAAATGAATTAAATCTCATGTTTCTAAAGAAAAGGAGAATGAGAGAAGACTTAAAAATGACATGGGAAATCATACAGGATGACTATCTGATGTCTGAAATTGGGTTGGATTTCAAGCAAACTAATGTCAAAACTAGGGGGACATCCACTGCAACTGATTTATCATAAGTTTAATGCAGTCAAAAGGAGTTATTCTTTTCAAACAAAGGGTCATCAAACCCTAGAACTCTCTGCCAACTGACACAGTATTCAGCAAGTCTAAAAGTTCTTTTTAAAATAACCTAGATGATTTTTTGATAAACAAAGACTCTTTTGACTTTTATGGTTGAACGACAGGAGCTTATATGGGCGTCGGACTTCTGCTCCTTTCCCAAACCGTACTGAATCTTTTGGACCCGCTCCTAGATTTCCCAGATTGCTCAACAGTCTTCTATGTGGAACGGTGCCAAAGGCCTTACTGAAATCCAGGTAGGCAACATCTACTGCTCCTCCCTGAGCCACTTCCCTCATCATCCAGTCAAAGAACTTGATCAGGGTTGTCTGGCAAGACCTCCGCCCTGTGAAAACATGTTGCCTCCAATCCTGTAATCCACTGGTTGTAAGGTATTCCCCAATCCTTTCCTTCGGTAGCAATTCCATTACTTTACCCACTACCGAAGTTAGGCTGACAGGTCTGTAATTTTCTGCCTCCTCCCTATTTCCACTTTTATGTAGTGGGACCACATCTGCCTACTACAGTCCCCTGGAACCTCCCCTTTTTCTGGTGATAGGTTGAACTGAGCTGTCAGAGGTGTAACCAACACCTCCTTGAGCTCCCTCAGTATCCTAGGGTGCATCCTGACAGGTGCCATTGCCTTGTCTACTTTTAATTGTGCTAGTTCCTTGAGGGCTCTCTCCTCTGTAAAAGGACTAGTGTCCACCTCCCTTCCTTTAATGCCCTTGTCCCTTATCTTTGGCTAGACACCCACCCCAGTATATCGTGATATGGGGCACTAGCAAGTGGGCACCTGCTGAAACGGTGACCCACTTTCCGCTAGTGTCCCAACAGTGGGAGTGTGATATTGGCAACCGGTTGGGGTGGGTCGCAAAAAGGTGACAGGATGTTGTGCGTGTGTATACGTGTGCAGGAGGGTGGGAGTGCAGTGATGAAAGTGAACAGAAACGCACAGGAACTCAGTTCCTGTACCTTTTTTACAACAGGAATGGAGTTCCTATACTTCTTTCCACTGACATTGGAACTGAAATTCTTAAACCAGCAACATAATGGCAGTTTCTGGGCCTGTGACCTGAAATCAGGGTTTGCATAACAACATTTGGCTTATACAACAGTGCTATTTTCCTAGAAATACTTCAATATCTCTAACTGAATCTACTAGTGTCTAAACAGATAGACATGTCTTCACACAGCTATCCTTTAGATTGAAGATCTTTATTCTGCATTTCACACTTGCCAGTGCCTGAGTTCCTGTACTTCTTGTCTGCCACTTGTACCCCTGTGGGAGTGAGCCCGCCAAACATGGGACGGGAGGGTATGTGAGAGGTGGTGTCATGGGTTTCCAGTGAGCTGATGTCGTGGCATGGTGGGCTAGGTGCTGGCTTAGAGTGGCGGAGAGGCAGGGTTCGGGACTGGGCACCGGTAGTTTTTGTTGCTTCCGGCCCGAGACAGTGTTTTTTTCTTTGTAACAAGATGCACCCCCCACCAAAATGCACCCCTCTGGAGTTCAGAATCCTAACTTAGGGTGGTGTGGGGGGCACAGTCCCCTGCACAAAAGAAAAAAAGGTTTTTGTTCCATGTTTCCTTGGATTCCACATTGTCAAAATTGGGGTTGTGATAAGGGCGTTCGGCATGACGAATTCTCCCTTATCACATGGAACCGACTACCCCTTCCTCCATAAATGCTGAATAAAAGTAATTGTTTAATATGTCTGCTTTTTTTTCTTCCTCTTCCTCACGAACCCAGCCTTCCCCTTTTAGTCTTACTATCCCTTCTTTGGTCTTTCTCTTCTCGCTTATACAGTATATCTAAAGTATGTTTTATCCCCTTTTTTATGGACTGGGCAATATTCTACTCTGTTTGCAACTTTGAACTCCTAACTGCTCTCCCTGCCTCTCTTTGTTTCTCCTGGTAACTCTCCCTATCCTCCTTCTTCTGTGTCCTCTTGTACCTTCTAAATGTGAGTAGTCTTGCCTTTGCTTTCTCTGCTACTTCTCTAGAGAACCCTAGCAGCCACTTTTTTTTCTTGCCCTTGTTGACCTGCCTGACACAGATTTGTTGCCTTTTCAATTCCCCCTTTTATTTTTACCCACTGTTCCTCAACTCCTCCCAGTTTGCCTATCCCTGCTAGGATGTCTTTGAGGCATTCTCCCATTTTCTTAAAATCAGCTCTCCTGTAGTCCAGGACCCTTTTCTTTGTGCAGCTCAATTCTGGCCCCAGGAGATCACCCACTGTGACATCAACAGCACTGTCCCTATTTGTCAGTAACAGGTCCAGTGCTGCCCCCAACCAATGGGTTCCATAACTGGTTGCCTGAGGAATGCCCCTTGCAGGAAGTACAGGATGTCCCTACTTCTGACTGTTACCCCAGATGGTATGCTCCAATCCACATCTAGTGGATTGAAGTCCCCTACCAGCAAAACCTCCCCTTTGCATGCCATCCTTTGGATTGCTTCCATCATATCTTTATCTCCCTCCCTCCTGTTATGAAGGTCTGTAGATCCCTCCTGAGTGAATAGTGGTCCCCCTCCATGTCTCCAGGGCGACCCACAGTACCTCAGCTCCTCTCTGCTCTCCCTGTATTTCCATAGCGTTTATGTTATCCCTGACATAAAGAGCCACTCCTCTCCCTCTTTTACCCACCCTGTCTTTTCTGAACAGAGTATGACCTGGTATGGCTACATCCCAGTCCTGATTTTCATTGCACCAGGACTCAATAATTGCTACAATGTCCAGGTCTACATCTTCCATGGTGGCCACTTGGTCATCAATCTTATTGCCCAAACTTCGAGCATTTGCACACATGGCTGTCCAGATTGCCCCCCCCTTCCCATTTTCCCTTTCTTATTTCCTCCACTATTTTATTTTTACTATCTCTCTTTTTATAATAAGAAGAACAGGAAAGGGGCTAGAATTGATACTTGTGGTACCGCATACATTATGGACTAAGTATCAGAGAGTACATTTCCAAGTGAAACACATTGGGATCTACCTGAAAGGTAGTTACCAGCCCAGGAGGTGGCCTGAGATGACATATGATGATTTGGTAGTTTAGTTATTCGGAGACCATGGTTTGTCAGATCCACAAAATACTGCTCATGTGAGTTTGCCATTGCCCACTGCTGAAACAGTATGGTCAGTAAAACTGATTAGGGCATTGTTAGTGCTGTGACCCTTCCTGAAACCATACTGCTCAGGAGTGAAGAGGCTGTGCTAGTTTACATACCAGTGAAGTTGTGCATGGACAATTTTTTCAAGGAGCTTACTCAGTGGACACAGAATGGAGAATGATCAGTAGTTCTTAAAAAGTGAGGGGTTTCCTCCTTTGGGTACTGGCCCAACATGGGATTCCTTCCAGATGGCAGGCAGGGTTGATAAAATGAATGAGAGCGTAAACATTGTTTATGAAAGTTGGACAACAGCATGAGCAGTTCACTTCAGGAACCAGCAGCTCAATTTTCAAAAAGTGATGAAAGGCTTACATCAAGCCCATTGTTTGGCACAGCTGTACCAAGCAATGGTGCCACAACTGCGTCCTATTTTAGTACATCAGACATAGTTGCAACACTTTCCTCAGTTTACGGCAGCTTATGGCAAATATTTGGCACAAACCTCATAAAACTGGTCCCCTGAATGTTCAAGTTAGACCAAGGGAGAACTGGTTTAACATGCAGTATTTGGCACACAGGAGTGAAAATCCAGATTGGTGTCAGGAGAATGCTGCAAGTCCTGTGCTCCATAGGATCGCCGCACCAGGGGTTTGTGACATTTGCAGAGGCTTTGAAAATCAAGCCCCGGGAGTCTACTCTATCACAGCTAGTACCACTATTAGATAGTGAAGCAGAAGCTTACAGGTCTCACCGGGAGACATTGTTTTAAACTAGAACAGAAGGCGTCCAGGGTTGAGGAGGAAGTTGTTGGCTAAGCTGCTGGAGGAGTGGTTAGGGCTTCCTGATCATAGGAAGGAAGCTGAGATAAACAACTAGCTTGATTGATAAAGCTTTTAATAAAGGGAAACATCCAGTTGTAAACACCACCTCAGTGTGGGGCAAGGCACGATTTGCATTTATGCAAAAAGAAAACATTTTTAGCTCACAGGCTTTTAGATAATTAGATTTTATCTGGTTGATGCTGTCATCCCTCCTGATAGCATTTTGCATGGAGCACCACTAGTGGTAATCTCACAACTATGCATGACTGCCAGTCTGTGCCTGGTCTCTGTATAGCTCCAGGACTAATGGATCACAAACTGGAGCTATTAATAACTCTGCCTATAGGGAAATGAGTATGCTATCAACATAGAATTTCAATAATAGCGCAGTGAAATGTGCAACATGGAAACAGTGTGGGTGACAACAACTACATGGACATAACAGCATGGGTAAAATGCATGCCCTGGTGATTCATTCCACCCCCACCCGAGTTGCCTCCCAACCCCAGTGTAGAGTTGTAATACTGAATTGCCGTACTGTCATTTGTGTTTGTGCTATTTGCAAAGCATGGTTTTTGGTGTCGGTGTTTCCTCTGCGTCGTTATTGACTGTACTGTCTTTTTTTAATGGACTTGGTGTGGACCCAGGAAAATGCTATACATTCTCCTGCAGTTGCTATCTGACTGTGATATCAGCCTCAAGATAGCTGCAAGAGGTTGTGGGATGCACCACTAGAAGTGTTCAATGCACAATGACAATGGCAGGGATGGCAGGATCAACCAGATGAAATTTAATTTCTGTATCTAAAAAGCCTCTATGTGAAAAAAGTTTACTTTTTGCAAAAATGCTAATTGGGCCCTGTGCCACACTGAGGTGAGGGGCATTTACAAGTGGACATTTCCCTTAAAACTGGTTGAGTACCCCGTGCAATGGAGAAGCAGTTACACTTCTCCCCCCCCCCCACCAGTGACTGAGGTTCAAGAATAAACAGGATAGCTCAGTGGGCTGGCAGGATGAGAGAGGATCAAGTGCTCAACTGCAACTTTCCTCCCTTGGAAAGAGAGGACCTCAGTTCCTGTTGCAGAGACTGCCACCTGGCAGAAGCCAGGCAGCAGTGCAGCAGGTCAACACAAAGAGGGGGAAACTGGAGCATAACTTTCTAGTGTACACATCCTTGCACTCCAAGCTCAGGGAGAAAAACAATGGAAAATTGGCAAGCTATTACATGCTGGTGCCCTCCCCAGGCTCTTGCACAAATGACCCAGCTGGCACCCCCCACAATGGGGTCTTGGTAAGTGGTGGAGAACTGGTAAATCTGTGAGAAGGTCAGATACGGGGCTGGGGGTGCTATGGTGTAGACCCAGGGGATAGGAGCATAAAATACTGATTAAAAATTTAACTGGTTCACCCCAGTAGTGGGATCAATAATGAAAATACCTTCATGTGAGAGACTAGCAGGTTTTTGCTTAAAGAAGAAGAAGAATCAGCATTTATATAGCACTTTTCATACACAATGTATCCCAAAGCACTTTACTTGCAGTGCTAGACTGGTAGTGAAGCGACTGAATGTGTAGTGGTGGCCATATCACACACCAGCACCGACACACAGCCTGGACAACTTGGACAACTGCATGAACCAGTTTTATAGGATAGGGAATATTGGCCAGGACACCAGGGAAATTCCCCTACTCGCTGGTAGGGGGAGTTGCTGTCTGTGGATAGATGGCCACTAAGCCCAAGGACGTTGACGGAGGAGGATGTGAGGGTGGTAGGGGAGTCGGTCTCCTCCCCAGCCTCGGGAGTACTGGAGACCCATTGTGAAGAGGACGTGACTTTCTCACCATTTATGTCTGGAATTGAGAATTCTTCTCATACTGTGGAAGGGCCTGACTTATTTGGCAATTTTCGATGTGAATGGCAAAGTGGTGGGGCAGAGTGTTTAGGACCGGAATTGGGAGAAGTGAACAATGTTTGCACTCAACGTAGCGGCATTCTGCTGGAAAGTGCCATTGACAGTGAAGGTACTGCTGAGTCTAACATGGTCCATCTACCCGGAAGTGATGAGGAGTCTTCAGCCGAGCTGCCAACGTTGCGCTCCAAGGAATGCTGTCGGTCTGAAAGTGACCCACCTTTCGTGAAACTGCTGGGATGGAGACCTGGAAAAACGTTGAGGATGGCTCACCACTGCAGTATTAAAGTGGACAAAACCGGGGGACTGGAAGTTCTCGACATTCTCCGGAGGTTGTGCTACAGGCAGCGGGCTGGATTTGCATAGAGAAAGACTGGTTTCCTAACCCTTCTGATGCAAAGGTACGTGAGTACGCTAACATGGTTGTTACAGAGACTGGGAGGTTGCTACAGAGGGAGTCTGCACGTAGTATGGGACGGGACGATCTCTTGGCAGAAGTTCCTTCTGAACCACTTACAGTAGGCAGGATAATGTGACTGCAGGAGCTACTGAGGAAGCCGAGCAGCATCCGGCTGGTCATACCCCTGCCCCTGGCCTCGATGCTACAAATGTTACTGGGGTGATGGGGGGGCTAGACCAACTTGTGTTACAGGAAGGAGATGCCCTGATGACTGTGGGTCTTGGTCTTCACAACCTACAGGATCCAAATAAGAATAAACTGTTTAAGCCAGTATTAAGAATGACTGATTTATTTAAATCTCCTGCAAAAGAACCTGCTCCTAGACATAATGCTATTCAACTGCTTTATAAGGGGGGGATTACAAGACCCGCCTGATAGGGTCTATGTTGGGAGATGTTTGTTAAAAGATTCACTGAAATGTTATGCCTCCGAAGTATTTGCATTGATTCACACAGACGACTATAACTATGATGTTAGCCTTAAGATGGTGGAGACCTTGGATTGGTTTTGGGTCAAATATAATGTTGTTAAGGATTCCCCTTTGTGGGCTCCTTTTTTTGCCATCCCCATCACCAAACTGATAGTATGGGTGATTACTGTTTTCTTTAAAAATGAGGGGTTGGAACTGGCTGAGATTCTCTTTTGGTTGAAGAAGAGATGTGAGGTGTTGGAACATCCTACTCCTGTGATAGATTCTGAACAGTTTTGGACTGGGGGATGGAAGATTAAGTGTAAGCTGTTTATGTCCAGTGCTGGAATTGCTCATTTGCCTGGCTCCTTTTGCTTGGGGAGGGATAGAGGTTCCTTGTTTTGCCCAGGACAGCCCAGATCCTACCATAAGTGTGGTTCTAGGCTACACCTTAACAATGCTTGCAATACGCCTAAATGTACTCATTGTTTGGAGACTGGACACCTTGAGGCTAACTGTAAAATGTGTTTAGATGCAATCTCTGTGAAGAGAGGGGTCATTCTTATGTAAAATGCCCATGGGCTTCTCATAATTTAATTGACAGTCATTCTCATGAGGCTTTGATTACTCAGGCTCAGAAAGTGAGTTGTGCCCAAGCCTCTGAGAAGAGGATGTGCGACATTCTTAATGCTAAGAAAAATCTTCTGGCTACTACGGATTTGAAAGTGAGTGAGGGATTGCTAGCAGCTGAACAGGAAGTGGCTGATAAGCTTCAAGTTATGGTGAGATCCGAAGGAGAGGTAGCTGTAGTTCCTGGAGCGGAACTGATGGTAGAGGAACCACCTTTGATAGACTCCCCTGAGAATCACATGGGGGAAGAGGTTCAGAAGGAAATAATTCAAGCACTAGATATGGAAGTACAGACTGGGGAAGTAGATGTTTTATCTGGGAGTAGGAAAGGTACCGTTACTTTTGAGCACACTGCTACCCCCCCAGTTTCTGAGTTGGATACGTCTTTTCAGACAGTGACGTATAAAAAGAGATTACAGGAACAACATGAGACCCTGGACCCTAAGGGTAAAAAAGTAGTGACTAAGAAGAAAGTGTTGCCTTCGAATAAATTTGATTTGTTGAGTCAGGATGATGCTTTGGAAGGAATGATGGCAGTTGCGGAGGATTCAGAGTCAGATTCTTCCTCAGTTGCCTCCTCCAAAGGGACGTCCTCAGAAATAGATGATGGAGGCACAGGGAGAAGGAAAAGGGCTACTAGATCTAAACGATAATGTCTATTGGATTCTTTTTTTTACTAATAGTAGATGGGTGACTTCCGTATCTTATCTTTAAATGTGAATAGCATCAAGAATGAGATACGGAGAGACTTGAGGAGCAGTTGTTATTGAATGCAAAAATGTATGGCAGGCAAGGCATTCTGAAAGGTGTATATATGATTCCTTACAGGACTGGTGGAGGGACTCGAAACTAGACATGAAGTGATTCTTTTAATGGTTTGCAGGAAGACAGGGCAGGGATAACTATTTACAATACTTGCATCATAGAAAACAGTTGCATAGATTGATTTCATTGTCAGATACGATGGGACATGATTTTAGTTCACAGATACAGTTGGTTAAAAAGGAAATGTATACATTTCAGTACAACAGGGCTAAAACCTTACAGCAGGAACTACAGTTTGGCACTGCTAGTAGAAAACAAACGTTTGTTCCTTTTAAAGATTGTCAAGCTGTTTCTCAAAAAAAAAACATGAAGGCATTACAGGGTGGAAAGGGATCATTGCACACTGATACACACTCTATATTAAATATTGTTAATAACTATGTCAGGACTAACTTTGGTACTTCACCTGACACTAATAATATGACAGAATATGTGGCACGGCTTGAGAAGAAATTGGTTTCTCAAACTCAGGAATTGCAATTTGTGACCTTAATCACTGAGGAAGAAGTAAAATCGGTTATTAAATTAGCTAAGAATAACAGTGCTCCTGGACCGGATGGTCTCCCTGTTGAGTTTTTTAAGGTCTTTTGTGATATTTTAGCTCCTATTTTGACATATTTATTTAATGATTTGTTACAATCACCTACTATCCCGAGTTGGTTTGTGGAAGCTGATCTCATATTTTTGTTTAAAAAAAATGATATGACATTATTACGAAATTGGAGGCTTATTTGTTTGCTGAACACAGACACAAAACTTTTGAGTAAGATTTTATCAAATAGATTAGCTAAGTGTGCCACTACCTTAATTAGTACAGCACAAGGGTGTGCTATACCACAGAGAGGAGTGCAGGATAATTTGGTACAACTGAGAGAATTGTTTTACAAATGTTCCAAGCAGGGTACTACTGGTTTAGTTCTTAGCTTGGACCAGAGTAAAGCATTTGATTCTCTTTCTCAGGAATATTTGTTCTTAGTTTGGAGCATTATGGTATACCACCGGTATATCTTGCATAGCTTAAGTTGTATAGTACTGCCACAGTAGTGCCAAGAGTCAATGGATGGAAGGGAGATATTATCTCCTTGAAACGAGGGGTGAAGCAGGGGTGCCCTATGAGCCCCTTGTTGTATGTTTTTGGTATCGATCCTTTTTTACAGATGGTTAGTGGAGATTCTGAGATAAAAGGAGTATGTTTAGTGGAATCCTTTCCACCTTTAAAAATATTGGCTTATGCTGATGATGTGGTCATCATTGTTCATGACTCCACGGCGGAAGGTTCAATGGTAAAGCAGTTGCATAGCTTTTCTGAAGGTTCAGGTTCTCATATTAACAGAGAGAAATGTATAGAATACAGACTAGGTAGAGGTGGTCAGGAAATGAGACAGTATGCTGGTATATCATTAACTACCGAACCCATTATGATTTTAGGGATTCAGTTTGGGAATGACCAAGCTGCTGAAATGAATTGGGAACAGAAGCTAAAAACAGCGGAAGAGGTATTGGCTAGATGGGTACATAATTTTCTTTCAAAGAAAAAATTAATTCTGTTGTTGAAGAGTTTGATTCTACCGATTTTCTTATATGTTAGTTATTTCTCCCCCCCCAAAGACATTTTATACTAGATTGTATAGTTTCTTTTTTCGAGCTTTGTGGGGTAGTAGACTAAACCCAGTTAAAAGACATGTCACTTATAGAGCCATTAAAGATGGTGGAATAAGTATGGTTTACCCAATTGCATTTTACTTCAGCACTTTTCTTCAGTATAATGTGATGGCTGGGATTAGACTGGTATTGTTTGTTGGATGAATGGACTGGGCCCTATGTATGGGCATGGGACTAGCAGAAAAGCAGATGTTGTCTAGGATTGTGGTAGTTCCCAAAGAAGTTAAAGAAATATTTCAACTTATAATTGCTTGGAAGGTAGTTTATGACTTAGAGATGATGAAGAATTGGTTAGACATTTATCATGCACTGGTACAAGCTCAATGTTCAGAGATTATAGTCTTGCCTTACTGTAGTAAGGAGACTAGCTGGAGAAGTTCCAACCTGTAAAAGGATACCAGTCGTCACTTGGTATTTTATCTGGTTGATGTTGCATAGCAAATTAAATGTAAAAAACAAAAATAAGCATAAGGCATTGCAAAAGAGGTATTGTCCAAGGCCTAGTTGTCTTCAGCTTTTGGAGACTCAAGAACACTTGTTCTTGGAATGTGATTATGCACAGCAGTTTTGGAATTTCCTTGCAGATCATTGGGGCATAAGGCAATTTCGATGTCTTTCATATAAGGAGTTGATATATGTTGAGTGGTCTTTAGCATGGCAGGGGTTTTCCAGAGATAATTTACAAGTTTTATTTGCAATACTGAAATATTATCTATGGCAGGCCAGCTGTAAATGGGTTTTACAGCAACACTATGTGCCATATGACACTTTGTTGAAACTGATAAATGAAGCTGCTGAACAAATTTATATACAGGATTTAAAACTTTTTTCAGGGAAGCAGGTTTCTCAATTTTGGTGGGCCTGTGATACCACCTTATGGAAACAAAAAATGGGGACACAAAACATGAATGTGATATAACTGTTCTCTTGGTTATTATTTCGTTGTCACAGATTACTGAAAATGGAGAGTTTGGGGTGTCATTGCTTTCATCAGGTATTCTGTATTTAGAGTATGTCTATATGATAGAACTGTTTGTACTGTTTGAATTTGTGTTATTACAATGTTAGTTCAGGATGCTTAGAGTTGATAGTGACTGTCTAGCATTGCTTATGGATTAATATTCCCTTTTTCCCCAATAAAATTCCCCTACTCTGTGGTAGGGGGCACTGTGACTGGTGTGGTGTGGCCAGTCGGTCCCAGCTGATGGAGGAGCAGGACGTGTGTGCGACTGAGGAGCAGATCTCCTCGGTCTCAGTATGCTTAGTGGCCCATACTGATGTTACAGCTTCAATGGATGCAACAGGCTCACCAATGGAAGTTGAGCAAGATGTTTTGGCTGGAGAAGTGGTTAAAAGTGCTAGTCTGTTGATGGCTGCAGTAGAAGAGGTGGATTGTGAGATGACATCCCCTGCATTACTGCAATTGTTGTAGGAGGAGGAACGGAGGTTCGCAGAATGACAGAACCAACTTCAGCAGGAGCTGAGGTGATGACGGATGGTTTTGGAGACAGACGAGGAGGGACAGCTGAAATCTGGGCAGGGTGACTGAGCTATTGGCATTTCAGGAAGACAGGAGGAACTGGAGCTGAGTACTGACCCAAGGAATCTCTTGGATGGCTCTCCGGAGCTTCAAGTAAATTGATCTCTGAGTGCTGAGGCTCTGGATGGGAGTACTCTGGAGGAAAAAATGCCACAAGATGTATTTGCTGGACAGGGAGTAGGCTCTTCTGCTACCCATAGTAATGTATTGCTATGTAGTACTCAAGTTTCCAAAGACGACAGGCCGGGGAAGCTTATTCCTCCTCTGTCATCACAAAAAGTGTTTTTCTCGATTGGGATATCAAATGGCAGCCCGGGCCAAAAGGCTGCAGCTGCAAAAGTTATGATGGATAAAAACTGAAAAAAGAGCACACCTCACATTACTAGTATTAAATGTTAATAGCATCAAGACAGCTGCAAATAGACAGATCACCTTTGCAAAATTGCAGATGGAAAAAGGAGATGTTATATTCTTACAGGATACCAGACTGCACACACTTTCAGAAATAGCCTGAGCTCAATCTGAGTGGCGTTGGGGGCCTTCTGTTTGGTCAGTAGGAGAGGATTTATGTTCTGGATCGGGCATATGGAACTGATACCTTTAGAGGCTCTTACATCTTCTACTGTTCTGGGGGGGGTCTGTGAAGTATGTACCTGCAGTCACCCAAGAGTGGGTTCAAACTGCATTACAAGGAGCTCGGTGGATGAAGACTGGAGTAGGGGGGGATGCAAACCTCCCTAAGTCATTTTGGAGGAGGGGGGCATGCCACTCCTGACACTACTGTTATTATGTGCTCCCCTGAATCTGGAGAAGGGGGAGAGTATCACTACATCTATTCCCCCTGGTTAACCTACAGGGCCTCCTGTGGTTACTGAGTCACAACAGGTTACTGTACATTCTCAGGGATTAGTGACAGATTTTATGATGTTAGAAGGGGAAGGTGGATCAACAGGAGCCCTGCCTCAAGGTAATGAGGACCTAGTGGAAGTGAATAGGGAAACATTAGAACATACTGTCCCACCACTCTTAGAAGACTCAGAGGAGGCAAATCTAAATGACCACCAAGTTGCCACCGAGTGGGAAGGTGGACACAGGGCCAATGTGTGGTCCACAAATGTTAGAGAATGTCTTTTTTCTGAGACAGTGAAATTGGCCTCTGAGCCTGCAGCCCTCAGAAATGTGGTGCACCTGAGGTATAGGGGGAATATGGAGGATATTCCAGATCATTTTTTCACAGGCAGAGACCTATTAAAAAATAGTATGAAGTACTATACTTATGAAATCTACGCCCTCATTCATATACCTGGTGACGCGATTTACGATATCAGCTTTAAGCACCCTGCAGGTCTTGAATGTTTTTGGAAGCAATATCAGTTGCTTAAACATACTGCCTATGGAAGCCTTTTTTGACCTCTCACTTATGAAACCATCCTTCAAACGGATTACTATCTTATTCTGGAATGAAGGAGTTAATTTTGGTGACATTACCTGTTGGTTAAAGAAATATTGTACTGTGGATGGGTACCCTGAGCCCATTTTTGCTGAGGAACACTTTTGGACGGGAGGATGGTGCCACAAAGTAACACTGAAACAGGAATATGGCAAGATGAAGCACCTTACAAACTGTTTTTTTGGGGGGGCAGGATAGAGGGGTGCTTTTTTATCCAGGGCAGCCTCGTGCCTGCTATCGTTGTAGGGATGTGGATCATCTTAGCAATGTGTGTACCAGGTTAAAATGTGACATGGAGATTTAGGACATGCTGGTTTGCACTACACTAGGCCAGTTCTGTGTAATCTGTATGAACATGGGCATTCCTTTAGCTCATGTGCCTGGGCATCTCATAATAGTTTGGATAAAGCAATATGGGCAGAACAGGATGTGTATGTGGCTACAGTTCAGACAGAACATATGAGATTTGCAGAGTTAATGTCCCAAACTGTTATTTCTGATCCTCAACCCCAGAGAGCTACTCGACCCAGATCTGAGAGAAATTCGGGAAGTCCCCCCAGGTATCTCATGCCTCTGCTTCCTATTCTATTGAACTTTTCTCTGTCACAGAAGTGGGACACACCCGTCCCAAGAGGTCATGGGGAAAATTTCTGTTCCAGACTCCCAGGAGGTTTTGAATCCTGAACGAATCAGTACAACAGCATCTGAGGAATGCCCTGTTCAGCGGCCAGTTGCCGGCCCTCTGATTTACATATGCCTCCTCCAGCACCAGTGCCTGATTCCCCCCTTTCAAAGGATAATAAGGTCAAAGTCAGTGCCTCCGTCTACTGTACCTATCCTGACTACTGAAATAAGTTCCTTGCCTTCTCAGAATGCTTATGAGGTATCAATGGATCTGGAGTCAGTTGAATCAGATGGCTGTTCTGAGGTATCCTCCATAGCCTTCTCTCAGACCGAGGTGGTTGGGGAACTTGCTCCTGAGGTGAAACCTAAAGCCAAAAAGCGGAAGAAAAAAAAAGTATTCTCTGTAAATAATTCTTACGCTTGCTAAAGTTATTGTTTTCCTTTTGTTAATGGATCTCACATTACTAATATTAAATGTTAATAGCATCAAGACAGCTGCAAATAAACAGATCACCTTTGCAAAATTGCAGATGGAAAAACGAAATGTTATATTCTTACAGGATACCACACTGCATACACTTTCAGAAATAGCCTGAGCTCAAGCTGAGTGGCGTTGGGGGCCTTCTGTTTGGTCACTAGGAGAGGATTTATGTTCTGGATTGGGCATATTGTTTTCTGGTTGTCCTGCAACTGTGTTGAAAGTTATGGATGTTATTCCTGACAGAGTGTTGTTAACAGATGTAATCATTGAGTCCACCTACCAACTTGTTAATATTTATGACCCCCAGTCAGAGGCTGATAGAACTGCCTTGTTCAGATAGATAGAGCCTATTTTATACACCTCAAAGGTACTCTTGTGGGGTGGAGACTTTAATTGTGGAATGTCCAGTAGGGACTGGGGTAGAAAAGTGGGAAAAGTGTATTGTGATACCAACCTGTTGCAGGGCATTTTCGATAGAAATCACCTTAAGGATGTGTATGACATTTTAGGTGAGGTTCCCAACCATACATTCTCTAAAGGTACTTTATCTACAAGAATAGATTTATTGTTTCTGTCAGAAAGAACAACTGGTGCATCGGTCTCAGTGATTCCTGTTGAAACCTCAGACCATTTTGCTGTGTAAGTTGTGCTAGGGTATAGACGCAATGTCTCCATGGGCAGTGGATACTGAAAAATGAACACCTCTATATTGCAAATAGATTCTCACTGTTGAGACATTTTGATTTTATTAGAATCATGACATGAGGTTAGATTTTTGTACGATAGCCCCATAGACTGGTGGGAGGACACGAAATGGGATCTCAAAGCTTTATTAATTCAATTAACAACTAAAGAAGCAAAAAAGAATTACATACAGTATTTAGGACTTAGGGCCAGGTTTTTGAAATTGGTAACACAGATGAGATAGTCGGGGGTGGATGTCATAAGTTAGATTGTGGAAATCAAAGCCCAGATGTATGCTTATCATCAGGTGCAGGAATATACTAAGGCATTTAATCAGAAATTTATTGTCCATGGGACAAAAGCACATGTAAATCTATATGATAGTCCAGCTGATAGAGTAGGACAGAGTATTATGACCTCATTACAACAGGTGGATGGTACTTTAGTTTCTGATCACGATTCCATGCAACAGTTGGTACAGCAATACATTCATGACAGATTTCAGGTAGAAGGGTTACAGAGTCTGGATGTCTTTCTGGATCAGCTGACTTTTCCCTAGTAACTGAGACTGCGAAGTCTCGGCTTTTCAAATCTGTTACAGAGTTTGAAGTCAGGGCTGCTACAGGAAAATTATCCTTTAATACATCCCCTGGGAGTGATGACATTCCTAACAACTTCTATAAGGATTTTGTTGATCAATTGGCCCCTATATTAACAGAAGTATATTTGACAATGGTGGCAATAGGGGAGATGGGTGTCAGTATGAGGGAAGGCATTATGATTTTTTCTGTATAAAAAAGGAAATCAATGAGATCTTCATTGGAGTCTTCTAAGTCTACTAACGACTGATTATAAAATGTTGGCGAAAATGTTCACAGCCCAACTGACTACTGTGGCTAAAGGAATTATTTTGGAAGCGTAAACCTGTGCAATCCCTGGGAGAAGTATATCACAAAATGTAATCTTTTTGCGTGAAGTAGTTGAACAAGGGTTACTGATGAATTTGGATGGCTATATATTTACTGTAGATCAGGAGGTTGCTTTTGATGCTGTCAAACATGATTATCTCTGTGATGTATTAGCATGGTATGGTATTCCAGAAGGTTTCATAGCGATGTTACGTTTATTGTACCGGGAGGCATAAGTACGACCTATGATAAATGGACATCTTGGAATCCCGATGTATATTAAGAATGGGGTACAGCAAGGCTGCCCTCTCAGCCCTTTGTTGTATGTATTTGAGCTGAATCCCATTTTTAGGAATTTGGAAGCACAAGAGGTATTTTCACCTATTTTGCATAATACAGGGGTTGCATGTGCAAAGGTTACCGCTTATGCGGATGACTGTGTTTTAATGATGGCCAATTTACCCTCAGGGTTGCGAGTGCTGCAGGAAGAATATCAGCAGGTAATGGGTATTCAGAAAAATAAACTAAAAAGCCAGACATTGGCATTGGGAAAGGCACAAGAAGATCCAGACTTTGTGATACCTATATGAAAAGATAAGATTAGAATTTTAGGGGTTTACTTTGGGTCACAAGAAGTTGTCTAGAGTAATTGGAATTGTGTTTATGATGTGGCATATAGGAAAACTCAGAAATGGAAGGCATGGAAGATGATGAGGAAGGAATGGGTGCATTTCATAAGGGCATTTATAGCACCTTTATTTGTATATATATATATATATATATATATATATATATCCTGTGTGTTTCCTTCCATTTGGTATGCACTCCAAAATTATGGGGTTGTTTTTTACTTTATTGTGGGGTAGTAGCTTAAACCCTGTAAAGCGATGGCAGAGCATGGAAAGAAGGGGGACGGAATATGTTGCAACCCCTATTTCTTTTTTATTTGGGAATTATTTTTTGTCCAATATACGCTCCTTAGTGCTTGGGCAGGGCGGAGTAGGAACCAAAGTTATAAGATTGTGGGAGATGGACTTTCTTACAGTTTGGGGGAAGGGAAGTGGCATGGGGGAAGAAGTCCTTGCCTCAACATGTACAAATATGTTTAAAATATATTAGGCTATGGAAGGTAGAACTCAGCTGGTTTGTAGGTGTTCCCCGTAAATGGTTTTATAACACTATAGTGAAGAAAAGGTATTCTGAAATCCGTTTTTTAAAGTTGTTCCTTCGATAGATTGTTCTTTATTGTTAGATGGCATGTTGGAGCACCGGATTCCCCAGAAAATGCAGCACACAGTATTGGTCTGTGGACATGATAAGCTCAATGTACAGGGCAATCATAAACATAATTCAACCCAAGATAGATTTTGTCAAGCACCTGACTGTACTGTGCAGGTGGAAGCTATGGCTCATTTATTTTGTGAATGCTCATTTATAAAATATTTTTGGTCACAGTTAGATACCTTCTGGAATACTTCCTGCTTTTCGGGTATGACATAGGAAGTGTTGGTATATGGTCAGCTTACAGGGCCATGGCAACCGTGGAAAAAAGAGTACTGTGTTTGTTATTTTGGCATGTTTCAAATGGGTTATATGGCATGTCAGATGTCAGAGGTTTTTGCAAGGGGAGGAGGTTACAGTGAATTATATTTTGTTTAAACTCCAGGCTGAGTTAGATGCTGAATATCTCGCTGAGAAAAATAAGATAGGGGATTACCACTGTGCTCTATCATGGGAAGGCATTGATTGGGTGGGGTGAGGTTTGATTTCCTTAGAGTCCTTTTGGCTAGTAGGACAGTTTCAATAGATTAATAATCCTCCTACTCCACCTTTTCTGTACAAATGTAGTAGGATTTTTTTTTAATTAAATATCAAGTATGGTAGAGTTATTTTTCCTTTCATGTGTTTTTTTTTTTGCTTTATCCTTTGTTTTGAAATCTGTTGTAAATTTTTCCTTGACTATTACTGAAAGTTTTCTGTTTTTGTGTATGTATCGCAGTTGCTATTTCTTTTGATTTGTATTGAATTATAATAAAAATTTCCCTTACTCTTTTTGCGAAGAGTACCTTGGGTTCTTTTACTTCCACCTGGACACCCACCTGGATCGGTATAAGGGACCTCGGTTTAATGTCTCATCCAAAGGATGGCACACCCCAAAAATACAGCACCCCCCAATACTGCACTTGGGTGCCAGCGTTTAGGTACAAGTCTAATCCTGGTGTGGACGAGAACCCACGACCTTCAGGCCCAGAGGTGGATGTGCTACCAACTGAGCTACACTGACACCTGGAGGGATGGAGGGTTGCAGGCTCACACCTGCCACAGACCACCACATGCTCTAGCAGTATGGGGTTGTGAGGGCACCTTCTCTGGGGGGCACAGGGTCACCCCCCACCCAAGTAATGGCTCCAGGAGTGGCGCACAGTGGGTTAAACCAGCTCCAGACTGGTCTAACAGCAGGGTCTGTGCTCCCATTATGGGGCTTACAAAATTCCACTTTAGGAGATATTTCAATGCTGCACCAGCCCACCCTCTTTCCACCATGGCACACCAGTATGGCAGTTACAAGGATGACGCAAGCCCAGTTGGCACAGGTGGTCACCCCACTGTTGCAGGGTGCCTTACAAAGTCAGGGAGGTGCAAGGTGTGATGCAAGGAGCTCTTTGCACCATTTTCCCTTGCTGCAAGCCTCATGCACCTATTCCGAGTATCTGAAAATCGGGCCCAGTGTGTTTATTACTCTTTAGGTTTACATGAGTGGGGGTGTCTATGAACTGGCTAAGGTTTACACTTAATTCAAGAATCCATTACAAGTACAGTACACTGGTTCCCTCTGTTCCAGTCTATGTTGAAATTCCCAAGAATTAGAGTCTCTCTCTGGTGTAGTCAGCTACTGACACTACTGATAATTTGGTTTAGGCAAGTGGTGGGACTTCTGGGGGGGGGGTTTAGGAACAACATATGTAAAGCTTTTTACAGGAGCCTTGAATCAGCTCAGTTATTATCCCATCTGACAGAGAGCCAGTACTGAGACTGCTAGTGATTTAGTGGGCCTTAAAATACAGGAGGACTCCACTTCCCCATTTAAATCCTCCCCTGTCCCTTCATCCTTCCATTCCTGCTTCTGCTCAGCACAGAGAACCTTATGATGCCCTAGAATGTCTTCTCTGCCCCATAAGCCTGTGCCAATCTCAGCTGCTCCTGCTTCTTGAGTTCGGGCCTCCACATGTGATCAGACAGCTACCCCTGTAGCCATGTTCATCAGTGGAAAGGTTGGAGGCTGTCAGTCATGAGCACTGTAGTACTCCAGTGTATATCAATAGTCCCCTGGTGAGAGGCCTTATTGAGAAAAAAAAATACAGACTCACCTCTTACACCCTGCAGTTCCTGCATATAGCTTGTGTGGATATGTGCTGCTGGCTGCTCCCTTTTATACACCCAGAGCATTGGGGATATCCACATCTATGAATACATTCCAGTAATGACATGTAAATCAGCTGTTAGTGCCCAGGCTTTGTAATGAGGTCATTTGCACAATCCAGCTTAATACTGTGATTAACGCTGTGCATTAATGCATCTGTGCTGTGCTACTACCTTGTCCCCCAGCGCAATTGCGCTGTGTAACTGAGACATTATAGCACTACATGGGATACAGTGTGATGGTGTGCAAGGATACAGTACTGTACGTTTGCACCATGTAGTGCTGTATATGCACGTACAGTGACTGGACAACACATGTTCTGTCCGTGTACAGAAACTGTATAATCACCAATGGAAATAGAAGTTTTACTGAGCAAAATTATGTCTGCACAAAGCTAACATCCCTCAAACCATGGCTGCTACACAAAGCCATAGGGCAGCCCAGACATCTCAGGCACACTATACAGTAGCTCTGAGGAATACCCTTGCAGGTCATATCACAGCAGTCATTCAGATCATGCAGGAACAGGTGGTGGGGCACCAAGTTTACACCTAAGGAGCTCACCCACCTGATGACTGCAAGGGAGGAGCATCTCTTTCAAGATGGGGGAAAAGGGTGTGCCAAATGCCTCCAGGACAGCGATTTGGGACTTAATAGGCTGGCACCTGACCAGATACAGCAGGACCACCTGGATCAAGGATCAATGCCTGCACAAATTAGATTATCTGTGCCGGAGGGACCAGCAGTGGCTGATGTAGATAAGGGCCACCATGACATTGTACATGGGGAGAGGTAAGTACGACCACAATTAATGCCTTTTGCTGATGTAGATTTGTTCTGGTTGGGTTACACTCTCCAGTACTTTTGTGGGTATGTGCTCTTACCTTCTAGGTGTCGGAACAATCATGAGGTATCCCAGGATGAAACATGACATGGTACATGCCCCCCTTAGACATATGTTCAGAGCTTGAAAACCTGTGTTCCTGTGGGGCCTGGGCCCACCACCCACAGGAGACTGTGTCCTCTGTACTCATCTGTACCTGTGGTAGGGATACTGGTTAGCACACACATAACCATGTGGTACATACGTTATGTGTCAAGGCTGGCAGTGTGTAGGCTGCACCCATCACTGAGGGGAATAGTGTTGGTCATAGTGGCAGAGTGTCACACATAGGTCGTTGATGCCATACTGTGTGTGCTGCACATTGAATTTAAATTTATGAAACACAGTCACAGCTGGCCAAAGGCTGGTTGAAGCACAATACATAAATGTAAAATGGTATACTCAAATACATACTCTCAGAAACACAAAACATATTTTGACAACAAAATCCATCTCTGAAACTTACACTAGTATACAATCACAAATAAATTACACTTTGGTTTTATTGACAGACTACATCTGTGTAAAAATCAATGCAACAATATATGCTTATATTCTGACTTTGTTTTCTTCATATGCTTAGCTTATCTTGGAAGAAAATGTGGGATTACCAAGGGATATAGTTCTACCACATTACATTACTTTAGTTACTTTTGTACATCTGACCTCATGTCAGATACGTAACCAGAAGTGAACTTCTGAAGGCCTTTGTTGTCATGTAGGGCTTTACCCAAGGGCCAGTATGATGTAGTTCATATATTAAGTTTTATTTTTCAGTTAACGAACTATTAAGTTTGTGTCCTGATTTTTAAATCTCTAGAAACAAGCCCTATGATGTCTTCTCCCTCCTGCTATCAAACCTCTCACATTTACTGTCAAGTAGGGCATCCAAGTATTTTGTCTTATAGCCATAAGTAATATTCATGACCCATTTTGAATCTTTTCAAGCTCTGACAACTCAGCTTGGGTCAAGCTCCTGTGCCAAACAGGGGTGCCATATTCCAGAAGCACCCTCACTACCATACAGTAATAAGACAACAGGTTGGCCCTACTTAGACTCGGGATGCTCGGATTTCAGATGTTAAATTTAGATTCATCAGTTATCTATCTGTTTTTAGGATTTGGGATTTTTCAGTATTAGTGGCCAAAAATCCTAATTCCTAAAAATGCAAGGTTGGTAAAAAACATTAGTTGCATCCTGCATGTCAGGTTTGGTGGTTCTAGCATCGTCACAATTCTCTGTGAGAAGAGAATTAGTTGCCATTATTCTTCCATCTTCTGAGAGTTTCTCTCACTTGATGTAATGGTTTAACCATAAGCTGTTTGAGTTCTTTATGTGCTGCTTTCACAGGTACTTTTATTAAGAAAAAAGAGATTTTAGGATTTTAGATTTCAGATTTCTGATACTGATATTGATCCAGATTATGTAGTCAGATCAGAATAGGATTCAGTATTGGATTATCCTGAAATCCTAATAAGCCGAATCAAATTGGATTTGGGGAAATCCAAGCATCCCGAACTTAGACCCACCCTATTCAACACTGTTAAGAGGTACAACCATACATTAGCATTTTTAACCATCATTTCTACATGCACAGAGCATGAGAAGTTAGAATGAAAATAAAAACCAAGTAGCTACACGTGATCCACTGTCTATACATCAACATGTTCAAAAACCAAAGCTGGAGTCTCCTGTTTCACCTGCCTGCCAGATCTGGTCTTCTTTGTCTTAGATAGAGTAATCTCCATCATATTTTGTTTGGACTACATTTTGATCCTTACCAAATCCTCTTGCATAGTATTGGTCTGTTCTGCATCAAATACATCAACGACCATCATGTCCGTATACTTGATGCACTGTCCTCTAGTCTTGAGGTCACTAATTATAAGAAGAAAGAGCAGTGTTCCTAGTTTGGCTCCCTGTGGCACCCCATAGAGTCTTCTCCCTTCCAGAATTCACCTCTCCCACCTACTCCCGCTGTACTCTGCACTGCAGAAAATTATGGACCCACCTAATTGGACACCCCAGCATGCCAGCATTTTCCATTTTTGACAGCAAAATACTATGCACTATTAAGTCGAAGGCCTTACGCTAGTCAAAAGACAGATAGCACTGCCTTTACATATTCTCTGTTATCACATGTCCTCATGCCTGTTTCTAAAAATTTGAATGTGGCTATGAAGGCTGAACTTCCCTTTAGGGATCAAGATTGTTTTTAGTCAATGTTTCCCTCCACAAACCCCATGATCCACCTAAAAACAAAACCTTCAATATTTTGGCAATGACTCAAGTCAGGGAGATGGGTCTGAAAACTTTGTCAGTTAAACCAGGATTTCCACACTTCACAATTGGAGTGATTTTTGCAGTTTTCCACTGAAGGGGATTTGGCCACTGAACATGGAATCAGATTGTGTGCATACTGGATTGGCACACACTTGGGTTATGCTACCCTTATATACAGGCCATGTGACAGTCTTGGTGGGTGTGTAGCATCCCATACCTCATGTGTGTACATACCAGTCAAAGTACTGTTCTATATGTATCATGCCTGATGTTCATGTGCCTCTACGCTGCCTATCTTAACATCTGTGTCATGTGCATTACTGGACTACTACTGTGTCAACTAAGCAGCACTGAGTGGGAGCCCCTGACACCAGGATGCTATGGTACAGCATGTGGTTCTGGATGGTGCCCCTGTTGTTACTTTTCAGTGGGTTAGGGGATGCATGCACACATGCTGGCATGGTTTCAATGTTACTTGGTGTTGGGTGGGTATGATTTATGGATGGTCTGGCAAGCAATGTAACTGTCTGACAAATCATGAACTGCACTTGTCTATGACACTAGACTGCACCATATGGCTGCCTCTTCATTATGACTGTGTCACCACAGTGGCCTGTTTGTAACCGTATTGTTCCAGCATCATGTTGCATGCTGTCAGTCTTGTGTGTCACTTGAACTTGTGTTACTGCAGAAGTAAATGGCTGCAGTGCAATGCAATATGTAGGACACCATATGACACATCTGCCTGGGCCATGAACATTGTCATGACTTCCACATTCCAGTAATGCTCTATTGTCCACTGTGTTTCACTCCACAGCCAACAAGACTAGAACAGAGGCACGTGAGACCAGGCTGGTACATCACTGGAGTCAGGACAGACAAGAGGGGGCAAAAGGGTCCATCCAGGACCACAACACCATTGGGACAAGGAACAGCAGCAGTAGAATGAAAGTAACCAGCTGGTTCAGGTCACCGTATTGGATTATCAAGTGCACAGGGCTGTGGTATGTGTTCCACCTGGCAGCTCTGGTGTCACATACAGTGATGTATATGAACACTATGCTACATATTGTTTATATTGACCCATCATCTAGCAGGTGTAGTATGTAAGGTGTGCTGCTGGTGGCCATGTGCCAGCTGCTTACAACAGGGGCATACTCTTGGCCCCTGCTGTGCTATCCACTGCCAGTCATGTACAGTATTCCCTGCTACTCCCCTGTCACAATGCTGGTATGGCCAGCACCATCACACAGTTGTGTTTGATGCTATCACCAGTTGTCTGTTGGGTTGCAGTGCTGACAGGGTTGGCATAGCTGTGCATATCTGACTGTTGGTGCTGTATCCTGGCAGCCATGTTACCAGCACACCTCTGTGTTGTACAATGTGAGAGACGCACCACACATGGGTGTACACCAGCAGCCATCTAGCATCATCCCAGTCTACAGTGCCATCTATGTTTGGGTACCACAGCAGTCTTCCTAACATTGGTTTGGTCTGCACTGCAGTACAATATACAATTGCATATATGACAACATGCTGATCATCTTCTAGTCCCCCTGCTGGCACACATGTGCTCCCCAACCTGCTACTACGGGTGCTTTATGTCACTCATGAGTGTGCATGTCTCCTGTGTGGAACTGTGCTCACAGTTTTCCCCTCTAAGGCTCTGCTGCTGTTGACCACCTGTCACTGTTGTGTAGGTCTTCACCCTGGAGATGCTGTGTATGGTGCATTCTGTTTTCTACTACTGATCTTCCATGGTATACCTTCCTCATACAGTTGTGCCATGCAGGCACACCTTTGTTGTGCATGTCTGTGTTTTTCCCCTGCTGCAGACCAACATGAACTCTTGTAGGTCCTGTGTCCCGCACATGCACACATGGCTGCCTCTGTGTTCAGGATGCATGATATGCTGTGTGCTTGTTATATGCCCATTACCACCTGGTTCATTGGGCCCAGACATTTCCAGTTGCAGTCCATTATGGTGTTGCTTTGGCATACCTCAGTGTGCTGCATATTCACCTCTGCTCTTCCTGCCAGAGCTGTGTTTCTTACATGCTTGAATCTGGCTCTGTTGTGGCCCTGTCGGGGGGGGGGGTCAGGAGAAGATGGACACACACAGGAATATGGTGCAAAGGCCCAAATGGGTGTAATTTTATTAGGTGGCTATTACAATAATGTACTTTACGATATTGTCAAGATGTTAAAGTTGTAAAAAATAAAATACAAGCTATGAGCAGTCTTGGAGGAAGCCTCATTCTCTTGCTTCTACAGTGGGACCTCAGGAGCCAGTCCCATGTCACCATCCAATAAGACCATGTACGAACAATTTCAGATAGGACAGCCCCTTCATACGGTGCATCTTGCTGCCCATCCTCACCAGGATTCCATCAGGTGCTGCTGCTGCTGCTGCTGACAGGTGTCTGCATACCCTGCCCCCTTCAGCATCTGCCAATAAAAACAAGCCTAGACACTCACATAACCCAATCTGCATCTCTAGAGTCACAATCCCTGCCCAGGGCTACTGTTTTCTCGTCACTCTTTTCTGGGGTTTATAACCTGTGTCTCTTAACTGGTGTGTGCTCTTCTCACCTTATGCCCTCCGTGACAACTGATCGGTCTCTCCACCCATTCATTTCCATCTTGCAGGCTCCACACCACACCCAGCAGTGGCTCCTCCCTGCTCCTTAGCTCGAGGTGAAATGACTCAAGCTGCCTCAGGAGCTTCCTTTATACCAATATATGATTAGGACTTCTGTCAGTCACATTTGAATTTCCAGCTAATTACAGGTATATGATGCTTAAAAAATGAATAGGTTTTAAAAGCAGAAGAGGAGACATAATTATATAAAGCTAATTCCCTTTTGTGATATGAAAGAACAAATAAAAAATAAGAAAAATAGACAAAACACTTAAGAGAAAGTCTAATCTCCTCGGTTAGGCCAATCCCTTCTGATGATCTCACCAAATCTTCCCATAGAAGCCGAAGCATTGAGTCCCAAACCCGTCTAAGAAATTCTGGAAACAGCATAGCTGCAGCCAGCTCAGGGCCCAAACACTCATGAGCAAACTTCAAGTAAGAGAAACCACAGAGGAAATAAACTCATGAATGTACTTCTCACACTGGGAAAGACTTTCCACACACAGAAAGACTCCTTCCTTTAGACAGGAGAAATCCCTGGAACAATCAGAAGTGTTTTTTTATATTTTGTCTTTTCTATGTTTTCTATAAACAATGCAAGCAACTTATTCCTCCCCCTGACCCTTCCCCCTCTTCTTCTCCATCTGTCCTTCCAACTTTACTCGACAAATGCCTCTGGCTGCATCTCCGCGCTCTTCCTCTCTCCTCTCTTCAGACAGACAATAGCACTGCA
The DNA here is from genome assembly GCA_016271365.2 of Neoceratodus forsteri. Taxonomy (NCBI): domain Eukaryota; kingdom Metazoa; phylum Chordata; order Ceratodontiformes; family Ceratodontidae; genus Neoceratodus; species Neoceratodus forsteri. Next base: position 647,942,270 of record CM028136.1, on the reverse strand, counting down.
GTACACAAATTGCTTTACTGTTAACTCAATGTTGTTTCCTTGTTGTTTGTTTATCCCTGACGTGGAACCTTTGTAAAAGAGCCTTGGCTCAAAGGTACTTGTAATCCTAGATTAAATAAATAAAAATAAATATATGTACATGTTTCAGGGCTTGCTACTCATTAAACATCACTATTGGTAATTAGTAGTAGTAGAATTTTCTGAGTAATATCTGTGGGCTTAGTGGCCAAAACTCCCTTTATGATCTAGTTGTTTAATGTGTGTATTTATATATTGTCTTACAAGTTATGGGAGGGGAGTTAAATATAGGAAAGGCAGACATACACAAAGCCTACAGCAAACAGACAGAGTACTCCAAAGGGTTAAACAACTAAAGTGGCTGCAGCAGACAAAGAAAATAGGGAGAAAAGATAAATACCATATGATGGCACCCTATCCTTCAGAAAGCCTTCAGAAAACCTAGTTTCCTATTACATGTAGATACCCTCAGTTTCTTCTTTTGTCTTAATAGATATGGAGAAGCAGGGAGAAAGAGCCTACCTGGTTAGAACAGCACTACAATAATAGTGCAGCACAGAACAGCACGGTCTATACAGCACTTCCTCCGACAGTGATAGGGGAATAACAGCACTATGTAGTAAGTGCTTCCAGGTTGCTGTCCGTGGTGCTAGCAGAGCCCACAAGGGGAAAGGAAATCAATGGACTGGCCAAGCTGCTCCTGTGGCATGGAGTGCTAAAATGTGAGTAGCTCAATCTGCATGGTAGTGGAGACCAGGGTTCTAATCTTAGTCTTCTGAATTTTATTTTTTCCCCATAATCCAACTCCGACTCGGAGTTGATTATTTTAATTATGGGGGGTGCATGGGGCAGAGTCCCCTCTTGGGGGGTGCAGGGGGGACAAACCCCCCTGAAAAAATACAGTTTACGAGTAGTACCGATCGCAAACCAGACTTGCTATCGCTACTAGTGGTGCTGTCTTTGTTAGTGGCATTTGTTCCTGCAGCGTTTCTGATCAGGACTGCTTGGACGGTGCTGTTATTGACAGCACTCTCCATGCAGTTGCTGTTTAGACCTAGTGCCGAGAAAGAGTACCAAATCAGCAGAAACAATGCAATCATTTTGAAAAAAAACATGCCAGGCAGTCTCACATTTAGTCTCACAGGTCTCTGCCTAACCTGCAACTTGTACTAGGCAGCTGTAAGCACTCAGCCTCCTGATAGCATTTGTATTTACTGCAGTTTCAATAGAAAGCGAAAAGAAAGAATAAACCATGGAATGCTCCTGTATGATCAAACCAGAGGTAGCAAAGCTAGAAAGCAAGAAAAGACAGACAAGAAGACAGACTCTGTATGCAGTAGAGAATAGAAGTTAAGTATACTTGCCATTTTTAAGTAGCTGCTAGCCTGTTATTATTAAACATAGGCACATCTTTAATTATCTCATGCCGTATATATGTGTGGTTGGGGGAAAAAAAAGCAGGCTAAAGTCCCACGTTACCACATCCTGCCCCCCCCCACCTACCTGTAGGTGTCCTTGTTGACTCTTCAGGCACACGCATGTCTTTGGTGTGCACCACATTTGCTGTTGTACCATCACAGCTGACTAGATCCATCTATTCATGTCTGGCATGTCTTCCCATGTCTGGTCTGTGTTTACAGCTGTCTGGCCTGGCCTGCTGGTCATATTTTGCATGTACTGTGTGCACAGCTTGCTGATATGTGTCTTTTCTTCCACAGGTGCCTCCAGTGCCACAAGGGTGGTACGTGGCAGTGGACTGCTCCTGCTCTGCATTCAAGCAGGCATGGTTGAGAGCTGTGGAGTCAAAACTGAACTGGATTGTGCAGGTGGTGGACCACAATACCATGGCCATTTCAGTCTTGACCAGTGTTCTGCAAGCTCATGCTGAGGGACAGCAGCCTCATGAAGGGGCTACTAACAGACATTAATGTGCCTGACAGCTGGACATTCTGCCCTTGCATACTCCTGTTTTAGTGAGGTGGGGCATTTATTTTGTTGCTGCTGTGGGCCTTCTTTATTTGTTTTGCTGTTTAGTTTGTTTTGTTCTGTTCTGCTAAAAAGTGGAAAATCATGCACCTAGGGCACAGGAACCCAGATACTGAATATAGGATGGGGGTCAGGTACTGTCTGTCACTACAGAAGAAAAGGACTTTGTGGTTATCATATTCAAGGTGACAGGGCAGTCAACAAGACAGTGGGTAGGGCTAGTAGGATGCTGTGGTGCATAGGAAGGGGCATCTCCAGCAGGATGAGGGAGGAGGTGTTGCCGCTGTATCACTCCTTGGTTTGCCCCACCTAGAGTACTCTATCTAGTTTTGGAGACTGCACCTCAGAAAGGACAGGAACAGGATGGAGGCGGCCCAGAGGAAGGCAACTAAAATGGTGCAGGGTTTGTATGGGAAGTGCTATGAGGAGAGGCTGAGGGATCCCAACATGTACATCCTGGAAAAAAGGTGGGAGAGAGGGGACTTCATTAAGACTTACAAGTACCTCAAAGGGGTGAACAGGGTGCAAGTGGGCAGTCTCTTTCAAATTAGGGCGAGCACCAGGATCATAGCACATGCAATGAAGCTGGAGGTGGGTGTTCTAGAGGGATGTGAGGAGATATTTCTTCATTGCTAGGGTGGTGGATGGCTGGAACAGACTGCCAGTGAAGTGGTGGAGGCTCGAGTGGTGGGGGCTTCACACCTGCATGGGATAACCATAGAGGTATATTAGAAAAGAGGCAGGGAGTGGGAAGGGTTACCAAAGACCAGATAGGGTCTGCGGAGGAAGAATAGGCAGAGAACAGTAGGGCAGACTATGTGGGGCAAGGGGCCCTTTTCCGCTGACAGATTCTGTGTTTCTATGTTTCTGTGTTTGCTGTGTTCTGTCATTAAACATTTTCATACCTTTGCTGGTGTGCTGTCTGCCCTTGCTGGTCTGTTTGCACTGGCCCATGCTGTTTGCCCATTAGAATGTGTTTTGCTGTGCCATATTCAATACCATTAGCACTGTTCATAATATTCCAGGACATTGCAAATAAAACTTGGTGTTATCTGAAATTCAAACCCAGAGCATTATGGATCCAAGGTAAGCTCATTTCATATGTCAACAACATAGTACTGTGCAGCAGTGGTGCCATGGCATTATGTGCTAATAGGCACTGTTTTCCTTTCAAATTGTAGAGAAATGTCAATCTAAAATCCGAATCTGCACAATTTGAATTGCAGCCAGGGAATGCTTGATATCAATAATATATTGACATTGATAGTAGACAGCACCTTTAACCCCCCAAATCAGTTTTTGGGCTTCCTCAAGGATGTACCTTTGGCCCTATCCTGGTCCCAAATTTCCTGAATGACCTTGTTAAGGCTTGTGGATGTTTGTATGTTCACATGAAAGTGGACAGCAGTATATTCTTTGTCTGTGGTTCTTCTGTCCCAGATGCAGCAGGGGGACTCCAGTGAGAATTTAACAGTGTCCAGCACTGGTTCTGTGCCAAACACCTTACCCCGAATGCCAAAAAGACCATCTCTGTGGCCACTTGCTCCAGTTAATATCTGACACAAATCGAGACTCCTTTAGTCTTCATGATGATCTGTGGCTCCCTGCTTGAGGAAATGTCATTTCAAATAAAAATTGATCAGGGTTATGGAGAATAAAAGCTATGGGGAGAGACTGAAGGCCCTTTACATTTTCACCCTGGAGAAAAGGGAGCTAAGAGGTGACATGATCTCATCCTTCTGCATACTTAAGGATTCAACATGGCTCAACAACCCAATCTGTTTGACCATATGTCCTCCAGCAGGATCCGAGGACACAGCCTGAAGCTCATGAGTGTTATATGCAGGGTTAACATAAGGGGACACTTTTTCTCTCAGTGAGTGGTGAACTTATGAAACAGCTGACCAGTGGAGACAATGGATAGAGGCCTTCAAGGTAAATGTGGAGAAATGTATGCTTACCAGGAAAATCAGAGGGTAACCTGAGTAGTAGGGTGGGTAGTGAATGGTTATAAAATGGTGCATACATCTTTGTAGGCCCCCCTGAGGAAAAATCTGTGAGATTTGAAGCACTGGGGTGTCCTGTTTGCAGCTCCTGTACTCAGCTCCAATAAACTCAGCACCTTGTTGCACACCTGAACTCCAACTCATAAGTCTTTCTTTTTGCACATCACACTTGTTGTTTTTTCTGGACCACAAGACTGGCAGGGCCTGACAGATCTTGCTGTCAGTTCACTACCTGGTGCTCGGCCAGAGGGGGTGGATGATCACTCTGATTATAGTGTAGTTGGATCAACACCACTTAGACAAATCAATTCTTTATCTCCTTTTAATATTTATTTATTTATTTATTACATTTTGGTGACCGGGTAGGCCCACTGGGCCCCGAAGGTCCCTTTTTCAGGGGCAACCCGGGATAACAATACTAGTAATATATAGAAAGAGCAAAACAAAAAGAGAACATTTGTATACATTGTTACAACATGTGGAAGTTCAAGGACACAGCGGGTACAGGCATGGTTATCATCATGACACAGTTTGAGTAGGTAATTCTCAGTATGTGGTTTAATTAAGAAGGAAGCATTTGACCCCAGGCAATGAGGGCAATTGGGGCAAGCAGTAGGTAGGCATTTCCTAGTAGAAGGTGTGGTGGGAGGAGGGGAGTGCCTAAGGAGCCTTATGAGCCGTGGCAGTGGCATGAGCTTGAGGTCAGCATATGGGACTTGAGCCTGGTGCGGAAGGTAGTGAGTGAGGGGGCGTCTTGGACAGAGGAGGGGAGCTTGTTCCATAGGCAAGGTGCTTGAGAGGAAAAGGACCTAATGCCGGCGATTGTCCTTACCCTAGGGACTTCTAATAGTGTTCTTGCTGAGGTCCTTAGGTTCCTTGGGTTAAGCTTGGAGCAGCGCCACGAGGGGAGGAATCCAGGAGTCAAGAGGAGGTAAGCACTGAATAACTGGTGGGCTGAGTTAGTTAAGGCATCCCGGTAGAAAGGCAGCAAACAAAGCAAAAGTCAGTGTCTCCGGTCGTCCCCTCCTCCAAGTAGGGGAGGTGTCGGCTTGGGGTTGCAGCGGTCCACACGCTTCTGGGTCTGGGTGTGGGGAGGGGGGCCCTCTAGCAGTGAGGTCTCCCTCACTTCCCCAGCTGGTTCAACTGGTTTCAGCCTGGATAGGATAATATTCCACACAACACATGAAATCTGGGTATAGCGTCCTAGCTGTCTTTCTACTTCTTCAGACCCCTCTGTTAGCTGTGCTATCTCCATTTATAAACAGTATATAAAATGCCAACTGCTGTTCATTTTCTGTCTATAAACACCTCAGTGCCACCACCACCTGGTACTAAAAAACATGCTCCCAGCACCATGTGTGTATAACATATGGCATTCTCAATATATTCTTCTTAAACAACATAATTCTTTACCTTCCACCATTTTATTTAATGTTTTTATTGTATAATATTTTATTGCGAGTTTTTCATAGAGTAAGTATTTGACAATAGAAAATGAGCAGTACAGCCAACCATTCTCTAAAGATCATTACATCTCGAAATAGATAGCCTAGTGACAGAATCTATCCTTTATGAGCACTATGTCATACAATAATTCCAAAGTATCACCTTATCTTTGATGTCTACAGTCAGTTATCTTAAACAGGTAGTACTTTCTAGGAAGGATAGCAAAGGAATAAGAAAGTAAGAAGGTAGTTAGTGTAGACAGATGCTTACATCTTATAGTAGATACCCAGTCCATCTTTGATTTAAGTTAGAGGTTGAGTGGGAAGCTGATAAGCGGCCCATTACATAGGAGGGTTGGAGGGTGGTGATGAAATTTTACAAAATGGAGAGCAGAGGTACGATTCCCATTTCTGGTAGTAAGAACGGAGTTTTCCCTTATGAAGGTGAGACAGTCTTTCAAACATAGAGAGTTTAGCCAGAGCTGCATGCCAGGCAGTACGGGTGGGGATAACTGGCTGGCACCACTGCATAAAGAGAAGATGTTTAGTCTCTTAGATAGCAACCAAGGTCAAATCTTTAAAAGGTTTAGGTAGTTGGCACATGGAAGTGGTATCCCCCATGACTAATTTTGCATCGGCAAGAACAATTGAGTGGTTAAGCACTAATGAAATATCCCAGGCAATCATTTTCCGAAAAGTTGTCAAGTTAAGACAGGACCATAGAATATGGAGAATGTGTGCTTCTGCCTGGGAGTAGTGCCAACATTTGTTATGGCCAAGCAGACCACGGGCATAAAGAACTGCAATAAGATTTTTAGCTGCAAAAAGCGAATGTTAGTATCACTATAAGTACTGTGTATGGCTTTAAGATAAGAAGAATTCCACTGATTATCAGTAATGGGGCAGCCAGAGTATATTTCCCATTTCCTTTTACAGGACACAGTTGCACTGGGTTTTGAATCTCTCCAGGATCTGTAGAAGTGACCCATAACCCCTCTAGCAGTGGGAAGATGGTTTAAGCCGGCTAACCATGTCCATGGGGTAGCATCCTGATATCTAAGAAGAAGAGACTGTAGAGTGCTCCAAATTTGCAAGTACCTCCAGAAATCTTTCTGTGGCAGAGAAAATTGCCTTTGCAATTGTGCAAAGGGAAGCAGGGGATATGTGCCTGAGGGACAGAGGTTTTGTATGTGCCAAATTTCAGCTTTGTGCCAGGAGGGCCAATATATAGATACCCATCAATTTGAATAAGATCATTCCACCATAAAGGGGCATATTGTATAGGAGGGTTCCAGGATTGTTTAGGGATATGAGACTTAACCATGAGTCATTTCCATGAGTGGGCTGTACATAATACAGTGGGTGGGAGTGACTGAGACAGACTAGTCCGTAACTTGAGAAAGGTATAGAGAGGGACTGTGTCCACCAGATCAGTTTCCAACTGGACCCATAGTGGGAGATCCACAGATTGGAGCACAAACCATTTAGTTACCTGTGCAGCTGTACAGGATAAGTGATAGCCAAGAAGCCAGGGAGCATTGAGTCCTCCTTGGGACCAGTGCACTCTCAGCTTGTGTTTATTCCACTGAGGCAGTTTAGAATCTCAGAGGAAGCTGGCCATTAGTTTCTCTAAAGAGTTGAAAAGCTTGGGCAAGAGAGGGATGGGAAGATTGTTTAGAAAGTACAGGACCCGAGGAAGCAAGAACATTCGGATAGCTGCTATCTTGCCTGGTAGGGAGAGCTGTAGCTTGTGCCATCTCTCTACTTCTACTGCTAGCTATGTTAACAAAGGAGAAAAATTTGCGGATTCTAGTGGGCTGATGGTATAGAAACACCAAGGTAGTTAAATGCGGTATTTGTCCAAGCAAGATTGGTTCCTTGGATGCAGGTCTGGGTACAATGTTTATTTAGAGGGGCCAAAGTATTTTTTTTCTGGTTAATATTTAGCCCTGAAAGTATCCCAAAGTCCTCCAGAATTTGAAGTATGGACAGTAAAATTTGTTGGGAGTTAGAGAGAGCTAGAAGAAGATCGTCGGCATAGGCCACCACCAGATATGATTGGTTGGCTATTACAATGCCCTGGATTTGCGAGGAGACGATGAGGGTCCTGATCAGGGGGTCTAGGGCTATAAGAAATAGTGAGGGGGATAGTGGGCAACCTTGCCTAGTACCCCAATGCAAGGCAAATGGAGGGGAAATCTCACTATTGGTGAGAATATGGGCCATGGGAGAACAATAGAAGGTATGTATCCACTGCATAAAAGAAGTACCAAATCCATACCTAACCAGGACTTCATATAAATAATCCCATTCTATAGAGTCAAATGCTTTAAAGAAATCTATTGCTAAAGCTGTTTAGGGGAGGGGGGATTTAGAGGTGAACCACTTAAGGTTGAGGAGGAGTCTGGTATTGTCCAGCCCTGATTTGCCCCGCATGAAATCCGTCTGTGTGAGATGTATCATCGATGGTAGAATGGAGGTTAGTCTGGATGCCAATGCTTTGGCTAGGATTTTTGTGTCTACTGACAGAAGGGATATTGGTTGAAAGTTGTCACAATCCAGGGGATCAGTTGATTTTTTCAGTAGCAGAGAGATTATTGCCTCCTTCTTAGTGGGGGGAAAGATCCAGAGGTATGGGCGGATTGTAAAGCCTGCTGCAGTGGTTGAATGATATCCTAGCCAAGGGCCTGGTAGAGCTCCACAGACATACCATCAGGACTGGGGACTTTCCCTTGTGCCATCGGTGAAAGTGCCGATTGAAGTTCTTTACAGGACACAGGTGACATCAGCTGTGTCACTTGTTCAGGGGTAAGAGCCGGCAAAGGGGTTTGTTGACAAAATTTGGCAAAAAGATCCTGTATACTTTGGACAGTATTGGCAGATTGAGATTGATAGAGAGATTGGTAAAATTGCTGCATCGTGGTGTTTATCTGTTTGGGGTTAGTCACTATGGAACCTGAGGCATTACGGATGGCATGTATCCGCATAGCTGCTTGTTGGCTACGTAGACAGAAGGCAAGTAATTTCCCAGCTCATTCTCCCCCACCCCAAAAGACTTGTTTCAATCTAAAGAGATACCATTCAGCTTTCTGATGTAGTATTGCATTTATTTGGTATTTAAGTTCGACTATTTGCCGATGTAAAACGCCATCTGGGGCCGTTCGGCGTGTGGATTTGAAACAACGCTCCAAGGCTATTAGTTCTGCTTGGAGCTGGGACAAAGTTGCTTTGCCTTTGTGGTCTTGAGCTGCTGAAAAGGCAATGATATGCCCTCTCAATACTGCTTTGAATGTTTCCCAGACAGTTCCTGGGGATACCCCACAGTCCGCATTCAGGGAAAAATAATCTTTAGCCACTTTCACTATGTAGGGGTGAAAATCCGAGTCCTGGAATAAAAGTGGGTTGCAGTGCCAACGAGTTCCATGTGGGCAATGCTCCAGAGGGGTGGATGTTAATTAGACAGGGGCATGGTGCAATATTAAAATCAAGCCTATATCAGAGTCAGAGAGGCATCTAGCTGCTAATTCAGCGGCAAGCCAGAAGTCTATACGACTGTTATATTTTTGTGGAGTGGAGTAGAATGAGAAATCTCTACCAGTGGGATGGTCTCTATGCCATACATCTGTGAGGGCCCATTCCTCAATCATAGCCTGGGGGGAGTGCCTAGCTTTGGGATTAGCATGTGTGGTTGGGTAAGATTTGTCTAAAAATATATCTTCCACTGCACTGAAGTCACCACCTAGGATTACCGGGAGAGGTGGCCCTTCCGACTGTAGGTCCAACAGGGCTTGACTGATTGCTGGGAAAAAAATCAGTGTGTTCCATATTGGGGACATGTAAGTTACCCAACAAAACAGTGTTTGTGGCGGAAGATAACTTCGCCACCAACCAGCAGCCATGGGCATCTTTTTTGACATCTTTTACCACCCTCAGAGAGACCCGATGGATAAGGATGGCTACCACCTTTGATTTAACAGTAGAGGAGCTAGCCAGTATTTCTCCCACCCAGGATTGTTTTAACCAGTTAATACATTTTTGAGAGTAGATGGGTTTGCTGAAGAAGGGCAATGTCTGCCCACAAGGATTTTAGATGCTGTAGGACTTTTGTGCATTTAATCGGGTGGTTTAATCCTTTCACATTCCAGGATATCCAACGATATCCTTGGGGGATAACGGGGATAATAGTAGGCATCTTCTCACACAAAAGGTAAGAGGAGGTACTTACAAAGTTTCCAGTAGAAAGGTTGGGGAAGATAGTACCGAGTTCCATGGTCACCAGAAAATTGAGAACAGATAGGACTGTGAGTGCACACATTAGTACTAAGGGAGGTGTGCGCATTGCCTGTGACCTTTGAACTTCGTATCCTATGTTGTAGACAAGGTTGCAGCAACAACTCTAGAAACAAAGAGAAGAAAAAGAACCAGTCAGTATATAAATGTAGTAGGTTAATTGCAAAGCAGGCAATAGCCCAGTATTGATACTATACCAAAGTGTCAAAAACAGACACTACAACAGTAACAATGTGTGACTGGAGGTCAAAGGAAACGAGGGCAATATATAAATATATATATTTATATAAACCCTACAGCTGTGCTATCTCCAATACACACCTCGGGAGGGTCTTATGTGGATGAAAACAGTAAACTAACTCATCCTGGGCCCACACAAATCAAGGGTCAGATGACCCGAACCTCATGGTGGGGGGGGAAGGGTAAGAGGAAGGAGGAAGGGAGGGGGAGGGGGAAAGTGGGTAAATCCACTTCCCAGTAACTAGTCAGAAATTGAAGAACCGCCCAAGGAGGGGGGTTACACTAGGCCTATGGGCTAAAGCACAGGGACTTAGTTGCTGCACCCATGTCTGGTGTGCCTAGAGAATGGGGACAGAAGGGGTATCAAAGCAGAGGGAGGGCTAAAGTCACCCCGGAATCCCACTGCATGCCTTGCTGGGTTACATATATGATGGTGGATTGGCCCATATTACAGTGTAGGTGTGGCCATGGTCTTTCCACAAGCTAGAAAGGGAGAGGTCAGTAGGTACTTTTCTAGTCCCAGGCTCATAACTTACTACAATGTACCCAGAGTCATCCCTATTCCCTGGAATAAAAGAAAGAAGAGAGGAGGGGAGGGGTAGGGGAGGCGATAATAACTATGGCCCCATCCTATAACAAAAATATCACTGCAAGGTTAGGCATTCAGTCAAGTGCCAACAGTTCCAGTGATACGGCCTTCGACCATCTTGGGGGGGTTCCCGAGGGGTACATCCAGGATCCAAAGGTGTCTTCATGATGGCAGCTGTGTAACTGATAAGGCCTGGATGCACAGGGGTAAGACTGTCCACCAATTCCACTAGAGATGCCTCCGGTAGATCAGCCCAGTCTGTCAGTTGTTCAGTGTCCATGTCCTGGGATCCAGTAGTGGTCAGCTGCAATACGGGGGAAAGATCCTCCCTGGAGACCTCGTTTGAAGGTGGTGCTGCTGAGGATTTAGATGGCAAGTGTTGAGTGCCACTGCTGGGTCTCTGCCTAACCTTAGACAGTGAGTTTAATCCCCACTGTGGGAGAGAAGACTGCGTATTGGAGCTCAGTGCAGCTAGAGTGGGTGCGTTGTCATTAAGACAAACAAGCTGAGGTGCAGACTTCGGTGGGGGACTGATTTAGTGTGGGACCTGTCCTGCTATTAAATGAGCTACAGGGGAACCAAAAGTAGAAAAAAGCTTCCTACCATTAGGGGCCACTGGAGGGGGCTCCCAACGCCTCCTGGGATTTGCAGTTGGGCATTTAAGGCCTTGCCAGAGTTTAGCAATCTAACGCTCAATGTCCCCAGGATGATCTGCAGTGAGCTTGTGGCCTTCCTTGGTGACACATAATCTAGTAAGATTTTTGAATTTGAATTTAAAGTCATGTTGGTAAAGAAATCTTTTAATTGTCCTAAATTCCCTCCACCTTGCGGACGTTTCTTGTGCAAAGTCTCTGTATATGGCTATTGTGGATCCTTGCCAGGAAAGTTCACCCAAGTCCCTAGCCACACGGAGAATTCTCTCCTTAGTGGTGTATCTTAGCAAGTATGCCACTATTGGTCTAGGTGTATTAGAGTGCTTACTTGTACGGGCAGAGACCCTGTGAGCCCTTTCTACTTCAATTGGTCCCTTCCATCGGTCCCCTAATATGCCGGGAAGATTTCCATTAAGAAAATGCTCCATTGAGGGTCCTTCTGCTTCCTCTGGGAGCCCCACTATCCGCAAGTTGTTGCAGCGGCTCTGGTTTTCATGATCCCCCGCCGTCTCCCAGAGTGCAGCAAGCCACTCTTCGTGTTGCTGGAGATGGTTACAAACCTGAGCTTGTTGAGCTTCACATGCTTTGACCCTTTGCTCTGCCACATTCATTCTATCTTGCAAGTGTTGAAAATCTCTGACAGTACCAGACAGGGATAGGCTAATGTCATCCACCCTATTAATTAGCGTTTCCAGGAGCTTGGTGATATGTTGTAAAGATTCCTCGACTGCCACTGATTGATCCATCCTTGAAGGAGATTGCTCCGATATCAGAGAGGACATAAATGGGTCTGAAATAATGGTTGGTTAGATAAGAAGAGGTACCCAATTCTGTAGCTGAGACCTGGGGAGGGGAAGAGAAACGTGTGCAAGTACGCAGACTAACCTGCCTGTGGTGCAGGGATGTGCGGCCTGTGCGACCTAGGCCTAGGGGCGTTGGAGTAGTACCAGGTCACAGCACCACCAAGATGGTGCAATTACATTGTAATCTGCTGAAAAGGATGCGCCACCCATCAAGAGGATTGTTACCTGTGCATAAAGCCGTTAATTTGTGAGGGAGACTCCACAGGATTGTGGTGTCCAAGCATGGATGGGCTGAGGTCAAGGGAGAGCTTTGGAGTTATGCTGCCATCTTCCTCGGTGGCTAGACCACGCCCCCACCTTCCACCATTTTAAAACCTTTTATGTATGATTACATATATTCTATGGCATAATGATACTAATCCACTAACATTGTGCTTATACATTCCTATATGGTGACACCAGACTATTGAAAGTATCAGGATACTCTAAATTCTGTATGTATATATAGTTCTAGATTTACAAAACCACATATACCCCCATAATGCAAAGCATCATGGGATGTACATGCAAATCACTAAAAAATGTTATGCTGGTTCAACTTTAAGCAGAAATGCACGGTGCCAGAAGGCCTCTCACACAGTTTGCAAAGGGTGCCAACAGAAAACACAGACACGTGTTTTGTTCTCCCAGGACTCATCAGTGTGCCTCATCTGTATGACACCCCAGTGGAATGAACCAGCTACCCTAAGCTGGTCTATTGGGTTTGCGTTCTAGTGAGCTCAATGAAAACAAAAAACAAGTTAAAAGACAAAGAACCTTAGTGTGTAAGCACTGAGGTAAGGGTTACCCCATAGTGCATAGGCCGGGTGATTTGCTTATACAGCCCATGATGCTTTGCAATATGGGGGTATGTGTGATTTTGTATTTCTTTAAACCAAGGATGGAAATGAGAAAGGAAAATGTGGGCGCACCAGGATTTGAACTCCATACCTCTGGTATGCTGTTCCAGCGCTCTAACCATTAAGCTACAGGCCCACTGGTTACAGTGTCCGAAGAACTTCCTATTTCACAGTCACACATTCCTTTCTCTCTAGTGTTGCTTAATCTGCAACCAGAAACCAATTTAGAAATACCACTACTTCTCAGTGCAGTTTAACCCCTGCAAGGTATATAGTTTTTTAAACCAAGGATGGAAATGAGAAAGGAAAATGTGGAAGTTCGGATGCTGTAACCAGTGTGCCTGTAGCTTAATGGTTGGAGCGCTGGAACAGCGGTCCAGAGTTCAAATCCCGGTGCGCCCACATTTTCTTTTCTCATTTCCATCCTTGGTTTAAAAAACTATATACCTTGCAGGGGTTAAACTTCACTGAGAAGTAGTGGTATTTCTAAATTTGTATTTCTTTGAAACTTGGCTTCCCTGCCAATGCCCTTTGGGGTAACCCTTACCTCAGTGCTGAGGGAGTGGAAGAGACAGCACTGTAGATCAAGTTGGGTCTGCAGCAAAAGTGATCATAATTAAAAATAGGCAGACTAGATGGGCTCAACAGTTATTATTTGCCATCAGTTTCTATGTTTATGTAACACCCCCCTTTTGGAAAATACTAGCCTATTTGCCTTTCCCTGGGTTTTTGTGGCCTAATTCAGCCTTTTAGGGAAAAGGGTTAATTCTTCTCAGCACTGGGGTGGAGCCTCCTGCAGGTTGGGAGGTCACCATGGGTGCATGGATGGATAAAGCCCAGCAGTTTAGGTGGGAAGGGGAGTTCTGGTTGGAGGAGTTAGTGGTGAGGGAGTGCGAGTGAGTTGGGGCTGGGCGAGGGCGATTGCCTGCTCCAGTTCCCATGTGATGGCACTTGGGGGGACAGAAAGGATGAAGTGGGAACCAGTAGCCACAAGCTGCAGAGTATCTTGGAGGGTGGCTAATGTTGAGAGGGGAGCCAGCAGCCACAAGTCACAGAATGCCCTGGCAGACTGCACCAATTCGTGTAGGGATCCAGTGGGCAAGAATGCAGCCTTGGAGTGTAATGTCTAGAGAGTGAGTTGCCTTGGAGCTCCATGGGATGTGTCCCCCTTCTCAATTTGAAGCTCAATTACAAGAAGACTAAGACGATGCTGATAACCACTCACCAGCACAGGAGATTTCATCTGTCCATTATTATTACTAACAGCAAGGCTGCTCCACTCGAGCAGGTCAGCTCTTTTAAATACTTGGGCATGATCATTGATGATACCCTCTCATATGTGCAGCACATCGATCAGGTCGTCAAAACAGTGAACACCAAACTTGGAGTTCTCTACAGGCACAGGCAGTACCTAACTCCTGAGGCACTCAGATTGGCAGTTTCCTCTTCCATCTTGTCTGTTATTGACTATGGACTCATGGTCTATGGGTCGGCATCAGACACTGTGCTAAAATGAGTAAGCATGGCCCTCAACAAGGCCTGCAGGCTGGTTCTAGGGGCTGATAATCTCCTACACACCTGCTCCCTCTACAAGCACACTAACTGGCTCAGTCTTGCCAGCAGAATCAAATACCAAACGTGCCTGCTCGGCATTAAATCTCTCCTAGGTAAAGCTCCATTAGCCTTCAAAGAACTGCTCCAGTGAGGTAGAACAGGGTACTTCACTAGAGGGCAGACTCACAGCCCACTTGCTATCCCCGTCAGAAAAATGGCACTTGGCCAATGGTCCTTCACATACAGGACTCCTCCTTGGCTAAATGAGATCCCAGCACACCTTTTACTCATTAACAGCCTCCCTGTCTTCAAGGTGGAACTGAGACATCACCTTGCCAAGGCTGAGGTATGTAGCTGCAGGTAACCTGTAGCGCTAACACCCGATAGCTTGGAGTCAGCCTGCTACTGGGATGCATTCTCCAATTTGCTACCATACTGCCCGGTAGCCCCGAGTTTAAACTCCTACTTCCTATTACTACTTGCCAGCCCTCGAACTTGAGCCTTCCATACCCACAACCTGTTGACGAGCCTTCTTTCTACTGTCCATAACTCAGCACTCTGTTTTAAGTCCCTCCCCTGCCATTGACCCTTCACAAATGTGATTGTCTCAAAGCACCTGTCTTCCCCCCCAGCTTATTCTACGTACGGTCCTCCCTCACATTGCACTGTAGTATGTTACTACTAGTCAGTCCTGCACAGAAAATGCCCCCGACTTGAATTAAAGACAAACCTCCTCTTGGCTGCATCAACATACAGGGTGTGAAAGCCTATTCTGAATCGCTCCCCTCCTGACTTTATATGAAATAATGACAATGCCTCCCCTGGCTGCTTTATATCCTACTAAATTAGTTCCTTAAACCCACAGAACTCGCCATGTACCTTGGGCTGTATTAACTACAATATGTACTTCTATATGAGATAGCTTACAATTGTAAATAGACCAATTGCTGCTATTTCTTGTATTTTTTGTCTCTGTACTTGTGCACCCATACTCTGCAACTACCTTTCTGTATTGTCCTCCTGTCAAGATGTGGAACCTTTGAAAAAGAGCATTTTGCTCAAAGGTTATGTCCAAATGATGAAATAAATAAATACAGACCTATAGGCAGGTAAATAAGATTCCCTCATTTGCAAGGGCTCAGCAGTATATGTCTGAATATGGCCCTGGCCCCATCTGAATGCACAAAGCCCAGTTAGCGCATTATTATCATTATTCGTGATACTCTAGCCTTGTGGATATTGGGGTCACAGTCTTTTCATGTCCTCAACCAGCTACAGTTTGTATCTACTAAGGCTTCCCATAGACTCAGCCTTGCATGGTGCATGGTAAACATGATAGGCATGTTTGGAGTATAGATGTGCTCTAATCACTAGACTATACTGCCCTCCCTACACCAGAATATAGCAGAACACTCTACAAATTTGTAATTTAGTCCTTTTAACTGCAAACAAATGAACCAAGTAAGAGCCTGTCATTTATTTGTTTTCTTTTTGTTTTTGTTAATTGGTTGCGTACAGTAGACTATGGCACTGTTTTGAGCCATGACCAGTATATATAAATTTGAAAGTAGCAAAATAGTCTGACAAATGATATATACAAAAATATAACAAAAAATAAAAAATAACAATCAGTCACATACATAGGTAACAAAAAGGTTTGCTTTTTTTAGCTTAATTTTAACACTAGCATAGGGACGTACTGTTCTAACATCATGTGGAGGCCAATTCCAAAAATCAGAAGTGGTGGACATAAATGGTTTGTACATCATTCTACCAGTAACTATATTTTCATCAGAAGTTATTTGTTTTGGACCTATGGGGTCTGGTGACGGAATGGTTGTCATAAACTGAATCAAGGTCACGTGATGGCATCTAGCTAAGCAGCAGCATGGGCCCTGAGCTCTTCCCTCCTGCCGCCTTTATCGCCAGTTTATTGAGCCCTCTGGGCATTAAATCGCCAATATTTTTATAGGAGGTGATCTGATAAGCCGCTCGCTATCGGAGATTCGATTCTGTTTCGTTAAAGACTGCCTATTTTAGCGAGATGGAGGTGGATGGGAAGCAGGCCTCTGTCAGGCATACACCACCTGCATCCCCCGAAAAAGCACCTAAGAAGCAGCACAATCAGGGTGCTGTTAAACCAGATCGGAGTGGGGATAAACTTCAACTGGCTAATCCCTTAACGGAAGACAGGTTTCTCCAGGAGCTGACCCCAGTGAAAGAAATTCTAAAGGAGTTGGCTGGTGAGCTTAAGTCACTTCGTAGTGACTTGTCGTCGGTTTCCACCCAAGTATCAGATGTGGAAGCTAGAGTTTTCTCTATGGAGCAATGGAGATCCAAGGCTGATGCGGAGATTTCAGAGCTCAAGCAACAGATTAAGAAACTACAAGCTAAAACTGAGAATCTCGAGGGGCGCAATCGCCGGAACAACCTGTGATTCTGGGCCTACCCGAGATGGAAGAAGGACCGGATTTAATGGCTTTCCTTCAGAGGTTCCTGATTAAAATAGTAGGCCCGTCTCCTATCAGCCCCTCGTACCACTTGGAACGGGCCCATCGCTCCCTAAGGCCCCGACCCCCATCTGGATCTCCTCCGCGACCTATCATTATTAAATTTTTAAGCTATATCGAGAGGATTCTATGGGGTTCGGCCAGAAATCGCATCACTCAAGATCTCCCGAAGGAAACCAGGGAAAGGAGGGCTGCCTATCATCCTGTAGTCCAGAAACTTATCACTGCCTCCATCCCCTTTAGGATGATCTATCCGGCGATCTTGAAAGTCACTGTTGGAGGCTCTACCTGCAGTTTCAGCTCTCCTGAGATGGCCTTAAAGGATCTAGCTATCAAGCTTCCAGACCTGTTTAAGACTGCTGGCTGAGTGACACTTTACATTTTCATACACTACTGTATTATGGCTGCCCTCGAAGGATTTAGAGATATATGGGTGGCTTGTTTTCCTACTACTTTTCTATTACGTTGTTATATTTCTCCCTTTACTATCCTAATTTGTAAGGCTCGCTTTGCTGACTAAATCTCTCTTGGTTTTTCTTTCTGATTAGCTTAGGTCGTGAAATCCTTTTATTTCTTGCTTTCTCTCTCACCTGGGTTGTTCTTGTTGGTTGGATCAGGTGACTGGTTGCTTTCTGGCCAGCCGAGATGGGATCCCCTCCGCTGGGCCCGGTTATGCTTCCTCAACTGGAACCTTTTTGTTGGTTGCGGTTCCCCGGGGGGTGACTTCCCGGCGGTAGGACCTGGTTGGTCCTGCGCGCCTATAGTTCCCCCCGGAAACAGCGGGCCTATGCGGCGATTCCCATTGATCCGGGCGTTTCAGGGCTCAAGTTACCTCTACGGGCTGTCTGGGCTCCTGGTAGGTGATTCTGTCATTTATGTGTTTTTGGGGATGGTGCTGGAGTGGGTATGCCATTCATGTTCGTGTGGGGGGTGTTGGTTTGTAGGGTTGGGGGAGTTTTCCTGTCTTCCCTTTAACCTAAATACTCTCTTGACTGCTGGTGATTGGTGTTGGGGGGCTTGGGTCTTTGGATGTGCGGCTTGCTGGATGTGGAATCGCGAGCCTAAGGATGGGGGGTTGGCTAACCTCCCCGGTGGTGGGGCTGTTATTGGTCATTTTATGGGGGTTCGGTTTTATGCCTATGCTAACTTGTCTCGGAGTTGTAGTTCTCTTTACTGGTTTGATCATTCACTGCTGGGGATTCAGAGGTTCGCAATCGGGGTCGGTCGGTCAGGGCTTCCTTTGTCTGGTTTGATCTGGTGTTCGTCTTTGCCCTGGCCTCCCGGTGTATATAGTTATTTGTGGGGTTTGGTGGTCTATACGGTGAGGGGGGGTGGATGGACGGGTTGATGACTTATTTGGACTGTCAAAATCAGTGGTGGAGTACTGGAGTGGGGATGCGGGGGAGGGTTGGTACCTTACTGTGGGTTTTGTATTGGGTTTTATTGAGGCTGGCTTTTGTGGGTGGGGTGGGGGGAGATGGGCGATGGGTACTATCCTCTATGTTATACATGGTCCCCGGCCAAGTGCGGCGTGTTATTATATATGGGATTATTCTGTTGGTAGTGTCTATTGGCGGTTGTTTGGGGGGATGGGTCTTTTGGGGATAGTAGTGGTTGGCTGGGGGGATATGGGTGGTCTGGTTTAACCTGCCAATTTAGATTATGGTACTGCTTTAGTGGGACAGGACTGTGGGTTTTTTGTGGGTACTTGGGTTGGAGATGTTTTGGCAGATTATTAAGTCTCCAGTCTACTTAGTTTTGGTGCGCCTTTTCCTTTCCTTTAATGCTGACTCTGTCTGGGTGTTTGTTCTCTCTATTTTGTATTTAAAATGGCTATGAGCACAATTAAAATAGTTTCTTGGAATGTTCGCGGGCTTAGAGATCGGGTCAAGCGGCTTCAGATTTTTAACCACTGTTCATTATTGCAGATTGATATTCTTTTTTTGCAAGAAACACATTTAAGCCATGATGACACCAAGCTATTATCGCGCTCTGTCTTCTCTCAATCCTATCTTGCGGGAAATTCCTGTTTTAGTAAGGGTGTGGCGGTTCTTATTAAAAAGCATGTTTTATTTACGAAAGAAGTGATTGTATCAGACCCAGAGGGAAGGTTTATTTTGGTTAAAGGTACTCTCAATGGTGGCAGTGTTGTTTTGGGCTCTATATATGGCCCGGTGGGGGGGGAGTCCAGCATTTTTTATGTCTCTTGCAGACAAGTTATCTAATTTTCTTCCTTCCCAATTTATACTGGGAGGGGACTGGAAAGTTCCTTTTTCATCTATATTGGATAAAGAGCCACAGGATAAGCGTCCCCCTTCTCCAGCTCAGAGAGCCCTTCAGGAGCTACTGTCAATGTTAGGTTTATGTGATCCGTGGAGACTCTCTAATCCTTCCTTTCATGCCTTTTCTTTTTCTCTCAGCCGCATGGTACCAAATCAAGGTTAGATGTTGTCCTAATTAGTACATCCTTTCTTTCTAGTTTTTTTCAATCCGGTATTGACCCAATTATCCTTTTGGATCATGTCATAGTCTGGATTAGACTTTCCTTAGATCCTGAGTTCTCTTGAGACTCCGCTTGGAGGCTGAACACTCAGCTATTGAAGGATCCTCAAAACGTTTCGACTATCAAATCTCTGATTTCCTTCTTCCTGGCGGAGAATCTGAATTCTACTCCGAGACTGGATATAGTTTGGAGCTCTTTGAAATGCTATCTCAGGGGTGAGCTAATTAAAATGGCCTCCATCAGAAAGAAAAGGCGGCTTGCAAATTCTCTGTCTTTGATGAGTAGAATTAGTGAATTGGAGGTTAAATACTCCTCAACTTCTTCTTTATTGGATCTTAAGGACCTTCTATCAGTTAAGCGTGAGTATATGGATCTTTTGAAGGAGAAAACGGAATACTGCCTGATTAAAACCCAAGCTAAATATCTTGATCATGGGGAAAAAGCTGGGAAACTTCTGGCTTTGCGACTGCGGGCATTGGAAAGCTCTAGGATTATCCCTTCTCTGCTTTCTCCATCTGGTTCTATTGTTTCTTCTCCTAGAGGTATCGCCCATATCTTTGAGGAATATTATCTGAACCTTTATAGTAAACCTTCTGTATCTCATTCCATTTCAGATATTAATACGTATCTGGGGGATGTAGACATTCCTTGTTTGTCAGAAGCCCAACAGACATTTTTATTGGCTCCCATTTCGTCGGAGGAGATAGAAAGGACTATCACCTCTCTGGCTCCTGACAGAGCACCGGGCCCCGATGGTTTCCCTGCAAACTTTTACAAGGTATTTGCTAAGGATTTGGTACCTATTCTCCTTAAACTATATGAATATCGGTTTCTTTTGAAGTGGATCCCACATTGTTTGAGGCTACAATTATTTTGATTCCTAAACCTGGTAAGGTTCCTACGGATCCGGCAAATTACAGACCTATCTCTCTTCAAAATTATGACATGAAAATCCTTGCTAAGATACTAGCCGAAAGAATTAAGAAGGTCTGGTCTGGTCTATTGAGTCCCGAGCAAGTAGGTTTTGTGTCTGGTAGGTCTGCGGCGGACCATTTGAGGACCCTGTCTCATATTTCTCAATATGCTCAATCAGCCCCTTATCCGGTTGCTTTGGTCTCTCTCAACGCAGAAAAGGCCTTCGATCGAGTTGATTGGTCTTTCCTTTGGTCTGTAATGGAGAGAATGGGTTTTCCGCCCACTTTCCTGAGCAAAGTTCAGATGTTGTATGGCTCCCCTTCTGCTAAAATCTACTGTAACGGAGTTTTTTCTTCCCTTTTTCATTTATATACTGGTACTAGGCAGGGATGCTCCCTTTCACCTCTGTTATTTAATTTGTATCTGGAACCGCTGCTCATTAGACTTAAAACATCCCCCCAGGTTAGAGGTTTTATGTTACAACAACGGGAACTGGTTCTCTCTGCTTATGCAGACAATATACTTTTGCATCTAATATATCCTGCAGAATCCTTGAAGGCTGCGATTGGTATTATTGAGCAGTTTGGTATCTTTTCTCGGTATAAATTGAATATTTCTAAGTCCGAAATTTTCCCACTAAATGTTTATACTAATAAACAGGAGTTCGCTTCCTTTGGGATGAGGTGGACCCCTAGATCCATTAAATACTTGGGGATCCATTTCTCTACTGAGCCCTCTCTCTTGAAAAAGTTAAATTTGGATAGAGTTAAAGACTTGGTTTATCAGGATTTACAGCGATGGTCGGTCCTTCCTATCTCACTCTGGGGTCGGATAAATATCATTAAAATGAATGTCCTTCCCGGATTTTTACCGTTAATTTGTTAAATCTCTGGCTTCCTATTTCATACTTTCAGCAACTCCATACTATGTTCTCAAATTTTATTTGGCGTGGAAGAGTTAGGCGGCTCTTATGCCAAATTATCGCTTCCTAAAGAAAAGGTGGTCTTGACTACCTAACCTTTTACTTTATTACTGGGCGCCCACCTTTCTAAATTAGGGAGATGGTTTTCTGCGAATCCCGAGTTACCATGTCCAATCTGGCTCCAGCTTGAACGTTCCCTTCTTTCCGAGTCCAAACTTGATAGCTATGCGATACTTTACACTCCTCCAACTGCACTCTCACAGTGGGTGTCTGATAGTACAGTGTTGGTTGCTCTTAAATTGCTAGCTCAATGTCTAATGTCTTTCCACATTTCTAGTGTCTTGGACCTCGGTCAGCCGGTGATTTTCAATCCTAATATCAAGCTGGGTTGTTCTTGGATTATGCCGGACTGGCTCCCACAGATCAGAGAGGCTAGAGTAGAGCATTTTTACAGCCAGGAATCACTTCTTTTTTCTGGTGACATACTGGAAAAATTCAATATTCCTAGCAGAGGGGTTTTCAAGGTGTATCAATTGAGACATCTGATGGGCCGGAAATTTGGTACCACTTTTAGGGACTCTGAGGCTTACCCTTTCCTTTCTGAAATTATAAATCTTGCTTCTCAATCTCACTCTATCGCTTTGATTTACTCTTTCCTTTTGAGTTATAAATTCTCGGAGACTGCTGAAGGTTCGAGTGTTTGGTCACACCTCCTACCTGGTGTTTCTTTGGACTGGCCTTGCTTATGGAAGGATTTGCATAGATATCATACCCAGGACAGATTACGGTTAATGCAATATTATATTGTAAATAACCTCTACTATACCCCTATTAAACTTTTTCAGTTTAAGAAACTTCCCCAATCGACTTGTTCTAGGTGTTTACAAGGAGAAGGTAACTTAATTCATATGTTCTAGGACCGTCCTAAGGTTGCCCCTTTGTGGTCCTTTGTCCGGGATAACCTTGATCCTCTTCTGGGTCTGTCGGTTTTTTTTTATCCTGAGATATGTATTCTGGGTGAATATTCCCGCATAGATAGTGTTGAACGTCGTTACCATATGGCTTTGGTGTCTATGGCGGTTAAGAAACTAGTTTTAAGACATTGGACGGATCAATTGGTCTTGTCATATGCTGACTGGTTGACTGAACTGGTTTCGTATTTACAGTCGGAGAGTTTGATTGCCAGCCTTCATGGTCGTATGGATCTGTTTCGGAAGAGATGGGGTAAACTCCAGGCATTGTGTCTGCATTAATTATTTAATTTGGGACCTGATCTCTTTAGCCCACATAAATATGTTAATTCTGTCATGTATGTTATTTTGTACCTGTGTGGATATTAGTGCTTGGTTGTACCATGATGACTTACTGTCTTACCCAGATTAAGTATTACATGTGATGGCGCACCTAGAGGGAGGGAGGGGGTGACTGAGGGAGGATTGGTTAGTAAATGTTGAACCATGCTCTATTTGTTTGTTTGTGGGTGGGATGGGTGGGTTTAAGTCTGTGTGGGGGTTGGGGGTGTGGGAGGGAGGATCGGGTGGGGGTTTTGGGGGTGGGGAATGGGGGTTTTGGTTGTACCGTTATTTTCTATTTTGTACTTTACTGAATATGTTTGTTTTGTTGTGTTATTTCCTATTGTTAAGCTTAAATAAACTTAAATTTCAAAAAAAAAAATAAATAAATAAACTGAATCAACAGCTTGCAGATTCATTGTTTATCAGTTAATAAACAGGAAACAAAACAAACTCATTAGAACACCTATTAAGACAGGGAAACTAATTCAGATGTGTGTATAATTAGCAGTAGTGCTTAACCGTGGAAAACAGGGAAAGAAGCCTGCAAATATTGTTATATACAACATTTTATCTCTGAATGTCCCTTGTGGAGACATTGCAGCAGATCCCAGGACAGTATGTTAGCTTGGGTAAAAGGATGCCTTGTGTAATTGCCATCTTTACTATTTCCTTAAGATTATGCCATGCTTTATATGGCGACCTAACCTATTGCGTACAGCCCTGTTTACTTTAGTAATAAGAGAGGTAAAATCAAGAAAGGGGTCAAGACTAACACCAAGATATTTAAAAGTGAAAGCACCCTCAAGGCTTGGGCTATCTCCACTATGTATCAACAATCCACAACAGGGATCTCTAAGTTTATGTTTAGTACCAAAATGCATTGTCTTAGTCTTTTAAGTATTCAGAACCAACCCATTAACAGTTAAGAAATCCCAAACCAAAGTCAAGTCACAAACAATGATTTCAAGTTGGTAAACAAGATGAGCGTTTATATAGCATCAAATCGTCAGCGTACAATAAAGTACTATAAGAGGTACTAGCATGTGGTAGGCTGTGAATTAATACGGAGCAAAGCAGCAGGCCCAAGACTGAGCCTTGAAAGACTCATTTAGATATCCCAGCTACTTTAGACAATAAATTCCCTGCCTTAACATATTTCTTTTTCTCTTACATGACACTTTAAACTAATCAAGAGCATTATCTGAAATTCAATTTTTAAGAGCCTCCTGAGTAGTAATCAATGATTGACCAAATTGAAGACCTTGGTCAGGTCCACGAAGACAGCCTCAGTCACCTGACCTCTATCGAAGCTGAATAGACATAGGTTGTGAACCTTAACAAGACCATCGTGGTCCCATGGCCCACACAAAACCCATCCTGGTCGAATATAAGCATGTTGAATATATTAATGTAATCAGACATTTGGTCATAAATTGGGTGTTCCAAAACCTTCTCCCCAAGTACTGAAAAAATAGATATACGATGGTGCATTTGATTTTGATTGTAATCACCTTCTTCAAAAACCATAGCAATAGTTACAATTTCCAAGTGGCAGGGACTAAATCAGATGTTAATAATGAATTGTACAGGTCTGACACTGGACCAGATATCACCTTAGCAGGTCGTTTTAACAATTTCATTCCTGCTACATAAGGACCCTTTTTATATTTTATTAGATGGCTAGTAGTTAGTAGTTCACAGCATACCGTTTTGCATTTGATACTTGGAACTTTCCCAGAGATTTTATTCACTGTGTGTGAATTGATTAATGTTGCTGGTTCCTAGTTTGTCAGCATTCACGCTGTTTCCCACAGTGCATTCCCTTTTCTGTGTTTGCTATTATCACCTTATACTCACAAGACAAAATGGTAGACTACTGTAAATTAAAATATAATATTGTGCAATTTAAATTTGCTTTGGTGATTTTATATACAGTAGTTCTTTGGGGCCTGCTAGAGATATCTTCTACTATTTGAAAGTGTCATCTCATACTGTTTGGTAAGATGACCAAGAAGTAAAGCTAAGCAGTTCTGTGATGATGGTCTAATTCATAAGAGACCTCTCTCATAGGCTTATCAACATATTATAAATTGTTTGAGTTTTCTAGGAGGCCTTCTGCTATTCAAATATCATCATCAGAGATGCTAGACAAACAAAACAACAGAAAAAACATGTTCATCTGCCATTCAGGCAGCTAGCTACAGCATTCAATACTACGTGAGTATAATGTATTACATCAATGAGCTCCCATCCTGCCCTCTACCAATGGCTGCATTATGTTTCGTAGTGACACTAGGCAGACTGCCTCCCTTTCCCACACATGATTCATACTTCTATGCTGCACCTCAGGGGTGGAGGGAAAAACTAAGTAGCTGGGATTTCAGCAATTGCTCCTCTCATGCATTGGAGATCAGGGACAGTTAGTATGTTTAAGCAATAAACCATGACAGGGTGTGGATTATGCTGGGATTTACCCACGCCTGGTGTGGTTCGGCCATTAGGCCACAAGCCGACTGGCCAAACCAGTTCAGGCCTGTGTAAATCCCAGCATAACCCACACACAAGAGTGGTTTATTGTGATTATACAATGTCCTTCTGTTGAACAAGGGTAAAAAGTTCATTTTAATTTTTTTTTGATCAAATATACATAATAATTAATTAATATTCCTATGCTAAGTAAAATAGTTCATAAACTGCTTTATTGTTTAACAGTTGTAACATTTTATTTTGTTGCACACATCATGTTAAAGTTTAAATCTAATAAATGCATTTGTAAAATAATGAATTAAACTGTTCTTTCCTACTACAAATACTGAGATTCCAAGAATAGGATTCTCAGAATAGGAGTGGTGTACAGGCTGCCCTCTCAGATGGAGAAGTTAGACAGGGAACTAGTGGGACAGATCAGGAGGACCTGCGAGAAGGGTAGTGTGGTGATTGTGGGGGACTTCAACATGCCAGGAGTGGACTGGAGTACCTCAACAACCAGGAATAGAAGGGAGCAGGTACTGCTGGATACCTTCCAGGACAGCTTCCTGCTGCAAATGATCAGTGAACCAACCAGGTTAGGGAATACCCTTGACCTTGTGCTGGCAAATGGGGAGTTTGTGAGAGAACTTACAGTGGAGGAACCACTGTCAAGGAGTGACCACCACTCAGTATGGCTCACATTGGATATGGGCAAGGAAGGAGTGGAATCTGGCACAACAGTGCTGGACTTCAGGAGGGCCAACTTTGGGAGGATGGGGGAAGTGGTAAAAGGTTACCTGGCCAGAATTCAACCTAGTATGGGCACTAACCAGAGGTGGGAGCTCATAAAGCTGGGGATAGTGGAGGCAACCAAAATCTGCTGCAAGACCCAGAGCAAGAAGGCTAGGGCTAAAAAACCAAGCTGGTTGAGCAATGAGGTCATGGAAAATGTTAGGAGGACTTGGCTGGCCTGGTGGCGCTGAGGGTTGAGGCACTAGACACCACACCTCGCTCCACGCCGGCACCCGGGTTCGGGAACAGACTTGGGGTGCCAGGGGTTGGCTGGGGAAGAAGGACTGAGAACCCAACGGCCTGCTCTCCTTCTTTGGGGAGGGATGGGGAGTGAGTCATGCCACTTATCGCCATCACCTGGGGATCTCGGGTGGTGCCAGAGTGGTCAGGGACAACACTGGGGTTGAAGCCGGTGGAGGACAGGAGTGGACACACGTCTCAACATGTGTTGGGTTTGTTGGTCCTCATTGCACGCCGACATTGAGGGAAATTAAAAAATGGAGGAAAAATCCCCAAGACAGTCCTAGGCAATGATCCCAGCTCCACTTCCAAGATGCAGAGGGGCAAACTCCGCTGTGTACGCACACTTCCCTGATGACCAAGGAGAGGTAAAGGGGGCCTTCCTTGCCCTGCCTGGAGGGTTAACTGGAAGGTTGAAAGTAACTAGAGGCAGGCGTGCACTCTAGGGGTAGACTCCTCGGTGGATTGGAGAGTGGCAGACTTGGGGATGTGAGAGAAAGGAGGCTCTGGGGGCTGTAGGAGAATAAACAATAAGTAAAAAAAAAAAAGGAAAAGAAAAGGTATGGAGGAAAAGGCTGCCTTTAGAAGGTACATGAAAACAGGGAGGGGGGAGGACAGGGAGGAGTACCTGATGGAATCGAAGGTGGTGACACAGGCTGTAAGGGGAGCCAAGGCATCCACGGAGCGCAGGCTGGCACAAGGCATTAAGAAGGGGGAGAAGGAATTCTTTAGGTACATCAGGGAGAAAAGGAGCTGTAGGGACCACATAGTAAGGATTAGGAAGGAGGGGCATTGGGTGGAAGCAGGGTGCGACAAGGCAGAAGTGCTAAATGATTACTTCTGTTCTGTATTTACTAAGGAGAAGAGGGGAGTGATACCCAAGGGAGGAGGAATTGAAGAAACAGGGGGAGAGAGGGTGACAGATGGGGAAATCATGGAAGGCAGAGTTCAGGAGGGTTTGAAGGCACTGAGGGTGGACAAGGCGCCAGACCCAGATGGCATCCACCGCAGGGTACTGAAGGAGCTTGCAGAGGTCCTTGTGGGACCCTTAGCAGACCTATTTAATGCCTCATTACACTCAGGGTGTGTACCTCAGGATTGGAGGATGGCTCATGTGGTGCCCCTCCACAAGAGTGGCCCCAAGGATGAACCGGGGAACTATAAACCAGTGAGCCTCACTTCCAGCATGGGTTAGCTGATGGAGACTATCCTGAAGATGAGGCTGGTGGCCCTCCTAGAGGCCAAAGGGCTACTGGACAGCAGACAGCATGGCTTCATACATGGCAGATCCTGTCAAACCAACCTGGTGGAGTTCTATGACTGGGTAACTAGGCAACTGGACAGGGGCCACTCAGTGGATGTCCTGTATCTGGACTTCAGTAAGGTATTTGACTTGGTGCCACATGGGAGGCTGGGAAGTAAGTTACAAGGCACAGGAGTGGGTGCAAAGCTGGTGAGATTGGTAGAGAACTGGCTTCAGGGAAGGCAACAGAGGGTGATAGTGGGTGGGGAGCTGTCACACCCAAAGGTAGTGACGAGCGGTGTTCCACAGGGCTCAGTGTTGGGACCAGTGTTGTTTGGGATATTCATTGCAGACATATCATTGGACATCAAGAGCAAGATCAGTCTGTTTTCTGATGATACCAAGATGGGAGCGGTGGTGGATGACCTAGGGGGATAGCATGGGGTTGCAGGATGATCTGGCAAACCTTGAAACCTGGTCAGACACCTGGCAATTGGGGTTTAATGCCAAAAAGTACAGGAGTTACCAGTTGAGGGGAGTGTAGCTATCCCAGACAGAGGTGGAGAAGGATCTGGGGTGCTCATTACAGGATCAATGAACAACTCGGCACAATGTAGGAAGGCAGCTGCAAAGGCCAACCAAATGCTGGGTTGCATTGCAAGGGGTACATCCTCGAGGAGGGAGGAGGTGATTCTGCTGCTGTATAGGTCATTAGTTAGACCACACCTGGAGTACAGTGTGCAGTACTGGTGCCCGTATCTGAAGAGGGACATAAAGTTACTGGAGGGGGTGCAGTATAGGGTGACAAAGATGATCAAGGGGCTGGGGGACTTATCATACAAGAGAAGGCTGAGGGAGTTGAACATTACTCGCTGGAGGAGAGGAGGGACGGGGGGGACATGATTGAAACCTTTAAGTACATGAAAGGAATAAACAAGACAGGTACAGAGGGGCTGTTCAAAGTAAGGGAGGGGAGGGACATCAGTGGCCATGATATGAGAGGGGAGGGAGGAAGGTTCAGTAGGGAGATGAAGAGACACTTTTTTACGGAGAGGGTGGTAACTGGGTGGAATGCATTACCTGCAGAAGTGGTATCCAGTAGAACAGTGGACTGTTTCAAAAGGGGCTGGGACAGGGTACGGGGGAGGGTCAATGGATGGTGAGGGTGGGGAGGGGCAGCTGCAGAATAAGGGGTGCTAGCTGCACATTCGAGCAAACTTGGTAGACATCTAGGCCTTTATCTGCTGGCAAATTTTATATGTTCATACTAGTGAAAATGAGGGATTACTGAGGTACTAAGTTAAGAACTACAAAATACTGTGAAAGTTCAAAAACTTTCAACAATTAAATGTGCTTTTAAATTTGTGCTGATCTCTATCTGTGCTGTTCACTAGGGGAATGAACGAGGCTTTTCAGTGTCCTTTATTGCTTTGGGTGGTATCTTCAATGTTTGTGCCAGTAGGTTTGGCTGTAGTTTGTTTGTTGAGTACTGTAATGCCGTTCTGGGGGTGGTGGGGGTGAGGTGATATTTGTGGCCATGTAGCCTAATGGAAAAGTGCAATAAAAATTAAGTTTTACCTTGCATTGTGTGGACTGACATACAACACTATAAAATACAATGTTTTATGTTTGCATTTGATCGTTGCTAACCTGCACATTAGCGCCAGTAAAAGTTGACCATGCCATAATTCACTAGGTTGCCTAGTGATGGTCTGCAAGGGTGGTTCATGCACTGTGATTGGCTGTTCTTGCCATGTGTTTCACTCTGTTGCAGCTGGTCAGCTGCAGTTTGCAGAGTTGGTGGAAGTTGCAAGGAGTTCTCAGAAGAGGTAGCTTTATCGTCGTGGAGCTTTTTGCAAGTCTTTCCTAGGAGAAAATGCTGTTTTGGAGGTCTTTGCCTGCATTGTTTTCCATTTCATTTACAGGTATGTGCCGGCTGCAGAGGATGGTGGTCTGGATCATCGTCGGAGCTTGCTTATGGAGAGAGGAGCAGCCAAATATGCCACTGGTCCCTGTAGAGCGCCTTTTTTGTGGACTTCATTTGTTAGGGTCATTTTCAATTATTTGAGTGTCACCAGATATTATTGTGCCCCACTTCTGAAAGTCAGTGATGCTGGGCTTCCAGTAACTTCTGAAGGAGGACTTACTTTTATGTCCAGTAATTGCCATCATCTGGTGAGCCTCCATTCCTGAGTCACTGAACAGTGTTATGGCAGTAACCCTCAGGGATTGATTTGTGAAGATTTTAGTCAGTCCAGCTTCCTTACAAATACGGGGAAGCATGCCACTAAAGTAATTTATTCCCATTGGTTCTGCCGTGTACCATATATCCATGGTGTCCAATATTGTTTGATCCAGTTTTTAGCATGGCAAAATAAAGAGGGAGGATTCGGAGGGAGTTTGATAAATAATTTTATGTAGCTTTTTGTTGGGCATAAAGGGTCATGAGGTTGCTCAAACATGTAGCCTCTTGTACACTGGTGAGTAGGGTCATTGTGTTGCTCATGATTCTTAATCTCTTCATTGAAGCTTTTTGTTTATTTTAAGCCATTGTCAGTCGTTTTTATTTCAAATGAATCAACTTTCATCTGCCTGAACCCTTCATTTCCTCTATGAGCAAAGTGGAGCTGGATGTCTATCCAAACTTTCCTAACAAGCCCACTGGCCGTATCGGGGAAAACTGCTTTGGAGTTCCTGATAGTTAACAGTTCTGCTATGGTTAATGCAGAATGATGTTTAGCTCTGTCTTTGCCTTGCTTCCTATATTTCTTTACTACAGCTTTAAAAATATTGTTGGCACTGTTAAATTCTGAGTCAGCTATAAGATTTAGAGACCTGCTGATTGGTGAGTCATTTAAGTGCCTGTTTAGGCCAGATCTGAGACTAACATAGCTGCTCAACACATATTCATTTCCACTGCTGTTTCTGATGGTACTGTAGTACTGCTGTAAAATGCTGTTAAGGTCTTGGGGTGAAATTGTTTTTAGATAAACTGTCACATGCTTTTTTTTACACCAATCTAAGAATACATTAAGTGCCCACTGTGTTTGCTTTAAGGTGGTTTGTTCATGTCTGTCAAGCTCCAGTTGTACCATTTCATCATCCATGACATCTAGGTGATGCTGCTGTTTCACTGTTACAGGACAGGGCAGGCCTGGTGTGTTGTTGAAGCCCACAAAGTTCAAGTTGACAGCAGCGGAGGCAGCTGAGCTTGCCAGCGGCATAACAACTGTTTGCAGGTCGGGGTCTGAGGCAACTGAACTGACTGAAATGGGCGCTGGAGGAGTAGCAGTAACAGGTGTGTTTACTGAGGTCTGAACTGGCATTTCAGGGACAGTAGCTGTTGATTCAGCCAAACTACTGAATATTGCATCTAATTCAGCAGAGTCAATTAGGTTGAAGCATGTATCCATTTTTTTTAATGATCACTATTTTTCCCGTTGATGAGTAAGCAACGGTTCAAAATGGTGGCTGTTAAGGTCTGAAAATGGGGGTCGGAATGATTCACTATTGGGGTACTGAAGGCTGCAGTTAGCTGGCACTTCTTCTGTTGGTAATACTATGATTTACGACAGCTTGGTGGTGCCAGCTAACTAATCACATCATGTTTTTAGGGATGTGGGTGGAGACTACAGCCCTATTGGGATTGGATCTTAGCTCTAAAAAATGGCTGATCGTGGAACCTTCCATTGGACATTTGGACGTATTCTTCCAAATGCCCAATGGAACTTGAAACCCTCCACCATGATTGGCTGCTACAGAATAACAGCCACACTATTTTGGCTGTTACTTCCACATTCTGGTGCATGAACTGTGCATGTGTGACTCGCACGCATGCGCAGTTCCACTGGCACCATCATGATGTGAATGGCAAACTGCCATTCACCGCAACTGCGCATGTGTGACTGCCGTGCATGCGCAGCTGTGTAACCACTGCCAGCTCCGCAGCATTCTGTGGTCCTCACCCAATTCATGTGGCACACTGAGAGCCCACCCCAGTGTGCCCAAAGATTTTTCATTTTACTTTCTGACATTGAGGTGCCCAATCCCCATGTCAGCATAATGTGCAACCCCCCCAACACTCATGCAGCACACTGGGAGCCCACCCCAATGTACTAATTGTTGTTTTTTTCTTCCCCCACCCCCACTGACATTGGGGTGTCCAATTCCCTTGTTGGCATAATATACAACCCCCCTAGTCATGTGGCACACTGGGAGCCCACTCCAGTGTGCCCAAATGTTTTCTTTTTTTTCTGTAAAAAAGGAAACAGTCGCTCATCGTCACTTCCCCCGCCAACATCTGGGTGCCCAATCCCCATGTCGGCATAATGCACAACCTTCCCAGTCATGTGACACACTGGGAGCCCACCCCAGTGTGCCCAAATGTTTTCTTTTTTTTTCTGTAAAAAAGAAAATGGTCCTTCATTGTTGCTCCAATTGTGTGTTTTTTTCCTGTAAAAAAGAAACAGTCCCTCATCATCACTCCAGTCCTCCTCCCCAATCCTCACCCTGCCACTGAGCACCCACCTCTACACACACACCCTTACCCTAATACTGCTTAATGCTGCTTTATAATTTGTTTGCTAGATTTTGTGTAATTTTGCCTGTCTTGTACCCTACTGATGTGGAACCTTTGTAAAAGAGCCATGGCTCAAAGGTAATAATTCCTAGATTCAATAAATAAATAAATAAATAAATAAAATACCCCATACTTACCTCCAGAAGTCAGCACTGTCTTCTTCTCTGGACCAGGACACATTTGCACTCTTCAAAGCCGAACCACAAACTGGAGAATCAAAAGTAAGCATACTATAATGCCATTCAGTGGTGTTTTCAACTTATGCTGATAAATCAGCCATTTTTGGGAATTTTTGCCTCGAATTTTCATCATGGAGTTCTTGGGATCCCACCTCATGAAAACTGTCACTGTCATTTTGTTTCTCGATCCTGAAAGGTGATTTTACGGTCACTACGCAGAATTACCTTTTGGGACTGAGTCACAAAATGACAGTGCCACTGTTCAGGAGGTGGGGTCCCAAAAAGCCCATTTTGCAAATCTGGTGAAAAAGTTCCAAAAAATGACTGCGTTATGAGTGTGCATTGCGCACTTTCTATGCACACCCCTAACTGCACCAATTTTCCATATTTTCACTCCACATTTTTAACATTGCCATTTTTGCACACCTCCTTCAAAACAGTACAGCTGTCATTTTCCACAACCTGCCCAAAACAAGTTTTCACACCTGTGGCACAGAATAGCATGTTTGTTCTATGAAATCACCTTTTGGGACAAGTAAACAAAATGACACTGGCACTCTTCATGAGGAGGGGTCCCAAAAAGACCATGTTGAAAATTTGGTACAACACCTCCAAAAAATGGTCAAGTTACACCCAGGGCATTACATAATTTCTATGCACATGTGTAACTTTGATAATTTGGTAGCTTTTCACAGCCCTGTCGGCTCTGGCTAGATGTTGTTAAAAGATGCCATAGTATAATTATGGTATTGCCCATAGGATCATTATGTCTGGTTAGGGAAATGGGTAGGCTGTGAAAGATAGTATGAAGAATGGCAGAAGATGACAGGACACCTAATACATGTTCATTAGGTAGGAGAACCAACTGGGGGGATGTGTTTGAACCTTAGACTGATAACGTCAATCAGTATATCTCACGCTTAACGAGACAATGAATTTTAATTTAAAAAATACTTAAAATTAGCTTGCTGCTAATACTCCTTTTATATTCATTCACAGTCCAAAGTTGTATAAAAGGTACTGATGTACTGTAATAAATTACCACTACATTCATTTCCAAGAAGTAGTATGACAACAAATACATTTTATTTTAAGAATAAATATACTGTGCAAGCTATTCAGTACAAAACGTATTAGAAATAGCATATACTGTATACTATTGAACAGGTACATTAAAATCTGAACTCCATAACATTAAAAATGTGAAAGAAAAAGGAAAATATGCTCTTGTTTACAAATATCATGATTCAAAATTCTTTTGAAGATCAATAATATCTTTTAAAGATTTAATGCTGATTTATTTATTTATTTTGAAAGTTTTACCATGGAAGTTATACTGAGCTGGTATCAACTCATTTCCAGATGTGTCCGGCTGGGACAGCAAAGACAGGAGAAGAGAACAGATACAAAGCACAATGTCTAAAATAATACAATAATATGAAAATAAGAATATTACAGGTACACAATTCAAGAATGCAGAACTTTAAAGAATCAATTGCCAAACAGTAAATGACCATACAGTAAATTGTGGAACAGGTAAAATAACATTAAACAGTAGGTAACACAACAAAGTAAGAAACAGGGAGGAATGACTGATACGGGGGGGGGTGGAGCACTGCTGGTGTCAGTGCTGGATGTGTTGTAGTTGAATAGGAGCCCACCCCAATATCAGAAAAAGCTGCAGGTGTGAATAGAGAACTCATGGAGGAGAGATTTCAGAGAAGGAAAGGAAGGAGCAGTGTCAATGGCAAGGGGAAAAGAGGCCCTTAGATTATGGATGCAAAATGAGAAGGTAGCATGGTCTGTAGTAGATTTAATTGGTCGGACAGCAAGAGAGGGAGAGCAAGCATTGCAAAGGGAATAAGAGGAAGAAGGGGGAAATAGAAGAGAGAAGCAAGGTATGCTGGGAGGAAGCCAAACCAATAAAAGGAGGCACAGTGGGTAAGGCACCTGGCATCAAGAGAGGGAAGAGAGAGGGATGAGTACAAAATACAATGGTGAGTACAGAGGGGTTTGTCAAGGGCAAAGTAACAGAGGAGTGAAAGAGTGAGTCCAGTCTAGCTAAAATGGGCTTTGGAACAGCACTGTAAACCATATCTCCATAGTCAAAACCGGGAGAATCTTCTCAGTGAGGATTTATCTGTGTGCAGGGAGCAGAATGCTTCTCTTATTTCTGTATAACGCTCCAAGTTTGGGGGTGGAGCTTCTTGCAGATAGCATCCATGTGAACAAAAAAATCCAGATAATGATCCAGCCAGACCACGAAGTACTTTTTTTCATGTAGCTTTTAACCCATCTGTAGACCCTGATTCCATCTCCACCTCTCCCCGGCTGCCACTCACCTCCTCAGGCCTACCTGGAGTGAGCTCCCCACTGCTCTCACACTGTGGCAGGGTTGGAGGGGGAGGGCTGTCCTCCCCCGGTCCACATTCCAAAGTTGATCCAGACACCTGGTTGGTGGTGTGGGACTGTAAGGTGCATGCAGAGCAGTGGTCTGCTTTCTGGTCTTTTTTCCCTTTTCTCCCAAGTTCCCTCACTGTGGTGGCAGGTAAGGACATGCACGTGGAGGCACGCATGTCCTGCAGAACTGTAGCCCTTCCCATCAAACCTCTCATTGACTGCACTGCTACCATGCCTCCACGTGGTGACAGGCAAAGGCTGAGTTGGCTAGCCACCCCTTCCCAGGAGAGAAGAACAGTCCTTGGGACCCTCAATCCTCTCCCACCCCACTGACCCCCAGCAACCTGTGCTTATTCCTGAACATGGGTTGCCAGTGTGGCAGGAGGTAAGGCATTCAATGCATCAGCCCTCCATGCCACCAGGATAGCTTATCACCACAAGATACTTGAAGAAGATGACATCTGCAATAGTTCCACCATCAACGGTATGAATGAAGGGAATGAACAAGATTCTAGCAAGCCTCTGAAGGATGACTGCTTTTATCAGAATCAGAGCTGGATGTTATTAAAGTCCAGACAGAGCTGGTTTGTGAGGTCAGAGGCAGAAGAGCAAGAGGAAAAGAGTGTCATACCATCTTTGTACATATGCATGGACACAGAGGACCAGGCACTGAGGAGGTCATTTAGAAAAATGGAGAAAAGAACTGGGCCAAGGACAGCCACTTGGAGGATGCCAGAGCTGATAGGGAGTGGGAGGAAAGGTAATCTCCAATACAGATAGATTGCAGCCTGCCCTCAAGGTCAGAATAGAACTACTCAACTGAAGAAGCCAAGAGTCCAGCTGCCTTAACCCAAGAGAATGGGATGGGCAACAATGTCAAAAGCTTTGACTAGGTTGACAAAAATGGCAGAGGTAACAAGGCCCTGATCCATGCCAGACAGGATAGTATCAGTGAGCCAGAGGAGAGAAGTAGAAGTGGAATGTGACTTTCTAAAGCCAGATTTGAAATAAGTGAAGAAAGAGGTTGAGCCAAGAAAAGGGGAGAGCTGGGAGAGAACAAGGTATTCCTGGAGTTTGGCCAAAATATGGAAGAAAGAGATAAGATGGAAGCTGCTAAGAGAAGAGAGGTCACCACCTTTAGGAAGGGGGATGACAGTAGCCAGCTTCCTAGAATTAGATACACAGGATAAAGAGAAAGAGAGGTTGAAGAGGTAGGTAATAGGGAGGACAATGGTATGAATAGAGAGAAATTGTATTAAATTGGGTTAAGACAATTGGGGATCCCACCCTTGTGTGGATTTAGAGCCAAGAGGGTCTTAAAAAAATCAACAGGGATATTGGGCAAAGAAGAAATTAGGGAAAAAGGGCAGTAGGACAAGTAGAGGAGGAGGAGAGAAAGAGGGAAGAGAAGGGGACAGAGGGAAAGGAGGAAAAGAAGAGTGAACAGGCACAGGAGGTGAAAAAAGAATTGAAAGATGAGGTGACTGCAGCAGGGTCAGAAATAAGAGTACTGCCCAACTTGAGAATATAAAGATGGGACTTGATCAAAGCGGAGATAATTGCATTAATTACCTTTCCAAAGTTTGAGGGGTGATTAAGGTTGTTCATGAGAGTGGATATGAACTACAGACTTCTCAAGCCTAGTAGCTTTAGTAAAGGCATTATGAATGATCTGTTAATTAGTAAGGTCAGAAATGTAGCCAAAGGACATGTAGGTCCTCCAAGCAAGGTCATGCATGCAGTGACAAGCCTGAAACTCAGCTGAAACTCAGATAAGATCCGTAGGAAGGGTGATTCTCAGACCCTGGTTCTTCTAAGAATGGGTGTGAAGATCACAGACAGACATAAGTTTAGGGGTGAACAATTTGAGACCATTGTTGACTTTGCCATCTGTAGAACTAGGAGACCAGTCGGTGGCTACCAGGTCAGTGTGAAGGTGGGACAAGTGCAGTGATCACAAAGACCAGATCTGGATGAACATGGGGGAAGTTTTGGAACAATGAACATTACACACAGAGTGGACCATATGGTGGTCACCAAGGGCATCAGGGAGGGTATCAGCATCAACAATATAAGGATGGGAAGAGAGACCCCAGTGCAAGAGGGAATGATTTAGAGATTTCAAACTAAAGTGAGTAGAGACAAACATTTGCTGTGTTAAAAGGAGGGTCTTCACATTAAGGCAACATTTATGAAGGGGGGGAGAGACAATTTAAACTGAAATCACCTAGTAAGAATTACTTATAAGAGGATGCCTGAGAGGAGATGGTGGTGAGTAAATCACATACTGAAGGTGCAGACATGCCAGAGCAGCGGTAGACACCAGCAATAAATATGGATGCAAAAAAGGGGAGGGAGAATTTGAGAAGAAGCATCTCATAGGCAGAGAGCACAGGCTCAAACTGAATGCCTCAGGAGAGGTAAATGGCTGCTCCATCACTCCTCTTTGCTTGATCCTGTCAAATAATGGTGAAACCATAGATGGGAACAGAGGAATCAGGGATCTTGGAGGAGAGCCAAAATTCCATGACTACCAGCACATCAGGTTTAAGGTTAACCATGAATTGTTGTAACAGGTTGATCATAGGGAGAAGGCTGCAGATGTTGACTTTGGGCCATTCTCAAACCTTTGAGGAGAGGAGAAGCTAGGGAAGGGCCAGGACTGAGCTCAATATCTCCCGTAAATAAAAGCAGCAAGGAGACGAGGAGCGTAAAAGAACCTATGAGATGCTTGTGGGAAGAGGAAGGAGGGGGAGTAGGAAGAATAATAGCTAAGGAGGTAGAAGGGTAGTAGAGAACTGAGGGTTTCAAGATGAAGCCGCGAGGATTAGAGGAGACTGTAATCAGGATGCCAGGAAGAGTGAGATAATGTAGGAAGACAAGGGGATGGGACGGTTGGAGAGGGTGAGAAAGGGAGGATAGAAGGGAAGTTAGGAAAGATGGAAGGGGGAGGGAGGTGAGGGAAAACAGGAAGGAGAAAAGAGAAAGAGATCGAAGCAGCAGAGTGAAAGGAAAACAAAGGAAAAAACGACTCTGCAGTGTTCACAAGCAGTATGCAGGGACAATTGTCATTCAAATGAAGCAAAACTGGGCAAGATGAGTGCTGCCTATAAAATATGGAAGACTAGAATCAAAATAATTTCAAGGAAGCCTGACTAAAACAATTTACCCTGGGAGGGAAAATAAATTACCTTATCCCTGCGAGAAGAAAAGGTAAAACAAAATGGGAAAAAATATATTGTATAACAGGGTAATCATAAATTAGGCTAGCTGAGTAACCCTGGCAGTCCAAAATACAAATTAAGTAATACCACTCTGTAGGCTGGTTAAACCAACTGGGAATCAAAGGGCACAACAGTTAAATAAACTGACTAGCAAAAATTTGGTAATACCCAAATCATGTGTGACT
This sequence comes from Neoceratodus forsteri, assembly GCA_016271365.2. NCBI lineage: Eukaryota > Metazoa > Chordata > Ceratodontiformes > Ceratodontidae > Neoceratodus > Neoceratodus forsteri. The sequence continues at coordinate 647,904,331 of CM028136.1, read as the reverse complement.
AGGATATCTAAAAATGTAGGCACATTAACAAAGCTAGAAGCTAAACTTTTAGCCTTTTAGACTTTTAGTCTAGCCGACTAACAGGATAAATGCACCTCAAGTAAATCAATAACAGGTGTGATGCTCACGGAGGCTTAGTTTAAACAAGGTAAAGGAGAGTGAAGCACACTTTCAGTACAGGTTACACTTACAGTTCACTAGTAAATATGAAATTAGTCCAAAGGGAGGTTAGAATACAAGACCTGGGGATCAGCATGGCCAGCCAATGGCAGACTCATGGCTAACTCCAGGCAGACTCCATGGTGCTCTTTAGCTATGGCCCTTCAACTAAAGGACCACAGTGGAGGACTGCTAGGAAGGAGGCAGTAAGACAGCCCAAAAGGGGACCACCTACTCACTAGATGACCTCCCGATTGCAGGATCCAACAGAGCTGGGGCAGAGTCTAGGATTAGCCAGCAAGGGCTGGGACAAAACTGACAGTCGCAAAATAGTAAGTCCAGCACACACAGAGCCTGGCTGGCTGATATTACAATGCAGGCACACAGTAAACTGGACAGCTGATCCAGATGGAATGTAGCTCTATTCAAAAGCCACACCACCAACACTCAGCCCCACCCACTCAAAAGACTAACTCCCAATTTGAGGATCCAACTGGGCTGGGGTAGAGTCCAGGATTAGCCAGCAAAAGCTGAAACAAAGCTGACAGTCCAAAATAGTAAGTCCAGCACACACAGGGCCTGTTGTACAAATATCCCTTAAAATGCATAGGGCAAATATCTTTACAAACCTCCTTTTGTGAAATTGCAGTAATTAATTTTTTCAATAAAAGGGAATGCATAATGTCCTTTAGGCCTACAGTAGGGTGGGCAAAGTTGCTAAAATTAGCTCTGCAGTAAATTCTGAGAATTTCAGCAATTTGTTTCACTGATGAGCACAACTTGTGTCATTGTTCACCCAGTGAACTGGTCAAATTTGTGTGGAGAATCTACAGGAATTCCCAATTTGAGGGTGAATTAGGCAATTTGCACAGTTCGCTCTGCAAATTTGGCCAATTCTCCACTGAACAATGACCCAAACTGCATCTCTAGTACAAAGCTATGCCCACCTTCCAAAAACATTTTACTCCTGACATATACCTCTCACCTGCGTCTGGCACCCTCCTCCCACCCTCCCACCCTGGTGAACTGCAGCATGCCAGTAAAGTAATTAAGTATAAGTCATGAGACAGTTAGTGTGAAATTAATTAAAGTTGAATACTCTACCCTTCCTCCCACCTGCATGCCAAACACACTCCCCCCACCTGAGTCCCTTCAAGTAGGTCATTATAACTATGCTGAAGCACTCCTCTTTCAGCCACTTCTGGGCAACAGCAGCTCAGGTGACTTGCTCACACTCTGTGCCTGGAAAGAAAAAGCTTGTCATTACTGAAGATCGGATAGTGAGGGCAGCGAGCTGCTCAGTGCCGACATGCTCTCCCACTCCCCAGGGACCTTGTAGCAGGGGCTGTGAAGTGAACTAAAGCAAACAGGGAAATTTCATTTTGGTGTGCGTGCACCCCCTTTGTGAAGAGTATGGCTTTAAGTGGCTGGGTGGAGTATGGAGGTCATTCTAAATACCATTATTAATAGGAAACAAGCAGACCAGGGGAACCCCTAGCACCAGGAATGTTTTTTCATACTTAAAAAAGTAAATAAAAAACTCAACAGGAGTAAAGAAAAAGGTTGCACAGGGTAATGATGCCATCTTGCTGCAGGTCCGAGGAACAATCAGACAGGGAGCATGGTGAGGGGTGATTGGCAGGTTGACTGGGCAAAAGACAGTTCAGAAGACTATTGCCTTGTCAGGTGAACTATTGACTAGTTTTGGTCTGAAACTGGTCAAAAGTTCAAAAAAACTTTAATGGTATGTGACTGTTTCTGGACCAATCAAAGGCCAGGATTGTTTCTTAGCAGTGGGTGGGATGGATATTTGTTTTTGAACAGCTGATTTATCTCAAGAGAAACACAATGTGCAGTTTCACTGGTGCAGTTCAACTTTGCCTGACGAAATGTTGAATAGTTGCACTTCACCAACAACGTTTGCCAGCAAACTGCTACTATGGGAAACTTCACCAGGCAAAGAACTATGGGAAAGAGGACATTCACATTATGTGAAATTAAGAAACGTGTAGTGTAAATTTCCCACCTTTACATAACCTGGGTAGAGCTCGTTTATTTACTTATCAGTTCAAGAACCCGATGACGTAAGTTAAGCAGAAGCCTTGTATGGAAAGCTTTACTTAAGGCTGCCCCTCAACTGATGTCACAGGGTCCTGACACTCAGAAGTAATTAAACCAGGGTTGTCTGGCACCAACAATAGCTGCTCCAGCATTTCAAAAGTTGAATAAAATTGATATCATCAGGTAAAATAAAATAGGACAATAACATATCTTGACATACATAGATACAATAATGCATAGACATGCACACTGCAACACACATGCACACAGCAACACACAGACACACTGCTACACACTCAGTGACATGCACAGACAAACAGATACACTAATACACATAGAGGTGAACACATCGGCAAAATAAATAAAAAGTAACATCTGATACACCTTAACAAAAAATGATTTACCTATATCGGTGTGAAAATCATTTTGTCGACACCGATATGTGTGAAGGCAATATGCCACCCTGCATTACAGTGCCAAGCATGCGGCTTCCGGGATGTATAGTGCCAAAGTGCTGTCCCGGGAAACAGTCCCCACCTGCACCACCCAAAACTAAAGATAAATTCCTCCGGGGTTGGCATGCCCTGGAAGGGGCAGAAATTGTGTGGGCATAAAGCACAGCATGAGTGAGGGGTGATCTAAAATCAAGATTGCCCCTGTCACTCTCGCCCTTGTTGCAGTTCCAGAATTAAGTCACTGCATTAGTGGTATACCACAAAAAGCAAAGGTCTAAAACTTACAGTATGTAATGTCCTCTATATACACTATTGACATAATGTACTTCATGTGTCATTTTAAGCAACTGTTAAACAACAGAATATCAATAATTAGGCACTTCATAATTTTAGTATTTTACTAATATCTAAATGCATCTGATTCCAAATCATCCAGCCCAGCATTAGATGGATGGATGAATGAATGAATGAATGAATGAATGAATGAATGAATGAGTGAATGAACGAACCCAGGGGACCTCCTCTACTTCGATTTCAGTAAAGTCTTTGATTTGGTGGCAGACAACCACCAGTCAAAACAGTTGGAGGACCTGGGTGCAGCCAAGTGCATAGTCAGTTTGGGAGGTAATTGACTTAGGGACAGAAAACGGAGACTAGTGGCCAATGGGGTGAAGTCTGATGAAGGCTCAGTCACTAGTGGTGTGCCCCAAGGTTCAGTGTTGGGGCCAGTCCTGTTTAATGCCTTTATCAGTGACATCGGCATTGGTATTCAGGACATAATTGCCCTATTCACAGAAGATACTAAGCTAGGATGAAGGTTTGACAGTGAGGAGGTGGTTAAGGACCTATAGCAAAATCCTACAGAGGCTGTAAAGATGGTCCAATGTCTGGTAGCTGACGTTCAATGCCAAAATATGTAAGGTGATGCATTTGAGTAAAGGGAACCCAAGGACAGAGTACCACCTCAGTGGAGTCCAGCTCAGCGCCATGCAGGAAGGACAGGACCTAGGTTTCATCATAAGCAGCACCCTAAAACAGACAAGCCAATGCAGCAAAGCTTATAGCAAGGCCAACAAAATGCTGGGGCGTATAAGGGTGAGATTCGACAGCAAGAGGAAGGAAGTATATTTCTAGATGTTTAGACCTCAATTGTTGCAGACAAATCTTGAAGGCTGAATAACCAACTTCTGAAGTCCCCTGAATTTCTGAAGCACATTGATAATTTTATAACCTCTTTTTTGGAAATTAACCCCCCCTCTATGCTTAAATTAGATGTGTTGTGGGGGGCTTTGAAGTGTGCACTCAGTGGGGAAATGATATACCTCTCCTCTAAGCGTAAGAAACAAAAAGCCAGGAGATATCAGCCCTTTTAGATCAAATTCAACAATTAGAGCTCCAACTCTTGCCCTCTTCTTAGGATGTTTGGCAGCATTTAGAATCACTTAGAGCTCAATATAATGATCTCTTGAGTGAACGCGCTGAACACCTAATGTTACATTCTAGAATTCATTATTTTGATCAGAGTGAAAGGGCTGATAAGCTTCTTGCCTTCTGTTTGTGGACTCAGATGGCAGATAGTATAATCCCCTCTCTCATTTCAGGCTTTGATCAACTGATTAATTCCCTTCTGGATGTCATGGTTGAGTTTAAGGAATATTATCAAATGTTATATACTCCCATGGTAGAATCTCCCTGCCGATTCAATTCAAGACTTTTTTTCAAGACATTGATCCACCATGTTTGTCTTCTACCCAGATGGACTACCTGGCATCTGCACTAACCTTGTCTGAGGTTGAAATGGCTATTGACTCCCTACCACCAGATAAGGCACCAGGACCAGATGGCTCCACATCTAACTTTTATAAAAAACTCAAGAATTGTCTGGCTCCCGTTTAATTGAAAACATATCATTATATTTTCTTTTGCATGGTACCCTAAAATGTATCTTTTACTGAAGCCCTCCTAGTGGTTTTATTAAAACCTGGTAAAGATCCCTTTAAAGTCACTAGTTATAGGCCCATCTCACTCAAATACTGGCAAAAATCTTGGCTACTCGCTTAAACAAGGTGTGGAATTCCCTGATTAGTAGAGAACAAGTGGGCTTTGTTCCGGGTAGACTTTCTGCAGACCATCTAAGGAAGTTAATGCACCTATTCTCTGAATCCAGGGATTCCTCCACCCCTGTGGCATTGGTCTCCCTGGATGCAGAGAATCCTTTTGACAGGGACTCCTGTTTTTTTTTTCCTTTGTTTAAACCTTTGCCCTTATATCACATCCCTTCATCTTTTATTAAACAGTTAAAAGTCTTATATTCCCATCCCTCAGCTTGGGTTTTATGTAATGGGGCCAAATCAGATTTACTGCATCTCCAGCAGGGCATCAGACAGGGATGCCCTTTGTCTCCTTTTCTTTTCAATCTCTTTCTAGAACCCCTGATAAGGAAAATCAATGTTACCCCACAAATACAAGGTATTTTGATTGGACAGCAACAATACAAAGTATCTGTTTATGCAGATGACATTTTACTACATTTATGTTATTCAGAAACCTCCCTGCCTGCTGCCCTTCAGGTAATACAACAATTGGGGTATCTCCCCAATTACAAACTAAATTTGGATAAAACTGAAATAATGCTAATGAATGCCCATACAGTAAGGGCAAATCTGGATCACCGAGGTCTAGTCTGGGTAAAGGACAAACTTAAGTATTTAGGAATATACATCAGCACCTCCCCCGCTAAAATGAAACATTACAATTTAGATGGATTGGTTGATCAAATTAAACGAGACCTGGCCCATTGGAGCTTACTTCCCGTTTCTTTTTGGGGGAGAGTAAGTATTATAAAAATTAATGTATTGCATTGGGTATTATATCCCCTGCTTATGCTTGCTCAGATTTTATATCAAATATGGTTTGCAAATCTCCATAGAATCTTATCTAATTTTCTATGGGAGGGTAAGCCACCTCATACAGCTTTTTCGAACTTGATGGCACCCAGGCATGAAGGAGGTCTCCGTCTTCCTAATTTTTACCTATATTATTTGGTGAGTCACAGTATATGATACCTCCAGTTGTACATGCAAGGCAAGGCAAGGCAAATTTCATTTTTCAGGTACCCAATCCCAGAGGCTCTGGGCACCGTACAATCAAGCACCAAATTAAAACACAATAAATAAAATATAAACATTCCAATAAATACTAAAATCCAAACCAAAATGAGAGTCTGAATTGTGAGCAAGAATTTTTAAGATGCCAAAATTCAAAAGTCTCAAGACATTGTCTAAAGAACAGTGTCTGGAAAAGCCTGGCTGAATAAAAAGATCTTGAGGTGGGCTTTGAATGCCTCAACTGAAGGGGCCTCCCTTACTGATGCAGAAAGTGAATTCCACAGGATGGGCCGGTGACATTAAAGACTCTGTCACCAGCAGTTTTTAACCTTGTCCTGGGAATCGCAAGGAGGCCCCTAGAGGAGGATCGGAGGGAATGGACAGGGGCAGCAGGTGTTAGAAGGTCCGACAGGTAGCCAGGGCCCAGTCCATGTAGGGCCTTAAAGATGTGCAAGCCCACCTTAAAGAGAACCCTCCATTGAACAGGCAGCCAGTGCAGTTCATGCAGCACTGGAGTGATGTGACAGTATTTAGGCTGACCCGTCAACAGCCAGGCCGCTGCATTCTACACTAGCTGAAGTCAACGGAGAGTACCTCCAGAGACCCTTAGATAAAGTGCATTACAGTAGTCAGGCCTAGATGTCATGAATGCATGTACCAAGGTGGGGAGGTCCAGGGGTGAAACCAGGTGTTTGATCCTAGCAATATTCCTAAGATGGAAAAAGCTGGACCGGACAATGGATGACACCTGAAATTTAAATGGCAATCCATCATCAAGGAAAATGCAAAGATTACACACCCTATAGGAGGCCTTCAATGACACAGATCCCAGAACCAATCCAGTCTCTGCACCAGAGGCCATCCTATCATGCCTCCTGTTCGACTCCACTACCAGTACCTCCAAATTATCGGGGTTCAGTCACAACCAGCTACAGGCCATCCAGTCATTAATCTCAGACAGGCAGTTGTTCAGTATGTCCACCACATCAGATGTCCCAGGGGCAAAGGATAGATACAGCTGGGTATCATCAACATAGCAATGAAACTCCAAACTATACTTCCTAATGATCCCACCCAGGGGCTGCATATACACGGCAAACAACACTGGTGACAAGATCGAACCCTGAGGTACTTCACAAGACAGAAGGCTATGGGAGGAGGAGAAATTCTCCATCACAGCTCTTTGCCTCTTGTTCATCAGATAGGACTCAAACCAGTGGATGACAGTGCCAGCGAGTCTACAAAATTTCCTCAGGAGGTCAAGTAACACACAATGGTCCACCATGTCAAAAGCTGAGGCGAGATCAAGGAGAACAAGAATTGTCCCCTCTTCTCAATCTCTTGCCCTGAGATCATTATGCACCCGAACTAATGCAGTTTCCGTACAATGCCCAGCATGAAACCCAGACTGGAGCAGCTCGTAGATATCAAAGGCCACAAGGTGTTCTCCCAGCTGCTGTGCCACAATCTTCTCTACAATCTTCTCCCAAAAATGGAAGGTTGGAGACAGGACGGTAATTTGCCTTGACATCAGAGTCTAATGATGGTTTCTTCAAAAAGGGTCTCACCAGTTCCTCCTTCAAGGCATCTGGGAAGACCCCCTCCGAAAAAGAACATCGGACTATCAAGGCAAACACTTGGCCTACAGTGTCAACACATCCCATTAAGAAATGAGCTGGCACTGGGTCCAGTTCGCAATATGTATTCTTCAGCCTCGAGACCACCTCAATGACCTCGGCCACCTCCACTGGTTTAAGCTCCCCCCAACCAGGCGGAGTGCACCTTGGACAATCCAGGCAACCACTGTCAGCCACACTGTGGCTCACTGGTAGAATTCCCTGCCTGATGGCGGACACTGTGTCCGAGAAGAACCGAGCAAACTCATTGCATAAAGCATCAGAAAACACTTTTCTTGGTCATAAACAAGTTGGATGTAGTAGCCTGTCCACAGTCCAAAAAAGCATAGCAAACTCCCTGGACAGGAACACTGCCTTCTTATGGTTGATTGTCCCCGGTACACCACATAGTGTGCATGCAGGGCCAGTCTGTCCACCTCTAGTCCGGTCCTCCACCAACAGCGCTCCAACCTCTGACCCTTTATCTTCATCACCTTGAGGTCCCCATTGAACCACGGTGACCTCAAGTGAGAGGATCTGGGTCATACACGGACCGGTACAAAGGAGTTGAGTGCCCCAGACATCGCCTCATTATAGGCAGTAACTGCTACACCCACACCCCCTATGCATGCACTGCCCACACTAGATAGGTCTGTCACTGCCAGAAAACCCTCTGAGGTCAAACCCCTCAAACGGTAGCTTACCATTTCTGCAGGGGGAGGAATCACAGAGGGGGCCCTGAGCAAGAACTCCACTGTGCAATGATCACCCCAAACGACTCAATCAGTCTTGAAGTTATAAATCTCAAGCCCCAGAGAGAAGACCAAATCTAACATGTGACCACACTGGTGAATCACGGTAGAAACCTCTGGTGACAGGCCCAGAGATGCCATCATCTTGAGGAAGTGATAACGTAGCCTAAATGACTCATCATTGGCCCAAACATTGAAGTCCCCCAGAACTAAACACCTGGGGCCTCCAATGTTTCACCGACAACAAAGTTGGCTATTTCCTGTAAGAACTCTCTTACCATCCCAGAGGGGCACTAAATCAGGAGAATCCTGCAACCTGCACCCAGACCACCACGGATGGCCACACATTCAAAAGAACTCTGTGTTCTCACTGGATGCATGGTGAAGCACAGTCAGATCTAAAACAGATGGCCACACCCCTGCCCCTGCATTCCACTCTGGGTCAATGTGCAACAGTGGGGGGGGACGGCAGCCTCTAAAGCCGGGCCAGCTTCGTCCCCTATCAAAGTCTCTGTAATGCATGCCAGATCGACCAACGAAACCAGGTCCGCAATCATTGCGGTCTCATTTCTGATCGATCTGGCATTGCACAGCACCACCCTCAGGGGATTGGTGGACAGTGCAGCCCTTTTGGCTGCCTGCCAACTCGGTCTCATGAGAACCCTGGAGATGGGAACCAAACACGTCTGGTCTCTTTCTAAAACCCGTCCAAATCCAGGGCACCTTCTGCACCTGACCATCTCTATCCTGCCCCCTTCCAATGTGCACAAGACGCCCCTCCAACTTTGACCCGTGCCGCACCTCCTAATCTCAGCCCCCCTGACAGTGATGTGCTGTGATGTTAGACACTGAGAGTCAATGATGGGATGCAAATCAAAGAGCTGGGATGCCCCATACACAATTCTAGCCCACCACTACTCCCCGGACACCCCCTGAAACGAGTCAGCCGACTAAGGCCCACAACACAGCAAAAAACTTACTAATAAATAGCCCACACACACAACGATCATACACTAGTACAATCAAACCTAACCCACATACACCACACAAACAACCACTAACTTCTATCCCACCCAATCACCCTTTTTCCAAAAAAGTAAGAATAATCACAATAAAATTATTGTATGGGGAAAACCGACCGCAAGTACATAAGTATGCTGCAGAAATGCAGATTATTAAACAAACCATATCCAATGTCCAGAGCTGGAAAAGAACTAAGTGCCCAGTCAAAAGTCCAAGCCTTTCCCAGGCTTGTAGCCACATATGTGCAGAGGGAGCAAAGTCATCACATCACCATAGTTCCCAGATCTCACAAACTGCACGTTCAAATACTGGAATGTTTGGTCATCAAGAGTACCTCCAAGAAAGCTCCAAAACACTGCTCTCCTCTCACCAGAGCAGCTTTGGAAGTCAAGATGTTACAGATGGAAAGGCACTCACCCCACGAACAGGAAAGTCCATCGATGAAAAAGCGGACAACTCTCCTAAGTCCTCAGATTCCCGGCTTAGATCCTTGATACAACACAGTTCATCCCTGCAGTGCAGATCAGTCCAAAAGCAAAGGACAGAGCACTTTAACAGTCATCAGAAGGAGCCCCAGAGTAGGGCATACATTGCCCCCAAAACCAGATGAAAATAAGAGGCCCCCTCTCTCCAGCCCAGGATCTACACCACAGATTACTTTCAGGCAGTGGGAGACAGGCGAGTTTCCCCCGTTAAGTAGCAGAGCTCCCACCTCCTGCCACACCAGTTACATCCACCACTCAACCACCACCCTGAGCACCGTGGATTCCCTAAACCCATGACACAGCCTCCGGTAGCAGTTAAACAGGGTTCCTTCATTGTGCAGGATGTCAGCCAAAAATCCAGCCACAATAAATGGCTAATAGTCCACAACCTCAACCAGACGGCCAATGCTTCAGTCCTCTGACAGCACCCGCTACTCTTCCTCCTGCCCTGGGGTGAGTACCACGACTTTGATTAGCTCCTTCACGACCACACATAGCCACCAGCTGTTCAATATCCTGCAGTGACTTTACTGAGTGTTTCCCTGACTAAAAAATAAATCTAAAACTCCTATGCTACCTCACTTTGCATGCTCTGCCTAACATATACTCCTCTAACCTAAACACTAACTAAAAATCTTAATGAGGCCAAAAAACAGGACCTCTTCCCCAACTTTAGCTATAATATTAGCTAATTCAAATGCTAATCCAAACGCTAGCCAGAAAATCTCCGAGCAGCGTTTACTGACAAATTTTTTCAGCTCAGGCACTACGGCCCAAGCAGATGGCAACCCAGCATGGCCACCATCTTTACAGGAATTCTCTAGATGGTCTTTTTTTTTTGTTAGCTACCAATTTTTCTTCTTCGGCCCACATCCAGCCGCCATTCTGGTCCACGCCCCAACTCCACTTAAGGTCCTCATTTCCTGGCCAAACCCCACAGCTTGCCCCCCATAGCAGGGTGGTGGTGAGCCCCCAGTACTCATCACCATATCCAGATCCAGTCTTCTGCTAGGAGTGACACCCCTGGAGCCACATGCCAACCCAGAATGACCATCAAGCCACTCAACCATTTTCCCTGTGTTTCCCCCTTGGAGCTGGGGCATGCAAAGATGTCAGCAGCAGCAATGTTCATGCTCCTATGCATGCTCTTCCAGGTGCCTGCCCCATCCCTGCCCACCTTGACAGCATTGGCATGTTTCCCCCCAGCCTCCTCTAGGGGCCAGGCATTCACCAACTGCTGGAAACCCCCTTCCAGGAAAAGGAGACCAGTCTATTGGATGCTTGATTCTTCTCCTCCCCTGATGACCCCCAGCAGCCCATGCTCATTCCTGAACATGGGTTGCTGGCATGCCGCTAGGTGTGACATTCAGCGCCTCAACCCTCAGCGCCACCGGGCAGGCATTCTCTAGATGATCTTGGGTTAAATTATACACCTCAATGACTAGATATTGATAGAATTCTCTTTGCTCAATCAAGGATAAATATTACTGCGTTATTGTATATCCCATGTAATAAATTACCTTGTTTACTTTGCAATACCCCACTGGATGTATCTCTTCATACACACCGACAACTATGTTCTTTGCTTTGCTTGGACTCCATGAAAGATTCCTTGCAACCTTTATTGAGGAATTTGAATTTTAAAATTGGTGGGCACACTCTCACCTCTACATTTTGGCCCCATGCAGAAGCTAAACTGGTGTAACATATATTCCAGGATGCATTTTTATTACAGTTCTCGGAAGTGCAGTTAAAATTCCAAATTCCCAACAAACAATATTTTAAATATTTTCAAATCTCCCATCTATTGAATTGGCATTTTGGAACAGGTCCCTGGCTGAAGACGAATAGCCAACAGATACTTAGTTTGGCACATAAAATGTCAGCTCCTCATGCTATCTCATTTTTTTATAATAAGCTATATGAGTTACTTCCCAAATAGGGAAATGGGGGTTGCCTCTTATTGGGACTAAGCTATCCCTCCATCTAATCAACTTTATGACTGGCCTTGTCTCTGGAAGTGTACCTATAAATATAACAAGTGGGATAGATACCATTGTACGCAATTTCAAATATAGCATAACCTTTATTATACTCCTGTTAAGTTGAATAAAATGAGTAGGCTAGCAGCTCCTCTTTGCACACACTGTAATAAAGAACAGGGCACCACAAAATACATTTTGTGGGAATGTGAAAAAGTTGTTTTCTAGGACACCATCCGACAACATCTAGACACTCTTTTAGGACTTGATGCAGCGTTTCATCCTGAAGTATGCCTCCTAGGATCATTTGGTCACACTTTGGTTGATAAACAGTGTAGACATGTGGCTATAATATCTGCTTGTGCTAAAAAAGTTATTTTGAGACACTGTTGTGACCAAGTTATTCCTACTTTTCTGGAATGGCATAGAGAAATTATTTTTGCTTTACAAGCAGAGAAAATGGTCACTAGTATGATGGATCAACTGTCCCAGTTTAAGCAAATATGGGAACCTTTATATGTACTATTATTAACCCTAAACACTGATTAATAGTGATTGCTCACCTTCTTTGTGGGATCTGGATGTGTGGGTGTGGCTCCCTCCTTTACATGTAGATTACTGCACTTTGCAGGGTTATTTCATATGATATTTATATATATATATATATATATATATATATATATATATATATATATATATGTTACTTCTTTAACGTTATTCATTTTATTTGGATTATCAGCTGCCTATGATTAAATATTTTCGACCTCTGTTGATCTTCTTCCGGAGAAGGAGGTTTGGGGTTGGTGGATGGGATATGTTGTTCGTTGTTAATAATTTTTTTTCCTTCATTATCTGTTTTTGGTGTTATATGTTTATGGCTGGACTGTTTAATGTTATTGGATTGTATCTTTTCTTGTGAAACTTTAAAGTATATTCAATTCAAAAAAAAGAGAAAGGAGGTACTACTGCAACTCTACAGGTCCCTGGTAAGGCCCCATCTGGAGTACTATGTCCAGTTTTGGAGTCCACATCTGAAAAAGGATATAAACACATTGGAGGCTATTCAGAGAAGAGTGACCAAAATGATCCAGGGCCTTCAAGGACACTTGTATGAGGAGTGTCTGGAAGCATTAAATATGTTCTCATTGGAGACAAGGGGGGGGGGACAATTGAAACATGCAAGTTCCTGAGAGGAATAAATAAAGTGCCATCTTCTGACCTGTTCAACAGAGTCTCTGACTCTAACACTAGAGAGCACCAGTGGACGTTGGGGGGGGGCTTCAAGAGAGAGCTTAGAAAACACTATTTTACTGCAAGCGTCATGCAGCCATGGAATAAACTACCAGCTGAAGTAATGGAAGCAAAGTCCATGACATCATTAAAGCTGGGGTAGGACAAGGCTAAAGCATGATCAAAAGCAAAAGGAGCAGTCGGAGGCATTAAGCAGAAGGGGGATTAGGTCCTGGGATCTGAGCGGGTTCAAGGAACACATGGGTAGACTAGATGAACCCTTGGTCTCCTTCTGACATCTTTTTTCCCCCCTATGTTTCTTCGTTTACTATGTTCCTATGAAAACTTACAATGTAAAAGCAATTATAAACATTATAATAACTGACCAGCTTTGCCCTCGGGGTTTATGTAGCATCCCACACCTCAGGCAACCATTAATTTCTCATTAAGGACACTTCCCCATCCATTATTGTATATATAATTACTGGTCCTCATTTTTTCTCACAGGGGAAACCTGGCTGTAATTTTGCTGTTATAACCAGCTGGTTATAACAGCAAACACGTGTCGGGTTTCCCTAGGTCTGCCCTTTTCCTCGACACTGGCCAGCTTTCTTTGCCACTCAATGCTTCACTGCTAGTAAGACTCAGCATTTAGAACATTTAAAATAAAACAATAAAAATAAAAAACAATAACTGGGCTACAAAAATGCTTTGGACTGGGCTGCTTTTCAAAAAAAAAAAAAGAAAAGAAAAATGTTCTTTCCCCACTCCCGAACAAAGATTGCATTGAAACCATACTGGTCCAGGGCTCCACAGCAGATGTTGGTTTATTTTATATAATTGCTGTGGTGAAAAAAATGATTCCAAGCAATTATATAAAATAAAGGCTGGGTAGGTGGCTAATTTACATCCTGATGTATCTGTGGATATTTTAACCCCCGCTTGCTTTGGGGTTTATAGCATCCCACACCTCAGGGTGTGTGTAAAATTCTTGTTATAACCCCATACCCAGCCATTATTCTCTATATAGTATATGGTCAGGGTGTATTGTGTATGGAAATCAGTGGTTCCTCAAAAGTTGTTGTGCACATTCAAAAAGTTCTTCTGCACATTCTAACAGTTGTGCATGTTCTAAAAGTCATGCAAGTTCTGTCATTGGTGCTCCTGTGTACCTGCTCATGCTGACTCCCATCTGGCACCTGCTTTCATTTTCAATTAACGTGAATTGTGCAAGGCAAAGCCTGTCTTCATGACAGCACTAGCAATTTGCAATGCCTGCCCTCATGGTGTTTGAGGGGATTCACCTCAGACCACAGTAATGCTTACTAGGCAGAGCCTCTCCTTGGCTTACTCACTCTTTGTGTACCAGTACTTAGTCACTTTCTATGTACCAAGTTTTACAGTTTTTTTTTTAATATATAAGAAGTGCTTACTCAGCAGAGCCACTCCTCAACACTCTCTCTCTCTCTCGTCCATGTACTTAGGTAGTTCAGGAGCTGAGAAGGTTTAAGCCCATTATTAGCTCCATTGCCTGAGTAATACTTCATATCTAAGTTCATTACGTGTTTATCCAGTTTATTTTTAAACTCTTTAGTAGTCTTACCAATTATGACATCTAGTAGAAGGGAATGTCAAATATTTACAATTGTATTAGTAAGGAAATATTTTCTTTTATTAGTGTTGAAATGCTTCTCCAGGATTTGAAGTGGATGGCCCTTGTCTCAGCTATGCCAGGCTGGAATTCAATATTCAGTTCATTCTAAGTCATCAGCAGATCTCCCCTCAACTTTCTTAGAAATAGTGGCATGAGCTGCAATAAGTTTAGACATTATTCATATGTTTCCTCCCATATGCTGTGTATCAACTCAGCTGCCCTTCGCTGGACTCATGCTGCCTTATTTGTCCTACCTTATAAGGACACCAGAGAGGAGTTGCAAAGTCTAGATGGGGTCTAAGGGGAAAATTATTTCTCTGTTGCAAGGAAATGTTATGTTTGATGGACCACAGTACCTATTTGATCTTGCTATTATTTCATTGCATTGTTTCTGAGACTCAGTCGGATGTAATGATTACTCCCAGATCTCTTTCACTGGAACTTTCTAATAACTGTTGTGATCCCAAATTATAAGAGAATTTTTGGTTGTTATGTCCCCAGTGCATTACTTTAGATATTTTGCTATTAAATTTCATTTCCCACGTGTTACTCCAATTGAATATATCATCTAGATTAGCTTGAATATGTTGAGATTGCATTGGTGTTGCAGAAGATCTACCAATTTTGAAATCATCAGCATACTTAAGTTCCAACAATTTATGTTCATACTACAGTCAGCTATGAGTATGTGAAGATCAGTGGGCTCAGAAAAGAGCCTTGAGACACTCCACTAGTAACCTTGTGGTGGCTAGATTTTAATCCCTTTATTTTGCCTGATTGGGTTCTGTCCTCCAGGCACTTCATGGTCCACCTAACTAAGCATGGATCAATGTTTGCCTCAGTCATTTTTCAATAATTGCCAAGTGAGAGACAAGACTGAATGCTTTACAAAAGTCCAGAAATAGTATGTCTCACGGTGTTCTAGTATCCATCGAGGCACTTATGTTTTTGTAAAAGCAAAGCAGATTAGTAGTACATTACCTTCCTGTTTTGAACCCATGCTGTTCCAGGTCAAGAATATGAATTTGTCTATAATTTTTTGTTTCCTTTTATAATGTAGTCCTTTTTTTTTAATTAAATAAACTTTATTAAAGATTTAACAAGTACAAGAATTATGTGTTTCAAGATCTCTGGCACAGATGTCAGACTTATAGGGCTGTAGTTACTAATATTTGTTTGCTCCCCTTTGTGTGAATTGGAGTGAGTTTGTCTATTCTCCAGTCTATAGGGAGTTCCCTGTGTTTAGTGAATCTTAAAAAATATTGCAGAGATGTTTGCTAATATGCTGACTCATAATTTTTAACATGCTCTTAGAGATATTGTCTGTACTGGGGGATGAGTAAGTTTTGAGTTGTAAGATTTTTTTCTATGACTATTTCTACTGTTATTTGCCAGATAACATTTGTACTAATTGCAGATAATAGAGACTACTTATTTTCTGGCACATATAAAGACCCAAACTAGTGATCAAAACAGTTTGCCATTTCAAGAGGGTCTATAATATTGCTAACTATTTTGCTCAGAAGCTCTTGACAACTCTTTCTGCTGCAAAGGCTCACTCACTCCCTCCTCCCTTACAGACAGAACTAAGTTTCAACCCTTGATTATCCTGATAGTTTACCTTCAGCCTTCTTGTAACTTAATGGCATTCTTTTATTTTATCTGCCAGTTCTTTTCTGCATGGTACAAAGTGTGTGGATACAGTGAAATCTTCCCTACAATATAATGGAGTTATTGTTGGTGAAAGGTGAGGGATTGACATCACTAGAAACTGAAACCCTCAGTTTATCCATAGAGATAGGTACAGTGTGGGTTGAGACACCATGTGGTGAATGTAGTGATGTTGATCAGTGAGGGGCTGACAGCTCCCAAGCCTTCTTAATTCACTGTTACAGGTTTAGTGCAGAGTTTCTCCACACTGTAATGAATATATAGTGGTGATGAAAGGTGAGGTGCTGACTGCTCTGGAGACCTCTGTTTATCCACAGATACAGGTACAGTGTAGTGTTTCTCTACACTGTGATGAAATGTAGTGATGGTGAAAGGTGAGGGGCTGACTGCTTTGGTGACCCCTGTTTATCCACAGGGACATATATAGCACAGGCTTTCTCCACACTGATGAATGTGGCAGTGGTGAAATATGAGATTCTGACAGCTCTGGGGCCCTCAGTTTATCCCACGGACAGGTACAGTGCAGGCTGTCCATACTGTAATGAATGTAACAGTGATGAAAGTTGAGGGACTGACAGCTCTGGAGCCTCCAGTTCATACAGGGACAGGTACAGTGTAGGCTTTCTCTACCCTGTAATGAAAGTAGTCATTTCCATAAGTGAATGACTGACAGCTCTGGAAACCCCTGTTTATCCACTGATACATGTAGAGTGCAAGATTTCTCAGTACTGTGACATATTTAGTGTTGGCAAAAGGTGAGGGACTGACAATTCTGGAGCCTGAAGCCCTGTGATTATCTGAATAGGTACAAAGAGGGCAGATACAGTGCAAGCTTCCCTACAATATAATGGATTTAGTGTTGGTTAAAGGTGAGGGCTGACATCACTGGAAACTGAAACCCTAAGTTTATCCACAGCGATAGGTATAGTGTGGTTAGAGACAGTGCAGGCTTATCCTAACTGTGATGTGGTTTTTAGTGATGGTGAGATGTGAATGACTGACAGCTCTGGAGAGTGCAGACTCCTGTTCATCCACAGGGACAGGTACAGGGTAGGTGTTCTCCACACTGTGATGAATTTAGTTTTGGTGAAAGGTAAGGGTCTGACAGCACTAGAGAATGAAGCCATCTGTTTATCCAATGAGCCAGGCATGGTACAGGCAGGTTCAGTATGTATTTATTGCTGGTGAAAGGTAAAGGGCTAATTGCTCTGGGCAATAAAGCCCTCTGTTTATCCACAGGAGCAGGTGCAGTATAAGCAGGTGGAGTATACAGTTGTGTGCATGTTATGAATGATTATACAAGTGGCAGTGGTGGGACTCAAACAAGAATGTCAGAGCACATACAACTGTGCTTCTGCTATTGGATCTGTGTTGTTTTAATAGTTTTTTATACATCCTGTTAGCAGAAAAGTCTAAGCACATTTGAATATCATACAATCTATATATCACTCCCCCCCCACACACATACATACACATACAAACACACGTTTGTGTCAGCCAGGAACTGTGGCACACAATCTTTCATCTGTGCTAGATGTTTTTTATCCTTTTCACAACTATCAATAATATCAATTTTTAAAGTGTTTTCAAAAAGTTGTGCTAAAATCTTGGCCCCAGATTTGTTAACATGTAACCCATCCTTAGAGTATAAGTTTAGTTTGTTATGGAAACTTGCCCATGTAACTACACATTTTAACCTAGATTTTCCATACCAATTGGCTAGTTTGATGTTAATTCTTTTGATTGTATTGTTTTTTTCATTACTGATACTTTACACCCCTTTGCTTTCAATTCATTACCCATCTCAAGGATTTCATGACATATGTACTTCTCATGAAAGTAGCCTATACCATTTGTACGCACATGAAATACATCTTGGGTATTTATGCCTTGTGTGTTGATGAGTTTTCCTGTTTGTTGATGTACATCTGAAATTCTAGCCCCAGGAAGACAGGTCACTATAGTATTCTCTCTATTGTTCTTACAAAGATGGGTATCTATAAATTTGTGTATGGAGTCACCTACTACGAGAATTCTGTTAGTGGTGTCAAGTAGTGATGTTTATATATGGGGCACAGTGTGTTCATCATCAGTATGTTCTGGAACTGTGAATTTGTTATTTGTACAAAAAGGCATGGACTTTGGGGATTGGGCCTTTCTTCTTTTCCTTCTAACATTATTCTGTACCATGCACCGATCATCCTCCTGAGAGTCCTGTAGCTCCCTATCCTTTTTATGGGACCCTCCATCCATAACCATACCAATTGCCTTCCCTGTAGAGTACAGTCTGTTGTCTAACTCGGGGGGTACTGTTTGTTCTTCCCTTCCTTTTTTGTAGCCTCTTTCTTCTATCAATAAACTAGTGTCAGATCCATTTTCTTCCCTCGTGTGCTTTCTACCTTCTTTTTCTGAGCATACTATTAGCTGGTTCTCTGCTATGATACTCTTGACAAATGTTTCGATCTTGTTAACCTCTTCAGCGCTGTCAGTTTGAGCTTTTTCACGTTCAATTGTAAGTTCAGGAAGATCAATGCATTTCACACACACACATGGTTATTTATCTGTTCTAAGCTGAGTGAACAGCAATACCTGTTCATGAGGTACATTTAAGAACAGAGCCTTCCTTGCACAGTAGTTTCAAAAAATCTTTAGCTACCTCCATTTGTTTTTGTTTGTTTGTTTTGTTCTACCTTCTCCCTACTACTTCTTACTCAAAGGAGCTCAAAATAATTTGTCTCTTATCCTGTGGAGTGAGGGGGTGATAGAGTAAGTTCACTACCCTGGCTGCCTTGGTGGATGCAGACAGACATGCTTGCCTCTGCCTGCATGTCACCACTGCTCTCAGAGGCATCTTTTAAGTATTGTTTGAACTGGAAGTGGGTGTCTGCTGACTTCTGGTACTCTAACTCCCACCAAACTTACTTTGTAGCACTATGGTGCTGTATAGTGCAGTTAAAACCATGCTATGGCACTTATGAGGTGTTGTAAAGCAGTCCTCTGTACAGAGTAATTTAGAGTTGTGGTGTCCAGTCTGTCCATGCTACAGATGTCAACCAGAGTCAAAGGTCACACACCAAAACTGTTCCGGCTATGCTGCTTAGCCCTGTTTGTGACTTGTAGAATTTAAAATGAATGATTGGCCACGGCCTCCTTCAATGGAAGGAATTTTCGTGTAAGCTGTTACTTCGCTTCTTCAGAACACCCAACCTCCAGGCCAAATATATATCTGCCCATGGAGTGGATTGCTGGAGGAGATGTGGTTTCTCTCCTGCCATGCACAGCCTCATCTTTTGGAGCTGCCCAGCTCTGTGGCATTTTATAGCGGACTTAGAGATAGCTTTGACTGAAATATTCTCAACTCTGGTACAGCTCTCCGAGACCTTCATTTTATTTAATTTAATGGTTTCCTGGAGGAGTTGTGTGACCAGACCTCTAGGGGATTGTTAAGTATTAGCCTCCTCACAGCTAAAAAAGCTATTATTAGATGGTGGCTCTCAGAGGCCTCCTTCCCCAACCATACAAAATTGGCAGGACATCACAGGAGTTTATCATATGGAGAGGATAGTGGCCTTGACCTGACATGCTAAAGATGGTTTGAGTTATTATGGAGAAGATGGGTTTTACATGTGATGTGGTATTGGCCTAGTTTTGTCCAGTGATGAGGAGAGGGAAGCAGCTGTTATGACACTAATCATAACCAAGCTTATCCTTTTGGGGAGGATAGCCAACTATGTTAGGGGTCCCCTTCCCTCCCATGGGAGAATTGCCTGACCTAGGTCCCTTTCTACCCATTCTTCTTCCTCTCCCCACATGATATTAAATGAGATTAGCAAGTACTATTAAGGGTAATCAACTTACATATGAAGATACACTTCAGACTTGGGGTTTATATTTCTTATTTGCTTGGGGCAGCACTCCATTTATATTTATATTTAATTATATTTTTGTATTTTAATTATATAGATAATTCTAAATATTTGTGTTATAGATTAATTTTTCACTATTTATATTAAATACATATGGTGATTATTTGAATTGTGTAATGCAGGCATGATTGTCTGACTATAGCTGGTTGCACCAATTGTATAGTGTTCAATTGATAGAATGTTTTCAACGTATTCATGTTCATCTTGTTCGAAAATATTTTAACTAAAGAGTTTCAAAAAAAAAAGCTGTCACCTCAGCCATCAGCCCTCCGAAGCAATGATGCACACAGAGATATCTCTTAAGTACTTTTTGGACCTGAAGTGGGTCTCCTCCCACTTCCGGTACTCTCCATCCTATCAAACTTACTTTTTAGAACTATGAGGCTGTATAGTGCAATTAAACCCATAGTATAGTACCCCCCAAGGTGTTATAAGGCACTCCTCCATGCACAGTAATTTAGCGCTGTGGTGTGCAGTCTGTCCATGCTGCAGACGCTGACCAGAGTCAAAGGTCATACACCAAAACTGTTGCAGCTATGCTGCTTAGCCAACTTTGTAACTTGCAGAGTACAAAAGAAATTATTACAAAAAGGTAAAAAGCTGGCACCACAGCCATCAACCATCTGAAGCATTCTGCTGTTTTCTCAATCCCTCAGTGGGAACACAGGTTTGTTGTGTATGTTCACCAACACATTGTTCCTCATATTATTGCTTTTACCCCAATTTTTATGAAGCCCCAGACATGTATCTGGCTCCTCTTCCTCCTATACCTGAATCAGTTTAAAGTTGTAATACATTTTTGTTATTCTGTTTCATTTAAATTTTTTATACTTGTTAGCTAATGAGCAAAATGCCCATTTTAACAAGCAACAAGTACATAATTAAAACTGAATCAAAACAAATACAGAAAGACAAATACAGTTAAGCCAACAAACCAAACATGGGTTTTAAAAGTAACGCGTGCAAAATATGTTGTGTTTAAAATTATTATTGTATCCAAAAAGTGTTTTTCTTTGGTTACAGCAATGGAATGTTACTCATTATTATGAATCCAAAGTTTATATGAGAGGTTCATTTTGTCATTTACTCAGGCTTATATTACATTTTAGCTCATTTAGAAAACCAATATCTCTTTTCAAATTATGTAATGAAAAAAACAAATGTGAGTAAGTAAGTGGAAAATGTTAATTGACCATGTCAAACCAGCCTAAGCACATTTTTTGAGGGGGTGATCAGATGTTTGGATGGGGACATGGCCACAGACATAGTCTACTGGGACTTCAGTAATGCTTTTGATAATGTGCAGCATGCTAGGCTTTTGGCTAAATACATAAGTGCTATATACATGAGGCAGGCGGTACATGCAACCCCTGGACCAGATGTTTTGGGGACTTGCAACCCATTCAGCGGCTGCTGTTTTTTTTTTTTTTTTTGGCCCTGAACCCCTTGTCCCAGGAGCACAGCCCCCACTCCATGCCATCCCACAATGCCCAGGCTTACCCTCCTGGGTGGGGTCACCAGGTGGGTGCCCCCACAATGGATGAGAAAAGGCAGCAGAAAAAGCAGAGGAGCAGGGTGTCATATCAGGGGGACCATCTTTTTTTGTGATGCTGTGCTGCCCTGGAAGCAGGACATGCAATAATGCTCTTGGGATGAACCCAATGTCAGTCCCACCTCCCATGAATCTAGGCATCAGTTACAGCGGATCCCCCAGTCTCTGCCAGGGGTCCATATTGTGCCTGACACTCAACCCCCTCTGCCCCCCTGGAGAAGGAGAGGTGTCCCTTGGATGTTCAATCCTTCTCCCCCCCCGGCACTCCAGCTCTGGAGTCTGTTCCAAACTCAGGATGTCTGCGTTGTGAGCAGATGCTTTGTCATTGTGCCAGTGGGCTGGCTTTCAGCTGCTGTTGTACCATCTCTCAGCTGAGGATGACAGCATATGATGACCTTCTCTTGGTGTCAGCGAGATCCTGGCATTACCCAGATATACCCTCCATGTTTACGGATAAGGTGAAATGCTTGCCAGAGTGTCCCCCACAATACAGGCACACACTTCTCCTCTCTTGTTCCCTCTTTCTCTTTCTGATGTGCCCTCAGATGAACCTATCTTTCAGAACAGCAATAAAACCACACAGCAAGGTGCTTATTAGTTGTCATTCTACTTAACATTCTCTGTTTTACAGCTACAGTACTCTGGGAACCTCTAACACCAAACACACTCCTGCTTGGCATATACTGACAGGTTTGAGTCTGACTCAAGACTTGAGTCAAACCCTGAAGGTCCCCTTGTATGGGTTGAACCCTCTAACATCACTCCTAGACCACACAACCTCTCTTTTTCCTCTCAGTCACCAGCAGGTGAAGTTTTACCTCAGGACAGAGACTTTTCTACTCTGCAATAAATTTATCAGAACTCTCACCTTGCCATTTGCTTTGGGTTTACACATACACATCGTGACAACATAGCATCTGTTCAGCCGGGAGTCAGCATTGCTGTTGTGATGTTTTCTCAGGCAATCCCATTTGACAGCAGCCACAGACTCCAGACCAACATGCCATAGCTCCACTTATTCCAGACTTCCCATGGCACCTGAAGGCTACCCTGCATTGGGCACTTCACTTCAAACTTTCTCCTTTCACCAGACAATGTGTTGGGCACAACATGAAAACACATGCTTCTTCCTGCCTTCTGGCAGCAGTTAGTGAGTGCCCAAACCACTATGCTTGAGGCAGTGTCTCTGATGTCAATCCTGATGTGGGATTCTCTTCATATCTACAAAATTGGTCAGCAGCTCGACCTCTTTTGCTAAGTCTCTCACCGTCTTGAACACAGCTGGCAGCATCTCTTGGTAACAAGATAGTGATTCCCCCTTATAAATGTGAACACCCATACCACCCATGTTCAGTAGGACTGTCTCTGCACTGCATGGTCACCAGGAACTTCTCTTGAGGGATAACCCCTTAGGGTTCCACACCCTCCTGGGATCTCAAGAGGATTAATGGTGAGCTACTCTAAATGCTTCTAGATTCTGAAATCCCTGGAATAACAACTGCTGTCATTGTGCACATCCCTAGAAGCTACCAGGTAAATGAGATTTTTTTTGCATGCACTAGATCAGTAGCTGCTGCTGTGATGGGCCCTTGCCTCATCAAGTGGCCTGGCAAGTGACCTGGGGCAAAGGAGCCCTAAAAGAACACCTGTGCCCTTCTGTCACTCTGCAATCATGACACACTCTGCCAACATACAGCTGACACTCTCAGCCCCACCCACTGGACTCCCTGTCAGAAGCTCTGACAATCAGCAGACTCTGTGGTCTGGAATTGTAGTAATCAACTTAACCTTCCCCCACTGATTGGAAGGGGTTGTTACATACACATAATAAATAGTAAATTGTTAATTGACTTGGGGGCAGGAAGCAGAGGACTGTTATTGAAGGGCACCACTCTGAGTGGAGAGGGGTACTCAGCAGTGTTCCTCAGGGGTAAGTGCTTGAGCCACTGATTTTCATCATTTTAGTGGTCAGATGTCTCTCAGGTACATCAGTGTGGAAAGACACTGACCACATCACTAAAATCATGCAGGAAATAGGAGAAAACATTAATGTCCTGGTACACATGGGGACTAATGATCTCACCAGCCAGTCAGTTGTGGAGACCAAGGAACACTTGATCAGGCTGGGAGACAAACTGTCATCCATTTCATCCAGCATCTCCTTCTCTGAGATCCTGCTGGTCTGGGACAGGGAGCAGAGAGATGGAAGGTCAGAGAAGGGGAGATAGGGGAGCTAAACATGTGGCTCAAGTGCTGGTGCCAGGAAAAAGGACCCAAATTTGTAGGTAACTGGCAACAGTTTTGGGAGCGAAAGTTCTTTAAATTTGATGGACTGCATCTGATTAAAGAGGAAGTCAGTCCATTGGGGCAGAAGTTTGATGTCTTTGCAGAATATTTAAACTAGCAAAAGGCGAGAGGAGTGCAGAACCTGATACATCAAATGGGAGGAACACCCCTTCCCCTTCAGCTAGTGATCAAACAGGAGTTCAGCATGTTTATAGTTCATTTACATCACCAGGTAAGGAAAAAGGTCCAGCTCCCTATACGACACATAGGGGAAATGCCGGACCACGTCCAACAACTAACGCACTGAAATCTGGCTAATGGAAAATCATGTACACAAATGCCCGCAGTCTGGGAAACAAGATCCCAGACCTGGAGGCAAAAATGACAGAGGCTAAACTGGACATAGTAGCCATTAGCGAGACATGGTTCACAGTAACCACACTTGGGAGACTTCAGAACCCGGCTATGTACTGTTCAGAAGAGACTGAGGTGCAAAGGGGGGACTGACCATTTATGTCAACGAAAATATCAAAGCTACAGAAATTCAGAATACTCATAAGGAGCCAGAAGAACTGTGGGTCACCCTGGAAACAGAAAATGGGACAGCCATACAAACTGGGGTTATCTACAGGCTTCCAGACCAGGTGGAGGACATAGACACATTACTGTGAGAAGATACACAAAACATGACAGCTAAAGGAGAGGTTCTAATAATGGGAGACTTGAACATGCCAGATACAGATTGGTCAATACCAGCAGGAACATCTGCCAGAACTAGACACATAGTGGATTCCCTGCAGGGAGAGGGCCTCAGACAATTGGTACAACAACCCACAAGAGACAGGGCTATCCTGGATCTAGTACTGACTAATGGGGAAAGGATCACGGATCTCCAGGTAGAAGGTCGCCTGGGGGCCAGTGACCATCACATGGTATGGCTCAATTCGGCCACTATAACTAAATCATACCATTCCAAGGCAAAAATATTGGACTTCAAAGGAGCTGACTGTGATAAAATGGCCAACAGAGTTAAGCTAGCCCTGGCAAGAAGAAATACAGGTGAGGGGGTACAGGCAAAGTGGACAAGCATTAAAGATGCAATTCTTGAAGCAACATTTCATTGTGTTAGGGAGAAAAGCAAGAGCAAAAGAAGGAGGAAACCACTTTGGTTCTCAAAAACAGTAGCAGAAAAAATTAGAGCCAAAAGGTTGACCTTCAGGACATATAAGGGAATGCAGCGGGACGAAGATAGGGATGCATACCAAATTTCCCTAAGGGAAGCAGGGAAGGCAGTAAAGCAGGCAAAGGCCCAAACCAAGGAAACACTAGTACAAACAGTAAAAGAAGGGGACAAGACTTTCTATAGATACATTAGTGAAAGGAGAAAGTCCAGAGGGGGTATTGCTAAGATCAAAGGTGGTAAGGGGGAGTGTGTGGAGGAGGAACAAGGAAAAGTATCTATCCTAAATAGATACTTCTGCTCAGTATTTACTGAGGAGAAGAAGAAGAAGAATCAGCATTTATATAGTGCTTTTCTTACACAGTATCCCAAAGCGCTTTACAAGCAATGCTAGACTGGTAGTGAAGTGACTGAATGTGTGGTGGCGGCCATATCGCACATCATCACCCACACACAGCCTGGATAATTGCATGAACTGGTTTATGGGAAGGGGAATGTTGGCCAGGACACCGGGAATGTTCCCTGCTCTTTGTGAAGAGTGCCCTGGGTTCTTTTACTTCCACCTGGACACCCACCAGGACAACACCAGGATAGACAGAAGGGACCTCGGTTTAACGTCTCATCCGAAGGACGGCACACCCCAGCAGTACAGCACCCCCCAATACTGCACTCGGATGCCAGCAATTTTTAGGTGCAAGTCCAATCCCAGTGTGGGACGAGAACCCACGACCTTCTGGTCCAGAGGCGGATGTGCTACCAACTGAGCCATGCTGACACCTAGGAAGGTAGGGCAGGGCCTACAGCTCAGCACCATGAACACAGGAGGGATGGAGGTGTGCACAAGTCTCTTCACAAAAGAAAGGGTCCTACAAGAGCTCACTAAACTCAGGGTGGACAAGGCAATGGGACCTGATGGCATGCATCACTGGGTACTAAAGGAGCTAAGGGTGGAACTAGCAGAGCCATTAGCAGAACTGTTTAGTGAGTCTCTGAGCACAGGAGAGGTCCCAGAAGACTAGAGAAGGGCTCATGTGATCCCGCTCCATAAGAGTGGCAGCAGGGAGGAGGCAGGGAACTACAGACCAGTCAGTCTTACCTCAGTAGTGGACAAAATTATGGAGGCACTCCTTAAGGAAAAGATAGTGCAACACCTGGAATCCATAGGAGCACAGGACCCAAGACAGCATGGGTTTACAACAGGAAGGTCCTGTCAAACTAGTCTCATAGATTTCTTTGACTGGGTAACCAGTGGTGGACCAAGAGGATGCAGTTGATGTCACTTACCTTGACTTCAGCAAAGCTTTTGATACTGTTCCACATAGAAGATTGATTAATAAGCTGGGTAGGCTTGGGGTGGATCAGAGGTTGGTTAACTGGGTGGCAAACTGGTTGAAGGGCAGAAAACAAAGAGTGGTGGTAAATGGTATACAGTCAGAAGAGATGCAAGTCACAAGTGCGGTACCTCAGGCATCAGTTCTGAGGTCAGTCCTCTTCAATATCTTCATCAGTGACATTGCAGATGGACTGGAGGGTAAGGTTTGCCTGTTTGCAGATGACACCAAGATCTGCAACAGAGTAGATGATCCAGATGGGGTGGGCAGAATGAGAAGAGATCTGGAAAAACTGGCAAAATGGTCAGAAGGGTGGCAACTGGAATTTAATGCAAGGAAGTGCAAGATCATGCACATAGGGGAGAGAAACCCAGAAGCTACCTATAGGTTGGGAGGAGAGATGCTGGCAATCACAAGGGAAGCAAGAGACTTGGGCATCATCATCACAGATGACCTGAAATCATCCAAGCAGACCACTAAAGCAGTAGGTAAAGCTAGGGGGATGTTAGGGTATATTAGTAGGGGTATCACAACTCATAAGATGGAGGTAATAATCCCTCTTTAAAATACACTGGTTAGGCCCCATCTGGAGTACTGCGTGCAGTACTGGAGGCCGCACCTGCACAAGGACATTAACAAAATGGAGGCAGTACAGAGAAGGGCAACCAAAATGGTGCAGAGACTGCATCAGAAAACATATGAGGACAGATTAATGGAGCTCAATATGTATACCCTAGAGCAAAGGAGGGAGAGAGGTGATATGATCGAAACATTCAAACATCTTAAGGGCATAAACAAGGTGACAAAGTCTAACATGTTTCAATATAAGAAAAATAGCAGGACAAGAGGACACAGCATGAGATTAGAGGGAGGCTGATTAAGGGGTAATGTGAGTAAGTTCTTTTTCACAGAAAGGGTGGTGGATGGTAGTGGCTGCATGGAATGGCCTACCTCAGGAAGTGGTGGATATGAATACAATGCAGGGCTTCAAACAGGCATGGGATAGGCATAAGGGAGCAATACAGATGAGTATGAATAGATAGGCCATTGACAGAATAAAGGCCTATGGCACATTCATAAGGTAGAAAAAAATGGGCACACTGTATGGGCCTCGAGGTCCTTATCTACCATCAACTTCTATGTTTCTATGATATGGAAGCTGGGATCCGCATCAGGCAACTGAGTTTTGCTGATGACACTAAGCTGGCCATCGTGATGGACTCACTTAAGACTGAGTACAGAATTTAAGAGGACTTGAACAAGCTGGGTGACTGGACATACACCTGAATTCTCTTACTCAGTGTAGCCAGATCTAAAGTGTTGCACATGGGGAATAGAAACAGAGGCAGGACCTACACACTTTGGAGACCTGTTTGCTGCAGTGAAGGAAAAGAACCTAGATCATAACAAACAAGGAGGTGAAACATGGTAAGTAGTGCACAGCCCCAGTTATGAATGCAAGAAAGATTGCAGAATGCTGGTGCGCATCAAAATGAGGGTGACCAGCAGATCAGGGGAAGTAATCTTACCACTTTATAAGGCCTTCATCAGGACTCACCTGGAGTACTGTGTGCAGTTCTGGGCTCCACATTACAAAATGGACGCGGAGGAAGTAGAAGGGGGAGCCATGCAGAACCACCAAATGATCAGTTGTATGGAGGAAAACAGCAATAAGGACAGATGGAAGGGCCTTAACATGTTCACTCTACCAATGAGAAAATGAGACTGAAGGAAGATATGATCTCAGTCTTCCCCATACTGAAGTATATCGACAAGGTTGAACAGATGGAGATATTAGAAAGTAATGATGATTTAGTGGGTAAAACATAATAAGAATACAGAGGAGCAGGCCCTGCCAAACCAACCTGTTAATTTTTTTGGTCCTGTCAGTAGAGGTTTGGATCATGGCTAGTCAGTATATGTTATCTACCTCAGTTATAGCAAGGCATTTGAAACTGTGCCACATAGACAGTTAGTGGGTGTGATAAAAGAAACCTGAATCCGTGGTCATATTACTAGCTGGATATCATTATGGCTGTCAAAATGATAGGAGAGTAAATGGTTGTTGTTCAGAATTGGACTGGGTAAGTAGTTGGGTGCTGCAGGGCTCAGTCTTGGGATCAACATTACTCAACATGTATGTTACTAAAATGCAGATGTTAAATGGATAGATAGTAAAGTTCATCAATGATGCCAACACTGGAATGATGGAGGACTCAGACGAGGCTACTGTTACCTTGCAAGAACAATTGTACACAGTATTGGCTTGGGCACAGACGACCAAGATGTCCTTTAACCTGAATAAATGTACAGTAGTGCATTTTGGTGTAAACAACATGTAACCCCCCCTTTGGGTTAGAGCGCTAGAGAAGTGTACTGGACTTTGCACTAGTTTTAAATTTAGGGGCTCCGTGCCTGTGAGTTTCAAAAGGGTTAATTCTTTGGAGCCTTAGGGAGCTAGAAGCTAGTTATGCTGGCTTCCTGGGGGGAGGGCAGCTACTTGTAGCTAAGAGGTTGCAAGAAGCTGCTTTCAGTTTTGCGGACTAGAGAAGGGGATTAACAGGCAAGCACTGCCTGGCTCCTTCATGCTAACCATTTTTCTCTGATGGATGGCCTGAGATATCCTGCAGCTGAAGTGGCAGTGGCCTGAGTTACAAGACCACTGGGTGGGGGGACTGATGACACCATCTGGAGAAGAGGTCTGATATGCCTTACATGTAGCCACTATAGCAGGGGTCAACCTTAAATTTTTTGTGCACTAGCCAGCCAGACAAGTTGATTAAAAATTGTACTAGCCTGCAGATGGTTGTACTAGCCCACAATAATAATGGTAAATTTTGATCAGTGATACAGGAAAAATGCAAGCCAAGAAATACTGATTGTTGCATATTTATCCTGCTCCCATATTGCTTCCTGCCCCAGCAAAAATACAGACTGCAACCCAATCACATGCAGTGTGTACCCCCTCTGTCTTTTACCATGTGCCCCGTGCTTCCTCTTTCTTCACCCCTCCCCACCAAACCAAAGAATACCATAATAGCAAATGTTCATTATCAAGCAGTTCTAGTTCTGCACATACAATAACCAGCATCATCATGCACCTCACCACAGTCCCACCCTGACCTGCAGGGTAATGTGCAGAGTCAGGCAGAGAAAGACACTTTCATCCCCCACAATGTGACTAACCAGACCTGCACTTCTGGAAGCATTCTTACACTGCGTAGTGAGTTGGGACAGCTCTAGGATTTCTTTGGAGAGAGTTAAACAAACACAGGAGGCTTGGGATGTAAGAAACGTTGACATATCTGTTAATATATACCAGGCACAAAAGTATTGATTTAACGTGCTCTGCCCTAACAACAACAGATTTTTCATAACCGTGTCCTTTCACCAGCCAAAGGGCAACAGTATACAGGCATGATGCTGTACTACCTCTCTTTCTATATAGGATGATCTGTGCACATCAGGAATTCCTATTTTAACCTTTCAAATGATATATTTTACTAAGGTTTTGCTTTGTACCATACATGCTCCAAAGCATTGTTTTTAGGATGAAATGACATGCCAGGTGGTATAAGGGTGGGACTGCATGGATGGCATTGACTGGAGTGATCCATTAAGAGGAGCTGTGGACCCCTACACCAGTCAGTAATGGCAGTTTTGGGTCTATGGATGGTCACTTCAGAGTCTAGTCTGCAGTGGTGTCAAGGGAACGTATAGAGCTGACAGACCACCTGGCTTGGCAAACCATGTATTCATCATAGCATTCTGCCTCAGTCGTGTTGGATACAGACACTCCAAAGGTTGAGAAATGAGGCACACTGATCTTAATATTGTGGGACTAATCAAAGACAAGTTCAGCAAACTAGAAGCTAGTGACTTAACCACTCTGCCCTTGATCACAGCCTGCGCACTGGCTGAATGTCCTAACAATTGCATGATAATGACTCACATTGAGTCTTTTGTAGGATCCCCCTCTTGAACTGCCAGATAATTGCAGCTCTTAATGAGATGTTAATCACACTAGGCCACCTAGTACACTGAGCAGTTTAGCAAACAGTTTAGCAAAAGGACTACAGCCAGCTAAAGTAGGGACTTTTTCAACTTCATTAACAGCCATGAAAAACCTGCACTAGTCAAGATGGACAAGTAGAGGGTTAGCTGCACTAGCCCTGATCAATTTGCACTAGGTTCAGGGCTAGTAAAACAATGTTAAGATCAAACCCTGCGCTATAGGATTTGAACCTATGCAACTGGTGGACTTTGTGATCAAGGAATGGAGAATTAGCCTGGACTTTACATCCATAAGAGAAAATGGTATGTGGCAGCTGAATTAATTTGGACCTCGGGACCCTCACCCACAGGGGTCAGTTCTTGGGTGAGGGGGTTGAGCCTTGTGATCATCGGAGAGACAGCATCTGTGCCAGCACAAGATTTATTACTTTTTCTCTTTGTGAAAATAAAGTGTCCCTTCCCCCACTGGGTTCCATGTCACAACAGAGAATGAAAAACAGCTCCATGAATCTCAGCGAGTGCACGATGCTGAAAACAGATACGGCGACTGTTCACTAACACTGAAGCCATCATGAGCAACAGTTCCAACACACTCTACAGGACCCAATATTTGAAATACATTTTTTATGCAGGGGGCTACACCCCCGCAACCCTCGGACCCCCCTTCATTAATATAATCAACTCCGAGAGGGGGCCTGTCAATGTGGTAATGGAGACACCTCAGGAGGGGGTTATTTGGGGGGAACTCAAGACAACAGAATGGGGATGGGGGACTGTGGAGCATAAATCCAGAGGATCAGGGAATGGGAGACCAAGGAAAACTTAAGTCCCAAACAAACATTATGTACCCACCTCTACCCAGCTCATAACCTGGGACCTCTTGCACCACAGACATCCACTGCCCACACAACACCAGTTGGCTAGCTTGGAACTGTCTGGCCAAACTACCTCCCATATCTTTCTTTACCTCAGGTTCCTCCTACCGTCGCTCCATCTGTTCGTCGCCTTTATTGTTCCCTGACACACGCTCTTCCAACATTCACTTCCCATCCACCCTTGCTTTCTTCACAGGCACTCAAATGTGAGTTGCTCAATTTGAGTTTCCCACATAATAGTATACAGTATGCTCCACTTAAACCAGACCCGGATGTAATGGACATTTGGATGAACTGGACAAAATACACATTCCAAATGTCAAAATACATTTATTCAATGTAAAAATCAATAGTTAAAACAGACCTTAAACTCCACATTTAGCGGTCACCAGAGACAGTAATTAACACCTTTTTGTACCTCGCAACTGACTGTTCCGGGTTAGCAATTAATGCTCAATTAATTTACAGCAGGTGTCAGCACTTAGCCTGTAACCTCTGCAAACCCCCTTGTTATGCAAACCAGTTCCAACAAGGTGTTAGCTGCCTTTAAATGCCCCTCCAGCCTCTCAACATGAGATCTCAGTCCATCTTTTTTCCATCACTTTGCTGCTGTGCTGTGCTTTCTGTGCTGTTTAAGTGCTGAGATGGCTTCAGGTAAGCAAACCTGTTTGACCCTTGCAAGGAAAATTGAAATAATAAACGAACTTGACAAGATGCCAAAGATGAGCATAAGAGACCTCAGCACTCACTTTGGCATCCCTAAGTCAACCATCTCTGACCTGCAGAAAAACAGGGAAGCACCCATCAATGACTGGCACAACAACCACAACCCAGGCTGCAAAAGAAAGTGGGAGGGCAAGGACAGTTCTGTGGAAGATGCCGTCATCCACTGGTTTACTAATACTCATGGGAGGGCCCCCTGCTTTTACAAAAGGCCGACCAATTGGCTGCAGCTCTAGGGAGGACAGATTTTAAGTCAACCAACAGTTGGTTCAGTCGGTGGAAGCTGAGACACAACATCTGCTCCCACAAAATACATGGTGAGAAGCTAAACACTGACAGTTCAGCTGCTGATGCATGGCTGACAGATGTCCTTCCCCAGATCCTTGTTGGCTACACCCCCGATAACATCTTTAACACTGATGAAACGGGTTTATTTTTCAGATGTGTGGGTTATGGGATGCTGGCATTCCATACCGAAATGCCACTTGTTCTGGAAATGCTAAAGAGAGAATCAAAGTGCTGTTGACATGTAACATATCTGGCACTGAAAAGATGACCCCTATTGTGATTGGCAAATCAGCTCAACCCAGGTGTTTCCATGGTGTCTGTCACTTGCCAGTTCTTTATAGGCATAATAAGACCACATGGATGATGGGGGACATCTTTCAGGCTTGGCTCAGAGATTGGGACAGAAAACTTAGATCCCGAAAGCTTGCCCTTCTGTTGGACAGCTGCAGTTCCCATCCCCATGTCACTGGTCTAAGAAATATCAAATTAGTCTTTCTCCCTCCAAACACCAATTGCTTAATGCGACCTCTGGACCAGGGCATAATTTATAGTTTTAAAAGGCACTATGTCACCTTAATGCAAGTGAGGCTCCTGGACATCCTTGATAGAGATGAGGAGATAACAGCCTCAACTTGCGTCCGAAGGATCTCACTTCTTGACTCTGTAATCCAGAAAGCATGGCAGAAAGTTACACCCAAGACCATACAGGGGTGTTTCAGGAAGGAGGGATTCGTCACTGATCCAGCCATCAATCAAGTCTCTGAGGAAGAGCTGGAGGAGGAGGAGGAGGAGGAGGAACAGGAAATGGTGAGGGCACTTGGACTGACATCATCGGCTATGGATGAACTGTGCAGCATGGGGAATGAGAAGGAGACTGGAGCAGTGGACAACATCGAGGAAGCTGTAGCCACTGTGAAAGGAGAGGATACAGAAGAGCGAGAAGAGGTAGACGAGGTTGACGAGGAGCCAGAGGTTATGGTTACCCCCTCAGATGTGCAACAAACTTTATTATCTCTCAGAAGGGCTGTGGAACAGAGACAGGCTATCGTCCCATGCTGGGAGCAGCTAGCAGTCACCAAGCTTGCTTGGAGCTGATATGCAAGTGCGCCGCAGAAGCAGAAGTCAATGGAGGACTACTTGACAAACAAAAGCAGGGGTGTAGCCAAGGATTTCAGATCTGCACACCAAGTGGACTCACTGCTACCCCTCCCCCACTTGTTAGGGTGTGCTACCCCCCCAACCGGGTGTAGCCAGACAATACACAAATGTACACCAGGACCGTGTTTGTTTCCTCATTTGGCACAATAAATACAACTTTTGTATATCATGACAATGGTTATTGTCATGTATGGGTAAATACAAATGCCATTCATTGCTCCCCAAGACACCCACATACCAGCCCAGAGCCTGTAAAATTGTATTGTCCTTGGGATGCAAAGACAGTATTAGTGACCAGTCCTTCTAGTTTTGACTCCTATGAATAAAATTACAGAATGGTTCAGCATTTTCTTTGTTAGTTTTCACGGAAAAGGGAAGCAGTTCAGAGCATATTTGCTACCCACTTAAATAAAATTGCACACCATGGAGTACTTGGAGTATGCCTGGCTACACCCATGAACAAAAGCTAAGTAAAACTTTCTAAACTCAGCACTGTGCACAGCACATTTTACAGGGCAGTAGATAGTGCAGTTTTTAACTTATTTTATTTTTTCTTTCACTGTTCAATAAAGTTTTGACAAAATCTGACGAACACTGAGGTTGCCTTGAAACAATTAGAAAGGAGCTGGAATCAAAAGCCATTCATGCTGCAGCATCGTCTGAACATTTCTGTTGTCTGCTGAATTGTGTGAATGAGTTCTCAGTTGTAACGGACACCACTTGCAATGGACTAATTGCAGAATGTCAAACTAGTCAGTTACAAGCGGCGCATACTGTACCCTCCACCATCACCACTGTACCTATGTCCATTTGGGTGACCATGGACAACAAACCTGAACTTGCAATGGACTGCACCTCTCTAAGTATTTTTACCATTTCTGCTGGTCGGGGTGAAATGATAGGCCTAATCAATTTTAATGCGCCGAGACTGTCTACAACATAGGTGTGAGGAAGGGAAAGACAGAACAAATGAACTGGGACTGGAGAAGGTGACAATCTTTGTTAATGTTTTTGTTGATTTGTACTTAATCACAAGGGTACAATTATTGGGACTGATAACAGTTCCCTGTTTATAGTGCATGCCTTTTGAAAACAAAAAGTTTGAATTATTGCATTGTTTAGATTGAATTGCTGAACTGTTTGAATCATTGTTAATAATCCTGAGTCCCGTTGGGCCATTTATGCTGTTTCAATGTATCAGTTCCAATCATTGGGAACAAGTGTCCTATTATGGGGAGATGTATAAGGCAAAATAAGTTTGAGTAATGGGCAGCAGTGAAAGGGGCAGAGTTTAGGCAGGCTTAGTTAGCAAGTTAGTATGGACAGGGACAGTAGATATTAGATCTGGGATGCTACTCCCTGGGGACTTAGGCAATCCTCCCTGAAGGTACAGGAGGATGGGTTGTCAGGGTGAGCTTGAGAGAATTTGGAGAGTCTAGCTCTAGAGGCCCATTCTTTTCTTTAGTAGAGAAATAGTCCACCTTCATGGTGAGGCAGCCTGAGCTGTTCTAGGCCCGGGTAGGAGGGTAGTTGTGCAATCACTTCTTACTGTAGGACCTGGGGGGGAGGTGGCTGGTATGCGCTCTGGGAGCTTGTTGAGGGCAACAAGCATTAAAAGGAGGGCGAGATGTAACCTCCCTTTGGGGTAGAGTGCTAGAGAAGTGTACTGGACTTTACACTAGGTTTAAATTTAAGGGCTCCATGCCTGTGACACTCTAAAGGGTTACTTCTTTGACATCCCAGGGAGCTAGGAGCTAGTTATGCTGGCTTCCTGGGTGCAGGGCAGCTGCTTGTTGTTAAGAGGATGCAAGAAACTGCTTTCAGTTTTGCAGCATGGAGAAGGGGATTAACAGGCAAGCACTGCATGGTTCCTTCAAGCAAACCATTGCTCTTTGAAGGATGGCCTGAGATATTCCACAGCTGAAGTGGCAGAGGCCAGAGTTGCAAGACCCCCAGATAGGGGAGTGATGACGCCATCCGGAGGAGAAGCACCGCTATGGGATTCAAACCTGTGCAACTGCTGGACTTTACAGTCAAGGAATGGAGAATTAGCCTGGACTTTACATCCGTAAGAGAAAAGGTTATGTGGCAGCTGAATTGTTTTGGACTTTGGGACCCTTACCCAAGGGGCATCAGTTCTTGAGTGAGGGGGATTGGATCTGTGTGGCACCGCAGACCCACCAGAGATTCCAACCCCTTGCCAACTGCAAACTAAGAGCCCTCAGGGGGCTGAAGAAATAATTCTGAGCCAGCCAGGTGGTACTGAGGGTTGAGGCACTGGATGCCACACCTCGCGCTACGCTGGCAACCTGGGTTCGGGAACGACCTTAGTCATTGGGGTGCTGGCGTGGGGGTTGTGGAGCAGGATCGAGCATGCCAATGGGCAGCTCTCCTTTCCCGAGGGTGAAGAGGGTGGGTTGCCCCCCCATAGTTTCACTCCCACTGGGTGGAGGTCCGGTGGGTAGCATAGGCAGAGAGGGGGTGGTAAAACAATTACAGGAGGTGGAATGGGCTGAGCTGGTGCCACGGGGTGTGTAGCATGCCTTCACACACTTGCACAGCCATGTGCTGGGGCCTTGGGGGGTCAGGGAAAAAAATCTGTAAAACACCTATGTGTCCCCATCGCCAGTTGGCAGGAGGAGGCGACAGGGACCAAATAGCTTAATTAAAAAAAAGAAATAATTCGGTCTGGGGACTTCTTGGTTACAGGGGTCACTTTTTGACCAAGATGTGGCAGGTGGTGTCCAGTGGCACCACTGACTGCCTGGGGATGGTTGCCTGCCCTTGCACACTCAATTTGGGGATGGAGGAAAGTGAGAGAATCAACTGCATGGGGAGAGTGGAAGTGAGCTACTCCTATGGGTATAAGTTGCTCCCACGTTTGAGAGCACAGCTGTTCCATGAGTATTTTGGGAGAAGGCCACAGTCTGGATGACGATCTACTTGCCTGGTTGCAATGCCAATAAACCCTAGAGGGTCTTGAGAAATTAGCCTCTGAGAGAAGTTGCAGATAGACAGCGAGTATTGTCAGTGTGGGAAGCTGGGTATTAAAGTTGCCCATGGGAGAACAAGTACTGCCTCTTGTGTCTGTGTAAAAAGCTATGAGAAGTGAATCGTATGCTGCAGCATTCTAGGGGTCGTTAGCAAGACGCCCCAATGGATGATGGACACTTAAGGACAATATGTGAACTTTGATTTAAGGGGCCTCTCGGTCCAATTCCTTAACTCTTCCCCAATGAGACTGCTTGCTATCAAGTTATCATCACTCCATGGAGAAATCAAGTTTCATTAAAGGATCTAGTTTGTTTATAATTGCTGTTTGGACTTTATTTCAATGTCTTCCTGATTTTAAAGTGTTGCTAATTAAGTTTGCCTCCTAGCCCAGTGTCCTGTGGTTGGCGTCTGCACCCCAGGCCTGAGGAATTAAAAATGTAAGTCATCTTTTGCAGTTACTGTTGTGATTCCCCCCTCCCCACGGACATTCCACCATCATACCCCTAGACACCGGGGAGGGGGTGGGCTAGAAACATGAAAGTATCATATTTTCTTTATGGTGTTCAGTTAAGAGACTCTCCCAGTGAAAGGGATCTTGGGGTCATTAATTCTAACAATTTTAAATACTCAGCACAGTGTGAGCAGGTTATTAAAAAGTGCAATAAAAATGTGTTAGTAGAGACAGAGAGGTAACATGTCTGCTGAGGGCATCCTTGGTTAAACTGCATATGGAATATTGTGTTCAGTTCCAGGCCTCACAAAACATTTCCAATAATAACAGACTGGAGTTGGCAAATCTATTAAGGTGTTATGAAATCTAACATATGATAAAAAAAAAAACTGTCAGAACTAAAGCTGTTTGGCTTAGAATATGAGAGTTTATGAGGGGTTTTAATCATGGACAAGGCTGTGGGTGAAGAAGACCTAAGAAATTGTGTGGGACTTGAATTCAAGGGAATATTTTCCCATCAGGAGCACAGGGCTTTCAGGCACTGTACAGACTAGAGACTGATATTAAAATGTTTCTAAAAAATGTTTTACAAACCTGTCCCTACCATGGTTGTCGAAGCACCCACATGCAATCCGACAACAGTACTTGCCTGAGTGAGTTCCCAGACATGATTGTGGCACCAGCGCAAAGTACTGTTGGTGCTACAATGCATGATGGGATACTTGCAACTGGGCATGGAAATGGATCACTGCAAAAAGTACATTGCCAAAGCTGAGAGCTTGTTGGTAGCTCAGCAATAGCTATTCAGTTGTTTTTGTTATAAATCCTGCAGATAAAAAATGACTTTTCTTGTAGGGCTGATTGCTCCTTAATCCATGTTACAACAGCGATCGCATCCACATTGCTGTTAACATGTATTAAGGTGACTGTGTTTGTCTAAAGCCCTGTTTAGACTTGGGTGTTTAAAATGGTTTAAGGAGCTTAAACCATTTTAAAGCGCCCTAGCACGGTTTGCATCTGCACTTAACATGACTTGTAGTCCATTTTTAAAAAACATGTTTAAACCCTGATTAGACCTAGACTTAAACACAGTTTTTAAAATGTTTCAGAAGTTAAATTGGATTTACCTGCAGTGCAGATGGTCAGACATGGTTCCCCTTAATGAAGCTGTATGCCACCCCATGGGAACCAGCTGCTAGTTAATTCGGTCCATAGGCAGTGGTGCAGATGCTGTAACAGTTTGCAATACGCTGGTGGTAGTGCAGGCGCTACAACACAGATGCTACAGCATGGTAATCAGTTTTTAAAAACAATTTAAGTTACTGTGCTGCAGTGTAAACATAGCCTAGGACGTGCTAAAAGATTGCATCCCTAGTAGGGTTTTAGCATGGTTTTAGAACTCGGTTGTAACACAGTTTTAACCATGTTACAGTGTGCATGTAAACCATGTTCCAAGGCCTTAAAACTGTTTAAGGAGATTAAACTATTTTAAGTTACATAATGTGTACAAGGCCTTAAAGACTGAGAAATGATGACAGTGGTTCAGTAAGAAAGTGGTTGTATTTTGGAAAAATTTATCATCTGGTATAGTGGAAAGTTGGACTCTACGAGAATTCAAGGGAAACTTGGATAATTATGTTAATAGTTTGGGCATCGCTGGTTATAACTGCTGCTAGATGGTGAACATTTTTTGGGGGGAACTGTGCCTTCTTATGTCTGCACTGTACCTCTTAAGAACCTATAATTTGCATGCTGTGTTCCAGCAGAATGTGGATACACCCTGAAGGTCAACGGAGTTCAATTTAGAGGTTACGTCAGAAGGCACGTCTTCTCTCATTGGTGATGAATCTATGGAACAGCCTAACTGTGAAAATAGAGGATATGAAGACAGTACATGCCTTAAAGGAATGCTTGGACCACTTTCTGCTTACCAAAGGAATCAAGAAGCTGAGCACCACTGCCATATTCAATAACCAATAGAATCACAAGGCAAATACATGGGAGCACAGAAAGTTTTATTTGCAAGTTACAGTTTTGCAGGTACTAAGCATGATAGCCGCACTCCCTAATAATGCACTCATTTCTGAAACCAGTCAGAGTGTTTTCTGGTTCTCCCGCTGGTGTTTCCATGGTAAGGGACCATCATGCTTAGTACTCGCAATGAGGTGGGGGTGTTCAGCTTTTTTGTTGTTCTGTTCTTTTAAGTGTAAGCATGCCAAGCAGAGGGGTGGGCTTCCCTGTGTGTTTTACAAATGGAATCACAGGTCAGGACACCTTGGATAGTAGGGTGTGTGGGAAATCTCTGTAAATTGAGCACATTTGTTACAGCAGATGTAGACTTTATGGACCTGATGTGATTTACAGACTCTCTGTGGACAGCTTTATGTGTGTGTGTGGGTCAGTGAATTCTATTTGTAACTGATGTTGGCCACACACCAGCAGCACCCCTGCATTCATTGAATGAAGACTAATGTAAGGAAGTAGGAAACCTTTTGTATCCTCCCCCCACCGGCCCCCCTTTGTTTCTGTTAGCAGGGCAGGGCTGCTCCTGTCACATCTAGGGGCCACTGAGAGGGGCTGGAGTAGTCACTACAAATTATCTTTTGCAG
Source organism: Neoceratodus forsteri (assembly GCA_016271365.2). Classification (NCBI taxonomy): domain Eukaryota; kingdom Metazoa; phylum Chordata; order Ceratodontiformes; family Ceratodontidae; genus Neoceratodus; species Neoceratodus forsteri. The sequence goes on along the minus strand of CM028136.1, from coordinate 647,864,749 downwards.
AAACTGTGGTCCCATTACTTCTACTACTGAGCCTGCCATCCTTCAGACAAGCAAACCAAGTGTGGCAACTACCTGGCTCACACCTGGGGGGACCATTTAGCATGGCCAACAACCTGGGTCCCTGGGAGAAAACGTTTGCTCAGCATTGTGCTAGGTTTGTACTTCTGGTCAGGAGCACCCACGTAAATTTGGACACTGAAAGCAGTAATTGAAATGTCCAAACCAGGATGGGATTCTACAGTGTGGCTTTTATTCACATAACACAGAGAATAACAAAGCAAAGATGGACCCCCACAGGGCTACACTCACTGGTAATGCAGATTACTGAGGTACAGAGCACATTTCTTCACTACGAACCCTCAGGTTCTGAATGGATTTGGGCACACATGGCCCGAACTGATACAGTTCTCTTCTATTCCTATGACATGGCACCCCAGCCAGTACTAGGACACTTTTCCATATGGCATGGAGGTTGATGGTGGCTCCCTAAACCACCCATGAGCACTTTCTAGCTCTCAGGGAAAATCCACAAGCCCACATCTGGGTGCTTTCTTCAGACACTGGCCAAGTGTCTGAGAGAAAACCATAGGTGCCCAAACTGAACCCAGAGAGGTAAACCTGGTTACTCGAGATGGGGGGTCTCCCACCTCTTGCTCCCAAATCTATATTCAGCCATTCCTTTGGTTACCACACCTTTCTTCAAACTACTGGTTGTAGATGCTCTCTCGAAATGTTTAGAACATTTAACATTCTGCATTTCACTCTGGAGGTGTCCTGACTTTTAAAGTTCAGACAGTGGCTATGTCTTTACCCTAGACCCCCACTGTAGAAGATGCTTCCAAGTCATACACAAACTAAAAGTTCTGTACTTGGCAAGTCTCTCTTTGACCCCACAGTAGGCAGACACTTTTACTTCAAACTCTATCTCAGTGAACATAGTTTCTGTTTCAGAGCAAACTCACCAGGGTATGCAGGTGCCCCAGGGCTTCTTCCCATAAGTCTCAGGTACTCACTAACAACTATGATTCTCAGGCAGCTTCTCCCTGTCCAGGCTGGTCCAAGGGATTGCCCCAGAATTCCAGGAATTCCCCCCATCCCTCCAGGGTTGGGGCACTGGAACAACTCTAGGAACGGTCTCTACCACTTTATTCTGGTCTCATCTGTGTTCCTCTCTAGAGTGAGAATACACAACCCCTTCTTCTCTCAGGTAGCTCTATATCAGAGCTTGGCTCTGTGGAGCTGCACACTGCAGCACTCCTCACTCTCCTGAGTCTCCACCCAGACTGACTTGAATCTCTCAATGTTCTACTACTAAACCCCTGCAGCTAGCATTCCATTGTGGCTTATGCTGCTGCGAGAAGTTTATGGTGACGTCATCACTCAAGCTCAGCTGAAACTGAGAACAGAGTGAGACAATGTGAAACCCATTTAACTGGCAATAAGCTGCCTTTCCCTGCCTGCCTCTAGTTCTAAGTGGGATTCTAGTTACCCCTGGGAACAAGGAGGTTACACTTTAAATTATTTTTAGAGTCCTTTAGGCAGCCTTTGTTTGGGGGCACCGGATTCTATATGTATATGGACCAACTATAAAACAACAGGCCTGCAGGAATATCCCTACTGATTCTTGTTTGGGATTATTTTCTGGTGTACAACTTCTTGCCAGGGTTCAGTCATCAAAGCTGTGGAGGGAGAAAACATAGCTAGGTTTTCCGAAAACAGTTACATCAGTCTGTGAACAGGAAGGCATGGCAACCATATCAGTCACGTACACTATCCAGAAATTTGTCATTTTGCAGGCATGACTGAATTACTGTATAACTGTGTCCTGTGGTCCAGTTATAAAAATGAATCTTGGGCTGAAAAATGACTGCATTAACAAGCAAAACTAAATAAGGAAAAGATTACCCCACAACCAAACCCATGAAGGTGTTGAAAAAATGTCACACTTGCCCAAATTTTTAGTTATGTAACAAAAAAAACAAAAAACAAAATTGCAACAGTGGCAGGGCTGTCACTTGTGAGACTGTAGACTTGGGTTTATGCCCCAGGGCTGGATCACTGCCTGGATGGCAGTGGGAAGAAGGATCCAGCATTCCACAGGATGCTCTCTTTCTCTGTGAATGATGGAAGCCAGCCTCTTCCATAGCACTTCCAGAAAGACATTAGAAATCTCACCCAGGCTGACCTCATTTATATTTCTTTATTATACAGAAAAGCCAGGCCATCTACTTACTCACCAACATTTTGGGGTGACAAAGCCCATTCCTCAGGGTGGACAGGTGGACAGGTGTGTGCTGCTTTCTGTAACGTCATCGATTCTTTCAAACATAGAATCATAGAATTGGTGGACAGATAAGGACTATTTGGCCCACCCAGTCTGCCCATTTTTCCCTCCCTACAGACAGAAAGGGTGTGACAGAAGGGGATTAACTGGAAACTGATTACAATGTGCAGGATATGTTCCCTGGTAAAGTTCAGTTTATTACAGATGGACCTGTCAGCAACCTAACACAGTACTGTGAGGGATTCTTTGTGCTGATGACTGTTATGGACTGTTACAGTTTGCGTTTGGTTCAGGTTCATATTCTTTCTTTCTTTTGAGTTCTGGCTCAGTTCGGATATGCAGAAATTCAGGAAGTTCACATTCTGTTTGGGTTTGGTTCACTGATGAACCCAGGCTCTACCTATAGTATCACCATAGACCCTACTTGATTTTTGGCTCTTTCTGTCTTCCTCCCTCCTTTCCACTAAGATGCCCTTATGCCTACCCATGCATTTTTGAACTGCCACCACTGTTCTTGCCCCCACCAGCTTGGCTGGTAGGCTGTTCCAGGAAGCCACCCCTCTTTCTGTGAAGAAGTACTTCCTCATATATCTCCTGAACCTACCTCCTCCAACTTCATAGCATGTCCCCCTGTTCATGTGCACCTATTGTTTCTGAAAAATACTTTCCTCCTGTACCTTATTAACCCCTGTGAGGTATTTAAAGATCTCTATCATATCCCACCTCTCCCTCTTCTCTTCCAGGGTGTACATATTGAGTTTCTTTAGTCTCTCCTCATAGGGTTTTTTTTTTACTTGCCCGACTCCTCAGCTTCAGAGGGGGCCTCATACCACATCCTACTCCATCCGCCAGGTCTTTACCAAGGCTCCCCCCTTCCCGGTTTCATAGTGCTCGTGAGGTCATATGAAGGTGTATGCATTTTTCCCCCATTTTCTCCCGATCCCCTGAGGACACCGGCACAGAGGACATTCATCCAGACAGATGACATGCTGATGCATGCCACTGTCAAGTGCCTGACAGTGTTCTCCCCTCCCTGACTCCAGAGAACAGTGTGCCCCTATTGCCCATGCTTCCACAGGCATAGGCGCGATGGGTGCTTTGAGCACCCTGATAACCGACCCCAGGAGGAGGACAGCATCCATGGGGATGCTCAGTCCTCCTCCCCCCAATCTGACCCGCAGCAAACTGAGTCCATTCCTGAATCCGAGTCACTGGCGTAGTGCAAGGTGTGGTGTCCAGTGCTTAAACCCCTCAGCACCACCAGGCCGGCTCTTATAGGGTTTTGGATTAGACCCCACACCATTTTAGTTGCCTTCCTCTGTACTACCTCAACTCAGTCACTGGTGCCTGTGCACAAACATGCGTAAAGTACACGCAAACCGTCGGATCCATGGTGCGTAGCTACACAGCGTGCATGGCACCCCCAATATGTGGCATTCACAAATCCCATGTGGCCAGCAGGCAGGATGACAGGGTACACATAGTGGAACATGCAGTGCACACAGGCTTGCCAAGGATACGCGAACCCTCGCCTTGATCCCGCCACATGAGGACATGATCCCCGCACTGCAACAGCATGGAAGTGAATACTGAGTAGCAGACTGAAGTGTAGGGAATGGCGGAGAGTGAGAGAGGCACAGAGGGTTACTCCCCATCACTGGCACAGGCTGAACAGGTAGTCTATGCAGGTGGATAGTGCCATGGCCATGTCCGTACATGGGGCGGTGCATGTCCCCACGCACCAAACTTCACCAGCGACCAGGTGGCATCTATGGTGAGTGAAATTCATGTGCACTACAACAAGCTGTACAGAGTCCAGGCACTGTCCACTGCCTCTGAAGTAAAGACACAAGTGTGGCTGGACATCCAGGCCAGCATTAACACCGCTGGTCTGGAGGCCAGGAGACTGTCAGCCATAAAACACAAATGGTGCTTCCTGCTCACCGCGGTGAAGAAGAAGGTTGCCACGGATACATGGGCACACTTGGGCACCGGAGGCAGCCCACCCAGCATCAACAGCCAGCTGACACCCATAGAGAGGATGGTGGCAGACACACTCACTGACATCAGTGTCCATGGTGAGGTGGAAGGAGTGGACACCATGGAAGGTAAACATGTATTAACCAGGCTTGGATACCCCAGGGATGCAGCAGCATGCATGTACTAAGAGCTGTGTGTTGTACCCAAAGACACAGCCACTGATGGATGCACGACAGCTGGAACAATGATGAAGAGCTTGGATACGCTGGCAATGCATGTGGTACATGATGACACCAGGCAGGAGGAGGAAGACACAGGTGGGTAACCATGGCACATGCACCCCTGAAATGGGTGATGGCAGGGGACAACAACAGGGGTACTAGCAACATCATATCCCCCACAGGTATGGAGCTGGAGATGAAGCCACAGCTAGAGTTTGAGACAGATGCAGACAGTGCAGTAGTGGCACTGGATGAGGGGACACAGGAGGCCTGCTAGGTGCCAGACAAGTGCCGTGCCAGCCGTGTGCACCAGCTGTCTCCAGGGCTATAGGCATGGACCAGCATAGAGGGACCATGCACCAGCACTGCAGCAACTGCAGCTGAATGACAGAGCAAGGATGGCAGGGACAGGAAAGGAAGGGCATCCCCATGCCCAGTGGATAGTGGTGATGAATGCCCCTCATCACGGCCACTGGGATGCACACATTCAGCATGCAGCCATGCATCCATGGAGGCACAGTACAAGGAGCTGTAACAGTTGGAGCTGGACAGGCTGAAGGCACAGCACCACAACACAGAGGTGCTGGTGGCCCTGACCACTGAAGTGCGGGATATGAGGTGTGGTGTCCACCGACTTTCTGACACACATGAGAGGCTTATGGACTACCTAATTGGATGGAATGCACCACATGAACGGACTGCCCACACACCACTCCGGGTGGCACATTCTTGCACATAGGTGTCCCCAGCATGGCCATTCCAGAGCAGGAGTTGGACACACAAGACTGCGCCACGGCCAGCACACAGGTGGACATGCCACAAGATGCAGGCGTGGGGGACGTGCGGCACACAGAGCCTCAAAGTGTGGAGGTTCCTGACCATGACACTGAACTTACACAGGGGGACATACAGGGCCAGGTTGCCATTGACATCCCGGAAGATGAGGATGCCTTGAAGGGCCAGGTCTTTGATCAATCCCAGGCCAGCAGGCACCAGTGGGCTATGACCCATCCACGTGACCCTGTCCAGAGACTTGATACACAGTCCTCGGCATGCTTACATGTGAAGTCCCATGAGCCTCAAAGGCAGTGACACATCACAAGCATCCCACAACACACATGTTTAGTATAAGTACAATCTGAGCACACAATGGACCCTGCACATGCCCCACACATTCTGTGACAGCACGGGACAGCCCCTGCCCCATGTCTCACATGGCATACGCCGCCACACATATCTGGCCACCACAAGCTGCAGTGCAGTACAGTGGCAGCACCCAGTGCAGCACCCATAGTACGCCCACCACTGTATGTCATCCAACATGCCAAGTCCTCCCCACACCAGTGCAGCCAACCCCATGAGCCACATGCCTAGCCATACCAGATATGCATGCCTCCACGATGGTGGCCCCCCCATACAGACGGGTGCATTCAGTGCATGTTAACATCCTTGCACACCCACCACCCATGGCGGATGCAGCACACACAAGCCACGGTACACACATGTCCATAACAGGTGCATACTCAGATGTCCACATGATGCGGATGCTCACAGTATGGTGCCCCCCACACATGGCACACATCCATTTGTCTGGCAGCCATTCCCCAGTTCCACGCTACCACTGGAGTGTGCCCTGTACAAGGGCATCTCATGTTGCACATCCACCCACTGTCTGCTGGCCATGCCACAACTCCCCTAATGGCAGCTCATGTGGTGCATCCTGCTGGTGGTCTCCAGCATGGGCACATTTTGTCACTTGGCCATATTATGGAGCATGGCACATGTGGTGAACACCTTGCAGGCCGTTCCTGGGGACAACATGATTGTCCTCCTGGTATGGTCCAGGGCAATGGAAATGCATCTTCAATAGGCTGATGGTCCTTTCTAGGATGGTCCGAGTCTTCCGGTGGGCATGGTTGTATGCCTGCTCTACTGCAGTGTTCAGTGCCAGGATTGGAGTCATCAAATATGGGCACAGTTGGTATCTGCTGTCACCTGTGCAGGGGACAAAGAACATTGTAAGTGACATGCATGCAGTGGTGTGTTGCTGAGTGCCACACACTGTGCCAACCCTATACTCACCCAACAGCCAGCCATCCAGCTGCCCTACTCATAGCAGGGCACCAAGGCATGATGTATCTAGTATGTATGGATTGCCAGTCACACCTTGGAATTTCTCCATAGCAGAGTATGTCAGGGCGCATAGCACCTTGGTCTCCACCGACAATGCCCTGGACCAGCGTGTCTGTGGGGCTACTGTCTATGTTTTTCCTGAACCCTGCCTACACTTGTAATGGTGCCCAGAGCCTCTGAGATTGGGTGCCAAAATACAAATAAACTTTTACTTAGTTACTTACTTACTTAGCACACACATTTGTGAACAGATTGTCCACGTCACACACCACCTGACAGTTGACACTGTGGAACCCTTTTCTGTTCCTGTATGCCTCCTCATACATGGACGGTGTCAGTAGGCCAAAATGTGTGCCATCTATTGCGCTGTATATGTTTGGCATACTGTGCATGTCATAGAATGCCTGCTTCATGGCACGGACATTGTCATCCACCATCGAGAACCTTATGTGGTCCTGCACACGTGTGACCAGGGTATCCATCACCTGCGCCACTGCCCGAGACACAGAGGACTGGCATATGCATGACATCACCAGTCACACATTGGAATGACACCGTAGCATAATGTGTCAGGGCGCATAGCACCTTGGTCTCTGCTGACAATGCCCTGGACCGGCGTGTATGTGGGGCCATGTCATTGTGGACCATGTCACACAGCTGTGCGATCATGTCCCAGGGAAACCTGAACTTCTCAATGCAGTGGGTGTCCTTCATTGTGGCAGCACCCAGCCATTGTCGGAAGACTCTGGCCTGTGGTTCTGCATGCCTCCGCCACTCCATCTCTGTGTTGAGCAGGTGCACATTCAACAGTAGTCAGGGAAACAACCTTCCCTGCCGTTACAGTTTCTGGTCTGTCCATACACATACCACTGCACCCCCTTTATCTTCCCCGTCCCACCTGTGTGTACCTTTATGTGGGCGTGGTGTCCATAATGTGAGTGATGTCCTTACCTCTGCAGGTGTAACATGCACACACACTGCCTTGTGCTGTAGTGGAGATGGCTGCAGAGCAGAGCGGGCATGCTATGGAAACTGCACAGACCATGAGAGTGGAACAATACCCAAAACACTTGTGGAGAGTGTCGGAGGACACCTACACTGACTGCCATGGCAGCAGCACCCTGTGTCAGCTGCAGAACCTTGAGCAGGTAAGTACCACGACTGCACATTGTGATGTGGAGCAATGTGGAGTGTGGCCACTGTCCATGGTGCTAATTGAACTTTTCCTTTCTTGTCCCGTTCAGGATCACCTCAGCCTGCTGCACAGATTAGAGTGCAGCAGGGTGGAGCAGCCTGATGGGGCAGCTGTGTTGTGTGCTCCCCCCAACAGTATCGCAGATTATGGATAGTGAAGAACCCCAGGTACCTGTCCCTGAGGGTGGAGGGTGAGGAGGTGCACTATAAATTGGATGACCGTGTAGTGTGGTGTGTGGCAGTGCCATCACAGGTAAGTTCCGTGTACCTTGAGATGTCCCTTTTGTGCCCCTCTCCATGCTTACCAGTGATCCATACACATGCCGTGCAGATTGACACTCTTATCTATTTTCCATTAAAGTGCTACAGGGGACCCATATGCCAACTCATGCTGCTACCACTCAGATGCAACAAAGACAGCACCTCCAGCAACACAGCAGACAGCCAGGATGATAATGCCTAGGGGTTTATTGTCTCATGGTCTGCGGGTGTCAGGTGAGGTGGAATGATGGGTGGTGGTGGGGCTTCAGGTGGCACATGCCGGTTGTGGGGTGAACTCACAGGAGTGAGCAGCATAGGGGCTGGTGCATATGTCCTGCATGTGATCCTTGTGTGACACGGCAGGTGCTGCCATGCAGGTTCACCCATTGGCGACTGTTGAGCATTGCTGGGAGGGAGGCCCGATGCTGTTGGCAGCATGCATGTACCTGGATCACTGTGCACCATCCCCGTACTGTACATCAGGGCCATTGTGCACTGTACCATCTGTGTGCCACTGCCACTGGCCTGTACAGCTGTGCCTAGGCCATGCCATCCCACCACATTCTGCTACACCCCTGGGCTTTCCGGGACTGTGCCTCCGCCAGTGGCCACCATGGTGGCATCCCTCAACTGGGTGTGCTTCGCACGCCCTGGTATTGGGTGTGGTGGTGCCATGGTATGTACGCTGCTATGGGTGGCTTCATCCCTGCCTCTTGGTGTTTCCTTTCATATGTGTGCCCTGGCCTGCATTGCTGTGTGCCTATGACCAGCATCGCACACATGCTCTGCACATCATGCATGGTCTGTGTGCCTGGCTGGCTATGTGGCTGGTGTGCCTGCCATTGGGTTGGTGTTGTAGGGACCTGGGCATCCTATCCTCATGGGTCTGCTACTGTCCCTCAGCATGCATGCCCCTCACCACATGTTGTTCCTTGTGTGGTATGGCACATAGGAACCAGTACTTGTCCCATTGTCTGGGTCAGAGAGGCGCAGGGTGTTACAGCCATGGGCACCAGGTTACGGCCATGTCACCCAGTGTACTTGCCAGCTAATTCTGCTGCATGGACATCTTCAGTAGCCCTCCTTCTGCTGTAGGTGTACGCACCTCCCATTGTGCACCTGGCTGTCGTACTTGGTTCCGTGCATGTGCGCTAGGTTTTCCTGTGTGTGGCACTATGTGGCCATGCCCCCACATACATGCCATGTATTGCAGGCATGGAGCTGTGTGCAGGTTGCCTTCATGGGCTCCCATATGGCCTTCATGCATGTCTCACCAACATACCATGAGTGGGGTTCATGTGTAGCTGCCTACGCATGCTACCTATGCACCCCTGTGCATGCCACATTGGCTTTGTGCATCAGGACCAATGTCCGTCCAGAGATGTGGCCTCCAGAACTGTACACGGTATTCTAAGTGAGGCATTACCAGTGATCTATAGAGATGAAGCACCACCTGTCTCCCTCCTTCTGGTGGTTATAAATAGAAATATCCTGTTTTCTGTACATCCTGTCACCATTTCCTTCAATTAACAATATACTGTATTTTGTAGGATGTGTACACTTCCTAATGACCTCCAAATTTTAATATAAATCCATTTGATTGACATCACTCACTAGTACAGCTACAAGCACCCTTTTGGTAGGAGTGACCACAGTTGGAAGTGCAGGCAGAGCAGGGGGGAGAAGAGATGCTTGATGGCTGTGTGTGATGATATACAAGCTGTGTATTCATGAACACATTGGAGCCCTAATGAGCAGGAGTCTGCAGGGAGAGAAAGAAGGGGAATAAATGTCTTGGCCTGCAGCATAACACCTGATACACTTGAGCCCACTGTACTGCTTGCTACCCATAGGTGCTCCAGTGATGGGGGATGTGACCCCAGTCCAGTTCTGGCTTCAGGGTAAGCTGGGGGAGTTGCAAGACAGGGCCATAGTTGGGGGACAACAGGGCTGGGTGATCATTTACTACAGATGGGGAGTAAAACCATGATGGAAAAAGTACAAGTTAAAAAAAAATTAAAATAAATAGGGCTTATATTCCTTTAACAGGAGCCCTGATTCTGTATGATTAGTAGTCCCCACAACCCCATTCCACACTAGTCAGTCAAGTGCTACTCGAAGGTGGGAGCTTAGCATAACAAAATTTGACCAGTCAGCTAGGAAAGGTATGAAAGTTGATTGCATGGGACCTGGACTCACATGGCATTTGCCAGTGTAGGCCGTGGCAGATCAAAAAGGTTCTGGAGTGCCATTACAAGACTCCCTCTATGAAACATGAATGAAACCCCTTCCAGGGCATATAGTAGCAGGGTAGCAGTGGAACATGGGGGAGGTTGATGGAAGTTCCTCTTACATTGGGGGGGACAGGTAGTGTGATCTGGTGGTTCCTTGACTGAGGGTATGGCACTACAGAGATTCCAGCAGGCCCTCCTTTGGAGTAGTGGGGACTACAGTTCCTCCTCCCCTAGATTTGTTTTACATGAGACAGTGTGGACTGGTAGTTAGAGTACACATTTGGGAACGGGGAGACCAAGGTTAAAATCTCACCAGAGCCGCTTTCTTTATGATCTTAGGCAAGTCACCTAACCTCCTAGTCCTTGCTGTAATGGTAGTAAATGTTGGTCCCCACAAAAAATGAGTTGCAGTATTTCATCTCAGCTAAGATGTCCTGGGTAAATAAAATGAAGCTTGCCATGATGAAACCCAGTTCTGCAAATTCTGTGCAAAGTTGCTGCAGGAAAGAAAGCAATTTCAATGGGAGTTAAACCCTTTTTCCATGCAGAAAACTGTGACACTGCACTTTATCCTGGCAGGTTCCACTATAAATGATAACTGTCCCCTTCCCACTTACCTGGTAAGCCAACCCCCAACAAAGCTTTATTGTACCTCTTCCTTATTACAATTTGACAGCGCCCACATTCATGATAGTGTGGAATTAATTCAGTTGACTACAGCCTCTGAAAGGTTGAGGCATAGGTGGTACATACTGTATATCTGACAATAAAAAGACTGTTTCTTATAAGGGGAGCGTATATGCATGTGCCCCCATATTCCAGTACCAATCCCACTTCATTTTAGCTGCTCCCCTGGCTCCATTATTTGGGGAATGAGTGTAGAGGGCATATTGTGACAAGAATGACAAGAAGTAAGGCAAGTGATAAGGTAACTCAGTACTAAAAGAAATGGTTTGGAGTGTGTTCCATTGCAAGGAATGCGCTTAAAAGAGTCCCACTCTCAAACAGGATATTCACTCCTGAAGTGTCTTATCACTTGCCTTACGTCTGGCCTGGCTAGCTGCATAATGCTCTCCACACTGTCCCCCCCCCATGTAAAGGGGACTTGGGGAAGCAGTTAACTGGAGCTAAGAGTGCCTGAAGGTAACGGAGGATGGGAAGCACACAGCTGTGCCCCTAAAGAATAGATTAACTTGTATTTGTTTTTTAAAAACTATGCTGGGTGGGGGTTGGACAGCAGAAAACTGGATTCAACAGTGTTCCATTCTCCCTCATCATTTCTTTGACTGGGTGACCAAAGTAATAGACCAGGGAGGGGCTGTGGAAATGGCCTACCTAGACTTTAGCAAGGCATTTGACACAGTCCCACACAAAAGATTAATAATCAAGTTAGCCAGCCTGGGAGTGGGTCCCAGGGTGGTAGCCTGGGTAGCAAACTGGCTGCACAACAGGACACAGAAGGTAATAGTGAGGTGAACACATTCCAAAGAAAGGGGGTACTAGTGGAGTACCTCAGGGCTCAGTACTGGGTCCAGTCCTTTTTAACATCTTTATAGATGACATTGCAGAGGGTCTGGAGGGAAAGGTATGCCTCTTTGCAGATGACACAAAGATCTGTAACAGAGTTGATACATGAGAGGGGGTAGAAAAGATGAGAAGGGACTTGGAAAAGGTTGAAGGAATGGTCAGACATTCGGCAACTTAGATTCAATGCAAAGAAGTGAAAGTAATGCACCTGGGAAACAAAAACCCAGGAGAAGAGTACACAATAGCAGGGGAGGTACTAAAAACAACAAAAATGGAAAAGGACCTGGGGATAGTCATATCAGATGACCTAAAGGTGGGTGAGCAATGTGAAAAGTCGGTAAGAAGAGCCAGGGGGATACTGGGATGCATAGGAAGGGGCATCACAAGTAGAAAAAGGGAAGTGGTTATCCCTCTATACAAACAGTTGGTGAGACCCCATCTGGAGTACTGTGTGCAGTTTTGGAGACCTCATCTACGCAAGGACATAGACAGGATGGAAGCAGTCCAGAGGAGGGCAACTAAAATGGTGCATGGTCTGCAGCAGAAAACATATGAAGAGAGTCTGAGAGAGCTTAATATGTATACTCTTGATGAAAGGAGGGATGGGGGACATGATAGAAACGTTCAGGTACCTCAAGGGAATCAACAAAGTCCAGGAGGGTAGCATCTTTCAGAAAAAGAGATGTGTAAGAACAAGGGGGCACAATTTAAAGATAGAGGGGGGATGGCTCAGGGGTAATGTGAGGAAATTTTTTTTTCACGGAAAGAGTGGTGGATACATGGAACAGCCTTCATGAGGAGTCGTTGGGACTAAAACAGTGGGGGAATTCAAACATGCATGGGACAGACACAAGGCAATTCTAGTGGGGGGTTGCAGGAAGTAGGCTGTTGGTTAACTAGAATCTGCAGCTTATCCAGTAGGTAGGGAAATGGGAAGACTGGGTGGGCCAAGTGGTCCTTATCTGCCGTCAAAGTCTATGTTTCTATGTTTCTATGGACACATGAGGGACATTATGTTGCAGGTTAGGAGCAAGTATATTAGGATAGGGTTTGTTTTATAAGGCAGTGAAGAGGAATACTTTTTTTTGTTAATATTTAAAACAAAATTTGTCAAAATTAGGTCAGATCAGCTGCAACCTGATTCTAGTCCTACAGACTGGACTAGGTAATACCCTACCAGCTTAGATGTCCAACCTGACTCCCCTACAAACCCTTACTGCTTGACAAAGAACTTTTCATAATCACTGTTGGAGCTTGGGGAGTCCCCATAGCATATCACTCTTGGCCAAAGATGGGGATGACTGAGGAGAATATTGCTCTGAAAGAAGAACTACCATCAACACTAAATCAAATAAAACTTCTAAAAAGAACATTCTAACAAAATGTATTTATTTTTTGTTGACCGGGTAAGTGCACTAGACAAATCCTGCCTATTTTCAGGCACGACCCGGGGGAGGGGGATACAGATGAATGCCAACTGACCTTGAACCAGATTAAGCTGTTGGTGGTATTTTTAGTGAATGAGAGAAATTTGGCCAGGACACCGGGGGAAATTCTCCTACTCTTTTCGATAAGTGCCATGGGATCTTTAACATCCACCTGAACTACCACCAATCCAGGCAGATGGGACCTCAGTTTAACATCTCATCCGAGAGACGGCACCTCAGAAGTGCAGCACCCCCTCTCATGCTGCGCTACAGTGTCAGTACTGAGATATTAACCCAAGTGCCAGATGTGGGAACTGAACCCACAGCCCTCTGATCTCCCAGCCTCATAGGCGAGTGTGCTACCTATTGAGCCACTGACACTGACATAATAATCTACTGTTGCAGTGTTTTAATTTTCATTCATTAGGCATTTTCCATTCATTATGCATGCACAGTGTTCTCTACATCCCTGTATTTGTTGTGGTTTCTTAGGACATACTGTATGTGACAATAGCATCACAATGTAACACAGAGGCATTTTGCTCATTTTAAAGTGTTTTCTTTACTCACTTCTCATAATGTTTCTCAGCTTTCAGCAGTTTCCCCTTCACCTCCTCTGCCTCAAGGTTTGGTAAACAATTTAAAACTCAATTTCAGTCATCCTACGCTACTAGATAAAATGTCAAAGATCAAATAATCACAAAATATTCTTTGAAAACTTCATGGATTCTTCTGCTGTGGACCGTTTCTGCGACTAAGTATTTTCCCATCATTTTTTCAAGATTTCACCTCTAGTTTTGTCTTCTTTACAATAATTTATCTGTAAAAAATAGGTCATACTGTGAATTAGATTTCGTCCAATTTAAAATAGGAGTAATATTTAGTAAAGTGTTCCCCTGTTTCTAGTGAACATTTAGGAACAAAATCAAACTGTGATATTGATCACAGAAACAATGGATGCATGACTGTGCGTATGTAACATACAGTAAGTAGCACAATGTTCTGCAGCCAGTGGCAAAGGATGTGTTTCTTTAGCACTGTGTATTGTTCTGCAAAATTATTTTCTTTGTTTACTCAACCATCCACAGGGCACTGCTAGCTTGATTAATGAGAAATGGTACACCTGTTCTGCTCTAGTTACTATAAAAGAATTAGTCATGGGATGCTTAAATCAAAGTCTTTTCATCAACCAAACATAACAAACATTCACAGCATTGATTTATCATAGGATACCTTTCTCAGTACCAATTTATTTTAGGGGGTTTGCAATAATTGTTAATTATAATGTTATTATATGAGAATAACAGTTTATGTCTGTGTTAGTACTTGGAAAACTATACTCATTGGAGAGTGTTGCCATTTATTGGTCCGACTTTGATATTTTACATTGATATTATAGTACACTACATACCCTTCCAGGGCTGCATAAGGCACTTTGCCAGATCAGTGACATAGGGACCTGTGTGGTCCCAAACAGTTGCATACCATAACAGCTATATGCAATATTCAGTGCAAAACGATCTATGTTAATGCATCATTTAGGAGATAAGCACAAAGGGTCAAAAGTAAGGAAACTCAATGTTAGGGTCCTTGAGCTGTGTTCAGTTTAGTTCAGTTTTTATTCACAAGACATGCTTATTTATTTTTATTTCTTTAACAAATCAGAAAGACCTTTGAGCCAAGGGCTCTTTTACAGAGGTTCCACATCAAGTCACAAGAATAGCAAATTACAATGGTTTCAGTAAGTAGTACAACATGAGGAAAGTAATTACATAAACAAAAGAACAATGTGCCAAGATAAATATTGTGTCAAGTGCAGCCAGTGGCCTTGTCTGAAGAGGGGTGAAAGGGCTTACAAGAAGGGAAAGTATAGGGGGTGAATTGGGGGGTGGAAGGAGCAAAAAAAGAGCAAGGAGGGAGATTCTACAATGAAGTTTGAGCCGGAAAGACCCACAAGGCGGGGGGTAGAGGGAAAGAACAAGGTGAGAATACAGAGGAGGGGAGGGAGTGAGGGAGGGCAGGAATGGGAAAGGGATAAAGGAGGAAGTGCTGTGAGTGGATTAGCGCAGCAGCAGCATAGGGCTATGCAGGGGCAAATGGTAAAAGATGGAGGTCCCAGTGCATTTAGCTGTCAGCAGAGATTAGGCATAGCAGTCACAAGATCCTCTGGAAACTAGGAATTGATGCTTAAAAATCATACAAACTGTACACGACATGTATTTAAACAATAATTAAAAACTAGCAGAAACAGATAATATATCACTAAATTTTGAAGTTTCTTAATTACTAATACATAACCTCCACTATCTGTCAAATGAGAGGAAAATAATATTTCAAACTGCTGCATACAATTGAAGATCTTAATTTCGTAGCTTATGAAAGACCTTACGTGCAAACATAGCAGAGGCATAAAGTGCTGGCTTACTCTGCGCAATTTTTTTTTCTTTGATGGCAGATAAGGACCATGTGGCCCACCCAGTCTGCCCTTTTTCCCTACCTAATGCAATATTTTTTTTCCATGGTTTTTGTTAGAATCATATGGGCAGTAATTAAATAGAGGCATACAGGTAATGCATCTATTTCTTTCCTCTACAAAAGAAAGACACTCAAAAGTATATGCTGAACTGCTCGGTTGTAGTTTTGGTCGCTGGTGACGCTGTAGTGCAGTATGAGGTGGTGCTGCACAGGTGAAATGCCATCCTCTTCAGTATTAGGACCGGTCCTCTTCAATGTCTTTATAAGCGACATTGCAGAGGGACTGGAAGGAAAAGTATGTCTCTTTGCAGATGACAAAAAGATCTGCAACAGAGTTGATGCACAAGGCGGGGTGAAAAGGATGAGAAGGGACTTGGCAAGGTTAGAGGAATGGTCAAATGTATGGCAGCTTAGATTCAATGCTAAGAAGTGCAGGTAATGCACCTGGGAAACAAAACCCAGGGAACAGTACACAATGGGGTGAGATACTAACAACAACAAAAATGGAAAGGGACCTGGGGTAGTCATATCAGATGACCTAAAGGTGGGCAAGCAATGTGAGAGGGCAGCAAGGAGGGCTGGGGATACTGGGATGCATAGGGAGGCATCACCAGTAGAAAACAGGAAGTTATTATCCTCTGTACAGACAGCTGGTCAGACCCCATCTGAGTACTGCATGCAGTTCTGAGACCCAATCTCGGCAAAGACATAGACAGGATGGAAGCTGTCCAGAAGAGGGCACTAAAATGGTGCAGGGTCTGCACCGGAAGACATATGAAGAGAGACTTAAGGAGTTTAATATGTATAGCCTCGAGGAAAGGAGGAGAGGGGGACATGATAGAAACTTTCAAGTACCTCAAGGGAATCAACAAAGTCCAAGAGGTAGCATCTTTCAAAAAGAGGTGTGCAAGAACAAGGGGCACAATTTGAAGATAGAGGAGGGCGGCTCAGAGGTAATTTAAAGTATTTTTTCACAGAGAGGGTTGTGGATGCATGGAACAGCCTTCCGGAGGAGGTTGTGGAGTCAAAAACAGTGGTGGAATTCAAGCATGTATGGGACAGTCATAAGGCAATTCTACGGGGTGGGAGTAGGGAAAAGTAGGCTGCTGGTTAACCAGGATCTGCAGCTTATCCATTAGGTAGGGAAATGGGCAGACTGGGTGGGTCAAGCGTTCCTTATCTGCCATCAAATTGTATGTTTCTGTGTTTCTAAATACAATAATCAGATTGTGATACCAGGGTCCACAAGTTAGGCCATCCTTTTCCCTTAGGCAGCAGACCCAGTCTAAAGCTACAGTGGCTCAGGAGATAGCATGCTCCGCTTTGGGGCTGGAAGATTGGAAGGCTGTGGGTTCTAACCCTACACCTGGTACTTGAGGTATTACCCATTACTGACACTGTAGTGCAGTATGAGGTGGTGCTGCACAGGTGAAATGCCATCTTTCAGATGAGACGTTAAACTAAAATCCCTTCTGCCCATCTCTGGTCACTGTCCAGATTCCATGCTTTTTACCAATAAAGAATAAGGGAGAGTCCCCGCTGTAATGGCCAATATTTCCCCTGTCAATAAAAAAGGTCCCTGCAACCCACCCCCCAGGACATGCTTGGAAACAAGCTTAGTGTGCTTTTCCTGGTCAAAAATTATAAATAAATAAATAATGCTTTCCTATGTTACTTCCTCTTACAAAACATTTAGCACATTTCTGAACCTGAGGTCCCTTTATTTTCTTGATAAGTTTTCACTAGATGGATATCAATTATCTTCTCCATCTCTTGTTGCCTGAAGGAATCATTTATCTGAAGTATGGTAGAGTTCATATATTGCTCAGTATTAAAAACCGGTGATTCTGAGCTGGCCCAGTGATGCTGAGGTCTGAGGCGCTGGACACCACACCTCTCACCACACCGGCGACCTAGGTTCGGGAATGGACTTTGATCACCAGGGGTAGGCAGAGGGAAGGAGGATTGAGCATTCCAATGGATGGTCTCCTCTTTCGGGGTGGGTTACCAGGGGTGCTTCATGCACCCGATGTCCCTTAGGGTCGGTGGGAGCACTGACTTTTGGGGTTTGGTAGCTTCCATGGTGCTGGAGTTGAGGAGGGGAGAATGCTGTTAGGCACTTGGCAGGCGTCATGAATCAACACGTTGCCTACCCAAGCCAGTGTCCTCAAGGGGTGGAAAAGGATCACAGAAAAAGTGGAAAAAAAAAACCTCATCAGTCCTAGATGATGACCGATCCGTGCCTCCCAGTCATCTACCCAAACTTTGAGGCTCTCCTAGGAGGGGTTGAAGAAGGAGACAATGGAGAAGCCTGACACTCTAGGGGCAGACTCGATGATGCTGGTCTGAGGGGATTGACCGGTCCGAAGGAGTGGATGGCGAGGGCAGACAGGTGGGATAAACAGAAAGTTAAAAAAAACAGCCAATTCTGACCATAAGAGTTCTAGGCCAATGTGTATCAACTTATAAAACCATAAGTTACAGTCTCCCTTTGACACAAATTCTAATCAGCATAATTTGGGTAACTGTTCTTACAGCATCCCCATTATGTTTTTTCTTGTAAAATACAGCTGGAATAAGCCAGCCCAGTGGCAAAGAGGGCTGAGGTACCATGTATGCCTTACCTTTTCCCATGCCAGCAATCTGGTTTCAGGAACAGACTCAGGTTGCTGGGGGTCAGCCAAGGTGGGAGAGGACTGAGCATCCAAGGTACTGCTCTGCTCTCCTCTCCTGGGGGAAGGTGGCTATTAACTCTGCCATGTGTCTGCCACCAGGTGAGACCTAGTGGTAGGACAGCCAAGAACAACAAAGGTGGATGTTGCAGGACGTCTAGGGAGCTTCTGTGCTGGCACATGGATGCTTCAATGTGTGTGCCCCTAGAGTGCCAGGCTTCTCCATTGTCTTCTTCCTCGACCCCTCCTAAGAGAGCCTGCACAGTGGGGTCTGCCCATGGGTAGGTGACTGGGAGGCACGGATCGGTCATCATTTAGGACCAATGAGGTTTTTTTTTTCTACTTTTTCTGTGGTCCTGTGGAGATGGGATGAAAAACAGAAAATGGGAGGATGGGCTGAATGAAGCCCTGCCCATCACCTTGTAGCCCGTTCCACCAAGCTGCAGATTGAAACCCCTGGATCGTCTGCCTGGGGGGAGTACAGTACTCCCCCTCCTAGCCCCACCATGGGGGGGGGTAGGACTCCATGGGAAACTATTACTGGGAACCCAGCAGTGGTGGTTGAAGCCAGCTGTGGGAGATGAGGACAGGGCTGAAGTCCCACCTATCTAATGGGAGCAGGAAAAAAACTTCCATGGCAAAAAAAAAACAGAGCTTGAATAAGGACAAGCTGTTCTAATGGTTTTATAGAAACATGGAATTTGATGGCTGATAAGGACCACTTGGCCCATCCAGTCTGTCCATTTCACCCTGCCTACACTATCACCACAGTCTATACCTGATCTACAGCTCTTTCTCCCTCCCCCCTTCCTTTCCACTATGATTCTCTTGTGCCTATCCAGAGCATTCTTGAACCCCACCATTGTTTTTGCCCCCAACACCACTGCTGGAAGACTGATCCAGGAATCCACCATTCTTTCTGTGAAGAAGTACTTCCTCAAATTTCTCCTGAACCTGCCCCCCTTCCCCAGCTTCATAGCATGTCTCCTTGTTCTTGAACACCTTTCTTTGTGAAAAATACTTCCCTGAGGTATTTAAAGGTCTCTGTCATATCCCTCCCTCTCCCTCTCCCTCTCCCTCTTCTGTTCCAGGGTGTACATATTAAGGTCCTTTAGTCTCTCCTCATAGGGTTTTTGATGCAGACCCTGCACCATTTTAGTTGCCCTCCTCTGCACTGCCTCTACTCTGTCTATGTCCTTCTGGAGATTTGGTTTCCAGAACTGAACACAGTACTCTATATGCATCTTACGAGCAATCTATACAGAGGCAACACTGCCCCCCTCTGTCTGTTGGTGATACCCATCAATATGTATCCCAGCATCCCACTAGCCCATTCCTTACTGCCTTGTTGCACTGCCTAGCCACCATTAGGTCATCTGATATGATTACCCCCAGATCTCCTTCCTGCTTGATAGTTGTCAGTACCACTCTACCCATTTTGTACTCTGCCCCGGGCTTCTGTGCCCCAAGTGCATTATTTTGCACTTCACATTGAAACCCAGCTGCTATACCTTTGACTACTCCTCTAGTTTTCTCAGGTTTCTGCTCATCCTTTCCACCCCCCATAGGGTCTACCCTATTGCAGATTTTGGTGTCATCCACAAAAAGGCAGACCTTCCCTTCCAACTCCTATGCAATGTCACTTTAAAAGACATTAAAGAGGACAGGTCCCAGCACAGATCTTTGAGGCACCCCACTGGTCACCATCACTTCCTTGGAGTGAACTCCATTTACCACCAGCCTCTGTTGCCTATCCTCTAACCAATTTCTTATATAGTTAACCACCTTTGGACCTACTCCTAAACTACCCAGCTTTCTTACTAATCTCCTATGTGAAACAGCGTTGAAAGGCTTATTGAAATCTAGGTAGGTTGTGTCCACTGCTCCACCCTGCTCTAAATCCTTTGTCAGTCAAAGAAATCTATCAGATTCATTTGACATTGCCTCCCCCCTCTGAAAATATACTGCCTTGGGTCTTGTAACCTACTGGATTCACAATATTTCATAATCTTTTCCTTCTGCAGTGATTTCATTAACTTTCCCACCACCAATGCCAGTCTGACAGGCCTATAATTGCTAGCCTCCTCCCTTCTACAACTCCTGTGTAGTAAGACTATTTCTGCTCTCCTCCAGTCATCCAGAACCACTCCTGTTTCCAGTTAGCTGTTAAATAAGACTGTTAGAGGTGCAGCCAGTATTTCCCTGAGCTCCCTCCATACCCATGGATGTACCACATCGGGCCCCATTGTTTTGTCCACCTTCAGATTAGCAAGTCCCTTCAACACTCTCACCTTCAAAAAAGGATGAGTGTTCACCTCCCTCCCTCCCTCCAAAGCTTCTGTTACTTTTTTGTGGCACCTCCCCTTCTCCTTCTCAGTGAACACTGAACAAAAGTATTTGTTCAGGATGTTTGCCTTTTCCTGGTCCCCCTCTGCACATTCTGCCTTCCCTTTTTAATCTTACAATCCCAACCCTGGTCTTCCTCTTTTTACTTGCGCACATAAAAAATGTTGTGTCCCTGCTTGTTACCTCCTGGGCTAATCTCTCTTCAGTTTCCACCTTTGCACTCCTTACTGCTTTCCCTGCTTCCCTCTGTTTCCCCTGATACAACTACCTATCCTTCTCCCTTGGTGTCTCCTTATATCTTCTGAATGCTACTCTCTTAGCTTTTACTTTTTCAGCCACCTCTTTCTAGAACCATAGCGGCCTCTTTTCCCTCTTGCTTTTGCTCACTTGTTTGACACAGAGGTTTGTTGCCTTTACTATGCTCCCTTTTATCTACCCACAGTTCCTCCACCCTGACAGAGGATTCTTGCCTTTACTATGCTCCCTTTTATCTTTGCCCACTGTTCTTCCACCCCACTCAGGCCATACCCCCTGCCAGGTCATCCCTGAGGCATTCACCCATCTTTATAAAATCTGTTCTCCTTAAGTTCAGGACTCTTGCCTTTGTGTGGTTCGATTCTGCAGCTGTCCTTATATTGAACTACACATTTGGTGATTACTGGTCCTCATGTGGTCTCCCACCTTGATGTATGCAACATTGTCCCTGTTAGTGAGTACCAGGTCTAGAACTGCCCCATCACAAGTGGATTCACTGACTAGTTGTCTGAGGAATGCTCCCTGTAGACAGTCCAAGATACCCCTGCTTCTAGCTTAAGCCACTGCTGGGAGGCTCCATTTTACATTTGGCAGGTTGAAGGCCCCCACCAGCAGCACCTCCCTCTTTTCTGCCACCTTGCCAATGGCTTCCACCAGTACCTTATCTGATTCCTCCCCCTCTGCTGGAGATCTGTAGCTCACTCTATTGTGAATAATGGCTCCATTCCCTATCTCCAGGGTGGCCCACAGTACCTCTGCCTCCCATTGTATTTCCTGTATCTCTGTTGGTTTTCCTAACATAAAGCACCACAACCCCTCCTTTCCTTCCTACCTGGTCCTTCCTGAGCCGAGTATAACCTGGTATGGCCATGTCCCAATCATGGTTCTCAGTGCACCGTGACATGGTAATAGCCACAATGTCCAGGTCAGGCTCTGCCATGATGGTTTCTAGGTCTGGAATCTTATTTCCTAGACATCTAGCATTCACACACATGACCTTCCAGATCTTGTTTCCACTCTACTTGGTTCCCCCTTTTTTTTCTGTTTTGCCCTCCCTCCTTCCCCCTCTCATTTTAATGCTACTGTTCCTTTCCCCCTTTATCTCTACTACCCTGCTACCTTTATTAATATGCAATATGGGGGATTTCTCTCTCCTCAGGTTCTCCTTACTGTCTACCACTGCCTGTGTGGAGGAGGGGCAGTTTCTGACTCCCAATTCCTTCCACCACCACTCTTAGCTAGTTTAAATGTTCATTGAAGTTGCATTTAAACTGTCCACTTAGGACTGCAGCTCCCCTCCTGGATGGATGCAGGCCATCACCCCTGTATAGGCCCTTATCCTCCCAGGTATGTCCCCAGTCCCCAATGTAGCCGAACCCTTCCTCTCTACACCATTCCTTCAGCCATGAGTTGAAGCTCCTGGCATGGAAATGCCTCTCCTGTCCTGTCGTAGAGAGGCAGCACCTCAGTGAAAACCACTGAGAGAGCCACCTGTCTAAGACCCTTCCATAGCTCCCTAAACTCCCCCTGCACTAGCCCAGCCTCATCCCTAGTCAGGCCATTAGTCTCCAGGTGGGCAATGACACCCAGTTCTCCCTCCCATAATGCTGCCTTAGTGATCCTCAGGATCTGCTTCCCATCTCTCCATCCTGTGGCACCGAGGAAGTACCTAACCTGCCTCTCCCCTCATTTCCTATTCCCAAATCTATACTCCTCATAATTTGAATCCCTCACCAGACATTGATTCCTCCTCCTCCTCCTCCTCCTCTGTGGTATTCTACCACCCTCCTTTGAGTCTCCACTATGGAGGGCCCCCACATCCTCCCTGGTCACTATCATGGGTTTCATATCAACTCCAACTTCAAAATTGCTGAAGAGGTATTACTAGGCAATCCCATGGTTATAAAACCCATCCCACCTCTTATAAAACAGTTCAGAATATGCTTCTGCCCCCCCTCCAATGACAGTGACCCAGCTTCAGAAACGGACGAGGGTCGTTTGGTGGGCCAGCTGGTTCAGGAAGGGTCAAGCACCTGATGACAGCTCTCCTTCCTCAGGGAAGGGGACATCAGGTCCCTCTGCAGAGACTGCCACCTGGCTGAGGCTGGTTGGCAGAGCACCAGAAGTGCACAAGGGGCAGGGCCAGAGCATGATATGCTAGCAAACACATCCTGATGCTCCAGCCCAGAGGGAGAAAATGGAGGAAACAAATGTTGGGCTGCACATACCCAGCTCCACCCACAGACTTTCTCATGACTGACACTACAGGCCACCCAGCCAATGAGGTTCTGAGCAAGTGGTGGATAACTATGAGAAGGTTGGTGATAGGGCTGGGTGGGGTGCAATCAGACAGACTGGAGGGGAGAAAAACTACTGTATGAAAAAAAAAATTCTAAAGTCTCTAGTTCCCTAAAGTTAGTTATTATACCCCATTCCTCAGAAGCATACAACACTTGATTATTTATTTTGTCCATAAATTTTCTTTTTTTAGCCTCAAAAGAATGATTTGCAAAAGAAAGTACAAATCTTTTTTTTTTTGTAACTTCATTTTTATTCAGATTATGGTAATCAATCAAAATAAAAACAGAGTACATAGCTGCTGTGATATGACATAATAATTGACATCTACATGGTGACATTAGTGAACATTGCAGGCAACAGGTTAATACCTCCTACTGAGGGGAAGTCCCAAAGTGAATTGTACAAGCAATATTGTCTAGAAATTCCATAAAAGAAATGAGCCTTCTCAGCAAGACACTGGACCACATTTAACATAAATGTTTGACAGATGATCCCTGTAGATTATTTCTTCAGCTATAACAATAACCTGATGGTCTAGAATAAAGAAAGGTGTTATCGGAAAACAGCAATTGTTAATTGCCCTACTGGGAAACTCACACCACGCCACCACTTCCTCCATACATAAATTCCACAAAAAAAATGAAAAACAGTAGTAACATTGCACACATATAGAGCTCATTAAAGCAAGTAAACATTTAAAATACGAACTATGTGTATAGCATATTGGAAATTGAGGCAGGGTTTACAATTACGGCCATGGAAATGCAACAACTGCTGGGTTACAGTATAGTACACAGATACTTAACTTCCCCATGGTAGTGGTTGACATGAAAAGAGAATGCTGTTGCCATTTTGGGGGACAAAAGAGTAAAACTCAAAATTAAAAACTTACTCAGCCCAGAAGAAGAAAAAAACGGATATCTCGAAAAAACTTGGTGCTGAGTAAGTCACCTGTGAATTGCCTGAGCTGTAATTATGGCATCACTTTTAGTTTCATTACAATGGGTCTACCTATTATTTGTATCAAAAGTTAGCCCAAATATTTAAACGAGATCAGTTCTTTAAATATATCTTTTGTTCAGTGTTCCACCTCAAAACAGCCCTCTTGTTATTTGAAAATTTCATTATTTTTGGTTTTTAGTAATTAATGTAGAGACCTAATTTTCAGAAATATTCCAGAGGAAATTTTAGGACTTTTCTAATATCTAATGGGGTTCAGTAGAAGACATCTGTGTAGACTGTTTAATATCCACACCGTTGATGTTAGGACAATGTGTATCAATCTCTGCTATGGCTTCTGTAAATGTTTTATGTATATATTAAAAAATAATAGGGTGAGAAGACAACCTTGTTTAACTCCTTTATGTATTTGAATAGGTTTTGTCAAACCACCTTCCCTTGTGGCCATAACTAATGCTATGGACTTAGTGTGAAGTAACATGAGAATGTTTAATGATTTTTTTTCACTTCCCTTTGACTATAATAAATCACACAAAATGTCCCTATTAATGTTATCAAACACTGTTTTGATGTAAATAAATACTGCATATAACATCATACTTTTACCAAGTGTGTACTTTTCAAAACGATAATTCAATGTGAAAATATAATCAGTTGTACTAAACTCCTTCCTGAATGCTGTCTGAAAGGGAGAAATCAACTTATTTCCACACACCCAACATTCCATTTTACTCAGAATCACTCTAGAGAAAATATTTTGCACTGTACAGAGCAATCTTACAGGGTGATAGCTGCTAGGGTTTCTCCTATCACCTTTTCTGAGTAGGGGTACGATCACCCCTTCATTGCATTTGTCCGGGTGTATTAAATTATGACTAATAATATTGAATACCGTTCTTATTGCAGCACAGTTTCCTAATTCCACTTGATATATTTCTACTGGAAGCATATCTATGCATGGAGGTTGATTATTCTTTTGAAATGTAATTGCAAATAAGGCTTCAGCTTTAATTATACATATCCAATTCACAAGAGGAAATCAATTGCTGTATCTTCTCTATCCTGAGTATTAGCATTACTATTTATTACAGGTGGATTTGTATTTAAATGTTTCATTTATTGATTTACTTGTAACATTTAACCAGGAAAGCCCCACTAAACTGCAATTGCTTATTTCCAGGTGCATGCTGAGGGTGGGTTGCATGGACTCTTTTGTTTGTTTGTTTGTTGTTATTGATGGTGAAATGCTGGCCATGACACCGGCAAACTTCCCTATTCTTCTTCAATAAGTGCCACTGCAGTCAGTCTGGTGGTGTAGAGGGCTGAGGTGCTGGCACCTTACCTCTTACCATGCCAACGACACAGGGTCAGGAGCGACCTCGGGTGTTGGTGGGTCAGCCAAGAGGAGGAAGATTGAGCATTCTATGGACTGCTCTCCTCTGAGGAGGAGGAGGAGGGTGGAAGGGGATGACCACTGAGCTACTGGCTCCTGGTGGTGACTGGTGCAAGTTCAGGGGTTACAAGTGTCAGTCTGCACAGGCCAATGTCAGATGTGCAATGTGCAGAAGCATGCGTGGCAGTGTCCCTGATGTCACTGCATGCCTGTGCCATGGGGGGCCATTATGGGGAAAAAAACAATCCTCTAACGTGCGTATGTGATGTCTGGCCCTGGCGGTGCTGCAGCAGATGCACTTAAGCCAGCTCCCCCGAGCCTGGCCCACAGGTCTTCCGCGGTGTGTGGGGTAAGTACCCACTGTGAAGCAGCCTGGGAAGGGTAGAGCAAAAGGGGTCAGAGCTCTGACTGCTGCTGATGCAGCGGCCGAGGAGTCCATGCTGGATGGGGAAAATCATAGGTACACCCCCCCCCCAGCAGAGAAGGTATAAATAAAATAAGCAAAAACAAAAAAAAATCAATAAGTGCCACGGAATCTTTTACTTCCACCTGGGCAGTGTCCAGAAATGGATAGACGGGATCTCAGTTTAATGCCTCATCCAAAGGATAGCATCTCAAGAGCGCAGCACCTCCCCCTCCCCCCGTACTGCATTACTATGTAATTTATGGGTATTACCTCAAGTGCGTGGTGCAGAGATGGAATCCATGACATTCTGATCTTCAGGTCAGAGGTGAGCAGGCTACCTACTGAACCACTGACATTAATATCAAATATTACCATATAAGTTTAAAAAATGCTCATTCCAAGCATCAGCAGATGTAAGGCACTTAATATTGTTTGCTCTGTTCTCAGTGTCATATGCCACGACTTCCCAGAATTTTATATCCTTTTTTTCTTTTAGGGCCTCTTGCAACTTGAACCATAACTGATCCGTGTAGTCCAGTTCATTTTCTGTTATTTGAGCCTTACTGTATATTTTTGTTTAAGGTGATGGTACTGTAGGCCATATGAATTTTTTATGTAATAGTCTTGCTTTACTGACAGCGATATTAAAAACCCTGCAGTTTTTTAACACTATCTATTCTTAAAATCTTATTCATTTTTCCATCCCTAGGGGGTAGCCTACCAAACATACAGTAGCTACCCATTATATGAAATGCTCCAAGGAACAATCATACTTTCTTGTTACTACCCATAGATTTTTGTCTATCTAGACATGTATGTAGCATAAAGGAAGGCCCGGTAATAGACTCCACTATTTCTTTGATAGGATATAATTAAGCAATAAACCATGATAGGGTGTGGGTTATGCTGGGATTTACTCATACCTGGTGTGGTTTAGTCAAGAGGCTGCAGGCCAAGTGGCCAAATCCACCCCAGGCATGAGTAAATCCCAGTATAACCCACACCCCGGAGTGGTTTATTGCAATTATTCAATGGGTAGTGGTTAAAAAAATTGTAAAATTAAAGTGTTTTTTTTTCCAAAAGAAACTGAATTTTTAATTACTTTTCTGTGAGGTATCTTTCCTCTACAATTAAAATAGTACCCTGTTGCTAAGTAGAAAAACACACACACACACACACACACACACACACACACACACACACACACTACCCTCTGCACTTCTTGCTGGAATGCTATTTTTCTTTTTTCTACAACATAAAGTTATCAGCAGACAACACGTGTGGCGTAGCAGTCCGAGTAGCTGGCAGACTCAGAGACCGATACTCTACAGAGAAGGAAAGCAATGTTCCTGCAGCTCAACTGGAACTAGTGTGTTTTTTTTAAGGATTTTAAGTTTGGGTAATGGGATGGGATGGGAAATTATAGAGCATGGCAGTCATGTTCTGGGACCAGGAAGTTGAAGGAGCATGACCACGAAGGATGCTGGAGTAAATGACTGCTACAGGAGGAATGCCGGTTTGGTACCAGAGCGTGTTACGAGCGTTGACAGGCTGCCGTAAATAATGTCTTACTGTTTTTGTGGTAGCTCTCCTTTTTGGTTGTAGGTTCCAGTTTTGTATTCTTAGGGAGAATAATTTGCATTGTGCTGTCAGCCTTGGCTTCTGCTGCTGTTCCTGCTGTGGTGCTCTAGGCCCCGTCCTCATCCCCGATGTCTGCTGCTCAGCCTTCCGGCTCTCCAGATTGTGTGGCAGCATCTACTGACCTCAAGCTATGGTCAGGAGAAACAGCTGTTTTGATGTTCCTGGCATTAAAGGTAGATGACTCAGGGTCCAATAAACCAAATAAAAAGTTGCTTGAGAGTTTCTGGGCATGGTAAAATACGGGGTAATATTTGACATACTGTGACACTGACAGCGTTTTCGATGTTCGGTAGTGGGAGTTTTCCATGGGCTTTGGCTTTACAGGTTGAATCTGACTGGTGCATTGTTACTTTTAGTGAACAAAACTACTACCATTAGATGGATCTTTTGCCGTGAGTCACTGGGGGATTTACTCACGGTTAGGAAATGGTGTTAGCCAATTAAATTATTGGATTTTTGCCTGCCATTGTATAATCTGCTCTAATTCTGGCACTAAAATAGGTGTCAATTTAATTTGTCTATACTTCAATATAGTCACATGATTGGAGGCTTCTATCTAGTTCTCCCTAACTATATTTATATCGATATACTCAAATTAAGTGACTGCACAATTGGCAAGTGGCCACTTTTCTGTATATCTAGTACCTTAAAAGACCACACTATTTGGTATGAATAAGCATCTATTAAAGCTAAATCAGTGGTACTACCACCAAACGTAGTAGGAAAGCAGATGCCTTCCTCCAGATGTCTTCTCGCTCTTCCATTTAAAAATCTGATCATCATACTCTCTGCAACTTTAAGCAACATTTTGCCTCTAATATTGACTTTTTTTCTATGGCATTTCTTACTGATATACCCAAATAGTCATCTATCCCCCAGTTCTGTGGGTTAGTTTCTATTTTCTCAGAAATTCTAGCATCCATGTCCTCAGCAAGAACTACTGTTATGTTCTCATAGTAATTTATAATTTTAGACTAAACCCCATCCAAGTCATAGACCTCTTTATTTGATTAATGTTTCATCTTGGAGGTATGTACATGTTTATAACTATACAAACAACCATCTGATTTTTTTTACCAGTGCTGTGCATAAGAAATATGGGACACCTTAGTTTAATAATAAAGCTGTTATTAAAATCATTAGTGAAATAAGGGTAATGATATGACCACATGGCCTTCCAAACCTAGAAACTCTACTGGCCTCATAACCATGGGCTTAATAACCTTCTTGGATTAAATGATTCGATTTAATTCACCACAATTCTTGTATGAGAATTATCTCATAAGTTTTTAAAATACCATTCCAATTATAAGCATGGCGCTTACTCAATAAGCTGGCTATGTTACAGCGTATTATTTTCATTAGGCCAGTACTTTTCAGGGTCGAATGTGGTGAGCTGAGGTGAATCTGTGGTGTGGTGCTCCTCTGGGTTTGAATGATTGCACGATGCAGCACTGAAGTTGCCGTACCTTATCACTCTCTTTCCAGGCTCAGAAAATACTCACACACCAATGGTTGGAAAGGGGTGCTGAAGTCAGTGAAACCCATAGGGTCACACCTGGAAATATGCTCTGGTTTAGTGTGGCTTTCCCAATCACAAACCTTATATAGATAAACAAATAAATACAGTAAATAACCCCCAAAGTTTCAAGTTTATTTCAGGAAAGCTCCATTGAGCAAACTCATTCACAAGGAGATCCTACTACGCAATAACAGCAATAATAATAGTCATACATGGTGTAAGGTAAAAACAATGGCAGACAAGCAAGAAATAAATAAATAACAAACAAGCATAGATAAAATAGGGTCCATATAATGCAAAGGAGATTCATACATCACTAAAATTAGTTAATAGTGTTTGGGTGTAGACTTAAGCAGGATGAGGCACTCTCGGACAGGATGAAAGGAGAAGAGGTGCAGTTGGTAGCTAAGCAGGAGAGCATAAAACTCATGAGACAGGGGGATGAAGACGAGGAGGGAGAGGACAGGAAGCTGTATCAGGCAATCATTCATACCCTAAAGAAACACCGCACTACAGATTCAACAAGGTTCAGGGGATATTTTAACATAACACTGAATTTCTCTACTTTGATGCTCTGTGTTAAAACCCTAATTGATACATTTACATTGTTTCTACAATGAATTTCCTCACATTTTAAAACAATTCCAACAAAAAAGTGTTGGAGAAGTACAGTTGTTGCAAGTTGTAACACAATTTTATGGACATCTTTACGGACGATTTTCTTAATGCCATAGTGAATGAGTCTGGTTCGATGGTTTGACATGTTGATA
This sequence comes from Neoceratodus forsteri, assembly GCA_016271365.2. Lineage (NCBI taxonomy): Eukaryota > Metazoa > Chordata > Ceratodontiformes > Ceratodontidae > Neoceratodus > Neoceratodus forsteri. The sequence goes on along the minus strand of CM028136.1, from coordinate 647,834,747 downwards.
AACATACATTGTAATAATCCAGTGACCATAGCTAACGCACTAAACTACCATTTCTCTGACCTATTGAGCTACTCTGCCTCCTTCCCCCCCTTGTCCCCCCACTTCCAGTTCCATTGACACAGAACTGGGTCTCTCTCACCCACCTTTCCGGCTTTGGACCATCACCAGACAAGACGTTCTAAAGCTGTTACTATCCATCTTTGACAGCACTAGTACTGGTGCTGATGAATTGGAACCCAGGCTACTGAAAATCGCTGCCCCTCTCATTTTCCTCCCCTCTTACAAAAATCTTAAACTTATCCATATGTCATGGTATGGTTCCCAACATCTGGAAGATAGCCAGAATCACTCCTATCCTTAAGAAAGGTGATCCTCAAGTCATGTCTAACTATCGACCTATTGCCATTCTCCCCATGCTCAGTAAAATCCTGGAAAAATGAGTAGCAACCCAAACCATAGCATACCTCCAGAAGCATAACCACCTTGCAGGTTCCCAGCATGGCTTCTGCAAAGGCCATAGTACTACCACTGCCATCCTAAAACTTACAAATGACATCTACAGTGCAATGGAATCTGGCTTTTTGACAGGTGCTATCTTCATTGACTTATCTAAGGCATTTGACCTGGTAAACCACACCCTTCTTCTTGCTAAACTCTGCTCGTTCGGTTTCTCCACTGAACCAGTTGCCTGGTTCAAGTGCTACCTATCCAACCAGATGCAACTGTCACCTTTAACTCAGCTCTGTCCAATATTTCTCCCATACATATGGGAGTTCCTCAAGGCTCCATACTTGGCCCACTACTTTTCTCTATTTTTATAAATCACCTCCCATCGTTTGCACCTGACTGCTGTTCCCTGCTTGTATGCGGATGACCTTGTCATTTACCGTAGTGTAAGTAATATCGTGGATATCAACCGCTCTCTTACTAATGACTTCTTTAGTATTCAGTCCTGCCTAATAGAAAACAATCTTGTTCTTAATGCAAGCAAAACTCACTGCATGCTTTTTGGCTCTCCAGCTAGACTCAAATCAAATCACAACTCCTTTCAAATTTTGTGTGCCATTGGTTCCCCAGTGGTTAGCACTAGCTCCTTCAAATACCTGGGTATCCTCCTAGATGAATTCCTGGACTTTGACCTCCATATCACCGCCACCTGCAAATCAGTCAACGAAAAAATTGGAGGTGTCTACTGTACTAGCTATGCCCTTATGCCATCTTCTCCGCTTGCAGTGGCTCAAGGCCTACCGCTCCCGGCCCTTGCTTATGGCTCGGTCACGTATGTAGGAGCATGAAAGACCTCCCTAAATAAATGGGACACACCACCTATAATAACATCTGCCACTATGTCTCTGGTTTGCCATGTTTCAAACATCACTGTCAGCTTTATGCTGACCTAAAATGGACCAACCCTTATGCCCACCGGCTACTGGCCCTTGGCTCCCTACTTGATGGTATAACTAGAGCAGGTCTCCCCAAATCCCTCGCCCCCTTGCTACACTCCCAAAACCTCCATGGGTGCACAGGCTTTCTCCTACTCAGCCTCTAAGTATTGGAATTCTATCCCTCAAGCTATTTGCCTTGCTACTACCCATGCTGGTTTCAAGAAACTCCACCATGAACATCTACTGGCCTTTAATCCTTGCACATGCTTCCATCCACTTTAGCCCTTTCAATCCTTCCACTTTTTACCTTTGTTCTTTCCTCACTCTCCCTTTTTCCCCTCTCACCCCTTCTCCTGTTCTTCCATCTCTCCCTCCTCCCCCTCTTCCTTCCTTCTCTCTATATTGAGCCTTGCGATAGCACTTACCATTTCTAATGTACTTTCCAGCCAGCTCCAGTACAAATTTGTTAGCACTTGTTTTGTTTTTTCGTAACGGTACTGTTTATATTTTTGACATTATCTTACTCTGTTTCATCCAGTTGTGAGTTGTTTGTATTGCACTAAATTCCATTGTTTATCTCTTCCTTGTGCTGCATCACATTGTACAGCTCATGTATTATTTTTTCACTAGTATTCTCCCGGGTCGTGCCTGAAAATAGGCATCTCTATATGTAGTGCTCCCACCCAGTTACAAAAAGCAAATAAATAATTTTTTTTTCTGTTCTTTCCTGAATAAACATAATGGGTGACATTTTCAAACGGCCACATCCATTTTTTGGCCACAGCTGCATGACATTCGTCCAGATAGTTGGACCACCTAAAAGGCAGCCTAACTTCTGGGTGCAGCTGCTGCAAATTGCACCCTGAAAATGATGCTTGCATCAAAATTTTGATACTAACATAATTTTTTGCCAGAAACCTGGTAATCTGTTGCAAATGTGTTAAGATGTATGAAAATTGCTTGCAAGTATCCCAACACATTTACCAGGACATGGCACACATCCAAATTATGGATGCAAGTGCTGTATTTCCACTTTCAAAAATCCAAAACAATAAATGAAAACAAAATGACATACAGTTACGATCTGTGATTCCATCATTTCATGCTGTTGCACAACTTTTAAAATAAAATTAAATGTGTATTTCATTTTCGAAAATATCATGTAGAACAAACCCAGTATTGGTGTAATAAGAATAAAATCAGAAGACTGCTAATATTTTTCAGTGTTTTTTTTTTTTTTTGTAAAATTATGTGTTAGAAAATATTTGACCACATGTGGGATATAGTGTGAGTCCAACCAGATTTTATCTTTTCTGATGCTGGCCTCCTTATAGTTACATGGTCCTGATTAAAAATCTTCAGGGCACCATGCCTATGGGGAAGCTGCCCCATTGATGTGGAACTTCCTTCCACCTTACATTCGAGGACCCCCCATCAGGTAACATTTTACATTTAGCTTTTGGGCCTGACTGACAGTTACCTGGCCAGTAGATTGCTTTAATTGTGGTGTTATTTTCTATTTATTTCTTCACTTGTCTTTTGAATGATCTGTCTTTCCTGTAAACATTTCTTGTTTTACCGTATGGTGCCCAGGGCCTTTTGGGATGGGCACCAAACAAATAAACTTGCCTTTGCCTTTCATCAGCATGACGTTGTGCAACATTATGTCATGCTGTCTCTGATGTGGTCATAAATGTGTAGTCGAGAGATGAAACTGTGGTCATGCTTTACTGTCTGCTCACAAATTATTTAATATCTTTTGAATCAACATTTTGCCATTTAAATAACACAGCATGGGACAACGCAGGGCAACAATGTAACACACTGGATAGTATCAGGTTTCAAATCACAGCCAGTTTTAAATTCGAGTGAGCAGAGAAATTTCTCAAAATCCATGCTTTCATGACACTTCTCATGACCACAGTTTTGACTCATGACCAGATTTCCTTTTTTATAATCATGTTTTTTATTCACCACCACTGTTTTTGTAGTCTTCAGGCCTGGGGTGCACCCTGTGTCAGTCACCTCATCCTCAACTTCCATTGGCCCCCAACTCCGTTGACAGAAGGAAAATAATTATGCAGGGTTTGAAGCACCTGGCAGCCATTATCATGATGATGGCATGGTTTTTACTCTCCTACAACCCTGATGTTAAGTACAGTCAGCCTCTATTAGCCTTGGCCTTCACAGTGCATGCTCTCTGTCTCATCATGAGGGACTATGGCAATGCTGAATCCCAGCCATCACTCTCCCTGAACTGGCTCAAGCTGCATTCAGTAGCACTCCCCAGCCCTGGCCACACCTGACTAAAGATGTACAAAATTGGAAAATTCCGCCCAGCAAAATATTTTGTGTAATTAGCGCATTTCACAAAATATTTCTTGGGCAAAAAGCAAAATTTTGCCCTCTGTTGCAAGTGAAATTTCACCCCCAAGCCGGTGGAATTTTTCTCGCAGGTGAAATTTCGCCACCTGCATGAGTAATTTCACCTCCCGTGGTAAAATTTAGTGGCCACTGGCCAAAATTCTCCCTGGTGTCTAGTGGTCCCTCTGCCCCCCCCCAGCCACTCACTGGGCCAAATTGTTTTTCCCTGGTGTCCAGTGGTCCCCCCCAGCCAATCACTGGCCATAATTTAATTAGATAGGCACCCCCAAGTTACCTTGACCCCCAGCCATTTCTCTTATTTAAAAAGACAAAAATTCAAGCCCAACTCCCTAGTCTCTAGTGGACCCATCACCCCCCACCCCATCATTAGCTAGCACCACCAGCTCCCTCCCAGTACCCTGGTTGGGACACCGGCACAGCCCTCCACTCACCTCCACAGCCTGCAGCCCAGCTGAGCATGACTGAGCACCTGAACGAATGAGCGCATATGCGCTCATTCATTCAAGCGCTCAGTCAGGCTGCCAGCCATGGAGGGGAGTGGAGGCTGTGCAGGTGGCCCAACTGGAGTACTGGGGAGCTGGGTGGGTGCTGCTAACTAATGATGGGGTGGGGGTTGGGGTCCATTAGACACCAGGGAATTGGAGTTGATTTTTTTTTTAAATAAAACAAATGGCTGGGGGCCAAGGTAACTTGGGGGATGCCTATCTAATTAGAAACATAGAAACATAGAATTTGACGGCAGATAAGGATCGCTTGGCCCACCCAGTCTGCCCATTTTCCTACCTAACAGATAAGCTGCAAATCCTAGTTAACCAACAGCTTACTTCCTCCTACTCCCCACTAGGACTGCCTTATGCCTGTCCCATGCATTCTTGAAGTCCCTCACTGTTCTTGACTCCACGACCTCCTCAGGGAGGCTGTTCCATGCATCCGCAACCCTCTCAGTGAAAAAATACTTCCTCACATTACCTCTGAGCCATCCCCTCTATCTTCAAATTGTGCCCCCTTGTTCTTGCACATCTCTTTTTCTGGAAGATGCTACCCTCTTGGACTTTGTTAATTCCCTTGAGGTACTTGAAAGTTTCTATCATGTCCCCTCTCTCCCTCCTTTCCTCTAGGGTATACATATTAAGCTCCTTTAGTCTTTCTTCTTATGTCTTCTGGTGCAGACCCTGCACCATTTTGGTTGCCCTCCTCTGGACAGCTTCCACTCTGTCTATGTCTTTGCGGAGATGGGGTCTCCAGAACTGCACACAGTACTCCAGATTAAATTACGACCGTTGATAGGCTTGGGGGAACCACTAGACACCAGGAGTTGGGGTTTAATTTTTTTTAATAAAACAAATGTTCAGGGCCAAGGTAACTTGGGGTGTGCCTATCTAAGTAAATTATGGCTGGTGATCAGCAGGGGGGAACCACAAGACACCAGGGAGTGGGGGTTGATTTGTGTGTGCGTGGGGGGTGCTTACTGCCATTTGCAGTAAGCAGCAGTGCGGGTGAATTTGCAAAATGTCACCGCAATTTTGTGAAACATTTCATGTGGCATAATTGCTGATTTAGCATCAATTTTGCCAGCAAAATTTTATTTCGCTGCATCTCTACACCTGATTCCTGCTCCCAGAATCCACTCCCATATCCAGATTGCTAATACTAAAGCACAAGGTAACACTTTAAGTGTCATTCACAACACTGTTACTACTGTATAACTATACTGCAACAGTACTGTTACTACTGTGCAGTTGCGTGTTGTGTACTTACATAATTTGCATACACGTGTAACTACTTTTGTCTCCCTTTTGGCAAAAAATCAGTTCATTCTGACAAGTGTACACATTTAACAGCAGTTGCAAAGTGAAACAGAAAATCTATAATCATGAATGCCAGCCACTGTGCGTGTACGTAGGTGCACAGCTGCACATGTCAGGTATGCTCCTTTTGCACATACCCAGTGCACCATTGATCCATAGGCCCCTATGTGAATAGAGTCCAAAATTAGATTGCATGTTTAGTAAGCAGTAAGTTCATGAGGGACTGATTTCTGAATGAGAACTTATATCACAGCTACAGTATTGACATTTAGTAAATATAAGTGTGCACACTTGTAAATGCATGTTACCTAAGCATTAAGTATGAAAACATAGGGCCCTATGCATGAAGGGGCAGGAATTACATGCCAAAGGAATGTATCCCACCCACGTAGCTCTGCAGCCCCGGACAGGTGCAGGGTGTGCAGCATTCACAACTGTCAGCACCCACAGAGCACCTTTCCACAGCCCGCCCCCCCCCCGGCACACAGGACTGTACAGGGCAGCTGGGGACAGAATAGCAAACCCAGGTGGGCATCCAATCAGATGTCCATCCTGGAACCTCAGTGGATCACATACATGCAATGGAGTGGGTCCAGGTGTGTGAATATCAAAAACAGGCACCTGGACCCACGCGACAAGTCTGCGACCTCCAGTCACCCCCCCGTCCATGCTCACATAAATGAGTGCCCACCCATTGCACGGGTGGATCCCCAGCAGTAGTACCTCCACTCCCTATGCTGCCATCCCCAACTGAGTGCTGCAACCCCCCTTCCATCACACATCGCTGTCCCGTCCCCCACCATAGGTAGCCCCCCCCGCACTAGTGTGCCGGCTACAAGGACAGATGCCACATGCCTCAGGGCCTTGTACGGTCCTGGTGCACACCTCTGGACTTGTTGGTGACACATAGCACAGGCTAGGACACATGGGATGACCAGGGGAGATGGATGGCTGATGGCTGTGGAGGTGAGGGGTGGGATGTGCTGCCGGCAGAAAATAGCTGCAAACCTGCCCAGTAGGCATGGGGGCCTGGAGGGTGGTGTTGATGGGGCCTGGGGGCACACAGGAGTGCCTTAACGGGGGGATGACTCAGGATGCCTGGACCAGGCAGGAGCAACATAGGCATGTGGCATGTACAACAGTTATGGCAGGATCAACCCTGGTGTACCATGCACACACCTACACCCCCCTACAGCCTGCACTATGTGCCTTTGTGACTAGTGTGTAGTGCTGGCATGCCTCCCACCTGCCCTGGTGCATTGCTGTCCACGCGGCCCAGGGATCGAGTGCATAACTGTCCTGCGCGCCGATACTGAATGCCACTCAGGGTCCACAGGACCCCTCTTCATGGCATTCAGGCTTAGCAGTGCCAACATGCCTGGTTTACACAGTGCATTGGCACATCCATAGGGCCCATAGAGAATAGTGAATGGGCAACTATATCAAACCAGTGTGTTCTGCCACAGAAGGATTCTGATTCTCTGTGACCTCGAGAGCGAAGCTCAAGAGATCTGTGGGAATGAGAACCCTGAGGTTGCAGTACACACTAGCTCTGCATAGAGTTGCCAGTCCACTATTTTTATAGTGTATGGTGCCTCCAACATGAAGTTTTAGCAGTCTTTTTAATTTTTATTTAAGTAGAAGAAGACTTTGCTGTCCATGTCTTCTTCCAAGAGTTACATTTGGTTGCTAGGAAGAGTTGCATGTTGTTAGGGATCAGACGTCCCTACGTTTGTGTCACACATATCCATTGGTTGAAAATCAGGCTGGAAGGGATTTTTAAGAAAAAAACAATGTCAGCTGTATTTATCACTTAGAAAGAGTACATGGATGAAGCAAGTGTTTTCTGTAAGTAAATATAAATACCTGGTTGATCCTGCATTTTTTTTTCATGGGACAGTATATCTGGTTAATCCTGCATATTATTTTACCGTATCTGGTTGATCCTGCATCTGCAGGATTATGTGACTTTCTCTTCCTTCCATTGTTGCCTACTGTGATCTGGTTGCTCCTTCGATTTCTGTTGCTGGGGCTCGAGCACTCCTGAAATCAGCTGGAATGCTGTTGTACCACAGAAAGGTTGAATAGCATTCCATGACCTTTGAACTGGGGTACAACAAAGTTTTAGCTGATATAAAAAATCAGTTTCAACATTTTACCATACACTATAATACCATTATTTCTGAGCCATAATATTGTTACAACACCAATTAGTAATTATGGGTAACCCCCCTACAAATGGAGGTCACCGAAGTCTTCCAAGAGCCTGCCTAATTGCTCACTGCCTGGTTGGTGTTCGGAGCTAAAGTTGTTTAGATGTTGTTACCAGTGAGTGCCTTTAAAGCCTCCATGAACTGTCTCTTTAAGTGCTGCCTGCTTGCAGTCTTAATTAATCTCTATGGGGGGACTGTGTGTTTACATGCCCGAATCCCGCCCAGGCTGCTGAATCCTTGCTCTGTTTCTGCCTTCGCTAGTGGTGCAGGGGGAGCCCTGTTAAGAGATGTAACTAATTGCTGATAAACATTGAGTGGTAAAGACACAGTGTTTGTTCTAACCTGCCTTCTTTGCAGCAAGGACTGTTCAGTTTAGCTCCACCATTTTGGTCCCGAACTGCCGAATTGGACCAATCAATACTGGGGGACTCTAAAATGGAGTCTGCTGAAATGGGACTGTATGGATTACCAGTTGGGATTTGCAGTTTTAGACTGTTGGCGCTTTTTTGCAACAGAAGGGGGGGCCTTTACGGTGATTGATAGCTAAACTGCCCAACTGAACCTTTTGGATCTAAGAGAAATCCCCTGAACTGTCTGCTGGCAAGCCAGAAGTGAGTTGGAGCTTGGAGAGTGAGGAGCTCCAGCCTGTGGAGCTGCTGCCCCATGGAGTAGTGTGGAGATTTGGAGGGAAGGCTAAATCTGGCCTGCCTGCTTTCAGCTCTCCTGCCTTAGAAAAGAAAAGGGGAGCTTCATTTTTGGACTGTGCCTCTGAACTGATTGCAGATGTGCCCTGAGGTTTGGGTAGAAAAGCTAGATTCGAATTGGAAGTTAGAGAGGAAAGAGCTCACATAATCGAGCAGCCATGTTGCTCAGTAGTTCAGGCGGGAGAAACATGGAAGGCCCGAAACCTGGCTTGTTGCCGTTTTGCCGAGAGAGAAAGAGAGAGAAAGAGAAAGAAAAATAGTCGGACAGTGATCCGCTCAGTGTGCTGTGAAGTAAGCTACCGGAGGGATACCAGGCTCAACCTGAAGAAGACCGAAGATTTTTGCCAACGCAATCGGCCTGTCAGGACTATAGCTACTTTTGAGCTCCTGGGTGTAGCAGTGACTTTGCGATCGGGATCGAGGAGTCGATTGCCTGGTACAGTACTCCTTAGTTACATGTAACTGTGCTGCGAACTGGAGGAGAGTCACAACCTGGTTTCCCCCTTGAGCTGAGCTGTGTGTTGAAGGCTGGAAGCTGTACCCAGCTTGCATCAGACTGAATCCGCCTGCTATCAAATGCAGTTGGACCCTGCCATGAGGGCCTTGTCTCCCTACCCTACTTCTTCTGGCAGTCCAAAACAACCATCATCCATCCTGTTTTCAGCCTTGGGTATCGTGAGAAGTAAACAGGGTAGCTCCCTGCAACATATCTTTTAAATCACAAGTGCGTCATCTGATTAATTTGTTGTGCTGTGTCCACGAACTGAGCCCTCCAGCTCCAGATTACAATCAGTGAGTGTGCATGTTAATTCTTCTTCTTCACAGGGCCCCTACCAGCTGCAAAGCCGGCCTACCATGGGCAACGGTCCTGGCTAGTCCCCCTTTTCCATCCTGGGTACCCAGAGAGTGTGCCTGATAGGGACATTGACTGCATGCACATCTGTGATATTTATAGTGTGTTTAAGCCAATTAACCTGATTGCTCCCATCCTTGTTATAGCCCCCCTGAATAAATCAGATCTACTTCTTTTTCTGCAATCTACATTGACTATGGTGTCTGTTTATGTCTAAGGTATTACATAGTTGGTTTTGTCTTGCATCACCTTATTTTACAGGGGGTCCCCAGAGTCAAGCTAAAGGAACCAGTCCTGGGGGTAAGTGCTAAATCTAGGTGTATGTGTAAAACCTATCAGGGTGTTGGGAAGGTAAACATTGCATGCTGGGTGGGCCACTAGCAGGAAACAAGGGGGTCACAGTGTCCCAGAGGGCTGTGGCCTGGTTAGTGAGACCAATACCAACCCTGACCTTTGGGTGGAGGCACCCGTCACTGAACCTAGGCCCCTTAACCTGCTATTAGCCAAGCAGGCAGGGGTAGTAGCCCTTGGGATAGCACCACCTAGGGGTTACATATGCAAATGAAATATTGTTGTGTACAGTTATATATCAATTCACAATTTTAGACTGCCTGTTTATTATCCTGTAAATTCATGAAAAACTGGAATATAGACATGGAACATCATCTAAAGAGTTGCCAGTCCGTGCATTTAAGTACAGCAGACTCTAGTTACATTGTAATCATATTTTAGTTACCATTCTGATTACACTTTTAAGTCTTTCTGCATGTAGTTACACAACAGATTTTCCGTTAAACTTTGCAAGAGCTATTAAATGTGTAGTTACACTTGTCAGAATGAATTGATGTGTGCAGAAAGGGAGACAGTAGTAGTTGCACGTGTATGCAGATTGTTAAGTATATAACACGAAAATGTGAAACTAGTTAACAATGACATAGTAGTTACATGTAACTGCACAGTAGTTATGGTGTAGTTACTTAATGCAAATTGTGTGTAAGTACACAACATGCAAATGTAAAACTAGTTAACAACTACATAGTAGTTACATGCAACAGCACTGTAGTTACAGTGCAGTTACAGCGTAGTTATATAGTAGTTACAGTGTAGTTAATGACACTTAAAATAATGTGTTACCAAGCACACTTATACTGGGCCATCAGGTGGTGCACAACCATATTTATGCTCATGATCACATTTTCCTATTGGAACAGGACACCCCTGTATCAGGAAAGCCTTATCAAACTGTTCTGAGTGTGCTAAGACAATGGATTTTATTTAGTTTATAACTTTCATGTTTAATGTCTTATTTTGCAAAAGCACTGAAAGGGAGACCCTTTGGCCAACATCTAACCTTAATATTTTATATCTCAGCTGTTTGTAAGTTCTAAATGAGCAAAAGCATTTCTAAAAGAAACACATTTTTTGGTTTGTTTTACTTTCTAGAATGTATAAATGGCTAAGGAGATTTTTCCTACATTTTCAGGGCTCAGGGACCCAGGCACAATTATGATGCATGCCAGTTTTCAGATCTGTAGGACAAAAGACAGATGTACTATAAGCAACTGGAAATATGGGTTTTGAAACCCAATTTTATCAATGAAGTTGTGCAACACACTATTTCTTTTTTTTTGCCATAATATACTGTATTAAGTTTTAACCCTAATGCACAAAAATATAACCAACCTTACAACCAACCTACTACCACCACCTCCCAACCTCCTAGACAAAGCCACTTCTTTTGGCTGCCCACTCTCCTCCCCCCAGTCTCCCCTCCCCCTCACTTTAACTCCTCCTCAGACTCTCACACTAGGTGTCATACCTCTTTATCTCCTTCGCTACATACAAACACTGTCCTTTACCCTAGCTGAATGCTCTTGATGCTGCACTATCGCCATTGGTACTATGAATGAAATTGTAACCATATTGTATACTAGCTACCTACTATTCGAGTATTGTCTATAAACTGTTTGTGATTGTTGTCATTGTCACTGTTTGATATGGTACCTTTGTAAAAGAGCTCTGAGCTCAAAGGTATGATCCAAATCCCTAAATAAATAACTAGACATACATATCATGACATCCATAAATAAGCATAATATATATACATAATTTCCTTATGCTGTGCATTACAGCAAATATCAATAAATTAAAAAGTACAACAAATTGAATATAAGTAAAAGTTCAGAACAGATCAATTTGTGAAACATACATAAAGTCACTGAAAGAACAACAGAAAAACATTCCCCCATCCTATCTCCCCTCCCATTAATCAAAATAATATAAATAGTTCAGATTTCAGCAAAATATATTAGGGTAATCATTATTCAAGCATTTCCACTTAGATATTTAGGAAGTATTTTTTATGTACCTCTGCTGATTATGGCCCCGATACTGAATAATCAGCACAAGCACTGTGCAGCCCTGTGTGCTGCATTTGCGCTCCCCCAGGCTCTGGTAATTTTCAGATGGATAGCAGTAGCGGACAGAGCAGTACCATATGATTGAATATACTGTAGGTCCATGTCAGCACAGTACTAAGTGGATCTGTGCTGCCCTGGCATGGAGCGGAGGGCTACATATGGCCCACAGGAATAGCACTGTCCAGAAAAGGATAGCATCAGGTCCCTGTGTGCCATATTCAGCCCCAGCATGCAAATGAGCCCATTGGGCAGGTAAGGCTCTAAGGGACCATTGCATGCTTATTGTGGGCTCATTTGCATGGGTGCAGCAGCCCCCTAGCTCCCCTGTCACTGATAAACTCACTTCTCAGTGGTCCAGTGGGTTCCCATCCCCTGATTGCCCAGTATATCCTTTCTTTACACTCCCTGTGCATGCATAAAGCTTGTGGAATTTCCCTATGCTATTCTATATAAGTGGGAAATTCTTGGTCCATCCAATGGCATCAGTTTTGTGTATATTTTTAGCAGAGGCAGTAATGAGGCTCATCTGAACTCTTTTAGGGCCCAGTAATGTTTCTATGTTAGCACCAAGCAAACACATGTCTGTAGTAAAACAGGTTCCCAGACCTAAGGAGGCCTCCAATTTGTTCTGTATCTCTAACCAGATGGATTTGTTTTAACACAATCCCATAAAATGTGTTTAAGTGTATCAGCTTGAGAATTACATTTTATACGGTTTGCCATTGACTGTTTACCACAGTCTTTGAGTTTTCTAGGGGTATAATACGCGTCCTTCAGAATCTTGTACTGTAGTAATCCATAAAGGTCAAATCTGATAATGCAGTAAGTATTGGACCATAACTGCTCCCACTTAGTGTATCCAGTTGTTAGGAGACCTTCTTTTTCCCAATTTGAATTAGAGAGGCCAAATCTATTTCTTTGACATTAAATATAATGATTTATATAGTTTACAAATAGCGTTATTCTTACTTGCAGTTTTTGAGAGATTAGCAACATCAGTAAAGGTTCCCACAGACCAAGGATGCTGTAAAGCAGTTAGAATACAGTGTTTAACTTGTAAAAAGGTAAAAACGTCTATCTTTTGCAGATGGTGTCTGAATCTCAGCCTGGGGAAATGAATAAAAGTATTATGATCCATAACTGATATGTCGGTGTAATACCTTTTTAAATCCAGCTCTTATTGTGTAATACCTTTCATTTTGTTTTAAGGTTTCGATTATTCTATATAGATTAGATTTTATCAAATTTAGGACAAAATCAATGGGTCAAAATCAACTTTTACAAACAGTTATAGAAACACCAATGAGAGATTATTTCAATTTATTTAATAGCTTTTTATTCTCAAGATATAGTAAGGCCTGAGGTGATAATGAGTATTGTCACAGTTGTTTCTCAGTAATTCCCCAGTGTGGAGTTGTAATGTTTTTCTCCTCAACCAAAATCCTTATTATTCCATTTCAGAACTTTACTTCCTTGTAGTACCTGGTAATATAAATAAAAACATGGTAAAGAAAGACCTCCTAACAGTTTATGAGCTGTCACTTAAGCATAATACCTATGAAGTTATTATTCCATAAAAAATGAAAATACCAGAATGAATCTGTGTGAAACATTTCATTCATATTAAAAGGGTTACCAAAAGTCCTAATGCGACTCCATCTCAGCATTTGTGGTGAATGGTGCAAATCTCCAAAAACAGAACTCCTACTCATCCCAAACAGTAAGGCAGAGCAGACTGATTACTGATTGTGAAAAGATTGTACTCTTGTAAAAGCATTCAAGTCAGGAGCATGACAAAGGACTCCAGGGAAAACAAGCTCATAGTTCACCAATTGAATCAATTCACTGTAATGACACAGGTATTTTTTCCACTGCTTGTGGTGCAATAATTGTGTGGCAGATCCCTGAAACTGTCTGGCAAAGTGCAACTTGATTAAAACCGAACAGAAACAGTGGACTGATCGACTCAGCTCTTTGTGATGAAAATCACATCATCGGGGTGACATGCTCAGTATGGGACTAATTTAAATACCCAACTGCTTAATAGTTTAATTACCAAAAATGAATGTGCATATTGTGATCCTCTTGTTTTACCACAAATTTGGATCAGCCAATTAACCCATGGCATTAAACCCTTCAACTTAAATAGCCATTCCCCTCAAGTCTCTGATATTTACATCAGTAATACTGACTACAAATTATAAGTGTAGGCTGATGATATACTGCTACATGGCTCCTCCCCTACTACGTCCCTGCCTGCTGCTTTACAGATTATTTTTCAGTTTGGGACTATCTCTAACTATAAATTAAACCTTGCTAAAACTGAGGTCATGCCTCTCAACAGTGCCACCTTTAGGACAGAAGTCGATCACCTTGGCCTTGTCTGGAGAAAAGATAAGCTGAAATACCTGGGAATTTATCTCAGTTCATCACCCTTCAAGATGAAACAATTTAATCTTGATTCCACAGTGTCCCACCTTAAGATGGATTTAGACGGCTGGTCTGTGCTACCTCTTTCATTGTGGGGCTGACTGAACATCATTAAAATGAATGTTTTACCCTAGTTATTGTACCCCCTCTAGATGTATAATTCAGCCCTTCCCCAATCGTGGTTTACCCAAGTGTATAGGATCCACACTTCTTTTTTATGGCAGAGTAAAACAGTCCATCGAGCCTTTTTTCCAAACTAATGTGCACTAAAAAGATGGTGGTCTGCAAGCTCCCAATTTCTTTTTATACTATTTGGCCCTGCATCTCACAAGACTTTCTTACTGGTTGCAACCATCTGGGGGAAATTTTGTTACATCATACATTCCATGTTGGGTGGATATAGAGCATTCATTTCGTTCCCTTAATGGTTTGGATATCTGGGCATTTCCTTATCTCCCTATGAAAAAACTTCCCCATTCATTGTGGGACACACCTCAGGGGGCATCCCTTCATGTCCATTTACAGTTTTGCACTTTGCTCAAGATTTTCCTGTACAGGGATACGTCCCAACCCTTATTTGGGAACCCCAACTTTTGGATAGCTAGTCGAATGCTCTGTAGAGGGTTTTGGCCTGATGTAGGAGTGGATATAGTTTTTCCAATGTAAAATGCTGAGCTTGTACATGTCAGGATTTATTTAACATTCTCTCTGTTATGGTTAATGAACTGGTTTATTTTGAAATATTCTTCTGTACCTGGATGAATAAAATTATCACCCACCTGGACAAATGGACCAGCAGAACAATTCTCACATTTTGTATTTATCAAATATACTATTATATGGATTTTTACCATTCCTTGTCCATACTTATTGTCATGTGTTCGATATGTATGAGTTAATTTCTTGCATTTTTGCATGACTGTAAATTTATTTACTTGGGGTACTGTCATGTGGGTCCTCTTAATAATTCATGTATTTAAGAATCTGCATTCTCCCTAGTAACAAAAAGTACATATAGACATGAGAAACTGTCATCTGTTAAGTGTGTGAGTGGCTGCTATCATGCTTAATGTTTGTCTTTAGTCAAATAAAACATTTTAAATAGTCCATGATATACTATCTGGACTTTATTTTTGCTAGTGCTGTTAGCCCAGCCTGGGATGGTTTTCACAGTTTTAGGATTAGTCTGGGCTCTAGCTGTTGTTCTAGTAGCTTCCTTCTTGTAGCAGTTTGCATAAATTAGTGGAAACATTATTTTATAAATTCAGTGTATCAGCTGAGAATGTTCCAAACATTTTAATTAGGTCAAGGGCTCTTATTAGAGATGGCTTAGGATTTGTTAAACATAAAAGTATACCATCTGCATAAGCAGATAAACAATAAGAAGTTTTCCCTAACTTTACATCCGTTACCTTCGGATCATTCTTAAGGGCTCTAAGTAAGGGTTCTAGATAAAGATTAAAAAAAAATAAGACATATGACAGCCTTGTCACATACCATTTGATAATGAAAACTTGTCAGAAAAGAGAAAACTGTGCTACAGTAAACGTTAGTAGTTGGTTTTGAGTACAAAATTTTCATCCAGTCTATAAAGTCTTGTGAAATGTTATATTTCGCCAGTACACCGAATAGATATGGCCTTGGCACCTTGTCAAATGCTTTTTCTGTATCCAGGGATATGACAGCAGCTGGGACTGTCACATTCCTGAATGCAGAAAGAATATGAAAGTAATCTGATGATACCTTGCTAGCCAGTCCTGTCATAAATTTGGAGGCAGTATAGCACAGTGCTTTAAGGCTCTGAGCTGCAAACCTGGAGACCTGGATTTGAATCCCACAGCCCCCACTTGCATACTGTGTGACCCTGAGCAAGTCACTTAACTTCCTTGTGCTCCCAGGTCACACCTGTAAACAAGTTATCAGCTTACTGTCTCTCTCCTGGTTAAATAAAATAAAATTATTTTGAAATGATACGTCATGCATCACAGTGTATATAAATTCAGTTTCTTTTGCTTAGTTTGCTATTCACCTGAAGAAGGGACCTGTGCAGCACTGAAAGCTTGTGTCCCATACAATACCATACCATCTTTGTTCAATAAATATGTTGGTGCATTAAAAGACATCAAACTTGGCCCAGTGGTGCAGAGGAATGAGGCGCCAAGTGCCTTACCTTTCACCACACCGGCAACCTGAGTTTGGGATTGAATCTGGGTCACCTGGGGTCAGTAAGAGGTGAGGGCCAGGAGTGGATTGAGGGGCAACCTAGCAGCTCTTCTCTCTCAGATTAGGATGGAGGTTGGCTTGACTCTTGGCTGCCACCAGGTTGAGGTCTGGTAGTAGTGCCAATGCACGAGTGGCAGACTGAGGTAAGGGGAAGGGGAGCAATGGTTCCAGGATGCATGCATGCCTCCATGCGCATACATTGCCCATGATGCCATGGCTAGAGGAACTCTAAAAGAAAGGAAAAAAGTGGTCAGCTTGGGCTCCATGAAGTCCTGCTCACCAGCCCTCTGCACCACATTACTTCCTGACCAGAATCCACAGTAGTGGATGTGGGCCTCTGGGTGCAGGGAGGATGGCCCTCCCCCACCTGCCCCAACAGGGCAATCTATGGGGGCGTCAGAGTCCAGGTCACGGTTGAGGCAGAATGCTGGGTGAAGGGGATGGGGACAGGACAAACAAAGCCTGCCTGTAGTTAGCCAGAGGGACAAAAGCTATATGAAAAAAAAGGCATCAACTATCTGGCTACTCCTGTTTTCCAAGGACCCATATGGTGAAAATCTCTTTTTATTTCCTAAATAAAAAGAAATCAAGGCTGGAATATGTGTCACGTGGTATGGAGTGAAATATATATTCCTTGTTTGATGGATGTGATAAATGCCAAGGGTCAATTAAACCAAAAGAGTCTTGTAGTTCATTAATAGCTCTTTGACCTGGAGCTGAACCTTTTCTGGAGTTCAGAGATCTGTCTTATAAGAGGTTTAAAGTTAGTTTCCAGTCCCATGGTACTGTATAATGAAGGAAAGGTGAGCCTAATAAGCCACTAAGGTAATAAGATATGTAAAAAACCTGGGATTATGTGAATTAGGACCTGAAATGATTGCAGTAACAACTTCTTTGTCTGCCTAAGACTCCTTTAATGAAAATGTACTGAATGTACCATTAGGGTCAGCAGTCTTATCCTGAAGCTGAAATTGTAGGCTTCTAGCTATCAAGATAGCTGCTCCTGCTTTGTTATTATATTTCTCATGCCTAAACACTTGACTCACCCAGTTCTGTCTAAAACAATTACCTTGGGTTTGCCGTAAATGAGTTTCCTGTAAACAGGCAATTGCCACATCTTTTTTTTTCTTTTTTTTGTAAATGCATTAAAATCTGTGACCTCTTAATAAGAGAATTGGGTCCTTTTACATTCCATGTAACATCTTTAACTGGTTTACTACACATGGGTCATATTCAAAATACTCAGTCCCATCATACTAAGTCCAAGAGTTACTGAAAAACTTAGTAATTCAAATGATGGTTCACCTATAATGTAGGAACAAATGAATATAAGCAAATAATACACCCCCAGAGCAGGACATGCCCTCCCCAATTACCAAAAGTAGCAAATTCTCCACATTTCACCCTTATGAGCTCTCAAAACAAGCAACTTTTTTTTTTTTACATCTTTATTTCTCACTCCACTCTCTTGAACTCTTTCAGGAGTGGTCACACAAGGTCCATGATCCTTGCCCCACCCATCTGAAGCCCTTCTCACCCCTTCCATCCT
The DNA here is from genome assembly GCA_016271365.2 of Neoceratodus forsteri. NCBI lineage: Eukaryota > Metazoa > Chordata > Ceratodontiformes > Ceratodontidae > Neoceratodus > Neoceratodus forsteri. The sequence continues at coordinate 647,816,777 of CM028136.1, read as the reverse complement.
CCACTGCAACCGCCTGGCCCCCCGGCTCTGAGTCCCCCAAGGCAGGACCACCAGATGAGCTCCTCCTGGTGCTCTATCTATAATCTAGTATGGTGGAGTGCAGCAGATGGGAGCACACAGGTGGTGAGAGGAAGGCCCAACTCTAGGCGAGGTGGACCTACCCCCCCATACCCTCCATCACCTATCAGGAGGTGGAGGGTGTTTCTGTATTTTCCTCATTCTGCCCTCACCCCCACCAGCTAGGTGGAGCCTTGATGTGCAATGACGCCAGGGAACATCTTGTTGTGTCTCCGCAGCCCTCTAACAAAGCTCTGTAACGTTGTGATACCTCTGGTCTCCACTGGAGGTCATTGCGATGCTGGGCATGGTCCCTGGATCCCCCCGAGGAAGGAGAGCTGTCCTCCAGATGCTCGATCCTTCCTCACCCCTGCCAACCCCCGGTGGCCCAGGCTAGTTCCCGAACCCGGTGGTCGGCATGGCGCGAGGTGTGGCGTCCAGCACCTCAACCCTCAGCACCACCAGGCAGGCCTCAAAACAAGCATCTTGATGGTGCTAGACACCAAAAAAGGTAACAACAACCTTATTGTAGTGAATAAGATTCCTTTCTTACTCTAATTATCCATGACAGGCTCCATAGGGATTAGCTCAAGCTGAGTTTCTCTAGGTCCTGTAAAAAGGTACTTAATGCAGAGATAACACTGAAATAAATACTAGCATTAGCTAACCATATTCATGCAACTTGAAACACAGTTTTATCATGAAACAGTAATAAGAGAAATTAAATATAAATTTGTAGGGTAAAAGATTTGTTAACTGGCAACATGTACCTAGTAAATAGAAGTTGGAAATATGTAATTTCTGTATGTTCAATATTTGACTATAACACAATAAAATGTCCAATAAAGATCTCATTTTCAATCACATTCACGACGTTTTAAAGATCCCTACCCCATTTCATGTTGGGGAGGATCTATATAAATGATGTATTTCATTGTTCTCACTTGTAGTCTCAAGGATATTAAAAGAGACTAGTCAGAAATGTGTAAGTATTGTGATGTTACGCAATGCTCACATGAAGAGGAAAGAATAAAAATCAATTCATTACCTCATTTTGCATTTAATGCAAAGTACCTATGTCCTAGCAACATTCCAATTATTAAGTAACCAATCAATTTCTAAAAAAGCAGGGATATATCCTGAAAGAAATTGTTGCATCTCTTTTATGCAATTGTAATTACAATATTTCAGCTTAAAGATATACTATAGAGTTCGAGCTCCCCATTTTTCAGCAGTGGAACATACCCCACATATCCATTTAGAATACTGTATCTGTTTTGTGGTAGTCTTGTCTTTGGGGCATTATATACTCTCATTATGTAGTATAGACTTTATTTTTATGCAGGAATAAATTAGACCATTAGGGCATTAAAGCATTTTATTTACAAGGTGCTTCTGTGAAGAGCATTTCATGCAAGTTGCATTACAAAAACAAAATTCAATGTACATACGTAAATATGATTAAACAATAGCTGTTAGCTGTACAGAATATTTCATAAGAGTTGAAATACAAATAAAAAATTCAATATTCACTTATAAATATGTTAACATTAGCTAATGTACCTAATTCAATACTTTTCCAAGAACTACGAAGTCCCTAGCTCTCCTATTTTTGTTTACTGTAAAACCACAATCTGGTCTAACTAGTTTTTTGATTAGTATTGGGGGGTTTCTAATCTCACCATCTTTTATAATTGGTTCATCCAAATTCATGTTTGTCTTTTGTCCAACGGGAACCATTCTAATTTCTGGTACATTACACAATGATGTCTGTTTAAGTCACACAAAATTGCAAACCTTGCCAATCTATGGTAGGTCATATCTAGCTTATGCAATTTCTTCTTATTAGCATATACATAGGCATGACTCCCATAACCAATAATTGCTATTATTAGTTGATTTGCTATAGTTTGTCATGCTCCCCCCAGCAAACAGAATGCAATATGTCTTTTTTTGTGTACTTTATTTCTAGTAGAACAAGTTCTTACATACCTCATCTCCTTTCCCTTGGGAGTTACAATGGTATTTGTTACTTTGTACAGGTACATTTAATAAACCATATACATAATCAAGCAAAGACTCTGAGTCTTAATCATATGTTATTTAGGAAATGACTTAATTTGATAGAATCTTGGTGTATCAACTGATCCAGCAGTTTTCTCAGAAGCATGGAAACCAGTCTCTCTGGATTGATTCCTCTAAAGGGGACCAAATCTCCTCATATTTACCCAATTGTCCTCTAACTTTGTATTGTGTCTTCTCCAATTTCATTACTTGCATTAGGGAAGTAGCCCATGAGGCCACTGTAGGGACCTGTGCTAGTCTCCAATACAATGCAAGTTCCCTTATACCCACCACTACTCCTATCTTCCATAATCTTTGTCCTCCTCCTCCCAATCTACAATTACCCATTGTAGGTAGTCCCAATAGAATCTCCACAGGATCCAGTCTAGAGGTAATATTTAATGTTTTGGATAGAATTTCGATTATTCCCGTCCAAAATTGAAAGACCTTAGGGCATTTCCATACCACGTGGTAAAAATCACCTACTTGGACAATGCATTTAGGGCAGTATGGGGAGGAATCAGAGTCAATTATATGTGCCAATTTGGCAGTATGATATATGCATTGCAAGAAGTTATACTGTATGGCTCTAAGTCTGTTATTAACCAAACAAGTTAATGTGTTTCTTAATAGCAATTTCCAGTCCCCTCCTGAGAGACCCTTAGGGTACAGATCCTCCTCCCAAGCCCTTTTAAACCTCTCCAGGGGATCCGGTAAACCACCCAACAATAACTTATAGCACCTGTTAAGGGGTCTGAATCCCTTAATGGTGGAGAATTTTGTGAACAACTCTTCCAATGGAGAGCGCTGTGCCAGAAAATAGAGTTGCTTCACATGGGGATCTTGTGTTCCCCCAGATTCTGTGTAGGATCTCTGAACTCTGCTATGTATTCAAAGATGCAAAAAGTAATGTGAGAGGTGTAGCTGATATGTCCTCATTAATGCTTGAAACTGCCTCGCCTCCCTGTCTTTGAGAAATTGGCTGTCGGAAGAGTCCTTGTTTGTCCCACCTTTTTAGTCTACCCCTATCACTGATTGATAGATCCTCCTTCCCCTGCAAGTACTTCACCAAGGTCGTGTCCAGTGACAAGCCAGGCTTATGTCCCAGAATTGAGTGAGCCCACATCCAAGCCCCCCAAGTGGCTTTGGTACATGGATTGATGATACTTGGAGGTGATCTTTGCTCCAGGCCATTGACTAGTTAGGGAATAGTATATATGGGGTTCCCCTTCCCATTCCAGCTTTTTCCAAGATGGTGTGTCATTTTCTGCCCTTAACATATCCTGAATATGGGCCAGTTGGGCTGACAAATAATAAAGGTAAAAGTTTGGCAAGTTAAAACCCCCTTTTTTGGGGGTAACCACAACACTTCTTTCTTAATTCTTGGCTTTTTCCCCTGCCAAAGGAGTTGGGTACAGACTCCTTCCAGCGCCCTAATATATTTCTGAGGGAGAGGTATTGGGATCAACTGAAAAAGATATAAGACTTTGGGCAGTATATACATCTTAATCAGGTTGACTAGCCCCAATAGGGTGAGCCGAAGACCTCTCCAGTTAATACTATCTCTTTTAATTTTTTGGATTAATGGGGCATAATTAATTGTTATAATTTGGGATAGTCTGCTTGGTAACAAAACTCCCAGGTATTGAATCTGTTTGGTAGGATTTATTGCAGTCCCAGCAATTTCTATCAAGGTCCTCCTATCCCCAAATGGCATCTATTCACTTTTGTCCCAATTAATTTTGTGTCCTGAGAGAGGACCATGTAGCTCAAATATTTTGTTCAGTGCTGGAAGGACTTCTCCGTGGTTCACTAAAAATAATAATGTCATCTGAAAATAAGGAGATTATGTGATTTACCTTTTCTACCCTACAACCCCTAATTTCTTCATGTCCCTGTATTGCAGAGGCCAGTGCTTCCATTGTGAGTACATAGAGTAGGGGTGACAGAGGGCATCCCTATCTTGTCCCTCTAGACAAAGCGAAGGGATTTGAAATTGTGTTATTTGTTATGATTTGGACTTTTGGTGAAGCATAGAGGGCTCATATCCATTTCAAGATGTCCTCCCCTAGGCTGAATTTCCATAACACCACAAACATGAAGGGCTATTCGACCTGGTCAAACGCTTTCTCAGCATCCAAGGCCAAAAGGCCTCTATGTGACCCCCCCTTCCATCTATGTAAAATATTAATGGACATACAAAAGGTAATGTTTGGCTTGATGACCTTTAACAAACCCAACTTGGTCATTATGTATCAACCCCGGTAACACCCCCTCCAATCTATTCAATAAAATCTTTGCCATTATTTTATAGTCAGCATTAAGAAGTGATATGGGGCGGTAAGATTCACATATGGAGGGATCCTTACCAGGCTTGGGGAGTACTATTATGGTGGCCATCCTCTGGGATTGTGGTAATTCTCCCTGTTGTAAGGCATTCTCTATTACCTCACCCACGAGGGGGCCAATTGCGTCCCAGGTGGCTCTGTAAAATTCAGCAGGAATACCATTGGGACCCGGTGCCTTCCCTTTGTTTATTTGACCAACCGCATATTTGATTTCCTCAATAGTGAGAGGAGAGTTTAGGTCCCTCCTGTGAGTTTCATCCAGGTGCAATAAAGTTACCCCCCATAAGAAGTCCTCTGGCTTTGCACCCAATGGGACCTGGGTAGTATATAGAATAGAACAGAAGGATTTAAAGATCTCATTTATCTCTTTCTGGTCATATGTAGGGGTTCCATCAGGGAGGGTCACTGACAATATCGGTCTCTCCGCTTTTTTTTGTTTGATCATACTGGCCAGCCATTTGCCAGATTTGTCCCCCTCAAAGTGGATGTAAGACCTATTGATGACAAGGTCCCTCTCAAGTCTCCCACTAACTATTTCATTCAGTTTCCCCTTTAGTTGCTTTATTTCTTGTATGAGATGGGGATGGGAGTTAGTCATAGCTCTTCTCTCTAATTCCTGAATCTCGCGCAAGAGCTGTTCCTCTGTCCTGAGGGTTTGTTTTCTTTTAAAGGCTGTGTATGAGATAGTCTCCCCTCTTATATAGGCTTTGAGGGCATCCCAGACAAAGTTTATGTGGGTTCCTTTATCTTTGTTATTTGCAATAAATTCTGTAATTTTCCCCATTATTTCCTTAATATATTTACTATCCAGAAGTAGGGCAGGATCCAGTCTCCATTGTGGTCCCCAACTCGACTGCTGAGTTACCGGCAATTTATGTTGGAGTGGAGCATGGTCTGACACTAGAATGGGACCATAAGTGGAATGCAAGGAAGCTGTGACCAACTGTGGGGAAAGTAGTATGTAATCTAATCTTGTATATATGCGATGGGAGAACGAATAAAATGAATATTCTCTATCCCCCGGATGGGTATGCCTCCATGCCTCCACCAATGCTCTTCTGGAAATTAGGTCCTGCAGGGCCGCCACACTTTTTGGATAGGGTTTACTTTTTGTACCAGAGTGGTCCATTTTGGGATCTAGATATGTATTAAAATCTCCTCCCACTATTAAATTATCCTGATAAGGAGCCAAAGTCACCCCCAGGTGTGTGAAAAAATCCGGGGAGTCGAAATTAGGTCCATATATCGAGGCAATTGTATACTCCTTTCCCCCTAAATCTATCTCCGCTATGATATACCTACCCTAAGGGTCCGCTTTAAGTCCTTTCACTCTGTGTGGTAAACCGAGTCGAATCCAAATGGCCACTCCTCTAGCTTTGGACATGAATGGTGCCACTAGTAAGACCCCCCAAGCTTGGGCTAGTTTATCAGCCTCCTCCTTTGAGAGGTGTATGTCCTGCAGTAAGATCACATCCCCTTTTGTTTTTTTAATATATGACCATATCCTTTTCCTTTTAACCACTGTTTTCAGTCCATTGACATTCCAAGACAATACTGTTAACTCAGCCATTTACATAATAAAGGAAGCTATTAATACTGCCTGTATCCTTGTGCATAATCAAAAATAAACATAACAATTTGAGGTCTTGTCTAAACCATCCTAAACTTTTTAATTTTAACCATCCCCAGAACAAAGACATAGAACCCCCCTCCCCCTTTTTCCCTATACCCAAAACAACATAGCCATTATAAAACCATGAACCCCCAAATGGGTTCCATAATCCCCCTTCTTGTGAACTGAACATCCCATGTATGGGATACCCCCTCCAGATTTTATTTCCCCCTTAACAAACCCTCCAACCCTTTACAACCCCGTATACCTTACTTGAATTATTTCCCCCTTTTTCCTCTCAAAAACTAACTTCCTCTACTCCTCATGGAGTGAGCTGCCCAATCCACCAAGAAAAGAAAATTGAGTTTCTACTGATTTATAACAGGCATCCCTCCATGTATTACAGGAAAGTTACTCGAGGGGCAGAAGCTGTGAGTGTTGATCCACACCCACCTCAAGCTGGCACTGCGCATTAAGTTCTACAGCCTCTCTGCTTTGGCTGTTACCATTGCAGCTATCAGTTCAGGGATATGTCAGAGGACGGGCCTTCTCCCACACTCAGATTGACATGGCTCCTGGCCCTCCTCCACATAAAAATAAAGCATACAGTTTAACATTATTGCTCATCCTAAACCGGTCATTGAATTCCTGAATGAGCTTCTAAAAGTTAATTTTAAATAGCTTCGAGGCTGTGACTTACCTCTATTATATACTGTTCCTCGCCAGTACCTCCTTCCCCCTCCCTCCTCCCAATGCTGCAATTTTGCTGCCTGACTGCCCTTGCACCATTTACTCCTTTGAACTGCCTTCCAATGCTCCCAAACAAAACAGGATTACTCTATCTAGGCCCAAATAATCTCCTTGCAGTGATCATGGAGACTACCGCCCCCCCACTCCCCTGGGCCATTCCCATCATTGTATTTATTTAATTTAGTACTTTTATTAGTACAGTCGAATCTCTGCAGCCCTGATAGCCTCAGTGAGCACTAGGGGCTTCATCCTGCCCCCCCCCCCCACTGCCATGAAAAGATCTTCCCAGGACTCCAGGTCCCCCCTTCCAATTAATACAAAATTCTTAGGGCCTGGTAGTTACTATGTGTTTTATGTGTAGACCCATAAAACTCACCCCTATCTGGGCAAAAGGCCAATCATAAATTATAGCCAATATTAACAACAATAATAACAATAAGAACTTTAGTCCCAACATAGGATGAATTAGCTGATATCTGCCCAGTCTCTGGTAAAGTCCAGCTTGCCCTATTTCAGGGGTAGGGAAACCTAGGGTCCAGCTCGAGCACGTCCTTATAGGCCTCTGACCCAGGAGTTGTGTGCCACAGCATATCCTCCCCTAAAACCCCTCATTCATTGGGCAAGATGCAGCACAAAAAACAAATTCAAATAACTTGCGGTCCATCTGTTCAGGCTCCACCGTCCTCAGCCCAGTCCTCAACTCTCTCTCTCTCTCTGCAGTCATTTCACATATTCCAAGGCTGTTTCTGGATCCATAAATGCTCACTGTCTGCTTCCCGGCTGTCGTACTATTAATCGCGCTGGGTAGGCCATCATAAAGGGACAGTTCAGTACATGTAAGCACTTTTTGACCTCTGTAAAAGCCTGCCTTCTTAACTGAAGTTGTCTTGAGAAATCCAGGAAAATACTGACCCTGGAGCCCTGGATTGTAATTGGGCTAGCCTTGCAGGCTGCAGACAGAACAGCCTGGCGATCCTGAAATCGCAAAACATTTACCAATAGGTCCCTAGGTCTCTGATCCGGTGTGGGTCACTGGCCTGGCAATCGATGTGCCTTCTGAATTTCTAAAGTAATATCTGGGGCAAGCTGAAGCTGTTTCTGTAGCCAGGCCATGATAAAAACTGGACAGTCTTTACCTTCCATACCTTCGGGAAGGCCCACTAACCTAATGTTACAACGCCTTTCTCTGTTCTCATGATCATCAATCACCTGCTTTAGTGTTTCTAAATCTTTGAGAGCTTGTTGTAGGTTTGTTGATAGTTGTCCCATAGCATCTTCCTGGGTACTAATATGGGATTCTGCCTCCTTTATGTGGGTTTCATGGGCATCCACTGTTTCGGTGGTGGTATTTACTAACTGCTGTAAATGCTGTATTTGTGAAGTCAGGTTATTGAAACCTGACTGCATTCTGGTGCTCAGATCAAATTTCAGGTCCTGAATTAGCCTTTTCAGAGATTGATGGCTTACCTCCATTGTAGAGTTGTCCGAATCAATTCCCAGGTCCTGAGTCTCAGCCAAGTCCCGGGCTGGTGATTTGCTGGATGAGATTTTAGGCCTCATGGAGACAGGCTGTTTTGATGCCTGAGAAAACTTAAGTTTTGCCTGTTTTGTTGTAGATTTTGTTTGGTACGAGATTGAAGTGTCTTTACAAGGTAAATTAAGCGATTTGTGGCAGCAATCGATGAGGGATGCAGCAGATTTATTGTGGATTAGGAAGGAGTTCTCCTAAAACACCTCCATTCAGCTCCTCAGCTAGGTCACGCCACTGAATGCAATATGTCTTAATGCCCCAATTTTGGAATTTAATTTTTTTGAAAGATTTTTAATATGGAGATCAAATTTTAGATATTGATCAAATGTTACCCTCAGATAAGTGTAATTAGTGATTTCTGTCAGGGCAAATTCCACAACAGTTTTTATTTCCAGATTTGGCCCTGAGTGTTTAGATTCTTTTAAAAGTTGTGAGTGAAATGCCACAGTTTGAGTTTTTATATTATTTGTCACTAGTTTAGAAGACACAAACCACTCTTGCATGTTTACAAAATCACCCTGTAGCTTCTCCTCAACTTCATCATAGTTCAGTCCTGTCACTACTAGTACAATATCATCAGCATATAGCCATACACTAGTCCTTCAGGATTTGATCTTGTAACTTGTTATTGTATGTATATTAGGAATAACAAGAAACCGACTATAGGTCCCTGTGGCACTCCTTGGGTAACCAAAGATTTTTCAGATATTATATTTTAAATTGCAGCCATTTGTTTTCTTTCTGATAGGTAGGACTTTAACAACCCACACATCTCCTCAGTTACTCCAATGCTTAACATCCTACTTAGCAAAATTTTGTAATCTAAGAGATCAAAGGTTTTGGAGAGGTACATGAACACCGCACCCTCCACCAGATCCTTATTCAGATGGGAGACAACCAGATCTAAAAACATGCTGAGCACAGTGTTTGTGGACAACCTTCTCCCAAATCCTGACTGATGATTCATTAACAAGGAATATTTTTCCAGGTAATTGTATAGTTAACCATGGGCATCTTATCCAGTAGCTTGGAGAGAACAGATACAGTGCAGTTGGGTAATAATTGGAGGGGTTTGTCTGTTCCCCACCCCTAGATATCGGCACCATTTTAGCCAATTTCCAGTTTTGAGGGAAAGCACCTTCTCTAAAACTTCAGTTAAAGACATTGATCAGAACTGGTGCAACTATTTCAGCAGAATATTTTATTAATCTGATTTCTACTCCATCATGTCCACAAGCTTTCTTTGAGTTCAGATTTTTTAATGCTTTGAGGACTTTGTACTTTGTTATTAGTCTAAATGTAAATTTTGGTATTTTTTTTCTGGTCCCATGCACTGCTGTCTGCCTTAATGTCCAAGTTCACCTTGTTATTACTATCTCCATCACAGGTTGGAATTTCCGTATCAGGCAGATTATCAAAATAATCATTTAGCAAATCTACTGACTTTTCTGAATATTAGATTCTGTTACTTACCTGGATCCTTATTTCAGCTGTTTTCCTAACAGGATTCTCTAGTAATGGTATCATTGACCAGCACTTCTTAGGATCTTTACTTTCATTGATGTTATTCCTCTTGTAAGATCACTTTGTTTTTTAATTCAGACCAGTCATCTGTACTTAAGAGTTTATTTGCTTTTTTTCCATATTTGATTTTAATTTTAATTTGCCTTTTCATTTTTTTCATTTATTCATGGTACATTTTTTGTTTCTGTTTCTTGATGGGGAAAATTTGTTACAAGAATCCAGAAATATTTTTGCTAACTCCTCTACTACCAAATTTAAATCTGGGATTAAAAATACCCAATACCAGGGGTTTTGTGATAAGCAATTTTGGAAAACTAATTTGTTATAATTTTTAAAACATTTTTTGACAGAAAAGCTAACATTCAATTTAATTCTTTTCATAACCATCCATTTTGACCTCATAGTATATCGTGGTATGGTCCCCTAGATTTGGTAACTTAACCTCACTATGAACCACTGTTAGTTTTGGAGATACAAAAACAAGATCCAAAATACTCCCTGGATTTGTCAGTTTGCCTTTTCTGGTAGGGATCTTGATTACTTGTTTCAAATGTAGGTGCTGAATTGAAGACTCCAAATGTCATCCTCTTGGGCAGCACCAGGCCATGTTGAAGTCTCTCACAAGGATAAATTCTCTGTTCAGAGCATGCTTCATCAAGTCCTGGATCCATTTTCCAAAGTTTTCTATAATGACGTTTGCAGGTGAGTACACTGTTCCCACAACTAAATCCAATTGGGATCTCTTCAATTCCTTCACCATAGGGAGAGACCTGTTAAATAGTTGGCCATTTGTACAGTGGTAGTACTAAAAGTATAGTATCCAAAGTTTACACTAATAGCTGGCTGAAAGTAGCATTCCAAATTGAATTCTTCCTTTGTGCAGTTTTCTTGTAATGTTTTTATATGCCATCTGCTTGTTTCTGACTGAGGGGCTCTCATCACTGTAGATGAAAAAAAATTAGAGGTGTTCCAATTAAACATTCTTATTCTCTTACTTCATTCTGAATGTGTTATCAAGAAAGTTCAAACGTGTCAGAATGGTTGGCTTTGGCTTTTCTCCTGATTGTGGTCAGGGTCTTATAATACTGGTATGCCCTCTCTACCATGTAAACTTATCCATTGGGATATGGTCCTGCTACATGTACCAACAGATTTTGAATAAAGTTTAGCATGTTGTCTTTTTTTTTTTTCCTTTCAGGTATCCCAGAAACTACATGGTTATTCCTTCTATTTCTTCCTCCTTGATCTTCAGTTCTGTCCTCTGTTAACATTTTTCATACATGCAATTACCTCTCCTTCTTTTTCTGTATTATTTTCTGTAGAATTTTTCCTACCTCAATATTCCCCACCCGACAAAACATTCATTAAGTGCCCTTTTAAAAGCTTTAAATTCATTAGACATATCTATTAATACCATTTTTATGCTAGTCAGTTCAGCACAAAACTTATCCATTTGCTACACTTTATCTACTGGAATGGACTGACCTTCCTCCAGAGAACTGGCCTAGTGCCACTTTAGTGGTCACTGCTTTGAGTTTCACAAGAAGTAGGAGGCTGAGCTGAGGTGGGGCAGTAGGGGCACCTAAGACAGGAAAATTGTTGTTTCCAGTGATGTTTTGGAATTCAGCATTTCCACCCTAAAAAGTTTACCCAGACCACCACCCACAAAATCACAATCTTTTTTCTGACAAAAATGAAATAACATTTTTAAGTAACATGACCAATTTAGCTGCATTTTCACTTGGATCATCAAGAGCTCCCATCCTGTGACTCCCACAACACTATATTTCATATTGTTGCACAGCTTTAAAAAAATGTAAATGGCCATGAATGTTGCCATAAGACAACATTGTACTTATGCTTCACTGTCCATTCACAAATTATTTAATATATTTTTTAATTGGCATTTTCCAGTTCAAACAACACTCAAAGGGATCCACTAGTGTTCAAGGGGCAGCAGCATGTTGAAAAGCTCTTCATCTGACTTGTTAATGTTGTCTTTTACTGTGCTTAATCTTTAGTAACTCCATAATGTAAAGGCTGTCTGTTGCTGCAGTGTGTCACATTAAATTCAGTCATGCTTGTAAAAATAGTTACAATTAGTAAGCTTGTTTTTTTCCTCATTTAAAGCTTCAGTGACAGTCTGGATGAGTGCCACTGACAATATTATGTGTAAAATGGTTTTGGTGTGTAATTTTAAGAACAATAGAAATATTTTGCGGTTGTGGTTGTGATCTGCATCCTTTTCTCTGCCTGGTGCCTCAGACAAGTTGGTGTTTTTCTTTTCTTAGCTCTTCACTCTCATTCCTTCCGCCCTTCCTTTCATTACTGGTTAGCTCAGAGTTGCTGTTTTTCAATTGTTTTTTTTTTTCTTCTGCTGTTTTTAAAACTGCTGATAGGAAACTTTGTGAGGGAGTTGTGCTGCTGTTGTTTTCTCTGTCAGCCTAGTCGTGGCTGTTTACTTGATTGAGCACCAATTTCATACTTTTACCAACTGCCATGAATGAGCATTTAGTGAATGTGCAGTGGTTTCCTACTGGTTGCAAGCAAGCTCTGTCTTCCATGCTATTGTGATATGCGTATGCCACTTGTGCATCACCAGTGTTGGTTGCTTGACATCATTCAGGCAACCACGCATGTGCAAAATGTCCTTGAATGCTTGTAGTTCTATTGTATGCAAATGCAGCCCATCTAAAGATGTTTTTTAACTACAGTTGTACTTCTTACCCCTGCTGACTTGGGTGGATGCTTCTTTAACAACATTTCTTCACAGTGCTTCTCGACATCTCACAGTTATCTCATTTTATTCTTCCTGAACTGCATAGAGAAAATAAGTACATTTTTATACTGTCTTTCAAAATGTTTTTTTCCCCTTATCTGGCACAAATGCATTCCACAGACTGTTTTTGCTTTTAAATAGAATTGCAAATCCTGCCCCAGGACATGGAGAGCCATTATCATAGCAATGCAACTATGGGGCTTTGTGGCCTCCATCAATCTGTCAGATACCTATCTTTATTTATTTATTTTATTTATTTTGTTTAGCTCTCTTATCAGGAATCTCTGAAATGTATCTTTCAGGAGCAGCTTTGTCAGATCCAAGTAACTCTTTTCAGCCTGGCATCTGCTCAAAGGGTCTTTATGAATGTCATGATTGTATTTGTTGCCTTCCTCACTTAGAAGGGCCATCACATTTGTCTCTGATCTTGTGATTCCTCTGTTTAGAATTTCTTTGGTACAGTCAGCAAGACCCCCCCCCCCAAACACACACACAGCTTGAACATTGCAGGTCCAGGGACAACTTGGTTAGTTAATTAACAGAGAAGACTTTCATCCCTCTATGCCAGAGACTGGATCCCTTAGAAGCTTATTTATAGAATGATCTTAATACATTTTTTCTCTCTTCTCTTACAGAGATAAAATACTGTGATGAGATATTTAAAGTAGCCATCCATATTACCTGAAAAGAAACATCCCATATGGACAGCTGCTTAGGGTAAAAAGAAATTTCTCAGAGGAACAAGAAGCAAATAAAGAGATGGCTACAATGTGCAAAAGGTTCCTGCAAAGGGGTTATGACCAAGGTATACTAATGGTTGCAGTCAAAAGGACAAAAGGAATTACAAGAAAAAGTACCCTAGTGAAAAAGACAGAATTACTTACAGTACAGTGTGCCATAAAAACACAGAGAAAATGAATAACATAATCAAGAAAAATTTGAATATTTTAAGGGGGAACCGTTCTAGTGGAAGATATTTAGGAAGGCCCTAGGTTTACAAGAAAAAGAGGAAGAAATTTAAGAGATATACTAATGCGGAGTTATTTTGAAGAAATCAAAATAATGAGACCAGACTGGATGCCACAACCAACAACAGGGAATTTCAAGTGTGGACACTGTGTGCATTGCAACAATACCATGAATGTTAGAAAACATTTACCCACCCAAGGAAGAGAAGAAAATATGAGATTATCACTTGTAAAACACAAGGGTAATTTATATGCTTATGTGCCCATGTGGCCTAGCATATATAGGCCAAATAAAACGTGAACTAAAACAAAAGATTGGAGAACATGAGATGGTGATAAGAGTTAAGAACCAAACATATGCAATGACCAGACACTACAAAGAAAGAAATCATGGTTCGCCAGCATCCCTGAGATTTATTGGAATTGAACTGGTACAGATATTTAATAAAGGAGGTGACTTGAAAAAACTGCTTGAGCAAAGAGAGAGCCTTTTGATTAATGAACTTAATGCTATAAAGCTACGTTCACTGAAGGCTTAAATGAAGATAATGGTTTAAGCAGTTATGTGGGAAATTAAGATTAGGATCAAGAAAACATTTGAATAAGATTTGTAAAAATTGTAAAAACTCATTTCTGAAATGTCAAGCTGCTGTTTAAACAAAAATACAATCGAAAGTAATCAGCAAGCAATCATTATTAAACAATTTGGTGAATTGTATGGTTCACCTTGCATCAAAACAGATGTCACGTAACATTAGAAATCACAAAGGTTGTTGACATATTTTGGGAAGGGGTTTTATAAAAGAGGAGGTTCCCCCTATCACAAGTCAGAAAGAAAATATTAACATATAATCAAAAGGCATGAATGTGAATTTTACCCACCAAAGGAACAATTTAAATAAATTGTTCAATAGAAATAAATTAGGTGTGGTAACCATTCATCCAACAATAAGGCTTGGAATCGGGTTTTGAATCTTTCTACATTATTTTGGCATCAGTGAACTCTGACAGCACACATAGTTTCAGTAGAATATAAAAGGAAAGGTTCCTGAGTACACTGAAGTTCTAAGAGTCACAGTGCCTAAACCTCTGCCAGCAATTTGGAAGTGACATGCTGTACACAAAATGATAAAATGATGTTCAAAATTAAAACAAACTTAAAAAGAATTAAGTGTATTTGGAATATGATGCAGAGGGTCCCATAAACTAAAACAGAGAGTGAACTGCATACATTTTATAGCATAATGATTTAAAGGAGAGATTGCCTAAAAATGGTGAATATGCAATCAGTTGTATAAGATTATTGCATAAACGTGTGAACTTATGACATTTTCTTTAGTAATGCATGTAATTTCAGCTCAGGGGTGAGCCAATAATAGAGCAGGTTTGCCTCTGTGGGAGGATTTGCTGCAGCATTTAAACATCCTTCCCTGCAAGATCACCAGCCCTGTATTTCCACTGGGACACTTGTGCAATATACTTTGTGCAGCAGCTATCCAAAACATCTGTGTTTTTGGAACAGTTTGGCAGCTTGAAAATGACTGTGAGTGCAGCATATGTGTGACTTTGTAACTGAAACTGCTCTGATTTGTTTCATCTTGCTGCTCTGCTGAACCGAGGGGATTACCCAGGTGTGTGCAAGAGGCCATTTACCTGCATGTAATTTCAACTCAGGGGTGAGCCAATAATAGAGCAGGTCTGCCTCTGTGGGAGGGTTTGCTGCAGCATTAAACATCGCTACTATGAGCATATGAAAAGTGAGTGGCGAGAAAAGCACTCGGAGTAGATTTTATAGGAATATGTACCCATAAAAGAGAGGGACCTCATTTTAAATAGGTTTTATTGTTTATCTGGTTTTGTATTTTTGGTTTTAACTGGTGGGTCTGGTTGTTTTGGGTGGAAGGCTTTCTACAAATTTAAGGAGCGATGCTCGTGGAAGATTTAGCTGTTTAGATAAGCTGTCACCTGACTCCTTTCAGTCCCTTTTTTGAGCTAGGATTTGATTTTTTTCTTTTCTCTCCTTATATGTATACTCAAGTAGTAAGATGGTAAACAAAACTGTTAAAGGGGCAACTAAAGGGAAGCAAAGGATAAATCCAAAAAGAATAAAAAGGCAATTGCTGTGTTTTACGCAGGAATTGGTCATCACGGCCGGACTTCTAAGAATTTGGTAGAAAGTCCTAGTATCCTATTTACCGCGACTCTTTAAGGAGTTTATGAATGAGGAATGCAGATCAGATTTAGCTGGAGATAATTCAGAATTTAATGGAAGAAATCAAATTCGATGGCTAAGAGCTGGATAAGAACAGTCCGAATAATACAAATCAAGAGACTTTGACTAATTCATTGAAGAACCAATTTAGTGGTAGTGATGGGACTAACAGGAATTTGAGGAATTTAAACAATTATCCCTTTGACAATAAGAATATAACTCCGGGCTTGGAAGTAATTAGTAACTTAGAGACTGGTGTTAAAATTCCGTCCCAAGGGAAAATCACTGATTTCTTTAAAAAAAAAAACCTTTCAAAAGCCCCTAATAATATTTTTCAGGACGTTCCAAAAATGAACAGTACACATATGGTTTCCAATATAGGAGGTTATGATTGTACCACTTTTGGGGAAAAAACAAATATAGCGGATCATTTCCAGGTTTTTAGACAAGATGAGTGGATGGGGGAGGTATAAGTAAGTCAGCAATGCATGTCTGGGCAAGGAGATTATATAGATAAAAATAATGGTATTTCATGCTTTCCCTCAGGAATAAAGTTATTTAGTCCATTAGAGATCTCCAGTGAGGTAGGGGTCTGCAATATCGACTCTAAAGAAATGGTGTATTCATCCCTCAATGATGCGCCTGAAGAGTTTTTTCCAAAAATGGACAAAGAGGTCCAGGACATCCATTTAGATAAAGATTTTTTGGTTCAGTGTCCGGATACTATATCAAAATATACCATTAAGGCTCTTGCACATCCAGTAATGTCTAATGTTGTTTTATTGGAGGCATATAATGGTATTAAGACATCCTTGGAAACTCCTTCTAGTTTTTGTGCTGTGAAGTTTGCTGCTTTAGAATAACAAATTTCACAATTATTGGGGGAAAAGAAAGTTCACAGATCTAGGCATAATTTGTCATTTTCTCCCCTAAATGTTCAAGAGCCCTTAAAAGGCAAAAAGGGCAAAAAGAGGAGTGGAGTAAGTAAGAAAAAAGGGGGGAAGAAAAAGCTTGGGCCTGTGGGACTTACTCAGACTCCTAACTTAGGAAAACAGAAAGATGAATTAAACATTAAGGATGAAAAGACTAATAAAATTGGGTTACAGGTACCATTAAGATAGGAGAGGTACAGAGAGATACAAGGAAGAATCCTGACCAAAAAAACAAATCTATACTTGTGGATGGGACACTTATAAAAGATCAAGAAAAGGAGGAGGGTGATTACATTGCAAAACAAAAAACTAATTCTAAGGAGAATTTAATTAAGGTAGATCAGTCTAATAAAGATCTTTGCCCAAATCTCATGTTGGCCAAGGAGGATAGCAACCCCAATGGGTATGACCTGGAAGCATATCATTTAATGTGTACAGGGAAAGAAGTAGTTTTTAAATTAGATAAGCTGTATTTTAAACATTATGAATCTACTGCAACCCTAACCAACCTGATAGCCCATATGTTGAGAGCAGAATTAGTGCTACCAACAGTCGCAGATGCTCTTATTATGGTGACTAGGGATACTTCTAACCCTACTAATTCAGTTTACTTTATGCTCCCTAACATGGATATGACAAAATTGGTCTGGGCTAAGCAAGGCCTGGTAGACTCTTTGGGATTACTGTTATCAACACCAGTGACCTGGTCAACAACTTGGAAAAATGTTTATAATAGGGCAAAAATAGGAAAAATGTTAACATATGATATATTCAAAACTACTCTTGTAACACTGAATTGGGAGTTTGGAGTTTCCCGTGAAACCTCAATGATCTCTATTTTTGGGCTGGATATATTGGAGGGAGAAACTGCTACTGATTTACAATCATTATTGCAGATGATTTTATCAACTATTATCAAAACCCATATACTTCCAGAAGAATTTGTGGAGGTGAATAGAGTTTGGAATGATAAAGAGGGTACTCAGATTAACTGTATTATTGGTTCTGCACAATTGTTAGTATTACTTTTTGAAAATAGACATGTGTTGGATGAGGTGGGTATTTACATGGTGGAATTGAATAAGTGGGAGACACCAGGTCAATCTAGAGCCATGCAACCTTGACTAAGTTTTTGAAATACAAAGTAATGAGTCCTCATTAGAGCAGGAAGGGGTAGAAAGTAACCCTGGTTATAATGTCCTTAATTGAAATATAGCAGGACTCCATAATAAGTTTGTGGATCCGCAGTGGGTTGCTTTTATTTCACGACATGAAGTGATTATGTTCCAGGAGACATGGGTTTTAACATCTCCTTTCCTGAATAGATATGAAACTAGTTTTGTGCCAGCAATTAAAGGGAAAAAACATGGGAGGAACAAAGGAGGTCTGGTTACAATGATCAAAATTAGGGAAGGATTAAGGGTAATCAAAAGTTACTCTCCAACTCCCGAGATCCTTATGGTAGTGGTTAACTGGGACCTTTGTATGGTTCTGATTGTTAACATTTATATTCCACCATGTTTTCACACTTACTTTACATATGATTTTGGTCCAAACTATCGATGGAAATAGATTTAATGATACAGTCAAATTGGATAGATACTGTCCTTTTAGCTGGGGATTTTAATGCTAGGATAGCCGCGTTCGATAATTTATCATTGTTACAAGAACTATTATATATGGCAGATTTGGAAAAAAGAAATACAACTGACATGATTGTAAATGAGGCAGGGAGATGTTTTAGTACTTTTATCACAGAGAATAATTTCTTGATTCTTAATGGGAGATTAGAAGGGGATCGTCAGGGTGATAGCACTTTTTTCTCCCCAGTTGGTAAGAGTGTAATTGATTTTATATTATGCTCTCCTTTTAGTTATCATTTCTGCAGGAGATTATATGTGGCTATGAGAACAGAAAGCGATCATGCAGCAATTTTGCTGGATTTTAGGATTTCTGATAGTGTCATTTCTCCCCAATAAGCCCTTGGTGGATATTGAGATTAGTGGGAAAAAAAGGTTAAGATTGAATAATGAGTTGATGCAAGGAGTTTGGAACCTTTTATACTCTTCTATTTTTGTCGAGTTATTTCAGCAGGTACATAATGGCTCCAAAGGTGAAAGGATCAGTGAATTATTAAACATAGGGTATCAACAGATTAAGACACTGATTTACTCAGCTAATAGTGTTAAGCCCCAGTTAGCATCCTGGTTTGATGGGTATTGTAAGAGAGAGAAAAGAAATTTGATGAGGGCCATCAGGCAGACAAAAAATCCGAGTAAGATGGCGATTATAAATTTAAATAAAATGCGAAGGGAGTACAAGGAATTTCTCCGTCAGAAAAAGAGAGAATTTATTGAAATACAATGGGGTGTTATGTACCAAGTTATTAAGGAGGGTGATATTAAGCTTTTTTGGGCTTTGGTGTCCAAGGGGACAGCTGATCAGAATTCTAGACCTCCCATATATATCCCCAAGGAAATTTGGATATCTTATTATAGTCTACTATTTAATAGACATTCTACCAACGATGATGATGTGATAGAAAATTTTAACATTGAGGGGGAATACACATCATTAGTGTTTTCATTTGGAGAGGTGGAAGAAGCCATTGTGAATTTATCAAATAATAAAGCACCTGGACCCGATTTGATACCGGGAGAAATTTACAAGGGGCACTTGAATCATTGGGTAGTTTTTTTTTACTAATTTTTTCAATATCTGTTTAAAAGAGAGATTTATTCCATTATCTTGGACAAGAAATATAATAGTTCCAATCCATAAAAAGGGCCAACTTCATTTGCCATCTATTTATCGCCCAATCAGTCTTATTGACATTAGTGGAAAAATCTTTGCTAAAATAATATTACATAAAATACAAAATTGGATAACTGCAAACTCCCCTTTATCAATGTTTCAAGCAGGTTTTCATAAGGATTGTTCTACAATATATAATATTTACATCTTAGCCCATCTGATAGAAAAATACAGATCATTTCATAAAATGAAGCTGTATGCTGTGTTTGTAGACTTTTCTGCAGCATTTGACTCGGTTAATAGAGCCAAGTTATGGGAGATATTATTAAATAGACGCATACCATTAAATTTATTAGCCCCCATTATTAGGTTATATTCTCACACAACATCGGCTATTAGATATGATAATAAGGGCAACATTTCTGACCATTTCAGTACAACTTCGGGAGTTAAACAGGGATGTCCTTTGGCCCCCCTTCTTTTTAATTTGTATATTGATGCCCTTCTGACTTATAAAGATATAGATACTCTTGATTCCCCAAAAATTAAGAATATCCCAGTACATTGTCTGGCCTATGCAGACAATTTGATTATTTGTGCTTTATCTGCTCAGGGTTTACAAAATAAAATAAATCAATTTTGCTCTAAATGTAAACATTTGAACTTAATAAATATGAAAAAAACTAAGCTGCTGATTTTTTGCACCCTTACAGGGACATCAAATTAAACCAAGGATTTATTTAAATAATGAACTTATTGAAGTGGTATCCTCTTATATATATTTGGGGGTGAAGTTTGCTTCAAATGGAAATTGGATACAGCATTGGAGAGGACAAGTGATAAGGGCAAAACTGATTGTTAGGGCTCTCTTACGTTTTGCTAGGAAATATGCAGGACATTTGGTCTCGCCGGCATTGATAGCCGGTAAGGCCAAAATGAATCCTATTCTTTTGTACGGTGCAGAGGTCTGGAACAACAATGTCCCTTCATAGTTGGAGATCCCACTTTCTCTCTACTATAAATCTTTATTGCAGGTTCCACTTGCCACTTCTAATGTTATAGCTAGGGCTGAATTGGGTAGAGTACCTATTGTTACAATAATTGATATACGTCTCATGAGTTACTGGATCAAAATTATTAATCAACAGACTAATATTATGCCTCTACTATGCCTTAGAGAAAAATTATCTTGGCACAAACAGAATTTTAGGTCTCCTTGGGTCAAAAATATGCAACGTATTTTGGGCAGTGTTAATATGCTTCATCTTTGGACAGATTGGGAGAAATCAATATCAATATCTTATGTGTTCAAGGAGTATGTCAAAAAGAAAATACTTAGGCTTGCCTATGATAGCAAATGGAGCTCCTCAGAGCTCAACGTCAAACCAGATGGTTAGCTCAAAATAAAATTGATGTATTTATAGAGAAATATCTTACTCTTTGGCTGACCCTGTTAGAAAGAAAAATGATTACTTGGGCAAGACTGGGAATCATCTGTTCTAAATATGCTTTTTTTAATAAGACGACTCCACCCAATTTAGGTTTGGAGTTTTGCAGATGTAACAAGGGTTTTCAAGAAGACCTTTATCATATTACAGTACAGTGCCCTTTATATAAAATCCCGCTGTTTAATCTGTCAAATGATTTCCTTACTAAATATGTGAATGCAAAATATGATATTTTATTCATACTTCTTCACCCTCAGACATTGGAGGAGGCTAAGATGATTTCAAGTTTTTTTTATCAGGTGTTGAAACACAAAGAAAAACGTCTCTCTGCCTATGACAATTAATTTGTTCATGGATTTTTATGTGTTAAAATTTTAAATGTAATATTAGATTTAATATTTTTTTCTTTTTTTTGTAAATAATTTTATGTGCTTAGTATGTTGTAAAGGCTTGATTGCTGAACAATAAAAACATTGAAACCTGAAGCCTTTAGTAATGGTAAAGAACCATTAAGCTCTCATTATGTAAGTCTGTGAAGTTTTTATATTTTTTATGTTTTTAAACACAAAATCACTCCCACCAATAACTTTTGTAAATTAAAGCACTTGTCACAGCTTGGATGGCGGAGACACAAACTAATTATGGCAATCCCTAACAACATATAAGTAAATAACCTGTGGGGGCAAATCAGCTCCAAGGAAGATGCCTTTGAGCATCAGAAATGTCAGCAAGTTTTTGTGGATTCTCCACATGTCATGCAATCTATCATGTTGCAAGATGGAGCCATAGCAACAGAGGGAATAGCAGCACACCCGAAGTAAAACAAAACTAAAGTTATCCAAATGAAATAAAGGTCTGCCACACTGCAGCAAGAAATATGGAGTAGACAACTGAGCTAGAAAATTTGAGCTTGTGTCATGAGAATTCATTAGAGGCAAAAATGGAAAGACAAAACAGAAGCAGTATGATAAAGTAAGACTGTTTCATAGATATTTTTTTGCTGTGAAAAAGCACCTATCAGTTAATGTTGCACTGTAGTTACCTTGCTTGAATTAGTAAATGAACACAATACCATGACAGTGTGTGTGTGTGTTATTTAAAGAAGAGTTCTGCAAATATTTGGTTTTCCTTTAGGGGAGGAAAACATTGCCAAGTGAGATATTTATTATCTGAGATCACAAAAGGTGTTTTCAGTCCCCCTAGGACTAAAGCCTACCTCTGTGAATATATTCCCATGGCCTTGCCTCTTTTTGTTGAATTTGCAAACTTTTTATTCTGTCCTTTTTGTATCTGGCATTGGACCAATTTCAGATGACCATTCTGATTCTTTCTTCAGCCCATCAGTCCCTGTCCTGGTTGGTGGTTGGAAGCTCTGAGGAATCTGTTGAAATGATCTCTATCTGAAGGGAATTCTAAGAATGGATGGCAGCCTCATGGATTGAAGTGCTGTTCTGGCTCAGATACCAGACTGAGGTATCTGGAGTCTGCAGGAACAAAATAAAAATCACATAAATGTTTTGTGTAGATAAGGGCAGTCTTTTTTGTTCTGCTTTACTGTCATGAGCAACTCAGGTTCTAGGCAGTAAAAATTCACCCAGACAATGCAGTGTTTATAACATACATAAACAACTTAGGAGGCTCAAAAAAAACATGTATATTGAAGCCATTCTTCAGAATATTTATTGGTTCAGGCAGATTAGTTCAGCCTTCAGATCCTTCAACTGAGAAAGAGGTCTTTTCCTCTAAAAGTGCCATGCCCTTCACCAGGGCAATCCAACCCTCAAGAATTACCCATTTACTGCCAGATATAGTGCTCAGGTTCTTCAGTTGACTCCAATGTCCCTCAGGAGAGGCAGTGAGTGTTTTATTTCATCATCCAGTCTTCAAAGGGGTCCACATGTTTTTCTTCATTTTCACTGTTGCCTTGTATTCCTCCAAGAATTCACCAATCAGCTGATGTTTTTCTCTGCTCACCTCAAGAATGATCAAGATATCCATGATTTTTTTATCTGATAAACTTTGTCAGGAGTGTCACTGACACTCCTGACACATGAAGCTGTTAGGTCAGGAAGTGGTCCTGTATCTGATCTCAGGGTCTTTACAGCTAACAGTTTCACTCCCAAAAGGAAAGACTCTAAGACGAGGTATTTTTCTGCAAAAATTGTGGTCACTCTCTGGTTATCTAGAACAGTTTTCTTGTTCTATGACTGTCTATGGGTTTGAAGAATGCTCCCCCTCCTGAGTCAGAAAGCAGTGGTTTAAGTCTGCTAGACAACCTCCACACTGATTCTGGTTTTCATGCAATTTTTAATATATAATGGTTATGGCCTCTGCTCTCTAAGGGAATGGGGTTTCGACCCTGTAGAATCCTGGATCCTAGAAGAAATCATCTCTAGGCACTCACTCCAATGTCTTTTCACTTCTTTCAATGTGTTAGCTATCCGAGACATTTGTTCCAATCTCCATTTTTCTTGTGGGACCGAAATGAGGAGTTAATGGTGCTTTGCAGGTTGTCTTTTGGACCTTTGTCCTTTGTTTCTGATGATATTCTCATCTACAGTTGTTGTTTTTTTAAATAGCTGTCTGTTCAGATAGATGAATCATTGAACTTCGCCCTGTTTTCTTGTAAGGAACTGTATCTTTTTATGCTTAAGAACAAGGATATTTTGAACAGTTTCCTGTGTTCTTCTGAAAGTACCCAAATGCTCTTCATATGAAGCAAGAGGTTTGCCTTCTTTCATATTGTCCACAGCCAGCCAATCTAAAGAAATGGAGTTACTTAAGCTGAATCTTTGAAGAGTGCAGCAGGAATTGCAGGAATTAGTCAGTTAAACAATCCTTCCATGCCTTTTGAGGCAGTAAAAAAGGGGCCAGCAGCTTCCAAGGCCATCTTAGCAAGGTAGGTCAGATCTTGTATAGCAAAGGTTTATGTATCAGCACTGTTGTACCTGTCAGTATTGATCAGAGCACATTCTACTAGGTCTATGACAGCCTCCTGTGAAGAGAGGAAAGAAGCATCTGCACTGAACCTGTACAGAGCATCTACGAGGTCCTCCCTCCACACCCTTTCCAAACATTATATGCCTGATATTCAAAGTTCAGCTGATGCAATCTCTGGATTCAAAGTGCTGCATGCAGCTATCAGAAACAATCAATCCAGATGGTTTGCTCACTACGAACAGTGTGGCTAGCAATGAAACATTTCAGGCATTCTATATGACCATTAGATGTTTTTGGTGCAGTACATAGCCACTGCTATGCAAGTTAGATCGCAAATTGTAGTGAGAAAAGAATAATGTGACCCACTGAGAGATGAAGGCCAGTGGGTTACATTATTCCTTTCTCACTACAATTTGTGATCTGAATTGCTTAGCAGTGACTAAATACCGCACCAAAAACATCTAATGGTCATGTCAGTTGTTCTTAGTTGCAGGATTTGCAATACCCAAGAAAGGAAGTGTGCTGGGGAGAGTCAGGCCAACCACGTGAGCCCATAGCTCAATGGTTAGAGCACCAGTACAGTATTTGGGGGGCCTGGGTTCAGTTCCCTGTGGGTGACGTTATTATTTTCTCACTACAATTTGTGATCTAATTGCTTAGCAGTGGCTAAAATACTGCACCAAAAACATCTAATGGTCATGTCAGTTGTTCCTAGTTGCAGGATTTGCAATACCCAAGAAAGAAAGCGTGTCAAGGAAGAGTCAGACCAACCATGTAAGCCCATAGCTCAATGGTTAGATCACCCAGGTATTCTGGGGGCCTTGGTTCAATTCCCAGTGGGTCACATTATTCCTTTTTCAGTACAATTTATGATAAGACATTTATAAAAATCTTTATGCCTCCCATGGGGCTCCAATGGAGGGCACAATATAAGAGTTTCTTTAAGCAGCCAACTTGCCGCAGCTGCCTCAGTTTGTGACCCGACAGATGGAACCCCTGTTTCTGCAAATGAGATTGGGCAAGTCATTAAGGCTTTTGCCAAAGGGAAAGCCCCTGGACCAGACAGCCTCATTTCTGAGTTTTACCAAATCTTTGAGCCCATCTTGGTACCTCGCCTGCTTGATTTAGCTCAATCAACATATCAAAAGGGTACCATTTCTTCCACAATTCAGGACATGGTTATTACTGTCCTTTCAAAATCCCATAATGACAGGGCAATATGTTCTATTATCCCATATCACTTTTGAATGTAGGTATTAAGATCCTTACAAAGGTGATGGCCACTAGACTAGAAAGCCCTGCCTTAAGTCATTCATGCATCAAAATGGGGTTCATGAAGGGAAGGCAGGGGCAGATAATACCAGGCTGCTAATGACCATGCTGGCCACTCTGTCTTGGCAACTCTGGTTGGTATTAACATTGAAAATGCCTTTGACTTGGTGGAGTGGGATTACCTTACAGAGGCAATAAAATCATTGGGGATTGGACCAGATTTCATTGCTTGTGTTAAAACTATGTCCCCAAAGGCAAGAGTTCTTACTAATGGTCTTTATCTTCATCTTCCCCACTGCACTGAGGCATGAGGCACAGCGCCCCCTATCTCCTTTACTCTTCCTGATTGCTATGGAACCTCTGGCAAATAAAATTTGACAAGAACAAAGTATAAAAGATATTGCTTTGGGGAACCTGGCATCCTCCAAGGTACTATTGTATGCAGATGATATTCTCCTTACAATATCACAGCCCAAGCAATTGCTACCCTGGGTAATGCAACTTCCAACAGTCTGGTTCCAGCTCAGGACATAAGGTTAACTGGTCCAAGGCAGAACTTCTCCCCCTTTAGGGGTGTACACTGGATAGCTTTCAAGTGGGAGACAGATCACTGGCATGGGCACCCCAAGGAATCTGATACCTTGGCATAAACAAAACTCCAAGATGGCAAGCCTTACCTGCAGTGAACCTTACACCTCTGATATCAGAATTATTCCAGAAAGGAATAGATGGAGGAAATTGTCCCTTTCACTTCCCAGGAAAATACCGGTGTTTAAAGTGATGGTGCTTCCTAAGCTAGTTTACTGTTTAAATTATCTCCCCAGCATCATCCAAACTATGGACTAAGACAAGTTAATTGCTACCTTTCATTGGGAAAGTAATTCATCCCCAATTTAGCAAAAAAATTCTATGAACATCACTGCTTAAAGGGGTTGGAATCTATCATGG
This sequence comes from Neoceratodus forsteri, assembly GCA_016271365.2. Taxonomy (NCBI): domain Eukaryota; kingdom Metazoa; phylum Chordata; order Ceratodontiformes; family Ceratodontidae; genus Neoceratodus; species Neoceratodus forsteri. The sequence continues at coordinate 647,790,638 of CM028136.1, read as the reverse complement.
TTATGGACCTACCTTCCACCGCAGGGGGCATATCAAGCATTGGCCTAGCTGGACACAGACTCTCCTCATGCCCCTCTTTCAGCCAGTGCTGAGCAGGAATTGTTTGGTAAAACACCTATTAGTTTGGCCCTTCTGGACCCCCTACCATTACACAGTAATACAGGGCCTACCATACAGTACTCATGAGGAGCCTGGAAAGTATTAAAGGCACTCAATCTCTGGCAAGACACTCACTTAGGCAAACTAGAGCCCATGTGGCATAATCCCAAGCTGCAGGCAGTTGGGAAACCATTAAACTGGAAGGAATGGTGGTTCAAAGGCATTCAGACCCTTAGCCATAGGCTGGCCTGGCGGTACTGAGGGTTGAGGTGCTGGACACCATACCTTGCACTACACCAGTGACCCAGGTTTGGGAACGGGCCCAGGTCATCAGGGGTTGGCTGGGGGGAAGGAGGAGATGGACTGAGCTGCTGTTTGGCACATCTCCTCTCCTGGGGAGAGATGGGCACCATTCCAGCCAGCAGACGGTGTTGGGCGGGGGAGGATGCGGTTAGGCGCTTGGTGGAAGCCATGTCTCAACACGGCTCCCTGCCTGGACTTTGGTCCTTTGCACTGGTGTCCTCTGGGGGTGGGATTAGGAGCTATGCAATTACCTACATAATCACATAAAATCCCACTTCCCCATTGCCATGCAGCGTGATCCCCGTAAGGTGAAATGGATGCTATGGATCGGTGGTAAGCTACCACCGAGCCTGGGACAGCGAGTGGGTGAAAAAATATATTATATTAAAAAAAAGGCCCTTAGCCACATACTAGAGGGAAAGGATGCTACCCTGAAATCCTACCTGCAGATCAGACAGGATTAGTATGGGTTACCAGCATCATAGCAACATAGTAGTCGATGGTAGCTAAGGACTGCTAGCCCCATCTAATCTGCCCGTATTCCCTGCCTGCATCAGTGGCCACTGACCCTACTTGGTCACTGGCTTTCACTTCTCTTCCTCACATCTAGGGTCCCTTTATGTCTATCCCATGCATGCTTGAATCCTCCCATTGTGTTAGCACCCACCACTTCCTGGGGCAGGCTATTCCAAGCATCTACCACCCTTTCCATGAAGAAAAACTTCCTCACATGTCCCCTTATCCTGCCCCTTCAAATCTCATATCAAGCCCCCTCATCCTTGTACAGCTCTTGTACTCAAAGATGTCACCTGCCTACACTTTGTTCAAGCCTTTAAGATATTAGAAGGTCTCTATCATATCCCCTCATTCCCTCCTCTCTTCCAGTGTATACATATTGAGGTCTTTTAATCTGTCCTCATATGTTTTCTGATGCAAGCCATGCACCATCTTGGTCACCCTTCTCTGAACCACTTCTACCCTGTCTATGTCATTGCAAAGATGCAGCCTCCAGAACTGAACGCTGTACTCCAGATTAGGCCTCACCAGCGTTTTGTACAATGGCATCACCACCTCCCTTCTTCTGCTAGTGATACCCTTTCCTATGCACCCCAACATCCCACTGGCCCTCCCCACAGCCTTGTTACACTGTTTGGCCACCTTTAGGTCATCTGAGATGATTATTCCTAAATCTCTTTCTTCCCTGGTGACTGTCAGCACTCCCCCCCAATCCTGTAGCTTTTCACAGGATTTCTTCACCCCAGGTACATGATTTTGCACTTCTTTGCATTACATTTTAATTGTCACACTTTGGACCATTTTTTTCTGCTTTTCCAGATTCCTCATTCTTTCGACCCCCTCAAGAGTGTCTACTCTGTCGCAAATCTTGTTATCATCTGCAAATAGACAAACCTTCCCCTCTTGCCATTCAGCAATGTCACTGATAAAGACATTAAAAAGGTCTGGCCTCAGGAATGATCCTTGAGGCACCCCACTGGTCACCCTTTTTTCCTCAGATTTGATCCCATTTACTAGCACCCTTTGCTTCCTGTCCCTCAGTCAGTTTCTAATACAGTTTTCCACTTTGTGGCCCACCCCCCAGGCTACCTAGCTTGTTCACCAGCCTTCTGTGCAGTGCGGTGTCGAAGGCCTTGCTGAAGTGTACATAGGTGAGATCCACTGCTCCTCCCTGATCCACCTCCTTTGTCACCCAGTCAAAAAAATCAATCAGATTTGTTTGACATCACCTTGCTGCTGTGAATCCATACTGCCTTGGATCCTGTGCTCCCATGGTTTCCAGGTGTTCCACAATCCTTTCCTTAAGCAGCACCTCCATAATCTTACTCACTACTGAAGTGAGGCTGACGGCTAATAGTTTTCTGCCTCCTCCCTGCTACCACTGTTGTGAAGAGGGACTACATTTTCCCCCTTTCAGTCCTCTGGAACCACCCCTTTATTGAGCGACTCACTAAACAGGGCTGCCAGCAGTACTGCTAGCACCGTCCATAATTCCTTTAATATCCTGGGGTATATATCATCAGGTCCCATCGCTTTGTCCACACTCAGTTTTGTGAGTTCCTCCAGGACTCTCTCTTCTATAGAAGGACTGGTATTTACTTCTCTCTCCCCATTGTTTCTGCTGTCTAGTTGTGGTCCCTGTCCCTCCCCCTACCGTGAATACTGAACAGAAGTATTAATTCAGTGTTAATGCTTTTTCTAGGTCACCCTCTACACACACACACACCTTCCTCCACTTTGAGCCCTACAGTCCCTCCCCTGGCCTTCCTTCTATGCTAATGTATCTATAAAATGTCTTGTCCCCTGTCTTTACCATCTGTGCTAGTCTAGCCTCTGTTTGCGCCTTCGCACTCCTAACAGCTTTCCCTACCTCCCTCTGTCTCTCTACGTACACCGCCTTATCCTCATCCTTCTGAGTCTCTTTGTATTTCTGAAAGCCCCCTTTTTGTCCCTCACTTTCTCTGTCACCTCCTTTGTGAACCATAGTGGTTTGTTCCTTCTTTTTCCCTTGTTACCCAGCCTGATGCACTGATTTGTTACCTCCACTATGGATTCTTCTAGGTGTGCCCACTGCTCCTCAACCCCTTCCCCTAGATCCTATTTTGCCAGGGATTTTCTGATCCCTCTCCAATCATTGGAGATTGCTGCAGCTCAGACAAGCTCTGAAAGGCTGGCTGGACCCATAATGTAGGCTGAGGAATTCTGAGATGATTAACGTGATGCAGACCACCCTTACCCATTCTTAAAAAGGGGGGAAGATTATTCTATAAAAATATACAGGAGCAGCACTTGCCTGGTTGGGGCCTGCAGAGGGAAAAATGGAGCATAAACCTCCCACTGCTGATTACTACAGAACAATGGGAGCATTGTTGGCAGTGGGTCCACACTGGATCACCGGACCCTAAATCTCAACTAATCCCAAAGAAAGTCCTTGATAGGTGGCACTGGACCCTAGCTAAACTAGTCAGAATGGGTCTCCTGATACCAAATCAATGCTGGCCACGTCACCACTCTCCAGCAGATGTTGCTCACATACTATGGAAGTGTCTCCCACTACAATCATTTTGGGAAGATGTCATTATAAGGACTCAGACTGTTACTAGGATCATGGCACCACATACCAATGGCCTCTGGATACTGGGAGCTCTTTCTCCCTGGGGCAGGTGGACAACACAACTTTACAACTGATATTCCAATTAGCAATAGAAGCTAAGAGGCAGATTTCACTTAAGTGGTGCCAGCCGCAACTTCCCATAATCACTGATGGGCTGACAGGAGTGTCAAGATTTGCCTCATACCTGTAAGTTATATACAAGGAGCCAAGGAGACAGTTGCCCAGTTTGAAGATATCTGAGGACCCTGGCTTATGTACCTAGATCCTTCCCCCCTCATGCCTGACCCACACCTGGGCTCCTGATCCTGCTAGCCTAGATGAGAGGACTAGAGGTTAAAGGTAAAACTATTGGTAGAAAAGACAGGGAACTTGTATATGTACAATGAGTGTGAATAAGAACAACAGAGGGTACAATATGCAGGATTTTTTTTTCCTTTCTATTTAGTTTACTAGCAGCTAGCAAGTAATTACATCATTATTATTCTAAGGAGAAAATCATAGCAGAGGGGAAATATAATAACACAGTGATGCTGTATTTTTTTGTTGTTTCCATAAGTAGGGTTTAGTTCTTCATGTATTACTTAGCTTTAAAACTGGAATACTTTTTGCATGTTTCATAAACTTGCCACAGGTCAGAAAACAGGGATGCTGTTTGCATGGGAGTGTATTGCGTGGAAAAACTGTAGGTACTTAGGGTATCCTTGTTCTTAAATATAGCACCTGTAGATCTCCATTTATTTCTGTTCTCTAGGTTATAGTACTTCAGCTTTTGTTTCTTACTGTCACAGCCAGACTGACTGATGGTTTCATGTATGTTAGAGTGTATTTCCATGGGGAAACCCCACCAAAGGTATGTTGGAAATTGTAACATTTTCAGTTGTAAATGTTATAAAAACTCAATAAAAAGATGTTATACAAAACAAAGTAATCAAAAAATGTTTCTTTCTGGGATATGTATATATTTTTTTGCTTCATTTGGTAACTGGGTAGAGCCCACTAGGCGCATTGTTTTCAGGGGCGACCCGGAGCACTGGAGTAGTTAAGTGACTTGCTCAGAGTCACACAGTATGCAAATGGAGGTTGTGGGAATCAAACCCAGGTCTACTGGATGTAGCAAGCTCATTCACGGCTCGTTACTCTAACCTCTAGGCTATACTGCCAGCCCCACAGTTAATATTACCCCTACCCAATTTCTTAGAACCCATGTTTTCCCATTGACACCCAAGAGTGATACAGAAAGAAGAAATTCTATCAGACTTACCGTAATTTAATTTTTTGTTAGCTCCAACATTGTCAAGGCCACACCTTAGGGTTGCTTTTGTTACTGTCATGGAGAATATGGCCAAAATATTTATATACTAATATTCTAAGTTAATTGTCACTCTAATGATTTAATTTTCTGATTATTTGGCTTATTACAGACTCTTGACTTATTTTTATCACTTTACAGAAACACACAGTTTTCATTCCAGATGAAATATTTTGGAGTCATTGTTTGATCTAAAATGTTTTTTTCTGTTCACTGTGCACTTTCATACCATCTGGTTGTGCAACAACTATTTGAGGATTTCAGTCAGCATCTCTGTATTGCAGTGAACACAAAGGTGAGTGTGGATTTCTGTCTCAAATGTACTGTAAAGAAACCTTTTTCCTCATGTATTGTGTTACTGGTATTTTGTTACATTGGTACAGTAGTTGGGAGTGCTCTTCATTTTTGTACTTTACCAAGTGGCAGTTTTGTGGACTGTCTGAAATAAAGCACTAGAACTGTCAAGACACCAGGATTCAATGCTGCAGGGTTTAATTCTTACAGCTATACCTGTACCAGTGAGCCATTGGTCAGATTGCACATTACTGCTGTTATAAGTTATTCCATTGACAACACTAGAACTAACAGAAAAATTATGTAAGTATGAATGCGGATATTTTGTTTTGTATTTATGTATTTACTTAATTATTTATTTATATTTATTTAGTTTTTGTTGACTGAGTAAGCACGGTAGACAGAGAAATGCATGTTTTCAGAAATTACCTGGATATTATAGTATCTCTGATAACATTTCTGCATTTATCACTGTACTACTGTACAGCAGGGTTCCTCCTAAAGCATATATGCATGGGGGTGTCCCCATCCTTTAGTTTTGACTCCCCGTCCTTTTGTAACACCCACACCCCCCCCCATGTTGAAAGCAAGGCACTGGACCCCAATACTGTTACAATTACAGCAACTGAGTGACTTCAGAGAGTAAAACAGCAAAGGGAAGGAGATCTAAGGCTACAAAGAAACATGCAGAAAAAAAAGTATATGGATTCAGAGAAAAAGGGCAAAATAAATCAAAGAACAAAGAAGGGGGGTCACACAAATCATGCCTATGTTTCTCAACAAATGCCCCCTTCCTTATCATTTTTTTCTTGGGGAAATACTGGTACAGTATATGGTACATACTGTACCTAGTCCAACTGGGTGCTTCTGTTTTCTTAATGCCTTGCTGTAGGCAGCATTATTTTAGTATGTGTGCATTTTGCAGCTCACTGTTAGTTTTCCTATTGTGTAAGTTGTGTTTTACTGTCTGTTATTTTTTCTCTCATGTAATCATTTCCCCCCAGGCCACAGATGGAAAATTAGCTATGGCCCAGTGTGTCTTTCAAGGACAACAACTTAAAAACAAACAAACAAATAAATAAATAAGAAGGACCATCCCTTGGGTGAATGCATGGTATCTTTGAACAACAATGATGTTCAGACATGAATTGGTCTGTGTTCACTTTTCAATATTTTTGAATTATTTCATGGACCCATAATGAAGTACTATTGAATTCAGTGATGAAATTCATCCTGTGCACTTTTATTTTCTCCTGTTTTGGGATCAGCAATGAGTCACAATTTTGTGTTCTGGCCTTATAATTTAATGTGAAAGTTTGTTGGTCATAGTTAGTCTCTACTGTTGTTCTGTGGACTATATTTCAAATTGGCCTGCTCTAATTCAGTTTCTGTGAATCCACAGGAATTGCCCATTAGAAATACAATTTATCAGATGTTGCATATGGGCACTCTCTGCTTTTAAAAATAGTGTTCCTTGAAGTGGATGTCCAAAAGTCTATGATCTCCACATAATCATCAGGGTCCACTCTTTATGTTTTAAAGGGGGGGCAAGATCTCAGTTGTTTTCAGCTATAAGATACGAGACCAAAACACTTACCAAGCAGTCTCATTCCCATCAGTCTGTCAACACAAGTCATCACTACTCTTCTGCACAATTTCTAAATTAAACCACCCAGCAGATTTTGAATAGGGGGTAGTTCCCTTATGAATTTTTTTTTACAGAACCTGATGTTTATTGGCCATGGTTATTGATATAGTCGGTAAATGGTTGTCAGTTCCATGTCATGACAGTGATTGCTAAACAGTGATCACTGTTACAGTGAGTGCACTTCACCGAAAATCAAAATGGCGATGTACATTTACCACCGAACCTGACAACAGTAATGAAAACCAACAACAATGTAGCTATGTAGGGGACTGCACCCCCTGTGCCCCCCAATTAGTATTCTCAACTCCAGGGGGGTGCATGTCAGGGAGGGGGACAAACCCAGACATAAAAGAAAATTTTAAGTGCCACACACATGAAACAAAATTAAAAAAACCTGCCCAGCCCCGAACCCTGGACCTCCCTCACTGCAGCCCACCATGCTTGCCACCACACCAGAATGGCAGCTCGACAGCACACCACCAAACTGCAATTCACATACCTTTTACTTCCTAAATCCTCCCCTTCCATTTCTTCACCCTTGTAGCACTTCGTTATTTTTGTCCCTTACCTGGCACTATAATTGCTCCTTACTACCCTTTTGAGGTAACTCATATCACAGGTGCTGAAACTGAGTTGCTCACAAGTGAGTCACTCAATTTCAGTTGCTATTACAACGTGCTACCATGGTTGTCATATCTGTTTAAATGTATCAAAGTTTCCTTCCACAATACATTGTAGTCTGTAATTTAGAGTAGTCAGTAAGTAAATTGAGCCATTTAAGAGATGGTGGTGGGTGTACCTCTTTCCAATATTGTAATAAGACATTTTTGCATTTATATGAAGGTTTATGAAAGGATAAAGATTTTGATTAATCTGATAATGACTCATAAGGCTCAGACCCAGAAGAGAAATTCTTGGGTGAAGGGGGAGTGCTCTCCTATCACATAGCCAGCTGAGGACCATTATATCTTTTTCAGTATTCCAAAACAATGAGGCAAAATACCAACACATGGCATAAAGTCCCATTAGAGTTTTGACATCGCTGGCATCTATCAGGTACTGTAGGTGAGTGATGGTGAAAAAATACTTTTGCAGCAATAGCTACGGTCAGATATTTCCAAATATTTTGTGATATTTCCTAAACAGGTTCTCTCTGGTGGCCCTGGAGTGGTACTGATGGTAGGCAGGGAAATATTCTAGAGATATCACAGACATTTCTGGAATTATCTGACCTTGTAAGTCACTGCAAATGTGCTCAGTTTGGCTGGAGTGTAATGTACTCTACATGGCTCAGATGCAGTTTCTGCCAGATGCAGAATGGCTAATAAGATTTCAATGCCATCAAATGAGATTTCAGCATCATAACAAAGTCTCACCTGATGATCTCATCAGCACTGCAACTATTAGTAGTAATTGTGGTAGTGGTAGTAGTACTACATTAGTGATAGTAGGTGGGAATCAGGTGACAAGGGGGCTTGGCAGGCTCTCACCCCAAAACTAAGTGATCTGCTGTTGTGGGTGGGCATGGGAGCACAGACCCCTGAACTGTCCCCATTCACGTCATTGCCCAAGATATGAAATTGCGCCCGCTAATTTTCCCTTCTGTCAGAAACTACAGCCAATCCCTCTATAGAATGAATAATATATAATCAAAGTCCGTTACATTTACCTGTTTCTTGTGGTGATCATAATACTGTAGTCTATTGGTCACTGTATTTGCATATACTTTTCCCAAGCTTCCAATAATTTAGGGAGATTGTCCATTAGGTTTGTATTAATCTTGAGGCCCAGTGGCATGGTTGGCTAAAGCATTGAGTACCACATCACCTACCACACCAGTGACCCAAGTTAAGGAACAGACGTGGGTAACTTGGGGGCTGGGGGGAGAACTGAGCATCCCTAGGACAGCTCTCCTCCCTAAAGGGGGGTAAATGTGTCCCACTAGGTGACTACCACCTGGGAAGAGTCTGGACGGCAGTGCAGTGAGATGCAAAGGAAGGGATCCCTCCCACTTGATGCCTGGGAGCATCATCACAGAGGTAGAGCTTGCACAATGCATCATTTCATGCACTGTGGTCCTGGTAATAAAAATGGAGGAAAACCGGTTGCACTTTATTTTAAGTGTCTGTGTCAACGTTACTAATCATTAATTACATTCAAATGGGTAATTACACTGTAGTTACAAATTTGTTGAATGCAACTACATTGCAATGTAGTTACACTGTAACTACAGTGTACTTAACTGACACTTAAAATAAAGTGTAACCAAAACCTTGATCATGATTGGATGATGGCCCAGTCCCCCACAAGCCCCACACCAGTCATTAGGCACCTTCAGATAATGTGACTGAGGACAACAGAGCATGAGGAAGGTCACAGGGAAGCTGGCTGATGGGGCTGGGGCAAGTGGTCTGAATGAAGGTAGATCTGGAGATAAGGAGATAAAGTACTGATAAAAAAATTATATTAGTCAAATTACATATCTCACTAATTATTATTTTCTCTGGTGGTTGCATGTTGGTTGGTTAATTAGTTAGTTTGTTAGTAAGTATTGATCTGGTGAGTACAATCAGAGATGTTGCAAAGTTAAACTTTACCCGCAAATTTCATGTAAAGTGCCAAAAATGTGCACTTGGTGGAATTCACAGAGTCATGGCTGGTCATTCGGACTTCAATTTGTGCGATTTTTGTGAACTTTTTGGCAAAATTCACCTTTTTTACTGTGAAGTGTGAAATTTGTGGGTGAAATTTCATGTTTTACGGCGGAATTTGCAAAATTTGCAGCCATGAATTAAATTTGCAGCCACAAATTTCATGAAATTACTCAGTGAAACCCCCAAATTACATTGTAGAGTGAATTTCGTGGACTTTGCACATCTCTAAGTACAATAGACAACTTTATGCTTATTTTCAGGTACAACCCTGTATGCTGCATGGCCAGTAGATTATAAGATATCACATCAGTGGAAAAAATGAAAGGAATGAAAGATAGAATAAACAGTTTAATAATGTCAGGTAGAGCAATAGTCAAGGCTAGAGAATAACAACATTACAATCTAACAAAAGTTACATTCCACAAACAATGTGTAAAACATAAAGTACATAACAATAACAAGCATAACTTAATAGTAGTTGGAAGTGTAGGAACAGTACGGTAGGAGAAGGAGTGCAATGATTAGTTCACATAATAAAATTGTGTGCATGCAGTAAAGTTTGTAAGGGAGACAATGGGATGTTAGTTACTGAAAATGGCCAATGGATTTTTAATATAATTCCTGACATGATGATAACCCAAAGATTGGCCCTGTGGAATGTCAAATGCTTCTTTTATTAATTCCAAATTGGTAAAAGCATGATTAATATAGAGATATTGCAAGAAAGTTCATTTTTTTTCTGCTTCACTCTCTAAAATGCAAAAAAGAAATTTGTATTATATAAAATCTGTGTGAATTGTGAGAACTGAGAGGGATCTGGGAATAACAGTAACATTCCAGTTAACACATGGAGAGCAATGCAGAAAGGTAGCCCTAAAAGGTAAACATATACTGTCATCAATCAAAAGATCATTCATAACAAGGAACGAGAACTGCATCATCCTCCTCTATAATTTATACTTACGCCCATATACTGATTACGCCATTTCATTTGGGGCCCCACTCCGCTGTAAGGATAAAAAAATAATTGAAAGTATGCAGAGGAGAGCTATTAAACTAATCCCAAGGGTCAAAAATGTGCCATATAATGAAAAGTTAAAAATTCTGGGCCTGTATGATCTACAGTCTAGAAGAGATAGAAGGGGCTTGCATATGCTTTTTAACATATTAAAAGATCCTGACTTAATGAAAGAGTGTAATATTGTTATAGCAGACAAGCCAACTTATGGTGCCATAATAAACAAATAAGGATACCTAGAGTCGCCAGTAACAAACACAAGTATTACTTTACAGTAAGGGCTTCATCACTCTGGAATTCACTACCACAATATATGGTGGACCTAATAGGTCTGAATGAGTTCAAGAATAACCTTGATAAGTTATTACTAGGGACAGAATAATATATGCCCCACAAGTGTGGGGAAGATGGTCGTGATGAGCTTCATGCCTTCTTCCATCTCAAAATCACCGAGTAACACAGAATAATCTTTATATTATGCTTTAATATTGCATAAAATTCATGCCAAATCCTAGCTGTATTAATAAGCAATAGAGAACATCCATAGTATTGTATATCTTAATACTATGGAAATTTACCCAAAGAGAAAAAAAGAGTCAACAGTTGTGCAGTTCACAAATTGAGTGGTGTGTCCCTACACATCAAATTATTCAGTCACCTAACCCTCTGTAACATATATGGATTTAAAACATTCTAACTGATTGCTATGAGCATAAACAACATGGCAGAGTAATGAAATAAGTTCAGCAACACACTTTATCCCGCCTGATACTCAGGGCATCAGGGCAAAGTTCTTACTGAGTCAGAAGAAAAAAATGCCACAATGTACTGGAACACTGGCCTTTGGCTGAAGCACATCTGATTTCACCATTCCTCGCTGTGCTCAACATCTTCATAAGCAATCTGTCATGTCATTTTATCCACAAATGCTAAGACAGATTCTGGGTCTGTAACTATATGAGTTTAAGTGTTATGTCAGACCTGACGCCAAGTGGGGAATAATAACTGGGTGGCTATCCTGTGTTTCAGCAAAGACTTTTTAAATGGCTTGTAACTCCTTCTTTCTTAACTGTGACTCAGAGGAAATGTCCAGAAAGAAGGTCAGTGTTTTTTTCTGCCAGAAAATGTCCCCTTGGTTGGACCAGCATGGTCACACAGAGGGCTAAGGTGCTTAGCGCCTCACCTTTCCCACACTGCCAACCCAGGTTTGGGAACAGATGTAGGTCATCAGAGATTGGCAAGGGAGGGAGAGGATTGATCCTCTGGAGGACTGCTCTCCTCTCCCGGGGTGGGGAGGCCTGTCATCCTGGCCTAGGATGTCCCCAGGTGGAAGCCTGGGTGGTAGAGCAGGTTGGTGTGGCAATGTAAAGGAGGGTCTGTGGGGAACATTAGATGGGTGCAGGTCCGATGCTCCACTGTTGAGTTTTGGACCAGAAAAATGGAAAAAGGAGCATCAGGGGCTTCAGGAAGCCAGCCCAGCTGTCTCCATACCCATGCCACCATTCGGTGCACTTCTAAGTCCAACTCAGATTTGTTTACCGGGGGGGAGGATGGCCCTCCTCCTCTGGTCCTGCCATGAGAAGGCAACTCATGGGGGGAAAACCCTACCTAGCGTGCAGCTGAAGAAGGTGATTCACCAGCTTGGGGGGTCTAGGGACTGGGCTGATGCCACCTCCCCCCCAGATAAAAGAGATAGAAAAACCTATATAGAAAGTAAAATGTCCTCTTGGTTCCCAGCTGCTGAAGGAGAAGGACACAGGTCTTGGCAGGAGACAGTGTCACAATGGCCATCAGCGGCCTCTGTAAATCTCCTCCATATGGTCAGATTCTTTGCAGGATTTTTTCCTTTTGTTACTATCTTTTTATTACAGTTCAATTCTATAACATATCATATTAATAGAAGGAACTAAAACCAATACAAAAATAATTAAAAATACAGACAGTACAGAAAATAAAACCCATTTAATGGCAATAATTCGTATAAAAACAGTGTCTAGAAAATTTACTAAAGAAAAATCAAAATTCATGCAACTTATTAGACTAAGAAAATTGTAGCATCCAAGCTAAATATAGCCAAGGAGAAAGAAATAAAGAGAAGACAGACAGGGAAGAAAGAGGAACAGTAAGATGAAAGATACCAGCAGAAGAAAAAATTAAAACTATAGGAAACTATACAAATTAGGAGATTAAAGACAAATAGCACTTAAATGGAAGAAATTGTGTGAGGTATTTGAGCTGGAAAACTAAGTTTTAGAGATCATATCTTAAGTAATGCTTTATATTTCTTGTCAAAATTGTGTAAATTGTTTTTAAACCATGTAAGGGACAGATATTCAAAACTTTGCACTGGGCACAAACCGTTTGTGCAGGTTTAGTGCGGGATTAGCGTGGGTTTGCTATATTCAATAGGCCAAATAGCACAAGCAAAGTGCATTAGTGCAGGGCAAAATCATAATGTATGCAAGGGGCAAACTGAGGGGGCATGTACATGAATACAGGTGCAGTGCTATATTCAATGACTAGTGCTGTGCAAAGTGGTTTTGCGTGACTTAGCACAACACTTAGCACAGTGCACACTACCACCCAGGAAAAGGTAGTCTTGACCCTGGGCAATCAACTTTGCATGACATTTTGGCTTTGCATAACATCTGCATGGTTTTGTGTGACCCTAATAAATACATATGACACATAGACAAAGCCAGACATAGAGGAAACATGCCACACACTCATGGCATCACAATGATGCCATCATCTGCCACCAGTCCCAGCCAAGCCACGCAGTCAGTGGTGACCCTGCCACTAGTGGACACCATGGCAGTGTGGCCATACAGCACACACCTGCAGACCACTCTTCTGTGGACACCAACAGATGCCAGCACACACATGCAGCACTGTGGGCATGGAGGATGTTGAGGGGAGGGTGTACGGATGGCCAGGCTGTGCCACAGACCAGGTGTGGCCACAAGGCTGGGACACATCATGCAGTGCACATGGGCCAGTGTTGGGAATACTCCATCACCAGTGTGCCTGTCTGATCATATGTGCCCCTCCCCAGCCACATACCACATAGCTGTACAAGCAACACAGCACACACAGCCATTCATGTATATGTCATTGTGAGCATCCCATGCCAGAGGTGCAGCATCTGTGGGTCACACAACAGTGTAACAGTAATGTCCACTGTCAGTAAACACCTGCAAGTTGGGCCTGCCACTGTGTATAGTGCAGTGGTCAGCACAGCCCTACACACAATAAGCATTGCTGTGTCCCTCAAGATACTGGCCCCCTTGCTACTGTAGTGTCTGCTGTGCACTGTATGTGCATGACCTACAGTGCGACAAGTTGCATGCAGCACCACCACCACCACCACCTGTGCCTATGCTGTGTTGTCCCCTGGGTCACAATATGCTGTTCTGTGCTGTACTGTATACATGTAGTCTGCAGCTACCATCATGCACTGCCAGACTGACCTACAAGTGGTGCTGCGGGCAGACCTGGCCAGCCCCTGTACTTCCAGACTGACCTACAGGTGGAGCTGTGGGACCCTGCAGTAACACTGAGCAAACTGCATGCAAATCTGGATGTTTGCCCACAGACTACCTAAGTAGGCTCATTGCATGTCACTTTTGAATATGGCACAGTTTAAATCGTAAACGTGGTTCAAGGAAACGGCTTAGCTCCCATGCTTAAACCGCAAACGGTTACGCCATGCAAATGGTTTGGGGAATATAACACAGTTTTTGAACACTGTACTTTCATATGCACTGCTGCCTGCAGCTACACTGGGTCCATACATTTGCTGGCACATACATTGGCCACATAGTTCACTTCTACCTACCTTCATGTCGCCAGCACTGGCAAGCATTGTTGTGGTAATGCACTTCCTGGTTGCTATATTCAGAGCTGTCTTATTCCAGGGCTAAGTTTGCTCTGCACTCACAACCCAGTTTGTGTAGCCTCATTCCCATGCTATATTCAGAAGCTGTTTCTCCTGGGCTATTCCTTTTAAATATAGCTTGCTTTTTGCTCCGGGCTACGTTTGTCTGCCGGGCAGTGCTAATTTAGCCCTGGGGCAAAGTTTTGAATATCTGGCCCTGAGAGTATTTCTAATCCAATGGTCTCTATCAATTCATTTGACCATTCTATTGTTAATCCAGTTTTTAATGATGCAGTTATTTGCAGCTATAGAAACAATTGAAATGGAATGTTTAATTTCTTTATTCATTTTCTGGAGGCAAAGTGAAGTTGCCAATCAAACATGATTCAATATTTATGTAATTTTGAATTTCTCTGAAATTTGTAAATTTATGTTTGATATTTCACCATAATTTTTGAGAAGTTGGGCAGCTCCAGAACATATGTATCAAGTCAGTACTACCATGACCACACTTATGGCAGTTCTCATTATCTTTAATACACATTTTTGCATATGTTTAGGTGTATAATACAAGTTATTTACAATCTTATATTGTATAAGTTTGCAGTTTACCGAGGAAAGGGCTTTGTTTGAGAATTCCCATATTTTATCCCGTTTCCACCATGATATATCTTTTCCTACAGCTCCACACCACCAAAATATTCTCTTATCAGCCCTCCCTTTAACAGACTCTAAGAAGAGTTTATAAATACTCTTATAGTTGGAGTGGATAAGGCTATTTTTAAAAAGTCTTGTGGGTTCAGTGTGATTCTTAACATGTTTAAATCTTTGCTTATTATTTGTTTGAGGACTGAATAAAAGTGCTAATCTCTGTCATAAAGATTGTTGTTTCTTTTAAGTTCCTCAAAATCTTTGAAGTTTTTCATGTAATAAGTCTTGAATAGTACAAATGCCTTTACTGAGCCAATCATTTTTAATCAGAGCATTAATTTGTAGCAAGAGGTTTGGATTGTACCAAAGAGGTTGTTGTGTACATTTTTCTAAATTTAATTTTATCAGCTTAGATAGCTGAGATAAGATTTGTAGGGAATCTGAAATTACTACACTGACTAAAGAATTACTGGGTTCCATAATCAATAAGATTCTCTGGTCAGCTTGATGAGACATAGTTATATTTGTTTCCATTAATAACAGATTGGGAATAGAATTATCTTTCATGATGAGTAAAGTCCATTTAGAAATCTGTTGCATACTAGCAAGAAAATAAAGTTTCAGATCAGGGGCTCTTATTCCTCTCATATTGACAGGTCTGCTGAGTTTGGAGTAGGCACATCTAATCATTTTATAAGCGCAAATGAATTTACTTATGCTTTCTAGATTCATGAACCCTTTAATAGATATTTTTGCAGTATCGTGCAAAATAAGAGAAAGTATCATCATTTTAATATCTTCCAATCTTACCCATTGACTCAGTTGGGAGCTTATTCCACTTATTAAGATTTTCTACAACATGTTGCTTAGTTGTATTAAGGGTAGATGTGCAATTTTTGGAATAGTTTTATGAACCAGCTTCTCTGCAGGTTAACAAAGGCTCATGTGGCTTTGATCCCTGATTCTGCTGGTAGTAGCCCAAGGTCTGTAGAAATCATTTTTATGTTGCTTGCACGCATGTGCAAGAAACATAGTGCCATCATCCGAGTTTTCGGAGGTGTGGCACCCGTCTTCCAATGCAGTCAGTGTGTTTGCATGCACGGCCCCAGTTCCCCAATCACTGCTGCAGCTATGACAAGTTGAAAATGCAGTGGCATACAGCTGAAAGGGAGAGCTCTGCTTGAGTGAGCAGAGCTCCCCCCTCCACACACACACATGCGCACGCACGCACACTGCATGCTCATGCATCTCCCCCCTCCCCCCACACTGTACGGCTGATGGGGGGGTGCCCAATCCCCCGTCGGCTCCATGCCCCCCCAAAGCATCCAGGTGCCATGCTGGGAGCCCACCCCAGTGTGGCAAAATGTTTGATGGCTGATGGGGGTGCCCAATCCACCATCAGCTCCAGCCCCCCCAACAGACTTCCAGCTGGCATGCTGGGAGCCCACCCCAGCGTAGCAAACGTCCCTCATAGTCTTCATCCCTCATAGTCTTAGTATAAAAAAAAAAACTGTAAATACAAAACTGTCCTCGGCTTCTTCCTGCCCCTCCCACAACCGCACCCACCCACTGTGCACTGCCCTCCCACACCCCCCACCCCATACTTACCTCTGTAGCTCGGCGAGATGGTCTCGTGGACCGAACACGCCTGCACTCTTCAAAGCTGACCACGAACTGAGGAAATGCTGGTAAGCTGTATAATGGGATAGACAGAGTTTTTCAACTTTGTTGCATATCTCAGGCGTTTTGGGAATTTTGGGCCCAAATTTTCAACATGGGGTTTTGGGACCCCTCCTCTGAATTCTTGCACTGTCATGGCGTTGAATTGGGCGAAGGGTGATTTCACGGTCACTGCGTGAAATCACCTTTCGGGACTGATTAACGAAACGACACTGCCAGTGTTCATAAGGTGGGCTCTCAAAAAGTCTGTGTTGAAAATTTGGTGAAAAAATTCCTAAAAATTAGTGTTTTATGAGCGTGCATTGCGCTGATCCTACGCACGCTCGTAAGTTCGCGAATTTTCAATATTTTCACTTCAGATTTTCAACATTACCATTTTACCACACTTCCTTATGAGCAGTATAGCTGTCATGTTTCACATCTCGCCCAAAACATGTTTCCGCCCATGTAGTGCACAATGGTGCAGTCGGTGTGCGAAATCAATGTATGGGACACATTAAGAAAATCACAGTGACACTGTTTATGAGAGGTCTTAAAATGGCTATGTTGAAAATTTGGTGAAAAAATTCCTTAAAATGACTGTTTTATGAGCGTGTGTTGCGCAGCTCCTAAGTTCCTAAGCACGCTCGTAGGTCACAAATTTTCAAAATTTTCACTCCAGATTTTCAACATTGCCATTTTACCACACCTCCTTATGAGCAGTACAGCTTTCATTTTTTACATGTCGCCCAAAATGTGTTTCCAGGCATGTAGCACACAATGGCGCAGTTGGTGTGCGCAATCAATGTTTGGGACAGATTAAGAAAATCACAGTGACACTGTTCATGATCAGAGGTCTTAAAATGGCTATGTTGAAAATTTGGTGAAAAATTCCTAAAAATGACTGTTTTACGAGCGTGTGTTGCGCAGTTCCTGCGCACCCTCGTAAGTTCTCAAATTTTTAATATTTGCACTCCAGATTTTCAACATTGCCATTTTACCACACCTCCTTATGAGCAGTACAGCTGTCATTTTTCACATATCACCCAAAATGTGTTTCTGTGCATGTAGTGTACAATGGCGTATTCGGTGTGTGCAATCAATGTTTGGGACAGATTAAGAAAATCACAGTGACACTGTTCATGAGCAGAGATCTTAAAATGGCTATGTTGAAAATTTGGTGAAAAAATTCCCTTCAGATGTTCTGCAATATTACTAATGAAGACATTGAGCAGAACTGGCCCCAGGACCGATCCCTACAGCACCCCACTGGTCGCCCCCTCTCCCTAGACTGCACACCATTTACCACCACTCTCTGCCTCCTGTCTGTTAGCCAGTTTCTAAGTATGCAATAAGACACAACAGGGTGGTGGTTGTTATGTGATAACCACACACCTAGGTGCGTGGTGAGGCACGATGCCGAAGGCCGAGTGTCCTTCCACACCTAGGTGTGCGGTTATCACATAACAGCCACCACCCTGGAGTGTCTTATTGTGCTTATAAAATGGGAAATAACTATGGAAAAAAGGACACTGACAAGGTGTTTATATTTTGAAAACTTTGTAGCATTTATTTAAATACAGAATAGAAAATTAATTGAAACATTGAGATAAAATAGTCCCTCAGTAAACTTTTTTGAATGGTAAAAAATAGCAATTACCAACAACATTAGCAAACAACAGTCTACTTATTGTAGTTTATGAATTGCACTTTACTTCACTGTGATTTTCGTAATCTGTCCCGAACATTAATTTCGCACACCGACCGCGCCATTGTGTGCTACATGTGCGAAAACACATTTTGGGTGAGATGTGAAAAATGAAAGTTGTACTGTTCATAAGGAGGTACGGTAAAATGGCAATACTGAAAATCTGGAGTGAAAATATTAAAACTGCTCGAAGTTACTAGCATGCGTCGGAACTGCGCAACACATACTCGTAAAACAGTCGTTTTGGGGAATATTTTCTCCACATTTTCAACATAACCAGTTTAAGACCACTGCTCATGAACATGTCACTGTGATTTTATTAATCTGTCCGGAACATTGATTTCACACACCGACCGTGCCATTGTGCGCTACGTGGGCGAAAACACTTTTTGGGTGAGATGTGAAAAATGACAGTTGTACTGTTCATAAGGAGGTGTGGTAAAATGGCAATACTGAAATCTGGAGTGAAAATATTAAAAATGCTCAAAGTTACGAGCTTGCATAGGAACTGGTCAATGCACACTCATAAAACAGTTGTTTTGGGGAATGTTTTCACCAAATTTTCAACATAGGGTTTTTGGAAGCCTTCCTCATGAACTGTGACACTGTCATTTTGTTAATCATTCTGGAAAGGTGGTTCCATGCAGTGACTGCGGAACCACCTTTCGGACCGATTAATGAAATAACAGTGTCACAGTTCATGAGGTGGGGCCCCAAAAACCCCATGTTGAAAATTTGGTGAAAATATTCCCAGAAATGGCTGAGATATGCACTAAAGTTGAAAAAAATCCATTTATGCCATTATACAGCTTACCGGCAATTCTTCAGTTTGCGGTTGGCTTTGAAGAGTGCAGACGTGTTCCCGGTCAACAGATCATCAGCTGGGCTCGGAGGTAAGTATGGGTTGAGATGGGGGTGAGTGTGGGTGTGGGGAGGTGGGAACGCAGAGGGTGGGTGGGGTTGGGGAGGGGCAAAAGAATCAACGAGGGAAGGTTTTTTTTGCTTCAGTTTTTTTTTTTTATTTATTTACACAGAAGGGACTTTTGCCACGCTGGGGGTGGGCTCCCAGTGTGACTTGGGGGGGACAGTGAAGCTGATTGGGGATTGGGCACCCCCGTCAGCTAAGGACGTTTTTTGTCATGCTGGGGAGGCTCCCAGCGTGGCATACGGACATTTTTGGGGGCAGTGAAACTGATGGGGGATGGGGGATTGGGCGATTGATTTTTCTTGACCATTTTATAACACATTACACCTCTAAAACATCTAAAAACTGAAAAAAGGAGTACCTATTAATGCATAAAATAGGTTATGTCAGCAATAGGTTAACCAGTACAGTACTTTGCAGTAAAAGTATTTATTAGTAGAGTTGGTTGAAAACAAATAATTTCTCTGTTACATGTAAATTGTATCATATAAATACACTGTAACAAATTTGTAAGACATAAGCTGTGTTTAAAACTTAATTTTCATTACACTGTACTGTAGCTACATAGTCTCATTGAAGGCAACCTTCTCTTCATTTTTGTTTTTTACTTATGTGCTGTGGTCTAGTACATAAAAGGAAAACTGCTATAGGATTGAGGTGAAAGGTTAGTAAGGAAAAAAAAAAACTTTAAACCTGCCAGGTTGCCTTGTTTTGGTGGACAAGGAGGGTAGATTTCACCTGAAAACTCCGCTATACACGATTCAAATGTACGTGCTTTTATTAACATTGCACTTTGGGTCTGCCTCTGCCTATTTAACTGTGTTTTCCCACCTTTTCTTTTTGTTTATAAAGCATTACTGTATTGCCTACTTTCTTCATCCTGTTTTTTGGTTTCTGTTTTTCCCCACACTCAAGACATAGAGTGTTTATCATGGAATACAGGGATTCAAAATTCTGCTCTATTCCACTTGTAGAATGTTACTCTCCTGACATTCTGTACACAGAGACAACAAAGGCCTGTTTTAGAGCCAGAGGCTCAATTATATCACTGTCAAGGCAAGCATAAGAGATTTCCCTGATGAGCAGATAAAGACAGAAGGGGGATTTTTCACTGTTAGTAAACAAACAGTTGTAATGAAAACTATAAACAATACTTAATGTTTCTAATTTGTTTATGTGTGTAAGGAGAGTGTGATGATCAGGGAAACATTTAATTAATTTATTTTATTTTAATTTAAGGTAGTTTTATTTTTAGGGCCCAGTTGAAGGTTTTCTTACAGTGTAAAGGCAGCAGCCATGTTTATAATGGAAGATCAGTTCTGGTTGAAGGAGGACTGATGAAAGATAGTTCTGGTTGCATGAGGACTGATTTGCTCATTGTGTGATGTGGTTTAGGACCAGGATGACTGTGCGTATATAGAGATTTAACATACAGTCAGCTGATGTCTCTTGGCTAATGAGATTTCTAGATTTTTTCTTGCCATTTTATAGCAATTAATTAATTTATTTTATTTTTAATTTAAGGTAGTTTTATTTTTAGGGCCCAGTTGAAGGTTTTCTTACAGTGTAAAGGCAGCAGCCATGTTTATAATGGAAGATCAGTTCTGGTTGAAGGGGGACTGATGAAAGATAGTTCTGGTTGTATGAGGACTGATTTGCTCATTGTGTGATGTGGTTTAGGACCAGGATGACTGTGCGTATATAGAGATTTAACATACAGTCAGCTGATGTCTCTTGGCCAATGAGATTTCTAGATTTTTTCTTGCCATTTTATAACCCAGTTTACCACCCTTTCCCCCATGCCCAGCCTACCCAGCTAGTTTATCAGCCTCCTATATGGCTTTGCTGAAATCAAGGTAAACGTTGTCCACTGCCCCACCCTAATTCACTTCCTTTGTCACCCAGTCAAAGAAATCAACCAGATTTATCTGACATGATGTCCCCACTGTGAATCCATGTTGTCTATGGTCCTGGGCTCCGATGGCATCTAGATGCCCCACTATCATTTCTTTAAGCAATGTCTCCATGATCTTCCCCACTACTGAGGTGAGGTGAGGCTGAACGGCCTATTGTCCCTGCCTCCTCCCTGCTGCCGGACTTGTGTAGAGGGACCACATATGCCCTCCTCCAGTTCACTCATGTTGAATGACTCAGTGAACATGGCTGCCAGAGGTACTGCTATCTCCCTTCGCAGTTCTGTTAATATCCTTGGGCATATGCCATCTGGTTCCATCGCTTTGTCCACCTTCAATTTAGTGAGCTCCTGCAGGACTCTTTTGCCTTTGAATGGACTATTGTCCACCTCTTCACCCCCTTGGCAACTGCTGTACTGCAGTGGTCCTTGCCCCTCCCACTCTTCTCTGAATACTGAACGGAAAGACACAGTGGATGTCTTGGGAAGAAGGTATGGAACTATCACTTCCAAATGCCTAAACAGCACATACAAGCAAGCAACATTCGGCATTGACAAATGCTTGTTTCTGTTGTGGCATAAATTTCAACCTTACCAGCAAAATGAGGCAGTAAACCCACTATCCGGACAGTACTTTGTTGGTGGGCATTCTCCAACATTTCCACTTTTACATATAGGAACTGCAAGTCCTTTACAAACATGGCATTCCAGTCCCTCTGTCTTTCTGAGTCTTCCACAGGTTCTTTAATAGATGTATTTTCTATGATTCTGGTGTTGTATTCTCTAAAATTCACATCCATGGCCACTAAGTGCTTATTTGTCTCATCTCCCATGGCCTGGATTTTCTGTAGCATGGTCATGGTCTGGGTAGTCAGGAGATCAGCACCATTTGTTCCATCAGGCTGAACTGTCCCTGGTCCTTTTGAGGAGGCTGCTGTCACTAGGCACACATTCAAACCACGTGCAGCTTGTTTTTGGTCCCATTTCAGACCCATCTCATTACTCTGAGGTGTTAAACATCCAACAGATCAAAACTGGCATAAGTTTGCTAACTGAAAAATGTAAAGAAAAAGTCTTATAATTTTCTTAATACAAAACATTACTCAGGGATGTCTGCATGCTTATTGCTCCACAGTGCCCCCTCATATGATCATTTTTAACCAAGGTGTTTAAACGATGATGGAATTTCCTTGGTATTTTTGTTGATTTCAGTTTGGTTGGATCATTCACTTTGCATGTATTCTTACACTGTGGTTGTTATTTGCTATTATCATTTTATTGTATCATCAAACATGCATCTTTAAAAGCTCTGCATACATGCAGCTATCTGAGTGGAGAAACACCACACCCTGAGAAAGTGTCATGGTGATTCAAAGCTCTGGTGTAGTATAGTGCTATTCCACCTGACTCTGAGTTAGAATAAAAGGCTTTGTTTGAAAGATTTATTTCATCATACAATGGCAAAAAAGAATGCTCGTCCCTGATTGGTTTGTTTGGGACTGGACCCGGGATGTTATTATAGAATAACATCCCACATCTAGTCCCAACACATAGATGACTGAATGACTTAAAAAAAAAATCAGAACCCATTGCCCATCCCATGTTGCCAGCCGTTTCTGCACTCAACGACTTTTGAAAGCAACGGCCGTAGTCACACATCCTCTGTTTCCCAACCTCCCTCAATTCATTGGTGCCACCAAGCACTTTTGCTGTTCTCCTGAGCTTTCTCCTGGTACAGATAAAAAATACTACAAACCCTGTGCCAGAAGAACATAAAATACAATGCCATTAGTGACTCAGCCAGTTCCACAGTAAGCGGCTATTCAAAGAAACAAGCGTGCCCACACATCCCCTGCTCTCCAACCTCCCTCAATTCATTGGGGCTGCCAAACACTTTCACAATTACCTGAGCTTTCTCTCAATAGAGATAAAAAATGCTACAAACTGTACCGGGAGAAGATAAAATACAAATAATATTAAAACACCTTGATCAGCTACATGAATGTCAGCACATGCACAGAACAACAACCCTACGCTCTTGGCTACGTGGCAAAGCCAAAGGGAAAATGTACTAGTATGTGTTTTTTGTTTTTTTTTCTAAAACATATTGCTATAACTTACCAGAAGGTAAGGGACAAACACAATAACTGAGAGAACAGACCGACAATGGGAGACAGCGTGGGGGGAGACAAACACAGACCTACACACGGTAAGCATGCCACCTGCTAGAGAAACATAAAAGGAACTTCTTTTTGTATAAATACTACTCCATACCACTAAATCAGTAAAAAAATAAAAAATAAGTATATTGATTGTATTTTTTTTTTTCAGAATATCATGATCCATTGTATAATAGAAATAACGCACTCCAGGGTGGGTGTTATGCTGGGATAACATCCCTTCTCGGATGTTGGACACCCCTAGCCTGTGGCCTCAGGTCCAACTACCTGAGGCAGGATGTTATCCCAGCATAACACCCATCATGTAGTGCATTATTCCTTTATTATTACTTTTTACCAGTTGAGTGTGCCAGCCTTGTTTTAGCTTATGGATCAATTCCATTTCTGTTTTCGGCAGCACACGGTCTGCTCAGTTGAGCTGCCATGATCTGCAGTTTTGAAGATTAAAGTCCCCTTGTAGGGTGAAGATTCAATAAGACTGCAAAGGCACCTTTGTAGTTTGTACCATCATACATCCATCATGTGAAGTGCCAACTGTGGGAAAACAGACTGTGCTCCTGTTTCCTGTATCAGCTTGCTTGTCTGCCTGTTGTGGTTGCAGTGCCTGATCCAGTGACATGGGTGTACCTGATCTAGTTTCTGAGAGGTTTGAATTAAATAAAACTGTGAGTACCTCATCAGAGCTCAGGCTCTGCAGCATTTGCATATAAAGTACAAATTGTTTAGGTAGTTCAAGCCTGTAGATTCATCAGAAGCCCTGAGCTGTGCCAGGAACTTGTGGAAGGGGCATAGCCCAGGCAGAAGATCTGCATTGGGACCATCTGGTCCAAGATTATACTTTAGTTTGAAGTGTTTGGTTCATTATTCTCTAATAAGTGACTGCACTAAATCCATAATTCCTGCACTGGATCTGCACATTCATCATTGAGTCTTTGTAGTAAAATGTTTAATAAAGGACTTCACCATCTGAAACTCGTCAGGCGGGCACCATGTTGGATGTTTTACAATTTTGAAATCAGATTGTATTTTTACAATAAATTGACAATGGAGAAATATTTCAATGATGTACGGTGTCCTTTATTCCTTACTGGTGAGTGCCCGAATTGCTGTCTTCACTAAAATGTTGTACTAAAACGTGACATGAAGGTTCATTTTTCAGATCCACTGTGGATCAGTTTTTTTAGCATTACCAAGATGCTATGACCCAACAGTGAAAAGGGGACCATGTTGTTAAATAACTTACATAAAAATTCCTGATAAAAAGAATCATCAAAGTCGCTAAAGTAATGTAAACATCAAACATGAGCAGCTAATATAATGGGGATACAAAACATGAGTTGCTAGTGTAACAAAGGATGTCTAACAACTGTAAATGTTCAGTAATATAGTAAACATAGAAAGAGCTATAAATATTAATAAATTGCACATTTATCTCAACAAGTGATATCGACTGACAGTAAAAGGAGTTTGGCGAGTGGTGAAGGTAACGTGTACATCAAGTTCCATGTGGCACAGCACAACATGAATTACAAGGTTGTTCAAAAGTGTTCTTTGTGGTTAAATAATCTGTTTGAAGAACTGTATTCAATTCCACTGCTTCTGGAGCTTTTGATAGCTCATAGCAATGCCTTGCAATACATCTGTTGATTTCAAAAATGCCTTGTCTTGATAAATTTACTGGAAAATGAAACAGTATTTTTTTGCCTGATCACTTCAGTGTTCTGGTGTCATGGCAATGTGAAGTGCCCATCCACACATTAGTGTAGAAACTTAATACTAAAAATACATTTAATTTCATTTATTGATGTCAGTGGTCCTATGTAAAATGTTTTGAAGTAATAAACGGCATAGAATAGCATAATGCTTTTGCACTGAGGTTCATTCTCTTATAGAATTTACGGAGTATTAACTGAGTATTATCTTGTCAGGGTTTAACCTTTTTTTTTCATTTGCTGGACCTACAGTATGGACATTTTGTGGAACTGTGGACATTTCAGTGTCTTTGCTGAAAGTACCAGGAGCACAGGAGGAGTGCATCACAGGAGTGTCAGGAATGGAAGATGGGTCTTTCACTGGAGTGCCTTGAGCAGCAGAGGTGTCAACCATAGGAGTGTCTAGAGAAGGGGTCTACCAAAGAAGTGTCTGAAGCAGAGGAGTCCATCACAGTCATGTCTGGACTAGCAGATGTGTCATTTTCAGGACAGTCCAAAGCAGTGAAGGTGCCCATAACAGCAGAGCTAGGAGCAGATGAGAAGTATGAAGAGTGGAGGAATTGCTCCTATGTCCTAGTCAAATTTCCCCATTTATTAAAAGTAATACCACAAACAGCTTAATGAGGTTCATTTTAAGTACATTTGCATCTGTTACCCCACGTCCCCCGACAAGTGTCACAATAGGCAATATTGTCTAGCAGTCCTTTCCCGGTCAACCAAAACTAAATAAATAAATGCATGACAATTTTTTTGGTGAAACATTAGCCACTGTTTAGCAATTATATCACAAATTTTAGAGAGAAAGAAATAATGTGGCATACTGGGAACTAATCCCAGGCCCTTGAAATACTGCCTGTGCTCTAACCACTGAGCTACAGGCTCACATGGTTGGACTTGGGTTCTCAGACACACTTTCTTTCTCTGGTATTCCAAACCCTGCAACTAGGAACTATCAAGATGACTATTAGATGTTTTTATTGCAGTATTAGCCACCACTGAGCAAGTAAATCATAAACTATACTGAAAAAGAAATAGTGTGACCTACTGGGAATTGAACCACTCCCCCAGAATACCTTCCTGTTGCTGTAACCACTGAGCTACGGGCTCACGTGGTTGGACGTGGGATTCTCAGACACACTTCTTTTCTCTGGTATTGCAATTTCTGCAACTAGGAACAACTGAGATGGCAATTTTCTTATAAAAGTACTCTCACACTACAGTTTGTAAAGAAATGTAT
The DNA here is from genome assembly GCA_016271365.2 of Neoceratodus forsteri. Lineage (NCBI taxonomy): Eukaryota > Metazoa > Chordata > Ceratodontiformes > Ceratodontidae > Neoceratodus > Neoceratodus forsteri. Next base: position 647,764,322 of record CM028136.1, on the reverse strand, counting down.
GTTAGCTCTGGCACCTTGTCTAGTTTTTATTGTGCCTAAGGAAGGCTCCTGTGTTGGTCCTAAAGACATTTGGCTACTATAATAAATGGTGTTACTGGAAAACTATATTCAATATATACGAATTGCACAGTAGCTGTAATACTAAAATATATGCTTTAGCAATAGCCCATGTTTATTAATACAACACTTTGGTTTCTTTGACCGCTGTTCTTGATCAAAGTTGATACTGAATTCTTCAAGCATCTCAGTCAATGATGGCATTTTCCAATACAATTTCAAAATATTCTAGCCCCACCATGATAAACCACAGTTTGTTCATGGTCATACAAGCATGGTTTAGCAACCACATCTGCATCATTTATTTGCATATCAAAATGCAGTATTTGAGACTTTAATTTAAATAATTACAATAATAACAATCGTTACAATTTATGATGACAAAATAAGGTTTACACAAGTAAATTCTTTTAGTATACAAAACAATGAATGTGTAAACTTACCACATCTTAAAGGGGTTTATTTTTATTTTATTATTTATTTGTAATTTTTGACTAGGAAAGGCACACTAAGCTGTGGTAGTGTATTTCCAAGTGCATCCTGTGGGTGGATTACATGGACCTATTTTATGGCGGTATAAAGAGAAATTAAGCCATTCTGATAGTTATGTATGAGGGGTAACTCCATTAGAAAAAGGAAGTTACCAGCAATATTAAACAGATAAGTACTAAATAAATGAAAGGCACTGTATTTAACAAATATGTGTCAGTAAATAATACACAATTCAGTATAAGGTTGTTTGAAAAATAAAATTACACCCATGCTTACCATTCTGGAAGAATTCAGTGCAGTATCTAACTATAAATTAAATGTGAAAAAATCTGTTGTCTTCCCACTTAATTACAGAACACAAAAATCTTCTCTTTTCAACCTTGGACTCTCCTGGAAGTCTGACACCCTCCATTATTTAGGTATTATTCTTACAAGGAATCCAGCTCACCTTCAACAACTAAATTAAGACTTCCTTGTTCACACGATCAGTCAGGATTTGAAAAGGTGGTCCCTCCTCCCCATTTCCCTTTGGGGTAGAATTAACCTGGTTAAAATGTATGTCTTCCTTCACCTCTTCTACCATCTTAATCTTCTGAATGTATGGCTTCCCCTCGAATGGTTCAGGAAAGTCCATAGTCTTATAACTGACTTTATATGGGCTGGCAAAAAAACAAGGTTGGTCTTCCATAAATTAGCCACCCCAAATTGAAGGGCGGATTGAGATTACCCCACATTGGCCTATACTATTGAGCAAGCCATGCCAGTAAATATCTTAAATGGATGAGTACTGAACCGTCTCAGAACCCTTTTTCTTTTCACCCTATCTGGCCTAACATTGAGCTGAAACTGATTAAACAACAGGGTATTTCCTCAGCAGCACTTTTATTCACTAAACTGAAGTCATTTCCCTCTCAGCTACATGTCTCCCCTATTGCAGCATCGATAAGAGTCCATATCCAGTTATGCTCTTTTCTAAAATACAATTACATGAGAGACATCGCTCAAAACTTGCGGTATAACTCGAATATTAAAATAGAGGGTAAACCTCTTCCCAATGGGTGGCTCCCTCAACTTGGAAACTGTTCACTCTCATATGTTGTGTCTGAAACAGGGTAACTGGCTCTCCTCCATTGAAATTTTGCGTAAAGCAAATATTTCTAATAACCGGAGTTTCCAAATTTTTCAATTGCGCCATCTCTTGATCAAGCCCATAGGAGCTACTCCCCCACAACCTCCAAAGTTCTCCTTTCTTATAGAATTAGGTCTCGTAGCAGACCTTCCCCAAGCAGTCTCCAAGATATATGGCACTCTTTTTGATTGGATCTGTTTGAAGAGCTTTGGCCCCACTTCTTATTGGTCCACATTTTCCTGAAAAAAATTTAATCTGGCCTTTATTATGGCAAAACTGCCACAAATTTCTCTCTCAAGACAGACTTAGACTTATGCATTTCCATATACTGCATAACTTTTACTATTCCTCTCAAAAACTTGCTAAATTGGGGTGCATACCCTCTTCTACCTGTACTCAATGTTTACAAGGTGAAGGTAATCTCTTTCATATTTTTTGGACCTGTCCAAAAATAACTCCATTATGGGCCCTGATGAAGAGTAGAGCTGATCCCCTTTTAGGTCTGACTGATTCATTTTCTCCGGATATATGAATGTTAGGAGATTGCTCCTCCATACCTGTATCTATCATCATCTGTGAAAAAGCTAGTGCTAAAGCATTGGAAAGACAGTTTAGACATTTCCTACATGGAATGGCTACAGGGGCTTCTGGAAAATTAGAGAACAGAAAGATCCATAGACAGCCTTTACCACAGACTTAAAAAGTTCAACAGAGTATGGGCCCCATTGCAAACTTTTAACTCGTTGTAACCTACTGTCAAAGTTACAGTGCTCTTCATAGACTAAGGTTTCAACATATTGCTCTGTGCAGGGTGGTAGGGGTGAGTTTTGAGAAAGGGGTGAGGGGGTGGGGGAAGGGAAGAGGATAGATTTTATATGTCTACAATTGAGCAACTGTACTGTTCTGTTATGTGATGGATCTAGCCTCTGTATTGTAAAAACCTTAATAAAAATTTTGAATAGGAAAAATAAAATTACATGAGCTGCTTAAAATGTGTTTTACAATGCAGGAAGTTTTTTCAAATTAAAGAACAAATAAACAAGTAATCTGGGGGGTGAATTAACTTGCAGACACTTCTGTCTATTTGTACAATAAGGGATGATGATTTTCCTTATGCTTTTATTTACCTGTAATTTTGTGATTTATACAGTTTTCATCGCTGATTAAAAGTTCCCCGAAATGTAAACAAAACCACCAATTATCTCCGATGCCAAGCTGCAGCTCAGCCCGCAAAATGGCGAGGACATGTGTACAGGATGATGTCATCAGAGGGATTCCGTTTCACTTCTTCCATTGAAACCTATGGGTACAGTTTTAAAATGTTGGATATTGACACTATATGTAGATACCAGCATATGTATCGATACTTAACATGTGCATCAGAGTCAAACTTAAGTTTATCATCAATAACTTTCCATTTGTTATCTAAATTTTGTTCATATAAATCATTTTCCCATTTCCAAGATTTTGAGGTAAGATCTAATAGCATTGTATTTGGTTTTACCATAACACATCAGCTTAGTTTGTCCCCTGATAGTATTCTAATTTGTCTTGATAGTCATATTGATCATACAATGATCACTATCTCCCAGTGGTTGTATAACTTTTATATTGTTAACTTAATATTTGAAGTTACTAAAAATCAACTCTAATATGTTGTTGTTTTGTGTACCATCCTGGATTAATTGTTCTAAATTTTTGTTTAGGATAATTTCAATCATTCTGTTTTCTAAAGGAGTTGTCCCTATTAGAGTTTCCAGCTAATCACAGAAAAGTTAAATTGCCCATGAGTAAGTAGTTTCCACTTATTTCCACATTTTCTAAGGAGTCATAAGAACATACAAAATTTGCCAGCAGATAAAGGCCTAGAGGTCTATCAAGTCTGCTCGAATGTGCAGCTAGCAGCCCTTATTCTGCAGCTGCCCCTCCCTTCCACCCCTCCCCTTCATTAACCCTCCCCATTGTCCTGTCCCATCCCATTTTGAAGCATTCCACTGTTCTACTGGATACCACTTCTGCAGGTAACACATTCTACCCAGCCACCACCCTCTCTGTAAAAAGTGTCTCCTCATCTCCCTCCTGAACCTTCCTCCCTCCAGTCTCATATCATAGCCCCTGGTGTCCCTCCCTCCCTTACTTTGAACAGCCCCTCTGTACCTGTCTTGTTTATTCCTTTCATGTACTAAAGGTTTCCAATCATGTTCCTCGTCCTCCTCTCCTCCAGTGAGTACATGTTCAACTCCCTCAGCCTCTTCTCATATGATAAGTCCCCCAGCCCCTTAATCATCTTTGTCACCCTGTGCTGCACCCCCTCTAGTAACTTAATGTCCCTCTTCAGATACCGGCACCAGTACTGCATGCAGTACTCCAGGTGCAGTCTAACTAATGACCTATACAGTGGCAGAATCACCTCCTCCCTCCTCGAGGATATACCCCTTGCAATACAACCCAGCATTTTGTTGGCCTTTGCAGCTGCCTTCCTACATTGTGCTGAGTTGTTTACTGACCCTGTAATGAGCACCCCCAGATCCTTCTCCTCCTCTGACTGGGCTAGCTGCACTCCCCCCAGCTGGTAACTCCTTATTGGCTTCTTCATCCCAAAATGCAGCATCTTGTACTTTTTGGAATTAAACCCCAGTTACCAGGTGTCTGACCAGGTTTCAAGCTTTGCCAGATCATCCTGCAACCCCTGCCATGCCCCTAGGTCATCCACCACTGCTCCTACCTTGGTATCATCAGTAAACAGACTGCTCTTGCTCTTGATGTCCCATGATATGTCTGCAATGAAAATCCCAAATGACACTGGTCCCATCACCGAGCCCTGTGGAACACCGCTCGTCACTACCCTTGGGTGTGAGAGCTCCCCACCCACCACCACCCTCTGTTGCCTTCCCTGAAGCCAGTTTCCTACCCATCTCACCAGCTTTGCACCCGCTTCTGTGCCTACTAACTTACTTCCCAGCCTTCCATGCGGCACCGAGTCGAATGCCTTACTGAAGTCCAGATACAGGACATCCACTGCATGGCCTCTGTCCAGTTGTCTAGTTACCCAGTCATAGAACTCCACCAGGTTGGTTTGGCAGGATCTGCCCTGTATGAAGCCATGCTGTCTGCTGTCCTGCAATCCTTTGGCCTCTAGGAGGGCCACCAGCCTCTCCTTCAGGATAGTCTCCATTAGCTTACCCATGATGGATGTGAGGCTCACTGGTATGTAGTTTCCTGGTTCATCCTTGGGGCCATTCTTGTGGAGGTGCACCACATGAGCCATCCTCCAGTCCTGAGGTACACACCCTGAATATAGTGAGGCATTAAATAGGCCTGCCAAAGGCCCTGCAAGGATCTCTGCCAGCTTCTTCAGTACCCTGGGGTGAATGCCATCTGCGCCTGGCGCCTTGTCCACCCTCAGTGCCTTCAAACCCTCCCAAACTCTGCCCTCCATGATTTCTCCATCTGTCACCCCTTCCCTCCCGTTTCTGCCATTTCTTCCCCCTTGGGTATCACCCCCCTCTTCCCTTTAGTAAATACTGAGCAAAAGTACTCATTTAGTGCTTCTGCCTTATCGCACCCTGCTTCCACCCAACCCCCCTCCTTCCTAATCCCATAGTCCATAAATTTTAAATCATCAGTGTTACTGAGACTAGGTGAACGATACCCCACTCTGATAGTTAACTTCATGGTTTTAAGATGTAGCTGTTCCCAAACCTGCTTAACTTTATCACTGTCATTTATGTCTAACTTTAGTTTATTTGCCTTTGTGCTGTTAGAAACATAGAGGACAACCCCCTTCCCTATTTTCAGGCCTTTCCTTGTGGAAGAGATTGCAACCTGGTATCTCTTCAATCCAGTCATCCTTTCTAAACCAAGTCTCAAGTAATCTCACACATCTGAATGTGTTCCTTGTGTAAGATGTATTTTAATTCATTTATTTTATTTCTTAAACTGTGGGCATTTATTGATAATACTTTTAGTTCCCCTACTCTCCTTTTAGTTATACTGGTCTCATAACATGGGATCTTTGATGTATGATGATACTCTTTCAAATGTATATCTATATTGAACCTATGCACCTATAGCACTGTGCTAATGCTATGGGGTCATTTGTATATATGGGTATGGATATGGCACATTGTTCCAGAGGAGCAATTGCCATTTGTTGACCCTAATAACCTGATTGCTCCCACAATCCCCATAGCACCCTATTGGCAACATACTTCCTGTTGCTAGTAGGTGGCTGGGGTTTGCAGGCATGTTTGGGCTAGTGCTTGGCCAATATATTTGACCATGCCTTTAGCACTCGCAGTGTGCTTCAGCATGTACTAATATACCTATGTTTTTTTTCCAGGCACTAAATTGCTTTTGGAGCAAATGCTAAGTGGGCCCTATCCAGGAGCTTTGCATATCCTGGCCATGCTATCCGCTGTCATCTTTAATCTTCAGTCTTTCTCACTTGTGGAATTCTCTGCTACAACAAATTTGGGAATCTTCAGTCTTGACTGTTTTTCAGGTCCAGTTTAAGTCACACCCGTGTAAGCATGCCTACTGTATCAAAGATCAACTTGAAAGTTGATGCCACTGAAACTTTGCACACTCCACTGTTCACCATAGAGTTGAAGGATGTATTTATTATTGTTTTGAAATATGTTTGCAAAGCGTTTAGATATACACAGTTCTTTTAATATGTTCACACAGTCAGTGATATCTCCATACCGTATTCTGCACATCAACGCACTATGGGGTCTTCTTTGACCCAACTTCATAGTAACATCATTAAACCTAATGGCAGACTCTTTCACAACAATAGCATGCAGCATGCTTGTTCTAGCTGAGCTTTTTTCCTTAGATTCTTCCAGTGGAGTACACCTGCTTTGAAAGAGCAAAACTGACTCACCCCGACTCTTACTTATCTTGACTATAGCCAAACAATTACCTCCTGCCTCTAGTCCTCAGATCAGAAGAAAACTGTCTATAAAATGTTCCTCCCATGTGTCATGGAAGGTAGCAAGTTGTCATAAAGGCCCTCCATCTTGCAGTGACTGCTGATAAACTCCTCCTGCTTGACTGTCAGGATGGTAAACATTCTGCAGTCTCTGCAATGCATCAGAAATCTGTCCATCACCTCTGTCATCTAACTTAATTACCTAAAGAATTCTACTTGCAATTTTAATTTTTGCGTCTCTCCCTCTTCTTACTTTTTTCTATCTCCTTTTGTTTTAACTCCTCTCACATTCAGTCCAGCAAATGTATCTTGCCCCTGCCTCATTTTATTGCTTCATTTTAGTTGGGCTGCTGGGTGTGATAACCCATTGTGGAGACTACTGTACATGTGTAAAAAAATATTGACTACTTTTTGGAATTAGAGGAGTGTATGGGACTTTTTGTTTTCTCTATGTAGTGTAGCCTTGTGCTTTGTCCTGTAGCACTGTCGCATACCTGCAGTGTGGTTCTTGTCTGTATTTTTTTAACTTCCTTATAGTTGTCATTTGTTTCACTTTATTGTCTTAGGCTCCAGGCTCCAGCATTAGCTAAGAGCTGCGTACTATACCATTTTTAAACTTTTCTCTTTCACATGTTGTATGTCTCAACTGTGCAAATGCAGTTCAGCTGGATGAGCCCCTTCCACCACTTCACACCTAGATTAATCCTCTGTGGTTGATTATAGCTTAAATAAGTCACTTACATGAAGGCCACTGTGGTTTATTATAGCTTTAAATAAGTCAAGTTACATAAAGGCTGCTGCCCTCTATCTGTCTAATTTATTAACTTATTGAAAGGTTTACAATCATACACTATAGGCCTTCTTAATATTCACTGTTTTTTCTATCCTTTTGTCTCTGTTGGCTGTGTCAAAATTTGTTGGCCATAGTCAAAAAATAGAGGAAACTGACACAAACTGTGTTTTTGTTTTAATTCTGCTACATGCTGTGGGTTAAGTGAAACTTACAGAGCAAACATTTTGTAGCCCCTAGGCTGCAGATTGCAGACTTTTTCAGCCCATTGGATAAAGTTGTCCCAGTGGCTGAAACTTCAAGCTGTCACTTTACCAACTTCCTGTAGAATACCCCATGTTAAAAATAGGAACCAATGGGCTTTGTTAAAAAATGTACGCAATTCATAATGTACAGTGTGTATTTATTCAACTGTTCCAAATGTTTTGTGGAGAAATGTGGCTTTCATTTTCATATGGACATACTAAAAATGTTCTTGTACTGTCTATTACATTTGAATAAGTTGTTCACTCTTATGTTGGGGTTAAGGAGAGGGATATGAGTGACAAAGCTATTTATTCTTTCATTTATGTATTTATTTATTTATTATTATTAGGAAGTAGATTTGAGCAAATGTACCCATTTTCAAAGGTTCCACATCATGTGAAAAAATAAAAGGCAACATGGAGTACAGAACATTAGACAGACACATAATACATGTAAAGTAATGAGTATGGATCCCCTAGTAGATCCACAAATGAGCAGCTGCTTTAGCTTGGTGATATCCTTGGTGATACTCTTCACTACTATTTGCCTAATGAAATCTGATGCTTGTAAAGTCCCTGTTGTGCTAATTCTATGTAATGTAATCCTCCACTTGTATTTGCCTGATGTTCATGTATGTACCTTGTAATGTACCTTGTAATCTCCCGGGTTGTACCTGAAAATAGGCACTTGGCTGTCTAGTGTGCTTACCCGGTTAACAAAAGCAAATAAATAAATCCTGGATTGGGAACCAACGTTTTGCAAATTCTAATCCCAAACTCCATGGTTTGGATAAAGGGTATTGCAGTATCTGAGAGTGCTCAGCAGCAGTCTTCAGTGGCAGAATACTTAAATACAGGTGTCAGCATGGGAACCTAAACCAAATTATGGGTGGAGGATAAACTGAGTAAATTTGGCTAAGTTCTTTTCCACTTAAATGGGGTGAATGCCATAATGAGCAAGAAATCAAACTCCAGGTTAAATTGCAGGGACTAGATTCACAGGGGCTATCAGCATGCCCATTATGGGCTCATTGATTCCATTCCAAGATGGCGACCACACTGGGCTGGACTCTGGCAGTAGCTTAGCTTTTGTTTAATTTTATTTTATTTAGCTCGTTTTATGCGCTACATTTTTATCTCGCTTTTTTATTTATTTGTATGTATACGTATTTGGATCTATTGACCCGCTGTGTTTTAAATCTTAGCACATTAAGGCACGGTTGTTTGCTTTTGTCTGTTTGTCGGGTGTGGAGTGGCAAATTCAATTCTACCCTGCTGGCTCCAGCTTTCCCCCGGACTGTGGCCTGAGGAGTTGTGGAACTTCAGTTGGTATATTGGGGGAGTACCCGTCGGGTTTTTTCTCATAGCAGCCCCCGGGAGTGTCTCCTATTACCCCCAACTTTGATGTGGTGGAATTATAGACTGCCGGCTTGCAATTGAGGTCTTCGGTTCCCAGGATCCATGGACAGCTAGTTTGTGGGCGAGAACTGTTGGACAAACATTTGTATCAGTCTGGAGACTGTTTGGCTGCCATTTTCATGGCAGTTCCTGGGGTGCTCTTGCTACATTTGGTCCCGGAGAGTTTATTGCTCAAGTGTTGGTCGAGTCTTGCCAGTAGTGTTTGGGAGCTGGTAGCGTATGTATCCTGGGGATTTGTAGTGCTAAGTAGAGAGCGAAGATCGAGTTCCTAGTGATCTCAGAATCTATATGACTTTGTATGACTTATATTATTTATTAATCCTCTTTTGCTCACTGGGAAATCTGCTATGACTATGTGGATTGTTCTGGATTGGGACTGAAGGGTGGGTGGCCAGCCACAGGAGTAGGTGTCTACCAGGGAGGCTGGGCTCAGGCGAGCCAGGGAGTCAGCAGCTGGGACCCAGGTTTCTCCCAGGCCCCTTGCTGGCTAGCCAGAGGGTGGGCATAGATAAGGGGTTGAGGTGGTGGAGCAGACTCTTCTGGTGGTTGGGCTGCTCCAAAGGGTCCTTAAAGTATCCAGCATTTAGACTCAGACTGCTACCGAGGCCTTACATCTTTTAAGAAGAACTTTGGGGTGTTTTCTCCATTGGAACCTGTTTTCCGGGACAACATTTGTGGTATTGTACTCCCAGCAGTGAGAGTGCCCGGTTTTGAGGGCATCCGGGGAGTAAGAGTTCCTGGCTGCTCACAAATCTGTACTGTTTATTTAGTTCATGTTGAAAATTTGTGCTCGGTGGGTTGGGCATTCAGGTAGTGTGAGGACCTGTGTGCCTAGCTAATTCATATTGTTTTGATTATTTTATGTTGGATGTTTTTGTATTGTTATTTATTTGTTTGATATTTTTTATTTTAAATTGTGATTTTTATTTTATTTTTTTGTTTTAGAAATGGGAATACCTTGTGAGTGGAGGGATACATATTTTAATTATGTGGATGCAGTTTTGTTTCTTTCTCTTTCCTGAAAGCAAGTTCAAATGGTGACCTCATTTTGAATTAATTTGATTCAAGTTAATTTATTTCTTGTTTCTGTTTAGTTTTTTTAGCTTTAGTTATTTTAATTATTTGGATTTGGATTTGGATTTGGTTTTTATATTAGTGACTACAAGCTAGAGTTGAAGTGCACTGACTCTTCTTGCACCATGTTGGAGGATTGGGATATGTATCACTGTCCCACCCCCCAGGTCATGCACTATTCATCCCCCGCTCTTCATACCCTCTGCCTCTTCCCCCCACCGTTGCTTTTTTCTATCTATCAACGCTGCCGGGCTTTGGGTATTGCCCGCAGGAGGATGGGGCAGGGCGGGAGGTGTGAACAGTGGAGGGTGGATGAGAGGGATGTTCGCATTAGGGTGGTTAAGCCCAGAAGACGCCCTGGGGTGAAATGGAGTTTAGAATGTGGGCCTCCTTGTCTGGTCTCCATACCCAAGGGCTCCACCATAAATAGTGGGCAGGCGGCAGGGGCATCCTTGGAGTTCTGTCCAACTCGGGCAGTGTTATGCAATGCCAGATCCATTGTGAACAAGACTGCTATTGTTGCAGACTTGGTGGGTACAGCGGATCTGGCTTACATCACCAAAACCTGGCTGGATGGGAATGCTGGCCCCGTACTTGGGGTGGCAGTTCCAGCCAGGTATTTGGTGATACACCAACCGAGATTGGATCGCAGGGGAGGGGGGTTACGGTCTGTTTCAAGACCGAATTGAATCTCACCAGTGTCCCAGTTGAGGAGACCAGATCATTCGAATGTCATTGTGGCAGGTGGGGGCTATAGGCTGGCTCTTGTCTATCATTCACCCAGTGATGAGAAGCTATTCCTTAAAGTGGTGTGGACTTAGGTAGTGAGCCTGGTGTTTGAGTAACCCAGGCTGATGGTACTGGGTGACTTCAATGCCTGGATCGACGACGAACTCTCACAATTTGGACAGCACTTCCTCCAATTGATGAATTCATTGGGCCTCTCACAGGTGGTTACCTCTGCCACTCATAAACATGGCCATTCCTTTGACCTGGTCTTCCTCCTGCGGATGGAGGCCTCCGACGTGGGGGTGGAACCCACTGGATGGTCAGACCATTACACTGCGAGATTCAATTTTTGCACCCCTCTTTGTAGGCCAGCCCCTGTGGAGATGGTCAAGTACTGCCCTTTATGGGATGTGACTCCTAATGGTCTAACTGCGGTGCTTGATCTATCAGAATTTCCAGTGGCGAGCTTGGATCCAGAGGTTTTGGTCCTGGCTTATAATAAGGCCATTACCTCTGCTCTGGATTCCACTGCTCCAGTAATGTGCGTTCTCTCTCCTTCCCCGTCAGTCGCCATGGTTTGACAGGGACTTTAGGGAAATGCAGTGACTAGGACGCAGGTTAGACAGGTGCTGGTGAAAATCCAGCTTAAAAGCCGACCATCTTAGACTGCTACAGCATTATTGACTCTATCAGTCAGCAATTTCCCATAAGAAGGCAGTATTCCTGTCCGGAGAAATTGCTGCCGCTCAGAACTGACTGTCCCAGCTCTTTCGAACCGGAGACAGGCTGTGCAACCTAGCCTGTCTACAGGTTAGTAAAGCTTTTTCACAATTGCAGTGTGATGATCTTGTTCAGTTCTTTGCAGATAAGGTGGACGACATCAGGGTGGAGACCCACGCAGCGCTCTCTATGGGAGTTACCGTGGACCAGCCCCTGGTCACTATCCCTCTTTTTTCCTGGAGTTCCTTTGAAAGGCTGGAAATCACAGATGTTATGAGGATTGTCCAGGGTATGCACACTACAAGCTGTAGTTTAGACTCGAGTCCTACAGCCCTGATTATGGGCTGTGGGGATATTATCATCCCGGTTCTGGTGCAGATAGTCTGGTGCTCATTTGACTCTGGTGAGTACCCCTGCTCGCTGAAGGAGGCAGTAGTGACACCAGTGTTGAAGAAGGCTTCTCTGGACCCAGACTCTCTTGCTAACTGTAGGCCAATCTCTAACCTTCCCTTTGTGGGGAAGGTGATTGAGAAAGTAGTGGCTGCTCAGTTGGACAACCATCTGACCATCCATAGCATCTGCGACCCTCTTCAATCTGGTTTTTGAAAGAGGCACAGCACCAATACTATGCTGGTTCGGGTGCTCAATGATCTCCTGATGGTGAGAGACCAGAAAAAATGGTCCATTTTGGTTCTGCTTGATCTGTCATCAGCATTTGACACCGTGGACCATGGGGTGCTGCTTGAGTGCCTGAGATGCATCTGGGGGCTTTCTGGTTTGGTTCACAAATGGTTTACTTCTTTCCTCACTGGTAGAACTCAGGGGGTGGTGTCTGGTGTTGTTCTCCTCTGACCCTATCTCTCCATCCTGTGGGGTGTCTCAGGGCTCAGTGCTGTCTCCCATGTTGTTTGCAGTGTACAAGCTTCCCCTCAGAGACATTGTAAGACGGTATGGGCTGGAGTTTCATTTTTATGCCGATGATACCCAGCTGTACCTGTCTTTTGCACCAGACCAGGATGGAGCACTCTCGGTGTTTAATAACTGCCTTGGCGAGATTCAAGGTTAGATGAGGTCCAGCTAGCTGAAGCTGAATTCTGGGAAGACTGAGGTGATGGTTGTGGATTCTGGTCACCAGATAGGGGGGTGGGGAGCAATTCATCCCATAGGTTTATTCCTTGGGGACTTTGAGCTCTCTATCTCTGAACAGGTGTGCGACCTAGGGGTGATTCTTGAAGATCGGCTGACATTACGATCACAGGTGTCGGCTGTCATTAAGTTATCCTTTTACCATCTGAGGAACATCGCTAGGATGAAGCACCTTGTTCCATCCGGTGACCTGTCTACATTGATCCACGCCTTTGTGACCTCGCGTTTGGATTACTGCAACTCTCTCTACTTTGGGCTTCCAGGGGTTGATATCTGCTGCTTACAGCTGGTGCAGAACTCCACAGCCCGGTTGCTGATGGGGATTCCTCATTCCTCCCACATTACACCGGTGCTGTGGGAACTGCACTGGCTGCCGGTTCAGTGTTGGATCACCTTTAAAGTGTCCCTTACCTCCCGGAGTGACCGCTCCACTCGGCCAATGAGGAGTTGCTGAAGATTCCGAGGGTTGTTTTAAAATCTTCTGGGGCCCGGGCTTTCACGTTCGTGGCACCAACCCTCTGGAATTCTCTACCATGTTGGATCAGGGAGTGCATGACTGTGGGGAGTTTTAAACAAGCATTGAAGACTTATCTATAGAATAAGGCATATGGGGATGGTGTTGAAGTGGATTGACTGTAATTGTTTTGGTTGTTTTAGTATGATGTTTTACTGTGAAATTATTGTAATTATGTACTGTGCCTTGACTTTGAAAGGAGCATTATAAATAAAGTTTATTATTATTATTAAAATATTGCAAAGCACAGTGCAAAAGTTTGCACTGTGCTTTGCATTTGCCCAGGTGTCTAATGTTGCTATTCACTGTTTGATAGTGCACCATGCTATCTGACTGAGAACAGGGCTAGTTCAAAGCAGCGGTAACCCTATTAACACTAGCACTAACCCCACTAATGCCACTCAACATGCAGCAAGGAGTATTTATCCGCAATGCACAGTGCAGGTCCTCTATTTGCAATTCAAAAAGCAGCCATGTAAATGAGCCACTTGAACATACAAGGTGCTATGTGTCCATTTGCATGCCCGTTATGGGCCCATTTACATGGGCTGCACCAAAGTTTAGTGCGCCCCCCAGCACCTGCACAGAAGCAGCCTTGTGTCCCTGGAGTCTAGTGCCCTCCCATCACTGGTCCAAGTAAAAACAAATGTTTCCTAATGCCAGTGGTCCCCCCACAATTGTTGATTGTTGGCCTGAGTAACCAAAAAAAAGTTTCCCTGGTGCTAGTTCAATTCAATTCAATTTTTTTATTTTACCAGGAAAGACACCATTGAGAAAACCCATTTACAAGGTGGTCCTGGAAGGACATAAGCAAAAAAGATTGAACAACAATACAATTTCAAAACCGAGGGATGCACTTTACAAAACGATTACAATACAAATTATACATTGAGTGTACCTAACAAAGAACATCTAAGATTATCTGTCAAAAACAGATATATTAGGATAGGACACTAGAGTTCAGAAGAAGAGTTAGGGGACAGAACGTGGGTTGAGGGAGGGAGAGCTCTGGCATGAAATGGACAGGACAGAAGGGTGAAAGAGAAGATATGGAAGATGAGAAGGGAGAAGCACTAAATGTTTGAAGATAAGGGGTAGAACTATAGGGAAGGGGCAACTACATGGGTGGCAAGTTAGGCAAGTGCTGAGTAGTAAGTGCAGAAGAATTACCTCATGGTAGAGAAACCAGTTAGGAATAGCAGTGATAGCTTTGCTTCAGTGAGTGTCTTAACTGTGATTTAAAGGAGAACATCCCAACAATCTGTGTCAGTTTTAGTGAGCTTTGGAGGATATTCCATAAGGTAGGTACAGCATGGATTAGGGATGAGGCACCATAGTGAGATCTTATCCTAGGGACATCAAGTAGGATATATGAGTATCTTCTTAGTGAGTACTCACAGGGGGTACATTTGAAAAGCACAGAGATACGGGGTGGGGGGTAGTTTCTTGGTGATGGCTCTATAAGCCCAGAGGGAGGCATTTCACCACCACCTAGTGGCAAGCAAGGTCCAACCTAGTTGTGTATAAAGGGATCAGTGGTAGGTATTAAATGGGGCATTAGTGATGAATCTTAGTACCCTATGATACAGCATATCCAACTTTGCTAAGGCTGTTTTGGAGCAATGGCTATAAAGAATGTCTGCATAATCAAAAAGGGGGAGAAATGTCATCTGAACCAGTCTTAATTTTGCCTCATCAGTAAGCAGGTGCATAATACAGAAGAGCCCTAGCCTTTGTCTTAATTTTTTTGACAGTTCTTCAATATGTGATGCGAATGAGAGCTTGCAATTGAGCCAAAATCCTAAGGCCCAGATATTTAAATGGATTGCGCATCCATGTACAACCCACTGATGCTCCCCGGCGTGATATTCAAAAGAGAAAAGTGCGCGGCACAAATCCCGATGCGCCAGAGCGCATTAGTACTATATACAGGCGCAGGTGGGGGGGCGTGCCCATGCATACTCTGCACAGCCCAATATTCAGCCTGGGATGTGCGGAGCCATGCATGCACAACCCCTACCTGCGCCAGCACAAAGTTGATCAAAAAAAAAAGGAACAACGGATGGCCACCCATAGGTGAGCTGCCGCATTGCAGGGTGCAACACGGCAGCTGCCACCTGTGGGTGGCCACCCGAGCTCCAGCTGCACCTCCATGGTGGTGCCCCCCTATGCCTGACCGCAGGCTTAAGTAAATAAAATACGGAGTCCTATATCCCTGGTGGTCCGGTGGACCGCTGCCCGCCCGATCGCTGGCTTAAGTAAAGAAAGAAACTGAATCCAATATCCCTTGTGGTCCAGTGGACCGCTGCCCACCTGATTGTGGGATTAAGTGAAGAAGGAAACTGAATCCAATATCCCTGGTGGTCCAGTGGACCACTGCCTGCCTGCTCGTGGGCTTAAGTGTGTAACAATAGATTACTCCAATATCCCTGGTGGTCCAGTGGACTGATGACTGCCCGATCGCGGGCTTCAGTATAGGATTAATGACCCCCATATCTCTGGTGGTCCAGCAGACCCCCTCACCACCACATTGATCCCCACTGCCCCTCCCCCAGTCCAGCGGCGGAAGAAGCAGCACCCCACCCGCCTGCCCAGCTGCCTGCCGACTGGACAGTCGATAGGCTGTACACCCATCGGCCCACAGTGTGAGCTAATGGTCATGCAGCCCATACCGTACTACACTAACAGATATACATATCTCACACTGTGGACCAATGGGCGTACAGCCCTACCGACAGTGTCAGTCGGCGGGCGGCGGGGTGGCAGGTGGGTGGGGTCTTTTAAAGGTTCGAAACAAACAGAATTCCAATTAAGGTTAAAATCACCCATGATGATAGATTCTGAGTCAGTAGCTTCCAAAATTTTGCATAGATGGGGTAGTATCTCAAGGCCCCCTGAAGGAGGTCTATAACAACCTGTTATGTAAATGGTCTCATCAGAAGACAGGGAGACCTTTAGGGTGAGGCTTTCAAACTCTTAAGGTATAGATGAGGAATCAATGACTGAAACAATGAACCTGTCTAGGACATATATTGCAACCCTCCCACCACCACCAGATTGCTTATCTGCCCTGTACACATTATATGAAGGAATGTTAATGTCATGGTCGGAGGTAGAGCCATGTAGCCAAGATTCTGAAATCACCAGTATATCTGGTGTGGTGTGTATAACCCAGGGCTGTATCATATCCTGTTTTTTGAGTAAGCTGCAGGAATTAATGTATAAGAAGCTGATGCCTTTTAGCTGTGTTAAATCTGAGGGAGCTGCAATGGGTGTAGAAGGACCAGGATTTAGTTCTACATTCCCAGAGCAAAGCAGCAATAAGAGGAAAAGCTTCTTAAGTCCACTGATTGTATTTCAATGAGTAGGAGCCAGCTCCATTTAGGGAGAATAGGGCTAGATGTAGGAGAGTGGGGGGCGGTGTAATGATGAAAGAGTAACAACACATTGATTGCCACTCAGGCAGGTGTACTTAGTGGTGTATGACTATAGTATGATGGCTTAGAATGCTGACAAATCTCTGAGCATCCCAGGCATCTAGTGCCAGGAGAATAATGGATCTGCAAGAAGGATAGCTTACCTATCCTATGGGTGGAGGGAGAAGAAAGGATCTTCTTGGAGGGAAGGTTGCCTATACTCTTCCTAGGAGGAACCCATGTGAAGGTGGACCATTGCTAAGACAGAAGATACTTAGCAGGATAAAGCAGCGAAAAAGGATATGCTGCACATTGTAGAATGTCCTGGTCTTTGTAGTCCAGCACATGATGTGTTTCTTGACTTAAGAAGGCAGTGGTAACAAAGATAAGGGAAAATTAAGAGTAGAGAGAAAAAGTCTAGTGAAATGTCAGTAGTAGGAGGTGGTCAGATGATCGCAAATTGAAAGGAAAACTATGTTCCTCTGGTGGATATTTTGTATAAGGAGCTAATGGGGATTCAGACACTTATAATCTTTGACCAATCAAATAAGAGCTATCATGTGAGACCAACTGGTGCTATAAGTAAAATGTACCAGATAGGGCGTGTGGGTGGGGAGCCAGTGCACAGCGCCAGTAGGAACCTGCTTCTGAGTGAGTGGGTGAACAGGTCTGCTTGGTGGAACTACCAGAGGAGCGACTCACAGCAGTGGTCAGAGTCAGGGTGCCTGATATGGGCAAATGCCTGTGGGAAGAGTGGGGCAGGTTAGATTTAAAGGAAATAAAACAAAAGAGCTGTAATCACTTTTGGAATGGGAGAGAGGGCTTACAGAAGAAAGAGCTCAGGGAAGAGGGAGCAGAAGCAGAAGCAGAGAGCTGGATAGTGCAGAGTTTGAAAAAGAAAAAAAAGAGTTCACGTAAAAATTAGGCAAGTCAATCAACTGAGCATTATAACAGTAATAAAAATAAACTAACAATTCTTGCTAAACGTGCTGTGGCTGTACAGTGTAATGAGACCAAAGTCAGAGAAGAGCAGCAGCCAATCTGCAAAACAAGAAAAAAAGACACCAGATTCAAAACAGCTCCAGGGAGCTAGAAGACACAGGGGGGCTGTACCTAGAGGCTGCTTCTGGGCGGGTGGGAGGATGGGTCTGCTTGGTGGAGCTGCCAGAGGAGCGGCTCATAGCAGTAGTCTGAGGCAGAGCACCCAATCAGAGCAAATGCTTGTGGGAAGAGAAGGGCCTCCCCCCCCCAACAATCACCAACTGCCAGCCCCAGTAAAAACAAATCTTTCCCAGTGCTAGTGATCCTAGTGATCCCTCCATCCCTCACAATCACCAATAGCTGGCCCAATTAAAAAAACATAAGCTTCCCTGGTGTCCAGTGGTCCCTCCTCCCACCTGATCACTCACCCTATATGTAAAAACATATTTATTTATTTATTTTATTTCATTTCTGTGACTATTTTCAGGCGTGACACGGGAGATTACAAACAGGGTGCGAAATTCCTATACCTTAGGTGCCCCTAGGCAGGCACTTTTGCTTCAGGACACCTACAGTTAATAAGTGCCTTCCCCTTTGGGCACCTAAGGTAATTTGGTGGAGTTTCCATTTTTTTTTCCTCTCCCCATACAGAGTTCCCTTTTTTTTTCTCCCTAGTTCTCTTTCACTTTCCTTGGTGGTGGGGGAGCTGCCAGAGTAGCACAGACACAGAGCTGACATCTCTAGAGCTGATCACAAGTCTGCTCCTCTGGATGACAGCTGACTGCTTGACTGCAACACACACACACACGGAGAAAATAAGGTCAGAGGAGTAGGCTCAGGGCAGGCTGATGTGCCCCATTACAGTTGAGTGGCACACAGATGAGCCAGTCAAGTCTTTAGGGGTCCCTCTGTCTCTGTTGGAGGTGGGCTACAGCAGGCCCATGCAC
The DNA here is from genome assembly GCA_016271365.2 of Neoceratodus forsteri. Lineage (NCBI taxonomy): Eukaryota > Metazoa > Chordata > Ceratodontiformes > Ceratodontidae > Neoceratodus > Neoceratodus forsteri. The sequence goes on along the minus strand of CM028136.1, from coordinate 647,745,727 downwards.
CAATAGGTGCCCTTATGTGAAGTATTCACCCACCCCCCCAGACAGCCAGATGCGAGGCAGACCCAGTATAGTGTGCCATTCAGTAGCTTGGATTCATGTAGACCGGTTGTGCTGAACGGTTGCCTGCCAGCCTGAACGTTGATCGCGATCAGCAAAAAAAATAACCAAAAGCTCTTTTAAGAGCTACATTTCTCTTTAACCACCCAAAAAAAAACATGGGACTGCAAAGGAGGGGGATTATAAGTAAATAGGGGCAGACAGGGAGGAGAGGAGTGTGTGTGTGAGACCGCATGGGTCTCTCTCCAAGCAGGATTGAACACAGAGGGAAGAAAATAGGCAGAACAGAAAGAAAATCTGTGGGGAAAAAAAATGTAAACAGAAGGGGATGCAATATTAAGTTAGCAAAGCAGGCACGTCTACTCAGATTAATCACTAGTCTGCTCCACTGCTCTGCTACTTCTGTTAGTTTTGTAGGCTAGCTGATATAAAACCAGCGGCAGCAGTCTGTAATATGGGGCGAGGGGACACTGAATGCAGGCTCCTCATGGTGAAACACTGCAGATGAAGACACTAAGCTCAGACTAGTATAAAAAAATATATTATAACCAGCAAAGCAATTAAATTAAAAGTGAATCATTCAATCTGTAATCTGTATTGGCCTTTTGGATTTGTAATAGAGACAGTCCCAGACAGTACTAGAGTATATTAAATAAACAGAAAGGGGACTCTGTTTCAGTCAGGGGCCCATTCTCACACAGATTACAGGCTGTCTGCAGTCTCTTTGAAATAAGGGAGCTAAGAGCTCATTCATCTCACCCAGTCTATAAATAAAGCTGCTGTATTGATTTACAACAAGCTTCTCTGGCTCTGCAATGTACATTCAGGATCCCTGGATGATGGATCAGTTATAAATTAATAAATCTATTTTGTTGACAACTTTTTTACTAGCTAGTAGCTACTGCTTGTGTGTGGAGGGGACTAACTAAAATCTAGACTAAATACAGAAACAGGGATCAGTATTGTTATAAAAAATAAAATATATTAAAGATTTTTTACAAGCTACTTTCTGACTGTGGACGAAATTAAATGTAAAGTGATCAGTTATAAAAAAATCTGTTAAAGCTTTTTTACAAGCTACTGTGTTTACTAACAAATACAGGGATCCAATCAGTTGAGTTGGTTTACGTTATTAAACATAAAGTCTATTAAAGATTTTTACTAGCTACTCTGAGTGACTCTGGATGGGAGTCTAGACTAGCTAAATGTAAATCCAGGGATCAGTTATAAAAAATCTATTAAAGCTTTTTAAGCTACTGTGTGGACTAGAACTAAAATCTAAATACAGCAGGGATCAATTGGTAAATAAATAAAATCTATTAAAGCTTTTTTGTTTTGTTTTGTTTTTTGTTTTACAAGCTAAACAACTAAGAGTGGACTCCCTAACCTCTAACTGAAAAATATACAGACAGCAGACAGGGATCTGCTGCTGTTAAAGATTAAGCATTTTACAGAAACTGTCTATTAGCTACTCTGTGGTCAGACTTCTCTAATTCTACTGTCTAGTACTTTACTTATCTAATTACAGGGTCCAACACAGCAGGGATCTGATCTGAGTTATTATTTGTTAAAAATACAGTGGAAGCTAATCCTTTTTAAGTTAAAAGCTTTGTTCTAAGTTAGTTACTGTGGATGTTGCATCACATTCCATACCTTATCTGAGAAGCTTTTTTAAAAGCTACTTAGGAGGAACTGGACCACCTAAATTCTATAAGGGGACAATTAAAGCTGTTTGAAGTCATAAAGGACTAGGCAACTGTCTGTCTGTGAGCAAAAAAAAACACCTGTCATCACCTGAACGTAAATAAATAAAACAGACATACACACTTTTTCTTGTTGCGTTAATGTTATTATTGTCAAAGAGACACAACACACACAGGTTTTGTTTTTTTTCTTGTTGTAGTGTTTATTATCAACAAATTCACAGACAAGCTGAAGTGTTCAACATCAACACATTAAAAAACATTCTCCCATCTTCTAACTTGGACAGCTAGTTACTCTTAGTCTGTGCAAGCCACTTAGTGCCACCACCAGTCTACTCTGCACATCTGTCTCCTGCTATACTCACAAGCACCCAGTTAGACACCATGAGTCTTTTTAAATTTGGATTTAAGAGAAAGCATATTGACGAGACTGTGGGAAGGGGAGCTGAGGATTCCCCAGCAGCAAGCACTAGCAGTACCACCACTAGCACTTCAACTACTGTAATGCCAGCACTTCCTTGCCCAGACAGTCAAACTGCTGTGGTCACTGATGTTTCCTTACGTGCTACTGCTTATATTAAAAACCCAGTTAAGGCCCAAAATGTTAGAACATTTCTGGAATCATGGAAAAAGGGCAGGCAGTGGCTTACATATGACACAGATAAATGCATCATGTTCTGCACATGGTGTCAGAATTATGATAAAAGCCAAAGCAAAAAGAATTTCCGAACTGGCTGCAGTACTTTTAGAGTACACATTATCTAAGCACATGAAGTGTCCGTAGCACACAAAAATGCTGGGAGGGCATACATAGCAAACAAAACAAAAGTTGGGGAAAGACCAATAGAAAAATCCATACAATTAATGGAACAAAAAGAAATGGAACAAATTTGTAAATTGTTCTGCAGTGCATATTACGTTGCTAGGACCAAAAGGCCTTTGAGGGATTTTCCTGGGTTGATTCTGTAGATTTGCCAAGAAGAAATCATGGCGATGATTCTACGGGCCACAGTTACAGTAGTGACAAGCAATGCCATGTTTTCATTTACTATATTGCTCGAGAAATTCAAAACACTACTAATAATCTGTTACAAGAGAATGATTACTTTTCTTTTCTTGTTGATTCCTGCACAGATAAAAATGTGACAGAGGAGGAGGGCATTTATGTGTGTGTTTTTGAAAATGGCCTACCTGTTACGAGGTTTCTTGCACTGAAACCAGTGAGTGTTCCTAATTCTGAAAGTATTTTAAATACCGTCAAAGATGCTTTGGAGAGTGAAAGTGGTTTAAAGGATGGTGTTTGGAAAAATAAGCTGATCAGTGCAGCATCTGATGGTGCTGCTGTAATGTTAGGGAGCTTTTCAGGTGTCCTTACTCGGATAAAGCAAGACTGCCCATGCCTAATTGACATACACTGCTGTGCACATCGATTAGAGCTTGCTGTAAAGGATTCTTTAAAAGACTGTCCTTTCTACAAATTGCTAGAACAACTTCTACTGAACATTTACTTATTCTACCACATGTCTCCAAAAAGTTGGAAAGGCCTACAGGAAACAGGATCAATTTTAAATATCAGTGTGGTCAAATCATTTAACACTGGTGGCACTAGGTGGCTTGCACACAGAGAACGGGCTATTTCTGCCCTTGAAAGGAACGAGGATGCATTAGTGCCTTACCTTGAACATGTCTCACTAACAAGCAAGCAGGATCATGGACAAAAATCTCTAGGAATGCTGAAAGTTCTTAAGACCCTAAAATGTGTTATGTAGATGAACTTTCTGAAGGTGTTTTTTGGTTATTTATGTACTCTTAGTCTCTGCTTTCAGCAAGAAGATGCCACTGTTGAAAAAGTTCACAGCAGAGTAGAAAGCACAATTCAGAAACTAAATGGTCTCTCAAATTATGAAACTCTTCACTGCATAACACTTGCATGTGTAAATGATAATCTAACTCAGTACAGCAGTGCCGGCTTAACTAATGAAACAAGCAGACACAGATCAGGTTCTCCTTCAGACATTGTAGAAGCCACAATTTCAGAGATCAAAAAAATTCTTCAGAAAACCTCACAACACATTGAATCTCACTTTCAGTCTTTCACGATGAATAAAGGGGTGCTAGCAGCAAGAACTTTACATTTTCAGTCCTGGCCAACATCATCAGAGGCACTTGAAACATGGAGATCAGGTAATTCAAACTATTATTGATCACTATAAAGTTGTCCTAGGGTCACATGGAGTTAATATTACTTTGGTACTGCTGGAGTGGCTAGACTTGAAAAAACATGTACTTCACTTGCTGTCTGCTGAGAACTGTAGGTCTCTGAAATTGTGGCAGAAAGTGATTCTTGCAGACATGCAGGATCAACAATTCCAAAATGTGCTGGCAGTTGTCAAGATCATTCTCTTGATTCCCATTCACACTGCTGCTGCAGAATGAGGCTTCTCTCTAATAGGAAGAATAAAAAATGATTGAAGGGTTGGATTATGCCCAGACACCCTTCACGACCTAATGTCTATATCTCTCAATGGACCCCAGCTCAGTGAATATAACCCTAAAGGTGCCATATCACTGTGGTGGAAAAATGGCACAAGAAGGGCCACCACCAAAGCTTCTGGCTCCAGAACATTGTCACTGCACGTTGTTTCTGCCAGGCCCAGAACCAGTGGTGATGATGATGGTGGTGATGATAATGAAAATGCTTGGTCCAGTGAAGACGACATTTAAAATAATGTAAACAAACGGGCAACATGATAATATTTTTCTGGGGTATGTACTTCTGCTTACTACATGCCCAAGTGGGCATGTACTTTTTTTCCACAAAGTTCATACCCTGATTACAAACAATAAGACATTTGTCATACAGATCAGGGAAATACAAATGTGGCAAAGTAGCTTAAGGGAAAAACATATTAACAGGTGATAAGAGAAAAAAGCACGTACACAAAATAATCATGTGCAAAAAGTACAGTCAGGTAATGAGCACATACAATTCAGATACATGTAGGCATGATACCCAAATTCATATGGTGGTAGTAAGTTTTCAAACATTACAGTCAAACAATAAGTGCCATGGTGGTAAATAGTTTCCAATTAATAGACAGCGAGTGGCAAGCAGGATGGAGGGTGATCTAAGGGGGGTTAAAGCAAGTACACTGGGTATGATTTATGAGACACTTATAGTGCAATCTTTTAAAGGCAGCATGAGTGGGTGGGTGCAGAGAGAACTTCAAGTGGTAGGGAGTTCCAATATCTTGGTGCCATGCTAGAGAAAGCAAGCATTCCTTTCTGTGTTCTACACCTCGGGGTGCAAAAAAATGAAAGTTCATTAGAACGAAAGCCATAGGAGGAGGACTGTGGAGCCAAAATGGAGGTCAGTGAGGAGGAGAGGTTGGATCTAATAATGTTGTTGAGGAGAGACCCAAAGGCAAGGTGTCTATGAGCAGTTGGGGAGGGCCAGTTTAGGTCCACATATAGCAAGCAGTGGTGCTTTAATCGAGGGGAGGTCAAAGCACAGCAGCAAATGTTACTGTATGTGGTGTCCCATTTTCCTAGAGTGCTTTTTCAGGGATTTATATAGGTCATATAAGGGAGTCAAACAGACGAGGCACACTGATGAGTCCTGGTAGGATGAAACACGTGTATGTGTCTTCTGTTAGCACCCTTTGCAGACTGTCTGAGAGACCTTTTGGTACCATGCATTTTTGCTTAAAGTTGAACCAGCATAATATACTGTGGTGATTTCCATATAGAGCCCATGGTGCTTTGCATTATGGGGCTATATGTGATTTTGTGTTTATATAGGTCATTGCGCAGTACGCCAGAGATGGAAGGAGGATGCCCCTTGCTATAACGAGCCTGGCTGAGGAAGTGAGCATTCGACTGGTCCTGTAGGCGACCCCGCGTTTCATGTTTACTGCCTTGCACGTGACCGCAATGTGCTCATCAAAGCTAAGAGCTTTGTCAATCAGGACCCATAGATACCTAAAAGAGGTTACTGTAATGAGGGATGAGCCATCAGCATAGAAAACATCACAGAGGCTACAGTTTAACCTGAGTTTGGCGAAGGACCCAAAGAGCATACCCTGTGTCATGTTGACGTTTAGAACATGCCTGTGTTTATGGATCCAGTCTTGAATGGAAATAAACGCAGAGGTCAGGCAACTGTTAATAGCTAGTATATCCGCTGATGAAACATAGAAACATAGACTTTGGCAGCAGATAAGGACCGCTTGGCCCACCTAGTCTGCCCATTTCCCTACCTACAGGATAGGCCACAGATCCTAGTTAACCAACAGCCTATTTCTTCCTACCCCCCACAAGCATTACCTTACGTCTGTCCCATGCATTCTTGAATTCTCCCACAGTTTTAGACCCCACAACCTCCTCAGGAAGGCTGTTCCATGCATCCACTACCCTCTCTGTGAAAAAATACTTCCTCATATTGCCCCGGAACTGCCCCCATCTTTAAATTGTGTCTTCTTGTTCTTGCATGTCTCTTTTTCTGAAAGATGCTATCCTCTTGGACTTTGTTGATTCCACTGAGGTACTAAAAGTTTCTATCATGTCCCCCCTCTCCCTTCTTTCCTCAAGGGTATACATGTTAAGCTCCTTTAGTCTCTCCTCATACGGCTTCTCTTGCAGACCCTGCACCATTTTAGTTGCCCTCCTCTGGACTGCCTCTATCCTGTCTATGTCCTTGCGGAGATGGGGGTCTCCAGAACTGGACACAGTACTCCAGATGGGGTCTCAACAACTGTGTGTACAGAGGGATATCAACTTCCTGTTTTCTGCTGGTGATGCCTCTCCCTATGCATACCAGTATACCCCCAGCCCTCCCTACTGCCTTCTCACATTGCTTGCTAACCTTAAGGTCATCTGATATGATTACCCCAGGTCCCTTTCCTTTTTTGTTGTTGTTACTACTTCCCCACCATTGTGTAATCTTTCCCTTGGTTCTTGTTTCCCAGGTGCATTATTTTGCACTGCTTTGCATTGAATCCTAGCTGCCATACTTCTGACCATTCCTCCAACCTTGCCAAGTCCCTTCTCATCCTTTCCACACCTCCTTGTGTATCAACCCTGTTGCAGATCTTTGTGTCATCTGCAAAGAGGCATACGTTCCTTCCAGTCCCTCTGCAATGTCACTTATAAAGACATTAAAAAGGACTGGACCCAATACTGAACCCTGCGGTACCCCACTAGTAATCCCTCTTTCTTCAGAGTGGACTCCATTTACAATTACCTTCTGTGTCCTGTTGTCCAGCAAATGTTTACCCAGGCTACCACCCTGGGGCCCTCCCAGGCTGGTTAATTTGACTATTAATATTTTGTGTGGGACTGTGACAAATGCCTTGCTAAAGTCTAGGTAGGCCATGTCCACAGCCCCTCCCTAGTCTACTACTTTGGTCACCCAGTCAAAGAAATCTATTAGATTCGTCTGACATGACCTTCCCGCTGTGAACCCATGCTGCCTTGGGTCCTGTGCCCCACTGACCTCTAGGTACTCAACTATTCTTTCCTTCAGAAGTGACTCCTTCACTTTCCCTACCACAGAGGTCAAACTGACAGGTCTGTAGTTTCCTGCCTCTGTCTTGGTCCCACTTTTGTGAAGAGGAATCACATCTGCCTTCCTCCAGTCCTTGGTTACCACACCATCCTCCCATGATTTATTAAAAAGAGTAGTCAGTGGTTTCACTAGTTCCCCCCTTAACTCTTTTAGAACTCTGGGGTGAATTCCATCAAGCCCCATTGTTTTGTCCACCTTCAGTTTTAGGATTTCTTGCAGAACCCTTTCTTCTGTGAAAGGGCTGGGATCAACCCCCCTATCAAGAGTGCTTCTGTTAATTGGATTAGGCACTTCCCCCTCCTCTTTTGTGAATACTGAGGAGAAATATTTGTTCAGTATCCCTGCTTTTTCACTATCCACTTCTGCCCACCCACCATTCATTCTATTCAGCCTCACTATCCCTCCCTTTGTCTTTCTACGCTTTCTGATATACCTATAAAAGGTTTTATCCCCTTCTTCACTGAGTTGGCTATCTTTTCCTCAGTTTGGGCCTTTGCTATTCTGACTACTCTCCCCCTGCTTCCTTCTGCCTTAACTGGTGCAGCTCTCTGTCCCACTCCTTTTGTGTTTCCTTATACTTCCTGAATGCTATCTTTTTCTCCCTGACTTTCCCAGCCACCTCTTTTGAGAACCATAGTGGCTTTTCTCTCATTTTGATTTGTTTATTTGCTACACACAAAGGCTTGTTGCCTCTGTGATGGCAGTTTTGATGATTCCTCATTGTTGCTCCAGCCCTCATTCTAGCTTGTTTGCTAGTGCTTTTCTGAGGCACTCTCCCATCTTGCCAAAGTCAGCCATCCTGAGGTCCAGTACCCTCACTTTTGTATGGCTTGACGCTGTAGCTGAGTTTAACATGAACCACACTGTTTGATGGTCACTTGTTCCCAGATGGTAACCCACTTCTAGATCTGAGATCCTTTCACTGCCCCCATTTGAGAGTATGAGGTCTAAGATTGCTCCCTCATGAGTGGGTTCCGAAACTAGCTGTCTGAGGCCTGCCACCTGTAGGGCATCAAGAATGGCCCTGCTCTTGGATGTGGCTGCAGAAAATGTGCTTCAGTTAACATCTGGCATATTCAGATCTCCCATCAACAGTATCTCCCCTTTCTCTACCATCCTAAGAATGCCTTCTATCATATCCTTGTCCATTCCCTCCCCCTGACATGGGTCTGTACACAGCCCTGTGCAGACTGCAGTGCCCTTTCTAGTTTCCAAGGTGACCCACATTGCCTCCTCTCCTCCCTGTTTACTCTTTTGTTCAGTTGCTTTTATCCCTTCCTTTACCTAAAGAGCTACTCCTCCCCCTCTTCTCCCCTCCCTGTCTCTCCTGTAGGTTATGTACCCTGGTATGTAACATCCCAGTCATGGTTCTCTGTGTTCCATGTTTCTGTGACTGCTACGATATCCAGGCATCCCTCTTCCATCAAGGCCACCAGCTCAGGGAGCTTGTTGCTCAGACTATGGGCATTGGTACTCATTACCCTCCATTTACTGATGGCCTTACTCCTTTTGCCCCATCCCTGTCCTTCTTGCCTTTGTCACTTTCCCCATTTACCCCTGCCCTTCTCCCTATCGCCACCTCTATGTTGGTGTTTACCGCACTTACTACTGTGATTTTTTGGGGGGGTTAGGATTTCCCTGCTCCTTTCCAGTGCCTTGTCCCTTGGCTAATTTAAATGTTTGCCAATGAAGCATTTAAACCTATGAGGTCTATAGCATAAGATCGTCAGCATACAGAATTGTCTAGCATGATGGTGAGTTGTGGGATATGCTGTTTATGAAGACTGGGAAGAGAAGAGGCCCCAAGATAGACCCCTGAGGAACATCAACATTTATGGGAGCTGGGTCAGATATGGCAGAGTTAAATTTCACCTGTTGGCATCTGTTAGTTAGGTAGCTGTGGAATCATTTGACAGACTGTGAGGAGAAACTGAGAGCAGAGAGGCAGGCAAGCAGAAGAGGGTGATCCACCAGATCAAATGCCTTGGAGAGGTCTATGAATACTGCCCCTGTCATAAGTCTTTAATCCATTGCAGTCATGGTATCATAATATGTGAGTTTTAGCATTCCATTGAAGGTGGTATGACCTTTTCAGAATCCATGTTTCGTGGGTGACCTGGGTGGCCACTATTTTCTCTAAGATCTTATTTAGCACTGATAGAATGGCTATATTTCTATAACTGGCAATGTCCTTGTTGTCCCCCCTCTTGAGAATAGGGGTACCTTTGACAATTTTCCAGACATCTGGGACATGTCCATGACAGAGAGACATGGTAAAGATATTGGCTAAGGGAGCAGCAATGAGAGGAGCGGCTAGCTTCAGTTGTTTTGGTTCAAGGCAATCAGAGCCAACACTGGTGTGGTCTGAGATTGATCTGAGATATGTTTTTTTTTGGGGGGGTAGAGTCTTTTTCTCTCCCCCCGTCTGGAACTCTCTCTGGCTACGCCACTGGCCTGACCGCTTTACCACCCACTGTGTTCCCCATCATCTTCAAGGACTTTATGACTCCCGGGGGACATGGAGCCCTACAGCCCTGGGGAGATCGAAGGGGTAGTGATGGGGAACCACTGTTGGGCGTGTGGCGGTGGCACTTGAGGAGCCATTGCCTATCTGGCAGGTGGGTGATTTATCCCTTTTATGTGCTCTCTTCCCCCCTTCCTTCATGCATGGTGCATTTCCCCTGACTTTTTGGTGCACGGCAACCCTGCCTGCATTGGGCCATGCTGAGAACATCTAGTCCAATGTTCTGCAGTGCCCCCGGTCTCCGCCAGGGGCTGCTGGAATGTCGGACATTCCCAGTACCCTCCCCCCGGGAGAGTAGACCAGCCCTGTGGGTGCTAAATCCAATCCCTCCCCTGCCAATCCCCGGTGCCCAAGCTCGCTCCCAAACCCAGGTCACCAGCATGGTGCGAGGTGTGGCATCCAATGCCTCAACCCTCAGAGCCACAGGGCCAGCCTTGATCTAAGATGTTTTAGGACGAGAGTCTTAGATATACCCTTAAAATAGAAAAATGGGTGTTTTGACGTATTTGTTCCAGCAAAAGGTGGTGAGCTTTGATGTGATGAAAAAGAGGCCATGTATTTTGATAAGTCAGCAAAGAGTTTATTAAAAGAGTTTGCAATAGTTTGAGGGCCATTGCAATGGACTCCATCAAGGACCATGTCATTATTATGGTGAGATTTGTTGGTCCCTAGGAAGGATTTGACATGAGCCCAGAATTTCTTGGGGTCACCAGCAGCTTTGCTGAGAAGGCCTTTACAACATGAGCTTTTTGCTTGATGGATTATTTTTTTACACAGATTTCACTGTACTCTGTAAGTATCATAGTCAGCTTGATGACCTGAGTTTTTAAAGTGGCTCCAACTCCTGTCCCTGGTGTCCAGTGGTCCCTCACCCCACCCAATCCCTTGATATGTAAAAACATATTCCTTGGTGTCCAGTGGTCCCTCTCCCCACCCGCTGCCTCGCCTGATATGTGAAAACATTTTCCCTGTTGTCCAGTGGTCCCTCCCCCAACCCAGTCCCTCACCCAATATCTAAAAACATATTCCCTGGTGCCCAGTGGTACCTCCCCCAACCCAATCCCCCACCCAATATGTAAAAACATATTCCTTGGTGTCCAGCGGTCCCTCCCCAACCCAGTCCCTTGCCCGATATCTAAAAACATACTCCCTGGTTCCCAGTAGTCCTTTCCGCAACCTGATCCCTCGCCCAATATGTACAAACATATTCCCTGGTGTCCATTGGTCCCTCCTCCCACCCGATCACCCACCTGATATGTAATAACATATTCCCTTGGGTCCAGCATTCCCTCCTTCCACATGATCACCCACCCAATGTCTGGATACTGTTTCCCTGGTGTTCAGTGTATCCACCTCACAACCTGATCCCCTGTACATGAGAGTTAAAGCATTCCCTAGTGCCTAGAGGACCCCCCTCCCTATCCCAAATCCCCTGTATAATATAGGTAAAGCATTCCCTGGTGTCTAGCAGACCTCCCTATTCCTAATCACCTGTATAATATAAGTAAAGTATTCCCTGGTCTCTAGAAGACCCCCCACCCTGGCAGGTAGTGCCCCACCACTGCGCTCCCCCCCATCTCAACCTTATGCTGGCGACTGGCACAGCCCTCCAAGTTCCCCCACAGCTTGCCATTGACTGAGCTGTCAGTGAGCGTGTACTGTTACAGTATGCACTCATTATTTTATTTATTTATTTATTAAATTTTGGTGACTGGGTAAGCCCACTGGGCCCTGGAGGTCCCTTTTTCAGGGGTGACCCGGGATTAGATAGCAACTGATGAACAGCATTGTGAAACAGTGAGCATGAGTCACATGTATTACAGGCAACATACAGTCATTGTACATGAGGAGTAAATAGGGTGAGCTGCAATGCTGGTAAGTAGTACTAGACCTAAAGGAAACACACTAGAGTCAGGATAGGTCCAGGAAAAGCCTTTATCTGAGGGGTAGTCTCAGGGGCCAATGCAGTGGCAAGTACTGGCTACCACCATGTGAGCCTTAAGCCTGGTGTGGAAACTTTTGATAGAGGGTGCTTCCTGCACACCGAGTGGGGATATGTTCCACAGGGTGGGAGCAGTGTGGGCAAATGACTTGCTGCCTGCCTTGGTTCTTACTCTGGGAACATGTAAAAACATATTCCCTGGTGCCCAGTGACCCAGTGGGGACATTAATAGCTCAGTCAATGGCTGGCCATGGAGGAGAGTGGAGGGTTGGGCCGGTAATCAGCTTGGGATTGAAATGGGGGGAGAGTGGGGTAGTGGGGCACTACCTGCCAGGGTGAGGGGGTTGGGGTGTCTGCTAGACACCAGGGAATGCTTTATCTATATCATACAGGGGATCATGGATAGGGAGGGGAGTCCACTAGACACCAGGGAATGCTTTAACTCTCCTGTACAGGGAATCGGGATATGAGGGGAATACAATGGACACCAAGGAAATAGTGTCCAGACATCGGGCAGGTGATCAGGTGGGAAAGGGACCACTGAACAACAGGGAAAATGTTAATACATATTGGGCGTGAGACTGGATAGGGGGAGGGATCACTGGACACCAGGGAATATGTTATGACATATCGGGTGGGGGGAAAGACCACTGGACACCAGAGAATATGTTATGACATATCAGGTTGATGATCAGGTAGGGGAAGGGACCACTGGACACCAGGGAATATGTTATTATATATAGGGTGAGGTACTGTGTGGGGGGGAAGGACCTCCAGACACCAGGGAATATGCTTTTACATATCAGGTGAGGGATCGGGTGGGGGGGAAGGACCTCTGAACACTTGAGAATATGTTTTTACATATCAGGTGAGGGATTAGCTTGGGAAGAGACCGCTGGACACCAGGGAATATATTATTACATATCAGGTAGGTGAACAGGTGGTGGTAGGAACCATTGGACACCAGGGAAACATATGTTTTTTTAATCAGGCCAGTGATCAGCGATCACTGGGGGAACCAGTGGCACCAGGGACATTAATTTATTTATTTTTTACTTGGGACAGCGATCACAGGAGGGGAGGTATTGCCGTAGTACCTCTGCCAGCCACTAGGGTTGTGCAGGATTAAGACAAAGTCTCGGTCAGCAGTATTTGCACCACACAAGGGAACTGCACAAGAAGCCCTTGTGCAGAGTAAATGCTTTGTGATCGAACAACACCAATATACTCATCCCCCCCTCATTTGCATTACGACTCCCTCCACACTTTGCCCCAACATAAACCAGTATGAGTGTGCAAATGCAGCTTTTGAGACTACCAACTTGACACAAAACCCTGTTTGCTCATACAAAACTGGGTTTGTGCAAGGGCAAATTTTTGTGAATCCTGGCCCAGATCTTCTACTGCTATAGCTCACCTAGTCTTTAACTCCTGGAACAGGTCAGGAGCAAGTGGGTTGAAATCCTGAATTCACCAGTTTGTAAACAGAAGGATACAGTACCAGAATATGATCAATCGGTGACCACTGGCAGGATTCTAACACCCCTCTGTAGATGCATAACTTCTTGTTTTCTAAAGCATTCCCAAATTCTCTAGCACAGATAAATTTGCCAGACAAGACCTGCATGCCTTGCAGGGCAGTGTCTCCAATATGCCAACATACTGTACCTCTATTATTGTTTTTACATTGTATGTAACTCTTGCTTGAGTGTGGGATATATACTCCCTAACTGGAATATGTTAAGGTTTTTCAAATTAAAAAAAAAATAGGCATGTCATGACCACACCTTTAGAAGTCCACATTTTATAGCTCTAAATCCCACAGCAAACTTCATACTGTAGAGTTAACTCTTTGAATTGCATTTTATATTATGAGGATTATGTTTGGGATTTTTTTAAATAAATATTCAAGCTTTCGCCACCTTATTTCATGCTTGCATCAAATTGGGTCAATATGGCCATAGTGATAATAGCATTTATGAATATATTTCACAAACATTTGTAAGATGTGGCCATATAAATCTTTTTGAAATGAGACTCTATTTCCCAAAGTGTGAAAAATATTATAGTATTTTCATTAAATTCTCTGCACTGTGTGCACACCTATTTCTTTCAAATAGCCTTAGACAGCTGTTTGCTTTTTATAGCACCGAATTTCACTGCAACCTTCATACCAAAAGTGAGCTCTGAATTACATTTAAATACATTAATAATTAATTAATTCCATTGTTTAATTAAGTCTTGGATTATAGTAAATTATTTGTGTTGGTAAAAATAAAAACAGTGAAGACACTTAATCTTAGAAAAAAGATAATGTTTACAATATGCATACCATTTGCATCTTTACCTCAGTGTTTACCAGTAAACAAACTGGTTTAATTCTTTAGAAATAACCCCAGGTCTGACAAATGGAGCATAATTTGCATTTAGAACAGATTATTTTGGCTTGATTATTTAAACCCTAGGTGTGGTTTGTTGTGGCAACCCTCTGGGGAGTTCATTGGGACATTCAGTATTGTCTGACATCGTGAAAACACTGATCACAATTTAGTTCATTAGTTTAATGTTACTACAGTATATAACTTAATTTTTGTGGCAAACATGTACAGTATTTGGTCAAAAGAAATTTATATAATTATGTTTTTCAGATGGCAAGCTGAGACACCTGGATACATGCTGCCATCTAGTGACAGGTTTTTGAATTTATCCAAAAATGGCAATATGCTGTAAAACAATAGAAGCTCTGCTTTACTAAGAAGCATTACTACTGGTATCACTGCACAGAATCAGTACAAAAAAAGTAATTGGGCAAGTGATCTCACAGTCTGAATGGCCTTTATGAAAAGCCATTCAATTCAAAATTACAGTTTTCAGAATATAATTAATGGTAAAATGTCTATGACTAACAACAAAGTGTTAACAGCATAATATTATGAGAATGACACACATTAAAATGAGCATATCACACATCAAAATGGTTATGAGACCTTTTGAAATGGATATAACCTATACCAAAATGTGTATGACACATACCAAACTGGATATGACATACACCAAGATGGATATTTAGATATTTGTCCCCTTGCAGGGTTCCTCACACCCTAAGGGGGTCTCCAGGGATAGGACTCTTCCCCCTTCCCCACCTCATCCCTTCTTCCCCTTTCTGCCTTTTCTTTCATGTAAGCACTTGTTTACTTATTAACCTGCCACTTATTATTGCCGATTATTTTTACATGTTATGCACAACACTGTTGTAACACTGTTTGTAACACCTGCCTTACCACTGTATGCTAATGTTGACCTTGTAACTTGAATGTTTAATGTCTTATTCCTATTGTACCCCTTCCCTTCAGGTCACACCAGGAGATGAGCGACTTGTTGCTCAGTGTGCCTTCCTGGTAAAACATTTCAGTAAATAAATAAAAAATAATGACATACACCAAGCTAGAAATAACACTTATTAAAATAAGTATGTCTCATTCCTATTGTACCCCTTCCCTCCAGGTCACACCGGGAGATGAGCGATTTGTTGCTCAGTGTGCCTTCCTGGTGAAACATTTCAATATATAAATAAAAAATAATGACATACACCAAGATAGAAATAACACTTATTAAAATAAGTATCACATGTACCAAAATGGCTAGGACACATACTGAAAGAGGTAAAATATATACCAAAATAGATATGACACATACCAGAATGGGTATGACACACACCAAAATGGCTATGGCACAAAATGAAATGGATATGCTGTACCAAAAAGGGTATGGTGCATAAAGAAATAATTATGACACATATTGAAGTGGATATGGTCTATATTAAAATCGATATGACACATAGAAAATGGGTATGACACATACCAAAATGGCTTTGGCACTAACGGAAATTAATATGACACTCACCAAAAATTTTATGACACATGCTGAAATAATAATGGCACATATCGAAATGGATATGACCTGTACTGGAATGGCTATAACACATAGTAACATGGGTATTATATACCGAAATGGGTATGACACACACCAAAATGGTTTTGGCACTAATTGAAATTAATATGACACTCACCAAAAATTGTATGACACATGCTAAAATAATAATGGCACATATCGAAATGGATATGACCTGTACTGGAATGGCTATTACACATAGTAAAATGGATATGAGCTATACTGAAATGGATGTGACACATAGAAAAATGCATATTATATACTGAAATGGGTATGGCATAGACAGAAATGGCTATGACACACATCAAAATGTGTTTGACACTAACTGAAATGGATATGACACAAAATGAAAATTGTATGACACATGCTGAAATAGTAATGACACATATTGAAATGGCTATGACCTATACTGGAATGGCTATAACACATAGCAAAATGGGTATTATATACCGAAATGGGTATAAGACAAACTGGACTGGATATGGCAAACACTGAAATTGGTGTGACACACACTTAAATAGTTATGACACACAACTAAGTGGATATGACCCATACTGAAATGGATATGACACATAGCAAAATGGGTATGGCATGGCGAAATTGTTATGACATACACCAAAATGGTTATAGCACAAACTGACATGAATATGACACACATTGACATGGGTATGACAAATACTGAAATAATTATGACACATACCAAAATGGATATGCCACATGCTGAAATGGGTATGGCACATACCAAAATGGGTATGACAAAAAATAAAATGCATGTGATGTGCACCAATACAGGTAAGACACATGCTGAAATAATTATTACATACACCAAAATGGATATGACACAAACTGAAATGGTTATGACACATACTGAAATAATTGTGGCACACACTGAAATGAATATGACCTATACTAAAATGGATATAGAAACATAGAAACATAGACTTTGACTGCAGATAAGGACCACTTGGCACATCCAGCCTGCCCATTTCCCTACCCATTTGGATCAGCTACAGAGTCTAGTTAACCAGCAGCCTACTTCCTCCTAATACATAATAAATAGGATATGACACATTCTAATATGAATATCGAACTTTCTGAAATAGATATGACCAATACAGAAATTCATAAGACATATACTAAAATTTGACACAAAAATACTACAGTGCATATAACACATACCAGAATGAATACAACACACACTGAAATGGATATGACCCATACTGAAATGGATAAGACTCATACCAAAATGGTTATCACACGAACCTAAATTTTTAAAGCACTTACTTAAATTATTATAATGTATACCAAAATTAATATAACACATACTTAATTGTAGATTATATTTATTAAATATAGTGATTCTCTTGGTAATAAACAAAATGGTTATGAAGTACTGAAAACAAAATCATATATTAAAATGTGTATGTTGCACACTGAAATGAGCATATAGCAAACATAATTGTTGCCAAACTTGCAAGGCATAGACTGAATAGAATGTAACATGTGCCAAGGTGTCGATACAGCAAACTGAAATGTTGTAATACACCAATATGAGTATAATATACACTGAACTGAGTAGAACACACACTGAAAAGCATGACTTATGTAACCAATCAGAGTGCAGCATCACCTCCTGAGATTCAGTAGGACTCCAGCAGTTCTTGTTCAGCTCCACTGCAGGAACACGCTCCTTAAATTATGTTAATCAGGAACATGCACAACGTATATTATTAAATTGTTATTTTGCTACTGTACCAGTTTCATTTATTTATTTATTTTTAAGTTTCTGTTGAGATGACCTTTGTTTTCAGAAGTTTTATCTGGCTTAATAACAAAAAATACTGTTGTATGCGTTCTTTGTGTAAGGTTATACTTAATACCAAATAAACCCATCTTGTACTTCTTCTTCCAATGGTTTGTAAAGTTACACAGTAAGTTGTGATGTATAATATTTTTGCTTGCCCTGTAGAAGAGGAGGCATGACCAAAAAATCTGTAGCTCCAGGATTAGTTAATTCCTGTGTGTTTTAACTGAATTTCACCAAAATACTGAAGGTTAGAGTTTTTCTTTGCTACCTTCTGTAAATGAATGTCTGTATTTTACCTCTTTTATGAACAGTAAAGGAAATAAATTACCCACTGGAAAGCTAAGAATCTCTTTCTAATACTATAACCCAGTTGTTTGTAGCTTATGACATTATGGAGCAAATAGCCCCATTATTAATGTCCTAGTTTTTTTCTAAAAAATTGGAGTTTGTGAATCTAGTTATCCATCAAATTATTAATTTCATTGGCTTTTCTCCCCAGATTCCTTGACTTTTTATGTTTGTTTGCACATATGTGCAAGAAACATAGTGCCATCATACGAGTTTTCGTAGGTGTGGCACTCCCACTTCCAATGCCCTCAGCATTTTTACAGGCACAGCCACACCACACCAATGAATGTCCCAGCTGTCTATAAAAGTAGTTCAGATTGCAGTGGCATACAGCTGAAAGTAAATGACCGCTACAATCAGTGGTGGTAATGTGTAGGCAATTTGCATGCTGCCCCTGCGTCAGCAGTATGGCGATGCCTCCACATCTCACCGCTGATTATGGCAGTGGTTGTCATGCACTTTCCCTGTTTGTGTGCCATGGGGTGCCCAATCCCCCTCAGCTCATGCACCCCCCAAGCAGACTGTATGTCCGATGGGGGTGCCCAATCCCCATCGACTCCAGTGCCCCTCCCCAAAAAAACAAACTTCCAGGTGCCACACTGGGAGCCCACCCAAGCGTGGCAGAAGTCCAGCATCCTTATGTACCCCCCACACTGTATGGTCAATGGGGGTGCCTAATTCCCCGTTGGCTCCATTGCCCCCCAAAAACTTCCAGGTGCCACGCTGGGAGACCACCCCAGCATGGAAAAAGTCCCATGTCATCCATGTAAAATAAAAAAAAAAAACCTGTAACAAGAAAAGCAGTCCCTCGTTGACTCTCTTCCCCCCCCTCCACAACCACCCTCTCTGCATACTCCACCCCATACTTACCTCCAGAGGCTGGCGCGATGATCTTCGGTGATGCAGGAACACATCTGTAGTCTTCAAAGCTGACGATGAACTGAAGAAATGCCGGTAAGCTGTAAAATGGCATAAATGGGGTATTTTCAACTTTGATGCATATCTCAGTCATTGTTTTGAATTTTTGCGCCAAATTTTCAACATGGGGTTCTTTGGACCCCATCTCATGAATTCAGTGACTGTCATTTGGTTATTCGGTCCCGAAAGGTGATTTTGCAGTCACTGCATGGAATCACCGTTCAGGACCGATTAATGAAATGACCGTGACACTGTTCATGAGGTGGGCTCTCAAAAAGCCTATGTTGCAAATTTGGTGGCATCCCAAAAAATACTATTGTTACTAGTGTGTGCTGTGCAGATTTCACTTTGCTTGCAGAATTCATGAATTTGTAATATTTTCACTCAGATTTTTCAACACTGGCATTTTTTCACACCTCCTTATGAACAGCACAGCTGTCATTTTGCACATCCTGGCGAAAATGTGTCTTCGCACTTCCAGCACAGAATAGTGCAGTCTCTGTGGGAAATCAGTGTTTGGGACAGATTAAGAAAATCATATTAACACTGTTCATGAGCAGAGGTCCTAAAATGACTATGTTGAAAATTTGGTCACAAAACTCCATAAAATGACTGTGTTACGAGCATACATTGCACAGTTTCTACACACCCTCGTACTTCACAAATTTTTAATATTTTCATACCAGATTTTCAGCATTGGCATTTTTCCACACATTCTTATGAACAGTACAGCTGTCATTTTTCACATCCTAGTTGAAATGTGTTTTTGCATGTCTGGTGCAGAATAGCGCAGTCACTGTGAGAAATCAGTGTTCGGGACAGATTAAGAAAATCACAGTAACACTTTCCATGAGCGGAGGTCCCAAAATGTCTATATTGAAAATCTGGTGAAAAAAATCACTCAAATAATTGCATTACGGGTGTGCGTTGTGCAGTTTCTATGCACACTCATGACTTCACCAGTTTTTTAATATTTTCACTCCAGATTTTCAACATTAACATTTTTTACACCTCCTCATGAACAGTACAGCTGTAATTTTTCACATCGTGTTGGAAATGTGTTTTTGCACCTGTGGCATTAATGGTGCAGTCACTGTGCAAAATCACCTTTCGGCTAACAAACTGATAGTGTCACTGTTCATGCGGTGGGGTCACAAAAAGCCCATGTTGAAAACTTAAAGTAAAAATACCAAGACATGCCCAGGGCCTTAGGGTTTCTGACCATAACGCCCTACCCTGTAGGGTCTGACAGGCCTCTGCCTTACCCTGTAGGGACTGACAGGCATCAGGGGTGTAACTTGGGATTGTCAACAGTAAAGCTCATGCCATTCCACTCCCACTTCTCCCTGCAGCCAGTGACAGGCATCAAGGTGCACCTTGGACTCTTTGGCCGAAGAGTTCACACCATTCTCCAATACTGCACCCATTTCAGCATATTTCCTTATGGAATGAGATGAGAGTAAAGCCCAAACACCCCAAGGCACACCTCGACAGTTGTCAGTGTCTGCAGGGTAGGGTGAGGTGAAATGTCATGACCGTTATAGGTGATGACTCAAAGGCACACTCCAATGCCTGTCCATCTCTGCAGGGTGGGGGTGGAGTTGGTGTCAGTTCAATACATCACTGCCATTCCTATACTGCATCGGTCTAACTCCTGCACTTCCACTGCTAATGCAAGCAAGCAAACATTCGGCATTGACAAATGCTTGTTATAAGAGGAGTGTTACATTTTTACAGGCATCAGTACATGTGCTGAACTACTGAATCATTAAAGGCAGCATCCACACTCAGGTTAGTGAGCTAGTGTGTTTTTTTTCCTCAGACTGTATTGTAAGGATAGCTATTTATAATGCTGGGGCAGTGTATTTAGTTGGTTATTCATTTGTTTACATTGCCTAGTTTATTGCTATTATTATCTTCATTTTGTTGTGAGCAGCATTATGGGATGGTAGGGGCAACTGTGTAATAAATTTGTGAGGCGGTAGCTGCTGAAAGACTGTTTATCTTTGTCTTCAATCTCTTTTTAGTACTCTTTATTTTAAATTGGGTGTGTTTTAGTTGACCTTAAATTGTTTACTGAAGGCTAGATTTGTTGCTGACTTTTTAACATAATTTCAGCATTTTGCCACTTTTAATGTAAACATTAAAGTAAATTATTTTGCCATTACCTCTATAACCATAAGATGTGTTTCTACTTTATGCCACTACGGAGCAAACAGCCTGCGATCAATGTTCTGTTTTTTGCTAAAAACAGCAATTAGTGAAGGCAGCTATCCAGAAATATCCATTTCCTGCTCTTCCCCCCAGATCCTGTCTTTTTGTAAGAAGAGTCTTGCATGTTTTCCCATTGCATCACACGTGCTGAAGCAGTGAGCTGTCGAACAGCGGCCACACTCAGGTTACGAATATACGAAAATTGCCACCAGAAAAAGGCCATCATGGTCTTTCGAGTCTGCTCGAGTTTGTAGATAGCTCCCCTATTTAGCAGCTGCCCCTCCCTCTTCTCTCATTACCCTCCCCTTTGCCCTGTCCCACCCCTTCTTGAAGCCTTCCACTGTGTTACATGCCACCACTTCTGCTGATATTGCGTTCCAATTTGCCACCACCCTCTTCATAAAGAAATTCCTCCTCACCTCCCTCCAGAATCTACCCCTCTCCAATCTCATGTCATGGCCCCTAGTGTCCCTCCCATCCCCTCCTAAACAGACCCTCTGTGTCTGTCTTGATTATCCTCTTCATGTAGCTGAAGGTCTCGATCATGTCCCCCCCCCGTCCGTCCCCTCCTCCAGCGAGTACATGTTGAACTCCACCAGCCTGACCTCATATGGCAATTCATCAGACCATGGGTCATTTTTTTCAGGTTGGTGACTTTGTGTTCCCCTACATACCTTATTTTTAAGGATAGCTATTTTTTATAATTGAATATACTTTACTGAAAAATTTTCTGTACAGTCAACAAAAAAAATTAGAATAATCATGATAACAAATAAGAGAAAATATTAACAAAGGTACAGCTGAGGAACAACCCCTCCTCCCATGGCCTGTACCCTCACACTGCATAGCAAAAATAAACCAGTTGCTGTTGGAGTCAACACCATTGAGACAAGTTAAAGAAATCTTTAGAATACAGCATTTGGAGGGGCCTACGAGTAGCAGCAGCCCCTTCCCATGATCTGAACAATAGCTTGTTATCTCAAGAAGCTGCCATAAGAGAGAAGAATGTCAACTGGCCTGTCGGCAGAGAAGTAGCACTATTGCTTATGATGCTGGGAAATGGGATGTTCCCCTCCTATGAGTAGGGAGGGCCATCACACCACTCTGACACTGCCACCTGTGGATGCACAGGAGGTAGTGCAGGGTTAGAGGCTAAGGGAGGAGAAGGATACAATTACGTCCTTGGCTGTGTCATTCATAAGCACACACATAGCTTGGACATATGTCCTTGAGCAGGCACACTCACAGGGGAAGGGGAAAGAAGAAACTAAGGTATACATCCTCGAATACCTCAACTACAGGATGGAACCAACCATGGGAGTCTTGAAATACAGTACATCTGTTAACTTCACAAGCGAAGGGTGCAAAAAGAATATTTAAAAGAAAGGCAAAATAATGTCTAACCATGTTGACACCAATCATTAGCACACCTCATGAACACACGTGCTCCATTCTACAACACCCCCACCCCCTATGGGAAGGGGCTGCTGCTACTCCAAATGCTGAAAAAAATGCATCTCAAGTAAATTATAAATACCCCTGTCAGAAAGACTTCCTTAACCTGTTTGATCTGCAAGCCAAATATTCAAATAGCAAGTAACATGTCAGTGAGTCAAATCCCAAGCTACTGGATCAGGTCTCCAAGCAAAGGGTAAAAGACCCAAAGAAATATATTGCCCCAGCAGTATAAAAAGCAATTCTGACCTTAAGAGCCATTTAAGCACATCTTACTCTTGTGTTTTTTCTCTTTAATTGCTCTCCATTATGCTAACCCCCTTTTTTGTAGACCCCCATATTTACATATACTTGGATGCTTTAATGAATTGTGTTTACTATTTAGTACATTGTAGTTTGATTAGTTTGCTCTCATTGTATTCTTAAGATTTCATTAAATTGTCTCAATATTGTTGACTCCAACAACAACTGGTTTATTTTTGCTATGTAATGTGAGGAACAGGCCATGGGGGGGGGTTGTTCCTTAGCTGTACCTTTGTTCATCTTTTCTCTTGTTTGTTATCATTGTTATCATGATTATTCTTAATTTGTTTTTGCTTGATTGTAAAGTGTATTCAGTTATAAAAAATAGCTATCCCTAACAATACGGTCTGTAGGGGAACACAAAGCCACCAACCTGAAAAAATGATCCAGGGTCTGGGGCAATTGCCATATGAGGTCAGGCTGGGGAAGTTGAACGTGTACTCGCTGGAGGAAAGGAGGGACGGGGGGACATGATCGAGACCTTCAGATGCATGACAGGGATAATCAAGATAGACACAGAGGGTCTATTTAGGAGGAGGATGGGGAGGGACACTAGGGGCCATGACATGAGGTTGGAGAGGGGTAGATTCTGGAGGGAGGTGAGGAGGAATTTCTTCATGGAGAGTGTGGTGTCAAATTGGAACGCACTACCAACAGAGGTGGTGGCATGTAACACAGTGGAAGGCTTCAAGAAGGGGTGGGAATGGGCAAAGGGGAGGATAATGAGAGAGAGGAGAAGGGTGGAGGAGCAGCTGCTAAATAGGGGAGCTAGCTACAAACTCAAGCAGACTTGATAGACCACAATTGCCTTTTTCTGCTGACAATATTCGTATGTTCATAATCTGAGTGTGGCTGTTGCTCAACAGTTCACTACTTCAGCACATGTAATGCAATGTGAAAACATGCAAGACTCTTCTTACAGAAAGACAGGATCTGGAGGCAAGGGCAGAAAATGGATAACTGCTGGATAGCTGGCTTCACTAATTCTCGTTGTTTGCAAAAAACAGAACATTGATAGCAGGCTGTTTGCTCCATAGTGGCATTAACTAGAAACACATCTTATGGTTACAGAGTAAACCGTAAAATAATATACTTTAATGTTTACATTAAAAGTGGCAAAATGCTGAAATTAGTTTTAAAAAGTCAGCAAAAAATCTAACCTTTAGTAAACAATTTAAGGTAAACTAAAACACACCCAATTTAAAATAAAGAGTTCTAAAAAGAGATTGAAGACAAAGATAAAGAGTCTTTCACCAGCTACCACCTCACACATTTATTACATAGTTGCCCCACTACCACCCCCCAAAATGCTGTTCACAATGAAATTAAGATAATAATAGTAATAAACCAGGCAATGTAAGCAAATGAATAACCAACTAAATACACTGCCCCAGCATTATAAATAGCTATCCTTAACAACACACTCTGAAGAAAAAAAAACACTAGCTCATTAACCTGGGAGTGGATGCTGCCTTAAATGATTCAGTAGTTCAGCACATGTACTGATACCTGTAAAAATGTAACACTCCTCTTATAACAAACTCTAGCCAGAGCCAATAGGGTTGTGAAGAGCTACCAAATGACCAGTTATTTTATTGTTGGTGTCATATAGTGCTGGTTAGTCACAGTCGTCAAAAACTGCCATGCTGCTAAATCAGTCCTCTTGAATTTATTTAGTCAGAGTAAATGCTGCTGCTGGTGTGTGTGTGTGTGTGTGTGTGTGTGTGTGTGTGTCTACCTAGCAACAGGGAACTATTTTAATTGCAGAGGAAAGATATCACACAGAACAGTAATTAAAAATTCAGTTTCTTTTGGAAAAAAAAACACTTTAATCTTCCAATTTTTTTTAACCACTACCTATTGCATAATTGCAATAAACCACTCCAGGGTGTTCCAGCCTTAGGAATGTGATAGCTAACAGACTGCAATTGCACTGACTGTAATCTGACACTGTAGTCTGACTTTCAGTTTTAGGAAATGCCAGACAACATATAATGAGTTAAACCCCGAGGTTGCTGAAAGAAATAGAATAAATCTGTTAGTCTGAGCTGGACAGATGATAGAAACAGCAGTTATTAAAGTTTTTTTGTTAATATCCTGAGAAGTTCTGAGGTATAATACAGTAGCATCCCCCTCCTTTAACACAGAGCAGCAAATAGCAAAAATCAGAGAGGGAGTGCACTATTTTTCAGCTGTGAAGGAATACTTTCAAATGTCCAAAAAGGGAGTTCAACAATCAGCTGTTTTAGAGCTACAATCTGGTCGATCCCAATAGGGCTGTAGGCTCCACACACAGCCCTAAAAAGTCAGGGAATCTGGGGAGAAAGTTTTCAGTCGTAGTTGGGGAGGGGGACAAAATACTCCACTCGGGCTGTTACTCTTCAAAGCTTTATTAAAATTCATTTTAATTGCCCTAGGGAGAAAGGGCAGTGAAATGAATAATTTGATGGATAACTAGATTTATAAACTGTCATTTTTTAGCAAACACTAGGACATTAATAATAGGGGTGTTTGTTCCATAATGTTATAAGCTACAAAACAAGTGGCTTATAGTATTAGAAAGAGATTCTCAGCTTTCCAGTGGTATAAAATATGTGTTTCTAGCACTTATTCTTACAGAGTAAATTGCTAATGTATTTCCTTTACTGTTCATAAAAGTGGTAAAATACTGACATTAGTTTTCAGAAGGCAGCAAAGAAAAACTCTAACCTTCAGTAAGTTGGTGGAATTCAGTTAAACACACAGGAATTAATTAATCCTGGAGCTACATACTTTTTGGTAATGCCCCCTCTTTTATAGGGCAAAAAAAAAAGTATACAACACAACATACTGTATAACTTTGCAAACCATTGGAAGAAGAAGAAGTACAGGATGCGGTTTGTCTGAGATTAAGTATAACCTTACACAAAGAACATATACAACAGTATTTTTTTTTATTAAAAGTCAGATAAAACCTTTGAAAACAAAGGTCATCTTAACAGGAACTAAAAAAAATAAAACTGGTATAGTAGCAAAATAACAATTTAATAATATACATTGTGCATGTTCCTGATTAACATAATTTAAGGAGCTCGTACCTGCAGTGGAGCTGAACAAGAACTGCTGGAGTCCTATAGAATCTCAGGGGGTGATGCTGCACTCTGACTGGTTACACAAGTCATGTGTTTTTCACTGTGTATTCTACTCAGTTCAGTATGTGTTATATTCATCTTGGTGTATTATAACATTCCAGTTTGCTGTATCGACACCTTGGCACATGTTACACACTATTCAGTCTATGCCTTGCCAGTCTGGCAACAATTATGTTTGCTATATGCTCATTTCAGTGTGCAACATACACATTTTAATATATGATTTTGTTTTCAGTACTTCATAATCATTTTGTTGATGTACTACAGTATACATTTATCAAGAGTATCAATATATTAAATAAATATAATCTACTCTTCAGTATGTCATATTCATTTTGATATATATTATAATAATTTAAATAAGTACTTTAATAATTAAGGTACATGTGATAACCATTTTAGTATGAGTCTTATCCATTTCAGTATGGGTCATGTGTTTTTCAGTGTGTGTTGTATTCATTCTGGTATGTGTTATATGCATTGTAGTATTTTCTTATCGATTTTTGGTATGTGTCACATGAATTTCTGTATTGGTCATATCTATTTCAGAAAGTTCCATATTCATATTAGAATGTGTCATACCCTATTTATTATGTATTATATATATTTTAGTATAGGTCATATATATTTAGGCATGTGTCACAATTATTTCAGTATGTGTCATAACCATTTCAGTTTGTGTTATATCCATTTTGGTATATGTCATTATTATTTCAGTATGTGTCATACCTGTTCTGGTGCATGTCACATACATTTTGTTTTTGTCATACCCATTTTGGTGTGTGTCCTACTCATTTTGGTACGTGTCTTACCCATTTCAACATGTGACATATCTATTTTGGTATGTGTCATACTTATTTCAGTATTTGTCATACCCATGTCAGTATGTGTCATATCCATGTCACTTTATGCTATAACCATGGTGTATGTCATAACCATTTAAATATGTGTCATATCTATTTCAATATGGGTAATATCCATTTAGCTGTGTGTCATAACTATTTAAGTGTGTGTCACACCAATTTCAGTGTTTGCCATATCCAGTCCAGTATGTCTCATACCCATTTTGGTATATAATACCCATTTTGCAATGTGTTATAACCACTCCAGTACAGGTCATATCCATTTCGATATGTGTCATTCCATTTTCAGTGTCTGTCATATCCATTTCACTTAGTGTCAAACACATTTTGGTGTGTGTCATAGCCATTTCTGTCTATGTCATACCCATGTCAGTATATACTATGCATTTTGCTATGTTGCACATCCATTTCAGTATAGGTCATATTCATTTTGATATGTGTTATTATTATTTCAGCATGTGTCATACCATTTTTGGTGTGTGTCATATCCATTTCAGTTAGTGTCAAACCCATTTTGATGTGTGTCATACCCATTTTGGTATATAATATCCATTTTGTTATGTGTTATAGCCATTCCAGTATAGGTCATATCCGTTTCTATATAGTCCATTATTATTTCAACATGTGTCATACCATTTTCAGTGAGTGTCATATTAATTTCAGTTAGTGCTAAACCTATTTTGGTGTGTGTCATACCCTTTTCAGTATGTCATACCTATTGTATTATGTGTCATATCAATTTCAATATAGGCCATATCCATTTCAATATGTGTCATAATTATTTCTTTATGCATTATACCCTTTTTGGTACAACATATCCATTTCATTTTGTGCCATATCCATTTTGGTGTTTGTCATACCCATTCTGGTATGTGTTATTTCTATTTTGGTATGTTTCTTACCTGTTTCAGTATGTTTCCTAACCATTTTGGTATATGTCATACTTATTTTCATAAATGTTATTTCTATCTGGGTGTATGCCATATCCTTCTTGGTGTATGTCATATCCAGTTTGGCATGTGTCATATACATTTTGATATATGTCAAACCCATTTCAGAAGGTCTCATAACCATTTCAGTATGTGATATATTCATTTAATGTGTGTCATTCTCATAATATTATGCTGTTAACATTTTCTTGTTAGTCATAGACATGTCACTATTGATTATATTCTGAAAACTAATTTGAAATTGAATGGCTTCCCATAGGCCTTAAATCCTTGTAGTTCAGACTAGTGTAATACAAGTATATTTCATTTTGCATTGGGGATGCTCAGAAAAAGAAGTCAGTGTGTATGTTCCACTAGATTATCAATGCAGCAGGTCTAGCCAGACCACACATACAATATGTTATGTTTATGTTGTCAAGTAATATTTTTTTTCTTTCTTTTTTGGTATTATTTTTTTTTTCAATAATCCATTTTTTCTGGGCTCAAATGCCCATTTTCTCTAAGGGTATACAAATATATTGTCCTGAACATTCACATAGTATTTGTATTCAGCCCCCCCCCCCGTATCCTTCCCTGCCCTCCTCCCCCACACATCCTTAGGTGGCGAAGGCTAGTGCCACCCTGCAGGACCTAAGTTAACTAAGACTATCACTGTGGAGTTCTTTTTTTGTACACAGATCTGTGGCTGGAACATGGAGCAGGTTTTTATTGTAGATCTAAGTGGGGCTTCTTTGTGTCTCCTGTGGTTAAAGCTGGGTCCTTTAAGTACATGGTCCTCTCAGATATGGATGGTCTGAACAGCAGGATTGTCCTCCTGTATTGCTCCCTTGATGTGAGATTCACTTTCTGCAGGTCTGTTGAGTAGCTGTCTGCCCTGGTTTTAAATTCATCAAAGCTTATTGTACTTGCCAACTTCAGTGCGTGGGTGGCTAGCCCCTCAAATAACTGTGCAACTAGACTCCTCCAGCTTATTGATTCATTAGGGCTCAGGCAAGTTATTTCTGTTGTCAAGCACAATCTGGTGTTTTCCACAGCTTGGGAAACAAAGGACATGTCACTGCAGCCCCCTGGCTGCTTGCACCATTGAATAGTGAAATTCATTTTAGGGTGGTTTAGTAATTCAATTTCATCAGCAACAGGACTTGAATCTGGGACCACATCTCCTCCATAACTGGGTCTATGCACAACAGTTTCCCAGAACAGCTGAGCTTCGAATCTCTGGTTCCTTGGAGTGAGTTCTGCCAGGTGGATGACAGAGATGATGCATGTCTTCAGCTGCATGTCCGGCATGACCTCAAAGCTGGGCTGCCCCCCCCCCCAAGCTGATAAAGGCTGAAATGAAGGATTGCTTACTGATTTTCACAGATACTGTGAATGTGTTCTTTCATGAGTTTTTCCTCCCTGCAGCACTGAAAACAGCTGTGATGAGGCCCCTGCCTAAAAAGCTTTCTTTGGACTCTCTTGACCCATCAAATGGTTGACCTTGAGTATCTTCAAAATGCCTTTTTTGGCAATGGTTGTCAAGAGGGAGGCTGTGGAGCAGTTTACTGAGCCCATGAGACAAATAAGATATTTAAACTATACCTGTTTTGTCTTCAACTGAGCCACAGCACTGAAGCAGACAGCTAAATGTTTGCTATGACCTCCGCCTATCAAGGGATCAAGGAGTAGGTACCTGATTTGATCCCAATGACTTGTCATCAGCTTTCAACACAGTAGACCACCAGGTGCAGTTGATAGACTCTGGAACATGGGGGATTTCTTTGACAGTTCTTGCATGGTTCTGTTTGCTCCTCACAGACTAGGAAGAGTCAGTAATGATGGGAATCTATCAGTCATTGTTGATAACTATCAGTCACTGTCAATAGCCTTGGATAGCCAGTACTTGCTAGTGAGAGGGTCCTGAAAAGGCTGGCAGCCCTTAAGATAGATAAGGCCCCAGGACCAGATGAGTTGCATCCAAGGATACTTAGGGTATTTTCAGCAGAACTTGAGGAACCTCTGGTTGGGCTGTTCAACAGCTCACTTAGGTCTGGAGAATTTAGAAGGGATTGGAGAATGGCAGACATTGTAGCGCTTCATGGGGGTTAGGGAGCAAACAGGGAACTACAGACCTGTCAATCGGACCTCCATTGTGGGGAAGCTGATGGAATCACTAGTCAAAGAGGACCTTGTGGACTACCTAGAGAGCAACAGTCTCCAGGATAGTAAACAACACAGTTTTGTGGCAGGAAGGTCATGTCAGACTATCCTGAATTTTTTTCTTTGACTGGGTGACCAAGGAAGTAGACAAGGGCTATGTTGTGGATCTGTTGTCCTTTGACTTCAGCAAGGCTTTTGATTTGGTACCGCACTAAAGGTTGCTCAAAAAGATGGAAGACCTGGGTGCAGCTAAAACCATGGTGAACTGGGTGAGTAGCTGGCAAGAAGGGAGGCAATAGAGGATGGTCAATGGCATTAAATCAGAGGAACGGGAGGTTACGAGCAGGATTCCACAGTGATCTGTCCTGGGTCTGGTCCTCTTCAACATGTTCATTAGTGACACTGGTGAGGAAATCAAGGGCAGACTGTGTCTCTTCACAGATGACACAATACTAAGTGGGAGGGTTGATAGTGATGATGGAATAAGGGATATGTAGAGGGACCTACAAAAACAGAGGAGTGGCCAAAGGTCTGGCAGTTAAAATTCAATGCCAAAACGTGCAAGATAATGCACTTAGGGAAAAGGAACCCCAAGACAGAGTACTGGATGGGTGGGTTGAGACTTATCACTACAGAAAAGGAATGGGATCTAGGCGTTATCATCAGTAACTCCCTTAAACAAATGAGCCAGTATAATGAGGCCTATAGCAAGGCTATCAGGATGCTAGGATGTATTGTGAGGGGTATTGATAACAGAAGAAAAGAGGAAATACTTCCCTTATACACATCCCTGGTGAGGCCTAACCTGGAGTACTGTATACAGTCCTGAAGCCCTCACCTCAGAAAGGACAGGAATAGGTTGGAAACAGTGCAGCAAAGAGTAACAAAAATGATTCAGGGCCAGCACAGCAAATCCTATGAGAAGCGCCTCAAGGCACTAAATATGTATTCACTGGAAATCAGAAGGGAGAAGGGAGATATGACAGAAACTTTCAATTTCCTTAAAGGAATTAACAAGGTAAACAGTTGGGAATTATTTACCCTGAATATCAACTTGAGGTCATGTGGTCATGAGTGGAAATTAACAGGAGGGAGGTTCAGGAGGGACGTGAGGAAGTACTTCTTTACAGAAAGGGTGGTAGAACCTTGGAACAGTCTGCCGGCCTAGGTGGTAGATGCAAACACAGTCAGAGGATTTAAGTAGGCATGGGATAGAATGAAGGGAATAATGGTCGCCTGGGGCAACAAGACCAGGGAGGAGAATGGGGATAGGACATGGAGGGTAAGTACCCTGGAAGAGCAATAGGTTCCAAGGAAGGTTTCAGGGATTATAGGGAATATGGGCAGACTGGATGGACCTCTGGTCTTTTTCTGCCATCATGGTCTATGTTTCTATGTTTCTATGACTGTAGTGTGCTCCAGGGTTCTGTTCTGTCAGTGGTGTTGTTCAGTGTGTACATGCTGAGGGACATCAAAAGGAAGCACATTGTTTTTTTTACAGCTGCTTTACAGATGATACCCAGATGTACCTTTCCTTTGCCCTGACAAGAGCTTGTTCATGCTGGTGCTTGAACAATGACTGCTAGCAATCAGTACCTGGAAAACCTTTAACTACATGGAGCTTAATTCTGGCAAGAAACAGAGATGATACCGGAGGAATCTGAAGGACAGTATCTGCTTTTGAATGCAACCTTGAACTTCTCAATCTAGAAGGTAATATAGCTTATGTCAGCTGAGGTACAGTAGTTCACAGTTCTGGGCTGATCATTGATGAGAATCTGATGCTGTAATCCCAGGTATTAGCTGTAGTTAAGGGGTACTTTCACTACCTGAAAAATATTGTCAAGCTTTTCCTTTTTCTGGAACCTGTCAATAAGAGGACCCTAGTGCAGGCTTTTATCTCTTTTCAATTGGAACTACTTTAACAAACAAGGAGATACTTGACAATGGTTCTGTGTGATAACGGCAATCACCAAATGGCAATCACCATTAGGGTGAGTGTACATTGCTGAACATAGAAAAAGGTGATGTACACTAGCAGCGAACACTACGAGGTGCACACACATCTCTATGTATCCCCCCCTCCCATGGGGGGCTTCACCCTCCACACCCCCCCAACTAAATATTCCCAACTCCAGGGGGGATGCTTGTTGGGGAGGGGGTGAAACTTGTAAAAACAATTGAATACCGCCGACCGTAAAATTACTAGTGCCTCCCCAAACCTGAACCCTGCACCCTCCCCACCATAGCCAGCCACCCACCCCGCCATGCCACACGGCCAGCTTGGCAGCCTTCCACTGCACTGCCCCCCACATACCTTCCCTCCTCTTCTGTCCCCTGCACTGTTTCTAGTCGCTTCCTTTTCACACACCAGTCCCCTTCCTTTTCACCCCTCACTACCCTTTCAGGGTAGGTCAAAACACAGGCGCAGAGATAGAGTTGCTCATATTTGAGTCACTCAATCTCAGTCACCCTTTTGATGGGATACCCTTGACTACAGAGATTCTGTCAAGACACCCTGATGTTCAGGAAGAAAAATATCTTACTGTAGTAATGATGTTTCTTCTAGAGGGTGTATTTGTGAGTTACACAAATAGTAACATTTCAGACATGAGTTCTTGTTCAAGAGATAGAACTTTAGAATGTGAAAGGTCAAACTCTGAAGTGTGATTACACTCCTGATGTTCAAAAGGCAGATGATGGCTAAAGAGCAGAAGACAGCAGTGACCACTCAACTAACCTATGCTATGCATTCAAAAAATGTAATAAGAAATGATGAATCACAATATGACTAACAACTATAAAGTTTGAATCTGTAAAATGCCTAAGCAATATAGTTTTAAACATATTTTATTTGTCTTGACCTGAAGAACCCTATCTATTTATGTTCTAGAAGGGGAGGTTGGGAGGGCTTGTATAACTCACAAATACACCTTTTATAAGAAACATCACTGTTGTTGAGGCACAGGTCAGGAAGCATAGGAAAAACCAGAAGCAGTTGTAGAATTCACAAAAAGTGTTTATTTGTACTAGCAGTAACATAAAAAAATAAACACGTTCAGTATAACTATTTACAAAGGCAAAATAAACAGAGAAGAGCCATCTGAGTTTTCCTTCAATCACTGTGTCTCTCAAAACATTGCAGCTCTCTCTCTTATAAGTCTTTGCAACCCCTCTTCTTAACAAGCATCCTGTTTTTTTTCTAAAATGTTCTTGTAAGTTTCAGGCAGGTGCAGGAAGAACACAATGTCACAGAATTGAGGCCCCTTCTCCACAGCTTCTGAAAAAGGGCTTAAAAGCTGCTCTCAGGTTAATCCCTTTAGTTCCCAATAGCTTTTTGCAATCATCTTAAACTATAATTATGTACATCTCAACAGTAACACTATATAATTTCTAAACAAAGGGATCTCAATATCAGTTACATTTCCACATAATGATTTGCATATATTTTTATATCAGCAGATATGCAAGGTAGAAAAAAGACAGAAACAGCAAGGGAAGACAGAGAGACAGTGAGAGGCAAAGAATTGCGAGACTGTCGAGGTGATCAAATCCTAGGTCTCAAAGGAAAATCTGGTTGTACAACCAGAAAAACAAGAGACAGGAAAGGAAGGAACAGAACAGTTCCCCGCATTCAAACTCTCCATAACAACTGGGACAGGGTCCTATCCAACCCTGTCATGTACACCCCCTCCTTAAGAGGGAACCTGTTTTATCAAACAGGTTTCCAAAACTTTCTATTCATTCTCTACTAATATTAGCTTCTAACTTTCAGAAATTAAGCACATGTGCAGTATCCTTTTTTCTATAACAGTACAGCAGACAGTAACGTTTAAACTCATACATTTGTTTTTCAACCTTCAGAACCCTCAATTCCTGATCCATATCTTGACAGAAAATCAGCATTGCTATTCTTTTTACCAGATTTGTGGATCACCTTGAATTTAAATGGCTGTAGTGCCAGGTACCACCTTGTGATTCTGGAATTTTTATCTTTCATTTGGTTAAGCCAACAGAGAGGATTGTGATCTGTTACAAGCACAAAGTCAGCCCCTAGTAAGTAAAACTTAAGGGACTGTATGGCCCACATTGCTGCTAAACATTCTTTTTCAATGGTGGAGTACCTCTTCTCTCTGTCATGCAACTTCTTACTTATGTACAGAATAGGATGTTCCATCCCACCTATATTTTGACTCAGGACTGCACCTAGGCCTACCTCTGATGCATCTGTTCGTAACAAAAATGGTTTCTCAAAGTCTGGGCTTCTTAAAACAGGGGCTGAACATAATGCAGCCTTGATGGCTTGAAAAGCTTAATCATACTCTGGGGTCCATTTCACATTATTTGGGTACTGTTTTTTCATGAGTTCAGTGAGGGGAGTAGCTAACTCAGCAAAGTTGGGAACAAATCTCTGATAATAACCAGCCAGCCCTAAAAATGACCTGACATGTTTCTTTGTTCTAGGGACAGGGCTGTTAGTTACAGTTTCTGTTTTGAAATTTCTAGCTTAACTTCTCCATTTCCCAACACATAGCCCAAATATCTGATTTCCTGCATGTCCAATGCACATTTGATAGGACTAATAGTCAGACAAGCATTTTTGATAGCTTAGATAACTGCTTATAGGTGTTCCAGGTGGCTTTTCCAGTCTGGACTGTGCACCATGACATCATCCAGGTACGCAGCACAATAACCAGTGTGAGGTGATGAAATTACATACATGTACCACTGGAATGTAGCTGGCGCACCATGTAAACCAAATGGCATGGTGGTGAACTGATGGAATCCAACAGGAGTGGCAAATGCAGTTTTGTCTCTGGATTCTTTAGCTAATAGGATTTGCCAGTAATCCTTGGTGAGATCGAGGGTACTGATATACTTTGCACTCCCCAGTCTGTCCACCAAATCATCTATTCTGGGCATAGGATAACTGTCAAATGGTGACACTTGATTAAGTTTCCTAAAATCAAGGCAGATTCTAACACCCCCTTCTTTTTTGTTTACAATTACCATTGGAGATGACCAATCACTCCTGGACTCTTCTATGATACCCAGTTCTTTCATTTTTTGTATTTTCTTAGCCATGTCAGCTCTTAACCGCTCTGGTAACCTGTATGTCTTTTGCCTAAAAGGGCGAGCATTAATCAGCACTATTACATGCTCAACCCCTTTTGCTCAGCCTGGTACTGTGGTAAAAGTACTGTTAAATGTCTTTAGCAAGTTATGAATTTCTGCAGTTTGTGTGGGGATTAAGGAAACATTCACCTTTACAGCATCAGCAGTTACAGTTTGTTGCAGTCTGTCATAAGTTACATCAATATCTTCTTTATTAGTTTCTGGTAAAACCAGCATAACAGCTTTTGGTGTTTTTTTCAACCCATTTCTTGAGGAGGTTAGCATGGTATATCATAGTAGGATTTTTCCTGTCAGGGGTCTCAATCTTGTTAATGGTGCCAGTACGTCTAAGCTTTCTATAAGGCCCTTGCCACTTCATTAACAGTTTATTTTCTGTTGTGGGTAACAGTAGCAAAACCTTTTCACCTGGCTCAAAAACATTTTCTTTTACCCCATGGTCATAATATACCCTCTGCTGGTTTTGGGCCTCTTCCTGATTACCATGGGCAATTTCAACATATTTTGCCAGCTTCTTTCTTAGGGCACACATATGAGACATTATAGATTGCTTCCTAGTGGGGTTATCTTCCCACATTTCTTTTATCACATCTAGTGGCCCTCTTGGCTGCCTACCATACAGCATTTCAAATGGTGAAAGCCCTGTTGATACCTGTGGCACTTCTCTGTAAGTGAAAAGTAGGTAAGGCAAGTATTAGTCCCAATCTTTCCCTTCCCCTTTTATAAAACTTTTTAACATGCATTTTAGGGTTTGGTTAAAACGCTCAACAAGACCGTCTGTCTGAGGGTGATGGGGGAGATTCTTATGGCAGTAATACCTAGTTGCCTGTACAGCTCCTTATGTAATGCAGCACCAAAATTACTAGCCTGATCAGTAATAATCTCTTTAGATATGCCCACTCTGCTGAAACATTTTGCAAGCTCTGCTGCCACCTTTGAAGCTGTGACAGTACACATTGGAACTGCTTCTGGATATCGAGTAGCATGGTCATATATTACCAGAATAAAGCTATTACCCTTTTTACTTTTGTCTAAAGGACCAACAACATCCATTGCAATTCTCTTATAGATACATAGACAGTGTTGGCAGATAACGGGATACGGCCCACCCAGTCTGCCCATTTGAGCTTGTAAGTTTACTTTATATTTTCCTAGAAGTCTGTTGCCCCTTAACCCTGACCTCCAGAATTCCTTTATGTCTATCCCATGCATTTTTAAATCCCATGATTGTTTCAGCCCCCACCACTTCCTCTGGCAGGGTGTTCCACTTGTCCACCACCCATTCTATGAAGAAATTCTTCCTCACGCTTCCTCTGAATCGCCCTCCCTGCAATTTTATCCCATGCCTCTAGTCCTGGAACATCTTTTTCACTTAAAATAGTGTCCTCCCAAGCTGTTCCTCCTGTAAGATACTTGTATGTCTCTATCATATCCCCTCTCCTCCTCTCCTCCAGGGAGTACATGTTCAGTTCCTTCAACCTATCCTCATAGGACTTGTGATGCAATCCATGCACCATCTTTGTTGCCCTCCTCTGAACCTTCTCTACCCTGTCTATGTCCTTACATAGGTATGGTCTCAGAACTGTACACTGTACTCCAGGTGGGGCCTCACTAGTGTCTTGTATAGTGGAATTATGACCTCTTTTTCCTGCTGGCGATGCCCCTGCCTATGCATCCCAGCATCCTATTTGCTTTACCTGCTGCCTTGTCACACTGTTTCCCTACCTTCAGGTCATCAGAGATGATAACCCCAAGATCCCTTTCCTGTTTGGTGCATTCTATATCCTCACCGCCCAACTGATATATTGTGCCAGGGTTTGTGTGCCCCATATGCATTATCTTGCACTTCTTTGCATTGAATTTCAACTGCCAAACCCCTGACCATTCATCAAGTTTCTGCAGGTCCCTTCTCATTCTGTCTACACCCTCTGGTGTGTCTACTCTGTTACAGAGCTTTGTGCCATCAGCAAACAGGGAAATTCTACCTTCTGGGCCCTGTGCAATGTCACTGATGAAGATGTTGAATAGGACCAGTCCCAGCACTGATCCCTGTGGTACCCCACTGGTCACTCTTCCCTCTGTGGAGTGACAGCCATTTACCACCACCCTCTGCGTCCTGCCGCCCAGCCAGTTACCTACCCACTGCACTACTGTCCTGCCACACCCACATTGCCCAGTTTGTGTAATAGCCTTCTATGTGGCACAGTGTTAAAGGCCTCGCTGAAGTCCAGATAGGCCATGTCCACTGCCCTCCCCTGATCCACCTCCCTAGTCACCCAGTCACAAAATTCAACAAGGTTGGTCTGACATGACCTCCCCCTGGTGAAACCATGCTGCCTTGGGTCCTGCAGTCCACTGACAACCAGATGTTCCACCAATCTCTCCTTCAGTAGTGCCTCCATGATCTTCCCCACAACCAAGGTGAGGCTGACTGGTCTGTAGTTCCCTACTTCCTCTTTGTTCCTACTTTTGCATAAGAGGACTACAGTACAGACTGGCAGTATAGCCTAGAGGTTAGAGGAACGAGGTGTGAACGAGTTTGATACATCCAGCAGACCAGACCTGAGTTTGATTCTCACAACCTCCCCTTGCATACTGTGTGACACCGAGCAAGTCATTTAACCACCCAGTGCTCCCAGGTCACCCCTGAAAACAGGCACTTGTGCCTTGTGGGCCTTACCCGGTTACCAAAGAAAATAAAAAAATAAACATCTGCTGTCCTCCAGTCTTTGGGTACCTCCCCTGTATTCAGTGATCAGCTAAACAGGATTGCCAGAGGTTCAGCCACCACCTCTCTTAGTTCTTTAAAGACCCTGGGGTGCACCCTATCTGGCTCCATTGCTTTATCAACTCTTGTTACTTCCAGTTCCTTCAGGACCCTTTCTCGTGTAAAGGGACTTGTGTCCATTTCTGCACCATTTCCACCCCTTGTACTCCCTTCAGACCCATTACCCTCCTCTTCCTCAGTAAAGACTGAGCAGAAAAACCTGTTCAATAAGTCAGCTTTACTGTTGTCATCCTCCACGATGCCCCCATCCTCCTCCTTCAGTCTCACTATCCCTCCCTTTGCCTTTCTTTTTTCACTTATGTACCTGTAAAATGTTTTGTCCCCTCTATCCACTGATTTTGCAATGTGCTCTTCTGTCTGAGCTTTGGCTTCCCTTACTGACCTCCTTGCCTCCCTTTGCTTCTCCTGGTACTTCTAACTATCCCCTTCTGCCTGTGTCTTTTTGTATTGCCTGAATGCAATCTTTTTGGCTTTCACTTTCTCCGCTACCTCCTTGGAAAACCATAATGGCCTTCTCTTCCTTTTCCCCTTGCTAACCTGCTTAATGCATAATTCTGTTGTTCTTGTAATCCCCATTTTAAATACTGCCCACTGTTCCTCAACCCCTGATTCCTGCCCCATTCCCCTTAATGCCTCTTTCAAGCATCTCCCCATTTTCCTAAAGTCTGTCCCCCTAAAATCCAGGATACATGGTTTTTGTGTGGTTTGGTTCTGCTCCTTCTGTGATTTCAAACCACAATGACTGGTGGTCACTGTTCCCCAGGTGCTCCCCCACTGTTACCCCCATCACACTGTCCCTGTTTGTGAGCACAAGGTCCAGTATTGCTTTCTGCCGAGTTGGTTCCATGACCAGTTGCTTGAGGAAGGCACCCTGAAGGAAGTCCAGGATAAATCTGCTCCTAGTTGATGCTGCTGCTGGGATGCTCCAGTCTACGTCTGGAATATTGAGGTCTCCAACAAGCACTACCTCACCCTTGTCCGCCATCCTTTGGATAGCTAGCATCAGCTTCCTATCTGTTTCTTCCTCCTGGACTGGTGGTCTATAGACCACACCTGTGCAGATGGCTGGACCCATTTTCCTTTCCGGCTTAACCCACAGTATTTCTCCCCCATTTTGTTCCTCCTGGATCTCTGTGGCCCTTATGTCATTTTTCACATACAGTGCCACTCCTCCTCCCTTCCTGCCTGCCCTGTCTCTTCTAAAAATGTTGTAGCCAGGTATGGCCATCTCCCAGTCATGGTTATCATTACACCAGGTTTCTGTGATGGCCACAATGTCCAGGTCTGACTGCACCATGACAGCCTCCAGATCCTCCATCTTGTTGCTCAGGCTCCTGGCATTGGCACACATGGCTTTCCATGATTTGACCTCCCTAGACTACTTTGCTGTTCTACTCCAGCCCCTTCCCCTGGTTGTTCTTTATCCCTGGTTCTCCTTGCTGTCTGCCCTTCTGTTGAATTTTGCCCCTTTTCTGCCTATCTATCTCTTGGGCACTTATCTCCATCTTTTGCACACTGCTTTGTAGAGATATCCACTCTTCTGGTTCACTGGTTCCACTGCTAGCTGTGAGAGGTGAGCAATTAGGTACCCTCCTTGCTGGCCTGCCAGCCTCTTGACTAGTTTAAATGCTTGTCAATGTAGCATTTAAACTTATCATTGAGTGCCTGGATTCCCCTCCAGGATGGATGCAGGCCATCAGGCTTGAACAAGCCTCCATCCCTCCAGGTGGGTCCCCAGTCACCAATGAATCCAAACCCTTCCTCACAGCACCAGTTCTTCAACCATGAGTTAAAGTTCCTGGTGCATGCACCCCTATGCTCTCCCATGCCTCTGGCAGGTAGTACTTCTGAGAAGGTGACAGAAGTAGCTACTTGTTTGAGACCTCTCCCCAACTTCTTAAACTATTCTTGAACTTCCTTTGGTTCCCCATTTGCCAGGTCATTAGTACCTACTGTAGGTGGATAATGACATCCAGCTCACCCTCCCATTTTGCCTTCCCAGTGATACCCAGGACCTTCCTTATATCCCTCCATGCAGTGGCATCTGGTAGGCACCTCACCTCCCTGTCCTCCCCCTCCTGTGTTCCTAGCTGGATCCCTCTTATGATGGAGTCCCCCACCAGGATTCAATTCCTCCTCCTCTGGGGTCCACTGCTCTCCCCACTGAGGTCGCCTCCTTGGCCAATCTCCACATCCTTTCCTTCCACTTCTCTGGGTACCTCTATTTTATTGTTCCCATTTGCCAGTGTGGCATATGAGTTTTTGAGTGGAATAGGATCTGGGATGTGCCTCTGCCTGACCACCCTAACCTTCCCTGAGCCCACTGTCATCCAAGTGCTCCTCGTTCTCAACATCCTTTGCGGCAGTGGCATTGGACTGGGTGGTCTCTGGATAGGGGTGATGGCACTCCTGACCCAGTTTACTTCCACTCTGAGTCTGGCTACCTCATCCTGCAATCCAGAGAGATGCATGCAGATAGGACAGCACCTCAGCATCCAGAAGGTCTGCCTGAATATGTCTGCCCTGCAGCCACTGTATTGCACCACTCCCCACATTATATTACACTTATACTGCTATTCCAGTACTTGTCTGTTACTGAAGCTCTGCTAGTTCCCTTTTTATTAATTTACTGTCCTAAAAATCCTGCCACTGTTCCTCAGATACTTTTCTTTAAAAAAGAAATAAATAAAAAATTAGTCAAAACACTTGTCGTGCTGAGGGCGGGCTTCTTCCCCCTTATGCCCCTCTTACTCCACAACCCCTACTATATCATGTGCTTAGCTCCCGTCAATCAGATTTAACAGGGCATATAATTAAGAATTGGGGGCAGGGGAAGGGGTGCGAAAATTTGCAGCAATTAAAGACAGCAAAGAAATACACCACCACTACAAGCACAACAAACTATGTTTTACATTTTCAACAGCCCAAAAATAATTCTAAGTAAAGACAGCAAAGAAATTACAGTGTCACTAAAAGCCCACAATCTATGTTTAAAACATATATAGCAATGTACAATTACTGTAAAGCACTGAAATGAATCTGTTTCCTTCCCCTTCTGGCTTCTTCTGAGAAAACAAAGGGGGCAGGGGAAGGGAGGGTGAAAATATGCAGCAATTAAAGACAGCAAAGAAATACATCACCACTACAAGCACAACAAACTAGGTTTTAAATTTTCAACAGCCCAAAAACAATTCTAAGTAAATACAGCAAATAAGTTACAGTGTCACTAAAAGCCCACAACCTAAGTTTAAAACAAAAATAGAAATGTACAATTACTGTAAAGCACTGAAATTAACCTGTTTCCTTCCCCTTCTGGCTTCTTCTCTCGAAAGGCACATCTATCAAGGGTAGGGGCACCAGGGGCACCTTGCGTTTTCTAGCAACTGGGGCTACTTTCTGACACTCGGCACAGGAATTACAATAGACAGCAACATCTTCATGAACTCCAGGCCAGTAAAATCTATACAGCAATTTGGTAAGAGTGTGATCCCTCCTTGAGTGGCCAGCCATAGGACTATCATGTGCTATTTGTAACAATGCTGTTCTATACTTCTATGGTATAACCGATTGTTCTGTCTGTTCCTGTGTCTGAGGTTTAATCTAAACTCTATACAGTAACCCATTACATTTTTTAAACATTGGTTCACCCTGTTTTGGTTTCACCCCCAGCTGCTTAAAATAACCCTGGAGAGAAACATTGTTAGCTTACTCTGAAACAAAATCAAAATCAGTTATCAGTTTAGCTTCAGCATTTTCATATTTTAACCCTTTATGTCCATCAGTCTTTTGTTGCCACTGTTGTTTCAGATGTTTTCTTTCTTTTCTGGACTTCCAGATCTTGGAGCTCTTTTCAAACAAGTCCGAATCAAAGTCACTGAAAGGAAAAGTGTCCCCACCATTTGAGATTTTCTTTGCCTCAGCTCTTGTTACCACTGCTGCTGAAACTGCAGGGTTTAGTTCCTCTCATATTAGCTCAGTAAATCCTGGACAGTCATTTCCAATAATCACGGGTACAGGTAACTTAGGTACTACCCCCACTTTCATTTGGTAAGACACACCCTTCATGGTCAGAGTCACTTGGGTGGTGGGATAGTATTGAGTGTCCCTGTGGATGCAGATGACACCAGTAACTGGTCATTTGGCACAGTGTTTTCCCAGCACTTCAACAAGTACAAGGTTCTGTCTGCTTCCCAAATTAGTGAGTCCCTTTACAGTCTTATCCCCCACCTTCACATCTGTTAAGTACTTAGCCCCAATTTGCCAAGGACAAATCTACTCCAGTGTCATTCTCCTTACTACGGCAGTTTCTTGCAATATGGCCGGGCTTTTTACAATTATAACAAATAAAGTCTTTGGGGGGAGATTTGTTACCCTCACCACAGTTCTTATCAGACTTTGAGTTTAAATGGGAAAAAGAATGTGCTTGGCTGATACCTCGCTGCTGTGGCATCTGCCTGGCCATTTGGTAGTCCTCAGCCAAAGAAACAGCCTTTTCCCCACTTTCTGGTTGATGTTCTTTCACCCAAAGCTGCACATCTGTAGGCAGGATGTTGATGAATTGCTCCTTTGCAAATAAATC
This sequence comes from Neoceratodus forsteri, assembly GCA_016271365.2. NCBI lineage: Eukaryota > Metazoa > Chordata > Ceratodontiformes > Ceratodontidae > Neoceratodus > Neoceratodus forsteri. The sequence continues at coordinate 647,703,353 of CM028136.1, read as the reverse complement.
TATGATCTGTGGGACTGTTTTGCCCTCTGTTCGGAGCCATTTAATAAGGAGCTCTCTGAATCAGGTGAAGGCTTCTCGAGGATTGTCGAATGCGTTGTACTTCAGGGACTGGAATCTTTGCCTGTAGGTCTCTCCTGAGATGTTGTATCTTTTCAGGATTTCATTTTTCATAAGGTCATAGTTTTCTGACTGTGCAGTGTCCATACTGCTGTATGCAAGTTGGGCTTTACCTGTCAGGTAGGGTACCAGTCTGATTGTCCATTGCTACTTTGGCCATTGGCAGGCTGTGGCAACTCTTTCAAAAGTCATCAGGTATGCCTCAATATCATCCAAGGGACACAACTTTGTAAGTTTAATGTCTTTTAAGTTGCTTGTACCCTGTTGTTCTGCTGGACCAGTGCCAGACCCTTCTGCTTTGATAGCTTGCAAGGCATCCAACCAGCGCTACTCCTGTCACTGCATCTCATCTTTTCTTTGTTGCTCCTATCACTGCATCTCTTCTCTTTCTCTGTCTCTTTGTTGTATGGCCCACCATTTGAGAAAGTCCGTCAAGCTTTTAGGTTCTGTCACTGCCTGTTCTTTTTCCATAACATGTGCTGGCTGTACAATCTCAACTTGGACTTCTGCTATTATTGTTGCCATTTGCTGGATGCTATGGTAACTTGAGTCCTTCAAATGTCTCAATTCCTGTAAGATCATGAAGTCTGGCATGTTATCAAAGAGACCATCTGTTGCAGTAAGAATAATGTCACCCACTTTCACATCAAACATGGTATCTTCTGGGGACTCAGGGCTGTCACTCAGAATGTTCCCCTGGGCTTCAGATGGGGCAATGGCCATCTGAAACACAGTGTTGAAGTAGTGCTGCTGTTCATCCAATCAGTGAATAATTCTACCATCTCAAATAATGAGAAATCCAGAATCTCCCAGATCTGTAGTGTGTAAACTATGTTTCTGTCGGTCTAAGACCACCAGGCACACTGTACTGCTCCCTAATAATGGAACCTTGTTCTGCAGCATCTCATCATAACTGGCTGTTAGCACCCCCGCAGAGCTGCTGGGTACAAAACATCCTTCTTGCACTAGTCATTCACATGCGCGCACATTAAGTTAGTGGAAAATTGTGATAGAGCAACACCATAATCTTGCCATCCTCCTACTCCATCAGCAACCCCAAGAATGTTAGCCAGCCAGAGGGTTGCGAGGAAACATGCATCATCCCCAAAGCACATGCCCTTCCTGACTATGCTGCCCAGCTTGTTCGGGTCATTCCCAAAGCCACAGCTGACCATCACCAGTCAGAATTCCTGGGACTCCAAGCTTTGCTGGAGGGATGTCCCCAGCCCCAGGGTGGCCCATGCCAGCAAACTGATGCAAGCCAGCTCCGACTGCATCCTCTGACCTTTCACTGGCCCCAGACACTGCCCACTTGCAATCCATGCATCCTGCCTATAAACTCTGGTATTTGTCCTTCTTAGCCATTTCCAGGTGTCACTAATGGATTAGGAGGTCCTCCCAGTGACAGCTCCGCATTTTCAGTGGGAGCTTCCACCACTAACCTGAGGGGTGAGCTTGGTGTTGTCAAGTGACATCAGCCCGCATGTGACTTTCAGGTGTCCCAGTGGGCGCACAACCCCAGAGTGTCAAGAGGTCAACTGCCAACTAACGGCACTGTACAGTCCCCTGCAATCCACTGCTCCAGTACCAAAAGACAAGTGTGGGTTGCCATTCTCCTGGTAACCACTTCTGGACTTGCTGCTGCAGAATCCATACCTTTCTCTATGCTTTCTGGTACTAAGTCCAGTACCCACACACAAAACTCCTGGCTTAGAGTATGCACAGTGTAAATCCCACTTCAAACACCATCTGTCATCCATGCACAGGTCAGGAAGTATTGGAAAAACCAAGAGCAGTTGTAGAATTTGCAAAAAGTGTTTATTAGTACTAGCAGTAACATAAAAAAAAAACTTGTTCAGTATAACTATTTACAGAGACAAAATAAACAGAGAAGATCCATCTGAGTTTTCCTTCAATCTCTGTGTCTCTCAAAACACTGTAGCTCTGTCTCTTAAAAGTCTTTGAAACCCCCTTCTTAGCAAGCATCCTGTTTTTTTTTTCCTAAAATGTTCTTGTAAGTTTCAGGCAGGTGCAGCAAGAACACAATGTCCCAGAACTGAGGCCCCTTTTCCACAGCTTCTGAAAAAGGGCTTAAAAACTGCTCTCAGGTTAACCCCTTGAGTTCCCAATAGCTTTTTGCAATCATCTCAAACTATAATTATATACACTGCAACAGTAACACTATATAATTTCTAAACAAAGGGATCCCAATATCAGTTACACTTCCACATATTGATTTGCATATATTTTATACCAGCAGATATGCAAGGGAGAAAAAAAGACAGCAAGGCAAGATGTAGAGACAGTGAGAGGCAAAGAACTGCAAGACTGTTGGGGTGATCAAATCCTAGGTCTCACGGGAAAATGTGGTTGCACAATCAGATAGACAAGAGACAGGAAAGGAAAGAACAGAACAGATTCCTGCATTCAAACTCTCCATAACAACTGTCACAATCATAACAATATGAGTAATGTTTTCTGCTAGCAACAAGAGTGTATTTATGATGTTACATAGAAACATAGAAGTTGACGGCAGATAAGGACCGCAAGGCCCATCCAGTCTGCCCATTTCTTTTTCTACCTTATAAATGTGCCTTCGGCCTTTGCTCTGTCAGTGACAGCAGCAGAAAACAGGAAGTTGTTATCCCTCTGTACAGACAGTTGGTGAGACCCCATCTGGAGTATTGTGTCCAGTTCTGGAGACCCCATCTCTGCAAGGACATAGACAGGATAGAGGCAGTCCAGAGGAGGGCAACTAAAATGGTGCAGGGTCTGCAAGAGAAGCCGTATAAGGAAAGACTAAAGGAGCTTAATATGTATACCCTTGAGGAAAGAAGGGAGAGGGGGGACATGATAGAAACTTTTAAGTACCTCAGTGGAATCAACAAAGTCCAAGAGGGTAGCATCTTTCAGAAAAAGAGACGTGCGAGAACAAGGGGACACAATTTAAAGATAGAGAGAGGGCAGTTCAGAGGCAATGTGAGGAAGTATTATTTCACACAGAGGGTAGTGGATGCATGGAACAGCCTTCCTGAGGAGGTTGTGGGGTCTAAAACTGTGGGAGAATTCAAGAATGCATGGGACAGACATAAGGCAATTCTTGTGGGGGGTAGGAAGAAATAAGCTGTTGGTTAACTAGGATCTGCGGCCTATCCTGTAGGTAGGGAAATGGGCTGACTAGATGGGCCAAGCGGTCCTTATCCACCATCAAAGTCTATGTTTCTATGTTTCTGCCCCGACCCCCAGGTGTTGCCTTTTGGGCAGATCATAGAGGCTGGCTAGTGACTGAATCAGTGTCCTATTGTGGAAAAGATAGCTGATCCATCTCTGCATGGGGACTAAAGTGGTTAACCAACACAAGCCCAAGATTCTCACCACCAACTGGGAACACTGCATAGCACCCTCCCCCCACCTACTGCCATCCCTCCACCTGGGCTAGATGGCTACTGTGGGAGAGGGGGTAAGCAGGTATCTGCAGGCACCTAACAGGTGATTTTTGTCCTGTGCTGCACCAAGATCTGCATTGAGTGCTGCCAGTCTCCTAAAGAGGGGGCATACATTGTGCTTCCAGAACAAAGCCTGAAAGATGGCCACCCCACAATCCCTGCAGCTAATTACATCCCCTTCCCAAGCCCTTGAACTGCATGTGTTAAGCTTGTGCTTTCTCAGATGAGTCCACAGAAGTGTCTGTTAGTGAGTCCTACCCACAGAGAATGTTACTTCAGAGGGATCCCAGGTAGGTGTTTTAGTGCTCTTGAAACAAGCAGCAGTCCTTGTGAAACCTCTTAACTTAGCTACATAGATTCTTATCCTAGTTAGGCTTTTTGTGCCCAAGCAGTAAGCAATTGTTTCTGTGAAGCCACTTTGCTTATCAACACAGAGCCCTAGTCCAGTTTGTTTTTTTTATGCCCAAAACAGCAAACAGCTTAGCCCCTTAACTTAATCCCAAATGGAACCCTTCCCCTGTTTTTTTAGTGCCCAAGCAGCAGAAAACAGTATTTCCTCCTAAGCCCCTCAACATAAACCCAACAGAGCTCTACCCCATTAAGTTTTTTTTAGTGCTCAAGCAACAAAAAGTATTTACTGCTAAGACCCTTAACTTAATCCCAGTTAAGCCCTACCCTGTTATATCTTACTTTACAATATTGCATGAGTGACTACATAAATTATTCTTTACATTTTGGCTGACATTGTAATTACATTTACAGTTAACTAGGTGTTACACTTGTGGTGCAGTATCTCCTGCTGAATGCCACCCAACGCTGACACTCCCAAGTGTGATGTGCCTATGATCTGGCCCTCTTGTAGGCAAGAATTGAAGTAAAGGAATACCCTCTTCCAGGTTGCCTGTTTCTTTTTACCTTGCCAATGCTTCTATCATGCAGCTTGATACTGGTACTTGCTGGTACAGTGCTGTACTTCTCTAATGCCACTGCCCTTTCCAGTGATACCAGATATCTCTCATTTGTAATCTTGTCCATGGCACCACCACAGTGGTAGATGCTTTGTACAGTAGTGTACAAACCTCAACAATTCCTGTGCAGTGCTTTTCTGACCTGACTGGAACGTGTTTGACACTGAAGCAGGGCTGCTGCCTTAAATTGCAGAGGGAGGAAAGCTTTCCCTAGTTCTGCTTTCAACTCTGCACCTATAAATTCCAGGATCTCTCCGGGTACCAGCTGAGACTATTCTAAGTTAAGAAGGAAAACTCATCTCTGCAGGGTGTTCTTAACTGTTTTAACTGAGCAAATGTCATCCTCTTGTGTTTTTCCACACACTGGCCAGTCACCTTGGTAAGGAAGCACCACTGCTCACTGCCTGCACAGTTAAGCTGCCACCACTAACAAACACTTGTGAACAATTTGGGAGCTGTGGTCAGACCCCAAAGCAAGGCTTTGAACTGGCACTGAGCATGCCCTACTCTGAAACCCAAATACTTTCTGTGGCAGGGTTTGCTGTGGAAATATCCATCCCTTAAATCCAATGACCCTAGTCAATCCCCTCATTACTAGGAGGGAATCGTTATTTGCAGAATGGTCTTTCTGACCATCTCCTTTTTCCTAGGCCTGATCAGTGCAGATTCAGAATGGGTCACCAGTCCCCATTTTTCTTCAGAGTGAGAAAGTACCTGAAGAAGAAGCCTTTCCTACCTGGGAAAGAATAATCCTCTACACAGCATTTAACTCAAACAACTTTCTCACCTTCATTTTCAGTATCAGTCTTTGCTAATACGCCTAAGCTGGAAACACTAAACACTGAATCTGCTTAACTTTGGAATCTTACAAATTGAAGGATTAAGTTGTGTTTTATTGCCTCCAAAATCAATGTATGTGTGATATTTTTTCCACAACTTGAGGTTCTAAGACAGGTGTTTTCCTGCAAGTAGTGGGCCTATGGCTACATGGTCAAAACTGTCAGGGTTTGGGCTTTACCTGGGATAGAGAAGATAAGATAGATAGTTGCATGGCTCCCTTTCTACTGTTGCCTCTCTAAACTGTGTATTTATTGTGCCCAGAGGGTCTCCTGTAATAAGCCCATCCATACCTCCCCTTCTATAGGACTTGCAATGTAATGAGGACCTCTCTTTCTTAGTCAAATGTTTAAAAGCTGCTTTTTGTTCATAAACTGTTTTCATGTATATGAATGTTTTGTCACCAGATAAGGTGGTAGCTTCAAAGGGGAAATCAATTGCTTTGTTTTGCATGCCCTGTGACAACTCAGTTGTTCTGAGCCATGCAACACTCTTTGAGGACACTGAAATTGCTAGAACCATATTGTGGAGGTACAGTTGCAGTCACAGACACGGTCAAATATTTCTTGAAATTTTTGTGACATTTCTGAAGAAATTCCCTGACTGCCTGCAGTACCACTATGGGCCACCAGAGAGAATCTCTTTAGATATATTGCAACATATCTGGAAATATCTGAATATATCTATGGCTGCAACTGCAGTATCAGTCACAACAACTGTCATCTGAAATTTAAGCTATAATATACAAGAGGATGTGTGTCATGCTTGGATAACGTCATGCCTCGGGTGATTGGGCACGATAATGAAGGCCAAGTGTGTCCAATGCTTGGGAAGTGATGTTCATACATGACTCACACCTTGGAGTGCATTATTGCTATTATACAATGGCTCATTTTGTTGACAAAAAAGGAAATAAAGACTTTTATTCTTTTTTCATTTTTACATGTGGAGGTATATTTATGGAAAAATAGTGCACAATATGTGCTTTTTGCCACTATCTGGTGCTGCTTCTTGATTCTGCCTCCGTCTCTTGAATCCTCATTACTGGCAGGGCTTATGTGTGTTTTTGCTGAGAACTCCCACCCACCCACTCCTCTCGACAGCATTACCAACAATTTCTTAGAGAGTATTTTGTAGAGGTTTTTTTATTAAAAGTTGTTAGCACAGCTGTAAGCATTGCAGCCATTTCTCTCAGGGAGCCAAGCAGTTCCACCCCTACCCCCCGCCGTGTCCCAGTTCCACTGACTCTCACTCATATTCCAGTGTTGGTAATCCACTGTTTCTATCTGGTACTGTCATGTTTATACCAAGAGAATGCATCTGAAGCCATCAAGTTTCTGAACAGCTGAGTTTTGAAGCCGACAATCTCTACTGAGTGTTACTGAATGCAAGGGATCATGGGATGCCTGAGATTGGAAGATGCTTTTAGAAGTGGAGAGATGAGATCAGAAGATGCTTTTACAGTTGTAGAGGTGTGTTTTATTTTACGTGTGCTACCAAAGAAGGGCTTTTGTTATTAAAACTGTTGCTGATTTGCTTGAAGGCAGATGCCGACAATACTCCATAGAGTGAGTGGTTGGGGAAAACAGACAGCTGCATGCTGTTATTTTCATGAAGCGCTCACTTGCCACTCTGTTTTTAAATCATGTCAAACAAAGAAAACAAAAGAAAAGGAAAGGAAATAATTGTACAAGTTGTGTTCCTGCAGCTTACTGCATGCATTTTTTTAACAATGACCAGAGGGAAATGGGGGGAATGAGGGCACAGTGATTTGTTTTATTTTTGGTGTGGTCAAGTGCACCGGTCCTCCATAGAGTGATGTTTTGCTCAGATAACATTACTTGTGAAAGTGGGAAATGACGAATCAGATGGTAGGAGATTTTCTTGCTATTTTATAATAAGTCTTGTAACAAGGCTCAGAAGCAGAGTGATCTTGGATTGGGCAAAACAAGTCAGCTGACAATGGATTAATTCTCAGTTCATCCATGGTTGCCCTCCAAAGTGAGCGCTGATTAGTCATATCAGGAGCGTGCTCAAGAGTTTCACTCCAAAACTCACACAAACTATACCGCTTTTTATAGACTTCTACTCCTCTCCACAAATACAGAACTGTTTCTCTTTTCTTTTGTTTGGCAGCACTAATGGCTGCACAGATGCATGCTTACTTTAATTAACAGCACTGCCCAGTCATGCTACATTGTTGGCTGGCTTCTGTCAGTTTTTAGCAAGTGGATCTGCCTTCCTCCATTACCCACAGTAAAATCAGAAAGCAGCAAGCACACAACATTGCAGTACCTTGTTTCAGCAGCTACAGTGACATTTGTGAGCAGGACACTACTACTGTCATGAGATTGCAATGTCACTGCTGATCGTGTGCCACTTCACAAATAAAAAAAAAGAAAGAAAGAAAAACACACAGTCAGTCAATCACGGCAGACTGCTTGAGGGTAAGTGAAATGGACTGTACTTGGGGTGGGGTCAGAGAGGGAGAAGGGGTGTTTGCACTGTGTCCTGGGTGGGCAGCAGTATCCAGAGCAGCAGGTAGTGGGGAGGACCGGAGGAGTGTTGTGTCCTGGGGCAAGGCTATCTGGAGTGCTTGTGTGTGTTTATCCACTCAATGACACAGAGAAAGAGAGAGTAAGTGAGAGACAGAGAAATGGTGCAGCCCACCTGTGCAGGAGAGAGAGAGACTGACCGAGAGGCATGCAAGTGAAAGTCAGCACACAGTCCCCCACTCAGCTCACTGAGGCATATCCTCACGTGCAAGTCACGTGCAGAAGTCAGCACTGTTGTGCTGTGAGGGCTCATACTTGCCATGTTACAAGAACATTAACCCACTCAACAGCATGGGTCTACTGTAGAATTAACCCATGCCTGTGTGGTTGGAGGCACTCAGCCTGTGACCACATGCCCCAACCCCCCCCCTCCACCAGGCATGGATTAATTCTCCAGCAGACCCATGATGTCTCACGGGTTAATGCTTACATATCTTCTGGAGTTATAATCAGAAGGTGTTGCTGAGAATTTTACTTTTGCATTCTCACAAGCAGCTGCCTAAATGTCTTCCCTTAGGGTTAAGGTGAGGATAAAGGAACTCAGAGCATTCCCTAGTTACCACCGTTTTTTCAATCTTCCTTCTGTGGCAAAAAAGGTTAAAGGCCTAGCAAGAACCTTTTTAGTGGCATTCTGAAAAACCTAATGGATTAGAATGAATATTATTTTTTAGTCAAGGTCGGACCCAACATACTCATAAATTATGCTTCCATTATGCCCACTTCTGTCTCAGTGAATGATTGATTCAGCATACTGTACCAGCCATTTAATTCACTATACATTAGGGGATGAATAGTCTTCATTCTGCTAGAGTGGGCAACCATTTTCTCCTTAGCAGTATTCTCTGAGGAAATCAGCTCCCCCTCTTCCATCTAAAATGTCTCCTCAGGAGGGATACTACTGCAGGTGGGGAATCAGAGGCAGGCTTTTGAAAGCTTTGTATTGTTTTGAAAATTGTCACATTTGCATAATGTCCTTGTGGAAGAGTATATTTTGGAGTGGCCATTAAGGTGTGCCAAGAAATGCTATAGGAAATGAAGCTAAGGTAAAGACTTGAGAATTTAACCAAAGACGGGAAAAGAAGTTACAAGAAAAAATGTATTAAAGGAATGAAATGCATATGTAATTACAGATACAATACAGCTACACAAACAAAGATTGGAAAAGGAAAAAAAAACAATCAAAGTACAAGGTATGAAAAAGTATTTATGAAATGCAGTGAAAGCTGCTAATAACACTTTGATATTAACAACACAAAAAACAGCAAAAGAACACATTTGCAATACACATGGTATCAAGAATAAATACTAAAACAAAGGTCCTGGGAAGAAAAATAAAGTAGCAAACTGTAGCTTATCCACACAAGACAATAAATAAAAAAATGTAAAAAAGAAATGCTTTTCCTTTCCAGAAAACTGTAACAAGTGGGAACTAAAGAATGAATATGGTGAAGGACTAAAAATATGATTTGAATTGAATTCATTAGCAAAACAAGTTCCCAGTGAAGGGGCAGGTCAGGTTTATTCAGCAGCAGTGAAAATATACACAGCACTTGAAACTAAGGTGGTGGTAGCACTCTGAGAACAAAAGTAATATCTATAGCTGTAGGCTGAAATGTATATTTTCTTTCATTTTAGGTTTGAAATTCCAACACAAGTGAAGTAAAAACTTAAAAGACCTGCTCTGTATACATACTATACAGATGGAGTGAAAATCTCTGGTAATTTACAATAACTACTCCATGATGAATATGTGATATATGTGAATATAGTATATGAAATAATGTGATAGGTAACAAAATATTATTGAAAATGTTGCATATGTTAGCTTTTGAAAAATCACTATCTAAAGTGTGAAACATCAGGGCAAAATAATTATTTTTGTTCAAGAGAAAATCAAGATTGTGTTCTTTAAGGAATACAACTGACCCTTGCACTAATCATTTTTTCATTGAATTAACTCTCTGGGGACACACTACAATCAACACAGACCATTTCTCTTGGATTAGCTCTTTTTTTGAACACTAGACTTTACCACCTTGACGGCAGGTGGTTTATCCATGGACATTGGTCAGACACTTTGAAAAGTGACATATGGACTAAGAACTTTGTACTGCAAGGCAACACCAGCATGTAAGAAATATATGGTGTAAATTATTATGAAACAGGATAATTCAGCAAGAGCCATTATGAATAAGGAAGGCCCTGGAATGGCAGCTCTCCAGGACATGGGGGAAAGTGTCCCACAATCCATGCACTACGTTACCTACTCAGAGGATGTAAGAACAAAGCTATTTCAAATTATGAGGGGGAAAATGGATCTCTGAAACTAGATGGGTGACACAAATAGAAGTGTAGCACAGAAAGTAGAAAATCTTATATTCAAAAACTGTCGCCTAGAGTGGCATAGCCTGTCACTCACACAATATCTAGGGCCAGATTCTCAAATGGTTATGCATGGCACAAAGTGACTTGCACCAGCAAGAATGGTGCAAGTAGCACTTTGCGCCTCGAGTTGTGGCATGCGGGATTCTGCAAAGCAGCCTGCAACATGTCATAGGCTGCTTGCACCAAAGTGGAATTATGCCACCATTTGCGACATAAACCTCCTGTGACATGGCATAAGGGGGTGTATGGCAGCAGTTGTGCCTTATTCTGGAAGGGCGACTGCCACATCCCCTTATTTGGGATTCTACAACAACTCCCAGGGAACATCCATCAAAGTTTATTTGCCCACTATTAGCTGGTGTAAGTGTACTTTGCATCCACTGGGGGTTGTGCCAATCTGCCGCCAGCCCATTCCCCAGGTCATGTAGCCACCCCTCCATGCCCAGCTCTCCAATGGTAAAATGCCCCACAGGGCTATCAGAACCCCCCAGCTCTGAACCCCCAAGAAGGTAATAATTAGCCCTCCACAGCCCAGATCCCCCATAATAGTACTAGTCGTTAACAGCCCCTGATCCTTATACACAGCTGGATAAAATCCTTTCAGCCCTGAGCAATATTTTGTACCTGTAGTAGTGTATGTCAGCCACAAAAGTAAAAATAAATATAACAAAACACATTTCATAGTCCAAGATATCCCTAGTAGTCTTTTACTTTCATGGCTGACATACTACCCCTGTGGGGTCCAGAATCTGTATCGGGGCTGGGAGGAGGGATTTTACTAATATTATAGAGGATCAGGGCTGAGAGGCAGGCTATCAATATTATGGGGGATCAGGGCTGGGGGGTATTACTATTATGGGGATTAGGGCTTGGGGGAGTCCGATAGTCCTGCAGGGCTTTTATACTTATTACTTGGGGATCAGGGCTTGGGGGAGTGCTTGTGCTGACATAGCTGCAGGCTTGTGGCAACCTGTACAGATACACCCTCCATCTGGCATACCATTCAGGTTTGTGCAAGTCGCAGGACTTAGCCGTGGGGACCCTGCCTGATAAGAGAATTGGGAACATGGTCCTTGGTGCAATGGCATTTGGTGCAAATGGCCTTTGGCATAACTTGCGCCAGCCCTTCTAGAATAGGGCCCCTACAGTATGGCAGGATACCACGGGGATTAAGAATGTTCATAGAACCTAATACGGGTGTTAACATGGCTAAGCTTATGTACAACTGGGATGGGATTCTCAACAGAGCATCATGATATTTTATGTATGCTTTAAATGAAGCTATAATTGAAGAAAGAACTAATTTAGAAAATGACATTCAACTCACTCAGGAAGCACTGCAAATAGAACTAGAGGAAGGAGAATTTAAAGTAAATTTAGAAAAAAATAAAAGCAAAACTTAATGAGTGTGAAGAAAAACTAAAGCAACAAAAAATAAACACATTTCAAAGAGATACAAATGATTATAGGAACAAAAGAGTATATACATATAAAAAAGTCCAAAGGAGAAGAACAGGTAACCAACAGGGACAATATTCTAACATAAGCACAGACAGTGACAGTAGTTATATGAGGGATGACAACATTGGAGAGTCACATGATGCAACTGAAGCAGCCCAAAGACAGGATCTGCAACAGCCCAGTACCACAGGGAACACTGAAACAGCCACAATATATCTTTTAAGGGACCACCATGGGGGATCAGGGGGAATGGGAACCTTCAGGGGTGGAGGAGATGGATACGGGGGGGGGGGGCCAGAACAGGAGCAGCAGGTGGCAGGTCAGCAGGAGGGAGCGGGGCTACAACCAACCAGTGAGAGGATACCTATATTCAATCTAAGTAACAGAATTTTAACCACAGTCAAAACACTTGTATTAGAGGTCACGTGATGTCAGCTTGCTGAATGGTAGCAGGGGCTTAGAGCTCTCTCCCCCGGTCGTCCTAGCTGCCAGAATTCACGACCATAACGCTACTAATCTGCCTAATTTGCTGTGTGTGGGCTGCCTAAACTATGTCTGCCAATCTTAGCGGCTGCTTTCGGGGGAGTCCTTCGAGATACGGAAGGATGGAGGTGGATAAGAAACAGGCCGCGATTAAGCACACGCCATCTGCAACTCCAGAGAAGCTCCCCAAGAAACCACATAACCAAGGGGGCGTAACGCTGGATAAAGTCGGAGAGAAGTCCTAGCCGTCTGGCCTCCTTACGGAGGATAAATTTATGCAGGAGCTGTCCCCGCTGAAAGACATTCTCCACGATATTACTAAAGAGCTGAAATCTCTGCTGGGGGACCTTTCCTCCCTAACTACAAGAGTATCGGATGTTGAAGCTAGAGCTTTCTCCCTGGAGCAATGGAGGGCGAACGCTGACTCGGGGATAGCGGGCCTGGTACAGCAGGTCAAAAAACTCCAACTGAAGACCGAAGATTTAGAAGGCTGCAGTCACCGAAATAACCTGTTGATCCTGGGCCTGCCGGAATCAGAAGAGGGTCCAGATCTAATTGCCTTTCTGCAGCGTCTCCTGCTTAACGTTGTGGGCCCTTCACCGCTTAGTCAGAGCTACCATATCGAGCGGGCGCACAGATCATTGAGGCCTAAGCCCCCACCCGGTTCCCCCCCACGACCGATAATAATGAAATTTTTGAGTTATGTCGAGAGGCAATATGTTTTTGACAAGTCCCGAGATCTACAATTGATCATATGGGGGACGACCAAACTGCGTATCGCCCAGGACCTTCCTAAAGAAGTAAGGCTGAAAAGGGCCGCGTTCCATCCGGTCGTCCAGAAATTGATTGCTGCTTCCATACCGTTTAGGATGGTGTACCTGGCCACTCTCAAGATTACTATCGGCAGTGCTACATATAGCTTTGACTCTGTAGATGTGGCTTAGAAAGACCTTAGTGCCAAACTCCCTGACTTATTTAAATCAAATGGTTGAGTTGCTGAGAAAGGACATTGGGTGTTGGTATGATTTCTGGGCCAGGGTGGGGTGATGGTATGGCCCCAGTTTACTGCTCGCCCTTTTCTTCCCTAGTTAAAATATTCCTCAATTCCCTGGTTGTTTACCCTTCTGAGTGTATCCTGGTGTGTCCTACCTGCTGGAGCTGTCTTCAGGTCGCCGCACTGTGGGTAGCTCCTTTAGGGCCGAGCGGTGAGGAGGTCTGGGCGGTGAGGGTGGGACTGCCGGTTCTTCTTTCTCTTTCCCGGAACTCATTGCAGGGGGCGGTGTTTCCCCGAGGTGCTGGTTCTAGTTGTCGGACCTGTTTGGTCCGATTGTTAATATTGCCCCGAAACAATGCGATGTGATCGTGGACAACGTCTCCTGCTATGAGGCCCACTATGCTTAATTGGGTTCCTTCTTTCCTGCAGTTTCAGGGGTGAGTAACAGCCCTTTTATACAGTTGCTCTTTCCTCTTACTTATGCTTCTGAAGAGGAGGTCGGAGTTAATTGATATATGTCCTAGTTGGCTTATGGTTGGCGGTTGGGATGGGAGGGTCCATTGGAGCCTCTTTAAGCTCACGAGTAGCTGTATCGCGAGCCCAGATAAGGGGGATTGCTAGTTCAGCCCCTTATACAGGGTTTCTTGTTCTATCTTCAGGTGGATGGGGAAAAGGTGGTATTTCTGCTTTTATGGTTCAAGATTTCCCTTTATATGTAGGTCCCTGGGTGAGGGATTTTCTGGACTCAAGAGGGGTGGGTGCCTGGGTCTTAGACGTCTCCACTCTGGTTTCTGGGTTCGTGGACCCGCACCATTTTGTACATAGTTTGGGGGTTTGGGGTTGGGGGGAGGTTCTGGGGGGGGAGGGTTGGTTCGTCTATTCCAGTTTTTGCTACAGTGTATCTTAGGGATAGCTGGCCCTCTCAAGGTGAGGTTATCTTTACTAATTCATCAGGGGCTGGCTTGGGGGGAGGGGGTTTTGTGGTAGAGTGTGCTTTTCCTCATGTTGTGCCTTTTGGTTTTTAATGCCTGCCTTTTTTCTTATTTGGGTAATAAAATGGCTATTGGAGTTATAAAATGGCGTCATGGAATGTGTGGCTCAGAGAGAAGGTCAAACGAACTCAGGTGTTCAATCATTGTTTCTTGTTGCAATTAGATGTGTTATTCCTTCAAGAAACCCACTTACTTAATACTGAAGTTAAGTGGCTCTCGGTCCGGATTTTCCAGACGATGTGGCAAGTGGATTCAGCTCTTAGTAGAGAGTAGCTATACTCATTAAAAGCATGTCCCGCTTCTGAAGGACTCAGTGGTAGAGGACCCAGACGGGAGGTATGTGTTGGTCAAGGGCTCTATTAATGGGAACGCTGATAGTCCTGGGCTCAATCTATGGTCTTGTCGGGGTAATCCCGATTTTTCATGACCCTTGCGGACAAAATTAGTGCCTTGCTTCCTCACAGATAGCCCTGGGGAGATTGGAATGTCTCACTGCCGCAGTCTCTGGACAGGGATCCCAGGTCAACCGCCGGTCACTCCTATACAGAAGGCCTTGCAAGATTTCTCTGACATGCTAGGGCTGTGTGACCTGGCTGCTTTCCTATCCCACTCTCCGAGCTTTCATTCTTCTCTCAATCCCACAGGACATGGTCTAGGATAGACTATATTTTGATCAGTAAGACTCTTCTCCCAAGCCCTTCAATCTGATATAGAGCCGATAATCCTTTCTGATCACGCAATTGTTTGGATTAGAGTTTCTCAAGATCTGGATTTCCAACGGATACCACATGGAAGCTTAATACCCAAATGCTTAAGGATGCTTGATATAGTGGCGCAGATACGATCCCTAATCTCGCTCTTTTGGTGGATAACCTTGGATCTACCTCAAGGTTTGATATCATTTGGTGCTCTTTAAAATGTTATCTTAGAGGGAGCTGATTAAGTTAGCTTCAGCAAGAAAAAGGCCCGACAGGCGCGAGCACTTTCCTAATGAGTAAGATTAGGAGTTGGAAGCTGCCCAGTCTCCTGCCTTGCAGACATCCTCCTTAGAAGCCCTTCTGGCGGTCAAAAATGAATACACCGATCTTCTTAAAGAAAAGGCGGAATACTGTACTATGAAAACTCAAGCTAGGTACATTGGGCACGGTGAAAAATCCGGGAGGCTTTTAGCCTTAAGGCTTCGTGCCTTTGAGAGTTCTAGAATAATTCCGGCTCTGCAAACGTCCGGTGGTTCCATTAGAACTTCTCCCAAAGAGATTGTGCAGATCTTTGAGGACTATTACAGGGAGCTCTATGCTTCACCCGCAGCCCCAGCTTCTCCTTTAGATATTACAACATACTTGGCAGACGTGGATATTCCCCAACTCCTGCCGGCGCATAGGGAGGCATTGAATGCTCCTATTTCTCTCTCTGAAATGGAGAGCGTTATTGCTTCTATGACATCGGATAAGGCGCCTGGTCCGGACGGATTTCCTGCCAATTTTTACAAGGTTTTTTCTAAAGAATTGGCTCCAATGCTCCTTAAACTTTATGAATACCTCTTTCTCTCTCCAGATATAGACCCCACGCTCTTAGAAGCCACTATCATTCTGCTTCTTAAACCAGGTAAAGTGTCTACTGATCCTGCTAGTTACCGGCCTATATTGCTTCAGAACTACGACATGAAAATTCTTTCTAAAATCTTGGCCGAACGTATTAAGAAAGTCTGGACCCACCTTCTCAGCCCAGAACAGGTTGGCTTTGTGCACTCTCGATCCTCCTCAGATCACCTTAGGACTCTCTCCCATATCTCCCAATACGCACGTACGGTTCAATTTCCAATGGCTTTGGTATCGTTAGATGCTGAAAAGCCTTTGACTGGGTGGATTGGTCCTTTTCTGGGCAGTGATGACTAGGATGGGCTTCCCAGTTCCTTTCCTACAGTGGATCCAGACTCTTACAAATGTCCTTCGCCAGGATATATTGTAATGGGCTGATTTCCTCGTCGTTTCGTCTGTATACCGGTACTAGGCAGGGCTGCCCTCTTTCGCCTTTCTTATTTAATCTTTACCTGGAGCCCCTTATCATTAAACTTAAATCTTCTCCATTTATCAAAGGGTGCCCATTGCGTCAACGGGAACTGGTTCTTTCTGTGTACGCAGATGATATACTTCTGCATGTTGCTTACCCTGAAGATTCCCTTGGACACGCGTTGGAGGTTATTAAGCATTATGGGGCCCTCTCACAATATAAATTGAATATTGCGAAATAGGAGATTTTTCCGCTAAATACTTATACATATAAACATGATCTTGCCAGATTTGGCATGAGGTGGTCTCCCAGCTCAATTAAATATCTAGGGATTCATTTTTCAACAGATCCTTCCTTACTTAGGAAACTCAATCTAGATGATCTCAAAATCACATTCAACAAGACTTACAGCATTGGTCTGCCTCCCATCTCCCTTTGGGGCCGGATTAATATTATTAAAATGAATATCCTTCCTCGTATCTTCTACCCTTTAAACTTGTTAACTCTCTGGCTGCCTATCTCTTATTTGCAGCAGTTTCATATGATGTTCTCTAACTTTATCTGGAGAGGAAAGGGAGTTCGGCGCTCTTTCCTTAAGCTGTCTCTTCCCAAAGATAAGGGAGGTTTAAGGCTCCCTAATCTACTGTTCTATCATTGGGCCACTCATCTCGCTAAATTAAATCTTCTTCTCCGATTTGGCTTCAGATTGAAAAGTCGATTCTTATGGATTCGGGGGTTGACCCCCATGCTATTTTCTATACTCCCCTTTCCATACTTTCACAGCGGGTAACTGACCAAACCATTTTGTTGTCCCATAAGTCCTTCTCACAATGTATGCGCTTTGTTGGTATTTGTCCTGGTAAAGACTTAGGCCAGCCGGTTGTGCTTAACCCCAATATCAAGTTGGGCAACTCAATGATTACTCCCGGTGGCTGCCAAATTAACGAAACCAATCTTGAGAATTTCTAAGGACAAGAGTCTTCCTCCTCTGGGGATATTCTAGGTAATTATGCTATTCCCAATACCAAAATTTTCAAGGTTTACCAACTGAGACATCTAATGGCGGAGAAGTTTGGTATTCCCTATAGGGAGTCAGTAGTCCGCCCCTTCCTCTCTCAAATATCAACACTTGCTTCTAAACCTCATCCTATTTCATCAATATACTCCTTTCTTCTCAATTACAAATTTGCAAAACCTGCTGTGGGCTCTGCTATCTGGCTCTCTCTGCTTCCTGACTCTACGTTAAATTGTACCTGTATTTGGAAAGATGTTCATAGGTTTCATACCCAGGATAGACTAAGACTTACGCAATATTACATTGTGAATAACATGTATTATACCCCTAAGAAGCTATTTCAGCTTAAAAAACTTCCTCTTCCTCTCTGTTCCAGGTGTGGACAGAGGGAAGGAGATTCTCTACATATTTTTTGGAGCTGTGTCAAGGTTGCCCCTCTGTGATCCTCTATCAGAGATTCTTTAGATCCACTGTTAGGTCTCTCCGAATTCTTTGTTCCGGAAGTTTGTATTCTAGGGGATTATGTTAAAATAGGTAGTACTGGAGCGTAGATATCATATAAGCCATGGTGTCTATTGTGGTTAAAAACTGGTCCTTAAGCATTGGACTGATCAACTGAGCCTGTCCTATGCTGAGTGGTTGACCCAGCTTGCCTGTCTCAATGCGGAAAGATTGATAGATAGCTCGCGAACCGTATGGATCTGTTCCAAAGAAATGGGGTAAGTTGTACTCACTATACTTGCATTAGAGTCTTTGTGGCCTTCTCTGGTGCCTGCAGTGATTTTCTCTGTCCTTCTTATCTTGGTATTAGTATTTTTCATTGTTTGGGACTAGAATCTTTCAAAATAGCTATTGCACCTTATATGAAACCAGGCGTTATATATTTACTTTTACCTCAATTTGGGGGGTCGGAGGGAGGATGGGGGGGAGATTGTTGTTGTTTTTCCTTTTCTTTATGCTTGTGTTGTAACGAATACATTGTTGGTGTCATGTATTGTTGGCTGTGTATTTTTTTTTTGTTCTGATTTTGTTATTGGAAAATCAATAAACTTAAATTTCAAAAAAAAAACCCACTTGTATTAAAACTAGGTATCTCCTTCTCCCCATCACAGCCAACAAATTTATTTGAACTGGAAGCAGAGCTTCAAAGCTTTTTTAGATCAATAAGGCTTAAAACGGAGTTCAAAGATTCAGACACACCCGCAAGTTATGAACAACAAGTAAAATGAGCATTAAAAAACAAATATGACTACAATTCTTTGACAGGATGAAGTCAAGGGGTAGAGACATACTGTATGATAGTACAGAAAGAAATGCATAATCTTTTTGGGGAGAAAATAGTAACAAACCAAAGTATTCTAGCCTTAACCTAGACCAAAGAAAAGCCATCAAAAATCTTTCCAAAAGATGAAACAATAGTAACTGAACAGGCAGATAAAGGGGGAAGGATAGTGATGAACAGAGATCACTACAAAACAATGTGCATGGATCTACCCAATAATGAGATGAACTATAAACTACTACCAGGAGACTCAACAACCAAATACAAAAGAGAGGTAGCTTTTACCCTAGAATAATTTGAAAGTAATAGTTGGCTGTATCCATGGGAAATGACATTACTATTAAACAACAGTCCAAGGAAACCCATATTCTATGCAACTCCCAAAATTCACAAAAATAGCACCCACCCACCAGGCAGGCCAATTGTGCCTGCCATTGACTCTCTGTTTGAACCCATATCTCAACTTAAGAATTTCCATCTACAACCCATAATAGAAAGCAAACACACCTATGTGAAAGACACAGGAGACATGAATAAATAAACTACAAACTCTATCAGAACAAGGAATGAATCCAGAGGACTATCTTGTGACTATAGATGTCAAGGATTTATATACTTCAATACCTCATATTGAAGGCTTAGAAACAATGTGAAAATTTTAAGATTCTAGGGCAACAGATGCAAGACTAAAGACTATAGTTTTACAAGAGCTAGCAAAAATAATATTAACAAAGAATTACTTTGAATTCAATCAAAAATACTATCTGCAAACTCGAGGGACAGCAATGGGCAGTACAATGACCCCTGCCTATGCAAACTCCTGTATGTACAATTTTGAGACCAACTGTGCACTAAATCAGACATTTAACCCATATTTCGAATCCATAAAAATATAGTATCGTTATACTGCCAACATATTTTTTGTATCGCCAGACACTTCAGAAAAACGGGAAGATTTCCACCAATTCTTGGATGGAATTAACATTAATATCAAATTTGTAATACAATATAGCCAAAATTGTACACCTTACTTAGACTAGAAAATCAAGAAAGGTACAGCGATAGAAACAAATTTATATAGAAAAGAAATAGACCAAAACTCTTTATTGCATGCCAAACATTTTCATGAACTGAAATTTAAAAAGGTAACTCTTTATTTTAAGTGTCCTTAACTACACTGTAACTACTATGTAACTATGCTGTAACTGCACTGTAACTGTGTAGTTACATGTAGCTACTATGTAGCTGTTAACTAGGTTCACATTTGCATGTTGTGTAGTTACACAACTGGCATACATGTGCAACTACTTCTGTCTCCCTTTCGGCACAAATCAATTCATTCTAACAAGTGTAACTACACATGTAATAGCTGTTGCAAAGTGTAACAGAAAATCTATTGTGCAACTACCACTCTTTTTCTTCTGGTATTATGTTATGTGTTCTAATAAGGGCAACTACACATGTAATAGCTACAGTATTGCAAACTGTAACAGCACATCTATTGGCATTATTAAATCTGTTCTTACAAGTGTAACTACATATAAATGCAGGTCTTGTGCACTGTTTCAACTGTCTGTGTCTAGCTGACATTTATTTAAAAGGTAATCACACAGAAAAATGTTAAAGTGTATTCAGAATGGGAACTAAAATATGAATGCCATGCAATTTCAGTCTGCTACAGTTAAATGGTTAGTAGTTACACAATAGATGTGCTGTTACAATTTGTAATACTGTAGCTATTACATGTGTAGTTGCCCTTATTAGAACAAATAAAGTGTTACCCTTTTAAACAGGAAAGTGTAGAAAAAATGAGGGGGGATCTGAAGAGGCTATAAAATGGTCCAAGGAATGGCAGTTGGGTTTCAAAAAAAAGCAAGATTATGCACCAAAGGAGAGGGAATCCTTGGGATGAGTATGAACTAGAAGGGGTAACACTGGAGGCCACCACAGAGGAAAGGGATCTAGGGATCATCATAGAAGATAACATCAAAGTGGCTAAACAGTGAGAAGAAGCAGTTGGAAAATGTTAGGGTGCATAGGGAGGGGAATAACAAACAGAAGGAGGGAAGTGGTGATGCCATTGTACAACTCCCTAGTAAGGCCTCATCTGGAGTACTGTGTTCGGTTCTGGAAGCCCCATCTCAAAAAAGAAATAGACAGGATGGAGACAGTACAGAGGAGGGCAACAAAAGTAGTGTCAGGGATGCAGCATAAGTCGTATCAGGAGAGACTCAGAGCTCTAAATATATACTCCCTGGAGGAAAGGAGAGAGTGATGGGGGGACATGATAGAGACCTTCAGATTTCTAAATGGGATCAACAGGGTACCAGAGGAGAGCATCTTTCACATGAAGGGAAATAGCAGAACAAGGGGACTCAGCATGAGACTAAAAGGTGGAAAACTTAGAGGGAACTTGAGGAAATTCTACTTCACTGAAAGGGTGGTGGAGATATGGAACAGTCTCCCCCAGAAAGTGGTGGGGGTGGTCACAGTTCAGGGATTAAAGAATGTGCGTGATAGGCACATGGAAACTATCAAGCTAGGGTGAAGGGGGGGGCGCTTGTAGCATCTAAGGTACCTTAAGCATTAGAAAGAGGGATAGGGCAGACTGAATGGGCCACAAGGCCCTGATCTGCCGACAACATCTATGTATTTATGTATCTAAATGCACTGACTGGCAACTCTTTAGATGATGTTCCATGTCTGTATTCCAGTTTTTCATGAATGTACAGGTTAGTAAACATGCAGTCTTATACTGTGAATTGATATGCAACTGTACACAAAAATATTTTATTTGCATAATTACTAACTGGCACTATAACAATATTGGGACTAAGAAAAAATGGTACTGTTTTCATAGTTAATGCCTAGGTAATGTGTATTTGCAGCTGCACGCATTTACATTTACTAAATCATAGTACTGTAACTGTGATGTAAGTTCTCATTCAGAAGTCACTCCCTTATGAACTTACTGCATATTAAACATGCTATCTAATATTGGACCCTATTCGCACAGGTGACAGGGAATGTGTCAAAAGTGCATTCCCAGGCCTGGTGATCAATAGCAGCCATCCAATCAGACAGACTGACCAGGAGCAGGCTGAATCCTGCACTGTGTGTGGAGTGGAGAATTGTGATCCTCCCATTACTGCTGTTTTCCAGTACGGGGACCTACTAGTCTGCCCATGTTTACCTTTGTCTCCAGCCCCCATGGTATAGTCAGAGGGCTGGGGTAGTTTGTTGTGAAGGATGGTGCCATGGTCACCACACCATTCACCCAGTGAGAAGGGCATTTAATAGCTAAGGAAGGATCCCTACCTGTGTATCTAATGCCACCCACCACCACTCCACAGAGCAGATCGGTGATAAAGAGGTCAACATGTTCCTGTGACACACACCCTAAGGAAGGCCTTATCGCCGAATCGCAGGGGTCTTTATGTGTGGCTTGTTTACTGCCATTAAATGTGCACTTGCATTTTGATCATTTTGTTGGCTCTTATTTCTGTCTGGAGTGCTGATTATCTGGACTTTTTCTGCTACTTTGGCGTTAGCTGCTCCCCGTCAGCACCCGTGCCCAGTGGTGGCGCAGCGTACTTTTGGATTTTTCAGCGATAAAGCATGGTATGTAGCCATGCCCCACCCCCAGCCACCCACCTGTGTAGTAGCAGGACAGGGGTGTGGGTGTCGAAGAGGTGAGGTTACAAGCCAATAAGTAATTATGTAAATGATTTTTATTGTATAAGTAAATAATGTAGTTGTATAGTAATTAACAATATTAGATTGCATGTTTATTAGGCAGTAAGTGCACACGGGAATGATTTCTGAAGGAAAACATACATCAGAATTACAGCATTGACATTCATTGTAAGTGTATAGTAGTTACACCCTTCTTATGCTTTATTTTAAGTGTCAGTTTTTGCATACTTACCTTGCAAAAACATGTTAGTTAGGAATTAACTGAAGAAACAATGCCACTGAAGCAGCATATTCCTCAGTAACTACTGCACTGTTACACCCTTCTTCTTACACTTTAGGTGTCAGTTTATGCACACTTACTTTGTAAATGCATGTTAATTAGTCATTAGATGTGGAAATAATGTCACAGAAGTATTGTATTCCTTAGTAACTACAGTACTGTTAAAAGCCAATAAGTAATTATGTAAATTAATGATTTTTATTGTACAGCAATTTACAATATTAGACTGCATGTTTATTTTTAGTTTTTTTGTTTTTTTAGTCGCACAGTATACAAGTAGTGGCTCTGAGATTCAAACTCAGCTCTCCAGGTTTGCATGTCGGTGCTTTTAACCACTATGCTATACCACAGTAAATTCATGAGGGAATGATTTCTGAAGGATAGTTTTAAGTAAAGAAACATAGAAACATAGACTTTGACAGCAGATAAGGACCGCTTGGCTCACCTAGTCTGCCCATTTCCCTACCTACTGGATAGGCTGCAGATACTAGTTAATCAACAGCCTATTTCTTCCTACCCCCAACAAGAATTGCCTTGTGTCTGTCCCATGTATTCTTGAATTCTCCCACAGTTTTAGACCCCACAACCTCCTCGGGAAGGTGGTTCCATTCGTCCACCACCCTCTTTGTGAAAAAATACTTCCTCACATTGCCCTTGAGCCACCCCACCTCTATTTTCAAATTGTGTCCCCTTATTCTTGCACATCTCCTTTTCTGCAAGATGCTACCCTCTTGGACTTTGTTGATTCCACTGAGGTACTTAAAGGTTTCTATCATGTCCCCCCCTCTCCCACCTTTCCTCAAGGGTATACATATTAAGCTCCTTTAGTCTCTCCTCGTATGGCTTCTCTTGCAGACCCTGCACCATTTTAGTTGCCTTCCCCTGGACTGTCTCTATCCTGTCTATGTCCTTGCGGAGATGGAGTCTCCAGAACTGGATGCAGTACTCCAGATGGGGTCTCACCAACTGTCTGTACAGAGCGATACCAACTTCCTGTTTTCTGCTGGTGATGCCTCTCCCTATACATCCCAGTATCTCTCCAGTCCTCCCTACTGCCTTCTCACATTGCTTGCTAACCTTAAAGTCATCTGATATGATTGCTCCCAGGTCCCTTTCCATTTTTGTTGCTGTTACTACCCCCCCCCCAATTGTGTATTCTTCTCCTGGGTTTTTGTTTCCCAGGTGCATTATTTTTGCACTTCATTGCATTGAATCCAAGCTGCCACACTTCTGACCATTCCTCCAACCTTGCAAGTCCCTTCTCACCCTTTCCACCCCATGTCACTAACTATACTGTAACTACTGTATGACTACACAGTAATTGCACTACTACGTAGTTGTTAACTAGTTTCACAATGCATGTTGTGTACTTACATAACTTTAAATGTGCTGTTTCTGTGGGATTGACCCACACCTCTTCTGCACCAACAACCCATCATGCTGCTGCCCAGGCGGGTGGCTGGGGTGGGGCATGGCTACATGCCATGCTTTATCTCCAATCTGCTGTGTGGAATGATGTTGGATGATGCCAGATACACATGCAGGAACCCTTCCTTAGCTGTTACATGCAGGAACCCTTCCTTAGCCATTATGTGCCCTTCCCATTGGCTGAGCAGGGTGGCATCCATGGCACCATCCTTCATATCAAGCTACTGCAGCCCTCTGACTATACCATGAGGGCTTGGGCACGGTTGTGAACACTTACAGACCAGTAGGTTCTCTTATTGGGAAACAGCAGTACTGGGAGGACCAGCCATATCCCACAATTCCCCACTTCACACAGAGTGCAGGATCCAGTCTGCTGGTGGGCAGTCCATCTGATTGGATGGCTGCTGTTGATCACCAGGCATGGGTATGTACATTTAAAACATTCCTTACCACCTTTGGGGCCTATGCACAAAACAATCTGATCACCTATACACCACATGTCTGAGAGGTGTAGGCAACACAAAGTCAGAAAGCTGTACACCGGTGGTCCAGTGGACCCTGGCAGCATGCTCCAAAGCATGCAACCCTTGTGCACCCAATCCCCTGATCAGTCTGGCAGGTCCATGCAGTGCTAGTCCAGGGGTGATGCAGGGGGGGCATGCCCACACTCCACACCATTCACTAAGGTGCAGAGTGACAGGTGAGGTGGATAAAAGGAACAGCAGGGGGGACCCACCATAACTGTTATGCTCCTCCCCAAGATACAGCCACCAGCCATGTGGACATGTGCTGTCACCCTCACCATTCCACCCCACCCTCAATGACAATAGTCTCAGATTGATCCAGTAGCATCTTAGATGATGAAGCCTTTCTAGCAAAGCTGTGGGGTGAGTAGCTCCAACTCATACAGTATGTGTGACAGCAGTTGTCCTTTAATAAAGTAAAGATATTTTTGAAATATTTCCTATGTGTGGACAGTGCAATGCTTTGCTAGAGTTCAGCAACATGTGGAAATTGTTGAGACGTTGTTGGGGTTAGCAACTCCCTGATGAAGCCTTTCTGGCAAAGCACTGATGTGAGTAGTTCTGACTCCTATGTGAAGCAGCACTCATCCTTTGAAGAAATAAATACCACTTTTGAAATCTTTTCCTATGTGCGGACAATGTAATGCTTTGTTAGAGTGCAGCAACTTGTGGAAACTCCTCAGGGACAACAGGAAGGGCTGCAGATGGTCGCTCGGGCAAGTACTGCTGATTCTGAAAACATTTCTTACTTTTGGAACATTTCAGCTCTGTGTTCCATCCAGCATCCCCTGCTCTGCACAGAGAAAGGGATCCACTCAAGGAACTGGAACAGGCATCCCTTTAAATGTCTGCAAGTTTTCACCAATCTTCCCTCCACACACTAGCTCACCAGGTGGTGGAGCCATAGATGAAAGGTGTGAGGTGGCCAGCAACTGTGAATGCCAGCCACTGCACAACCATTCATGGGTGCACAGCTGCACATGCCAGGTATGCTTCTTTTGCGCGTACCTGGCGTTCCATTGATGCATAGACCCTATGTGAATAGGGTCCAATATTAGATTGCATGTTTAGTCAGCAGTAAGTTCATGAGGGACTGATTTCTGAACCAGAACTTATATCACAGCTACGGTACTGAGATCTGGTAAATGTAAGTGTGCACACTTGTAAATGCATGTTACCTATGCATTAACTGTGAAAACAGGGAATAGTGGATGGGCAACCATGCAGAACCAGTGTGTTCTGCCACAGAGGGGTTCTGATTCTCTTTGACCTCGAGAGTGAAGCTCAGAAGGTCTGTGGGAATCAGATCCCGAGGTGGCAGAACACATTGGTTTGGCACAGATTTGCCCATCCACTGTTTGTTACAGTGCATGGTGTCTCTGACATCAGTTTTTTTGTAGTTTTAGCTGTTTTTTTGTTTTGTTTTTTAAGTAGAAGAAGACTTTCCCATCTGCATCTTATTCCAAGAGTAACAACTGGTTGCTACAGTAGGACCAGTGGTATGGTTGTTAGGGACCAGACATTCCTACATTTGTGTCATACACTCCCACTGGTTGAAAATTGGGTTGGGGGAATTTTAAGAAAAAAACAATGGTGACTATATTTCTTGCTTAGTGAGAGTATGTGGACAAAGCAAGTGTCTTCTGCAAGTAAATGTAAATTTCTGGTTGATTCAGCATTTTTTTTGTTCATAGGACAGTATATCTGGTTGATCCTGTATATTATTTTACCATATCTGGTTGATCTGTGGGATTACATGGCTGTCTGTTCCTTCCACTGCTGCCTCCTTTGATCTGGTTGATTCTGCAGTTTCTGTTGGTGTGGCTCATATGCTCCTTAAATCAGTTTGAAAGCTGATGTACCATAGAGGGGTTGAACAGTGTTCCATGTCCTTTGAATTGTGGTACAACAGCATTTTAGCTGATATAAAAACAGAGGTAGAACAATGTTCTACCATACATACCATTATTTCTTAGCCACAATATTGTTACAACACCAGTTCATAATTATGCAAATTAAATATGTTTGTGTATGTATGTATATATATATATATATATATATATATATATATCGATTCACAACATTAGACTACATATTATTAACCTGTAGGTTCATGAAAAAATTAGAATGCAGACATGGAACATCATCTAAAGAACTGTCAGTCAGTGCATTTAAGAGTAGCAGACTGAAGTTATATTGTAATCATAATTTTGTTACTATTCTGATTACGCTTTTAAGTTTTTCTGTGTGATTACCTTTTAAATAAATGTCAGCTAGACATAGACAGTTGAAACAGTGCATAAGACCTGCATTCATATGTGGTTACACTTGTAAGAACAAATTTAACAATGCCAAAAGTAGTAAGATAGTAGTTACACAATAAATTTTCTGTTACAGTTTGCAATAGCTGTAATGTGTAGTTGCCCATGTAAGAACAAATTACATAACGCCAGAAAGGATACAGTGGTAGTTGAACAACAGATTTTCTGTTACACTTTGTAACAGCTATTACATGTGTAGTTACATGTGTCAGAATGAAATGATTTGTGCCAATACAGAGACAGTAGTAGTTGCACATGTAACAAATTGGATGACTACACAACACGCACATGTGGAACTTGTTTACAACTACACAATAAGTACATGTAACTGCACAGTTGTTACAGTGCAGTTACAGTGTAGTTACTTCATGCAAATAGTGTGTAAGTACACAACATGCAAAAGTTAAACTAATTAACAACTACATAGTGGTACATGTAACTACATAGTAGTTGCAGTGCAGTTACAGTTTAGTGATACAGTAGTTACAGTGTCGTTAAGGACACTTAAAATAAAGTGTTACCTTAAAAAACAGTATTCCATACTCACAGTTAATGAGAGTGAGATGCAATTGCAGCAATGACAGAGATTTCCAACAAAACAAAGGCGATATGTTACAAAGGTTTAGACAGAGAGGCTGTGGAAAAAACACTATAACACAAGCTGATAAAGGAATACAGATTAGAAATATACAAGATGTAATGACAACTACAAGAACAGAAGACACAGAACAAAGTCTAGTGTTTGCCACTAAAAACAACAATAAATTTGAAGAAATGAGACGTACAGTTAATAAACATTAATACTTGCTGTATACAGATAATTAAGCAGTTTCCGCTTTTAGAAATAAACCCAGAGTAACAGATAAAAAAGTTACTATCCTGAGAGGCAAACTTGTAAAATCACAATTTTCAACAGCTAAACCAGAACAGGGATGACTCCTATTGGGCCCACTACAGCCTGGTATGGTTCCACGTGGCCGGTGTTCAGTGTGTGGGCACACCAACAAAAAAGACAAATGTCACCATCCACATACTAGACAAACATTTAACATTAAACAACGCATAAACTGTACAACTGAATGAATAATCTATGTTTTACAGTAGAGATGGGCGTAGTGGCCCCAATTCGCTCCATGAAGTGATTCATGGAGTGAAGGTGAATTCGCGGAGTGCTCTGCAACGCGAAGTGGAGTACTTTGCGTTATAATGGGTAACACGAAGTCCATTGAAAACAATGACTTTGCATTACTCCGCCTTCTCAAACCACTACTCCACCAATTCTTAAGGAAAAGTACATTGAAAACAATGCACTTTATCTCACTTCACCTTGTTTTTAAGCTCCAAAGGTGAATTTTGCAGTGATTCATGGGATTTCAGGTCACATGGGCTCTAGAGTGTTCTGCACAGCCTCAGTTTGGGGTAGTGAGTGTAGGAAGCTATAGGAGACAATCTGCTCTGAGAGCTCTCTGTGATTTAAACCTTCTAAAAACTGTTAAAAAAGCCTTTTTGAGTCATTTTTTTTTGTTGAAACTTTAGTTCATCTATTATAGGAAATCCTCCTTTTCTCATTTCATCGGGTGTTTATTGTTTGTGTGTGGATTTTGAATGTTAATGTACAACATTCAGTCTGTGTACTGAGAGACAGTGGAACTGTGCTTTGGGGGAGGGGCATATCTGTGGTGTAGGTAGATTAACTTGGAGAAAAAGTGCTTTTTGTTTTGGTGATATTTTTCTTGTATAACTGTTAATATGCACACATTAATATTTTCAATAGTTCTTGCCATTTTTTTTCTGATTGTTGTGGTACAGCAGTACACAATTTGAGTTTGTTTAAAATATGTGGTTATATTACTGAAGTTTTCAATTTGCAACACATTACTTAGTGTGTGTGTGTGTGTGTGTGCAAGTATGTGTGTGATGTGTGTCATCAAATCAGACACCTTTCATTGTGACACATAATAATTTCAGCAATGTGAACCTGCTGTCCACTGCAGCTGTGTGATTTTTGTACTTCTTTGTGGTATCTTTACTGGTAATAGTACTAGCGACTGTTACTGCAGCAGTGCAGTACACTGCCCCCCCCCACAGTCCGCCCAATCCAGCAAAGGTATTCTTTTCCAGATTTGAATTTCTGATAGTGAGCACTGGTTAGGTGTTGTGCCTTTGCATCTGCAACTTTTCAGTGTGCAGCACAATCTTAATCTGTCTGTGCATTTGCATCTCTTTAGGGCCCAATCTCCATCTGTAACTTAAGTCACAGTTGGTTCTTTGGCTTCCCTTCAGAGTACTGAACAGGTGTGGTGCATAATTCTGCATGAACATTGTACTCATTAATATGTGTTTTTAAGTCAGGACCATCATCACGAGTCATTCGTGATACAAATCAAGTTCTTCATCACCACAGTCACAAATGCAGTTACAAATCACTATTCACGATCACGTCATGAATTACAACATTCATTTTTTTACTTGTTACTTGAATGTACTGTAAGCCTGTTTTGTAGTATCTCTCCAGGCTTCACCACCCCACCATTGTACTCATTAATATGTGTTTTTAAGTCGGGGAGTTTTGTGCTACAGCTCATCGGGGAAGTACAGCCATAGGCATTTGTGTTCCCAATACAGTTCCATATTGTTTATCTCTCACCGTCAACACCGAATCACATTCTTCATCATCACAGTCACAAATGCAGTTAAAAATCATGATTCAGGATCATGACACATAGAAACATAGAAACATAGAAGTTGACAGCAGATAAGGACCGCAAGGCCCATCCAGTCTGCCCATTTCTTTTTCTACCTTATAAATGTGCCATCAGCCTTTGCTCTGTCAGTGGCCTATCTATTCATACTCATTTGTATTGCTCCCTTATGCCTATCCCATGGCTTTTTGAAGCCCTGCACTGTATTCATAGCCACCACTTCTTGTGGTAAGCCATTCCATGCATCCACCACCCTTTCTGTGAAAAAGAATTTCCTCACATCCCCTTAATCGGCCTCCTCTAATCTCATGCTGTGTCCTCTTGTCCTGCTATTTTTCTTATATTTAAACATGTTAGACTCTTTCACCTTTGTTTATGCCCTTAAGGTGTTTGAATGCCTCGATCATATCACCTCTCCCTCCTTTGCTCAAGGGTATACATATTGAGCTCCGCTAATCTGTCCTCATATGTCTTCTGATGCAGTCCCTGCACCATTTTGGTTGCCCTTCTCTGGACTGCCTCAATTTGGTTAATGTCCTTGTGAAGGTGTGGCCTCAATACTGCACACAGTACTCCAGATGGGGCCTAACCAGTGTCTTGTAAAGAGGGATTATTACCTCCCTCTTACGACTTGTGATACCCCTACTAATACACCCTAACACCCCCCTAGCCTTACCTACTGCTTTAGAGGTCTGCTTGGATGATTTTAGGTCATCAGTGATGATGATGCCCAAGTCTCTTTCTTCCTTTGTGACTGCTAGCAACTCACAAATCACAACACTAATTTTTGACTAGTTACTTCGATGTATTGTAACCCTGTTTTGTAGTATCTCTCCAGGCTTCACCACCCCATCATTGTACTCATTAATGAGTGTTTTTAAGTTGGAGAGTTTGTGCTACAGCTCATCTGGGAAATACAGCTGTAGGCATTCACGTTCCCAATACAGTTTCATATTGGTTATCTCACACCATTGACACCGAATCATGTTCTTCATCATCACGGTCACAAATCACGATTCACGATCACATCACGAATCACAAACATTCATTCTTTTACTAGTTACTTGGATGTATTGTAAGCATGTTTTGTAGTATCTATCCAGGCTTCACCACTCCACTTTTGTACTCATTAATAAGCATTTTTAAGTCTGGGCGTTTTGTGCTACAGCCCATCGGGGAAGTACAACCATAGGCATTCGCGTTCCTTCCCGTACAGCATGTGAGTTACAGTACTGTAAGTAGTGGTGGGAAAAGTGGACCCAATTTGCTCCATGAAGTGATTCACTGATTAACGTGGAATCCGCAGAGAACTCCACAGTGTGAAGCGGAGTACTTCGCTTCATAATGAGGAATGCAAAGTCCATTGAAGCTAATGACTTTGCGTTATTCTGCCTTCCCCAAACCACTTCTCCACCAATTTTAAGGCAAAGTACATTGAAATCAATGTAATTCACCTCACTTCACCCTGTAATTGAGCTCCAAATTAAATTCTGCAGTTATTCATGGGATTGCAGGTCACATGGGCTCTAGATTATTTGGCACAGCCTCAGTTCTGGCCTGGGTAGTGTGTGTGCAGTGGTAGCTGGAGACAGTTTGCTCTCAGAGCTCTGCGATTCAAAACCTCTAAAAGCTGTTTAAAATGCCTTTTTTGAGTAATATTTTTGCTCAAAATTTAGTACATCGATTGTAGGAAACCCTTCTGTGCTCATATCATTGAGTGTTTAGTGTTGTGTGGATTTTGAATGTTAATTTAGAACAGTCTGTGTACTGTGAAGCATGCTTTGGGGAGGGGCGTATTTGTGGTGAAGGTAGATTAACTGGGAGAAAAAGGCAGTCTATCTGTTTTGGTTATACAGTATTTTTGTTGTATAACTGTGCTAATGTACACACGGTAATATTTTCAGTAATTTTTGACATTTTTGCCGATTGTTGTGGTGCAGCAGTGTACAATTTGTCTGTTTAAAACATTTTGTTATATTACTAAAGGTTTTCTATTTGCTACGCATTATTTGAGTGTGTGTGTGTGTGAGTGTGTGTGCAATGCATGCCATTAAATCAGACACCTTTTATTGTGTTACAGAGTAATTGCAGCAGTGTGAACCTGCTATCCACCGCACCTGCATTAATTTTTTATACTGCTTTGTGGTATCTTTACTGCCGTGCACTAATCCCCCAACTGGCAAAATGTATTCCTTTCCAGAATTTTGGATTTGTGACTTGTGAGCACTGGTTAGGTGTTGTTGTGCCTTTTCATATGCATCCCTTGAGTGTGCAGCGTAATCTTAATTTGTCTGTGCATTTGCATGGCACCATTAATTCTGGGAGACTGCATTTCTTGTTACACTCTCATTTCACTTCATTAGCACTGGGGAATTTTCTGGACACAAGAGAGTAGCATTTTGGGGATGCACATTAATTCTGGTGACTCTGTGTGTGACCTCACCACTGTGCGCATCACTAAGTGCGCCATTAATTCTGGGAGACTTTGCATTTCTTGTTACACTCTCATTTCACTTCATCAGCACTGAGGAGTTTTCTGGACACTAGACAGTAGCACTTTGGGGATGAACATTCATTCTGGCGACTGTGTGAGTGGGATGCTGCCAATATTGCTGCCACTCCACCTTACTTCGCGTTTAAGGTGGAATGACAACACAAAGTAATAATAACAAGGCGAAGTTAGCCTTTCCTATGGGGCACTCCACGTAGCGGAGTGCCAGTGCGAAGTGGTCAATTTGCGTTCACTTCGCCAGCAGATTTTAAATTCGCTGCATCTCTATTTAACAGTGCCCCAGCAATAGGCTTTACATGGGGCAGACAACAAGGGCACTGAGGACGAGGATAAAAGAACATAAAAGCGATATATGCAGGGAAGATCAGACATCACAGATAGCCCTACACTAGACATCACAGGTAGCCCTACACTTTGAAAATGCAGCACACACACAGTGGCTTCCATATGGTTCTGGGGACTGGAGAAAGTAATTCCCTCAGAAAGAGACAGCAACTATAAAAAAAAAATGATTGACAAGGCAGAAATTAGGTGAATGTTTAACCTTAAAACATTAGATAAAAATATAGGGATGAACATAGACACGAACTGGCAGGCATGCTGCTAGAACAAATTATAATACAAAAGGCATAAAAATAAGTGTCTGTCCAGCAAAAAAAGTACCAAAGGGTTCCATTGTTATATAAGAAGAAAATCAAACAAAATAATACTAGAAAGAATTGAAATCAATAAGGAATAGCTGAGCACGACAGCCTAACTGTGATAGAGTCTTCCCTCTGGGTCCCGTCCCCCCACACATACACACAGGGAGACAGAACTCCCCACCCACCCACTCCTTTTTAACCCCGTTGACCTATAGAGAAATTGTCTAGAAAACTATCTGGGAAAGATATTTGAGAAAAAAAGTCTAAGAAATTCATTGTTCCTAGTGGAATCCAGATGGCAAAGGGTGGACCCAAACACCCACACGAGAAAGTAACATGCATTAAAAAACAGAAATAAATGATAAAAATGTATTAAATACACACCATAGTTGCAGAAAAGTGACTTATAGCCCAATCATGCAAGCACTGTGTGCACATACAGGCACAGTGTACTGTTGCTCAGCAACTGCCCAAGGACGTGATTGGCACTCAGGATGCCATGATGACAAAATCACATGGGAAGCATGATCAGGCTAAGAGGAAAGGGACCAGAGCACATACTCAGTTACTAAGTTTTGGAATGGCCACTGAGGTGTGCCAAGAAGCACTATAGGAAATGAAGTGGTCCCGCTAAGGTAAAGACATGAGAACTTAACCAAAGAGGGGAAAAGAAGATACAAGAAAAAATGTATTTAATAAATGAAATGCATATGTAATTACAAATACAATACAGCTACACAAACAGGGATAGGAAAATGGAACAAAAACAATCAAAGCGCAAGATATGAAAAAGTATTTATGAAATGCAGTGAAAGCTATTAATAACACTTTAAAATTAACAATACAAAAAATAACAAAAGAAAAAATTTGCAATGCACACGGTATCAAGAATAAATACTAAAACAAAGGTCCTGGATAGAAAAATAAAGTGGTAAACTGTGGCTTATCCACACAAGACAGAGAAAAACCAAAATGTAAAAAAAATGCTTTTCCTTTCCAGAAAACTGTAAAAAGTGGGAACTAAACAATGAATATGGTGAAGGACTTAAAACATGAGTTGAACTGAGTTCATTAGTAAAACAAGTTCCCAGTGAAGGGGTAGGTCAGGCTTATTCAGCAGCAGTGAAAATATGCACAGCACTTGCAACTAAGGTGGTGGTAGCACTCTGAGAACAAAACTAATATCTATAGATGTAGGCTGAAATGCATATTTTATGTTGTTTTAGGCTGGAAATTCCAACACAAGTGAAGTAAAAACTTAAAGATCTACTCTGTGTACATGCTATACAGACGGAGTGAAAATCTTGGGTTTTTTTACAATAATTACTCCATGTTGAATATGTGATACATGGTAACACCCTATATGAACGCCTATTATTGAGTGACTCAATATGATTGACTCAATAATAGCACTTAGAAGTAGAGCGAGTGGTGAAAGAAGTCACTATATCCTGTAAAGCAAGTGTAGCAGGGAGCTACACTCGCTAAAGCAGGATTTAGCATGATGGTTGGGCTAGCATTGCTGAGCTGGCCGTGTAGCATGGCAGTATGAGCTACCACCCCTGAAGTGAGTGACCTGGGTTCGGGTCTAATGGCCAAAAAGGAAATAGTTTTGTTTTTTAAATCTTTATGTTTTCCCCTAAGTCCGCGCAACCCATGGAGTTGATTATCCTTATTTTGAGGGTTGCAAGGGGTATAGCCCCCTACATACAAATACCTATCTTTTCCTTTTTTCAGATGCAGTAGTAAGTGACCATCGCTATTTGCAATGGTCGCTCTACTGTCCGTCGCCCTTTGTCTGTTGGATGGTTCTTATCTCACTCTTTGTGGTCGGCGTTCATTAGGAATCGCCGTTATCACATAAAACCGTGATACATGTGAATATAATATGTAAAATAATGTGATATGTAACAAAATATTATTGAAAATATTACAGATGTTAGCCCTTTGAAAAAGCACTATTTAAAGTGTGAAACGTC
Source organism: Neoceratodus forsteri (assembly GCA_016271365.2). Lineage (NCBI taxonomy): Eukaryota > Metazoa > Chordata > Ceratodontiformes > Ceratodontidae > Neoceratodus > Neoceratodus forsteri. The sequence continues at coordinate 647,668,722 of CM028136.1, read as the reverse complement.
AGGGCAAAATAAAGACTTTTACTCAAGAAAAAAATCAAGATTGTGTTCTGTAAGGACTACAAGTGATCCCTGCACTAATAATGTTTTCGGTGAATTAACCCTCTGGGGACACACTACAGTCAACAAAGACCATTTCCCTTGGACTAACTCTTTTTTGAACAACTCGAGGGAAGCATATTTGTCTCTTGCCCGGCATCTTCATTTGTTCTGTTTTTTTGTTTTGTTTCTGCTTTCCTTTGCTAGCTGCATTACTTACCTGATGTTTTCAAAGCCTTTTGTTTGTTTTTTATGGTTGCTATCAGAGGCAATAGAGTATTCCCTGCTGGGAGCCCTGTGCTCTTTACTGGAAGATGACTTAGTGGTCTTATCTAGCTCCTTGGGTGCCAGAGAGGACAGCTGTTTTTTTTTTTACAGAATACTGCCTGTAGATGTTTAGGTCTCCTTGAATGCCAGATACAGCTACAGAAAAGCGAAACCATCTAAAGCATACTTCCTACCTTTAGTGGTACCTTTCTCCATGCTTTATTTATTTATTTTACTTTTTACAGGAGAGCACTCTGGTGAAGCTGTGGAAGTTGGTGCAGATGACAACTGCCATATAACTGCTCCTTTTTCTTTATTTCAGGGCACAGCACTTTGCATAGTTTGCAGTTTTCAAAATTGTGGTCTGGGCCCCAACAAGCAAAGCTAACATCCTACCCTTCTGCTTTCATCAACCAATACTTACAAGATCTACTGTATATTGTTTAAATCTTGTGGTGCTTTTTTTCTTTTTAGGCCTTCCTGTCATGCAATTTGACAGAAGTAGCACAAAAATAGTTTTTATCTTGTTTGATATTTTCATGAAAAGGGGTTACCAAAGTGTGACCTGAGAATCAAATTTTTTCTTAAGAACCGTAGATCAATTTTGTGACGTATTTTTACATACTATGACCAAACAGTTCAAAAAGAACCATGTTGCAAGATAAATACCTTGCAGGTTCCCAAGAAAAAAACACTTAGACATGGTGAGTGTAACAAGGGACACCACACTCCATGATGAATGTAACAGAGGGCACCACTAACATAACACTACCAAATATTAAAACAATGATTATGAGTTTACTATACATTGCATTACTCGGTATTACTCAGTTTTGTAATGGCAGAAGTGGGAGCTAGGCCCATCAAGACTGCCATCACCACACAGCGTGAGGTGTATTTACCCATGTTTGTTCAATAAAAGAAAATCAAGTTCGTAATTAAATTTATTAAAGGAGGTGATGTCTCCTATAGACTGCGATAGGGCATTCCACAATTTACAGGCCCTTATGGTGAAATCATTTTTTCTTTTGTTTATTAAAGCTCTAGGTATAAACAGTTGTTTGTTATGTCAACTGTGATATTTTACAACTGTGCAATTAGCAATAGACAGCAAAAACTTACAAACAGAGGTGAGAAAGATGTAAGTGCCTTAGCTGGGACTTGAACCCAGGCCTCCCAGAATACCATTCTGATTGCGCTAACCAGCTGCACCACTGAGATAACTGGAACCTAGGCTGTCCCCAAGCACATTACTCTTTCTCAAATGCACAACCCAATGGCAACACAAATATTTACTTGTAACAATCAGACAGGAGTGTGGTGTGCATATTTTATAGAACATATACAAACAGAGGTGAGAAAGAAGTAAGTGCCTAAGCTGGGACTTGAACCCAGGCCACCCAGAAAACCGTTCCGATTGTGCTAACCAGCTGCTCCACTGAGACAACTGGAACCTGGGCTGTCCCTGAGCACATTACTCTTTCTCAAATGCACAACCCAATGGCAACACAAATATTTACTTGTAACAATCACACAGGAGTGCAGTGTGCATATTTTATGGAACACATATAAACAGAGGTGAGAAAGATGTAAGTGCCTCGGCTGGCATTGTTACAAGTAAATATTTGTATTACCATTGAGTTATGCATAAAATATGCTCACTGCACTCCTGTGTCATTGTTAAAATACATCAAAAACTGTTTACTATCATGGCATGATGTGCTATGTTTTGAATATGCAGCAGAAATAAAGGTCTCTTGACAGCAATATTGTTTATTTGCAGCATCCATATGAATCTGTTTGCAGTGTGAAGTGTAAAACACACTTAATAGTTCCACTGTGCTAAGAGCAGCAGGGACACCACTGTAGTTTAATTACAGTGCTGTTAGAGTTGGTCATATTTATGGTTCATGTTTTGTAGCTCTTTGGGTGGAATTTTGAATGTACCCAGCATTGCAAAGGTTAGTCCATGCCGTGGCCATATGAAGCTGCCATCCACATGCTGATCTAGAAACTTTTAAGTGGAAATGCCTCCTTTCATCAACAGTTGATAGCAGTCCAATAAAGTTCTTTGAGTAGCAAATAGCTTAAAAGTTGTTCATTTTAATGCGTTATAATTTCTTTGCAGACAGCACAGTGGTTGAACAAGCAGAGGGAGGAGTGACTATGTTAAGGCCTTGGTTGGTGATGTGCTGTTGCACAAAGTATGGGCAGCTGGAGTATCTACAGGAACTGCTGCCACTTTGTCAGAATGATCAGGTATCTCATCTGGTGCAGGAACAGCTGGATGTGGAAGAGTGCAGTGGTCACATTGGTGTCTGGCATGCCATGTCTAGAATCTGGAAAAACATTTAATTGAAAGGGAGAAGATGTCAGTGTGGTGGGAACACAGGTGCCTGGCATGACATCACTCTCTGGCACAGAAGGCAAATAGCCAGGACAGTTCCTGAGTATCTTCACTTTCCATGCTTCCACATAGCAAATGTTCTCACATAGGCCATCTCCTGCTTGGCATACGAACATACGCAATTTGCCAGCAGATAAAGGCCTAGAGGTCTATCAAGTCTGCTCGAATGTGCAGCTAGCACCCCTTATTCTGCAGCTGCCCCTTCCTTCCACCCTTTCCCTTCATTAACCCTCCCCCTTGTCCTATCCCATCCTCGTTTGAAGCAGTCCACTGTTCTACTGCATACCACTTCAGCAGGTAACGCATTCCACCCAGCCACCACCCTCTCTGTAAAAAAGTGTCTCCTCATCTCCCTCCTGAACCTTCCTTGCTCCAGTCTCATATTATAGCCCCTGGTGTCCCTCCCCTCCCTTACTTTGAACAGCCCCTCTGTACCCGTCTTGTTTATTCCTTTCATGTATTTAAAGGTTTCAATCATGTCACCCTGTCTCTCCTCCTCCAGTGAGTACATGTTCAACTCCTTCAACCTCCTCTCGTATGATAAGTCCCCAGCCCCTTGATCATCTTTGTCGCCTCTGCGCTGCACCCTCCAGTAACTTAATGTCCCTCTTCAGATACGGATGCCAGTACTGCACGCAGTACTCAGGTGTGGTCTAACTAATGATCTATACAGTGGCAGAATCACCTCCTCCTCCTCGAGGATATACTCTTGCAATACAACCCAGCATTCCGTTGGCCTTTTGCAGCTGCCTTCCTACATTGTGCTGAGTTGTTCATTGACCCTGTAATGAGCACACCCAGATCCTTCTCCTCCTCTGTCTGGGCTAGCTGCACTCCCCTAGCTGGTAACTCCTCCTTGGGTTCTTCATCCCAAAATGCAGCACATTGCACTTTTTGGCATTAAGCCCAGTTGCCAGGTGTCTGACCAGGTTCAAGCTTTGCCAGATCATCTTGCAACCCCTGCCATCCCCTAGGTCATCCACCACCTATCTACCTTGGTATCATCAGCAAACAGACTGATCTTGGTCTTGATGTCCCATGATATGTCTGCAATGAATATCCCAAACAACACTGGTCCCAACACCGAGCCCTGTGGAACACCGCTCATCACTGCCCTTGGGTGTGAGAGCTCCCCACCCACCACCACCCTCTGTTGCCTTCCCTGCAGCCAGTTTTCTACCCATCTCACCAGCTTTGCACCCGCCCTGTGCCTACTAACTTCCTTCCAGCCTTCCATGTGTGCACTGGGTCGAATGCCTTACTGAAGTCCAGATACAGGACATCCACTGCATGGCCCCTGTCCAGTTGCCTAGTTACCCAGTCATAGAACTCGACCAGGTTGGTTTGGCAGGATCTGCCATGTATGAAGCCATGCTGTCTGCTGTCCTGTAGTCCTTTGGCCTCTAGGAGGACCACCAGCCTCTCCTTCAGGATAGTCTCCATTAGCTTACCCACGATGGATGTGAGGCTCACTGGTCTGTAGTTTCCCAGTTCATCCTTGGGGCCACTCTTGTGGAGGGGCACCACATGAGCCATCCTCCAGTCCTGAGGTACACACCCTGAATGTAGTGAGGCATTAAATAGGTCTGCCAAAGGTCCTGCAAGGACCTCTGCCAGCTCTTTCAGTACCCTGGGGTGGATGCCATCTGGGCCTGGCGCCTTGTCCACCCTCAGTGCCTTCAAACCATCTAGAACTCTGCTCTCCATGATTTCCCCATCTGTCACCACTTCCCACCCTGCTTCTGCCATTTCTCCCACCTTGGGTGTCACCCCCCTCTTCTCTTTAGTAAATACTGAGCAGAAGTACTCATTTAGTGCTTCTGCCTTATCGCACCCTGCTTCCACCCAACCCCCCTCCTTCCTAATCCTTACTATGTGGTCCTTACAGCTCCTTTTCTCCCCTGATGTACTTAAAGAAGTCCTTCTCCCTCTTCTTAATGCCTTGTGCCAGCCTGAGTTCCATAGATGCTTTGGCTCCCCTTACTGCCCTTGTCACCTCCTTCGATTCTGTCAAGTATTCCTCCCTGTCCTCCCCCCTCCCTGTTTTCTTGTACTTCCTAAAGGCAGCTCTTTTTCTCCTTACCTTTTCCATGACCTCCTTGTTCAACTTGTTCATGGTCTGCAGAAACAGCTATATTCCTTTGTGGTGACCACATCATCAGCCACAGACCTTAAGCTTTGTATCCTCTGTGTCCCCAGTAGAATTTTGGCTTCTGCTACTGTACATCTTTTTATGTTCTTCTCACCAACCCAGAAGAATGTGCTTAGAAAACGGCTGCACATTTCAGTGGTAGGCTGTTTTGTGAGGTTCTTTTTACAGTACTTAAAAAGTTGTTCTGCATTGGCAATCACTGCCTGATGGGACTTCACAACTGCACTGGCAACAGACTCCATTACAGCACTTTCTCCATCCAAGGAGCCTTTCCCACGTTGTGAAGAAACATAGAAACATAGACTCTGATGGCAGATAAGGACCGCTTGGCCCACCCAGTCTGCCCATTTCCCTACTTATTGGATAAGCTGCAGATCCTAGTTAACCAACAGCCTACTTCTTCCTAACCCCCAGCAGAATTGTCTTATGTCTTTCCCAGGCATTCTTGAATCCCCCCACTGTTTTTGACCCCACAACCTCCTCAGGAAGGCTGTTCCATGTGTTCACCACCCTCTCCATGAAGAAATACTTCTTCATGTTGTTCCTGAGCCGCCCCCCCCGTCTTCAAATCGTGCCCCTTTGTTCTTGCACATCTCTTTTTCTTAAAGACGCTACCCTCTTGGACTTTGTTGATTCCCTTGAGGTACTTGAAAGTTTCTATCATGTCCTCCCTCTCCCGCTTTTCCTAGTGGGTATACATATTAAGCTCCTTTAGTTTCTCTTCATATGACTTCTGTTGAAGAACCTGCACCATTTCAGTTGTCCTCCTCTGGACTGCCTCCATCCTGTCGATGTCCTTGTGGAGATGGGTTCTCCAGAACTGCATGCAGTACTCCAGATGGGATCTCACCAACTGTCTGTACAGAGGAATAACAACTTCCTGTTTTCTACTGGTGATGCCTCTCCCTATACATCCCAGTACCACCCCAGCCCTCCTCAAAGAAAAGAGGGCTTGTTTAACTGGAAATCTATATTGTGTGAGTGTGGCAAAAATTGTGCTAAATGCCCTCTTTGATTTTTACTGGCTTCCATAGCCATCCATAAAATGCACTTCCCACACAGTGCTAAATGAGTGGATGTTCTGGAGATGTGCATACGCAAGCTCAACAAAATGATGAACAGCATGGTGGTTGTGTTTAAGGTCACTTGATATGTATACTAGTGACACTGTGACTGTACCTGCACATTTGTGATACTTGTAGTGTGTGAATACAGGGTGAACAGTGGCCTATTTTTGATGCCAATGACATGACTGAATTTCACTTTGAAACTTATAGGCATAATTCTCGGCAAAGTCCAAGACCATGATGACCCAACATACTGGCAGATTTTCTTTTAGAGTTCTAAACTGGTTTTGTTTCCAGGATGCAACATGCAGGTGTCACCCAAAAAAAAACTTTATATCTTCTTTTAGGACTTCCACAAGTTGTGATAATGTGGTTGCTTTTCTTTACAGGACTTTTCTGGTCTGTTTCATCTCAGCACCATTTATGTCACTGATAGTGCTAATACTCTCCAAATGGCACCATTTCACTTGTTCATTGCCGTGTCCGTGTAAGGGTTCCTAGACACATTTTTCCATGGCATGTGTGCTGCAGTTCTCACATATCTTCTCTATGTATTCCTCTGCAAAGAATTCTTTGCCCAGTTTCCTTGGGCACACAGTGATGTCAACATCCCTATAAAAATCTGGAATTTTGCACTGTGGTAGTCATTTGACATCAGTGAACTAGTTCAAGGCAAACCACACTAAAATTAGGGTCTTGGACTCCAGGTGGGCTGAGTTTAAGAAAATGGGAGAATGCCTCAGGGATGTCCTAGCAGGGATAGGAGAAACTGGGTGGAGTGGAGGAACAGAGGGCAAAAACAAAGGAAGGCATTGAGAAGGCAACAAACCTCTGAGTCAGGCAGGTTAACAAAGACAAGAGAAAAAATAGACAGCTATGATTCTCTAAAGAAGAAGCGGAGAAAGTATGGGCAAAAAAGATAGCATTTAGAAGGTACAAGATGACACAGAAGGAAGAGGAGGATAGGGAGAGATATCAAGGGAAATAAAGGGAGACAGGGAAAGCAGTTAGGAGCACAAAGGTGCAAACAGACATGACTATTGCCAAGACAGCAAAAAAGGGGGGTACAACATTCAGTAGGTATATAAGTGAAAAGAGGAAGACCAAAGGAGGGATAGTAAGGCTAAAAGGGGAAGCAGGGGGTTGTGTGGAAGAGGACCAACAAAAAGCAGACATATTGAACAAATACTTTTGTTCAGTATTTACAGAGGAAGGGGTAGGTGATGGGCCACGGATAAGGGACAAGGGCATTAAAGGAAGAGAGGTGGACACTAGTCCTTTTACAGAGGACACAGTCCTCAGGGAACTAGCACAACTAAAAGTGGACTAGTCAATTGGGCCTGATGAGGTACACCCTAGGATACTGAGGGTGCTCAAGGAAGTGCTGGCTGTACCTCTGACAGCCCATTTCAACCTATCACTAGATACAGGAGAAGTTCTGGAGGACTGGAGGAGGGCAGATGTGGTCCCACTTCACAAAAGTGGTAACAGGGATGAGGCAGAAAATTACAGACCTGTCAGCCTCACTTTGGTGGTGGGTAAAGTAATGGAATCACCATTGAAGGAATGGACTGGAGAACACCTTGTGACCAGTGGGTTATAGGATCCATGGCAGCATGGTTTCACGGGGAAGAGATCTTGCCAGACAAACCTAATCAAGTTAATTGACTGGGTGACCAGGGAAGCGGATCAGTGCAGAGCGGTGGATGTGGCCTACCTGGATTTTAGTAAGGCGTTCAACACTGTTCCACACAGAAGACTGGTGAGCAAACTGGGCAGCCTAGGAGTGGGTCCAAGAGTAGTAAAATGGGTAAGAAGTTGGCTAAGCGACAGGACTCCGAGGGTGGTGGTACATGGTGCTCACTCTGAGGAAGGCAAGTTGACCAGGAGGGTGTCACAGGGGTCAGTACTAGGCCCAGTCCTTTTTAATGTCTCTATTAGTGACATTGCAGAAGGACTGAATGGGAAAGTATGCCTGTTTTCAGATGACACAAAACTCTGCAACAGAGTGGACACACCGGGGGGGGTGAGGGACAATCTGAAAAATATGGAAGACTGGTCAAAGGTTTAGCCACTGAGTTTCAATGCCAAAAAGTGCAAAATCATGCACTAGGACCAGAGAAACCCAGGGGCAATTTACCAATTGGGCAGGGAGGTATTGGCAACCACAAAACAGGAAAGGGACCCAGAGGTAGTCATTTCTGATGACCTGAAGGTAGCAAAGCAGTGTGATAAGGCAGTGGGAAAACTAGCAGGATGCTCAGGTGCATAGGGAGGGGTATCAGCAGCAGAAAGAGGGAGGTAGTGTTACCCCTGCACAGATCAACAGTGAGGCCTCTCCTCGAGTACCGTGTCCAGTTCTAGAGGCCCCATCTCCAGAATGACATAGATAGGGTGGAGGCTGTACAGAAGAGGGCAACCAAAATGGTGCAGGGCCTGCATCAAAAGCCCTATGAGGAAAGACTCAATGAATTAAATATGTACTCTGTAGAGGAAAGAAGGGAAAGGGGGTACATGATAGAACCATTCAAATACACCACATGTATTAATAAGGTACATGAGGGTAGCATTTTACAAAGAAAAAGATGCTCAAGGACAAAGGGTCACACTATGTAGCTGGAAGGGGGGACCCAGAGGAGATGTGAGGAAATACTTTTTCATGGAAAGGGTGGTAGACACCTGTAACAGCTTCCCAGCAGAGGTGATGGGTACTAAAATGGTAACAGGATTCAAGAATGCATGGGATGAACACAAGGGGACCTTAGAAATAAGGCAAGGGGGGGAGACTGGAGATCGAGTAGGGTCTGCAGTGGCACTGTAGGTAGGGAAAATAGGGCAGACTACAGTATGTGGGCCAAGAGGGGTTCCATGTGATAACGGCAATCATGGAAAGATCAGCATTAGGGCAAGTGTACATAACAAAATCAATTTTGGCGATGTACACTTCCACACAAAAGGCGCAGGGACTTATTTTTTGTTTGTTTTTTTTTATGAGGGGCTGTGCCCCTCACACCCTCCTACTAAAGGATTCTCAACTCCAGGGGGGTGCTGGACCTGAACCAGGCACCCTCGCAACCCTAGCCTGCCACCCACCCACTATACCACGGGGCCTGCTAGGCAGCCCACTGCCGATACACCTCACAAACCCTCCCTCCCTTTTCACCCATCACTCCATGCTCACTCCCCCAAGCGCATGTACATATAGCACATCCTGTCACTATATTTGCAGACCCCCATCCAGTCTCCCTCCTGCCCAGTAGCCCTGTGGACAGGCGCCGAGATTGGGTCACCCTTATTGAAAGTGCTCAATCGCAGACGCAATTGTCACGGGCTACCCAAAGGGGTCCTCATCTGTTGACAACATCTATGTTTCTGTTTCTACGTTTCAATGATTGCAGCTTTGGGGTTGTGTTTATACAGTACTCCCAACAGGCACTGATCAAGCTTTTGCACCTTGGCCAGATTTATATTCTGTGGTCTCAGACTGTGGAATTTCGTTGCTCCTATTGTTTTTGGGGGCTTTGTTGGCAGAACTCCTGGTGGAGACTACAAAGGGGCTTCTCAAGAAAACCCTTTATGTAACCCCTCAATGGCGCTATCCCAAGGGTTACTACCCCTGCCTGCTCAGCCAATAAAAGGTTGAGGGGCCTGGATCCAATGGCTGGTGCCTCCACCCAGAGGTCGGGATTGGAACAGTCAAATATGGCCTGGTCACAGCCCTCTGGGTCACTGCAACCTCCCTTCCTTCCCACTAGTGGCTCACCAGCAATTCCCACACCATCGTTATGACTTACACTTAGCCCCAGGTCGGGCTGACCAACTTGGTGCTGGGAACCCCCTGTAAAATAAAATGCAGTTATACAATAACCCATACACAAAAGGGTAGCACAAACACGCAGTTCAAACGGTATACCTTGTAACAACAAATCTGATTTATTAAGGGGAAAGTAACAAGGACGGGGGACATCAGGTTGATTAGCTTAACACTTCTACTATATAGGGCACTGTGCACAGGCCAAACTTATCAGTCACTGTCTTTGGGTACCCAGGCCTTACAAGGTTAGCCTATTCGGTGCAGCTGCTTGGGGCCCTGATGAGGAAACAAGAATTTGGTACCTAGATTTGATTTGTAAGAGCCCACAGGCACAATTCATGCAGCCACTGAAACAGCCAGACAAATCTTTCCCTCAGAAGGAACATCTGACAGGGAGCTACCCTGGTTGAGTACTCACGACTCCTGCAGAGAGATCTCTCTCACACCACTGCAGGACTTGGCCTGTGATTCAGACGCTGCTCCACACATTTATATGTAACACAGAGGGGTACCATACCAGGCAGCTGCTCCAAACTCCCGATCACTTTCACTGATCAAACCGGGTGAACTACACAGCCTCACTTTTCCTGACAGACCGAGCGCAATTCAGCAGATTCTCCAGTCCTCTACAGGGTGAGCCTGGTAGGTAGCTGTATTCGCACAGCTTCCTCTGCCTGCACTCCTCACGGATCTTGTCCACTTGCTCTACTGGCGATGTAGTCACCCGCCTTCTCGGCCTAACACACTCGCTTCCTGCATGAAGACTTGCACAGCACAGGAGCCAGAGCTCCTTCTCCCTTCACGATCACCAACGACTCTCCCCTCCAAGACAGTTGCAGGTCAGTTTCCTTTTGCTCCACAGGGCTCCGGTTGGCTGCTTTATTCTGTCAGTCACCTCATACGCCCTCTATTGGTGCAAAAAAGATGCCAGGGTCCAAACTACACTTCCTAGGAGCACCTGCCATATATGGCCCTTCAGGCAGGCTCCCAGTGGGAGTCCAAGTTCTGGTTGGCTCAAGCAATCTCCATTTTAAAGTCCCCTCTCTCCAATTGGCCCATCTCAGAAGTCCAGGTCCAAAATGGAGGGGCCGAACACTCAGATTCCCAGCTGCAATAAAGGCAGGTTAAACAAACTGCATTCTTACTGTTACGCTACATATGTCCCCGCAAGCAGTTACATCTGCCAATAGGGCTCCCTCTGCTCGCTTAGCGATGTCAGAAACAGAGCGATTCAAACAGCAGCTCGAGTGGGATTCGAGCAGTAAACCCACAGTCCCCCCTTGCAAACTAATAAAGCCTGCAAGCTGGCAGTTCTTAAAGAGACATTACCAGAGGCTCTAAAAGCACTCACAGTGCCCACATTTAAACAGCATTACGCCGAACGCCAGTTAGGCAGGGAGCACTTAGGCAAGCTCTGGGAAGGCTTTTAGGAACCCCCATTTGTAGGAGGGTTACACCCTTCCTGGCCTGGAAAGAACTTGGTGTCCGCATCAAGTAGATACCCTTAAATTACTTTAAGGCAAAACAGTTTAAACTGACAGCACATCAAACCTTTTGTTACATACACTACTACTGCATTCCACAGTTTACTATTGGTTATACAGACAACCTTTTTCCTTTTAAATCAGGTCATTACTTCCTGCCTTTGACACCTGGAAAGAGGGGGCCCTTCCCTATCAGCTACTTGTGGGCTAACATGGGGCAGGGGTACCATACTCAGAGGGCAATACTAGCAGTCTGGAATCAGCCCCCAGGGTTAGTTTGGGCAAGGAGCTCGGGAACATGTACACCCCTTTATGGACCACATTCAAAGGCAGATCCACAGGCTGGCCCAGGGACTCATAACTCAATCTCACTACAGGCCGTACTTCTCGGCCAGTCCATCTAAGAGTCTCAGGGAAAATTTTCTGAAGGCTCAGACTCCATTCCCGCCCGACTTGGGATGGCCAGGGAAACCTCTATAGGAGCAGGGGACCCAGAGTCCATGGTACCTTTGGGGACAGAGCCCTCTAGTTCTGAACTCACACCACCTGGCTCAGCTGGGGACATTTCTGGTACTGCTGGGGGACTATCAGGGCACTCCAAATATTCTTCTTGCTCTTGCATATCCCCAGTTGCCTCCCCCATATCACTTCCTTCATCTGAGAAATCAGACAGTTCAGCCAGTCCCAATGAGCTCATATCTTCAGATTTAATACCACTCACTTCTCCTTCTGGGAGCATTGGCTCCAGAGACAAAGCTGGGGGCTCAGACAGTCCAGGAAGCCCAGCTTCAACCCCAGGGTTGATAAGAGGATTGCCCCTAAGCAACTGATTCAGTTTATAAGAGGGGTAATATTCAGGATTACACTCACTGTCCTCGGACACAGACTGGCAATCAGCTTCAACGGAGGGGGGGTGAAGAAGACCTTTTTAGTTTGATTTCTGGGGAATCAATCAGTCTTAGTTTTTTCTTGGCAGTGGCTCTAGTCGCAGGCCCAGAGGGGGGTGCATTTGGTGGTTCATCTTCTATCAGGATCTGTCCGATTGGCAGCAGATGATTTCTGTGTATAGTTTTCACATCTTTTGAGTTGTTCTCAGGCCACACTTTGTATACAGGTAAATCTTCCAACTTTCCTACAACAATATGAGGGAGGTGATGCCATCTGTCAGCAATCTTATGCTTGCCATATAGTCCCAGATTCCTCAATAGCACTCTATCCCCTTCTCTAAGCTCCATTGCTTTCACTTTTTTGTCATACCTTTCTTTATTGGCTAAATTTCATTTTGCAGCCATGGTCTGGGCTAGTTGGTAGGCATGGTTTAGTTGGTCCTTCAGCTTCTGCACATACTGTAGATGATTAGCTGCTTGAACCCCATCAGGAGAAACTCTCAAACAGACATCTACTGGCAGTCTAGCCTCTCTCCCAAACATCAATCGATACGGGGAAAATCCAGTGGCAACACTTTTGGTGCAGTTATAAGTGTGTACTAGAGTGATAATCTGCTGGCTCCAACTAGGCTTATCTTTAGGTTGCAGGGTGCCAACATATCAAGCAACGTGACGTTAAACCTTTCAGGCCGAGGATCTCCCTGGGGATGATAAGGAATAGTTCTCGACTTTCGTACCCCCCACAAGGATAGCATTTCTTTAATCAAGTGGCTCTCAAAATCTCTCCCCTGATCGGAATGGATTCTTTGAGGGGCCCCATAGTGGACAAAGAAATTCTCAACAAGTACTTTAGCCACCGTGGTTGCTTTCTGGTCTTTAGTGGGGAAAGCTTGTGCATACCAAGTAAAGTGATCAGTAACTATCAATATATTGCTGATGTTTTTCTGATCTGGTTCTAGACTCAGGAAATCAATGCAGACCAATTTCATGGGGGCACTAGTAGTGATGTTAACTAGGGGGGCAGCCCTCTGGAGCAAGGTCTTTCTTTGTAAACATCGGCTACAAGTCCTGATATGCTGTTCCACATCAGCACCCATTTTGGGCCAATAAAACCAGGACCTCACCAAGTCAAGGGTTCTGTCTATGCCGAGGTGTCCCATGTGATTGTGTAGGGACCTTAACACCAGTTCTCTTAAAGCAGTGGGCAGCACCAGTTGTTGTTTGTCCACTTGCCCCTCTTTATCTACTGTCTCGCTGTATAATAGTCTATTAATCAGTTTCGACTTGGGACCTTTTTTGTATAACAGGGCAGTTCTCAAGTCAGTGGAACGCAGTTTTGACACATCCCTCCCCACGTGCAGAGCCTCCAGAGCAGGTTTTATCATGGGGTCCCGAGATTGGGCCAGCCGGAGACTATCATTATTGAACTGGGGCAACGCACTAGTGTCTAATGCAGAGAAATGACAGTAAGCTGCAGGTATACAGTTCTCAGAGGGCCCCAGACAGTCCACCATGCAATCCATAGTATCAGGAGATACCTGTTCCTCCTTGTCAAATATTTGGCAAAGTGCTCTAATGGCAGGTTCGGACAACCTAACCCAGTTGTCTCGGGACACAGGCCTCCGGGAGAGAGCATCAGCGTCTATGTGGTTCAGGCCTGCTCTGTATTCAACAGCATAGTCGTAGGTAGACAACGCAGAAAGCCACCTATGGCCAGTGGCATCCAACTTAGCTGAGGTCTGTACATAGGTTAGAGGATTGTTATCAGTCTTCACCAATATCTTAGCACCGTACAAGTAGTCATGAAATTGATCAACAATGGCCCACTTCAAGGCCAGGAACTCTAGCCTGTGTACTGGATAGTTCTTTTCTGAAGGAGTTAGGCTCCTCCTGGCAAATGCTACGGGTCTTAGACCATTTGTGTGCTCTTGATATAACACGGCCCCCAATCCTTGTAGACTGGCGTCAGTATAAAGAATGTACAGCCTAGCAGGGTCAGCATAGGCCAGCACTGGGGCATGGGTAAGCATATATATAATATCATGGAAAGCTACCTCACAATCAGCAGTCCAGCGGGTTCCAAACACATCATTTGGACGGAAATCTTTTTTCTCAGTCTCAGAGGGCACAGCTTTCTTGTACTTTTTGTGGGTTGGAGGATACCCTTGAGTAAGGTTGAGTAGAGGGCGGATCACTTGAGAATAGTCTTTGATAAACCATCTATAATAACCACAAAACCCCAGGAACCTTTGCAGCTCTTTCAAATTCTTTGGCTGAGGCCAGGTAGTCAAAGCTTCCACTTTACTGGGGTCAGTCTCTATGCCCTCAGTGGATACTATGTGCCTCACATATTTCATGGATGTTTGATAGAATTGACACTTATCTACAGACAATTTGAGACCAAAATCTTCCAGTCGATCCAGGACTTTGAACAACCTGCTTTCTTGTTCCTTCAAGGAGCTGCCAAACACTATGACATCATCCAGGTAGACTAAACACTCAAGTAAGTTCATATCCCCCACAGCACGCTCCATCAAGCACTGGAAAGTAGCAGGGGCACCTGAAATCCCCTGAGGCATCCTCATAAACTCATAAAAACCTAGTGGGCAAATAAAAGCAGTCTTTTCGTGATCCTCCAGAGCCATCGGGATCTGGTAGTACCCACTGCAAAGGTCTAACACTGAGAACCATTTGCTACCATTTAGGCAATCCAAGGCATCCTGGATGCGTGGCATAGTATACTGATCTGGTATAGTTCGCCTGTTTAAAGTACGGTAATCCATACACATCCAGACAGCTCCATTCTTCTTCCTCACTACTACAATAGGTGAAGCATAGGGGCTTCTGGATTCTTGTATCACCCCAGCTGTGAGCATCTCCTGCAGGTGTCGTCTCACATCATCTATATCACCAGGCACCAGGTGCCGAGATCACTCACAGAAGGGTCGCTCATCCTGTAGCTGAATGTGGTGCTCAGCTCTTTGCACACATCCTACATCCTACTCCTTCAAGGAAAACAGCTGCTCCCTCTGAGCGAGCCTTTCACTAATCCTTTTCTTCCATTCTGCTGGCAGTGGGGAGTCATCGAAATCAAACAGATCAGGAGTCATTCGGTCACTCCTCACAGAAGTCTTGTTGCTGGGCAGAACAGCAGTATCCGCACAGTGCACCGTGGCCAGAGTGCAACCTCGCTTCACTCAATCTCTCGATGAGATACATTGTGCACTTGAACCATTACTCTTCTGGCAAAAGCATGGGCTCTAGCAGGCAAAATGCTCAGTTTAACCAGCAACCTGTCTGGCAGTTTTCCATCGCCTGGTGCGTCCAGCATCAATATTTTATTTTTAACATCCTTTTTAATCCGGACCTCTCCTTGTAGAACACACTGGGCATTTGGGGCTAGCAGCAAAGACTCTGGATCCTTCTTCCAGACAATACCCATCGGGCCTTCGGGTTCCACCTGGCTGGCCTTTCTCTGGGGCTCATAGGCCTTCTGAATCAAGGCTGGAATTCTGAGAGCTCGCCCAGTCCTGGACCTCTGTTTTTCAGAGCACAGCTGTGCTAAACAACCAAACATATGAGCATTGGTTCCAATTAACAAGGGCACCCCATCATACAGTCCAGTGGGGGGGGAACACTAATGCCAAGGTCTCCACTTGTTCGGCCACCCCAGCCACAAAAGTAGGAAAATATAGCCAGATCTGGATATACCCAGAATAAGGATAGGCCTTATCACTCAGTCCCCAAACATGTAGTCCATCCAAAGGCTGCAGAGGCACTTCAGGCAAGTACTTCCGATACCAGTCCTGAAACATAATGGTCACTTGGGAACCACTGTCCAACACAGCCTGGGTGGGTACTCCATTCACTCTCATGGTGGTCTCCATTGAGGGACCCACCACGTCAGACCATTCAGGGGGCATGGTTTGGGAGGTTGCTTGGACATTGGCCCAGGTAACAAAACTCTTCTGAGGAGGCCCTCCCTGAGGTGTGGTATAGGCCTTGCGATGCCAGGCTACTAGCTTGCTGTTGACCCTCCTTAAGTTCTCTGGTAATCGGCACTCAGTCTGAAAGTGTCCATCCTCCCCACAGTGGTAGCATAACTTAGTATCTCAGGGGTCTTTGTTGGGAGGGAGATATCTCGCCTGCTGGTAGGCATCGGGTGTTCTGGAGGGCTCCTCTTGACTAGGTCATTTGTTTCTAGATATCTCAGGTTCCCCAAATTTGCAGGGGTTGGCAGCAGTTTGTTTCAATTCTCTCACCATTTCCTGTAACTCTCTAATCTCAGCCTTCAAATCACTCTCCACCCAGGGATCAGAGGAAACAGCATGCACCCCTACTCCACCCTGGGCCTCTGGGGGCACAGGAAATGCATCAGGTCCCTGGTTCAATCCCCTCGAGGGGTGGATCTCATCTGGTTCACTGGGCTCAGGAGTCTGGCATAGATTCACGACCCCCACATAGGGTTCCCACCCCTCTTCATCAGTCTCAACTTCTCGAATCTCTCATCAATTGGCAGTACTCAGGAGGGGCAGCCCTTCGGTCATGTAGTTTGAGCTTCAACAATATCACACTGGAAAACCTGGCAGATTTCAAGATATGATCTAGGTGGACCTGACTTAATGTAGGGGCAGTTACCCCCCCTTTTTGATAAGCTTTTTGCAGTGCCCTTTCCATTCGGGTAACAAAGGCTGACAGTTTCTCATTCCTCCACTGTTTAGCTGACTTGAACTTCCACAATAAGTCTTCCCCAGTTTCTGTACCCCCAAACACCCCCTCTAAGGCAGAAAGGTACTCTACTGCAGTGGCTTCGGGGCTAATAGCCCACAAGAAATGAATGGCTTCCAAAGCTGGGCCCCTCAGGCTCTCCATCAGTCTCTTTCATTTCTCCCCCTCAGAGCACTGCCACTCTTGGACTAAAGGGGTAGCATAGTCCATCCAAGTCTCCAAATCATCTTCTCCTGAGGGCACAGGCACAGTACCAGAAAAAAGTTTTCAATCTCCAATAGGAGTCTAACTGTATGGGGGGAACAACTATAGGTGGTGAAGCCAGGATGGAACTCTTGGAGGACCCGGGAGATGTACCCGGGGACGGTTGGGGGGGTGGGATCACTGGAAAGGTCTAACACCTGTAGTAATTCCTGAGTGGTCCTCCCTTCTGCAGCCAACAGTTTAAGCAATTTATCTTTGAAGCTATTAGTCTTGGGGGAACCCCTGGGGTGACAGAACCTCTCCGGACATGAATGACCCTCCACCCCTTTTGAGCACCTTCCGGGTAAATCACTGGGGGCACCCTCTCCGGGTCTATAATTATACTGCATAAAAGCAGCACCTGCAAGGTCTGATCGAGTAGGTCGGCCATTCGCCCTGTCACCTCTGCCTTTCCTAAACATTTAACACGCTCAACTGCAGAAACAAGGTCAGCGTTCATATCCCCAGAGGTACATCCAGTAGTAACACAATTTTCTGGGAATCCAACTCTTCAGCTTCTCCCCACCCCATCAGTTTATGCAACATCATCTTAACAGGGTCTAACTTAATTTTAGTCGTGATATCCCCCTCCAGTTTTTCCTTTAGTTTGGCCATGTTGGGGTATTTCGTCTACTTGGCCACTAGGGGACGCTAATCCCAGGGGTGCCTCCAAAATGTAACCCCTCGGTGCCGCTATCTCAAGGGCTACTACCCCTGCCTGCTCAGCCAATAACAGATTGAGGGGCCTGGATCCAATGGCGGGTGCCTCCACCCAGAGGTCAGGGTTGGAACAGTCAAATACGACCTGATCACAGCCCTCTGGGTCACTGCAACCCCCCCTTCCTTCCCACTAGTGGCCCACCAGCAGTTCCCACACTATCGTTATGACTTACACTTAGCCCCAGGTCGGGATGGCCAACTTGGTGCTGGGGACCCCCTGTAAAATAAGATGCAGTTATACAATAACCCATACACAAAAGGGTAGCACAAACACGCAGTTCAAATGGTATACCTTGTAACAACAAATCTGATTTATTAAGGGGAAAGTAACAAGGACGGGGGACATCAGGTTGATTAGCTTAACACTTCTACTATATAGGGCACTGTGCACAGGCCAGACCTATCAGTCACTGTCTTTGGGTACCCAGGCCTTACAAGGTTAGCCTATTCAGTGCAGCTGGTTGGGGCCCTGATAAGGAAACAAGCATTTGGTACCTAGATTTGATTCGTAAGAGTCCGCTGGCACAATTCATGCAGCCACTGAAACAGCCAGACAAATCTTTCCCTCAGAAGGAACATCTGACAGGGAGCTACCCTGATTTAGTACTCACGACTCCTGCAGAGAGATTCCTCTCACACCACTGCAGGACTTGGCCTGTGATCCAGATGCTGCTCCACACTTTATATGTAACACAGAGGGGTACCATACCAGGCAGCTGCTCCAAACTCCCGATTACTTTCACTGATCAAACCGGTTGAATAACGCAGCCTCACTTGCCCTGACAGACAGAGCACGATTCAGCAGATTCTCCAGTCTTCTACAGGGTGAGCCTGGTAGGTAGCTGTATTCGCACAGCCTCCTCTGCCTGCACTCCTTACGGATCTTGTCTGCTTGCTCTAATGGCGATGTAGTCACCCACCTTCTCGGCCTGACACACGCTCTTCCCGTGCAAAGACTTGCACAGCACAGGAGCCAGAACTCCTTCTCCCTTCATGATCACCAATGACTCTGCCCCTCCAGGACAGTTGCAGGACAGTTTCCTCTCGCTCCACAGGGTTCCGGTTGGCTGATTTATTCTGTCAGTCACCTCATACGCCCTCTATTGGGGTAAAAAAAGCACCAGGGTACAAACTACACTTCCCAGGAGCACCTGCCATATATGCCCCTTCAGGCAGGCTCCCAGTGCAAGTCCAAGTTCTGGTTGGCTAAAGCTATCTCCATTTTAAAGTCCCCTCTCTCCAATTGGCCCATCTCAGAAGTCCAGGTCCAAAATGGAGGGGCCGAACACTCAGATTCCCAGCTGCAATAAAGGCAGGTTAAACAAACTGCATTCTTACTGTTACGCTACATATGTCCCCGCAAGCAGTTACATCTGCCAATAGGGCTCCCTCTGCTCATTTAGCAACGTCAGAAATGGAGTGATTCAAACAGCAGCTTGAGTGGGATTCGAGCAGTAAACCCACAGTCCCCCCTTGCAAACTAATAAAGCCTGCAAGCTGGCAGTTCTTAAAGAGACATTACCAGAGGCTCTAAAAGCACTCACAGTGCCCACATTTAAATGGCATTACCCCGAACACCAGTTAGGCAGGGAGCACTTAGGCAAGCTCTGGGAAGGCTTTTAGGAACCCCCATTTGTTGGGGGGGTTACATTTATTTCTCTGTTCTCTCTGAAAAGGTATTCTTGTGGGGTAGAGGTGTGAATTAGGCCTTGTAGACATTTTCCACCTTCCCCACTGTGCCTGTTGTTGTTTTTCCCTCATTCACTCCAGAATGCACTCCTCATCCACCTCCAACTGATATCCAGGGTTTTGCTTGCAGTTCTCAGCATCCTGTGCTTTTTCAATTCCAGAATGGAGGTGGTGAATGCACTTTTCAATTCTCTGACTCTTGCAGTCTAATTTTTTTTAAATCAAACACTTTCTCCTTCACGACCTCTACCAATTTGTGATGCAAGTTGGTGCAGCAGGGCAAGCTCAGGCTGCCCTTTGATAGGGCAGTCTGTTTTTCTGGGAAGCAGGTTGAACTTAGTTTCACCAGAGTTGCAACAAATCATGCTGCTGACTGTGGCAGTCCATCTCGTGCTCTTTGCAATGCTTCCTGGATGGCCTGACTTGATCTGTTGTCTATTAGTGGGGTTGCACTTGGGCTACCATTGGTCAAGGACACAGGAACTGTGGTGGTGGTGCAGATGGTGGTGGTGATAGTGCTGCAGGCAACAGTGGTGGTGGAGGCAATGGTAGAAACTGGTGTTTTGCTCTTTTTTTTTGTTCTCCTTGTACTGTACTTTTTCATTCAATCTTCTTTTTTGGGCTAACATATTGTTACACTGGATTTGTTTGCTTACTCACCAGTGAGATTGTTGTTAAATTTTCTTTGGTTCATCAGCTCTGGTTATTCTCTTTTCTGGTGTAGTGCACTCTGTAGGCTCTAAACCTTGGCTGTTCTTCCATTGTCTCAGTCGTTGCATTTGTAGCCTTACCTTTTCATTATAGTTTTGTCACTTTTCATCATTCAAAGAAGATCTGTAAGCTCATGAGTGTGCTTTGATTTTTCAAAGTATTCCTCATAATGTTCAGGATCATTTTTCATGTTGTCTCTGTAACGTTGATTTCTCTGCTTGTCTGATAGGGGGAGGATGAATTCTTTAGTGCACCTTTCAACGAGATCTTTTCCTCATGTGTTCCATTGCTCAAAAAATCTTCAATTAAATAAAATTCAGATATTAAACTGACTACTTTTTCCCCTGAAAGTAATGTACATTGAACACAATTCGATGGCCTGGAAAAGAGAGGCTGCACATCTGTGTGATACTTCAGATCAAGGGAGAGGCTCTGCACACAGAACAAGAGTCAACGGACTGAAGGAGGGAAGCTGCACACTGCATGATACTTCAGATCGAGGGAGAGGTGCTGCACACTGGATACAATTTCATACACTGATGAGAGAGACTGCACACTCCACAAGATATGGTGAACCAAGGGAGAGGCACAGCACACCAAACACAGTTTGACAGACTGAAGAAGAGAGGCTACACACTCCGCATGATACTTCAGATTGACAGAGAGGCTCTGCACACCAAACACAATTTAACGGGCTGAGGTAGAGAGGCTGCAAATGCCACATGATACTACGGATGGAGGGAGAGGCTCTGCACACTGAACAGAATTTGATGGACTGAAGGAGAGAGGCTGCACAATCCACATGATACTTCAAACTGAGGGAGAGGTGCTGCACAAGGTACACAATTCAATGGACTGAAGGACAGAGGCTGCACACTCCACATTATATGGCAGACTGAGGGAGAGGCGCTGCATACTGAACACAATACAACAAACTGAAGCAGAGTGACTGCACATTCGGCATAACATGGTGGATCAAGGGAGAGGCACTGCAAACTGAACATATGACCAATGGAAGGAGAGAAGCTACACACTCTGCTTTATACTACACTCAACACTATTTAACAGACTTAAAGAGGATTCACATGTACATATTTTTACACTTAAAATGAAATTAACAAACACTACACACATACAGTACCCTGTAGGCAGAAACGTTGACTACAAACTAAATGTAATAAAGTCACAACTGATTGGAAACAGCAGTGCATTACTAGTAGCAAAACCTTTATCCCCACCCCCAGCAGGGAAGCTTCATGGTGCTCGAGATGGCCAAACATGAAATTCAAACACACTGAGACAAAATACTGGCTGACAGCAGATCCCAGCCATACCACACCAGTTTTGTTTTTTTTTACAAACAAACAGGTCGGCCGAAACACAAATAAATTTAACGAGTGTTTGGACATTCACGTTCAATCATATTGAACGCAGCCCAAACAATTTAACAGCCAACCGACACACATCCTGGGTCCCCACACACACACACACACACACACACACACACGCACACACAGGGAATCTGCATGGTGCACAAGACGGCCGAACATGAAATTCAAACACAGAGACAAAAGACTATGTGGGACCAGATCCCAGCCTCATCACAGGGCTTTTCTACAAACAGATCAGCTGAAACACAAACAAATTTAAGGTGTGTTTAGACCTTCATGTTTGGTCATATTGAAAGCAGCCAAAAATATTTAACATCCAACTTACCCACATCTCTGGGTCGCTTCCTCCACACAGCAGGAAAGCCTCATGGTGCACAAGATGGCCGAACATAAAATTCAAACACAGCGAGACAAAAGATTATCTTGAACCAGATCACAGTCTTACCACAGGGCTTTTCTACAAACAAACAGCTCGGCCAAAACACAAACAAATTTAAGGTGTGTTTGGCTATTCATGTTTGGTCATACTGACAGCAGCCAAAAAAAATTATCAGCCAACTGACCCACATCTTTGGGTTTCCCTTCCCCCCAGAGGGAAGCTGCATGGTGTTCAAGATGGATGAACATGAAATTCAAATACACTGAGACAATAGACTGGCTGGGACCAGATCTCAGCCTTACCACAGGGCTTTGTTACAATCAAACAGTTCAGCCAAAACACAAACAAATTTAAAGTTTGTCTGGACATTCATGTTTGATCATATTGACAGTAGCCAAAAACATTTAACAGCCAAGCAACCCACATCTCTGGGTTGTCCCCCCCCACACACACACACACAAATCGAGACAAAGATCACATGTCGCCTAATATGGCTGAATGCTGCCAACCAAACACACATGGACAAAGACAAGATACCAGCCTCACTAATGAATAAAAAAAGACCTCCTGAGTCACATGTGTTTGGCCAGTCACATTTGATCATATTAAGGCCAGCATCGCAACAAACTAAACGGCATTCCCCTTGCAAATCCCCATTCAGAAAAAGTGGTCACAAAACAATGTTTTTGTCAGCCTCTCCAAACTGTTTACATATTCAGACTAATACTAAAGACCCCAAACTGGCTGGAACTGTAGTTGAACAAAAGTAAATACTCACCAAAATGTAAAAGCATTTGATTGTTTAATGTTTTCAGTCCCTTGCACTGCATTTTCCCCCATGCTTCTAGCCACAATAATAAAATGCCTGTAATGAATGTAATTGGGAAACCAAGCACACAGTGTGAGGAGGGAACAATGACCCTATTGTGCTTGGTGTTGCAACTGCTGAAATGTAGTGAAATAGCAAACGAATGCAGCCCCAGTGACTCAGAGAGCACTGGCATGCTCATATATGGCGGCATGCATGATGTGCCTCTGATGCCATTGCACGTCTGAGCCACTGGGAAGCATAATGAGAAAATCAATCTAGCCAATGCAGTATGGAGCCCTTGGCCATCACTCTGCACTGGTCCAAAAGATGTCAGCATAAGTCTTGACTAGGTCTTAAGGTTTATCTTGGTCCCTCCCCTCTGGTGGAACCCTGCAGTGAAGGGTAAGTCATGGGACTCAATCCCGGGCAGCTAGGAGAATGTCAGGTGGATAACGATGGTGTGAGCAGAAATGGGGTACATCTCCCCCCAGCTATAGAGCCTAAAATAGAATTGAAAACTATAATGACTCATAGATTCTTGACCCTATCCACAGCTATCAGAAATGTGCCAATCAAAGATGGCAATCTGATAGCATCATAACTCCCAGTTGACCCCCAACCGCCTGGTTTTACCAGTAACAGCTCCATCATGGTCAGATTGAGACTCAACTAGGTGGAGGCCATCCAGTCAAGGATTTTTTCAAGGTAATGCTCCAGCACATCAACCAACCCCTGCCCATCCAATGTAAAGGACATATACAGCTGAGTGTAATCTGCATAGTAGTGAAAACACAAACCATACTGTCTGATAACCCACTCCAGCAGCAGCATATACAACCCAAACAACATGGGGACAGATGTGAATCCTGGAGAACACCACAGCTGACCACTACAGGCTGTAACATGAAAGCTTCCATCAGAACCTGCTGTGTCCTACCAGTAAGGAAGGACTCAAACCATTTAAAGTTGTTCTGGCAAGTCCCCCATATTCCTCAAGGTGCTCCATCAAAACACCATGGTCAACAGTATCAAACATGGATGACAGGTCAAGGAGAAAAACAGTAGAGCACTTCCCTCTGTCTCTCTCTAGCAGCAAATCATCATACTCCTTGACAAGTGTTGTCTCCATACTGTGGCAAGACCTGAAATCCAATTGGAGAGGCTCATAGATGTCAAAGCTCTCACGGTGAGCCTCAAACTGTACTACTATCTCCTTCTCAAGGACTTTCATTAGAAAAGGAAGGTTCCAGACAGGTCTGTAATTTGCCAACACCCCCAGGTCTAAATATGGTTTCTTTAGAAGTGGTCTCATTGTTGCTTTTTATACAGCCAGTGGGAAACAGCCCTCCTGCAAGTAATCCTTAAGAATGCTGCCAGCCATTGGACCCAGTGCCACCCAGCAGTCCAACAACAGCTGAGTAGGTAAAAAAGATAAATCCAGCACTCCAGACTCAGCCCAAAAATTCAAAGAAGATGTTTTTATTTGTTTGTTGGCAAAAATAATGAATACTTACAAACTGTAAGTGTAGTACCTTAAACACATAGTAGTAAACTTGAGAAAACCTCCACCCACATCCAGCCTCAGCACTTCGGGACACAAACTCCCCTTCTTCAGAAGGCATGACCAAGCTGATGAATACATGATTTAAATACGTGATAATGCAGGTGCCATTAATTAAATAACATAGAACTTTAAAGTGACATTAGTGCAATACATGACGTTCACATTTCTATTTATTTTTATTTATTTAGTTTTTGTTGACCAGGTAAGTGCACTAGACAAATCCTGCCTATTTTCAGGTACGATCCAGGGGAGGGGGGATACAGATGAATTCCAACTGACCTTGAACCAGATTAAGCTGTTGGTGGTAT
The DNA here is from genome assembly GCA_016271365.2 of Neoceratodus forsteri. Classification (NCBI taxonomy): domain Eukaryota; kingdom Metazoa; phylum Chordata; order Ceratodontiformes; family Ceratodontidae; genus Neoceratodus; species Neoceratodus forsteri. Next base: position 647,644,064 of record CM028136.1, on the reverse strand, counting down.
TTTTAGTGAATGTATCATTGCTATCCATCTAGCCCAGCTCTCATTAGTGATGCAAAGTGTTCAAACAATTATTTAAAGGATTATTTCCTAAAATACACATTGCATCACTGCTGGATGGAGCACAAGACATATTTAACTGGAAACAATAAAACATTTGTAATATTAATAAACTAAAAAACTATGGTGCCATAGTTATATCTACTTCATTAAAACAATGCTTCATTAACTACAGGAGCTTTTACCTTTCTGTTCCCATGCTTTGCAAAGATGTCATACATAACAGACAGGAAAAAGGCAGATGCACAACATGAAATCAAACAATGATCATATCAAGTGTAAGGCAGCACCATGGATATTCCAAATGAAAAAAAAATAATAATAATAAAACAACACTCAGGAGATTAGAACAGCCCCAATTTTAAACAAAACACAGTACCCATATATGAATTTGTGTACAGAGGTACAATAATAATTACTTCTCAGGCAAACTAATAAATATTTAACATATTACTCATTTTGTATTTCCAATTTGCCATCAAATTATGTTTGCCATATTTAGACTGACATTCCCTTGTCCCTTTCAATGTATGTGAGGACACCAGTTCATTTAATCATTAAACCCTGTGGGTTTTAAGGTTTTTAACTTAAAAATTGACATAGATTCTTTTCTTTCCAGGTCCAAATTTCTACCTCCCCCCCAGAGTTGACTGGAACATGGTCTATGCCCACGTACCACATTTTATGTTGTTCACTACAGGAGTGATCCAACAGATGGTTTCCTATTGGATGGTCAGGGTCTCGTATTTGTATTGCTCTAAAATGCTCTTGAATATGCTCTTTTAGTACTCTTGTGGTTTCTTCAATATCTGTCCTACCACAAGAGCACCATAATGCGTATACCACAAATTTATTAGTACAAGTTATGAAATGCCGAATTTCAATTTATTTTTCTCCCTGTCTACCTGAATTTGTAAAGGTTCTGCCTTGTATTGACGATTTACAAGTTTTACAGCACTTACAGGAAAAGGATCCCTGTGGTTTACTGCTCAGTCATGTATTGGGAGAGGTGGGGTTTTAAATTCACTTTTAAACAAAAGATTCCCTCAAACTACGACCTCGTTTAAATACTATTAAAGGCCCCATTTCAGCAATTAATCTGAGTTCCCTGTCTGCTCCCAAGACTGCCAGTGTTTCTTAATTATTCTCCTTAGCTCCATAGATCCTGGTCCATATTCTGTCATAAAGACAATTTTTTCCATCTCTTTTGACTTTATTTTATATTTCAACAATTCCCTTCTATCAACTTTTTCAGCCCTTCAAGCCACTTTATCTAAAATTTCTGGTGATAAACCACGTTCTCTTAATCTTTTAAAAATATCTGATTTTGCTTGTTGATAATCATTGGGTTCAGAGCAATCTCCTTTCAAGTGCAATAACTGTCTATAAGGAAGTGCCTCTAAAGTAGAACTAGGGCGAGAGCTTCATCCATGCAGCAAAGTGTTACCTGCTGTAGATTTTCAAAAAACCTTAGCACTAATAGTTTTACCTGGAATCCCTTTAAGATGTAAATCTATAAATTCAATTTCTTTCTGATGGTATTTTGCTGCAAATTCCAAATCCATTTAATTTTTGTTCAAATAATGTGTGAAATCTATAATAGATTGTTCTGAACCATCCCAAATGATAATCAAGTCAACAATGTAATGTTTATAAAACATAATATGAGAGAAAAACTAGTTTTGAGTCAGGGTCTCTAAACACCCCACCACCACCACTCTAGAAAAAGACTGGCATAAGATGGCGCCACGGGAGAACCCACGGCTACCCCTTTTTCCTGCTTGTAAAAGAATTCATCAAATACAAGCAAATTACTATTTAGGCTCAAACTCAATGCCAACAGAATAAATTCCACTGGGTATAAAAGAGAGGACTTCTCCAAAATACACTTGATTGCCATTAAACCCATATCAATCAATCAATCAATCAATCAATCAATCAAAATCTTTATTTACCCAGGCGATCACCATTGAGCAAGCTCATTTACAAGGTGGACCTGCAGTTTGCAAGGACAAGGGTACAGACTAGAGTACAAGTAAAATATACATAAAACAACAGTAGCAAGATGTATACAACAAAATATATACAGTGTAGAAATAAAGGTAAATAATATGTACAGAGATGCCTTTATAATCCTATCCATCAATAACATGTTCATAGTCTGTAAAGGAGTCCCTGGGATATGGAAATGTGCACACCTAAGAGGTAGGGATGCTGGCAGAAAGATTCTGGGATACTAAGCAGGTGGTATCAGGGCATAAGAGTGGGTGATGGGGGGTCTGTTGCACTGAGTACGTAGTACTGGTGGGACTGGAATGAACTGAGGTGAAACAGTAGTACCAGTGAGACTAGAATGGACTAAGAGAAGGGGAAGTAATCTTGGTAAGGGAACACTTAGTTTGAATGGGAAGGACTTAGATTGAGCAGAAACGTCAGCTGAGCCATATCATCGCTGATGCTGGTATAAAGAGAAGAAACATCCACAGTTAGCCACCAAAATGACTCACTCCACACCAATGTGTTCATCACATTAGGCACTGAACAGGTGTCCTTTAAATATGATTTTAGTTTCACTACTTCCTGTTTAAGCTAGCCAACAACAAAAAGAGCTAATAGTTCAAATAGGAAACCACAGCCAAAAACTATAAGGCATCCCGGGGGTTTCGTGTCATGCTTGTGAATCTTTAGAATATGGTAGAACACCGGAATTCTTGGAAATCTACAGTTCAAAAAATCAAAATCATTACCCATAATCCAACCCTCATCCGGAGAAAGCAATAGAAATTCAATTAGCTGCTCCCTATATTCCTTAATTGGATTGTGATTTAATAATCTATATGTTGAAACGGCTGAGTAGGTCCTAATCCAACTGACAGTAGGTGGGGTGCAGCACTGCAATCACCTCAAGCACCTCCTCCATAAGAACTAGCTGGGACTTACTCTAGGCCATGAGCATGCCCTTGTGCCTTTCCTCTCCACCGCTGCTGGCCCCTGACAGGACACCTGTTGAGATCCCAGCTCAAATAAAGGACAATCTGTCCATGAAAAAAGAACCAAACTCCACCTTTTTCATGAAGCAAAACTCCTCCAGACTGTGGACAGACGGGTTTATTAACCTGACTACAGTGCAGAAGAGTTGAGTGGGTCTGTTTCCTCCTGAAGTAATAACCCGTGACAGAAAATGCCTTTTTCAATGTTATTGCCTGATGATAATCCTTATATTGGGACCGTAGACCCACCCTGTCATCCAGCAAGCCCAAACTCTTCTGTGAATGCTCCAGCCTCCACCCTGTTGCCTTTAAGCAACTGAATTTGTTGTTACGCCATGGCAAACTGTAAGCAGAAGATCAATGGGCAGACATGGATCAGTGAGATGGATCTGAGTGCTTTGCAATGGCCAAATTGTAGCCATTATGGCTGCCTCCACACCTCCAATGCATGCTGCCTCCATACATGAAATGTCCAAGACTGCCAAAAGCTTTTCCACTACTAAAGCCTGTTGAGGGCAGTATTGGATCATCTCCATGTGGGGAGGATTGTATCCAGGGGACCCATGCCTGAAAACTAACAGCATGGTGATCCAGCCACTCCACTGGATCCACCCAGTATCAGAGATGTTCAGCCGCAGGAAGCTGAGGTCCAAGACATGGCAGTGTTCATAGGTAGTAATGGAAACTACCTCTGTGAGGCCCAATGACTCCTTCATCTGGAGGTATTGCTGAGCAAACTAAAATTTCATCCTTGACCCATGCATGGAAATCCCCAGCACAATTAGGTTGTGGGTGTTCAAGGATAGGTTGATGATAAAATCCCCAAATTCCTGCAGAATCTCCTGTTCAAACAACATGAAGTCTTGCTGTATTCTGACTATTGCAGTGATCACCAACCTTTGAACTGCCCTGGAGAACAAAGCGTTAACTTTCCATGCAGGGCATGGAACGCTGAGCTCGAGCTTGGTTGAAGCCTCTGTCTGCTGTTGTTTAAACTCCAACCGTCAGATTCTTTACTCCACCTCACTGAACAGTCGCTCCAGAGATTTCTCCTTCGCTCGGTTCAAAAAAGTCAGTTAAAGTGACATTTTTTCGCTTGGTTTCGACCAAATTTCTGCTACTGAACCTGTCGGTTTAAGTCTCTGTCTGTGGTACCGTGAGTACTAGATAGGTTTTGTATTTGTTCCTGTGTGGAACTTGTAAACATTGGATCGGTTCGGTTTGAACCGATCAGGTTTGTGTTGAAAAACTTCTGTCTTTATTAGAATGCAGTAACCGGTCCGTATCCGTTCTAAAAAACAACGGATTTGATTACGTTTTTTTCCAAGACCCGTAACACGGTCAGGAAGCGATAGAGGTGTCTTGCCTGGCGGATTGCCGAAAAAAGGGTAAGTTGTGGTTAGGATTGGCCATGTCTGAGAAACCCAAGAAAAAACCGGGCCACTGGATTTCAACATCAGTGTGTGTGGGGAAGCCTTTACGGCGGTGATCCTCACATCACCTGTGTTTATTGTCTGGGGTTTGACCACCTCAATCAGACTGCCAAATTTGTAAAACTTTTCCCAAGCTACCCTGGATAAGAAAGTAGGTAGACTGAGGGAAAGGAGGCCGAGAAGTCCGCTGACCGGATGGCCAGCGGTTCGGTTCTGACCGAACCAGAAGGAGTGCCCCTGACCAGGGCGAAATCACTGGCAAAAGGAGAACCAATTCTGAGGAGTCGGTTCCAGTTAAAAGAAAGAAAAGGGAAAATCATCCGTTCGATCCACAAGTTTTCTCCGACCGCTGATGAAATAGCCAAAGTGATAAGGATAGTTCAATCGCTAACTCGGTTCCAGCCGAACTGGCACCATCTGTCAGGGCTCGGTTCAGTCAGTTCCCCCGGTTCCGGATTATACTTTAGAAGAATTTTATGAACCGGAGAAGGAGGAGGAGGGAGTATGAGGATAATGATGATGATGGTGATTATGAAAGTCTGAATGTGCCTATTGACCCGGACATCTCCCCAGACAGACCTTCAGGTGTTTCTCCTCCTAGGCTTTCTGAGTCCCCTTCCCACTTTATGTTTTACAAGAAAGTGGCTGAAACCCTCCAGCTTCCAATGGAAGAAGCAGTAGAGGATCAGGAGGAGTCTGATTTTGTTGAGATGATGGACATCCCAGAGTCCAGGAGACTGTCTATTCCCCTCCATAAATCTTTTGGAAAACAGACATTTAAAATTCAAAAAACTCCTAATTCCATACCTCCTGTGGACAGAAGAATGGACAAGAGGTATACCCTTTCAGGCTCGGACACGGAGTTCCTTTCCCAGCAATGCAGCCATGTTGGGGTAGTGCAGGCTTCTGCCTGTGATAAGGCAAATATTCCCTTGGCTTCACACTCCCCAGACAAGGACTCCAGGAGGATTGATGTCATTTCAAAGAAACAGTACATGGCAGCATCTTTGGACTCAGGCAGGCTACCTATATGGCCTACACAGCTAGATACCAGAAGTCCAGGTGGGACACTGTGCTGGCTCTTGCTAAACAGGCCCCTGACCAGCTTGCCAAGGAGCTGGAGCAGGTGGCTGCGGATGGGATTGAGGCATCCAAGGTGCAATTTCATGCTGCTGTGGACTCCAGTGATGTTTCATCTAGAGTCATGGCTACATCTGTGGCCCTTCGGAGGATGGCTTGGCTCAGATGTACTACCCTATCACAGGATACCCAGGCTAAGGCCATGGATTTTCCTGTCATTGGTAATTCTCTGTTTGGGGAGCCGACAGAGAACTACATGAAGAAGATGGACGAGTACAGGACCGCCTACAGGAGTGCTCAGGCCAAAGAAAGGCAAGCCACTCCTCAGAGGCAGCATTCCAGGGGCAGTGGCAGGCCCTTTCAAAGGTCCTTTTACCAAGTCCAGCTTCCTCTTCTGCTTATGCTCAGAGGGGGTTCTTTAGAGGGAGAGGCAGATGGGGTATGAGCAGGCCTGCTTCCACCCCTCAGCCTAAAGCCCCTGCCAAGCAGACACCCTGATGGGTCTGCCTGGGCCGATTCTCCAATACCTGTAGGGGGCAGGATGGCTTACTTTGTCCAGGACTGGAAGTCTTTAACGTCAGACAAGTGGGTCCTAGAAGTAGTAAGCCAGGGACTGGTTCTCAGCTTCAAAAAATTTCCCAAGATGAGAACCAGATCCTTTCCACCTGCAAATCCATCAGATACCCTTGCCCTAGAGGCAGAGGTTTCTTCCCTCTTGGCTCTCAGAGCCATAGAAAGGGTTCCTACCCTACACAGGGGCAAAGGATTGTACTCCAGGTACTTCCTAACCCCCAAAAAGACAGGAGAATGGCGGCCCATCCTGGATCTGAGATATCTAAACAAGCACCTTTTAAAGCCAAAATTCAAAATGGTGACTCTGGGAATAATTCTGCCCTCTCTAAGGCCAGGAGACTGGCTAGCCTCCCTGGACCTCAAAGATGCCTATTTTCACATTCCCATCAGGTGCTCCCGCAGAAAGTACCTCAAGTTTGAGTTGCCCTCAGGCCACTATCAATTCAGAGCAATGCCCTTCAGCCTAACATCAGCCCCAAGGGTGTTCACAAAGTGCCTGGCAGTAGTGGTTGCTTTCCTAAGGAGAAAAAATATCTCCATCTTTCCATACTTGGACGACTGGCTCATAGTGGGTCAGTCTCCAGACCAAGTCAAGTCACATCTTCAGATAACTCAGCAACTGCTCACTTCCTTAGGATTCCTCCTAAACCTTCCAAAATCAGTTCTCGAGCCAGTACAGCTCCTCACCTTTATAGGGGCAGAGCTTGATACAATAAGAGCAAAAGCCTTCCTTCCCCTGGACAGGGCAAGGACTCTTATAGAACTGGCCTCTTCTTTCACCCTTCAGGTGTCTCGACCAGCAAGGCACTTCTTGCAGCTCCTGGGCCACATGGCAGCCTCTATAGCAGTGGTCCAGGGGGCAAGATTCCAGATGAGGGACATTCAGTTCCACTTAAGAGCCTTCTGGTCCCAAAGAAAGGATTCCCTTACCAAACTAGTCCCAATGACTCGAACACTGATCCAGGCTTTGCAATGGTGGCAGGATCAGGACAATTTAAGACAGGGAGTTCCTTATGTCACTCAGTCTCATTCACTAATCCTCACCACAGACGCCACCCTCTTGGGCTGGGGAGCCCACTTGGGGGATCTTACCACCCAAGGGCTGTGGTCACCTCAAGAATCTCTGCTTCACATCAATCTCTTGGAGCTCAGAGCAGTGTTTCTGGCACTGCAAGTTTTTTCCAAATCTGTACAGAACAAGGTGGTCCAGATCAGAACAGACAATACCACCACAATGTGGTACATCAACAAGCAAGGAGGCACTCAGTCTATGACCTTGTGCACAGAAGCAATGAAGTTGTGGTCTCTGGCCTATTCCCTGCAAACCTCTCTGATAGCAGTTCACCTCCCAGGGAAGGACAATGTCCTAGCAGATGCTCTCAGCCGGATATCTCAGGGCCACCACGAATGGTCCCTAGATCCCCTAATTTTGAAAGTGATTTTCTCCAGATGGGGCACTCCACAGATAGATCTTCTTGCAGCCCCAGACAATCACCAACTTCCTCTCTTTTGGTGCAGACCCCCAGTCTTGGGCTCAGTCCCCCTGGATGATCTGGTTCTGAATTGGGAAGGGAAGTTCCTGTATGCCTTTCCCCCCCTTCCCTCTCCTGTTCAAGGTGTTAGTCAAGATCAGGTCTCAACCATGCAAAGTGATTCTGATTGCTCCAGACTGGGCCAGACAGCCCTGGTATCCACTGTTGCTGTCCTTAGCAGTCCACCTTCCCCTGTCTCTTCCCAGGAATTTCAACATCCTCTCAAGGAAGGATTTGGTATCCGAGTCTCAAATCTCTCAATCTCAATCTCAAGGCCTGGCTCTTGAAGAGTTAGAGTTTGCTGATCTGCACCTCTCTCAAGGTGTTCTGGATATTCTTAAGGCTTCTCGAAAGCCTTCCACCAGAAAGACTTACAACTCCAAATGGAAAAGGTTCACTATTTGGTGTTCTAATAAGCATATTTCTCCAGAATCTGCTGGGTTGCCTATAGTCCTGGACTATATGGTTCATATTAATGGCTTGGGACTTAGACCAGCTACACTTAAAGTGCATCTGGCAGCTGTTTCTGCCTTCTTGTCAGTAGGCAAGCCCTCTCCTTTATCAGCCCATCCTGTATTTTGTAAATTCTTCAAGGGATTGCTGCACACCAATCCTCCCTTTAGGGACCCTGCTCCTGCTTGGGCCCTTAATGTTTGCATTGCTCAGCTTATGCAACCACCCTTTGAGCCTTTGTCCTCTGCAGAGCTTAAGTACTTGATTTGAAAAACGGTGTTTTTGGTAGCCATTACCTCTGCCAGGCGCATCAGTGAATTGCAAGCCCTGTCAGTGGAGCCTGATTAGGGCAAACCTGCCACTAAAAGATCTATTGCCAGGTGGATTGTCTCTTGTATACAATTCTGCTATGAAAAATTGGGTAGAACCCCACCCTCAGGCCTGAGGGCTCACTCTACTAGAGGTACAGCTGCTTCCCTGGCTGCTGCCAGGGATATTCCTATTTCAGAAATCTGTCAAGCAGCCACCTGGAAAACAGTCCATACATTCACCAAGCTTTACTCTCTGGATGTCCAGGCTTGGAGTGATGCTCGGTTTGGCACAGCAGTACTTCAGAGCCTTTTCCCAAAGTAGGTTCTGTCCCTCCTCCATGGAGGTACTGCTTAGTAGTCTGCAATAGTCAGAATACAACAAGACTTCATGTTGTTTGAAGAAAAAATTACTCACCTTAATAATGTTGTTTCTTCTAATGGAGTCTTGCTGTATTCTGACCTCCCCCCCCGCCTCCCTTCTCAGAACCTGTTTGTTGGGATGTGGGTGGGCAGGAGCAGTGTTGGCACCTAGAGGTGCCCCTTTCTCGCCCTCCTTTATTTTGGGTGTGTGTTGTGTTTTGTTTTTTTTGGGTTTCCTGACTTGAGTCTTTGCTTTGAAACCAAAAAAAAAAACTCTTTTTTAACAAATTTAGTTGCCAGTTGGCTAGTGTGAGTTTTACAGTTTCCACACAGAACGCCTAGTGAGTATAGCTCATAAAGATCTGACGGTTGGAGTTTAAACAACAGCAGACAGAGGCTTCAACCGAGCTCGAGCTCAGCGTTCCATGCCCTGCATGGAAAGTTAACTCTTTGTTCTCCGGGGCAGTTCAAAGGTTGGTGATCACTGCAATAGTCAGAATACAGCAAGACTCCATTAGAAGAAACAACATTACTAAGGTGAGTAATTTTTTCTTCCTGTTCCAGAATACAATAGACCAGGAGAATCTACACCTCACACCTACATCTCCCTTCACTGCCATGCATTCAAACAACCCCATCTCCTTCAATGTGTACATTGTTAGTTTCAAGCAGGATCCAAAACAGATGCCCACCCCACCACCCCTGCACTCCCACCTTGAGCAGTGCACCACCGACAACCCGGCCAGGATTGTCACATCTAAAATTGTCCCAGAGTCATCATCGAGCCAGGTCTCAGTGAAACATACCAGGCCCTCTAAGGAATCTGTGATGAAATTTGACATCACAGCCTTTTTATTCTTCAGGAATCTGGCATTGCCAACATGCCCCTAAGGGAAGGAGTCAGAGCAGTCAGCCCTTCCATCTACCCCCCCATTCCTCGGGAGTTTCCTGGGATCTGGACATGGATGGGAGGAGCCTACCCCATGACCCTCCTATACCCAGGGTTCCTGCTCAGTCTGACACAGCTGGTCAGTCCTTCTCTCCCTGGCTTCTACCCTCAGGAAATGCTTCCATTCTGTGCCTTCTCAGTATCCCCAGCCTCCAACAGTGGTCTAGGACTGCCTTCAGAGGGGCCATTGGGAAAGGTATCTAAGGTATGATGTGTCTCTGCTGATGACACAAAGCTCTGCATGTAGGGTAGACAGTGAGGAGGGGGTTTCAAAGGGACCCACAAAGGCTTGAGAGGAGGTCAAAGGTTTGACAGTTGAGATTCAATGCAAAGACATGGAAGGTGATGACTTAGGAAATAAGAACCCACACACAGAGTACTGGATTGGAGGAGTTAAGCTGGCCACTACAGCAGAGGAAAGGGGTATGAGAGTCCTCATTAGTGACTCAATCAAGCAAACCAGCAAGTGCAATAAAGTTTACAGCAAGGCATATAGGTTACTTGGGTATATAGAGAGGATAGTTGTAAAAGGACTCAACACTCAGAGCCAAAAAAGTCCAGACTTCGCTGTCAATTCGCCATGTTTTTTTTCACTTTTATTTTATATACAGTACATAAAGGCAGAGTATCCGATGTAGCCCAAGGGGGCCACCCACTGAAATTTACATTTTGCACTCGTTACAAGTGCTTTATAAAGATGTAGTGCTCCCCCTACAGTGTGAAATTTATATACACACAGTGTTATCACATTGTTACAAATTAGTACAAATGAACATGAAAATGCCTACAAAAACAAATTAGTTTTAATCACAACCACACTTATTGTGAACGGGGATCATAGGTATCATAGGTAGTTACAGAGCTAATAGATTTTTGTCCATATTGCACACCATGGATTTAACCATACCCCATGATGTTGTTCTTTATTTATTTATTTAAGAGATTTACCAGATAAGCATTCTGAGCGGGGACCGCTCATTTCCAGATGCGACCTGGGGTTACATAGGTCAAAAATAGCTACAGTGCAATCACAGTACATTGGTGTTACATAGGTCAAGAATAGCTACAGTACAATCACAGTACATCGGTGCAATAGACAGCAGGTTCAGTAGACATTATACTTGAAATGGTATATGAGACAGCTGAAAGAGGATACAAAAGCAAGGAGAGAAAGTGGCCAGTGGTATTGCAACAGGTGAGAGTGGATTTATAAAGGCGAGATTTGTAGGTACAGCAAGTGTAGCTTGATAGCTGATGCAGTTCTAGGTTTGGTGCACATAGTTTGTTGTGACAATTGTTAGGCATACACTAACTGGGTGAGAGCAGTGAGGTAAAATTTTGCCAGTGGGAAACTGGGCTAGCTGCTTAGGTTATTATTTAGAGCCAGTTGGATGCCCCTTGTGGACAGACTAGTTTTAGGGTAAGAATTAGTCTGTGGGTGGCAATTACATACATCTGAGAAGTGGGTAATCAGAGGCGGTTTGAGAAGCCAGTGGGAGGCAGAGAGCCTGATATCTGCTGGTAACTCATTCCATAGTTTGGGCAGTCGATGCATGAAGGCCATTTGGCCCTTTGAGGTGCGCATGAAAGGGACTTGAAGCTGTTTTGAATCTGAACCTCTGAGGGGGTAAGGCTGGGGGTGGTTGGGTTGCTAGTGCACAGCTGAGATGGGGGGAGGGCATTTGACCAGTATTTGAAAATGAGATTTGTGCAATGTAGTTTACGCCGGGACTCCAGTGATGGGAAGGAAAGGGCGCTGTACAGGTCGCAGTGATGGGTGGAAGGAGGGCAGTCAAGGACGTAACGGTAGAAAGAGTGAAAGAGGGGGTCCAGGCTGGCCAAGGTAGATGGAGGGGTAGCGCTGTAGACCACGTCACCATAGTCAAAAATGGGAAGGATCATTTGAGGACTAGCTCCCTCCAGACAGAGGTAGGAAGGTTGCCTTTGTACCGGTACAGTGCGCCTAATTTAGGGTGAAGTTTTTTCTGTAGTGATTCGATGTGGGCATGGAAATCAAGGTGTTGATCGAGCCAGACCACCAGGTACCTGAAGGAGGTACAGGATTCTAGTTTGGATCCGTCCAGGGTGTGGAAGACTGGGGTGGCTGCTAGCCGGGATAGCTTAGGATGGGTGCCGAAAGTTATGGAGATGGTTTTCTTAGCATTTAGGATGAGCTGGTTGGACCTAAGCCAAGTTTGCACGGCATCAAAATCAGGTTGAAGAGAAGCAATTGTGTCACCGATAGAGGGGCCGGAGGTGTACAGTACTGTGTCATCCATGTACATTTGTAAGGCTGAGTTGGAGCAGACTTGAGGCAGGTCGTTTAAAAAAATGGAGAAAAGCAGAGGACCCAGGACCGAACCCTGGGGGACCCCCATGTTAACAGATAGTGAGGTGGAGATGTGAGGGCCAATTTTTACAGCCTGCATCCTGCCTGACAGATAGGCTTGGAACCAGTTGGTGGCGGGATGAGAGAGGCATGCGCGTTGCAATTTTGAGAGAAGTTTGGAGTGGGACACAGTATCAAAGGCTTTGGCCAAGTCAATAAAAATAGCGGAGGTGACGTGGCCCTTGTCCATTCCCGAGGAAATATCGTTTGTGAGCCTTAACAGTGCTGTGATGGTGGAGTGATTTAAACAATAATCATCTAATCTGACTTTGAATTCATTTACAGTGTTGCTACTAACTACTTCTAATGGTAGTGAGTTCCATAGTGCAATCACTCTTTGTGAAAACCATTTTTGTCTTTTATAAGTATGACATTTATCACCCAAAAGCTGCAGGGGTTGAGCTCACGTATTATACAATTGATCTCTAAATTCCATACCCAGTAATTCCCAAAGGTCATCATTAGAAATAGATTTAAAAAGCAAACACATGTCACCACGCAGACACCTCTACTCAAGTGTATACATGTTCAAATCATTTAGACTGGCTTCATAACTTTTGCCCCCTTGGTTTTTAACAATGTGTGTTACTTTTTTTGGGACTCGCTCTATCTTTTGAATATCTGATTTCTTGTGTGGTGCCAAGACCTGTGCACAATACTCCAAATGGGGCCTCACCAGCGAAACATATATTGGTATTACGACTTCCTTATTCTTGCTGGAGACATGACTTATTGTACTGTTTAATATTCCATTCTCTTTATGTGTGATTTTGTGACACTGGGTAGTAAACTGTAGGTTGTTTGAAATGGTGATCCCCAAGTCTCTTTCCTTGGTTACTACTTTTAATGAGCAGCCATTCAATTTGTAAGTTGCCTGGATATTATTTCTCCCAAAGTGCATAACCGTGCACTTTTCAGTATTGAACAATAGCTTCTTTCTAGCTGCCCACTCCTCAATTGATATTAATTCATTTTATAATTTGAGTGCATCACCAGTTGTTTCAATTATTGACCCCAGCCTAGTGTCGTCTGCAAATCTGGATAACTATATATCCTCAGTTTCACTACCCATCGAGGCCACATACAGATTAAACAAGCAAGGTCCCAGAACTGAGCACTGAGGGACCTCCTGACTTCTGCCCACTCAGAACAAATCCCTTGAATAGACATTCTTTGTCTCCTATTTGACAGCCAAGAAATGATCCAATTGATAGCACAGCTATGGATACCCATTTCCACCAACACTGTTATTATTTCCTGGTGTGGTAGCTTGTCAAAAGCTTTACTGAAATCCAAAAAGATGACATCTGCCAATTTGCCCTGACTTATTGCTTTACTGATCTTATTATAGAGTTCCAACATGTTTGTTTGGCATGACCTACCCTTTGTAAACCCATGTTGCTTTGGATCCTCCATATTTGTATTTGCTATGTGCATACGAATATGCTCCTTAATGATACCCACAAGAACCTTTGACAGTACTGGTGTCAAGCTAACTGGGTGATAATTACTAGGATCTTTCTTGCTACTCTTTTCATATAATGGAATAACTGTGGCAGATCTACAAGAATCTATAACTTCTCCACTGTCTATAGACTTTTGTAAAATGTACATTAGTGGATCTGTTAGTTCAGCTGCCAACCCCCTAATGATTCTTGGAAGGAGGCCATCAGGACCAGGGGATTTATTATGATCCGGATTTAACAACTTGGTCCTTAAGACAAATCCATCCAGTTTAATTGGACTTGGTACATTTTCATCATCTGTAACCCTCTTCATGTTAATATGATCTTTGTTAAATACTGATGTAAAATACTCATTCTGTATTTCAGCCGTATGTTTGGATTCTGTAACCAATGTACCCACTGAATCAATTAGTGGTCCTACCATAGATGAATTACCTATTTTACTGCATATATATCCATAAAATGCTTTACTATTGCATTTAGTTTGTACTGCCAATTTTTTTTCATAGTCTCTCTTAGCTTTATTTATTGCAAATTTCATTTTCGTTAGAGTTTTTGTAACGGCACCATCCACCATGACCGTTACTTATCTTAGCATACCTGTATGCCTTATTTTTTTATTAATCAATTTCTTAATACTTTTATTCAGCCATACTGGCAATCTTCCAGTTTTATTATATTTCATTATCCATGGTATAAAACAGTTTATTAGTATATTTAATTTACCGCATAACAAACCCCACAAGGTTTCTAAGGGCGTATCTGAAAAGTCCTGTTTCCAGTCCCACTATGATAATTCTAATCTCATTTGTCTAAAATCTGCTTTTCCCAAACTCAGTATTTCTCTTTCTGCTTGATAATTAAAGCTCTGTTTATGGATCTTAAAGGAGATGATTACATGGTCACTATTCCCTAAAGAAGATGATGTCTTATATTCCTGAATTGTGTCCCCCATATTACTTAGTACCAAATCAAGTATTTGATCACCTCTGGTAGGTTCTTCCACAAATTGTACTAATCCAACCTGGTCAAAAGACTCCAAATATCGTATTTCAGTTGGATTTGAACCCTGGAGGTTTTTCCGGTTCACCCTTGGCAAGTTGAAACCTCCCATTAATAGTATTCTATCAGCTGGGTTCAAGTGTTCTATGAGTTCACACATAACCAAGTCAACCTCCAAATTTGATGAGAAGTGCCTGTAAATCAGTCCTAAGACAATTTTCTGCTTGTTTTTGGGTTTAATTAAATCCATAATTGCTCTGTATTTTTAGTATCCTTATGATAGTCTTCTGACAATATCCTGTAGGATACATAGATTGCTACTCTACCTCCTTTTCTATGCTCTCTGGATTTGCTATATAATGTATACCCCTCAATATTTTTGTCCCAAGTATCCCTCTCTTCCCACCATGTTTCGGTAACTGCACACATATGTGCTGATTGGGTGCTTAGTACATATTCCAATTCTTCTAATTTATTCACTACACTTCTTGCATTTATAAGAAGACAGTTCCACCCTTCTAATGTCTTGTTCATACTTTGTGTATACTGTTCATGGCATGGTGTTTTGGGAATTTTAGATTCCCCCTCTGCCCCCTTGTTTCTTAGTTTAAATGATGGAGGATACTGTTATTGAAATGGTTAGCCAGAGGCCTTGTACCAAAACTATTCAGATGCAATCCATCCTTCCTGAATAATCGTGGATCCTTAAAGGTATCCCAGTGATCTATGAAGGTATAGTCTTCCCTAAAGCATCATCTCCTAAGCCGTCCATTGACAGTCACAGTACTTTTTATGTTATAGTGTTTTGGTCCATGTACCAGCAAAATACCTGAAATAATGATTTCTCCCCAAGTTCTCTGTATAGTGGATGCTTTGTTTTCAAAATCCTTGTAAATGTCTGATAGGTTCCTCTTTCCAATGTCATTTAACCCTGCATGTATAATTGCAATAGGTTTATCTGAATGTTCCAAAAGTCCTTGCAGTAGGTTTTCTAAGTCATCTATCCCTGCCCCAGGAAAAGTACTCACAGTAGTACTTTCTTTATGACCTTTAAACACAATAGTGTCTGTGGATCTTATAATAGAATCCCCCATTATAATAATCTCTTTTTGCTGGGGTTACAGGACCTTGCCACTTGTTTTCTCCATGAGATAAATTGCAGTTTTCTGGAGTTTTGACACTCATCTCTTTACATTGTCTACCTACCAAGTTTGTGTTAGTACCATGATTTAATGTAGATGTACTAAGCTCATGTATTTGCACATATGTAATTATTTCTGTCCCTTCTTTGTTTATGTTTGGGTCCCCTTCCTTATCAGTGGTGATATCTCTATGCAAACTCAACTCCATCCATATTTCCATATTTTCATCTCCTGTATCATGATTGCTCCCCTCATTTGAGTTCTGGTCTAATATGCTGAAACACTTTTGAAGTGAAAGATCACTATTATATACTTCCACCCATCTTATTTTCTTAGTTGTTATCTTAATTAAGCACCATTCCTCATTCTCTGAGTTTTCCCCTTCCTCATTTGGCCACTCCCCTTTTCTTTTCTCATTTATAACATAAGCAGTTCTATTCACTGTAATTTCTTTGTTGTTTATTTAGAATTGTTTTTGGGCTGTTGAAAATTTAAAATGTAGTGGTGGTATATTTCTTTGCTGTCTTTAATTGCTGCAAATTTAGTCTTGGCTTGTCTGCCTTGCCCTGTAGTCTGGGTGAGGGGTGCTAATTGTCTGGCCTCTGACCTCAGCTACGTAATAACTGGAGGTGGGGCTTAGTCAGAGTTGAGGTATCAAGTCATTTTTGTTTTCTCAGAAGAAGCCAGAAGGGGAAGGAAACATATTCATATCAGTGCTTTACAGTAACTGGTAATCGCTACTTTTGTTATTAAACTTAGATCGTGGGCTTTTAGTGACACTGTAATTTCTTTGCTGTCTTTATTTAGAATTGTTTTTGGGCTGTTGAAAATTTAAAACATAGTGGTGATGTATTCCTTTGCTGTCTTTAATTGCTGCAAATTTAGTCTTGGCTTGTCTGACTTGCCCTGTAGTCTAGGTGAGGGGTGCTAACTGTCTGGCATCTGACCTCAGCTCAGAGATAACTGGAGGTGGGGCTTAGTCAGAGTTGAGGTAGCAAGTGATTTTTGTTTTCTCAGAAGAAGCCAAAAGGGGAAGGAAACATATTCATATCAGTGCTTTACAGTAACTAGTAATTGCTCTTTTTGTTATTAAACTTAGATTGTGGGCTTTTAGTGACACTGTAATTTCTTTGCTGTCTTTACTTAGAATTGTTTTTGGGCTGTTGAAAATTTAAAACGTAGCAGTGGTGTATTTCTTTGCTGTCTTTAATTGCTGCAAATTTTTGACCCCTCCTCCCTCCCCTTCCCCCAACTCTTAATTATATGCCCTATTAAATCTGATTGACAGGAGCTAAACACAGGGATAGTAGGGGGTGTGGAGTAGATGGGGCATAAGGGGAAGACGACAAGTGTTTTGACTCATTTATTTATTTTTTTTAAAGAAAAGTATCTGAGGATCAGTGGCAGGATTTTTAGAACAGTAAATTAATAAAAATGGAACTAGGAGAGCTTCAGTAACAGACAAGTAGTGGAATAGCAGTATCATTGCAATATAATGTGGGGAGTGGTGCAATGCAGTAGCTGCGGGGCAGCCATATTCAGGCAAACCTTCTGGACACTGAGGTGCTGCCATATCTGCATTCATCTCTCTGGACTGTGGGATGAGGTAGCCAGACTCAGAGCGGAAGTAATCTGGGTCAGGAGTACCATCACCCCTATCCAGAGACCACCAAGTCCAATGCCACTGCCTCAAAGGATGCCGAGAACAAGAAGCACTTGGATGACAGTGGACTCAGAGTGGGTTAAGACAGTCAGGCAGAGGCACATCCCAGATCCTATTCCACTGAAGAACTCATATGCCACACTGGCAAATGGGGCAACCAAATAGAGGTACCCAGAGAAGTGGAAGGAAATGATGTGGAGGTTAGCCAAGGAGGTGACCTCAACGGGGACAGCAGTGGACCCTAGAGGAGGAGGAAGCAAATCCTGGTGAGGGACTCCATCATAAGAGGAATCCAGATAGGAATACAGGAGGGGGAGGCAGAGGACCAGGAGGTGAGGTGCCTACCAGGTGCCACAGCATGGAGGAATGGAAGGAAGATCCTGGGGATCGCTGGGAAGGCAAGACGGGAGGGTGAGCTGGATGTCATTATCCACCTAGGTACTAATGACCTGACAAATGGGGAGCCAAAGGAAGTTCAGGAAGAGTTTAGGAAATTGGGGAGGGGTCTCAAGCAAGTAGCTACTTCTGTCGCCTTCTCAGAAGTACTACCTGCGAGAGGCATGGGAGAGCATAGGGGTGCATGCATCAGGAACTTTAACTCATGGTTGAAGAACTGGTGCTGTGAGGAAGGGTTTGGATTCATTGGTGACTGGGGACCTACCTGGAGGGATGGAGGTTTGTTCAAGCCTGATGGACTGCATCCATCCTGGAGGGGAATCCAAGCACTCAATGATAAGTTTAAATGCTACATTGACAAACATTTAAACTAGCCAAGGGGGTGGCAGGCCAGCAAGGAGGGTACCTACTTGCTCACCCCTCACAGCTAGCAGTGGAACCAGTGAACCAGAGGAGTGGATATCTCAACAAAGCAGTGTGCAAAAGATGGAGATTAGCATCCAAAAGGTGGATAGGCAGAAAAGGGGCAAAAATCAGCAGAAGGGCAGACAGCAGGGAGAACCAGGGACAAAGGACAACCAGGGAAGGGGCTGGAGTAGAACAGCTAAACAGTCTAGGGAGGTCAAATCATGGAAAGCCATGTGTGCCAATGTCAGGAGCCTTAGCAACAAGATGGAAGATTTGGAGGCTGTCATGGTGCAGTCAGACCTGGAGATTGTGGCCATCACAGAAACCTGGTGTAATGATAACCATGACTGGGAGGTAGCCATTCCTGGCTACAACATATTCAGAAGAGACTGGGCAGGAAGGGAGGAGGAGTGGCACTGTATGTGAAAAATGACATAAGGGCCATAGAGATCCAGGAGGAACAAAATGGGGAGAGATACTGTGGGTTAAGCTGGAAAGGAAAATGGGGCCAGCCATCTACACAGATGTGGTCTATAGACCACCAGCCCAGGAGGAAGAAACAGATAGGGAGCTGATGCTAGCCATCCAAAGGATGGCAGACAAGGGTGAGGTAGTACTGGTTGGAGACTTCAATATTCCAAACGTGGACTGGAGCATCCCAGCAGCAGCATCAACTAGGAGCAGATTTATCCTGAACTCCCTTCAGGTTGCCTTCCTCAAGCAACTGGTCAAGGAACCAACTCGGCAGAAGGCAATACTGGACCTTGTGCTCACAAACAGGGACAGTGTGATGAGGGTAACAGTGGGGGAGCACCTGGGGAACAGTGACCACCAGTCATTGTGGTTTAAAATGACAGAAGGAGCAGAACCAAACCACACAAAAACACGTATCCTGGATTTTAGGGGGGAAGACTTTGGGAAAATGGGGAGATACTTGAAAGGGGCATTAAGGGGAATGGGGCAGGAATCAGGGGTTGAGGAACAGTGGGCAGTATTTAAAATGGGGATTACAAGAGCAACCAAATTATGCATTAAGCAGGTTAGCAAGACGAAAAGGAAGAGGAGGCCATTATGGTTTTCCAAAGAGATAGCAAAGAAAGTGAAAGCCAAAAAGATTGCATTCAGGCAATACAAAAAGACACAGGCAGAAGGGAGAGGGAGAAGTACCAGGAGAAGCAAATGGAGGCAGGGAGGTCAGTAAGGAAGCCAAAGCTCAGACAGAAGAGCATTGCAAAATCAGTGGGTAGAGGGACAAAACCTTTTACAGGTACATAAGTGAAAAAAGAAAGGCAAAGGGAGGGATAGTGAGACTGAAGGGGGAGGATGGGGGCAGCGTGGAGGATGACAACAGTAAAGTTGACATATTGAACAGGTATTTCTGCTCAGTCTTTATTGAGGAAGAGGCAGGTAATGGGTCTGAAGGGAGTACAAGGGGTGAGAATGGTGTAGACATGGACACAAGTCCCTTTACATGAGAAAGAGTCCTGAAAGAAATGGAAGTAATAAGAGTTAATAAAGCAATGGGGCCAGATGGGGTGCACCCCAGGGTCCTTAAAGAACTCAGGGAGGTGGTGGCTGAACCTCTGGCTATCCTGTTTAGCCGATCACTGGAAACAGGGGAGGTACCCAAAGACTGGAGGACAGCAGATGTAGTCCCTTTATACAAAAGTGGGAACAAAGAGGAAGTGGGGAATTACAGACCAGTCAGCCTCACCTCGGTAGTGGGGAAGATCTACTGAAAGAGAGATTGGTGGAACATCTCGTTGTCAATGGACTGCAGGATCCAAGGCAGCATGGTTTCACCAGGGGGAGGTCATATCAGACCAACCTCGTTTAATTTTTTGACTGGGTGACTAGGTAGGTGGATCAGAGGAGGGCAGTGGACATGGCCTATCTGGACTTCAGCAAGGCCTTTGACACTGTGCCACATAGAAGACTATTACACAAACTAGGGAATATGGGTGTGGGCAGGACAGTAGTGTGGTGGGTAGATAACTGGCTGGGCGGCAGAACACAGAGGGTGGTGGTAAATGGCTGTCACTCCACAGAGGGAAGGTGGGGTACCACAGGGATCAGTGCTGGGACTGGTCCTATTCAACATCTTCATCAGTGACATTGCACAGGACCTAGAAGGCAGAATTTCACTGTTCGCTGATGACACAAAGCTCTGTAACAGAGTAGACACACCAGGGGGTGTAGACAGAATGAGAAGGGACCTACAGAAACTTGAAGAATGGTCAGGGGTTTGGCAGTTGAAATTCAATGCAAAGAAGTGCAAGATAATGCATATGGGGCACAAAAACCCTGGTACAATATATCAGTTGGGGGTGAGGATGTAGCATGCATCAAGCAGGAAAGGGATCTTGGGGTTATCATCTCTGATGGCCTCAAGGTAGGGAAACAGTGTGACAAGGCAGCAGGTAAAGCAAATAGAATGCTGGGATGCATAGGCAGGGGCATCACCAGCAGGAAAAGGGAGGTCATGATTCCACTGTACAAGACACTAGTGAGGCCCCACCTGGAGTACAGTGTACAGTTCTGGAGACCTTACCTACGTAAGGACATAGACAGGGTAGAGAAGGTTCAGGGGAGGGCAACAAAGATGGTACATGGATTGCATCACAAGTCCCATGAGGACAGGTTGAAGGAATTGAATATGTACTCCCTGGAGGAGAGGAGGGAGAGAGCGGACATGATAGAGACATACAAGTATCTTACAGGGAGGAACAGGGTACAAGAATACACTATTTTTAAGTGAAAAAGATGTTCCAGGACTAGAGGGCATGGGATGAAGTTGGAGAGAGGACGATTCAGAGGAAATGTGAGGAAGAATTTCTTCACAGAACGGATGGTGGACAAGTGGAACACCCTGCCTGAGGAAGTGGTGGGGGCTGAAACAATCATGGGATTTAAGAATGCATGGGAGAGACATAAAGGAATTCTGGAGGTCAGAGGTAAGGGGCAACAGAGTTCTAGGAAAACATAAACTGAAGTTACAAACTCAAATGGGCAGACTAGGTGGGCCATGGGCCCTTATCTGCCAACACTGTCTATGTAGCTATGTATCTGTGTATCTATTGATTTTATTTATTTTGTATAGGTGTATCCACAGCTGCTGCTGCCTTATCAGTAAACTTCTCTAAGCATGCAATATCAGTCCGCACATGCACCCTTTGTCTCTATACATGCATTTCTTCCTGTAATGTTTTGATTAGCAAACTTTTATCACACTCAAAATCTGGCATTTGCTCATCAGCTGTAAACATAGCACAGGAGCTGCAAAAGTTTCTATTGTTCCCCCATGATTTTTATGTGCAAAGAAAACAGATTTTAAACTATGTCAGCCTTACACTAGAATGGTGTCCACAGTCCCTTCTGTCCTGGCTGACATGGCAGACACACACAGTGCTCATCATTGTGCACTCACCCCACACGAGCTCACCCCACTTGCTGTTTGGCTCAGGTTATGTAGTGTGTGACCCAGATGTACTGCTCGTGGTAACACTACCACACACTGCACTCCATAGTGATAATATTTAAAATAACTCCATTAGTTGTATGTTGTGAGCTACCTGAAGATGTCCCCTGACTCAGTACTTAAAAATGTGCCCTAAAAATTGTATTTGCTATGTGTCCTAAAACAATCAATAGGAAGCCCCCTCTTTCCTATTTGCTTGTTGCTATAGCAGCAGTCAACAATATAGTCCTACTATGTAACACAATTATAAGCAGGCAATTTAAAATGCTTAAAACAAAAACACAGCTCTCAATTCCTATAGGGTTTCGTTGTCTGTTTCATGCACTGTCTCACAGCACTCCACCCTGTATATCGCCTCTCTAATTATAGCATTGCCCCAATTAGCTCTTAGCATTGCCCATTACTACAATGTTCATTTAAAACACAACCACATGATTAATTTTTGCACAACCCCAAAATGTGTTTTGCAATATTTTCTTAACCATAAATCACTGGTTGCTTATCATTCTTTTTCTTTAAAACACTGCTGCACAAAAATGGTGTACATTTCATGTCTGTTGTCCTATACTTTATGTTAAGAATTATGTGTTGGGGGTAATAGCATAAATCTGGAGGGACCATTTTAAGCCAGGTGAAATGACTCACAAAAATGAGGGGTATTATTTGAATCTCCTAATTCATTATTTTTATTTTATTTGCCCTTATTTTAATAACTGCATTTATCTTATATCCATAGTAATCCATGTATTATTTTTTTGTATGATTTTTTTCTTTCAATTAGTTTAGCCATTTCTATTTGGTCATTAAAACCTGGCCAATCCATTGCTCCAAGCTGATATATCCAATATGTTTATCATCTAGCTAATTTTGTTTCAATGTCACCTCCTCTGGTTCCTAAAATTGCTTCATCTATTCCCACAAACATTGGATTATGGATGCTTTTATCTCTTGAATTATTAATATGGGCAGCTAAAGTATATTTCTCATTATTATTAGAGATTGCCCGCATGTGTCCTCCTACTCAATCTTAAAATTTTCTTTTCATTCTCCCTAAACAAAATACTCTGTAACTGCAGAGAGCCAGATATATAACATTGCATGTATCACATGTGGTAAAATGTAATAGTCTATATTGTTTCCCATCTCTAGGACCCAAAAAAGTATTTGACTCTCACCCCATTCTCATATACTGTACCCATCTTAGCTTACTTACTCATGGAATGAGATAAGCATTAGGGTTGATAACCCCAAGACACATCCACGCATGTGGCTGCCTGCAGGGAGGGGGTGGGGTATTAGTGTTGGAAACAGTAATGCCACATTTCCCTACTTTTGTCACTTTAACCCAACTAGTGCATTAATGAAGTTTTTTGCAATAAATTTCCTTATGTTTTGAGATAGTACTTTTTTCTGTAATTAGTTTTCATAAACACGAGTATTTTTCTATAATTAGTTTTTATAAATGCATGACTTTGGTGCATACTTAACCCTAACTGTAGTGGTACTACCACACCACTATAATATCCTAACTAGTGCATTAATGATGTTTCTTGCAATGAATTCCCTTACTTTTTGAGTACTTTTTCTGTCATTCGTTTTTATAAAAGCATGAATGTTTTTCTATAGTTTTTTTAACGTATTAATTATCACTAAAATAAAAAAAATGAATGATGTGTGATTCAAACCCATGTCTCTAGGTTCATAGCCCAGCATCTTAGCCACTACACTACATTGCCTCCTTGGATATCAGTGTGTCAAAGTTCTCTTATCAAACGCCAGGCCAGTTTCAAACTAAAACAGCCAATAATACAGTACTTTCCTGTTTCTTTGTATTGCCAGAAGTCTTCTTTTTAACTTTGCATATTTCTAATCCTTTGAATTGTCTGAAACTTTTACAGTTCACATGAACACACATTCTATACTCTAATGTCTATTTTAACACAAATAAAACATTAATGCTTTCCCCTCTATAACCATAATGTTTAACATACTGATTCACAGCCCATGTTTCAAAACAATTCACATCTTCAATCCATCAGTATCCAAAAGGTTAACCAAAAAGAAATTGTTGTAAACAGTGATTTTGAACAGACCAAGCTTCCCAAAGAGGGATAGCTTGGAGTTTTCACCAGATTTTTCTGATTGCTTTAATTTTTTTTGCCTGACCCCTTCCCCAGAGGCTCAACCATGCTCCACCTGCCATCGCCCCATGCCCAGGCTTGCCCCCTGGGTAGGGCCACCCGGCAGTCACCACTCACAATGGACACTAAGCAGGTGAGACCCAGCTTACCTCCTGGGTCAAGGCCATGGGAACGGGGCCACCCAGTGGACACGGGTAGGCAGTGGGAATGGCAGTGGAGCCAGTGTCATGCGTTGGGGCTGGAATTTTTCTTAGTATGAGGATCCTCAGGGTTGGGGATGTGCAATGATGACCAGCATCCACCCTGCCCCTAACGTGTGGCACTGGCCACAGTTGTACCCCCAGCCTCCACCAGAGGTCTGCAATGTGCCAAACACTCAACCCCCCTCCCCCTAGAGAAGGACAGCAGTCCCTAGGATGCTCAATCCTTTCCCTCCCTGCCAGTCCTCTGACTCTCAAGTCCAAACCTGAACCCTGGATGTCAGCGCTGCAAGCGGATGCCTTGCCATTGCCCCAGTGGGTCAGCCAATTGCCTTACTTATAAAAAAGTGACTATGCAGATAAGCTCATTATTATTTGTGAGATATGATGTGACTCTAGCTGCCCAAGCCATGCCCCTTTTATAGCTATTTTGAAGTGCTTATTGAGCATGCGCAGAACCCAAAATGTTTAAATGTAATAACTTTGGAACAAATTGATATGACTTCACCAAACCAGCAGAGGAAATCCTTCTAAGGAATGTCCTTTGTACCCTTAAAATTTCAGACTAAAATTCCAAACTTTCTGGGTGCTACGTGATGGCAAACAAAACAGCGATTTTTTTTTTCACTGCAATCTGCATCTTGAAATCTGCACATCCAACCAGAATGAAACTTTGCACATCAGCAGATCTACCCCAAGAGACGGCACACACAAACATCTGTGTCAATCTGTTGAACAGTTGTGAAGATATTAAAGTGCAGAAATTGGGGTTTAACATTAAAGTGCCTACTGAACCCTAACTACAATGGTGCTACTGCACCACTATAATGTATATGTGTTTCCTTCTCCCTCCCTTGCAACCACTTGTGAAGCATTCTGTGAATGGAGGCTATACAAGAGTTTTATAGATAATTTTAAAGAGGTATGCAGCCACCTACTTCTTCTCCTTATATCAATTTATTAATTCAGCCTATATAACAATGTATGCATAGAGCTCATTAAAGTGTGATATTTATATCAAATTGCATTGAAAGCCTCAGTCCAAAAATTTCACTCATTAAATTGTTTTATTCATTTAATAGTTACCTCAACTCTGCTCTCAGTACCTTCCTTCTTATATTTATATTGTACCAGCTCATTCACCTCCCTTTCAAAGCGCTAGAGTGCTGCTGTGCAAATAATATTGTTGCCTTACTCTCAGTAGCAAAGAATAGCTCAATTTGATTCAATATACTTTCAATTATCTCATAAATATATTTTTCTTCAAGTGTTTAAGTAACCTTTGTTTATCTTGATATCTATCTGAGTTGAATTACCTTTCCTAGGTAGAGTAGGACCTAGAGTACTGCTCTGCAATGGGTAAAAATAATGAATATATAAATGTATTAGAAACAGAAACATAGAAATTGATGGCAGATAAGGACCGCTAGGCCAATCTAGTCTGCCCATTTTCCATGCCTACTGTAAAAGCCGCAGACCCTACTTGATCTCTGGCTTTACTTCCTTGTTCCCATTGCTAGGGTTCCCCTATGTCTGTCCCATGCATGCATGCTTGAATCCCCACACTGTGTTTGCCCCCACCACCTCTGCTAGGAGTCTGTTTCATGCACTGCCACCCTTCTGTGAAGAAATGCTTCCTCATGCTTCCCCTTAGTCTACTCCTGTCCAGCCTCATGTCATGCCTCCTCATTCCTGGGCATCTTCTTTTCTGAAAGATGCTACTCTCCGGTACCCTTTCCTTCTTAGATGCTCTTTGTTAGACTCAAAAAGTCTCTTTTTCCAAGTGCATACCTTTCTTTGTAAACATCACCAGCTCTCTCCATGTTGTGGTGTTTCTATAGTAGCTGTTAAGGACTGAATGTATCTTTGTGGTACACTTTTATAACTGACTGCTACTGGACCAGGCCACCCACGTGATGTCATCATGTTCAACATCACCATAACCCACAACACATGCAGCCCTGTGGAGAAGCCCCACATGCAAAACAGAGTTTACAAAATAACAGGAAGAGCCAACCAGCTCTTAAGGGAACAGTGTTCCAAATGTTATGCCAGATAATTTATCAACATCAAAGTCTACAATCTTCCCTTCTAATTTTTGTTAGTAAATGTTACAGACTACTGTATGTAAGAGCTATATAGCTATTGCAGCACACTTTTCAAACCAGATGGCTTCTGATTCATATTTATAGCATGTATAAATCATTACAACAGGTTACCATTATAGACCATAATGAGCAATTTAAGATTATCCATTCAGTTCTAAAACACAAGATTAGATATATGTCCATCTCAGTAAGTGAATATAGTCTAAATGTGGAGGGATCATGAGAATCCACTTAATGGGGGAAGGGGTTGCTATATAAAACAACTGAGTGTATCACAGTGTATATTTTATTATGTATAAAAATAAAGTACAGTTCCAAACTGGATATAGTACACAGCTTCTACGTTGTAAAGAGTTCCTCTTCTTGTAGGAACTAAAATATATATATATTTTTAAGTATGGGTTGGCAGTTTAGTTCCTCATTTAGTCCATATTTCTTTTCCAATGTTCTGAAATTCCAAAATCAGAACACTTCTTATATAAGCAATAACTTCTTATGATCCCCACGTCTAATTAGCTTTTCTACTGTTTCTGGGCCAAACAAAATCAATGTGGATAATTGTTCTATAGTACTGAAATGTATTGATACGGATAAGGTTTGATCACCCCTTTTGATGGAACTTTTATGTTCTCTGATTCTAGTCTAGAGTTGATGTGATGTCTTTTCAATGTATATCAGATCACATGGGCACTTGTGGATGTACACCACATGGTCTGATTATTAAGTAGTCAAGTCCTTAATGACTATGTCTTCATTTGTAGCAGTATTTCTGCTTGGTTTAAGTCTTTAGGTATTGGAGCAGTGTGTGCAATGACCACAGGGGACATTCTCTTGTGGTTTAAGTTGCAGTAAAAAGTCCCCCTGAGTCTTTGCTGGAATCTTATGTTCAGATTTCAAAAGTTTGTTTCATAGGCTCGAAGCTTTTTTCAGTTACTTTTGTTTTTTCCTTAAATGTCCTGACCCATTTCAGAAGTGCGTTTAAGGTCCCCAGTGTTGGTATATTATGGTCCCTATTCTACCATGATTGTTCAAGAATTGAGTTGACAAAACAACTCTTTCAGGTCCTTCCTCTTTATTCGTAGGTGTTAGGAGGCCACTCCTTGGTGTGTCTCTTGCCCTGATTATAGCTTCAGTGATCCACCTAATAGGGTACCCCATATTCTTAAATCTATTATCCATCTCCAACATTACAGCCCCACAATCATTAATATTTGTATAGTTCAGTTTCTCTCAAAGATATTGTCCCACCAAAATGGCTTCCTTTAATTTCCCTGGATGAAAACTGTTAGTGCACTAGGCTATTCAGTCTGTTTCTTTCCTAAATAATCATGTTCCCAAATGATCTCTTTATGGATAAATATCCAAGTCTAAAAATGCAATGTACTTAGTACTGTAGTTCATAGGAAATCTGAGAGAGTCTGCTGACTCATTCAAGTCTTGATATAATTCTTGTAGTTGCTCTATTGTGCCCCCACAACATCAAAATGACATCAATAAAGGAAATCCATGTTATCACTTTATTGAAATGTGTGCTGTTCATAGGGTTTAATACAAACCCATTTTCAAATGCTACCATAGTTAGGTTTGCGTAAGTTGAGGCCATACTTGATCCTACTGTCATGTCTCTGCTTGTAAGTAGAAAAAGATTAAAATCTGAAGAAGCTGTTCTCAAGAAGGTTTTTTTTTTGCTAAATTTAGTGACTGTGAGGCTGCAATGTTGGAGACAGATAATAGATTTAAGCATAGGGGGTACCCTATTGGATGGATCACTGAAGCTAAAAACAGGGCAAGACAGACACAAAGGAGTGATCTCCTAACACCTAGGAATATAGAGGAAGGACCTGAAAGAACCGTATTTTCAATTCAGTTCTCAGATGAATGATCATGGTAGAATAAGGAGCATAATATACAAACATTGGGAGGCTTTAGAAGTACTGCTGAATGGGGCCACAACATTTAAAGAAAAAAACAATAGTAACCATGAAAAAGTCTCCAAACCTTACACGCACACTTTTGAAACCTCTTCATAAGATTCCAACAAAGGCTGAGGAGAACTTTTCACTGCAACTTAAATCACAGTGAAATTTCCCCTGTGGTCATTGCATGTACTGTTCCAGTACCTACAGACTTAGATCAGAAATACTGCTACATATAAAGACACAATCATTGAGGACTTGATTACTTGTCAGTCAGCACATGTAGCGTACATCTTCAAGTGCCTATTTGATCTGACATGCATTGAAAAGACATCATGTCAATGCAAGACCAGAAATGGAGAACATAAAAGCTCTATCAAAAGGGATGAAGAAATTTGACCCTTATCAGTAAATTTCAATACTGTGGGACATAATATATCTACAATGAGGTCTTTTGGTCTAGAAAAGGTACAAAACCCAACTACAGGAGGAGATCATGAGAAGTTATTGCTTATATGACAAGCATTCTGGATTTGGAATTTCAGAATGATGGAAAAGAAATATGGCCTAAATGAGGAACTAAACTGGCATCCCATACTTTAAAAAAATCTTTCTAGTTCCTACAAGAAAAGGAACTCTTTACAACACAGAAGCTGTTTGCTCTGTCCAGTTTGGACCTACTATGTACTTTATCTTCATGTAATAATAAAATATGCATTGTGATACACACAATTGTTTTTTAT
The DNA here is from genome assembly GCA_016271365.2 of Neoceratodus forsteri. Classification (NCBI taxonomy): domain Eukaryota; kingdom Metazoa; phylum Chordata; order Ceratodontiformes; family Ceratodontidae; genus Neoceratodus; species Neoceratodus forsteri. The sequence continues at coordinate 647,615,274 of CM028136.1, read as the reverse complement.
ATACAACCCCCTCCCCCCCATTACACAGACTTTCATGTTCTCTTCCCCATTTGGAATAGGTTCAATTGCTGAGATGGACATATATCTAATCTTGTATTTTAGAACTGAATGCATAATGTTAAGTTATTCAACACTGTCTATAATGGTAACCTGTTGTAACTAATTATACATGCTATAAATGAGAATCAGAATACATCTGGTTTGAAAAATGTGATGCAGTAACTACATGACTTTTAAACAGTCTGTAACATTTACTTATAAAAATTATGAGGGCAGGTTCTAGGCTTTGGTACAGATACATCAGCTGGCATAACATGTGGAGCACTGTTCCTGTAAGAGCCATTTGTCTCTTCCTGTCATGTTGCAAACTCTGTTTTGCATGCTGGGATGCACTGTGCATCGTGATGTCACCAGGTTGCAGGGATGTCAGACATGCTGACATCATTGCAGGTGGCCAGGCGTGGCAGCAGCTGAAGTAAAAGTGCCCCACAAAGGTATGCTGTGTTCTTAGCAGCCTCTACTGAAGCACCAAAACATGGAGAGAGCCAATGAAATTTACAAAGAACAGTATGCACCTGGAAAAGAGGCTAACAATCAGCTTATTCTTTATTTTTATCCATTGCAGAGCTATACTGTGGGTCCTGATCTACCTAGCAAGCGGTAATTCACCTTGGCTAGATATCGGGGTGAGTGAAGCCTGCTTAAAATAAACACATCAAGAGAAATATACTTATGAGATAAATGAAAGTATATTGAATAGAACTGAGTGGTTCATTACCACTAAGACTAAGACAAAAATACAATTTTTATAGCAGTGTAGACTCTAGTACTCTGAAAGGGAGATGGACAAACTGTTACAATACAAATACTGTATAAGAAGGATGGTACTGAGAGCAGTGTTGTAGGTAATAATTAAATGAATGAAACAAATTAAAGAATGAAAAATGTTAGGACTGAGGTTTCTGATTCAATTTTAAACAAGTATAATACTTTAATGAGCTGTATGCATAAACTGGTATATAGACTGAATTAATAAACTGAAGGAGAAGAAATAAGTGGCTGCATATCTCTATAAAAGTATAGCAATCGTGTGCATCCTCTATTCACAGAGTGCTTCACAAGTGGTTACAAGGCAGGGAAAAGGGAATACATATATTGTACATATATAAAAGTACAGAAAGTCTCTACCCATTTTGAAATAGAGGGTTGTTACTGATATTATTAGTTACTTACAGAAGTTGTATGTATTTAATTAAAGTGCACATAGCATACTAAGTTATATTCCTTGAAGGCATAAAATGTAAATAATGAAATAATATACAGTGATAATGGATTAATATAATTATGGGATATATACAGCATCCATACCATATATTTTTATATGTGAAGAATGTTTATTTTTATCATTAAACAATGAAAATAATAAATCTTGATATATTCTGTTTAATTCTGACAGAGCACTAGGAAGTAGGTTCTCATACTCATGAAATGTTGGCATGTATGAAGCCTGATGGTTCAACTTCAGAAAAATAATAAAATATTTTTTTTATTTAAAAAAAACAGTTAGGCTTGGTGAGAAGGTTTTTTTCCTAATAAGTGCTCTTCTTAGACCAATAGTGACCACTCTTTAAAAACATATTGAGACCTGTTGGCCCTGCTCCCTTTTTAGGCTTTTCTTTTAATTTCAACACACACGAGTTCAGAAATGTGCACCACAGTAGAATAACTGACCTCAGATATTGAGAGTTTTATTATGTTGCTTGCAGGCATGTGCAAGAAACATAGTGCCATCATCCGAGTTTTCGGAGGTGTGGCACCCGTCTTCCAATTCAGTCAGTGTGTTTGCAGGCGCGGCCCCAGTTCCCCAATCACTGCTGCAGCTGTCTATGACAGCAGTTGGAAATGCAGTGGTCATACAGTTGAAAGGGAGAGCTCCGCTTCAGTGAGCAGAGCTCTCCCCCCCCACACACACACACGCAAGCACATGTACTGTGTGCTGATGCGCTACCTCCCCTAACCCACACACACACACACTGTATGGCTGATGGGGTGCCCAATCCCCGTCAGCTCCACGCCCCCCCACAAAAGCTGTCCAGGTGCCACGCTGGGAGCCTACCCCAGCGTGGCAAAAACTGTTATAGCTGATGGGGGTGCCTAATCCACCGTCGGCTCCACGGCTGCACGCCCCTCCCCAAAAGCTTTCCAGGTGCCATGCTGAGAGCTCACCCCAGTGTGGCCAAGCTTTTATAGCCGACGGGGTGCCTAATCCCCCACCCTGCTCCACATGGCTGCACACCCCCCAAAGTTTTTTTCAGGTGCCAGTGCTGAGAGCCCACCCCAGCATGGCAAAGCTTGTTATAGCTGATGGGGTGCCCAATCCCCGCCAGCTCCAGCCCCCAAACAGCTCCTTTTCTCAGCCACGCTGGGAGCCCACCCCAGCGTGGCAAATGTCTCATGTCTTCTTAATAAAAAAAACTGTAAACAAAAAGGTCCTCTTAGTCTCCCTGGCCCCCCACAACCTGCACCCACCCACTGCATACCCTGCCTCCCCACACACCCCCACCCCATACTTACCTCCGGAGCTTGGCATGACGATCTTTGGTGGACCGGGAACACGTCTGCACTCTTCAAAGCCGACCACGAACTGAGGAAATGCCGGTAAGCTGTATAATGGCATAAATAGGGTTTTTTCAACTTTGTTGCATATCTCAGGCATTTTGGGCCCAAATTTTCAACATGGGGTTTTTAGGAGCCCTCCTCATTAATTCTTGCACTGTCATGGCGTTAATCAGGCCCGAAGGGTGATTTCACGGTCACTGCGTGAAATCACCTTTTGGGACCAGTTAACAAAATGACACTGCCAGTGTTCATAAGGTGGGCTCTCAAAAAGTCTATGTTGAAAATTTGGTGAAAAAATTCCTAAAAATGACTGTTTTACGAGTGTGCATTGCGCAGTTCCTACGCACGTCGTAAGTTCGTGAATTTTCAATATTTTCACTCCAGATTTTCAACATTACCATTTTACCACACCTCCTTTTGAGCAGTACAACTGTCATTTTTCACATCTCGCCCAAAACATGTTTCCCCATGTAGCGCACAATGGCGCAGTCGGTGTGCAAAATCAATGTATGGGACACATTAAGAAACTCACAGTGACACTGTTCATGAGCAGAGGTCTTAAAATGGTTATGTTGAAAATTTGGTGAAAAAATTCCTAAAAATGACTGTTTTACGAGCGTGCGTTGAGCAGTTCCTACCCACACTCGTAAGTTCGCAAATTTTTAATATTTGCATTCCAGATTTTCAACATTGCAATTTTACCACACCTCCTTGTGAGCAGTACAGCTGTCATTTTTCACATGTCACCCAAAATGTGTTTCTGTGCATGTAGCACACAATGGCGCAGTCAGTGTGCGCAATCAATGTTTGGGACAGATTAAGAAAATCACAGTGACACTGTTCATGAGCATAGGTCTTAAAATGGCTATGTTGAACATTTGGTGAAAAAATTCCCTTCAGCCGTTCTGCAATGTTACTAATGAAAACTCTGCAGCACCCCACTGGTCACCCTCTCTCCCTAGACTGCACCCCATTTACCACCACTCTCTGCCTCCTGTCTGTTAGCCAGTTTCTTACTCGGTTTACCACCCTTTCCCCCATGCCCAGACTACCCAGCTAGTTTATCAGCCTCCTATGTGGGATGGTGTCAAAGGCTTTGCTGAAATCAAGGTAAGCGTTGTCCACTGCCCCACCCTGATTCACTTCCTTTGTCACCCAGTCAAAGAAATCAAACAGATTTGTCTGACATGATGTCCCCACTGTGAATCCATGTTGTCTATGGTCCTGGGCTCTGATGGCTTCTAGATGCCCCACTATCCTTTCTTTTAGCAATACCTCCATGATCTTCCTCACTACTGAGGTGAGATTGAACGGCCTATTGTTCCCTGCCTCCTCCCTGCTGCTGCATTTGTGTACAGGGACCACATGTGCCCTCCTCCAATTCACTCATGTTGAATGACTCAGTGAACATGACTGCCAGAGGTACTGCTATCTCCCTTCGCAGTTCTCTTAATATCCTTGGGCGTATGCCATCTGGTTCCATTTCTTTGTCCACCTTCAATTTAGTGAGCTCCTGCAGGACTCTTTTGCCTTTGAATGGGCTATTGTCCACTTCTTCACCCCCTTGGCAACTGCTATACTGCTGTGGCCCTTGCCCCTCCCACTCTTCTGTGAATACTGAGCAGAAAGCACAGTGGATGACTTGGGAGGAAGGCATGGAACTATCACTTCCAAATACCTAAACAGCACATACAAGCAAGCAACATTCTGCATTGACAAATGCTTGTTTTTATGTCAACCACAGCCATTGAAAACTGGACAGTTTTTACTTAATTCTGCCACAAATGTTGTGAGCTGAAAAGAAGTAAAGGTAATCACTACAGTAATGATCTTTCTTCTAAAGGGTGCATTAGTGAGTCTTACAAAACTACATCACTCAGCACTGAGCTGCTATTCCAGAGATGGGAATTTTGAATTTTAAAGCCTAAACTCTGTGATGTGGTCACACGCTCCCTATAATTCTAATGACAGATATACAGCTGGAGACCACTACAGAACAGTGACATCTAACTACCCTCCTCTAAGTAGTCTTACAAAATGTAAATGTAATAAAGAATTATAATGATCATATGAAATTTTTAAAAACTATAAAGTTTTAAATTGTAAAATGCTCAAAGAATAAAACAGGTTTTTATTTATTTTGAAAACCCATTTTATACTATGGTTCTAGCAGGGGAGGCTGGGAGGGTTTGTATGACTCACTAGTATGCCCTCTAGAAGAGGCATTAGTACAGTGAGCAATTTTGTTCTTCTAGAAACCAGAGTGTATTAGTGATGTCACACAAAATTGAAGACTCCAAGTAGCATTCTGGGAGGAAGGGTCTAGAACCTATTTAGGAAAAAAAGGTTCTGAACTGCACAAGCACCATATCTGACATCCCTTCTAGTATAGATTGCGACACAGCAATGAAATGTAAAGGTGTGTGCTGTGGACCAAATAGCTGCTTTACATGCCTCCAGTAGGTACATACTCCTTAAGGCTGCCACAGTGGCAGATACGGCTCAAATGGAGAATGTCTGTAAGTCTTTAAGTGCCTACTTACAACAGATCTCTCTACAGAAGATGATTCAAAGACAGAGAGTCTTCTCACAGTAGCTGTTAGCATTTAAAAAAAATTAAAAGTTAACCAAAGGGAGTAAGATAGGGAGGCATACCTAACAGCAACCAGGCAGGCATGGAAGAACATCAGAAAGGCTAAGGTTTCAGGCCCAGTGGTGCAGTGGGCTGAGGTACTGAGTGCCATACCACCCACCATACTGCCATTCCTGATTTGGGATTAGACCAAGATCATTGGAAGTTGGCCAGGGGAAGGACTAAGGATCCACAGACAGCTCTCCTCCTTCGGGGAGGGGGACACAGTGATTCACTATTTGCCTGCCATTCAGTGGAGGCTGGCTGGCTTAGCATCAGCAGCTCCTTCCTAGATGGTATGGGGCAGTTACTCGCGTGTGTACATAATCTTCCCACCATACACCCATGCCATGGCATGCATTTCAAACCTCAGGAACAAAGAAGAAAACTATGTCACTGGGAAAATAACATAAACACCATGATGATGGCTGGCTGCCTCACAGGCTCTCCTCCACTGCACATGGTACCCACTCACCCATTGAGGTAAGAAAGTAGTGGGGTAAAGCCCAGGATGGTGAGTGACAGAGCTGGGGGTTGCTGCCAAAAAGGAGGCTGCTCAGGGATAAACAGAGGACAAACAAAGGATGGGAAAAAAGAAGAGCTAAGACTGAGATGCCATGCAGAATTATGAATGGGTGAAGCTGAAGGACAAGACATTCATTCAATACATCCAGGAGAAACACAAGGTCAAGGAGGGCATTGTGCAGCTGAAAAAGGGTGATAGAAACATAGAATCTGTCAGCAGATAAGCAGTCAGAAGCTCCAGAAGTCAGGCCCTGCTGGATACATTGCAGGACTGCAACACAAGTCAAGGAGGGCATTGTGCAGCTGAAAAAGGGTGATAGAAACATAGAATCTGTCAGCAGATAAGAAGTCAGAAGTTCCAGAAGTCAGGCCCTGCTGGATACACTGCCGGTCTGCCTGCAGGTGCAGCTGGTTAAGGAACCCTCTTGGCAGACTGCCATTCTTGATGTGGTGCTCACCAGTTCAAAAGTGGTAGGAGGAATGAGGGTAGAGGAGCCACTAGGGTCCAGCAACCATAACTCTACATGGCTCGAACTTGCCCTTGGGACAAGTAAGCCCTCATCAAAGGCTGACATCCCATGTGTCAAAAGAGTAGACATCAACCAGATGAGGGATCTTGTCCGAGACAAGTTAGTTGGAGTGGACAGCATGAGGGATGTGGAGGAAAGATGGGGAAAATTAATGGGGTCATTCTCGAGGCAACAAAGTCTTGCATGAGAACAGTAATCAAAAGAAACAGGTACAAGAGACCGATATGGTTCTCTAGAAAGCTCAGGAAGCAGTGAGAGACAAAAAGAAGGCATTCATCAGGTACAAATAAAAACAAAAGAAGAAAGAATGGGGAGAGTACCAAATGAGAACAAGATAAAACCAAGAGGGCAGTCAGAAAAGCAAAGGTAGACCCAGAGCTGAGTATTGCAGAGGGGTTCAAGGGAGGGGAAAACAATTCTTTATGGGAAAACAGAAAGAAGGGGGGAAGAATTGTTAGGCTTACAGAGGAAAGCAGGGTAATTGAGGAGGATGGGCAGAAAGCAGACATTCTTAATGACTAATTCTGCTCTTTAGTCACACAGGAAGATAGAGGGCTTCTGCCAGAGAGTAGCATTAAGTCAGCCTTAAGGGATATCCCTGAGTTGAGGTAGCAGGTGTTTATCAATGAAAGGGTTAGGAAAGGGCTAGTGGCCCTAAAGATATATAAGGTCCAGGGTCAGATGGAATGCATCCAAGTGTCCTCAAGGAATTGGCAACAGAACTTACTGAATCCCTGGTAGGGATATTCAATAGCGCAATTGAGACAGGGGTAGTTTCAAAAGACTGGATGGTAGCTGATGGAGTCATGCTCCATAAGGAGGGGGACAAGGCACAGTTGGGTTACTACAGGCCTATCAGTCATACCTCTATTATATGACACTGATGGAGACACAAGTCAAAGAGAACCTTGTAAACTACCTGGACTCCACAACAGTAAACAGCACAGATTCATGGCAGGGAAGCATTGTCAAACCAACCTGATAATATTCTCTGATTGGGTAATAAGGGTGGTGGATAAGGATCACACTGAATTTACTTCAATTTCAGCAAGGCTTTTGACTTGATGCCTCACAGAAGGTTGCTGAACAAACTAGAGGATCTGGGTACAATGAAGGAAACAGTTAGATGGGTGAGAAGCTGGTTGAAAGGGAGACCGCAGAGAGTTGTAGTTAACAGAATCAAACCAGAAGAGAGGGAGATCACCAGGGTACGGGGTCAAAATATTGTGAGACATTATGCCACATGGCAAAATCACGCTGCCAATACAGCGCAATTTCTGCCATGTGGCATAACTTTTTGTGGGGGCTGTGCCCCCACATCCCCATTACAGGGCTGTGACTGCCACAACCCCCAATAAAGAGTCTGGGGGTTCAACTGATGAGCTCACAAAGTTTAAAACAAAATAAAAGTTACTGGGATCGGGAATTAAACCTGGTCCCAGACGCAGTACCAGGGTTCCTGGCTGTAGTGGCTCAGTTCGTTGAACCACGGCAGCTGCTCAGCGGAACCCCATCCCAGAAGAGGACTTATCTTCTGCATGGGATGTTTAGAGTGGTGCAATACTGCGTACAGCAGTATTCGCGGTATTGCACCACTCGCTGTAACCTACACGCTGTTCAGGTTTAGCCATAATGTCATACGCAATTAAGCATGCAATATTACAACCTGGTAGGGATCACCAGTGGGGTGCCACAAGGATCAGTCCTGGATACAGTCCTTTCCAATATGTTCATCAGCTGGATGGGAGAAGGACTCCAGGGCAAGATGTGTCTCTTTGCAGGTGACACTTGGCTCTCTTGCAAGGTAGACAGCAAGGAGGGGGATTAGGGAGATGCAAAAAAACTTGCAAAGCCTAAGAAGATGGTCAACAGTTTGATAGCTGAAATTTAATGCCAAAAAGTGCAAATCGATGCATATAGCATCTTCATTTATTTATTTATTTGGTTTTTGGTGACCAGGTAGGTGCACAAGACAACTGAATGCCTATTTTCAGGAATGACACAGGGAAAGTAGACTGTAGAGAGCACAAGCTACAGCAGGGTCAAAAGCACAAGTATGTTGAGTTGAAATAACTGAATGCTTTTTTTCTGGAATGACCTGGAAGAGTACATAGCACAAGATACAGAAGGATAAAAAGCACAAGTATATTGAGTAGAAAAAGATACAAATAATGGTGCCTATTCAGTAAGGCAGGTGGGGGAATGTGCAAAATACACATATCCCCCCCCCCACGGTGCAGCTCCACTTCCTTGGGAGATCCGCACATTGGCCATTTTCCCGAACACCAACCAATGAACGGCTCCCGTCTGCTGCCCCCCCCCCCCGGCTTGCAGGTTTGTGGGGGTGGTCAGGTGCAGAGCTGATAACCTGGGCAGGCAGCCAATCTGCTGCCTGACCCAGGGCCCTCGGTGGATTTCCTGCGCCTGTGGGGTGCCATGTTGGCAGCCAGCGCATATCGTACCAACAGCTCGGGGTGTCCCCCAGATGTCTTCCCCCAGCCCATCCAGTGTGGGCCAACGACTGGTGCGGCCTCAGTGGGGGGTTTGGTAACACCCAACATCCCCACTGTGACATGCGGAGGCATCCCGGAGGGGCACATAACAGTAACAGCTGCCTTCAGAAGGCATAGCCATTGCCCCCCATGCAATGCCATCTGCGCCTTCTTGCATGGCGTGGCGTGCAGACACTCCCCCTGTGCTGGCCCATCCCCACACAGAGCTGTGCATTTGGCAGCGGTTTGGACACGTGGGGAGGGTGTAGTGGCACTGGGAATGCTGCACGGGGGGGTGCAGTGGGCACCAGCAGGTGTGGACAGGTGCAGGGTGGGCTTTGCACTGGGGTTATGCTGCGCGTAGCCACACCACACCATTAGTGAATAGAGCACATAGAGAGCTAACAGTTCTGGGTTAAGGGCGTGTACAGTTAGGAATATTTCAGGTTGGCTAGCCCGCTGGCACAGCAGTAGTACTGCCACTTGCAGCACCAGCGACCCAGGTTAAGGAGCGAACTTGGGCTGCTGGAGGGTCGGCCAGGAGGGAGAAGGTTAGAGCGGCAATTGCACGTTCTCCATTTCTGGGGACAGAGGGGCAGATTCTGCCTCAATTTGTCTCCCGGTAGTGCCCATGGGTGACCATGGGGGTGCTTACCAGAAGTAGCAACTGAGGCTGGGAGGTGTGTGGATGCTCTGTATTTGTACACCGTGGTGTCATTGCATGTCATGCCTCCCCATTGGAAAAAACAAGAAAAACTAAGCTTGGCCCTGATGCCAGTCTCCATGGGCTGCCTCCATTTGCCCACCCGATGACTGGCATGATGGGGGGTGAAGCCAGCCACCCCCTGGCCCTGCCCGGAGCGTAACCAAAGGCTCTGTAGGGGTGGGCTGCAGTGGATGAAGCAGGAGTACCGGCCCAGAGATGCAAGGAGCATAAAGCATAAATAAAAAAGGAATATTTCAAGTTGACAAATTAGAATAATTAACAAATTAAAATAAAGCAAGCCATACAATATGAAAGTATTAAAAGATGACAAATAATTAGGTATCAAAGTAAGTTGCAACAGCTACATTCAGGGGTGCAAGAATCAAATTAAGCAATGCCTTTATGTAGTGCTGGTAGGGTCCAAACCAATCTTTGGAATGGAATGGAACAGAGACAAATCAAGAGAAGGCCTAATGGCAGCACAAGGAATTAAATATATTGCCCCCAAGGAACATCTTTATAGGTAGATTGTTCTTTTGCCATGTGGGCCCAAAAGCCTGGAATGCCATCCTTTGCAGCTTAAGACCAACAGACAAAGCACATATGTTTAAGCAGAGTAAATTCAGGGCCATGGAAGCAGGCAAGAAATCACATCCATCTTGCTATGGTTTTGTTGCAAGCTAAATTACATACATACATACATACATACATACATACATACTGTACATGCCAGCAGAGTAGGCCTAAAGGTCTATCAAGTCTGCTCGAAAATCAGCATCAAGTCAGGACACCATTGCTGCCCTCCCTGCTTCCCCCAATAGATCCCCCCAGCCCCCTTCCCCATCATAGCTACACCTCTGGATCTGGCTTCTCTCAGCTTTACCTTACCCTTATACCTGTCCCATCCCCCTTTTGAACTCCTCCACTGTACCAACAGAGACCAACTCCACTGGTAGTACATTCCAGGGGTCCACCACCCTCTCAGAAAAGTAGCGTATCCTAGTCTCCCCCCCAAGCCTCCCGCCAACTAGCCTCATAGAATGCCCCCTGGTGGCCCCTTCCTTACTCAGCTGGAACACCCTGTTTGGACTGACCCTGTTCAATCTCTTTAGATATTTGAAGACTTCGATCATGTCCCCTCTGTCCCTTCTCTCCTCCAGGAAGTACACGTTCAGCTCCTCAAGCTTCTCCTCATAGGATCTTTCCCCCAGGCCCAGTATCATCCTGGTTACCCTCCTCTGGACCCTTTTCAGAAGTGCAATGTCCTTTTTCAAGTACAAGCACCAAACCTGCAAGCAGCACTCTAGGTGTGGTCTAACCAGGTAGTTATACAGAGGAAGAATCACCTCCCGCCTCCAGTGCTCCCATATTGATTTGGCATTTTCCCTGTAACTCCTGGGTGATATTCCTGTGTTTTCCTGTAGATTACATTATTTCCTATGGAAGCTGAATTGCACTGTTTTCCTGTATAATCAATGCAAGTCTATGGGAAGAGTTTTCCTGTAGATGCCTCCAAATCCCTGTAAAATACAGGAATCCCTGTAGATATGGGAGCCCTGAGCCTCCTCAAGGTTATCCCCCTGGCAATGCATCCAAGCATTTTGTTTGCCTTAGCCACCACCCTCCTACACTACTCAGAGTTATTCATTTTGGCATCCACAACCACCCCAAGATCCCTCCCCCCAAAATCTGCAGTTTCTCCCCACCCAAAAAGTACTCATAATTAGGGTTTCTAAGTCCCAGTTGGAGAACACTGCACTTCTTGGCATTAAACCTCAGTTTCCAAGTGCGTGACCACCTCTGCAGAGTCTCTAGGTCACCCTGTAGGCTCTTCTACCCTCCTCCCTGTCCACCACCACCCCCAGCTTTGAGTCATTCACAAAGAGGCACATCTCACTCCTGATACCATCCCTGATGTCCGAGATGTAAGTATTAAACAGGAGTGGGCCCAACACCGATCCCTGTGGGACCCCGATAATGACCCTCCTAGGGGATGATGCTCCCCAACCACCACCTCTGAAACCGCCTGGTTAGCCAATTCCCTATCCACCTCACTATCCTTTCCCCCACCCTCATTCCTCCAGCTTGTCCAGCAGCCCTGGGTGTGGCACTGAGTCAAACGCCTTGCTGAAGTCCAGAAAGAAGACATCCACTGGCCTTCCCTGGTCCAGCACCTTTGTCACCCAATCATAGAATTCTACAAGGTGAGTCTGACATGATCTGCCCTCAATGAAGCCAGGTTGGTGGTCAGCCAGGTGGCCCCGTGACCCCAGAAACACCTCCAGTCTCTCTCTCAAGATGACCTCCAACAACTTGCCCATCACTGATGTCAGACTGACAGGCCTGTAGTTACCCAGCTCCTCCCGTGAGCCGCTTTTGTGGATAGGACCAACATGAGCCATCCTCCAATCCTAGGGCACCCAACCCGTCTAAAGGGAGGAGTTAAAAAGATCCACCAGAGGTTCAGCAAGGATCTTGGCCATCTCCTTCAGCACCCTGGGATGAAGGCCAACTGGACCCAGTGCCTTATCTGTTTTCAGGGACTTAAGGACCTCCCACACCCTACCAACAGGGATTTCAATGGCAGAGAGTTCCCTACCTTCCTCAGTCCTAGCCCTCCCCAAATATGGTGTTTCCCCTCCACCATCTCTTGTGAATACTGAGGCAAAGTATTCATTAAGTACCTCTGCCTGCTCTTTGGCCTCTTCAGCCCACACACTCCCTAACCTTTGTCTGCTAAACTGCCCCTTCACTTTCCTCCTTTCCCTGATATACCTAAAGAACCCCTTTTCCCCATTTCTAATCCCCTGTGCCAACCTCTCCTCCATCCTCGCCTTGGCTGATCTCACCACCCTGGTCACCTTTTTGGATATCCTATCATACTCCCCCCATCGACGTCCCTTTGTGAGCTCTTATATCTTCTACAAGCAGCTCTTTTTTCCCTCACCACCTCCTGGACCTCTCTGGTCCACCAGTTTGACTTCCTGGCCCTACCAAACTTGTGTTGGACCTTCGTGCAGGCCTTGGTGACTTTCAGGAGTCCTTTTTAATAATTTGCCACCTGCTGTCTGTGTCCATGTCTGGTGTGATCTTCTCCAAGTGCCCCTTGAGGATCCCCTCCATACTCTTAATGTCCACTCCCCTGAAGTCAACCACCACTGTTTTAGTGTGATTTTCCCCACCCCCTAGGTCAAGGCAAAACCAGACCATGGCATGATCACTCCCCGCCGTGGGTACCCTACAGCTAGGTTCTTAACCAGATCACAATCCAACAGGACCACATCCAAGATGCGACCATCCCTTGTCGGGTCAGCTACTAATTGTGATAGGAATGCATCCTGGAAACGTCCAGCAAGCGCTGTTCTCTAGTTGATGAAGATGCCATAGTGCCCCAGTCAACCCCAGGCATCCTAAGGTCTCCCAGAACCACAGTTCTACCCTCCCCGACCACAGTAATCTCTTAGATTTGCTACCAGAATTTCATTAAATTCTTAAGTTGCTTCCCCTTCTGTTCTCAAATTGTATGATAATCTATTCTTATTACTTGTTTTTATGTATAATGTATATTGAGCAATAATGAAACATGTATAGGAAATGTATATACACCATATATATTTTTATATGTTTGAAGTACTTGATATGTAACTGTCTTTGTGACTATTGTACATAATTAATGAGGTATTTTTGAAACTTTGTACTAAGGACACTGTTGAAAATGAGCTTTGCTCAATTAGGTTATCCATATTCAAATAATGAATAGAAATATACTACTATTACTACATATAAGGAACAAGAACCCCAGGACAGAGTACTGGATGAGGGGGTAATGCTTATCATGACCGCTGAGGAAAGAGACCTAGGGGTCATCATCAGTGATTCCCTAAAACAATCAAGCCAGTGAAACAAGGTCTTCTGAAAGTCAAACAGGATACTGGGATGTATAGGAGGAGGTATGGAAAGCAAAAGGAAGGAGGTATTACTACCTGATTTTAGATCACTAGTGAGGCCCCACCTAGAGTATTGTGCTCAGCTCTGAAGTCCTCACCTAAGGAAAGACAATGTCAGGTTCAAGACAGTGCAACATGAGGTGAGCAAAATGATTCAGAGCCTGCAGGGCAGATCTTAAGAGGACTGTTTCAAATAACTGAACATGTACTTGATGGAGGCCAGAAGAGAGAGGAAGATAGGATAAATACCTTCAGGTTCCTGAAAGAAATGAATGAGGTAAATTGCCAGGAACTACCCGTATTTAGCTGAAGTAATGGATTAAGAGCACAGAGACATGAGTGGAAATGGACAGGGGAGAATTTCAAGAGGGAAGTGAGAGTTTAAAAAAAAAGAAATGGTGTTGGAGCCGTGGAACAATCTGTAAGCTGATGTGGTGGACACCAACACTATCAATGGATTTGAACACAGCTAGGACAGAGACAACCCTCTTAAATTTCCCGCTTCCCACTTCACTGCATTCCACCTTGTTTCTGTACACCTTCTCCACTGAAAAATACTCCTCTCCTATACCTTATTCACTGCAGTGAGATATTTATAGTTCTCTGCCATGCCCCCCCCCAAGGTGTTCATATTGAGATCCCTCAGTCTCTCCTCAAAGGGCTTTCAGTGCAGCCCCTGCACCATTTTAGTTGTCATCCTCAGGACAGCCTCCACCCTGTCTATGTCCTCCCTGAAATGTGGTCTCTAGATCTGGGCACATTATTCCAGATGGGATCTCACTAACAATCTATGCAGTGGTAACACAACCTCTCTCCTTCTGCTAGTGATACCCCTCCCTATGCACCCTAGCTGGCCCTACCCACTACCATGTTGCACTGCCTTGCCACCTTGAGGTCCTCTGCTATGATTACCCCAAGGCCCCTTTCCTGTTTAGTGATCATCAATACCTCTCCCCATATTATACTCAACCTCTGGGTTTCTATGCCCTAGGTGCATGCCTTTTCACTTTTTTGTAGTGAAACCCAGCTGCTTTACCCTTGACCACTCCTTGAGTTTTCTCAGGTCTCTACACATTCTCTCCTCCCACTCTGGAGTGTCTACGCTATTGCAGATTCTGGTGTCATCTACAAAGAGGCATACCTTCCCTTTTAGCTCTTCTGCAATGTCACTTACAATGACATTAAAAAGGACTGGTTCCAGTACTGAGCCTTGCGGTACCTTGCTAGTCACTTTCCCCGCCCCAGAGTGAGTGCCATTTACCCTTTTGTCACCTATCCATCAACCAATTTCATACCCAGTTTACCACCTTGGGACCTGTCCCCAAACTGCCCAGTTTCCTTATGAGTCTACTGTGTGGTATGGTATTGAAGGCCTTGTTAAAATCTAAGTAGGCCACATCCACAGCCCCAGGATGGCTGGCAGGAGGGGGACAAAGGCAAGGCCAAGATACGGAACTAATACTTTTGTTATTTTTGTTCCATATTTATCAGTGTTGAGGGGGGCCACTATCAGAGTGTTGGGTAAGGGTAAAATGGGGAGAGGAAAGGGAGTCTCTGTCACAACTGTACCACAGAAGTAAGAGTGCTGGAATGGCTGAGTGGGTTGCAGGAAAATAAACCAATGAGACCAGATAAGTTTCATCCTAGGATACTCAAGGAAGCAGTGGAGATATTAGTAGCTTCACTGGTAGATATTTTCAACTGCTGGCTAGACACAGCAGTGATCCCTAGTGATTGGAGGACTACTGGTATGGCTCCTCTGTATAAAAGTAGGAGGAAGGATGAGCCAAGTAACTATAGGCCAATCAACCTGAAGTCAATAGTGGGAAGAGTATGTGAAGCCACACTGAGCGAAATACTGATAGACTTTCTCAAGATGCATGGGTTGCAGGGTAAAAGGTAATATGGGTTCAAAAAGGGGACATCATTCCAGGCAAGTCTAATGGAGTTCTTTGACTGGGTGATTAAGATGGCTGACAAAAGATTGGGAATCAACAAACTGTACCTGGACATCATTAAAGCCCATTGACTCAGTCCCCCACAGGAAACTGGTGAAAAAAATAAGGGACCAGAGAATTAGCCAGTCATGTGGTGAACAAGATGGCTACATAAGAAGAAAACTCCTCACCTGGGGCACAAACATGCTATCAAACCATTTTTTCACAATACGAGATTGGGAATTCTGCTGTCAAAATTAATTCCTTTTCATTTTACTGAAATGAAATCAGTGGTTGTTTTAATGAAAAAGTGAACATTTCCTTTTAGCATGATTGTGTTAACACCACCAGTAAGTCAACTGTCATTAGCCATACCTCTGCAATTGCAACCACCCTGCTCCCTGGCACGCCTGCCATCCATCTGACCATGATCCAGCAGATGTTCACATTAATACTACAAGAGGTAAGGGGTTAAAGCAAGTATCATCAGCTTACAATCCCAGATGGATGAAGTGTCCTTGCAGGTGTTTGATACAGACACTGCGCTCTGAATATAAATCATTAGATTGCTGATGACGGGGACACAGTGATTTTGAGCCTTAAAAATGAACTGTCACTTCTGTGGGAAAAGATTAATGATGTGGAGTGTAGGGGGAGGCGGGACAATGTCCACATAGTCTGGATTCCTGAGGGAACTGAGGGAAAGAACATTTGTGATTTTGTTCAGCACCTCCTTATGAATCTCCTGAAGATTCCTGGTGAACATTTACAAATCCAATGAGCCCACAGGATGCTGACTCTGTATTCAAGACTGGGAAAAAAGTCTTGATGCATACTAGCCCTGATCTGGCAGTTCTGAGTTAAGGAGATGTTGATGAAGTTAGCCCAGGAAAAAGGACCTCAACTGTAGCATGGCCACAAAATGTCCCTATACAAGGACTGCTCAGCATGAGTTAATAAGCTGTGAGCCACTTTTACCCCCACATAGCAAATGCTACAGAAGACTGGGATTAAATATCAGATGGTATACCTTGCATTGTTTAAAATAGAAAAATATGGGGTTTCCCATGATTTTACCAATCCCATGGAAGCTGCAGCCTTTGTACACCACTCCTGGTGAGTACTCATCAACCCCCCTCCCAACACCTGTCACTCAGAAAAGTGACAAGGAGGAAAGGGGTCCAAGGCAGCTACATTAGAAGTGTCCTCTATGGATACTGTAGTTTACTCCCCAGAACCTTCTACACATGATATCCCTCTCAAATAGTGACAACACAAATGGACACAGCACAAAAAAGCCACACATATCACTTTGAAAAACCCACCCTCTGCAAACCTTCAACAAAGAAGTCACAGTCATGGGTCTAGAGCCTCTCCTCTAAGCCCCAGCTGATCCACTGATACCCCACCAGCGAGATTCCTGCTCCCACAGATGAGGTGCACTATTAACTACCCCCTTCACCTCCATAAAAGAAGATCAACCTTTAAACTACTGGGTGGATGTTGTACAGGCTCATGACCTTGCAAAAGTGCAAGCTCCACAGCCACCTCAAAGTCAATTGCCACAGCGACCCACCACCTGAGAAATTTGAGATGGTAACTGCACCTCATGTTAAGAACTGGCTCAAGTACAACTCGTACTCTAGATCAGATGCTGGTAACAACCAGCCCCCATTATACCATCCACTCTAGTGATCTGCCTGTCTTCCAAATTCCCAAATGTAAAACAGCAATGGGAGCTCAGGCTTTCTCTTACCTTGCCCCAAATACTGGAACTCATTATCAGCTCCCATTCGCCTCTCCCCTACACACTCTAACTTTAAGTACTAGCTAAGGAGGCACCTCCAAACAACTTACTCCAGTACCTGTTTTTGTCCCCCTTGAACTCTCCAGTGTAACCCCTTTCACCTTGCTGGTCCTACTCTCAGCTTTCTGCTCATCTTGACTGTCACTTACTGCTAACAGACTTAAACTACTTCTCCCTAATTTGTCCTCATCCTACCTACCTTCATAATTGCTTCCAGCTTCACTTTCCATACTAGGGCTAATAGTATGTTTCTTCAAATCCTGTCATGCTGTTTGCCATTGTAATGCACTTAATGATATGGGATGTTTTCTTATTATAGGTGTTTTGGTTCCTCTTGCGAGGCAAAATGTACTGATTGCTAACCGTATAATTCAAACCACTGAACATTTGTCTAATTGTACAATTACTGTTGTATCATGCCACTGATTCGCTTCAATCTCTCTACCTATTGTTAATGGTCACTGATCTTGTTCTTTGTTACAAATTATGTTTCTTGTCAATTGTTCTCTCTTTATTATGATTGTAATATGCTTTGTACTATCCTGGGTCATGCCTGAAAATAGACATTTCCTATGTCTAGTGAGCTTACCTAGTTACCAAAAACAAATAAATAAATGAAATGCTTTGCCAGCTGTCAGAAAAGTTAGACACTGAGCTGTTTCAGTTTCTCATAACAGCTGAAGATCATCTCTTTTCTGACTGTTTTCTTCTGTCTCTTGTTCTGTCCACAGCCACCTGGCTTGTATGCTGGGTCACCATACACTATAACTGCATGAACTTAACAGGCATAGCTTGAGAACTTCAAACTATGTTCTTACCATTTGGTTGCTCAGTTCACCTATGTTCCTCACTCTGAACTGCTTAACTTCAGCAGCTCAGTTCACTGCAGTGGCATCAGGGGCATATGTTCAGTATGCTGGTTTAAATACCTTAAACGTTATTGATGATCTATGCCAAATAAGTGCTTGTCTTCTCTGGTTTAGAACTTATTATCCCAGAAAGGTTTATTCCTTTCTACCATTTGCACTACCCCCCAACCCCATCCCCGCTACACATCTTGGCAGGGCGGAAGTGAAAACTGAATTGTAAAGTCTCTGGTCATCACACTGTCCCATCCAGATATAACAAAGCAGTTTCTGTGGACTCAGACTGTGTACAGTGTGTTGCAGAAATCCACTTGATCCAGAAAACCCAAAAAGTTGCCTTCTGCCTCCAGACAAGGCACTCTATGCCTGACATGCTGCACAGTGCTGATAACTCCAATAGTACTGAATACCTCAAGGCAGGCAACTGGCCTGTTCTGGTGTAACCCAATGAGACGTTTTCTCCCTCCCCACAAATTTGCACTGATGGTGGCTCCGAATCTGTATGCTAGACATTTTCGGCTCAAAGAAGATATCCCACATCATCAGTTGGGGATGCCCTCCCTTTCTTCACCACCCTGTTCATGGCCAGCCAGTAGTATTACCCATCCTTCCCTTCCTGCATCCATCCACTTCATCACCTTCTCCACCTACCAGCTCACATTCAGTTCTCCTACCCCTTACCTCTGTCCTAATGTTTACACCCTCAGATATTCTTGCTGCCAGATGATATCCTTTCCTTTCCATCCTGCATTCTTCCTCTCACAAAAACCATTGCTAAATACAGTATATGAGAGCAGGTAGCTCAGAGATCACACTGCCATATGAGATAGCATCACTGGAATTCATGACAAATTTCTGTATGAACATATATAGTGATACACACTGGTGCAACATGATGGACTGTCCTACTTCAACCTTGCCCCAAGCTTCACTGTTCTGCTTCTGGATGGGATACCTTGGAGCTCCTTGGTAGTCCCCTAGACACCACGCATAATTACTTGTGTACAAATAGCTTGATGTTAAGAGGATGGCCCCACCCTGAGATCTCCATCTCCATGGGAAGACTCAGGTGGGACTCCCCAATATATGAACACAAAAACCATCTTGTGACACCAGTGCCTGGAATTCCACCCATGTTTCTTCTCTTCTCCCTTCTTATTCTTCCTTCTCTTGCATAACCTAACATGTCCCTTTCTGATCCTCATAGGTTCTGAAGCCTTCGCCCCCCCCCATCCCATCTTCCTGCTGGCCCTGTGCCTTAATGACATTCGAGTTCCTTCAGTGGAAATGGTTCACACATTAACTGAGTGTTTCTGAAAGCATCTAGTTAAAAAAACAGCTTACTCCTTCCATCTCCGATAAAAATGGCAGTCTTACTGTTTGGTTATTATGATCATCTATTCGGGGACTGATAATTGCTTTATGAAGAATGTATTATCTTTGAAGCCTTCCAAATTATCAGTAGCCCTCCTTATAGTTCTATTTACAGTTATCTGTTGTTCACTATTTGCATATAGTACTTTTGATAAGAATATCACCTGCCTTAACCCCGTGAGTGATTATGGTCACAACCTGTTAACTTATTGGTTATGGTTACATTTATTTACTGGTTTTATTGTTAAACTATCTCCTAATGCTCATTACCCAGACTTATCCTTAATAGCAGTCATAGTACCAGTTCCTGAATGTTGACCCCTTCACTGCTTCTAGGGCCTATGAAGTTAATTTGTGGAAACAAACAAGGATGGTGCCCTCTACTGTGTCATACTTTACACTGGTACCCTCAAGTTCATTCACCCAAGGTTCCTAGCAGGGGCTCTCTGGAAGTAGATGTTTACATACTCCCCAGTATTTCCTTTTTGATGCTCTGTCTTCAAACAACATGAAGTCTTGCTGTATTCTGACTATTGCAGTTAGCCCTGGCACTCAAACTTCCCTGGACAGTACAGAGTTAATTTCTATGCAGAGCATAGAACGTTGAGCTTGAGCTTGGTTCAGACCTCTGTCTGCTACACTTCGAAGCACCACTGTCAGATTCTTTACTCCGCCTAACTAAGCAGTCGCTCCAGAGATTTCTCCTTTGCTCGCAGTTCGAAAGTCGGTTAAAGTCATTGTTTTACCGATTATTTTTTGGAAGTTTCGGTTCAGATCTCTGTCTGTGGTACAGTAAGTACTAGGTAGTGAACTAGACATGGTAAACTTGTGGAAATTGTAAAACCAGAGTTTCAACTGGTTCAACTGAACCAGCCGTTTAGTGAATTATATATTCTGTCTTTGTTTCTAAACTTAGAGTGTGGTTACCGGTCCTTATCGGTTTAAAAAAAAAAATAACATTTTCTTGTGTTTTTTTCCAATACCCGTGACACAGTTAGAAACTGATAAGGGTGTCTTGCCTGGTTGTTTGCCATAAAAAGGGTAAGTTGTGGTTAGGATGGCTACGTCTGAGAAACCCAAAAGAAAAACCGGGCCCACTGGGTTTCAACACTGCAGTGTGTGTGGGGAGCTCTTTGCTAAGGCTGATCCCCACACCACCTGTGTTTAATGTCTGGGGTTTGACCACCTCGATTCAGACTACCAAATCTGTAAAAATTTCCCTAAGTCTACCATGGAAAAAAGATTAGGTAGGCTTAGAGATAAGGAGGCCAAGAAGTCCGCTGACCCGGATGGCCAGCCTGGTTCTGTTCCGACCGAACCTGAGGGAGTGCCCTCTGACCAGGGCGATACTTCTTCAGGCAAAAGGAGAGCCGATCCTGAGGGATCAGTTCCTACAAAAAGAAAAAGAAAAGTAAAATTGGCCAGTTCAGATCCACAGACCTATTTTCCAACCACTGAAGAGATTGCCAAAGTGATAAGGATTGTAGAATCGCTTCACCCAGTTCAGTCTTATCCAGCGCCTTCTGGCAGGCGCTCGGTTCAGTCAGTTCCTCCAATTCAAGATTATGCCCCTGAAGATTTCTATGAACCAGATTTTGGAGGGGGATGAAGACTATGATGATGATGATAATGATGATGATGATAATGATGGTGTGGAAGGTCTGGATGAGCCCATTGAACCGGACATCTCCCCAGACAGGCCTTCTGGTGTTTCCCCTCCTAGGCTTTCTGAGTCCCCTTCCCACAACATGTTTTACAGGAAAGTGGCAGAAACCCTCCAGCTCCCTGTGGAAGAAGTTGTAGAGGAACAAGAGGAACCTGATTATGTGGAGATGATGGACATCCGAGTCCAAGAGACTGTCTATTCCCCTTCATAAGTCTTTTTGGAAACAGACACAAAAGATTTTAAAAACTCCAAATTCTGTACCTCCTGTCAACAGAATGATGGACAAAAGGTACACCCTATTAGGTTCAGGTACAGAGTGCTTGTATCAACAATGTAGCCATGTTGGGGTTATGCAGGCTAGTCTGTGATAAGGCTAATATACCCTTGGCTTCACACACCCCAGATAAAGACTCTAGAAAGCTGGATGCCATGGCAAAGAAAGAGTACATGGCATCTGCCTTGGGACTCAGGCAGGCTAATTATATGGCTTATGCAGCCAGGTACCAGAAGTCCAGGTGGGACACTGTACTGGTACTGGCTAAGCAGGCCTCCCCCCAGCTAGCCTCGAAGCTGGAGTGGGTGGCTGCTGATGTGATTGAGGCATCTAAGGTACAGTTCCATGCTGCGGTGGACTCCAATGATGTGTCATCTAGAGTCATGGCTACATCTGTGGCTCTTCAGAGAATGGCTTGGCTCAGATGTACTAGACTCTCACAGGACACCCAGGCTACGGCCATGGATTTCCCTGTGGTGGGTAATTCTCTGTTTGGGGAGCAGACAGATAATTATATGAAAAAGATGGATGAGTATAGGACCACCTATAGGAGTGCACAGGCCAAAGAAAGGCAGGCAACTCCTCAGAGGCAGCAAGCTGGGGCAGGGGCAGGCTTTTTCATAAGCCTTTCTACCAAGCACAGACCTCTTCTCCCTTTCCTCAGAGGGGGTTCTTCAGAGGGAGAGGCAGAAGGGGGATGAGCAGGGCTGCAGCCACCCCTCAACCTAAGGCTCCTGCTAAGCAGACACCCTGATGTGTCAGCCCAGGTTGACTTCCCATTCCTGTAGGAGGCAGGCTGGCTTACTTCGTCCAGGATTGGATGTCTGTTACCTCAGACAAGTGGGTCCTGGAGGTGGTAAGCCAGGGACTGGTTTTCAGCTTCAAGAAATTTCCAAAGCTGAGGGCCAGATCTTTTCCACCGGCAAGCATCTCTGAAACCATTGCCCTAGAGGCAGAGGTTTCATCTCTGCTGGCTCTAAAGGCTATAGCGAGAGTTCCTACATTGCACAGGGGCAAAGGTCTGTACTCCAGGTACTTTCTTACCCCAAAAAATTAAGGGGAGTGGTGACCCATCCTAGACTTAAGATACCCGAACAAACATCTTTTAAAACCAAAATTCAAAATGGTGACTCTGGGAATAAACCTTCCCTCTCTAAGGTCAGGGGACTGGCTAGTCTCCCTGAACTTTAAAGATGCCTACCTTCGCATTCCCATCAGGTGCTCCCACAGAAAGTACCTCAGGTTCAAATTGCTTTCAGGCCATTATCAGTTCAAAGCTGTGCCCTTTGGCCTGACATCAGCTCCAAGGGTATTCACAAAATGTTTAGCAGTAGTAGTGACCTTTTTAAGAAGGAAAAATATTTCCATATTTCCATACCTGGACGACCGGCCCATTGTGGGTCAGTCCCCAGACCAAGTCAAGTCAGACCTGCAAATGACTCAGCAAGTGCTCACTTCCCTAGGATTCCTTCTCAATCTTCCCAAGTTAGTTCTCAAGCCTTTACAGCTCCTCGCCTTCATAGGGGCAGAGTTGGATACAGTCAAAGCAAGAACTTTTCTTCCCTTGGAAAGGCCAAAGGCTATCGTAGAGCTGGCTACCTTAGTCCACCTTCTGGTCTCTCGGCCAGCAAGGCACTTTCTTCACCTTCTGGGTCACATGGCAGCTTCTACAGCAGTGGTCCAAGGAGTCATATTTCAGATGAGGGATATTCAGTTTCACCTGAGGGCCTTTTGGTCTCAGAAGAAAGATTCTCTAACCAAACTAGTTCCAGTGACTCAGACTCTGATCCAGGCTCTCCAATGGTGGCAGGATCAGGACAACCTCAGGCAAGGAGTCCTATTCATCACTCAGTCTCACTCTGTGGTCCTAACCACAGATGCTACTCTATTGGGGTGGGGAGCCCATCTGGGGGTCCTCACAGCCCAGGGACTGTGGTCCCCTCAGGAATTCCTTCTTCATATCAATCTCTTGGAACTCAGGGTGGTCTTTCTGGCCCTGCAAGCTTTCTCTCAGCCACTGCAGAACAAGGTGGTTCAGGTCAGGACAGACAACACCACCACCACGTGGTACATCAACAAGCAGGGAGGCACTCGGTCCACGGCCTTGTGCACAGAAGCCATGAAATTGTGGTCACTAGCTTATTCTCTGCAGACCTCTCTGATAGCAGTCCACCTTCCAGGGAAGGACAATATGCTAGAAGATGCATTGAGCAGGATCTCCCAGGGTCATCACAAATGGTCCCTGGACCCTCTGGTGTTGAAAGTGATTTTTTCAAGGCGGGGCACTCCATAGATAGATCTCTTTGCAGCCCCAGACAATCACCAACTTTCTCTGTTTTATTGCAGACCCACAGTCTTGGGCTCAGTCCCTCTGGATGTTCTGATTTTGAACTGGGAAGGGAAATTTCTATATGCCTTCCCTCCCTTTCCTTTACTGTTCAAGGTTCTGGTCAAGATAAGGTCTGCAAAGTGATTCTGATTGCTCCAGACTGTTCCAGGCAGCCTTGTACCCCCTGTTGCTGTCCCTGTCTCTTCCCAGGAATTACAACCTGTTAACCTCCTCTCAGGGGAGGATTTGGTACCCCAGTCTTCGATTTCTCAATCTCAAGGCGTGGCTCTTGAAGAGTTAGAGTATGCAGATTTGCATCTGTTCCAAGGGGTTCTGGATATTCTCAAAGCCTCTTGAAAGCATACCACCAGAAAAACTTATAACTCCAAATGGAAAAGATTCAGCATTTGGTGTTCCAAGAAGCACATATACCCAGACACTGCTGAATTGTCTACAGTTTTGGATTATATGGTTCATCTTAATGGCCTAGGCCTCAGACCAGCTACTCTCAAAGTACATTTGTCAGCTGTTTCTGCTTTTCTGTCAGTGAGAAAGCCTTCCTCACTGTCATCTCACCCTGTATTCTGTAAATTTTTCAAGGGATTGCTTCATACCAATCCCCCCTTTAGGGATCCTACCCCTGCTTGGGATCTTAATGTTTGCATTGCTCAGCTTATGCAACCCCCTTTTGAGCCTTTGTCTTCAGCAGAGCTTAAGTGCTTGACTTGGAAGACTGTGTTCCTGGTAGCTATTACCTCTGCCAGGCATATCAGTGAATTGCAAGCTCTGTCAGTGGAGCCTGATTTTATCTCATTCCATAGAGATAAGGTGATCCTTAGAACTAATAGGAAGTTTTTACCTAAAGTGGTTTCAGATTTTCATCTGAACCAATCTATGTCTCCCCCTGTGTTCTTCACGGATCATTCTTCTTCAGGAGAAAGATGTTTACACAGTGTGGCTGTTAAAAGAGCCCTTAGTTACTACATTGAGCGTACTAAGGCTCATAGGCTCGACTCCTTCCAGTTGTTTCTCACTTATGGGGAAGTGGGGAAGGGCAAACCTGCCACTAAGAGAACTATTGTCAGATGGATTGTCTCTTGTTTTCAATTCTGCAATGAGAAGCTAGGCAAAATACCTCCCTCGGGCCTGAGGGCTCCTTCTACTAGAGGTACAGCTGCTTCCCTGGCTGCAGTTCGGGATATTCCTTTGCTAGAGATATGTAAAGCAGCCACCTGGAAAACAGTCCATACATTTACCAAGTATTACTCCCTGGACATCCAGGCTAGCAGTGATGCTCGGTTTGGTACAGCAGTACTGCAGAGCCTATTCCCAAGGTAGGTTTGATTCCCTCCTTCATGGAGGTACTGCTTGGTAGTCTGCAGTAGCCAGAATACAGCAAGACTTCATGTTGTTTGAAGAAAAAATTACTCACCTTAGTAATTCTGTTTCTTCTAATGGACTCTTGCTGTGTTCTGACCCCCATCCCTGTCTCCCCTCTCAGAATCTGTTTTTGGGAAGTGGGCTGGCAGGTGCAGTGTTGCACCCCAGGGGTGCATTTGGGTACTCCCTCCTTTTAGAGAGGTGGAGTGGGTTATATTATTAATTTAACAGTCTTAAGTTGTTCACTACCTGGTTTTTGATTTTGGATTTCTTGACTTGAGTCTTTTGAGGAACCAAAATATTTGGTTGCCATTTGGCTAGTAAAAATTTTGCAATTTCTACATAGTAGTTAGTTAGTATTAGCTTGTAAGAATCTGACGGTTGCGCTTCAAAGTGCAGCAGACAGAGGTCTGAACCAAGCTCGAGCTCAACCTTCTATGCTCTGCATAGAAATTAACCCTCTACTCTCTGGGGCAGTTTGAGTGCTGGGGCTAACTGCAATAGTCAGAATACAGCAAGACTCTATTAGAGGAAACATAATTACTAAGGTGAGTAATTTTTATGTTTGCTTGCATGCATGTGCAAGAAACATAGTGCCATCATCCAAGTTTTCGGAGGTGTGGCACCCGTGTTCCAATTCAGTCAGTGTGTTTGCAGGCATGGCCGCAGTTCTCCAATGAATGCTGCAGCTGTCTATGACAGCAGTTGAAAATGCAGTGGCCATACATTTGAAAGGAAGAGCTACACTTCAGTGAGCAGTGATAAGATATCACATGCTCATGTATGTTCCCAAAACACACACACACACGCACGCATACTGCATGCTTGTGCTTCCTCCCCACGCACACACTGTATAGCCGACGGGGGTGCCCAATCCCCCATCGGCTGGGCTGTGCTCCCCCCAACAGAGTTCCAGATGCCACGCTGGGAGCCCACCCCAGCGTGGCAACAGATCATATGGCCGACAGAGATGCCCAATCCCCCATCAGCTCCATGGCCCCCCCAAAAAGCCTTACAGCTACCACGACGCTGGGAGCCCATTCCAGCATGGCACAAGTCCTGCATCGTCTAAGTTAAAAAAAAAAAAAGAAACCTGAAAGAAGAAAACCTTCCCTCGTTGACTGTCCTGACCCAATCTCCCCCCACCCACTCATACCCCCTGTGCACCCTCCCTCCCCACACCCCTCCTCACCCCATACTTACCTCCGGAGTCTGTTGTGACAATCTTCGGTGGACCGGGAACACGTCTGCACTCTTCAAAGCCGACCGCAAACTGAGAAAATGCTGGTAAGCTGTATAATGTAATAAATAGGGTTTTTTTCAACTTTAGTGCATATCTCAAGCATTTGGGGGAATTTTTTCACCAAATTTTCAACATGGGGTTTTTGGGACTCCACCTCATGAATTTTGTCACTGTTATGGTGTTAATCAGCCCCAAAACATGATTTTGCAGTCACTGCGTGGAACCACCTTTCGGGACTGATTTACAAAACAATAGTGATGCAGTTCATGAGGTAGGCCCCCAAAAACCCTATGTTGAAAATTTGGTGAAAAAATTCCCAAAAATGACTGTTTTACGAGCATGTGTTGCGCTGCTCCTACGCACGCTTGTAAGTTCGTGAATTTTCAATATATTCATTCCAGATTTTCAACATGGCCATTTTACCATACCTCTTTATGAGCAGTACAGCTGTCATTTTTCACATCTCGGCCAAAATGTGTTTCCGCCCATGTAGCGTACAATGGCGCAGTCGGTGTGCAAAATCAATGTTCAGGACAGATTAAGAAAATCACAGTGACATTGTTCATGAGCAGAGGTGTTAAAATGGCTATGTTAAAAATTTGGTGAAAAAAATTCCCCAAAATTACTGTTTTACGAGCATGGGTCACGCAGTTCCTACGCACACTCATAAGTTCACAAATTTTCAATATTTTTACTCCAGATTTTCAACATTGCCATTTTACCACACCTCCCCATGAGCAGTACAGCTGTCATTTTTCACATCTCGGCCAAAATGTGTTTCCGCCCATGTAGCGTACAATGACGCAGTCGGTGTGCAAAACCAATGTTCGGGACAGATTAAGAAAATCACAGTGACACTGTTCATAAGCAGAGGTGTTAAAATGGCTATGTTAAACATTTGGCGAAATACGTCCATAAAATGACTGTGTTACGTGCGACCATTGCAGAGTTTCCACTCACCCTCATAAGTTCATGGATTTCTAATATTTTCAGTCCAGATTTTCACCACTGGCATTTTTCCACACTTCCTTATGAACAGTACAGCTGTCATTTTTCACACCATGGCTGAAATGTGTTTTCGCACTTCCAGTGCAGAAATGTGTGGTTGCTGTGGGAAATCACTGTTCGGGACAGATTAAGAAAATCACAGTGACACTGTTCATGAGCGGAGGTTACAAAATCCCTGTGTTGACAATCTGCTGTAAAAAAATTCCCAAATTAATTGCATTATGGGTGTGCATTTGCGCATTTTCTACGCATGCTCGTGACTTCACCAGTTTTTTTAATATTTTCACTGCAGAATTTCAACATTGCCATTTTTTGCACCTCCCCATGAACAGTACAGCTGTCATTTTTCACATCCTGTTCAAAATCGTTTCACACCTGTGGTGCCAAATGGCATAGTCGCTGTGCAAAATCAGCTTTCGGCTAACAAACTGATATTGCCACTGTTCATAAGGTGGGGTCACAAAAAAACGTTGAAAATCTGGGTGAAAATGCACAGCAGCCTGAGGCGTTAGGGGTTTCCGATCATAACGCCCAGCCTGTAGAGATTGAGAGGCATCAGGGTGTGACGGGATTCTCGCCTGTAATGCTGATACCATTCCACACCCTGCAGCCAGTGAGAGCATACAGGTGTGCCTTGGACTCTTCGGCCCCAATATTCACCCCACTCTCCTATACAGGACTCATCTCACCGTATTTCCTGATGGAATGGGGTGAGCATAAAGGCCAAAGACCCCAAGGCACACCATGACACTTGTCAGTGTCTGCAGGATAGGGTGTGGTGAAATGGCGTGGCCGTTATGCCTGATGACCCAAAGGCACACCCCAATGCCTGTCAGTCTCTGCAGGGTGGTGGTGGGGTTGGCTTCAGTCCAATACTTCACTGCCATTCCTATTATGCAGCTCTCTAACTCCTACACTACCAATGCCAATGCCAGCAAGCAAACATTCGGCATTGACAAATGCTTGTTTCTTTTTGCATACCGTTAAGTGGAATCTTAATCTTGTATGCAGTCATATTCCTTACAGTGGAAGTCTTAAATTCTTATAGATTGTCTTATATTGATGTAACCCCTGGGTGGCGCCACTCCCCCAGTGTTACACCCCTGCCTACTACCATGGACATAGGCTAAGGGGGTTGGGTTCGCTAACTCATAACATTTTTTAAAATCTTTGCGCAGTGCCTCCACTCAGGGTGCTTTACGTGGGTGAGATGGTACTGGGTGTAGCCCCCTGAGCTGCTACACCACCCACGATGACTAGTTACCTTCCCCAGACATGCCCCCAAGACACAGCTCTGCACATTTCAACATTCTGAATTAAAGGCTCTCTCTAATAATATGCCCACACAGGATTTCAAACAACAACAACATGATATATATTTTGGGGGGAATAAAGGAGCTAGGAAAGGGAAACAGGAGGAGTAGAGGTTATCTTATCGTATTTACACATGTACAGATGTTATTTAGATTTTTGCTGGTAAACCCTCCAGCTGGATAGCTACATATTAACAGGCAGACATAAATCACATTTTACCATTTGACTTAAGACATCCAGAGCTCTGGCTATCTAGTTGCTGATAAATCAGATGTTAAACATAATTCTTAATAATACCCACTTGGTACCAATCCCAGATACAGCTGAAACCCCGCAATCTCATACCATACTGGTTAAACAGATACCACAGTCCAAGATGTAGCACGCCTCATGGAGTTGCAGCTGGTCGAGGTGGCCGACTATTAATTTGAGGGTGGGAGCAACTTGGAAACAGATTTTTGTAAAGCAGCAAATTACTATTTACATTCACAGCAGGGATTGCCCTGCACTCGCAGACTTTTGAACATTCCAGAACAAACTATGTGGATCTTACATCCAGAACATTCAGCACAATATTTGAAAGTCCCATCCAATGCAATGAGAGTGATGCTTCTGTCAAGCATCCTAAATGCAGTTTAAACACGGTCACATGCAGTACTTTATATACCAAAAGGCAGCCATCCAAAGTTAGCAATGACACTTTTATCAAGCATCCCATACTTTAGTCACAGGCAGTCACACCCAGTACATTCTATTTACCAAGAACATTATCCACAAGCAGAGTCCTATCCAGCATATCTAGCTATTTAACACTTATAGCAAGCGCTCTTAGACAAAATTCTGTGCAGACACAGGTACATTCTCTTTAAGGTATCTTAGACATTAATATGCTGTAGGGCATCCTGCCTCATGAAGAGGCAAGTGCGTCTTGGCAGACAGCTCCACGATGGCAGGACTCTAACCCATAGCTACACATTTATATGATTAACTAAGCCCAGCATCTTGCTGCACCTGCAGCTTAGCCATTTGGGCCACAGACAAGATGCATCCATTACTTGAACTAGGCAGTATCTTATGGGGTTAGTAGCCCAGACTGATGCCTTCAATACTTCACACTTAACAGCACACATTTCTTAATGGGGCATGGAGCCCCCAAGATTACTTGCTTAGCTTCTCCCTCGCAGCGGGGGATAAGAGGGTACTCACTCAGGTCTTCCACGGGTCTCATCTGCAATCGAAAGCACCCTGAAGACTTCTTCAGCTCTCTCACCACTGAGATAGTTGGTCCGCACTCTCACCACTGCATGATGTCATCTGGTCTGGCCAGCGCTTTCACCGCTGCTGGGCATCTGATTCTTTGGTCCACATCTTTCCCCGACGTGGAAGTGAAGGCTAGCCTCTGGAGGACAGTACTGGCAACCTCCAGACTACCTGTTGCAGAAAGCACAATTACTGTAACTAGTTAACTGTTAACTGAAGAAAATAACAAATGCCCTCTGAAGACTGAAAGGGATTGAATTCAGTGGCCCAGGCCTGATGGCATGGCTGGAGCCTGAGCCCCTTCCCCATGGGGGGCTCCCAGCAGGCTGGACCCTGCTCTGCTGCTTTCTCTCCAAATCTCTCTCTGAATGAACCTCCAGACAAACTGGCAACATAGTCTCTTTATAGAGTTCCTAGCTCAACTCCTGATTGGTAGCAGGGATGGGGTGACATGTCTCCAAGTAGCTGAAGGACCTGTCAATCAGAACGCTCGAGGCACAATTGGGTTGTGGAATTTACGCCTAAAATAATGTCCCTGTAAGCCCCCATAAGCACTTCGGTGCTTACCCATAAGATGCAGTGAATGTCCCACAAGTCCTGGATTTCTATTGCTGCAATTCCAATTTGTTGTACCGCTGGCAGTGGCTGCTTAACCCACTGTCCCTTATAGCAGATTAGATACAGTCCTGAATAATGTCCTGGTGCAGCCAGAAAGAAGTAATTATTTGCCCCACAGTTCTGTAACTTAAAGGCTGTACTTGCAGTCACTGCACAGATGAAAAACATGGCCCTTTTACTTTTCCTGTCGCTACTGCACTTATGCAAGCTCCCATTGCAGCAGCTGGCAGGCTGGCACACAGAGTCCCAGATACTGGAATTGCCAGGGAAACAGTACTCATTTTAACTTTAAACACGTTTCCCCACATGCACAGTATATTCCCAACAAGCAGCAACAGTTCCATTATGTAAAACATTTTAATTCTTTACTTTTGGCTGGAGCTGAACATAGCTACCCTGGAGGCAGCCAGATACACTGTTATGCATTATTCAGATGACCGGGGCCCTGCACAGGCATACTCAAATTAGCCCGGTCAGAACTCCTTTATTTCCCATCTGAGCGGTCCCCCAGCAGGCTGTCCATGGTCACCGGGTCCCAGATAGGTGGAAGGGATCCCAGGACCCACGGCACAGTCCCCGAGGTGACCGCAAAACAAGCGGCTCCACATCAAAGGCGCTTTGCACACCAACGCAACTCCCGTTGCCCTGGAGGCAGCGCTTTTGCAGCGGGAGCTCACGGTCAGCAGTTTAAATCCCAAGGGGCTGGATTTTCATTTGACTGCAAGCTGGGGCACACACGAGGGAATCAGGACCTGGGAAGCCAGAAAACTTAGAGGCCAAGTCAGGAGAAGCCTGAGAGACAGCGGGAGAAGGACAGAACAAACCAGGCTAAGGTAAACCCAGACTGGCATTTCTAGGAACCCCCATTTGCAAGGGGGTTACATTGACACATAGTCCTTTGATATAGTAGCTTTTCTAAACATAGGCATCTATGCCTTGAAATGATATTTAATGGATTTAAGCACTTAGATGTTTAAATTCTACTGTGGGTTTGAAATGCTAGTATTAGAATATAAATCAATTGAACTTATTCCTTATGAAGTAGTAGCAACTTAAGAATTGATTTGTTTTTAATCTGCACTTAGTCTTCATGAAGTGGAATTTTTTTGAATTTTGGTAAGCTGCTATGTCATCTATGATGTCAACAGCCACTGCATTTAAATCAGGGTGATGTCTCTCCCTTAGTCACTCCCCCTGAAGAAGGCTCTGACTGAGCTGAAGCACTAAGGCATGGGTTTTAGCAGCAAGGTCTGATGATCATATTTTTACTTTGTATTTTTGTCGCAGTTCAAGTCCACTTGGAGTGTTGGAATGGATGTAATTGTTAAGCTTATATTAAAACCTCTTTTTGGAACAAGCAAAACTCCATATGTGGACTCCTGTATTTTCAGCACTGAGTGCCCAGGTCTTTTCATTTGGAACTGAACTCAAGCAGAAAGAGAATACCTATAATTCAGCCCAATACTACTCATGGGAGCTGGCTTGGGCGATCTTGCAGATTAAATATCAAATAAATACCCTGTCCCTAACAGTGGCACAAAAGGCAATCCAGTAAATGGTTCACAAATACCGAAAGACAGGGAAGAAAGCTGGATGACTCCTAGCTTACAGGACCAAGATGCAACAAGTTGATAAACCCATTACAAGTGTCAAGGCAACCCCCAACAATGTCTCTACTAAGCAGGCAGAGATAAACAAGTCCTTCCAAAGTATGACTCTGACATTTATGAAATCTGCAGGAGATCATCCCCACTGACATTGCAGGATTTTCTTAAGAAAACCACCCCCTCCTGCCTTACCAAGACCCAAATAGAGTTCCTAGAGGCCCCAGTGTCTAGAATGGAAATTCAGGCTGCCGTCAAAGCACTGCCAACCCAGAAAAACCCAGGATTGGATGGCCTTCCTGTGCAGTTTCACCAGTCCTCCCTCCCCTTTTCTAGACAACAGGCTGTTGGCAGTATACACCACAGTGGCTGCCAAGGGACAGCTCCCTTTCTCTATGTCAGAAGAGCATATCGCATTTCTCCTTAAATGTGGCAAGGACCCTCACCACTCAGCCAGCTACCACCATGTCTGCCTACTAAATGATGATGTAAAAATTCTTGCCATGATCCTTGCCCTAAGGTTAGAGAAGGTCATCCCACAAATAATAGAGCACCACTAGACTGGTTTTGTAAAAGGCAGAATGGCACCTGAAAACCTCAGAGCCATCATCCATATAATATGGACTGCTTCAACGACAAACAGACCCAGCTTTACTATGTAGCACTGACATAAAGAAAGCCTTTGACTCTGTGGGATGAGAGTACCTCTACCAAGTGATGGCGGCTAAGGACTTTGGTCAAACCTTCACCAGATGGACCAAGCTACTTTACTTATACTCCAAGGCCTCTATACTTACTAATCACATCCACAACAACAGGACATCACTGAGGGAGATTGTCAGGGATCATGTAAGGTTTCAGCAAGCCATGCAGCCTACCCCCTTGCAGCTGCTTGCCACCTCAGCCTATGGGAGCCCCTTCAGCAGCTAGACCTGTCCTAGTCCTCCCAGTCAATCAGATTTTCTGTCTCTCTTCAAAAGCTGACTCTCCTCCAGTGGCTGTCAATGCTGTGATCCTTCATGTGAAGTGCTAAATGCAAAGGGCAACACAGGAGTCTGCCTGGGAGACAGCCATGGGAGGCAGCCAGCAGCCGGCAGCCAGAATCTCTGCTTAAATTTACTGGTAAGAAATAGTGCACCTTGCTTACTGGACTTAACTGTATGCTACTTGCAATTAACTGTTTCCCAGTGTTGCTACATCTTGTTTTATGCCTTCTTCACTTACAGTAGTCCTTAAAAGAGTCAGTGTGCCTTGTTAATTGCACACATTACTTATATATTCTACAGTGGGCTATGCTTCTCAGCTCTGCTGCATTTTCATGCCTATTACTTGTACTGATGTTTCTGCCTAGTAAATGTATTTCCAGTACCCCATTATGTCACCCCCCCCTCAAAAGGCTCTGCTCGCATGCTTATAATGTAGTTTACCTTGCAGACCTGCTGCTTAGCTAGAGTTATACCTGGTATCAAGTTTCGATTGTACCTCAGTTTACTTTATATCTTCTGCAACTCCTGAGGTATTCACAAGATAGTTGGGTTTTTCTGGCTACTCCCTATCTGAAGTTTACCTAACTAGTACCTCTATAGGTTACCTTGACTCAGGCCTTGCTAATCTAAGTTTGAATGTATTGCAATTCAACTTGCAAACTTTGGTGTAATATATTTTCTTGCAGGTTGCTTTGTAATACCCTAGTTATTCAGTATTTCCTGGCTGCTTTTTATCTTGGATCTGCCTAATCACCCCCCAATAGGCTGTTTTTGGCCCCCAAGTGCACCGAACAATGGCAATCATGGACTTGTTGTATGATCTAATTTATTGTATATATTTTTACTCCTCAACCACCTGTGCACCATGCCATAGACCAGCCCTGAATAAGCTCAGCAGTTTCACAGCTCTGACTATAAATATGTAATATCCCCTAATCATCTCTGTTGTACTGTTGCTGGCCTGATATCACCCAGGCACCTACGCCTGTGGGGGCATAAATTCCAGTCCCTCCTAACTTACCACAATGGTACGAACATCTGCAGAGTCATTCTTCTCCTATATACAGCTCTGGAGATACTGAAAGCAACCCTAGGCCTGAAGCAGATATACCCTTAGCCAATAAGTAACAACACCTGTCTAGGCTCAAGAGGCATTAGGCTAAAGCACCTTAACAAGCGTAACCTAGTCCCCAAGATGGCTGAATTAGAGGCCCTTATCACAGCATATGACCTGCACAGTCAAGCCATTTCAGACAGCTGGTTGAGGCCATGCATCAGCAACTCTGAGTTTGCACTACCTAACTACATTACTAATGTAAGGACAGAATGGGAAAAAGAGGAGAAGTTGTCCTATTCTACATTAAATGAGATTTGGACAATACAATGAGGTCCACACTCCTAATTATATTCCCTTGGCTGCCTGTGAATGGTTGGCACTGCAATTGACTCTAGGTATCAAAAAACTTAAATCTATGCTGTGTTTACACACACACACACACACACACACACACACATGCACAACAGGTATCGAAGGCCTCAAAGATGTAGCATGCATGGTAACTATACTGGGTCACGTTGAATTAATAGCATTGGGTGATTTCAACTTAAATGGGCTATCAAACACTGGAGCCTACAGAAAAGTGCTGGTTGAGCACAACCTAAAGCAAATCCTTTCCACCCCAGCTAGGTTAAACAATAAAACAGGGAACCATTCCTTGATTGACTGGGTATTAGTCAGCAACTCATCTATGATCAGGTTATCTTGCCACCAGTCAGATACAGTCAGTAACCACTCCACTGTTAACTGCCTCTGGCACATTAGTGCTGTACATAACCCTGACCCTAAGGAAGTACTGTATTGCAGCTACAAAGGATTCAACTCTTAAGTATTCCAAGCTGATCCAGTTGCTATGGACTGGTCTTTCCCGAACACAATCCCAGATGTCAACTGTGTTTTGGACTTTTTCAACGTTGAGTTCACAAAGCTTCTCAATAAGCAGCATGCCCCCTTGACTAGGCATAAAGTTAAGAATCTAAATTCAAATTGGCTGACCAGGGAACATTCAAATTGATGAAATCCAGGGTCTTGGCATGGGTCTCTCTTAAAAAATTAAACTCCAAAACAGCCTGAGTGGCATACAGGTACTTAAGGAATAAATGCAAACCCAAACTCAACCTAGCCAAAAGCTCGTATCTTAAAGCTCAACATGTGGGCAGCCTAAGTGACACCAAAACATTCTGGTTTTGCATGAATAACATATTCATCCCTAGAACCACTGAAGCCCCGTGGTCACTGAAGTTAATGGCACCAAATACACAGCTTCAACATGGCCACCAGGCTGGGCGTGCTGTGAGCTGCAAGCTGTATGCTCCTGTTTTTCTTGTTTTACTTTGTTTTATTTATTGCATTTTCTACATTTTATTTATTTTTGAAGTCATTTGTTTGTTTAATTCTTTGTTCTCAGTTTATTTAATTTTGGTTTGTTTTAGCGTGCAACTTTGGCTAAGCAGGGTCTGGAGCGAGATTGTCATCTCCAACTGTTGCTCCGATCATTGTCTGAACTTTCTGCAGTGTGCGGTGCTGTTTGTTTGGTGCCACTACTGCGTGGAGGAATGTGGGGCTTTTGATTCAGGATCCTGCTATTCGTTGCAGTTGTTCTGCGCTGTGGAGGAGCGACAAGTCTTGTTGTGGGAATGATGTGTGGAGCTGACCCTGGATGTGATGCTGATGTGTGGAACTGACCCTGGATATAACATTTTTTGCACAGTCGGTGGCCTTCCCATTATGTGAGGAAAGTGGGGATCTCTGACTTTGATTTGGGTTTTGTTGCCCTACAAGAACATCTTGATTTGTGGAGGAATTGTGACGATTGAGAGGGCCTTTCTGTGTGTTAACCAGTTTATGTACTGAAGCTGAATGGAGTGGCAGGCTCTGGACTGTATTTTGGTGGGCCGGAATAAGTATGTTTAAATGAGACTGTCCATTGTAGAGAGAACGGCCCGTCTCCTATTGGGGATCATTTGCTAGATTCTACTGCTTCACGGGGGCTCGAGCACTTATTCAGTCAAGGAGCTGGCTGATGGTCCTACATTGCCTCTAGACTCTCGGGATAGGCTACTGTGTGGCCTTTATACAGGCATTGTAGTGGTGCTGTAGATTATTTCCGGCTGTGGTCTCTTAGGTGTGGAGTTTGGTGGGCCTGCTTTGCCATTACTTGCTGGCTCATATTCCTCAGCTGGACCTGTTCCGGATTGGATTTATTATATTCCTCAGATTAACCTGCACCTTTGGATGATTTCCTTCCCTGGACTACTTTTTTTTTTTGTTCGTGACTTATGATTCATCTGTTTTGACGTGGTCTCCCTGGTGGTGAGAGGACCTGGGCGTCCACACTTTATTGCTTTTTATATTGACTGACTATTATATTTAAGTTTATTTTATTTTGGATTTTATTGGATTTTGTTTTATTTTGGGCAGTGAGAGTGCCTGGACTGCCCCATCTCCTAGGCCGTGAGAGGGCTTGGGGGGGTGAATTTATATTTGTGTTCTGTATCCTGTGAGAGGGGATTGCAGTAGTTAGCTTGGGACTGAAATCGTCCAAATAGTGTGGGATTGGGCAGCATTTTATTTGTTTTAGTTGGGTAGGTTTTCTGTTTTTAATTTTATTATTGTTGTTTTGGGGGCCCTTTTTAGGTTGGGCACCTGAATGCTGTGTACTTTGGTATTGGTACAATTGTGAAATGTGTAAGTCTCCCTTCCCGATTGTGTGCTAATTATCCTCCACCCTCCAGCCTCTCCCTCCCCATTGTTGTCAACTTACCAAGCGCTGTCGTATGCTGGGTGTTGTTCGTGGGGGGTGGGGGGGGGTGGACATTGGAGGACAAATGGACACACCTCTCACATTGGGGTGGTTAGGCCTAGAAGATGCCCTGGGGTAAATGGAGCCTGGAACAGGGTGTTCCTTGTCTAGTCCCCATACCCAAGGGCACTGCCATTTGTGGCAGGCAAGTGGCCGGGGCGGCCCTCAAAACCCATTCAACTCAAGCGGTGCTATGCAATGCCAGATCTATTAAAAATAAGACTGCAATTATTGCAGATCTTGTTGGAACAACTGATCTGGCTTGCATCACCAAGACCTAGATGGATGAAAATGCTGGCCCTATTTTGGATGCTGCAATTCCGGCCGGGTACTCAGTGATACACCGCTTGAGATTGAATCGCCAGGGGGGTGCGGTCTGTTTCAAGACCAAGTTGGGCCTCACGAATGTACCAGTTGAGGGAGCTGAATCATTTGAGTGTGCTGTGGTGGCTGGTGTAGGTTGCAGATTAGCCCTGTCTACCGTACACCCGGGAACGAGACACGTTTCCTGCAGGAAGTAGCAGATTTCATCGCCGACATGGTATTGGAGTCACCCAGATTGATGGTACTGGGTGACCTCAATGCCTGGGTCAACAATGAACTCTCTCAGTTTGGACAACACTTCCTCCAGATACCAGGAGAAAGGACTGCTGTATGACTGTACTTCCCTACTGGGACTATATTGCCCTTCCTCCCTCCCCTCCACCCCCCACCCAAAGCTAGTTCTATTTTTATAGGCACAGGATTTGACTGACAACAGGAACTTCCTGTTCGGGAGCAGGAAGTGAGTGATCACAGAACCACCAAAGACCCACCATCCTAGAAGGGCAAGAGTAGCTCTCCGGCCCCCTCAAGCTGCTGGAGGTCTGCCTCTGAGGAAGTAAGGGGTCTACTGAGAAATATAGGATATTCTTGTCTCAGAACAGGACAATCAGGAGCTTAAAGGGCACACAGGGAGAAAGTAAGGAGAGAGAAAAAAAACAGATGAAAGAGTAAGGATTGCAAACAGTTAAGGGGCCAGGAATAAGACATGATTGGAGTGGTGCAGTGCAGTGGCTGTGGAGCAGCAGTCTTCCGGGAGACGTTCTGGAGGATGCGGTGTTGTCTCATGTGCAGGCATCTCTCTGGGCTGAGGGAGGAGGTTGCTCATCTCCAGGCTGAGTTGGCCAGGATTTGTGGGACCTCCTCTTCCATCCAGGGACCACCAGTGCCACTGCCGTTGCCTCAGAGGTTGCCAAGAAAGAGGAGAGCGGTTGGAACACAGTGGGCTCAGGGAGGCTGAGGGTGGTGGAACAGAGGTGCATCCCTCCAGTTGTACCTCTCCACAATTCCTATGCCATTCTGGCAAAGTGTGGTTCCTCTATGGAGGCACCCACAGTGCAGACCAAGGAGGATGCTGGGAACCTCCACAAAGGAGACCCACTGGAGGGTGGCAGGGGACTCTGCAGGGGAAGGAAACAACTCCTGGTGGGGGACTCCATTGTTAGGAAGGTAGAACTGGGGGAGGAAGGGGAGAGGAAGGTAAGGTGCCTGCCTGGCGCCATGGCTTGGAGGGACAGGGAGTGAATCCTAAGGATTGCCGGAGCAGCTGCACAGGGAAGGGAGCTGGATGTCATTGTCCACCTAGGGACAAATGACCTGGCTAAGAAAGGGATTAGAGAAGTACAGGAAGAGTTTGTGGAATTGGGGAGGAGCCTTAGTCAAGTAGCACGCCACGGTAACCTTCTCGGAGGTGCTGCCCATCTATGGCATAGGAGAGGCTAGGGTGTTCCGCATCATGGGATTCAATCAGTGGTTGAAAAACTGGTGTGGAGCTCAGGGATTTGGCTTCATTGGGGACTGGGGGTCCACCTGCAGTGATGCAAGCCTATACTGGCATGATGGGCTGCATCTGTCCGGGAGGGAACCAGGATCCTAGGTGATAGGTTTAAATGCTTCATAGGCAAGCATTTAAACTAGCAAGGAAGGCACTGGAAAGAAGAGGAAATCCTAGCCCCCAAAATAATCACGGTAGTAAGTGTGGCAAACACCAACATAGAGGTGTCAATAGGAGAAGGGCAGGGTAAATGGAGAAAGTGACAAAGGCAAGAAGAACAGGATGGGGCAAAGGAGTAAGGCCATCGGAAATGGAGGGTAATGAGTACCAATACCTGTAGTTCAGGCAACAAGCTCCTGAGCTGGTGGCCTTGATGGAAGAGGGATGCCTGGATATCGTAGCAGTCACAGAAACATGGTACACAGACAACCATGACTGGGATGTTAACATACCAGGGTACATAACCTACAGGAGAGACAGGCAGGGGAGAAGAGAGGGAGGAGTAGCTCTCTATGTAAAGGAAGGGATAAAAGCAACTGAACAAAAGAGTAAACAAGGAGGAGAGGAGGCACTGTGGGTCACCTTGGAGACTGGAAGGGGCACCACAATCCACACAGGGGTTGTGTACAGACCCCCATGTCAGGGGGAGGGAATGGACAAGTATATGATAGAAGTCATTCTTAGAATGGCAGACAAAGGGGAGATAATGTTGATGGGAGACCTGAATATGCCAGATGTTAGCTGGAGCACATTTGTTGCAGCCACATCCAAGAGCAGGGCCATTCTTGATGCCCTACAGGTGGCAGGCCTCAGACAGCTAGTTTTGGAACCCACTCGTGAGGGAGCAATCTTAGACCTCATACTCTCAAATGGGGGCAGTGAGAGGATCTCAGATCTAGAAGTGGGTTGCCATCTGGGAACAAGTGACCATCAAACAGTGTGGTTCACATTAAACTCAGCTACAGAGTCAAGCCATACAAAAGTGAGGGTACTGGACTTTAGGAGGGCTGACTTTGGCAAGATGGGAGAGTGCCTCAGAAAAGCACTAGCAAACAGACTAGAAGGAGGTGTGGAGCAACAATGAGGAATCATCAAAACTGCCATCACAGAGACAACAAGCCTTTGTGTGAAGCAAATAAACAAATCAAAATGAATGAAAAAGCCACTATGGTTCTCAAAAGAGGTGGC
This sequence comes from Neoceratodus forsteri, assembly GCA_016271365.2. Taxonomy (NCBI): domain Eukaryota; kingdom Metazoa; phylum Chordata; order Ceratodontiformes; family Ceratodontidae; genus Neoceratodus; species Neoceratodus forsteri. The sequence continues at coordinate 647,575,293 of CM028136.1, read as the reverse complement.
TGTGAAAATCAGGAAGAAAAAGATAGCATTCCAGAAGTATAAGGAAACACAGAAGGAGCAAGACAGAGAGCTGTACCAGTTAAGGCAGAAGGAAACAGGGAGGAAAGTCAGAATAGCAAAGGCCCAAACTGAGGAAAAGATAGCCAACTCAGTTAAGAAGGGGGATAAAACCTTTTACAGGTACATCAGCGAGCGAAGAAAGACAAAGGGAGGGATAGTGAGGCTAAATAGTATGAACGGTGGGTGGGTAGAGGGGGACAGTGAAAAAGCAGGGATACTGAACCAATATTTCTGCTCAGTAGTCACAAAAGAGGAGGGGGACATGCCTAATTCAATTAACAGAAGCACTCTTGATAGGGGGGTCGATCCCAGTCCTTTCACAGAAGAAAGGGTTCTGCAAGAACTCCTAAACCTGAAGGTGGACAAAGCAATGGGTCCTGATGGAATTCACCCCAGAATTCTAAAAGAATTAAGGGATGAACTAGTGAAACCACTGGCTACTCTTTTTAATAAATCATGGGCCGAGGACTGGAGGAAGGTGGATGTGATTCTCCTTCACAAAAGTGGGACCAAGACAGAGGCAGGAAACTATAAACCTGTCAGTCTGACCTCTGTGGTAGGGAAAGTGATGGAGTCACTTCTGAAGGAAAGAATAGTTAAGTACCTAGAGGCCAGTGGAGTACAGGACACAAGGCAGCATGGGTTCACAGCGGGAAGGTCGAGTCAGACGAATCTAATAGATTTCTTTGACTGGGTGACCAAAGTAGTAGACCAGGGAGGGGCTGTGGACATGGACTACCTAGACTTTAGCAAGGCATTTGACACAGTCCCACACAAAAGATTAATAGTCAAATTAACCAGCCTGGGAGTGGGTCCCAGGGTGGTAGCCTGGGTAAAACATTGGCTGGACAACAGGACACAGAAGGTAATTGTAAATGGAGTCCACTCTGAAGAAAGAGGGTTACTAGTGGGGTACCACAGGGTTCAGTATTGGGTCCAGTCCTTTTTAATGTCTTCATCAGTGACATTGCAGAGGGACTGGAAGGAAAAGTATTCCTTTTTGCAGATGACACAAAGATCTGCAACAGGGTTGATACACAAGGAGGCATGGAAAGGATGAAAAGGGACTTGGCAAGGTTGGAGGAATGGTCAGAAGTATGGCAGCTAGGATTCAATGCAAAGAAGTGCAAAATAATGCACCTGGGAAACAAGAACCCAGGGGAAGAATACACAATGGGTGGGGAGGCAGTAACAACAAAAAAAAAGGAAAGGGACCTGGGGGTAATCATATCAGATGACCTTAAGGTTAGCAAGCAATGTGAGAAGGTAGTAGGGAGGGCTGGGAGTATACTGGGATGTATAGGGAGAGGCATCAGCAGCAGAAAACAGGAAGTTGTTATCCCTCTGTACACACAGTTGGTGAGACCCCATCTGGAGTACTGTGTCCAGTTCTGGAGACCCCATCTCCGCAAGGACATAGACAGGATAGAGGCAGTCCAGAGGAGGGCAACTAAAATGGTGCAGGGTCTGCAAGAGAAGCCGTATGAGAAGAGACCAAAGGAGCTTAATATGTATACCCTTGAGGAAAGAAGGGAGAGGGGAGACATGATAGAAACTTTTAAGTACCTCAGTGGAATCAACAAAGTCCAAGAGGGTGGCATCTTTCAGAAAAAGAGACGTGCAAGAACAAGGGGACACTATTTAAAGATAGAAGGAGGGCGGTTCAGGGGCAATGTGAGGAAGTATTATTTCGGAGGGAGGGTAGTGGATGCATAGAACAGCCTTCCTGAGGAGGTTGTGGGGTCTAAAACTGTGGGAGAATTCAAGAATGCATGGGACAGACATAAGGCAATTCTTGTGGGGGGTAGGAAGAAATAGGCTGTTGGTTAACAAGGATCTGCGGCCTATCCTGTAGGTAGGGAAATGGGCAGACTAGATGAGCCAAGCGGTCCTTATCTGCCGTCAAAGTCTATGTTTCTATGTTATGACATCTCTGGGCCTTACACAGGTTGTTTCCTTGGCCACCCATAATCATGGTCACTCTCTTGATTTGGTTTTCCTTCTGGGGATCGAGGCCTCCAACTTGGAGGTGGAACCTGTCAGTTGGTCAGATCACTACATCGTGAGGTTCAACTTTCATGCCCCCCTTCAAAGGCCTGCTCCTGTGGAGATGGTCAGTTACTGCCCTTTACGGGAGGTAAGTCCTGGAGGCCTAGCGGCGGTGATTGACCTCTCGGAGTTTCCTGTGGCCAGCTCGAGTCCAGAGACTTTAGTTGTGGCTTATTATAAAGCCATTTCTGTAGCCCTGGACTTGATTGCTCCCATCTGTGTTTGTTCCCTTCCCCTTTGCCCTTGGACCCCTTGGTTTGATGGGTCTTTGAGGGAGTTGCAGCGAGTTGGATGTAGGTTAGAGTGACGTTGGCAGAAATCCGCCCTGGATGCTGACCACCTTAGATTGGGTGAGCATTATCAGACTTACCAATCAGCGATCTCCCGTAAGAAGGCAGAATTCCTGTCCCGGGAGATCGCTGTCGCTCAGAACCAACCAGCTCAGCTCTTCCGAACTGCTGACAGGTTGTGCAACCCAACCTGTCTGCAGTTCCTGAGACCTTTTACGCAAGTGGAGTGTGATGAACTTGCTCGGTTCTTTGCGGTTAAGGTGGTCGACATTAGGTCGGAAATTCTTTCGACTCGCTCTATGGGGGCTGCTGATGATTGGTGCTTGGTCACTTCACCCCCAGCTTCCTGGAGTACCTTTGCCTTATCCAAGCTAACAGATGTCATGCGTATTGTTCAGAGTATGCATCCTAAGTGCTGTAGTTTGGACCCGGGCCCAACTTCCCTGATTATGGGTTGTTGGGAATTGATCGGCCTGGTCCTGGTGCAGATAGTCCGGTGCTCCCTGGAATCTGGTGAGTTCCCAAGCTCTCTGAAGGAGACAGTGGTAACCCCCCTCCTAAAGAAAGATTCTTTGGACCAGGATTCTCTGGCCAACTACAGACCGATCTCAAATCTTCCCTTTTTAGGGAAGGTGATTGAGAAAGTAGTAGCGGTACAGCTGGATGACCACGTCACCATCCATAACATCTACGAGCCTCTCCAGTCTGGTGTTTGAAAGAGGCACAGTATGGAGATGGTGCTGGTTGGGTGCTCAATAATCTCCTGATGGCAAGAGATCGGAGAAGCCATTCTATCTCGGTGCTCCTTGATCTCTCTTCAGCTTTTGACACTGTAGACCATGGGGTACTGCTTGGACATCTGAGGTCCATCTGTGGATTGACAGATACGGTCCTCAGGTGGTTTACATCTTTCCTCACTGGCAGGAGTCAGAGAGTGGTGTCCGGGACTTTTTCCTCAGACCCATTCTCCCTGCCATGTGGGGTACCTCAGGGTTCAGTGCTGCCCCCTATGTTGTTTGCAGTGCATATTCTGCCCCTCGGAGACATTGTAAGACAGTATGGGCTGAGGTTTCACTGCTATGCTGATGATACCCAGCTCTACCTATCTTTTGCTCCCAACCAGGATAGAGCTGTCACGGTATGTAATACCTGCCTTGCTGATATCCAGGACTAATGAACTCAAGCTGGTTAAAATTGAACACCAGAAAGACGGAGGTGACGGTAGTGGACCCGGGTCGCCGGATAGAGGGGGTTGTGGGCTGATCAGCCCTCCAGACTTGTCCTTGGGGGCTCTCAGATCCTATCCTCTGAAGAGGTGCGAAACCTGGGGGTAGTGCTTGACAATGGGCTGACTTTACAAGCTCAGGTGTCAGCCGTCGTCAATACTTCCTTCAATCATCTTAGAAATAGCTTCAGAATTGAGCACCTGGTTCCATCCGGCAACTTGCCTACATTGGTCCATTCTTTTGTGACCTCACGCCTTGATTATTGCAACTCCCTGTACTTAGGGCTTCCTGGGGTTGATATCCGACACCTACAGCTCATGCAGAACGCAGCAGCACAATTGTTGATGGGGGCCTCTCGGACTTCCCATATTACTCCTGTGCTGTGCGATCTGCACTGGCTGCTGATTAGGTTGTGGATCACCTTTAAAGTTGGTTTACTGACTTAAAAAGCCTTACATGGACTGGGCCCTGACTACTTGAAAGAGCTTCTTATGCTTTACCTCCCGGAGCGACAGTTGCATTCGACTGACAAGGGGTTGCTGGAGATTCCAAGGGTGTCTTTGAAATCTTCTGGGGCCCGTGCATTTATGCACATGGCCCCAACCCTTTGGAATTCTCTACCCTGTCAGCTGTGGAAGGGTTTAAACAGGTGCTGAAAACCTTTTTACGGTGCCACACTTTTGGTGGCACTGAATAATTTGGACCCTCTGTTATTCTGTTGCTTATTTTACTTTTATGTTTACTGTTTTTATCATGATTGTTTTTATCTTTTTGTAAAGCGCCTTGGTGGCCTGAAAGGCGCTTGTGCGAAATAAAATTTATTATTATTATTATTATAGATCCCAAAACAGTGGCAGATTTATTCAACAACCACTTCTGCAATCTAAAGAAATATGATCAACTCGTCACAGGTGGGGAGTGTGATATAGCTATACACGAGTCACTCTTACATTTGTTCTCTCCCTGTTTCTACCTCAAAAAGGTCTCAGTTAATGAAATTTAAAAACTATAACCAGATTAAACACAAATAAATCTGCTAGCAGTGATGGATTGCTTCCCAAATTTCTTAAAGTGCTAAAGTACTGCTTAAAATTGATACTAGTATTTAAAAGCAGTCAACCATTTACCTTTTATATTTGAAATACTTACTGTATGCTTTTCCCATTGGTTAATCAGAAGATTATTTACCTATTAGTAGATGTGATGTGTGGGTCAGCTCTCTGCCTGGCAGCTGACATATCTATCTATATCTCCCTCACTACAGCATTAGCATTGTGACCTTCCTGACTGTGACATCACTGCTGCTTAGAAACAGACCCTCAGTGGCTGCCAGGTGAGTCATCTGTGATTTTACTGTCAGTGAGGTCACAATGCTGATGATGTAGTGAGGGGAATAGAAATAGGCATGTCAGCTGCCAGGCTAAGAGTTATTCCATATATCCAGCACAATATTATCACATGGAAGATTTTCTAGTGATCAAAATGAAAAAGGAAAATACTTCAGAAATAAAAAATTACAACTGACTACTTAAAATTCATATTGTTTTCCTTTCTGCCTGTTTTGTTTCCACTTACTCTTTAAGTTGACTACACCCCAAATTGCCCTACCAATTACCAAAATTTGTAACTTTTCCTTCGAGACTCACTCTGTTCCTGACATCTATAAGTCAGCCATGGTGGTGCCCTTATTTAAGAAATGCAAAATCACTGTCCTAGACAACTATAGGCCAATCTCCATCCTCTCAGTCCTAGCCAAGGTACAAGAAAGAATAGTTCACAACTAATATCTTACCTAGACTGGCACAACGTCCTCTGCAAGGAGCAGCATGCCTTCAGGAAGGGCCAAGAAACCTGTACTGCTTTGGTCAGCTTCACAGACTCAGTCTACCATGCTATGAACATGGGTCTGTTGACAAGTACAGTGTTTGTTGACCTGACCAAAGCTTTTGGTCTGGTTTATTATAGTCTGCTGTTGCATAAGCTAAGCACTTTGGGTCTTGACACTGCAGCTAGCTGGTGGTTCTCAAGCTACCTCCAAAACAGGTCTCAATCTGTCAAGATTAGCAAAGTGATTTCTAGTGCACACATCATCACCCATGGTGTATACCAGGGATCAATTCTTGGTCGCCTTTTGTTCACAGTTTTTATTAACAACCTGCCTTCATCCTGTATGTCTGCTAAATCTCTTCTATATGGGATAATGCAGTTGGCTATGTGCATAGGAGAGACATGACTGACATCAACAACGCCCTTGTGCAAAATTGTCATTCACGTCAACAATGCTTCATCTATGAAAAATTAGCCTTAAATGTTCCCAAGACAAAAGCCATGCTCCTTGGCACAGCACTAGAAATCAAACGTCGCTCCCATGACCTCAGTGTGACTGCCCTGGGTAGTACCCAGCTTGATTTTGTTGTCAAATTTAAATACCTAGGCATAACCTTGGAACCATGCCTTTCGATTGACAACCACTTAAACAACACTGTCAAGTCCTTTCACCAGAAACTGGGGCAGCTGTACAGCATTCAAGGGCACCTCACAGCTGACACTAAAGTAAGAGGTACCGGGTCAGTATAGCAAGGGAACAATAGCTAAAGCAAAACCATGTGATAAAAATACAGGGCAAGATAGCTACAGGGGAAAAAATAGTGCAAGGAAAACACAGCGAAGGTACCTGTAGTGCTATCACTGTAGCTGCTGGCCAGAATGCAGGGAAGCAGAGAATAACAACTCTGCTGGGTGGCAGTCTTCTGAGCAGCCGGCATGACTCAGAGTGTAGGTCCACAGGCAGGGGAGGAGGGGAGATGGGAGGGAGGGGGAGTGCCTGTGGACCAGGGTTCAATTCCAGGTCCCACTTGTGTGTTTTTTTTTTGTGTGTGTTATGTTTAGTCTCCCCCTCTCCCAACTTACCCTCTGTGTGTGACAATCCCCCCCCCCAGTTTCTCCCCATCCCAGAGCTGCCTCCCTCCAGAGGTAGCTATATTAATTTGGGGGGCTCAGGGGGCACTGCCCCCTATAACAGGGGGTGCAGGTTGCAGAGCGCCCCCGCAAACAGTTTTTTTTTTTGTTTATTTTTGTGGTGGTAGCGCTCGCCGTTTTTATCAAGCCCTATTTTACTCTTAGCTGTTTTTTCTGAGCAGTATTTGACCACACTTTTTTTGTGTTAGCTGTACTGACCCCATACCAAAGTAAGCATAGCACAAAGCAACCTACTCCCGCTATTGGATTAGGGCACCATAGTAACAGATGCCATTCCTAAGGCTGTCTGTGCAAGAGAAAAAGTCATATACCACAAGTTGGCCAGATTTGCTACCTCCATGGGCCCAAGGTCCCACCATTGTGCCAGTCTTGAGCAGCTCAGCTGGCAACAGCATGAACACTGAATGCAAATTACTATACCCAGTTCTGTATATAGGACTCTGTTCACAATCATGCCTCAGTGTCTCACTGAGTTACTCATGCCTGTTAACCTCTCACACTCCTACTCCACTGCAAGCAATTCCCTTATGATCCCACTTACTTGTACATGTATGGGGCAGAGATCATTTAGATACGGTGCTGTCTCATTCTGGAACTCAATACCCTTGGTCATTTGATTGTCAACCTTTCCTAAAACCTTTGCACAAAAAATGAAGGATCAGCTGCTTAGACTTCATGCATGTGTTTGTGCCACTTAACTCCTGCCCCTGCTTTGCCTCATAATCAGTGCAGTTTTCATCACTGTTCTTCTTGCTATGTTTCATGTTGACATATTTGCTTCTACATTTATGTCTAATTGCATTGTGTTAAAATTTGCACAGTTGTGTGACTTGTTTGTATTTCTTTTTTTGTAGACTTTTTTTTATCTCCTGATTCACAATTGAGATCCTTTCCCCTGATCTGTCCTGTTATGTGGGGTCTCATACCACCATCCACCAGCCTCCACCGCAACCCCGGCTAAAGCAGGGAGGACCGTGGCTTGCCCCCCACAGAGGCATCCCCCCAGGGAGGGAACAGGGGAAGGAGTCTGCATCACTCTTGAGCCCCTGCTCCTTGAGATGGGTTTTGTTTGGCAATGGCAGGCAGGCCCCGTCTGAGGCATCATACAGTCATGAACAGGGTTTTTCCTTGTAGTGGTTCCCCTAGAATGCAAACATGCAATGATGCCCACACACCCATGGTGCTGATGTCCGCTGCATCCCACCACTTTCTACTGCTCCACTTGCAGTGACACAAGTCTTCACCAGAGGGCACTGCAGAGTGAAGTGACCCCAGGAACCCACCCCAGGAGAGCAGAGCAGTCCTCTGGATGCTCAATCCTCTGCTCCCCCTGCTGACCCCAGCATCCTGAGTCTGTTACCAAACCCAGGTTGCCCGTGTGGTGCGAAGTGTGGCGTCCAGCGCCTCAGCCCTCGGCGCCACTGGGCCAGCCCATCTTGTTTGTACGTCTGACATATCCTATTCACACTGTTCTAATACTTTATCATGTACTGTATCATTATTTTTGCTGCTGTCACATTGTACTTGTGGTACCCAGGTTGTACCTGAAAAAGGTGTCTCGCACCAGTGCACCTACCCAGTCAACAAAGAATAAATAAATAAAATATTAAAATAAAATAAAAAAATCACTAAGTATCTCATTCAGGAGAGGAATACAGCAAAAATACGGCATTCCTCAGACGTAGCAGGCATATGCATAGGTGAGCAGTAACACAAAATGTTGGCTTTTTCGAATGGCATGCTCCTTGCAATGTCAAATCCAGAAGCTCTCACATGCTGTAAAGATTCTGAATGACTTCAGCCACAAACTGAGACTGACAGTAAACTGGTCCAAAACAGAAGTAATGCCCCTTAACAATAGGTGCCAAGTGACACAAGTTATGTGCCTAAATATGAAATAGTGCCCCCCCATCAGTTTAAGAACCTAGGCATTGTCCTTGCCACTGACTTAAAGTACATGGCTGACCTAAACCTCAGCCCACTAATAAAGGAGCTGTAAGTAGACTATACTAGATGGAAATGCCTCAACCTCACATTTGGGGGAAAAAAATGCCACTTACAAGATGAAAGGCTTTCCCAAAAATACAGTTGTGTCTCAGTAATTTCCCCTTACAAATTCAAAAAGTAAAATTCAAATGCTGGAACAACTCTTCCTATCATTTTTCTGGGAAGGGTAATGACCCCACTTCCTCCTGGCAAAGCTCAGAACTCCAACTAGATGGAGTAGATTGGGTGTCCCCTGGCTATGGCTTATCATCAGACTATAGGCATCAGACAGAATCTCTGGTGGCTCACTCTCATCTTCCATAAAATCCCACTGTGGGGATATCTTCAGGTGGCCCCTATACTGACTACCCCTGTAGTAGAACCAAGTAGAAGAGGTGCTCCAATGGAATTCCCTCATCCCCTACCTCCTCATTTCCTAAAACAGCATATAGAATAGTGCTTCATCATTGTAGGGATGTCACTACACACTTGGGCAAGTGGGAGCCACTCTGGAAAAAAATTCCACACCTGTAGTGATGGTAGACCGCTATACAGGGCCACCCGGATTAGGACAAAAATATTCACAGTTGGTCATCTGATAGACCCTGATTTGGATACTCTCCACACATTCCTGACACTTGTATCTAAATTTAACCTTCCAAAAACTGAATTTTGGCAGTATTTACAAATCAGACAGGCCATCAACCACTGTATGAAAACAGGATCAAGCCCACAAGATATCCCCAAGCAGGCTCTGCTATCCTCCCAGGATTCCAGTCCTAAGCAGCTTGGAAGATAAATATACCAAAGTATTCTGACTCCTCACTGCTCTGTCCTTCACAAGCAAAACAAGAGCACAGGAAACAGCTTTTTGCATTTCCCTGGCAGACATGAAATGGGCCAACCTGCTCTGTAAAGCTCACACTGCCTTTCATGACCACAAGTACAGGCTGATATAAAAGAAAATCCTACATAGTTGGTACCATACACCAGAGGTCCTATAAAACAAAATGGACCTTACCGACACAGCAGAATGCTGGAGGAGTCACTCCAAGCCAGGAACCGTGGAACATACTCTGTGGTACTGCCCATCTCTAGCTCACTACTGGTCTCAAATCCTACAGCTTTGTCAGGAAACTCTCTCCTCTCTGGTACCAAATGACACATGACATTGGATACAGGGAGATATGTCCATGGCCCCAGCGCTTAATAAACTGGACAAGGATTGGATAACTTCAGCAGCACTTGAAGCCAAGAGACAAATACTCTTAAAATGGAGATCCTCTGCAGCACTCTCACCTACTGAGTGGATAGCAGCCCTTCCAAAGTTGGCAGAATATGAGTGACTATCTCACTTTGCCACACGTATTCTCATTCAATTCAGCATGATATGGGACCCCTTCCTCCACACTCTAGCCCCTGCACCACCCTGTCCTGTTCTCTAGGAGATGGATAACTCTACCTTCCCCATCCCCACCTTGTATTTATGCTAGGTATTACAAAAGTTATTAATATTCAGTATGAAACTGTTATACATACGCCTGCAGTTCCATGTATTACCTATGAAAAATCTGGAAACTGTTTTGTAAAAATAAATATTAAATGTGATGCATTCTGACAAGTTAATGTTTATTGTATTAACGTTTATGTTTCATTGCAAACATGTTTATTGTTATTTGATTGTGTTCCCACAATCATTTTTTAATTATTTATTTATTATTGATTCGGAAAATAACTTTGCGCACAACACTCTTTTACAATGGTTCCATGTCATAGAATTGCAGGTAGGTTACATACAAACATACGAAATTTGCCAGCAGATAAAGGCCTAGAGGTCTATCAAGTCTGCTCGAATGTGCAGCTAGCACCCCTTATTCTGCAGCTGCCCCTCCCTTCCACCCTCCCCCTTCATTAACCCTCCCCTGTCCTGTCCCATCCTCGTTTGAAGCAGTCCACTGTTCTACTGCATACCACTTCAGCAGGTAACGTGACACACCCAGCCACCACCCTCTGTAAAAAGTGTCTCCTCATCTCCTCCTGAACCTTCCTCCTCCAGTCTCATATCATGGCCCCTGGTGGCCCTCCCTCCCTTACTTTGAACAGCCCTCTGTACCCATCTTGTTTATTCCTTTCATGTATTTAAAGGTTTCAGTCATGTCACCCGGTCTCTCCTCTCTCCAGTGAGTACATGTTCAACTCCTTCAACCTCCTCTCATATGATAAGTCCCCAGCCCCTTAGTCATCTTTGTCACTCTGCGCTGCACCCCTCAGTAACCCAATGTCCCTCTTCAGATACTGGACGCGGTGCACTGCTGCCGCAGTACTCCAGGTGTGGTCTAACTAATGACCTATACAGTGGCAGAATCACCTCCTTCCTCCTGGAGGATATACCCCTTGCAATACAACCCAGCATTTTGTTGGCCTTTGCAGCTGCCTTCCTACATTGTGCCAGTTGTTCATTGACCCTGTAATGAGCACACCCAGATCCTTCTCCTCCTCTGTTACACAGTAGACAACAATGTTTCAACACATAAGGGCAAATGTGAAATACATCCAGTGTTCGGGAACAAAACTATGTTAAATACAAGATCAGAGTAATGACAGTGGTAGCAAAAATCTTGTGCAGCCCGATCAGGCCTTGTAAATGGATTTGGTGGAAGGGGTATTGTTGCCCTAAGGTGGGGTAGTCAGAGGGAGAGTAGACATGGCCATGTCATGTCCAAGTACTGCGACGCCCAGTGGAGAGGCTGGGAGGTGAGGTTCATGAGGTCTGACACTTAGGTGCAAGTGCACTTAGAGAGTGTCATGAGATGCTGCTTGAGGTCAGATTTGAATTTGGCAAGACAGTTTGTGGCAAGGATGTGCCCAGGAATTTCATTCATCCACAAATGGGCCCAGTAGGCAATAAAGATAAAAACTAATGGACCTGCTATGGAAGAATAGATAGAATCATAGGTAGATAATTTGCTAGGGGAAGGACACAGATGTTACTGTAGTGGCAAATGGTAAATTCTTGGATGATAAGGAGGTTATAAGTGCAGTACCACAGGGCTTAGTCCTGGATCCCATCCTATTTAACATATCCATATTTGACATAGTGGTTGGCATAAAGGGTAAGATCTGCCTCTCCACTGATGGCACTAAGGTATGTGCAAGGGGAGACAATGAGAAGGGAATAAAGGCACTAAAATGGACCTTGGGTAGGCAGGAAAAATTGTCTTTGATCTGACAGCTGAGCCTAACCACAAAGCAATGTAAGGTAAAGCATTATGGGAAGAAGAACCCAAGTACACAATGGATGATGGGGGTGTGGTATTAGAGAGCACAGCAGAAGAAAATTATCCAGGGATCATAATATCAGCAAATCTGAAATCCACAGCTCAGTGCAACAAGGCAGTGGGGAAGGCTAACAGGATTCTAGGGCACATAGGGAGAGGACTAAGCATGAAAAGAGCAGGGGAAATCCTAGCCCCCCCCAAAAAAAGTCACTGTAGTAAGTGCAGTAAACACCAACATAGAGATGTCAATAGACAGAAGGGCAGGGGTAAATGGAGAAAGTGACAAAGGTAACAAGGACAGGGATGGGGCAAAAAGGAGTAAGGCCATCAGGAAATGGAGGATAATGAATACCAATGCCCGTAGCCTTGGCAACAAGCTCCCTGAACTGACGGCCTTGATGGAAGAGGGATGCCTGGATATCGTAGCAGTCACAGAAACATGGTACACAGAGAACCAACACTAGGATGTTAACATACCAGGGTACGTAACCTGCAGGAGAGACAGGGAGGGGAGAAGAGGGGGAGGAGTAGCTCTGTATGTAAAAGAAGGGATAAAAGCAACTGAACGAAAGAGTAAACAGGGAGGAGAGGAAGCACTGTGGGTCACCTTGGAAACTGGAAGTGGCACCAGAGTCCACACAGGGGTTGTATACAGATCCCCAGGTCAGGGGAAGGAAATGGACAAGGATATGATAGAAGGCATTCTTAGGATGGCAGAGAAAGGGGAGGTACTGTTGATGGGAGACCTGAATATGCCAGATGTTAACTGGAGCATACTTGCTGCAGCCACATCCAAGAACAGGGCCATTCTTGATGCCCTACAGGTGGCATGCCTCAGATATCTAGTTTCGGAACCCACTCATGAGGGAGCAATCTTAGACCGCGTATTCTCAAATGGCGACAGTGAGACGATCTCAGATGTAGAAGTGGGTTGCCATCTGGGAACAAGTGACCATCAAACAGTGTGGTTCATGTTAAAATCAGCTACAGAGTCAAGCCATACAAAAGTGAGGGTACTGGATTTCTGGAGGGCTGACTTTGACGAGATGGGAGAGTGCCTCAGAAAAACACTAGCAAACAGGCTAAAAGGAGGGGTGGAGCAACAATGGGGAATCATCAAAACTGTCATCAAAGAGGCAACAAGCCTTTGTGTGAAACAATTAAATCAAAACGAAAGAAAAAGCCACTATGGTTCTCAAAAGAGATGGCGGGGAAAGTCAGGGAGAAAAGATAGCAGTCAGGAAGTATAAGGAAACACAGAAGGATCAGGACAGAGAGCTGAACCAGTTAAGGCAGAAGGAAGCAGGGAGGGAAGTCAGAAAAGCAAAGGCCCAAACTGAGGAAATAATTGCCAACTCAGTTAAGAAGGGGGATAAAACCTTTTATAGGTACATCAGGGAGTGTAGAAATACAAAGGGAGGGATAGTGAGGCTGAATAGAATGGGCCGTGGGTGGGCAGAGAGGGACAGCGAAAAAGCAGGGATACTGAATGAATATTTCTGCTCAGTATTCACTAAAGAGGAGGGGAAGATGCCTAATCCAATTAACAGAAGCACTCTGGATGGGGGAGGGGGTCAATCCCAGTCCTTTCACATAAGAAAGGATTCTGAAAGAACTCCTAAAACTGAAGGTGGACAAAGCAATGGGGCCTGATGGAATTCACCCCAGAATTCTATAAGAATTAAGGGGAGAACTAGTGAAACCACTAACTATCCTTTTTAACAAATCATGGAAGGATGGTGTGGTACCTGAGGACTGAAGGAAGGCGGATGTGATTCCCCTTCACAAAAGTGGGCCCAAGACAGAGGAAGAAAACTACAGACCTCTCAGTCTGACCTCTGTGCTAGGGAAAGTGATGGAATCACTTCTGAAGGAAAGAACTGTTGAGTACCTAGAGGCCAGTGGGGCACAGGACCCAAGGCAGCATGGGTTCACAGTGGGAAGGTCATGTCAGATGAATCTAATTAATTTTTTGACTGGGTGACCAAAGTAGTAGACCAGGGAGGGGCTGTGGACATGGCCTACCTAGACTTTAGCAAGGCGTTTGACACAGTTCCATGCAAAAGATTAATAGTCAAATTAACTAGCCTGGGAGTGGGTTCCATGGTGGTAGCCTGGGTAAAACATTGGCTGGACAACAGGACACAGAAGGTAATTGTAAATGGAGTCCACTCTGAAGAAAGAGGAGTTACTAGTGGGTACCACAGGGTTCAGTACTGGGTCCAGTCCTTTTTAATGTCTTTACAAGAGTGACATTGCAGAGGGACTGGAAGGAAAGTATGCTTCTTTGCAGATGACGCAAAGATCTGCAACAGGGTTGATACACAAGGAGCGCGCCGAAAGGATGAGAAGGGTCTTGGCAAGGTTGGAGGAATGGTCAGAAGTATGACAGCTAGGATTCAGTGCAAAGAAGTGCAAAATAATGCACCTGGGAGACAAAAACCCAGGGGAAGATTACACAATGGGGGGGGGGTAGTAACAAAAACAAAAAAGAAAGGGACCTGGGGATAATCATATTAGATGACCTTAAGGTTAGCAAACAATGTGAGAAAGCAGTAGGGAGAGCTGGGGGTATACTGGGATGCATAGGGAGAGGCATCACCAGCAGAAAATAGGAAGTTGTTATCCCTCTGTACAGACAGCTAGTGAGACCCCATCTGGAGTACTGCGTCCAGTTCTGGAGATCCCATCTCCGCAAGGATATAGACAGGATAGAGGCAGTCCAGAGGAGGGCAACTAGAATGGTGCAGGGTCTGCAAGAGAAGCCATATGAGGAGAGACTAAAAGAGCCTAATATGTATACCCTTGAGGAAAGGAGGGAGAGGGAGGACATGATAGAAACATTTAAGTACCTCAGTGGAATCAACAAAGTCCAAGAGGGTAGCATCTTTCAGAAAAGGAGACATGCAAGAACAAAGGGACACAGTTCAGGGGCAAAGTGAAGAAGTATTTTTTTCACAGAGAGGGTAGTGGATGCATGGAACAGACTTCCTGAGGAGGCTGTGGGGTTAAAACTGTGGGAGAATTCAAGAATACATGGGACAGACATAAGGCAATTCTTGTAGGGGGTAGGAAGAAATAGGCTGCTGGTTAACTAGGATCTGCGGCCTATCCTGTAGGTAGGGAAATGGGCAGACTAGGTGGGCCATGCGGTCCTTATCTGCTGTCAGAGTCTATGTTTCTATGTAAGCAGCAGAAGCCAGAAGGTGTTCCTTGCACTATATAGATCATTGGTGTGTCCACATCTAGAGTACTGCTCAAGGTTCTGGAGTTCACACCTGCATAAGGACTGTGAATTTGGTGCAGTGATGTGTGACCAAAATAATCCAGGAAATGAGGGAAAAGACATATGAGAAGAGGCTGCAAGACATCGAAATGTACATCCTGGAGACTACAAGGGGGGAGGATATGGTGTATGTAACTATTTCATGTTATGCTGTACTTGTTGAACGAAGTCATACTTTGTACATAGATTATTTTATTTAGTTATTAATTGTGCAGTGTTTTGGATGTATGGTGAATGTACATGTCTGGGTTCCCATTGAAAATGTGCATTTATGCCCTTGTGTTTTTACCTGGTTAATAAATCTTAAATAAAAAGTAGTGATAGAAACATGCAACTGCCTGCACGGGGTAAACAGGATGGCTTGGAAAGATATAGTCATCCTAAGTTTGAATAAGCAATGTGGGTTTTCTCAGTGGAACTGGTGGAAAGAAGAGGCAGAAGGGATGTCTATAAGCACTTTTTCACTAGAAGTGTGGTGGACAAGTGAAACAGACTTTCAGAGGAGGTGGTGCTGGATAAAACAGTACAGGTTTCAAGGTGGGGTGTGATAGCCACATGGCCATAGTAAAAGGGTAAAGGGTAAAGGGCAGAGGTAAGAGAAAGGGATGGCCTCTAGAGCCTACGTAGGGCACCTAGGTAAGGTGAGCAGACTGGATGGGGCCACTGGGCCAGTTTCTGGCACCATTTTCTATCTTTTGATGTTAGGTTAAATTTACCTCCCTCAGCATAAATGACGAACACCTGTGTGTTGTCAGTTGTGGACCTTTCTTTGCTTGTAAAAAAAAAATCAAGGTCTTTATCACATCTAGGCTGAGTAATTTCACTTCACTTACATTGAAATTAAGTTTTTGGCAGAAACACTGGCAATATTTCAGACTCGCTCATATGACAGAAAAGAAACCACTTATAGCAGAAATTATACAACTGAGCTAAGCATCCATTTATCCCTATAAAAAAAACATAAAATGTGGGTCTGTGCAGAGGGTCTGTAATTCACAGATCCTTCTGGCAAAAATAAAGGCTATTACTAGGAACGCTGTTTTCCAAGTTTAGTATTTTGGCTCTGCTGAAAACATAAGCTCTAAGGGAATTCATCAATTTTGAGAAAATCAGGTTTGGATCCCATGGGGTACTGATTCCCTCACTGGTGAATACAAATTATTTAATTTCTCAAAAAGGCCCTTGAACAGTGACTGTGTGGAAAATAGTTTTTTTATTGCCTGCTGATTTAAAAGCTGAAACAGCTGCCAAATAAGACTTACTGGTACAGTAGATGGTTTTAGGCCCTCAGACGGCATAGCTACCTTGTACTCCAAAACCTCTGGCAAATCTACATTCATTGCAGTAATGTTGTTGGACGGAGTCATACCAGGTACTGCATTTTTTCCATGTTGATTTACTGTTAAAGTTTTCCTGGTTATAGGATTAATAGCCACTTTTAAAAACTTTCAAAATCTGATTAGACAGATTTAAGTTGAAGTACTCTAGCTCTTCCAAAACAGATGTTCTCAAATTAAGTGCTCTGAGATCTCAGAGAGTTACCATATCCTAAAGCTGGGTCAGGAGATCCTGTCTCAGTGGTCACTTTTCAATAGCACATGTGGTGCCGCTCCATAAGAATGGGTCTAGACATGATCCAGAGAACTATCGCCCTGTCAGCTTGACCTCCACTGTGGGAAAGCTGATGGAGCCCATCCATAAAGGAAGACTAGTGGATCATTTGGGGTCATGTGGACTCCAAGACCCTAGACAACATGGTTTCGAGCTGGGAAGATCATGCCAATCAAATCTGGTCGATTTCTTTGACTGGGTCATGAGGGCAGGGGATAGGTGGTGGATGTGATTTATTTAGACTTCAGCAAAGTATTCGACTTGGTGCCACACAGAAGGCTGATCAGCAAGCTCAAGGGGTTAGGGGTGGGGGGAAGCTAGCAGGATGGATTAAGACCTGGTTACAGGATAGAAGTCAGTGTGTGGTGGTTATGGGGAAAGTCTCAGAACCTAGGCTGGTCACCAGCAGGGTACCACAGGGTTCTGTTCTTGGCCCTGTGTTATTAAATGTCTTCATTGGGGACATAGCAGAAGGGATTAGGAGTAAAATCTGCCTCTTTGTGAGCGATACTAAACTATATGGATGGGTGGATACAGAAGTTGGGAGAAGGGAACTTCAGGGGGACCTGGCTAAATTGGAGAGATGGTCAAATACCTGGCAACTGGTTTTCAACACCAAAAAGTGCAAGTTTATGCACCTTGGCACCCGAAACCTGGGGCAGAGTACTGGTTGGGGGGGTGGAAGTAGTAGAGATTGAGGAAGACAGATACCTAGGGGTTATCATAACCAATGATTTGAAACAATCTGCTCAGTGCAGCAAAGCGATGGTTAAAGCTACAAGAATGCTGGACTGCATAGCCAAGGGGTTCACATTTAGGAGAAGGGAGATCATAATGCCCCAGTACAGATCACTGGTGAGACTGCTAATGGAGTACGGGGTCCAGTTCTGGTGTCTTCACCTAAAAAAGGACATAGGGTGACCAAGATGGTTCGGGGCTTACAACACAAGCCCTATAAAGAGACACTAGAAGAACTCGGCATGTACCAACTGGAGGAGTGAAGAAATAGTGGGATTTGATATAAATCTTTAAGTACCTTAAGGGCATAAACAGAATCGGCACTGAGGGCCTGTTAAACATAAAGGATGCAGGGATAACAAGGGGACATCTGCTAAAGTTGAAGGGGGAGAAATTTAAAAAAGATGCAATGGGGCATTTCTTCACCGAAAGGGTGGTATTAAGATGGAATAAGCTTCTGAAGATGTTGATTTTAGCCAATACTGTGGAAGGCTTTAAAAGAACTTGGGATAGACTTATTGGGAAAATCACACTGAGGAAGGTGGGATGGAAGCAGAGGAAGAGAGGGAATTTTGGGGTGGAGGGAGTGCTACTGAAATCTCACAGCTGAGCTGCGCTCTTGAGCAGACTAGATAGACCATAACGGCCTTCATCTGCTGGCATTTTTGTATGTTCGTAATTTATTAGCATCCTCCATCACATTATCAGCAGAAGTGAGTACCAGGCCTGCCTTGTCCAGTTTGGTGCTTTTAGAATCACTGTTGTGACTCCCTTCTCAATTTCAATCTGCAAAGCGGCAGAGCTGGAGGGAAGGTCTGCCTCTTTGCAGATGACACAAAAATCTGCAATAGGGTGGACACTCCAGATAGAGTATAAAGGATGAGCAGAGACATGAGAAACCTCGAGGAGTGGTAAAGGGCATGGTAGCTGGGTTTCAAGGTAAAAAGCACATAAACCCTTCAGCAGAGTACAAAATGAATGACGTGTTATTAAAGACCACCAAGCAGAAGAGAGACTGCGGGGTAATCATATCTGATGCCCAAAAGTGGTCAGGCAGTGTGACAAGGCAGATGGGAGGACTAGTGGGAAGCTGGGGTGCATAGGGAGGGGCATCACTGGCAAAAAGAGGGAAGTGATGTTGCCTCTGTATAGATCACTGGTAAGACCCCACCTAGAATACTGTGTCTGGTTCTAGAGACCACATCTCCAGCAGTGTTGCTCAGATAGTGCTTTTGAGGATCCTACCACTATCTGTCAGATAGTGTTGTTATCCTACCTTGGATCCTACTAGAAATCCTACCAAAGACAGATGTAGGATCCAGGGTCAGATAGTGATGGATCCTAGTTAGGATCCAGGTATCCTCCTAGTTAGGATCCAGGGATCCTAGGTCAGAAAGTTAGGATCTGGGGTCAGATAGTGATTGATCCTAGGTCAGATAGTTAGGATCCAATCTGGATCCTAGAGGGTTGAATCCATTGTTAGATAGTACTAATATCCTGCCACTGCAACTATCTGGCCAAATGGGAGGCATCTGTTGGTATCCTGATTTCTAGAATACCATCTGAGCAATACCATTCTCCAGAAAAACATTGACAGTGTGGAGGTGGTCCAGAGAAGAGCAACTAAAATGGTGTAAGGTCTGCATCAAATATCCTAGGAGGAGAGAGTGAAGGACCTCAATATGTACACCCTGGAACAAAAGAGGGAGAAGGAGGCATGATAAAGACCTTTAAATACCTCACAGGGGTAAACAAGGTACAGGAGGAAAGTATTTTTCAGAAAAAACAGTGCTCAGCAATAAGGGAACATACTATGAAGCTGGAGGGGGTTATATTCAGGAGAAATGTGAGGAAGTACTGCTTCACAGAAAGAGTGGAGGATTCCTGGAACAGCTTATCAGCGGAGGTGGTGGGGCAAAAACTTAAAGGAAAGGTGGGGGAGGGAGAAAGAGTCGGCGATCAAGTAGGGTCTGTGATGATACTGTAAGTAGGGAAAAATGGGCAGATTGGGTGGGTCAAGTGGTCCTTATCTGCTGACAAATTCTGTGTTCCTATTTTTCAACAAAACCTTGTGCATAGTGGGATAGGATGGAATGCTTATAAGAATGTGTCCCTCCCTGAGAGGGATAGATCATCTGATGGGATTTTCCCCTGAGGGTAGTCTGCAAAGAATTGGTACAGCTTTCTGTTTTTCTAGGAGGAAAAAATGTCCACCTCTTGTACTCTCTTCCTCAGGAACACTGGACTTAGTACTTATTATTTCAGAAATTATTTATGGGTAACATGACCCATCCTGCTATGTGAATATGAAGGTACATTGCTTTGCTTGCTGTAGTAGGTGTACTTCAGACATCATTGCATTCAGTGTATATGCTGAATTCCATATATTCATCGATTCTGTACAGAGCTTGATCATCTAATACCTCCCTGTTTGTTTTATGCGACACTGAAGTTGTACTGGTTGTCTTTACCAGAATTGTTTGATCCTGCAGCTGGGAAGAATCATGAACAGGAACACAACCCTGTTTTCCAGTAGGTTTATATGTTGCTTACTCCCTCCAGATGCCCTCGCCAACCTTGGAGGGATGCATCTGAGGATCCATATGGGTGAATACTGAAGGAAAAAATGTCACCTCTGAGCTTTCTCTGTCTTTCCACCACTCTAATGCATGTATCAGCTTGTGAGATACTGGTACTTGTTGACTTTGTCAAAATGGGAGAGTGTCTCAGAAAAGCACTAGCAAATGGGCAACAAGGAGGGGTGGTAGAACAATGGGGAAATATCAAAACTTTCATCACAGAGGCAACAATCCTTTGTGTGAAGCAAATAAATCAAAATGAAGGAAAAAAACACTATGGTTCTCAAAAGAGGTGGCAGAGAAGGTTAGGGAGAAAAAGATACCATTCAGGAAGTATAATGAAACACAGAAGGAGCTAGACAGAGAACTGTACCAGCTAAAGCAGAAGGAATCGGGGAAGGCAGCCAGAATAGCAAAGGCCCAAACTGAGGAAAAGATAGCCAACTCAGTTAAGAAAGGGGATAAAACATTTTATAGGTACATTAGGGAGTGAAGAAAGAACAAGGGAAGGATAGTGAGGCTCAATAAAAGGGAAGGTAGGTGGGCAGAGGATGACAGTGAAAAAGCAGGGATACTAAATGGATACTTCTGCTTAGCATTCACAAAAGAAGAGGAGGAGGTACCTAATCCAATCAACAAAAGCACTCTAGATAGGGAGGTTGATACCAGTCCATATACAGAAGAAAGGGTTCTGAAAGAAAGCCTAAAACTGAAGGTGGACAAAGCAATGGGACATGATGAGATTGACCCCAGAATTCTAAAAGAACTAAGAGAAGAACTAATAACACCACTGACTACATTTTTTAATAAATCATGGGAGGATGGTGTGGTACCTAAAGACTGGAGAAGGGTGGATGTGATTCCCCTTCACAAAAGTGGGAGCAAAGCAGAGGTGGGAAACCCAGACCTGTTAGTTTGACCTCAGTGGTAGGGAAAATGATGGAATCACTTCTGAAAGAAAGAATTGTTGAGTACCTAGAGGCTAGCGGGCAAGAACACCCAAGGCATCATGGATTCAGAGCAGAAAGGTCATGTCAGATGAATCTAATAGATTTCTTTGACTGGGTGACCAAAGTAGTAGACCAGAGAGGGGCTGTGGACATGGCCTGCATAGACTTTAGCAAGGCATTTGACACAGCCCCACAACAAAATATTAATTAATTTGTCAGCCTGGGAGTGGGTCCCAGGGTGGTAGCCTGGGCAAAAAATTGGCTGGACAACAGAACACAGAAGGTAATAGTAAACAGAGTCCACTCAGAAGAAAGGGGGGGTACTTAGGGGGTGCCACAGTGTTCAGTACTGTGTCTGGTCCTTTTTAAAGTCTTTATAAGTGACATTGTGGAGTGACTGGAAGAAAAAGTATGCCTCTTTGCAGACGACACAGAGATCTGCAACAGGGTTGAGACATGGGGGGTGGAAAGGATGAGAAGGGACTTGGCAAGGTTGGAGGAATGGTCAAAACTATGGAAGCTTAGATTCAATGCAAAGTAATGCATCTGGGATACAAAAACCCAGGGGAAAAGTACACACTTGGGGGGTGAGGTGCTGACAATAATAAGAATGGAAAGGGACATGGGGGCAGTCATATCAGATGACCTAAAGGTAAGTAAGCAATGTGAGAAGGAGTAAGGAGGGCTGGGGGATACTGGGATGTATAAGAAGAGGCAGCACCAGTAGCAAACAGGAAGTTGTTATCCCTCTGTACATACAGTTGGTGAGACCCCATCTGGAGTACTGCTCACAGTTCTGGAGACCCATCTCCACAAGGACACAGACAGGATGAAGACAATCCTGAGGAGGGCAACTAAAATGGTGCAGAGTCTGCACCTGAAGCCATTCGAAGAGAGACTAAAGGAGCCTAATATGTATACCCACAAGGAAAGAAGAGGGGGGGACATGATAGAAACTTTCAAGAAGCTCAAGGGAATCAGCAAAGTCCAGGAAGGTAGCATCTTTCAGAAAAAGAGATGTGCAAGAACAATGGGGCACAATTTGAAGATAGAGGGGGGACGGCTCAAGGGCAACGTGAGGAAGTATTTTTTCATGAAGAGGGTGGTTGACGCTTGGAACAGCTTTCCTGAGGAGGTCGTGGCATCAAAAACAGTGGGGTAATTCAAGAATGCATGGGACAGACATAAGGCAATTCTGGTGGGGGATAGGAAGAAGTAGGCTGTTGGTTAACAAGGATTTGCAGCGTCTCCAATAGGTAGGGAAATGAGCAGACTTGGTGGGCCAAGTGGTCCTTATCTGCCATCAAAGTCTATGTTTCTATGTTTCTGTTCCATGATGAACTTCTTTGACACCAGTATCTTCCCAAACAGTACTGAGTGTGACACTTGGACAGCTGGTTCTGATCGCTGTATGATTTTTGTAATATAAAAATGTGTTATTGAGCATCTCTCATAAGACATAGTAAATCAGCCTGTGGAATGACACCCCCTCCCAGGTTTTGGCTACAGGGTGTTACCTGGAAGGCCAAGAGATAATTACAGGCTAGAAAAGACTTAAAATGTAGGATCTCCTGTTTGTATGACTAATTGCAGCTTGCCAGCTGCCAAGATAGATCATAAACTTTTATGACGTTCAGAGGAAACACAGTCAATTTCACATGGTGATACAGAGCATGTTCCACCTCCGTGAGATCCAGCAGAAAGTTATAACAAGTCTTTTGAAGCTGCTCATAAGATCAAATAAAGTAATTTGAAAAAAATGAGTTTTGCTGAGGTCGCAGAATTTTAATTTACCTTCTGAATAAGACATCCTGTTGGTATGATTTTTTTATATTCTGACAGGGAGGAGCTAGGTGGCCTCATGCAAAGAGGTTGGCAAATCCAGCTTTTAAACAGTATTCTGTTTTCCATTTTAAACACAAATGCTTGGACTCTGAAACAGCAACATCAGGCACTGTTAGAAGAATATACCTTAGAAGAGACAATTCTAAGAGTACTGTGGTAGATTTAGTCTGCCTTTTAAACCTGTTTTTTTAAGTGATTTGTATGTTTTGTGATATATGGTTCTGTATTTACATTTTAAATTTTGTTATCTATTTTTAAGTAAACCTCTACTTTAGAGACTACTTGGTGTGACTTTGAAATTCTTTTTCTTGACAAGGGAAGCAGATAAGGTTAAAGCTGACCCTGTACAAATCTTACTGGTTTTACCAAACTGGGAAAAGGTAAGAGTTTATTCTGAGGTCTTTAATAGAGTTTTAAGGGTTCATTTTGTATGCTTGGTTAGGTGCCCGTAAGCAAAAGTTATCTGCCCCCAAGAGCAGACTTATCTGAGTCTGTACATTGGGTACGCTAGCAAGAGGTTCACAGTTTGAATTCCTCCAAGACTTGAGACTAAAGGTTGATTCAAACCCACAAAACAGACAGGAGGGTTACCCTGTTTCTGTTTCCTGTTCACAAGACTGTGCTTAGAGGTTGGCACTGTGGGAGCAGAGGGCCTGGCCTGCCGAGTGGGTTTGTGACACTGGGCATTTCTTATTTACCAACTTGTCCATGGCACCAGTGGCTGTGGCAGGTGCCTTGAGGTCTCAGAAAATCCTGGGCATTCTTTTTCTGACCTAGCTAAAATGTAACTGTACAGTGAATTATAGCTTCTAACCTCTGTAAGAAAATGGAAGCTATTCTATGTTCTTCATTAAGTTTTGGACCTGTGAACTCCAGCACTTGTCTGAGTTCCAGATGTGACTTTCTTAAACAGCTAGCAGAATCAAAAATAGCAGACAGGAAATGTTACAAATTTTAAGAAGTTTATTTATTTATTTAGTTAATTGAAATGTTTCGCCAGGAAGGCACACTGAGTGACAAGTCGCTCATCTCCCAGTGTGACCTGGGGGAAGGGGTACAATAGGAACGAGACATTAAACATTCAAGCTACAAAATCAACATTAAGATACAGTTGTAAGACAGGTGTTACAAACAGTGTTACAACAGTGTTGCGCAAAATAAGTAGAAAGAGTGGACAATAATAAGTGCCGGGTTAATAAGTAAACAAGTGCATACATGAAAGAAAAGGGGTAAAGGAGAGGGGGGGAGAGGTGGAGGGATGGAGAAAGAGTTGTGTCCCTGGAGACCCCTTCATGATTTGAGGAACCCTGCAAGGGGACTTGAGAGGCAAGAGAGAATGGGATAAGGCAGTGTCCCGGAGAGGCCACTTCAGGATGTGGGGAACCCTGCAAGGGGGCTGTGGTGCTAGACAGAAAGGAGGCTAAGTCTGTAAGGATTTAAAGAGGGGGAGAGAGAGAGAGAGAAAGAGGAGGGGTGACTTAATGCTAGGATGGGGAATAGGACTTAACCCAAGAAAGGACCCTTCAGAATGTGGGGTACCCTGCAAGGGGGTTGGGGAAGGTCAGTAGACAGGGATTAAGAGTGTGATAAGAGAGGGAGGGAGGGAGAATTGAACTCTTGAGGGGAAGATAATTTGCACCTTTGGAAGGGATGGGGCATAATCAATAGTCCATCAGGATGCATTGGACCCTGCTAGTAATCATGGAATGCAAAGATAGTGGCTAGATACATTAGGGGAGATATGCTTAGTCTCAGTTGGATCCCTTCAGGATGCTAAGAACCCTGTAAGAGGAATGCAATGGCCATGGAGAAAGGTAAATGAGGGAGGGGAAGGAGAGGAGAGGAGACAAGACTAGGTGCAGTAGGACTCCCTCAGGATGCTGAGAACCCTGCAAGGGGACTGAAAAGGTTAGGGGGACAGGTAGATGGGGAGGGGGAAGGAGAGAAGACAAGCCTAGATGCAGTAGGACCCCTTCAGAATGCTAAGATCCCTGCAAGAGGACTGCAAGTCTAGGGAGATAGGAGGGATGGTGAGGGAAAGGAGCAGATGAGAGATACAAGCTTCTTGGGGGGGTAGGTGAGGGACTCATGGAGAGCAGTTGGGGTCCCTTACATTCTGTGAGAGACCAAGGGAGGCCAGTAAGGGGGAGCAATTTGAGGGAAGGCAAGGACAGCTAGAAATTTGGGGGGTTGGGGTGCACAAGGTTAAATGAAGGTGACAGTAGAGGGGTAGGGTTTGTCCAGGGCTTAGAGGAGACAATTAGGGAGGGACATGGCAAAAGCAGCTAGATGCAAGGTGATTATTGAGGGCAGAGCTGATGGAGTAGGTGGAGGATGAGTGCTGGATTTGAGGGGGGAGGGAATTCCAAATCTTTGGGAAGCGGAGAGAGTAACTGGATTGGCCAATTTGGGTGGATCTGTGGGGGACTAAAAGGGTGTGAAACATAGAAACATAGACTTTGACAGCAGATAAGGACCGCTTGGCCCATCTAGTCTGCCCATTTCCCTACCGACAGGATAGGCTGCAGATCCTAGTTAACCAACAGCTTATTTCTTCCTACCCCCCCACAAGAATTGCCTTACGTCTGTCCCATGCATTCTTGAATTCTCCCCGTTTTAGACCCCACAACCTCTCAGGAAGGCTGTTCCATGCATCCACTACCCTCTGTGAAATAATACTTCCTCACATTGCCCCTATGCCCCTTCTATCTTTAAATTGTGTCCTTTGTTCTTGCACATCTCTTTTCTTAAAGATGCCACCCTCTTGGACTTTGTTGATTCCACTGAGGTGCTTAAAAGTTTCTATCATGTCCCCCTCCCTTCTTTCCTCAAGGGTATACATATTAAGCTCCTTTAGTCTATCCTCATATGGCTTCTTTGCAGACCCTGCACCATTTTGATTGCCTCCTCTGGGCTGCCTCTATCCTGTCTATGTCCTTGTGGAGATGGGGTCTCCAGAACTGGACATAGTACTTCAGATAGAGGTCTCACCAACTGTCTGTACAGAGGATAACAACTTCTGTTTTCTGCTGCTGATGCTCTCCTGTGCATCCCAGTATACCCCAGCCCTCCCTACTGCCTTCTCACATTCTTGCTAACCTTAAGGTCATCTGATATGATTACCCCAGGTTCCTTTCCTTTTTTTGTTGTTGTTACTACCTGCCCCCATTGTGTATTCTTCCCCTGGGTTCTTGTTTCCCCAGGTGCATTATTTGCACTTCTTTGCATTGAATCCTAGCTGCTACACTTCTGACCATTCCTCCAACCTAGCCAAGTCCCTTTCTCAACTTTTCCGCACTCTCCTTGTGTATCAACCCTGTTGTAGATCTTTGTGTCATCTGCAAAAGGCATATTTTACTTCCAGTCCTCTGCAATGTCACTGATGAAGACATTAAAAGGACTGGACCCAGTACTGAACCTCATGTGCCCCACTAGTAACCCTCTTTCTTCAGAGTGGACTCCATTTACAATTAACTTCTGTGTCCTGTTGTGCAGCCAATGTTTTACCCAGGCTACCAACCTGGGACCCACTCCCAGGCTGGTTAATTTGACTATTAATCTTTTGTGTGGGACTGTGTCAAATGCCTTGCTAAAGTCTAGGTAGTCCATGTCCACAGCTCCTCCCTGGTCTACTACTTTGGTCACCCAGTCAAAGAAATCTATTAGATTCATCTGACATGACCTTCCCGCTGTGAACCCATGCTGCTTTGGATCCTGTGCCCCACTGGCCTCTAGGTACTCAACTATTCTTTCCTTCAGAAGTAACTCCATCACTTTCCCTACCACAGAGGTCAGACTGAGAGGTCTGTAGTTTCCTGCCTCTGTCTTGGTCCCACTTTTGTGAAGGGGAATCACATCCACCTTCCTCCAGTACTTGGGTACCACACCATCCTCCCATGATTTATTAAAAAGAGTAGCCAGTGGTTTCACTAGTTCCTCCCTTAATTCTTTTAGAATTCTGGGATGAATTCCATCAGGACCCATTGCTTTGCCACCTTCAGTTTTAGGAGTTCTTGCAGAACCCTTTCTTCTGTAAAGGACTGGGATCGACCCCCCAATCAAGACTGCTTCTGTTAATTGGATTAGGCACTTCCCCTCCTTTGTGACTACTGAGCAGAAATATTCATTCTGTATCCCTGCTTTTTCACTGTCCCCCTGCCCACCCACCGCTCATTCTATTCAGCCTCACTATCCCTCCCTTTGTCTTTCTACGCTCACTGATGTACCTATAAAAGGTTTTATACCCCTTCTTAACTGAGTTGGCTATCTTTTCCTCAGTTTTGGCCTTTGCTATTCTGACTTCCCTCCCTGCTTGCTTCTGCCTTAACTGGTACAGCTCTCTGTCCTGCTCCTTCTGTGTTTCCTTATGCTTCCAGAATGCTATATTTTTCTTCCTGACTTTCACAGCCACTTCTTTTGAGAACCAGAGTGGCTTTTTCTTTCATTTTGATTTGTTTATTTGCTTCACACAAAGGCTTGTTGCCTCTGTGATGGCAGTTTTGATGATTCCCCATTGTTGCTCCACATCTCTTTCTAGCCTGTTTGCTAGTGCTTTTCTGAAGCACTCTCCCATTTTGCCAAAGTCAGCCCTCCTAAAGTCCAGTACCCTCACTTTTGTATGGCTTGACTCTGTAGCTGAGTTTAACGTGAACCACTCTGTTTGATGGTCACTTGTTCCCAGATGGCAACCCACTTCTAGATCTGAGATCCTCTCACTGCCCCCATTTGAGAGTATGAGGTCTAAGATTGCTCCCTCATGAGTGGGTTCTGAAACTAGCTGTCTGAGGCCTGCCACCTGTAAGGCATCAAGAATGGCCCTGCTCTTGGATGTGGCTGCAGCAAATGTGCTCCAGTTAACATCTGGAATATTCAGGTCTCCCATCAACAGTATCTCCCCTTTCTCTGCCATTCTATGAATGCATTCTATCATATCTTTGTCAATTCCCTCTCCCTGACATGGGGGTCTGTACACAACCCCTGTGCGGATTGTGGCAGTCTCCAAGGTGTCCCACAGTGCCTCCTCTCCTCCCTGTTTACTCTTTTGTTCAGTTGCTTTTATCCCTTCCTTTACATAGAGAGCTACTCCTCCCCCTCTTCTCCCCTGCCTGTCTCTCCTGTAGGTTATGTACCCTGGTATGTTAACACTGCTGTCATGGTTCTCTGTGTAGCATGTTTCTGTTACTGCTATGATATCCAGGCATCCCTCTTCCATTAAGGCCACCAGCTCAGGGAGCTTGTTGCCCAGACTACAGGCATTGATACTCATTACCTTCCATTTCCTGATGGCCTTACTTCTTTTTGCCCCATCCCTGTCCTTCTTGCCTTTGTCACTTTCTCCAGTTACCCCTGCCCTTCTCCCTATCGACACCTCTATGTTGGTGTTTGCCACACTTACTACTGTGATTTTTTTGGGGGGGCTAGGATTATCCTGCCCTTTCCAGTGCCTCTCCTTGCTTAGTTTAAATGCTTGCCAATGAAGCATTTAAACCTATCACCTAGGATCCTGGTTCCCTCCTGGACAGATGCAGTCCATCATGCCAGTATAGGCTTGTATCACTCCAGGTGGACCCCCAGTCCCCAGTGAAGCCAAATCCCTGAGCTCCACACCAGTTTTTCAACCACTGATTGAATCCCATGGTGTGGAACACCCTAGCCTCTCCTATGCCACGGACGGGCAGCACCTCTGAGAAGGTTACCGTGCATGCTACATGTCTAAGGCCCCTCCCCAATTCCACAAACTCTGTGAGAGAGTCAGTAGATCTAAGGTAATGGAAGGATGGGGGGTGTTATAAAGGAGGAGGTGAGGAAGGAGGGGAGCTCACCCAACCAGTGCTTGGAGGTGAATTTAGTACAGTGGGAGAGTCACCTATTTGTAAGAGAGGGGAAAGATAGGGCACGATAAAGATCACAGTGGTGGATGCGAGGGGGGTATCCAGGGAAAAGTGGCAGAAGAAACTGAAGAGGGTGTCCAGTCTGGCCAGGGAGGACTTAGGGGCAGCACCATAGTCTATGTCACAGTAGTCGAAAATAGGCAATATCAGCTTCTGAACAAGTTCACACCTAGCTGTAGGAGAGATGCAACTATGGTCCCTAAACAGGGTACCAAGCTTGGGGCGCAGTTTTTTCTGGATGGCGTCAACATGTCCAGAGAAGTTTAGGTGTTGGTCCAACCAAGCACCTCAGTACCTAAAGGAGGATGTGTCCTCAAGTAAGTTCCCATCAAGGGTTTGGAAAGTGGGTAGGAAGGGAAGCCTAGAGAGACTCTGCCTTGTTTCAAAGGTCATGGAGACAGTCTTCTTGGCACTGAGGAAAAGTTGATGGTTAGCAAAACAGAGCTGAACCTTGTTGAAGTCTTACTGTAAGCTGGTTGTAACCTCAGCAGGACAGGAGCCAGATGCATACAGGACTGTATCATTGGCATACATATGTATAGCAGAGGAGAGGGAGCAAACAGAGGGAAGGTCATTTAAGAAGATGAAGAATATAGGAGGGCCCTAATACACAGCTCTGGGGAATCCAGTGCTAATTGGAAGGGGAGGAGAAGAGGCATCCACGATCTTAACTGATTAGGTTCTGCCAATAAAGTAGACCTTGAACCAGTTTGTGGCAGAGGGAGATAGGCCAACTGTTGAGAGTGAGTCAAGGAGAAGGGAGTGAGAGATGGTGTCAAAGGCCTTGGCCAGGTTGACAAACATGGCTGAGGTAATTTGGCCATTGTCCATCCCAGTTAGGATGGAGTCTGTGAGCTGTAGAAGAGAGGTGGTGCTTGAATGTTTTCTCCTGAAATCAGACTGAAAAGGGATGAAAAAGGAGGAGTCAGATAGAAAAGAGGTGAGTTGGGAGAGGACAGTGTGTTCTTAAAGTTTGGTAAGGGTAGGGACTAGAGAAATAGGATGATAGTTGCCAGGGGATGAACGGTCACCCCCTTTGGGTAGAGGGAGGACCAGTGCATGTTTCCATGAAGAAAAGACCGAGGCAGTAGAGAATGAGAGATTTAGGATTATTGAGAGGGGATAAGCAATGGCTGAAGTGAAGAGGGAGAGGAGTTTTGGGTCAAGGCCATCAAGGGAGACACCTGTAGAGTGGTTGATGGTGAGGAGTGCACTTACGGCATCATTTGAGGTTACAGTAGTGAAAGAGAATGGGAGGTGGGAGGGTGGTGGAGGTGGCACACAGGTAGAGGGTGGGGAGGGGAATGGGTAAGAGGGGAGGGATTTCAGTAGCGCAGTGGTGCAGGAGGTATAGTAGGAGTTAAATTCCACAGCTACAGCTGGTGGGTTGGACTTTAATGAGCTATTTACTTTAAGTACTTGGGGGTGGGCGAAATAGGAGGGTAAATAGGGTGTGGACCACCTTGCAGAACTTTGAAGGGGAATTTATGTTGGTGATGAAGGCAGGTTTGAAATATTCAGACTTGGCTAACCTTGTAGCCCTGGTGCAAGCATTTCAGAGCATGTGGTAGTTCGCAAGGTCACTAGGATGCTGGGTAGCTTTATGATGCTTCCAGGCTCGATCTCTAGCATCAAGGCAAGACAGAAGTTCAGGGGTTATCCAAAGTAAGTGGTTACCTCTAACTCTGGTTTGTTTGAGTGGGGCAAAGGCATTCTATTTTACAAGAAAGATTTCTTTGAAGTAGGCAAGGGCTTTTATCAACTGAGGGGAGGAAGGTTAGGTGGGACCAAGCACTGTATTGATACCCTATGTTTTTCTGATGTTATTTCCCTGAACAATGTTAACTTCACCAATCCTGCATGTTGTAAATTGTTGATCTCATTTGTCCTCTTGTATCCTCAAAAAAAACTGTACACTCTTTCTCTGTACCAAGTTGTTATCACTGTATTGTCCTCTCTGTGACAAGGTACCTTTGTAAACGAGCCTCTGGCTCAAAGGTTGTAAACTGATGCTTAATAAATAAATAAATAAAGTGGCAAGGTTACTCAGGAGAGGTTCGAGGTCAAGAGACTTGAAAGAGCATAGTTGTATGGTTTTGTGTGGTGATTTAGTTCTGTGGGCTTTCCTAGCTATGAATATTGAGTTATGGTCACTGAGAACATTGAGGAGGATGCCAGAGGTGATGACACAGTGGGGGTGGGAGGTAAGGGCCAGTTGAGTAGGGAGTGTTGTTGTGTCTTTTGGTTTGGGAGGGTGGGTTCGGAGATTAGTTGGGAGAGGTTTAGGGCTCCAATTTCATTTTTAGTTTTGGTAGTTTTAGGTGACAACCAATTTATATTGAAGTTGCCTAGGATGAATAATTCCCCAGAGCAAGCAAGGGATGTGATGGAGGTTAGGAGATGTAGTGTGACCGAAAGATGGACATTTTGGTGGCAATAAATGCTGGCTATGAAGACTGGGAGAGTGAAGAGGAGGATCACATGGATAGCTAGGGCATCATGGGTCTCAGGATTGGAGGATGAGTAGATGATGGAATGTTGGATGGAGGCTAGGACATGAATGGCCACACCACCACTCCTGCCAGCATGGTCTCCCCTTAGCAGTGAGTAGCCAAAGATGGAGACTGAGTGGTCAGGGATAGTGCTTTCCAGCAAAGTTTCTGAGATTATTAGAATGTCTGGTTTTAGAGTGCACACTATGGTCTGAATCTGGTCTATTGTTTGCAACAGGCTGCAGGTGTTTAGATGTAGGATCTTTAAGCCCTTTGAAAGGGCTGAGAGAGGGGAGCAGGGTGAGGTAGTAGAGGAGGAAGCACAAGAGGAGCTAGGGGAAATAGGGCCTGAGATGGGATGGATATCTGCTGTGTAGTGTAAGAGGAGAGCGAGTATGAGAAAGTGGAGCTTAGGGTATTTTGAAGAGGCTGGAGAGGAGGTTGGGAGTTTTGAGGAGAAGGGAGTGGATGAGTGAGGAAGAAGAAGGTGGAGAACTGCAGTGAAATTGGACACAGTTATCAAAGCCACATGAGAAATAGTGGTAGAGCGAGGCCATATTTCAAATGGGGTGGGAGGGAGTGATAGCATGGATGTGGGTAGGGGACTGGAGATAATAACTGAAGGAGTCAGTTGCAACCTTTTATTTTAAATTATTTTTTTTCCTTTCATTTTCCTCATTAGAAAGTTTTCTATATAATAGTATCAAGCTAGATGTGTGAAATATTACTCTGCTTGGCAGCTGACATATCTATTTCTATTCCTCCCAATACATTATAAGAAATGTGACCTCACTGACTGTGACATTACAGGTGAGTGACCTGGCAGCTGCTGAGGGGCTCTTCCTTAGCAGCTGTGATGATGTAATGGGAGAAATGGAACTAATGCTAGCTGACAGGCAGAGTTTCACACATCACATTTACTGACATCAGGTAAAAAATTATTTAAGTAACAAAAGGGAAAAGAAAAAAATACCTTGGATATAAAAGGTAATAGTTAACTGATTTCAAATATAAATGCTAATACTAGTTTTAGGCAGTACACTAGCTCTTTTTGTTTTGGAGAAACTTAAAGCTTTGCAGTGTGCTCTTTACTGTTTGAATGGAGTTCATTGTTTCTTGCTATGTTTTTCCACACACAGACCAGGCCCTAGGGTTGCCACCAGTCCAGTTTTAGATCAGATAATCCGATGTTTAGGTGTCCTTATCTAGTCATCTGGTTTTGCTTAAATGTAGTCCAGTTTTGGTGCCATTTTAAGTGCTTACATACTCTTAGAAATGACTGTATCATATCATTCAATGTTTGGTATGCATATCCAGGTTACAAAGAAGTTATGATGTCATACAGATCTTTGTTTGTAAAGCCAGTCAGTCTTGGAGGTGTTAGGTATAGCCATTAAGATCATTAGCAGTTCACCAACCTAATTGTGCTGTTCGGAATTCAGAATTCTGCTGGCAGGATTAGCACAAAATGACCATTCCGCTGGTGGAGTTTCCACTGGAATTTCACTGGTACTATTGCAGAATTCTGCCTACTGTGACCCGTGGACTTATATTCCACTGAACAGCATTCTTCTGTGGAAAATCATTCCACAACCATTTCCCAAAAAAATATTGAGATTCATGGAATCTAAGTCTGTCGAAATGTAGCAGAAAACCCATTCTGCATTATTCTGCTGTGGAATTCTGCTCTTTCGCTTATGACGAAATTCGGTGGAATTTCAAACATTTCATGAAATTCTGCCAGAATTTGAAAATTCAGGACACCATTACAACCTAATCTTTTCCACTCTGAGTTTTAAATATGATCTTTTATGGTTGTGATAGAAACAGTATTCATACCTTTGCATGCTCTCTTGTGTTCCTTTTTTGTCCTATAATCAGATATGTTTTGGACCTATTTGTGTTAATTATCTAATTTGTATTGCTTTTGCTTCTGCATGGATTCCCTCTTACCCGAGTCCTCAGCATCTGCTGCTTTTCATAGCAGTGGGACATTCTACAATATTAGTTACACCATTACAGGCCATTCAGATGAATAACATGGAATAGTGTGTCTGATGATGTGGCATATCCTAGAAATATGAAAAGAAACTGCAATGGCTGCTGACTTAAGGGGAACACAATGCAGAACTGAGGGAACCACAAACATAGGTAATTAATTTATCAAACATAAATTAAAGAATGTCAGAATACATGACCGATATGGAAAGGAAAATGAGGGTGTGCAACAGCTTTGTGCATCCTGCAGACCTGGTTTTGATTCTCACCACCCTCAGTTGCATACTGTGTGACCCTGTCAAGTCACTTACACTCCCTGTGCTCCTGAGTCACTCCTGTAATTGGGCATCGTGCCCAATGGGCCTTTCCTGGTTACCAAAAAAAATAAAAATAGAAACAAAATTAAAAATAAATATAAAATAACAGTATAGAAATGATTTCCTGTAACTTTTAAAGTCTTCTTTTACATTATAAATTGCTTTACAGGAGTAGCAATATACTCATATGTCATAAAAAATGGTGGCTCCAGGGGTGGGGTTTGCGGGTGGTTTATTATCCAGCTTTCACCTCATCCAAAGATGGCAGCCCTGAGGC
Source organism: Neoceratodus forsteri (assembly GCA_016271365.2). Taxonomy (NCBI): domain Eukaryota; kingdom Metazoa; phylum Chordata; order Ceratodontiformes; family Ceratodontidae; genus Neoceratodus; species Neoceratodus forsteri. The sequence goes on along the minus strand of CM028136.1, from coordinate 647,541,441 downwards.
CAGCTGTCTTGCTATGGAAACAATACTATAATACTCTTCTCTGTCTGCCCAGATATGCTGCCACTACTGGCAAGCACTTTGTAAACACCCTGGGGTTCTGAAGTCAAGCAAAAGACAATTGCTTTGAAGTGGTACTGAATATGTCCTACATTGAATCCCAAATATTTTTTGTAGTAGGGTCTTATTTATGGTGCTTGCAAAGGATTGCTGCAGCTTTGTCTGTGGGCATGGCCCTGACTGTCATCTTAGCTGACAGGCAGCTTCAACTAGAAAGACGCCCAACAAAGGCAGGGTTAGGCAGGTAGGTAGAAGTATTCTGGGGTGGGAGGCTTATGGCTGGAAGGGAAGAGCAAGTGGGTGGAGCCTGCAGACATTCTGCATGTACAAAAGGGCTGATGTCATGTTTTCTGTCTAAGGAACTGGCTGACGGTATAAATAGTGTCCTCTGCTGTATCGTCCTACAAAGAAATGCTCTCCGCCCTTAAATAAATACACTTTCATGTTAGTCAATGGTTGCAGGGCACTATTTTCTTTCTTAAATGGGAGGTACAAGAACTGGAACCTAAGTCGTGGGAGGCAGCATTAGTTTTTTTTTGGGGGGGTAAGATCCACCCCACCTTTTTTTTGGTTCATGTCAGAGGGGCATGAGGTGGATCTATTATGTTGGAACAACTGACTAACAGAGCTTACAGGGGCATCAGAGCTTAAGTTTCAGAAGAAAAGAAAAAGTAATTAAGGAGTGCCTGAAACTATATCCTTATACTGCACTTGTGAAACTGCATCCTGAAATTACAGCACTTGAGGAAAGCAAGCACTTGCAACACAAGAATGACAATTAAGGTATAAGCCCACAAAGGAGTAAAATATGTCACCCAAAGAAGAATATCCCATATTGGATGCTAGAGTGTGTTTCTTAAAAGCTTTTTATACCCCTCCCCCACACATATACACACACACACACACACACACACACACACACACACACACAGCTGAAGCACCCACCCAAATAGCTAGGGGAAGCTTTACATTTTTATCTCTCTGGGACCTGAAGTTTAGCAGTAATGTATAAAGTGAATAAAGCCTTGTGTTTTGTGCATTTGAATAGATTTAGTGCTTTGAAGTTAAAAAATATTAATACATATACATAGTGTCATGGGAACCTGAAAAGAGGGAGATACTACTGAAATAAATGTTATTCTGATGATTTATTTATTTATGTGTAAGATTTTAAGTGTAGTGAAAGTTAAGTGACTTGCTCAGGGTCACCCAGTATGCAAGTGGGGGCTGTGGGATTCAAACCCAGATATCCAGATTTGCAGCTCAGTGCCTTAAACCACTGTACTATACTGCCTCCCTAGTTATGGCAGTCATCTGTTTTATGATTCATGATGTTGGTGTAGTAAGCAGCAGTCCATTGCATAGCAGGTGTAAAATGTCAATAAGTAAGTTATGCAATAGATGTGCTGAGCAGTTACTGAAGCAAGAAATGTATTTAGGATAGTAAATATTCCTGTTAGAAAACTGATAAATGTGTGACATTTGCATCTCAATTTCAAGGAGGTCCTTATGGGGTGTCAATGTACAATATAAAGTAGTTGTAGTTTTCAAGTTGTCTGGGTAATTGCTTTGTACTACCACTGTTACTAAATTTAAATTATTCTATGAAGAAAATTAAGTTTATGTAACTGTCTGTAAATACATTAAAAATATTTACTTGTCCTTATTGTGTAATGCATTAAATGCTGTTAGTAGGTTAAGAAGTCACATAACAACACCCAGGGCATTAGGGTTCCTGACCATAACACCCTGCCCTGTAGGGACTGACAGGCATCAGGGGTGTGGCTTGGCATTGTCAGCAGTAATGCTCATGCCATTTCACCCCCATCCCCACCCTGCAGCCAGTGACAGGTATCGTGGTGTGCCTTTGACTCTTCAGCCCCAAAGTTCACTCCATTTTCTTATACAGTACTGTACCAATTTCAGAGTATTTCCTTATGGAATGGGGTGAGTGTAAAGCTTGAACACCCCAAGGCACACCTCAACACTTGTATGTGTCTGCAGGGTAGGGTGAGATGAAATGGCATGAGTGTTATGGGCAATGACCCAAAGGTACACCCCAATGCCTGTTCATCTCTGAATGGTGGGGGTGAGGTTGGCATCACTTCAGTACTTCACTGCCATTCCTACTCTGCCTGTCTGCCTGTCTGTCTGTCTGTGTCTCTATCTATCTCTATATGTCTATGTAATTATGTGTCTTTCTATCAATTGCATGTATCGCTATTTTTACCTATTTCTAAAACAAACCTGCATATCACATTTGCCTGCACTCTAAGTACATACTTAAGAAACTGTGCACATTTGTACTCCACTTCTGCATAGACCTCATACTTTCCTAATATTCCCATTAACACAAGCATAACTACCTTACCCTTATCAAAAGTGACCCTCTCTGAAAGTTACTTTCACATTTTCTCTCCTAATAGTCCATCATTACACCTGACTTCCTGACATCAACACATTAGTTAAATATAACTTTTTTTTATTATTTTTTTTTATTTAGTTGTTTATCCAGGTGAGACACACTAAGCTGAAAGCTTTTTTACAGGTGCAACCTGGGAGCACAGGGAAGTTAAGTGACTTGGTCAGGGTCACACAGTATGCAAGTGAAAGCTGTGTGATTCAAACCCAGGTCTGGTCTGCTGGATGTCACCAGATTTGCAGCTCAGAGCCTTAAACCACTGCACAACTTTCATCACCTCATGAACAAAAACCCTGTTTCTCTAAAAAAAAAAAACAACAAAAAAATGTGTAAATAATCCCAAGGCTGAACATATGCCAGCCATTACTTTTTCATGTACTGCCACTTTCTGTACCATCATGGATATTTGCATATGTTTCCCATGATGCTTTGAATTATTGGGGTTTGTGCAATTGTGTTTTCTTTAAAATTTAGCTGTCTGGCCAATAGCATCCAGGATAACACATACCTCAGTAGCATTTGCTATGGGGTTCTTTTGTAAACCTACTGTAGAGTAGGAAATATTAGTGTTCAGTTTATTTTCGCTCTTTTGGCTGAAATTGAAAAAGCACTAAAATAAACTGATCGCTAATAATCACTGGAGTGAAATTAGGAACTGTTGCAGCACGATTTAATGCAATCATTTAAGTATTTATTTTATTTCTGAGTGCACATAAATGTAAATAAAACAAAATGTTGTTCAGATCCTGAAAAGAAAAGACTGTCCCAAAAATACTGAACTCTTAATAGCAACCACGACAGGCACTGTCCTTTGTAAAAAAAAAAAAAAAATGTTGTTCTGATCCGGAAAAAGAAAAGACTTCAGTAGTTTTCATCAAGGGCTCTTCATTCATTTTTTCATTCTGCGGTTGGTCATCTGTAAAAATAGAAAACAAAAAATGTACTCCCTGTCCTCTCTAAACTGCCATATGTTTGGCATATACTTGCAATGAGCGTACTCACGGTTCGCTGCTCCACACAAATTTCCTCTAGGGCTACACCTGTAATAAAATAAACATTGCTCAGGATTCAGGACCAGGACCAAGCCCTACACCAGTATTACTCGAGTACATTATTGCAAAAAGTGACTTACCGGTGTTATGTTCAGGCTCTCAGTATGGGAATCAAGAATTCCTGCTTCGGAAAAAACGTGTACCACTTCATCTTTTCAGTCACAGAGTTCCTGGAAACTGGTGTGAAGCCACTGTGTGTGCCATTCTTTGAGTGTCAGCATGACCAAGTTATGTTTTAATTCCTTGTCTGTCTCCAGCTGCTGTGATATAAGGTCAGCGTACCAAGCTGTGAACTTCTGCTTCATCAGATCTTTTAGGATTTTATTAACCAAAATATCTAACAGCTGCAAAGCATCTGTGCATGAGGCAGGCACAAATATTGGTATTATACCAAAATATTTGAGTTTTCCGAGAACAACTGGTGTAGTGTGGCCACGGAAAAGATCCATTATGAGGAGGGCTTTTTGTTCACGTGGGAGACCCAGCGATTTACTTGTGCGGGCACAACAGGGGGCAATAACATTCTCTATGTAATGCAGCATAGTCCACTCAGTAGCCCAATGGTTGTCACTGTGTGTGATATCCCAATCAGCAGGAAAGGTGTACAGTGGGTGGCAAGCAGTAGTTCGACCTTTGTAGATAGCCTGGCAGGGTAGGAACTCACCGGATAAGGTGCATGTAAGCACCAGCGAGATTTGACACTTGTCACCCAGTCTGAGAACAGCTACTTGTTTAGAACCACAAGCTGCCATTGTCCACTGTGAAACCGGCACCATATTAGCGCTGGTTTCATCAAGGTTCAGTATGAGCTCAGGTGGTATTAGCTCCTGTGCTGTTGCAGTGCTGATTCTCTTTAAAAAAGCAGCTTTTAATGTCGGAAAATAAGTAGGAACTTTTCATGCTGCTTTGGTGCCCTTACGCTTGCTGTACCCCATACGATGAAGGAATGACCAGGCCCACTTAGTGCTGAGATTCACATAGCCACCATTGTCTACCAATATTTGTGGTGATTTTGCTTTTAGTAGCCCAAGGGCTACTGCGTGAACAACTCAGGCATTTACTACAGCCCCTTGTTCCCACAAGCAACAAATGACTTTCCGAAGTTGCTCCTCCAGCTCGTACATTAGAAGGGCAGGACGCCCACAATCTTTTCTGGGCAGTGAAGGGGGGAGATAGGTGGGGTCAGGTGTTTCCCGCAGCTGCTTCATGTAGTCCGATTTATACCCTCTTACAGTGCTGTCGCTTATGTGCTTAGCGTACTTTGCTGTGTAAAAACGCACTGCTGCCATCATGCCATTCTCCACAGTATGCTTGCCTATCTCAAAGTGTGTCTCAGGGCAATAGTTGGCGTATGCAGTAGGACATATTTTTTTGGGAGAAGGTGAAGTGGGTCCTACAAGTTCACAGAGCATTGCCTTAGTGACACCTGGCTCAACACCAGCTTTTTCAGCCAGATCTTTTGCCAGCCTGTGATTGTGAAATCCACCTCAGGATAGACATCGGGAAAATGGGAATCAAACACTTGTGCAGATACTGTTCTTCGGTAATCACAACAGAGTGCCAATGATCACAATCACCATTAAGTGCCCTTAAGTACCTGCTATTCGCGGGTAATTCTTGAATGTGCTGTAACTACATGAAAGGCGCTCGCTTGGATTCATTCGGGCGCTAATAAGTACAGTACAGCCCGCAGCACTAAATAAAGGGACCATGGATATAAACTACCGTACAGTATATTGCTTCCTATTCCTTCTATTAAAATGTACACCTCCATATATTTTTCTAACAATGTGTATGCCTTCCTTAGAACAGAAACTAAAACAAATCTTGTTATTTACAAATCATTGTGTTGTTTCTCCATACCTCCTTAATAATGCCACACAACTTCACTAACTTCATTATGCAGCCATGATGGATCTGACCACAATTTGTTTGTTTTTTTCTCTCTTGGCTCCTCTTCCTCTGGCTGGAAGCACCCTCCCAGCTCCAGCACAGTGGCTTCAGGCAGAACACCAAGGGACCTTCAGTTTTTTGCTGCAAGAGTAATTTCACAGTTTGTGGCTAGCAGTGAATTATTTTCTGTTATGTGGGTAGGCTGCCTGGATGGATGCTGCGGAAGGGTGCTCTAGGGTTGATTTTATAAATATAAATCCTTCCTGAGTTATTGTTGGAGAATATGAGCTGGCCTGGACTTTAAAGGAATAGCTGTAATAATCATTAGTTGCATTTAACGTGACTTGTCTCTCACGATTTAGAAGGGTACTTGGTAAGGCTTGTCTGGCTGCTGTTAGTACTGTGGATGTACTGTTCCTGGACATCAGCAAGGCATTTGATTCGGTCCCACACATTGGCCTAAGGGAGAAGCTGGGGGATGGGGGTAGGCCCATTGATCGTTAGGTGGATTGGAAATTGGCTTTCAGGTCACACTCAGTGGGTAGTGGTCATGGGGAGGTCTCTTCTCCTAGGGAGGTCATAAGTGGAATCCCACAGGGATCAGTCCTGGGGACACTCCTTTTTAACACCTACATCTCCAATATAAGGGAAGGTATCAGGTGTGAAATGAGTCTCTTTTTGGATGACTCTAAGCTGGGGGTGGTGGTGCAGGGGGAGGAGGGGAGAATGGCCCTGCAAGAAGACCTGGATACTCTGGATAGGTGGTCCTGCACCTGGAAATTGAAATGTAACTCCTCCAAATGCAAGGTGCTACACCTAGGGTGGGAAAACCCCAACTATGTGGACACCCTGGGGGGGTGAGTTGCAGGCAATGGCAGGGGAATGAGACCTTGAAGTCTTGGTGGATGTAAACATGAATAATTCAGAGCACTGCAGGAGGGCTGCAGTCAGGGCAAATAGGATGCTGGGATGCATCGCTAGGGGTATTACCTCAAGGAACAGGGAGGTGATTTTGCCACTGTACAACAGCCTGGTTAGACCACATTATGAGTACTGTTTACAGTTCTGAAGGCCACACCTAAAGAAGAACATCCAACTCCTGCAGAGGGTTCAGAGGAGAGCAACCAGAATGATCCAGGGCCTGGAGGATATGACATATGAGGAACAACTAGGGGAGCTCAACCTGTTCTCACTCGAGGAGAGGAAGGACCAGGGGGACATGATTGAGGTCTTCAAGTACCTCAGGGGAGTAAATAAGGTAAGCCAAGATAGGATCTTTTGACTGAAGGAGGGTGGAATCATCAGAGGACACAGTTGGAAGATTGAGGTTATTAGGATTAGGCTGGAAAGGAGGAGGTGTTACAAACACACTCAGCAGGTCAGGCCCTCTGCTCCCACAGTGACAACCTCCAAGCGCAGTATTGTGAACAGGCAACAGAACAGGGTAACCCTCCTGTCTGCTTGTGGGTCCGAATCACCTTTAGTCTCAAGTTCTGGGGGGATTCAAACTGTGAACCTTATGCTAGCATACCCAACTGTACAGGCTCAGAAAACAAGGAAAAGTACAAACATAAACTCCTACCACAATATAATTAGACTTTTTCTATTTAATATATTGCCTTCTTACAATGCTTAAGTTAGTTCTTGTTTCTTAAGAGCCTACAAAGAAATGGGTCACTAAGATCAGACACAGAATAGCTTAAACTGTCTCTTTCACACACACACACACACACACACACACACACACACCTTCCATGATGTCATCTAGCTCCTTCTTTAAGAATATAAAAAATATACAAACAATGATCTTCCTGTCAGGAGATATTTTAAAATACTGTGACTTCAGCAAAAACTACTTTCCCAGATTATAAGTCCGTGATTTCCCTGTTCCTTCTCTTTGATCTTTGAGCAGTTCCTGTTTGCAGGCCATATCAAAGGACCTTTACAACCCTGGAGTTTTGCACCTAGATGTAATATAGCTTTTTAACACCAATTGATATTAAATGTTTTACTTCTTATGACATCATAAAAGTTTATGATCTCCATCCTCTGGCAGACTCATAAAGTCCCATTTCATTTCCACTTCAAAGCAGCAACAGGCCATAAAATACAATGTCTTGGAAGTTAATCACATTACAGAGATCTGCTGTTTAATATATACCCTGTCATTTTTACTGAAACCAGGGGGTGGGCATCCCACAGGCTGTCTCATGAGAGGCACTCACATACTACATTCTATATACAAATATCATAGAGCAATCAAACCAGCTAGCCCAGCATCACAATCCTCCCCACCCAGACTGAATTTGGGGTCTCTACCACCTGCATGGGATGAGCTTCCCAAATCAGTTCACTCCTCATAAACCCATTTTGATTGGTCACTCCAGCCCTATGTTAGATCGTCATGTCATACCCTTGCAAGGCAAGACTCCATCTTAATAGTCTACTATTAGTATTTCCCATTTGGGTCAGCCAAACCAGGCGGTTGTGGTCCGTGTATACATCAAAATGCTGCCCATATAAGTATGGATCTAACCTCTTTAGGGCCCACACTATGGCAAGACACTCTTTTTCCACACCAGAGTACACCTGCTCCCTGAAAAATAGCTTTTTACTCAGGTACACTGCAGGGTGATCTTTCCCTTGGTTGGATGTCTGACTCAGTACTGCCCCAATACCCACATCTGAGGCATCAGTCTGAACTATAAAGGGTCTGCTATAGTCAGAAGCACTGCACAGTGAGTCCTTCAGTCTGGTAAAGGCTTTTTCACAGGCTGGTTCCCAGGTAATTTTCTTAGGCATCCTTTTCTTTACCAAGTCAGATGGGGAGAAGCCAGGGTAATGTAATTGGGTAGAAATTTCCTATAGTACCCTGCTGTCCCTAGAAAACTCTTGACCTGCTTCTGCATTTCTGGTCTGGGCCATGCCTTGATCACCTCTATTTTTACTTGGTTAGGACAGAGTTGTCCCCGGCCTACAACATGCCCGAGGTATGCCACTTCAGCCATGGCCACCTGGCGCTTCTCAGCTTTGACAGTGAGCCCAGCCCTCTGTATCCTGCCCAGCACTTCCGTAAGGTGGGACAGGTGTTCCTCCCAGCTGGCACTAAAGATAGCAATGACATCCAGGTACTCCATGGCGTACTCCTCAACACCATTTAACACCTGGTTCACCAACCTTTGGAAAATGTCTGGGGTGTTCTTCATTCTGAAAGGCATTACTTTAAATTCAAACAAGCCTATCGGAGTGATGAAGGCTGACCTCTCCCTATCTCTGTCCATTAACTCTACCTGCCAATACCCCTTTGTCAGGTCAATAGTCATAAGGTAAGTTGCCCCTCCCAACTTGTCCAGCAGTTTGTCCATCTGGGGCATCAGGTGGGCATCTGACTTCATGACTGCATTCAGTCCATGATAGTCCACACAGAAACAAGTAGAGCCATCTGGCTTGGGCACAAGGATGATGGGTGAGGCCCAGGGACTGTGGGATCTCTGGATTACCCCTAAATCCAGCATTTCCTCCACCTCCCTCCAAATGTCCTCTTAGACAGCCTCTGACACTGGATATGCTGTCCGCCATATGGACGTCTGTGTCCCTGTCTCTACATCATACATCGCTAAGGGGGTTAGTCCAGGCTTGGTGCTAAACAGTGGGACAAAGTCAGCTAGAACCTTCCTAACTTCCTGGATCTTGTCCGAGGGCCAGCTGAAGAGACAATTTAACTGTCTCCACAGAGGACTGCCACTTGCTTTCTTCCAGCAAGTTCAGAAGGGGGTCTCCTTCGTCCATCCCCTCCCCAGGACTACATACTGCAAACACCATGTCAGCCCTATTAGCATATGGCTTCATCATGTTGACATGGTACATTCTTTCTGTATGTCTTCTGTCAGGTAATTCTATGATATAGTTCACATTATTTACCTTCCTTACTACTTCGTACGGTCCTGGCCACTCAGCCTGCAGCTTGCCTTTCTGGACTGGAATAAGGACCATGACTTCCTGACCCACCATGAATAGAAACATAGAAACATACATAGAAACATAGACTCTGATGGCAGATAAGGACCGCTTGGCCCATCTAGTCTGCTCATTTCCCTACCTACAGGATAGGCCGCAGATCCTAGTTAACCAACAGCCTATTTCTTCCTACCCCCCACAAGAATTGGCTTATGTCTGTCTCATACATTCTTGAATTCTGAGTATGAGTGAGCTCTGACTCTGTGGTCGTACCACACTTTTTGTTTCTGATGGGCAGCTGCAAGGTTGATCTGGGCTGTCCCTATAAGCTTCTTCAGCCTTTCCCTAAACCTACGGATGTAATCCACTATGCAAGTTCCCTGGGTGGCATCCTTGCCTTCCCAGTCCTCCCAGATCAAGTCTAGGGGCCCACATACCCAGCGTCCATAAAAGAGCTCGAAGGGAGAAAATCCTGTTGACTCTTGGGGCACCTCCTTGTATGCAAACAACAGGTGGGGAATGTATTTCTCCCAGTCTCTCCCATTCTGTTCAGCAAACATTTGGAGCATTGACTTCAGGGTACCATTAAATCTTTCCACAAGCCCATTGGTTTGTGGGTGATAAGGTGTTGTACGTCTCTGCACCACCCCACACTTCTCCCACAAACATTTCATCAGGTCTGACATGAAGGAACCCCCTCAATCAGTGATAACATCCTGTGAAAACCTAACAGGGGATAAAATCTGAAGTAAGGCATCTGCCACTTTGTCTGTCCTCAGTGAGGATAGGGTTACTGCTATGGGGTACCAGGTGGCATAATCCACCACAGTCAAGATGAACCTCTTCCCAGAGGAGCTGGGGGTATTTAAAGACCCCACATTATCCATTCCCACCGTCTGGAATGGCTCCTCCACTATGGGCAACGGAATTAGAGTGGCTTGGGTTTCCTTACCTGCCTTCCCTATTTCTTGGCACTGGTGGCAAGACCTGCAATACTCCTTCACCTGCTGGGTGAAGTTGGGCCAATAGAAATTCTAGGCCAACCACTGAGTAGTGTGTGTGATTCCCAGATGACCAGACAAGGGAATATCATGTGCAATCTTGAGCAACTGCTCAAGATACCCCTGGGGAACAACAAGCTGCCTGCCTATCACCCCTCCCTCTGTCTGCACAGCCTGAATAAACACCAATCCATTTTCCCAATAAACCTCATGTTTACCGTCACCTCCCTGTGGTCTGTCAGAGTCTGCTGAAGCCCTCAGCTTCTCTAGACTAGGGTCAATTCTCTGAGCAGCTGAAAACTCCTCACACATTCCCAAGGCATGGGACAGGTCCCCTTCAGTCTCTAAACTAGGGTCCCTAGCACTAGTGTCAGGGAACTCAGGATCACTGTCATCCCTAACCATCTGACAATGGGTCACCCCTCCTTCTTTGGAGTAACCCTCTGTAGCTGTGTGGTTAACTGCTACTGGGGAAATTTCTACCCTCTTTCATTAGTCTTCACATCAGGAGACACAGGATGGGGAACCAGCCTCCCAGTGGTTTCCACACTGACTTCTGTGGGATCCAGGGAACTACAATTTCCCCTTCCCACTTGGCTATGGGTAACTGCACACACCATCCCCTGTTTGAAATTGTTGCCAAGGATGACGTCAACTGCTAACATTTTGGCTACAGCCACCTGTTGCACAGTTCCCCCTGTTTCACCCGAGTCTAGGAAAACACTAGCGAGTGGCAATGTTTTCTCCTCACCAGTGAAGTCTTGTACAGTGACATATTTATTGGGTATAAGCTGAACAGGCTCTACCAGATCCCCTTTTACCAATGTCAGGGATGCCCCTGTGTCCCTTAACCCTTGTGTCTGGACACCATTCACCGTGACTGGTTGCATGTGATCCCTCATGTTCACAGGCATGCTTCCAAGGACACATAAACAACAGACTTCATTCCTAGTACCATGTTGCGTATTGCTTATCCTTTTGGGACACTGTCTGGCAATATGCCCAGTTTCTTTACAAACCCAACATTCATTTCTTTTCTCAGAGAAATCTTTTCTCTGAAACCTGGAGCTAACTGGTTTCGGTGGAGGCAGTGAGGGATTTAACTACCCTGAAGGCGCAATTTTCTCTTTCTGCGCTGCCACACCTGCCCTATTCGCTCTCAGAGCAGGTCTGCTTTTGGCATAGCAGTCCAAGAGTTCAGCAGTCTCTTGCACTGTTTTGGGATCTCAGTCCTCCAGCCAGCTTTTCAGCTCTGCTGGGCATGCCCAAAAAAACTTTTCTAACAAAATAGCATTTTCAATTTTATCTATGGAGTTTGCTTCAATTCCTTCCCACCAATGTTTTAAAAACTGACGTTGTTTCATGGCTAGCTCCTCTTAGCTCACATCAGTGCTTCTCCTGAGCTGACAGAATTTAGCTCTGTATGCTTCAGCAGTTAAACCAAACTTTTTTAACAATGCAGCTTTAAGTTTGCTGTAATCATTACAGTCCTTATTGTCCATTTGACCCAATGCATCCTGTGCTTTCCCTATAAGTAGCAGGGATAGCTGGAAGCTCCAGGACCCTCTAGGAATTTTGGCCTGAATACAAACTTTTTAAAAGGAAATTTAAAAGGCATCCATATCCCCCCTCTTTAAATTCAGCAATCAGTTTGGAACTCAATTTGTAATCCAGTCCTGTAGTTCCAGTTAAACCCAAGCCACTTACCTGCTCTGGTGCTGGTGGTCGGAGTTGTATCTTTTCCAGTTCATATAATCTCTGGTGCTCAAGCTCCTCACGGTCTGCCTCTCACTGTTCATGCTCCCTCTTCTCCTCTGCAGCTCACTGGCACTCACGTTCTTCACAGTCCCCCTCCCACTGTGCTTGCTCCCTCTTCTCCTGGAACTCCAGCTCCATTCTGCGCAACTCAATCTGCAGCCTGAATGCTTCTGGCTCCAGAATTCTGGTGACCTTCCCCTGCTGCTGTGGTCCTTCACTGGCTCTGGCTCTGCTGTCATCCTCACCAGATCTGGACACTGCACTGGCCGCTAGCCCCTCCATGTTCAAGATTTGGCCTTTTACAGTCACAGTCTGTGACTCGATGCTCTGGGCATCTGCTGCCATCAGGGCATCTACGAGGTTCTGCTTGGGGCTTTCACCTCATACAGGACTCCTCTGTCCTGGCACAACTGCCTCAAGTAGTCTGCAGTGTACCCGTTGTAGTTGGAAGCCATCTTCTTCCCTAACTACGGCTACTCTAACTTGCACTTTAGAAAAAAAATTAAACAGGTAGGAACTTGACTGTAAGCAAAATTATATAGTTCAGTTTCCTTATTTAAAAAAATAATCACTGCTCTATTTTGCAAGTGAGCTGTACAGTATGAAGCTGACACACTGAACAGTTCAAGCTTGTGTTACCAAATGTATCCCTCCGCTCCCACCAATCTGTCATAAACGCTCTCAGCAGATCAGGCCCTCTGCTCCCACAGTGCCAACCTCTGAGCGCAGTATTGTGAACAGGTAACAGAACAAGGTAACCCTTTTGTCTGCTTGTGGTTCTGAATCACCTTTAGTCTCAAGTTCTGGGTGGGGATTCAAACTGTGAATCTTATGCTAGCGTACCTAAATGTACAGGCTCAGATAATCTGCTCTTCAGGGGCATTCCAGATATCTTTCACCTAAGGACACCTAACCAGGTATCCAAAATGAATCCTTTAAACTTTATAAAAGACCTTAGGTATATTCTTACCTTTTCCCAGTCTGGTAACACCATCGAGCTTATGAACAGTTGTCAAATTTAACTGTCTATACTTCACATGCAAAAGAACTTCGAAGACACACCCAGGTAGTCTTTTTAAATGAAAGGTTTACTTAAAAATGGATAAAAATATATAAAATGTAAACACAGAACACTATATCACAAAGCATACAATGACTTAAAAGAAAACAAGGAAAAGTACAAACATAAACTCCTACTACAATAGAATTAGACTTTTTCTATCTAATGTATTACCTTCTTACACTGCTTAAGTTAGTTCTTATTTCTTAAGAGCCCACAAAGAAATGTGTCACTAAGATCAAACACAGAGTAGCTTAAACTGTCTCTTTTACACACACAACCTTTCCATGATGTCATCTAGCTCCTCCTTTTAGAATATAAACAATATATAAACAATAATCTTCCTGTCAGGAGATATTTTAAAATACTGTGACTTCAGCAAAAAACTAATTTCCCAAATTATAAGTCTGTGATTTACCCGTTCCTTCTTTTTGAACTTTGAGCAGTTCTTTTTTTTTCCAATTCAACTTCTTTATTGGTTTTAAATTATAAACATAGTAGTATTCATAACAGGTATGATACATAGATGCAACCATCCACTTAGTGTATATTATGGAAAGCCGATGAAAAAGAGAAAGGAAACCCCTCCCCCATCCCATTCTCCCTCCCTCCCGAAGCCACCCTTCCCTGGAGTGTGACAATACATATAGTACAATACTTGAAAGAAATATTTGGTACATAGAAACATCTTGAGATAGACCTGGAAAAATTTAAATGTTAATAATCTCAGTGCAGATATAAGGCGTACAATTTGCCCAATTTTTTATCAAATGATGCCACATTATTACTGGAGCCAGCAATCAAGTGCTCTGTCCTGAAGTAGGCTGAGAGGTCATTTAGTCATTCATTATAGGAGATAGGTAATTGATCCAACCAGTGTTTAAGCACTAGTTTCTTCACCACCATGGAAGTTAGTGCCATGTGATATTTTCGTTCTTTAATCTGGATAATGGTGTAAATCCCTAGGATACAGATTTCCACAGTGAAGAGGTCCCCTAGACCAAGTATTGGGTACAATTTGGATTGAATCGACAGCCACAAGGGGGCAATTTTAGCACAGTCCCAGAATATATGTACTAAATTTCCTGCACCTTTACCGCATCTGGAGCAATTAGAGTTGGGCAGGTGGCCAATTTTGGCTAATTTTACTGGAGTGTAATATAGGTTATGTAGTATATGGTATTGGATAAATCACAGTTTATTTTGGGAGATGTACCTATATAAATCTCGCCAGACTTTTGATCATTCAATGACTGTTCCTGGAAGGAGGGAGGATCAGATTTTGGAACCAAGTACAGGATCAGTGTGTCCAATGGCAAGGATACAGTTGTATAAGAGGGATAAGCAGTGTGGTTTGGAAGATAGATCATGGAAGCCTTCCAATATAGGTTGAAGCTTAGATTCTAAGGAAGCAGTACCAAATACTTGTGTTATTAGGTGTCTTAACTGGAAGATCTTAAAATTATGAAAAGCATTTAGGCCAAATTTATGTTGGATTTGGGAAAAGGAGAGAAGAGGTGAGGAGGAGTAGAGATCTGTTACTTTAGAATTTTGTAGAGGAGGTAACCAAGTGTGCATGAGGAGAGGTCTACCTACCTTAATGTTGGGGTTGAAGATGGGAGATTGTGCTAAGTCTTAACAAGGTGAAAATTTGTAAAAGAGGCAAAATTGAGAAAAAACTTTCAGGGAGGCCCCAATTACTGAGTGGCCGATTGGGGCCGGGAACTTCTTCAGGGGAATATAGTAAATGGCAGGGGACAGCAAGTGGTGTTGTTGTAAGATCTGGGTTTCTATTTGCAGCAAAATAGGAGAGGCTTCATCTATGGGATCCATAAGCCATTTCCTGATCCTAGAGAAGTGGCTCGACCAATAATAAAGAAGAAAAGTAGGGAGGCGGAGGCCCCCTGATGCTTTGGGGAGACTCAATTTAATAAAGGATTTTCTGGGTTGTTTATGTAGCCATATAAAACCAGAGATGAGAGAGTGTACCTTCTGGAAGAAAGATAGAGGGAGCCACATGTTCAGCATATGCAATGGATAATAAAGTCCAGGCAGGACATTCATTAATTATGTTTATGCATCCCCAAAGATATAATAGAAGAGATTCCCATCTTTGAAGATCAAGTTGAAGGACTGTCACTAGGTCATCGAGATTGAGTTTCTTGGTCCAAAGAGGATCCTTGATTATGTAAATGCCCATATGCTTAAGTGAATGAGGAGTCAATTTTAGGTCAAAACCATTGAAGTCAGCTTTGTGAGTGAAATGATTTAGAGGAAAGATTTCTGGTTTGTTCAGATTAAGTTTATAATTGAATAGTGAGCTAAATTGGGATATTACCTCCACTACTTGTCTCAGGGATTTAGCAGGATTCTCTAAATGGAGGAGGATATCATCCACATATGCAGAGAGG
This sequence comes from Neoceratodus forsteri, assembly GCA_016271365.2. NCBI lineage: Eukaryota > Metazoa > Chordata > Ceratodontiformes > Ceratodontidae > Neoceratodus > Neoceratodus forsteri. The sequence continues at coordinate 647,525,830 of CM028136.1, read as the reverse complement.
ATGAGGTTGTGATTGAGTATTAGAATTCCCTGTATTTAGGAAGATTGTTTGATATGATGAATCAATGGTTCTAAATAAAGATTAAATAGGAAAGGTGAAAGGGGGCAACCCTGCCTTGTACCTGAGTAAAGGGGAAATCAAGTAGAGAATATCCCATTGCAATGGATCTTTGCCGAAGGGGAGGAATGTATGGCCTGAATCCACTGGATGAAGAGGGGAGGGAAGCCCATCTTACTTAAAGTCAGCTAGACTCTGTCAAAGGCCTTCTCAGCATCCAATGAGATTAGGGCCATTGTGGTTTGAGATAATCTTGCTGCATTGAAAATATGGGAAAGCTTTCTAAGGTGATCCATGGAGGATCTACCAGGGACAAATCCCACGTGTTCTGGACTTGTAAGATGTGACCATACTTTTCGAATGTGTAAAGCTAGGATTTTAGTTAAGATCTTGATATCACAATTTAAGAGGGAAATCAGATGATAACTCTCTGGGAGCAGGTGGAACTTGTTGGGTTTTAATAGAAGAGATATGGTGGCCTCTAATAAAGTAGGATCCAAAGGTTTATCTGAGAACATATATTGGTATAGTTTGAGCAGATGTAGAGCCAGCTCCTTTGCAAAGGATTCGTAAAAATTAGAGGGGAAGCCATCTGGGCCTGGCCCTTTATCAAGGAGTAAGTCTTTAATTGTTTCTATCACTTCTTCAAGGGTGATAGGAGAGATCAATGATAATTGGAGGTGTTTGGGTAAGGAGGGGAGAGTTAAGGAATCCAGATAAGAACCTATATTTTGGGTAGGAGTGGGAGTGGATATTTCCCCATAGAGGGACCAATAAAAGTTCTCAAATATTAGAGCAATGTCTGTGGGATTGGTTTTAATAGTCCCATCCAGAGCCTGAAGGGAAGGTATAAATCTTGAGCTTTCCAATTTGTGGAGTCTAAGAGCTAGGAGTTTGCCTGCTTTTTCTCCCTGATCTATGTAAGTGGATTTAGTTTTTAAGAGTGCATACTCTGCCTTATCTCTTAAGAGGTCTGCATATTTGTTCCTGAGCTCTAAAAGCTCAGTTGTGGAGTCAGGGTTTGTTGAGGATAAGAGAAAAAGCTTGGCCGCTCTTATTTGAGTTAATAAGGATAAGGTTTCTTTTTCACTCATTTTCTTTCTTCTGGTAGCTAATTTAATGAATTCCCCATGAATATAGCATTTGAGAGTACACCATAATAAATCATCTCTTTGAATCGTACCTATATTAGTATCTATGAAGGTTTGAATGGAGGTTCGAATTTTAGAGATGATAGTTTAGTCTTTTAAAAGTTGAGTATTCAGCCTTCATGATCTACCTTTGGGACTGTCTGGGGAAGGAGATAGGGCCACCCATACCAGTGAATGATCAGAGATTACTATAGGCTCGATGCCTGTTTGATGTAAACCGGTTAACAAAGGGATACTGATCAAGATATAATCCAATCTGGACCAGGATTGGTGCACATTAGAGTAAAAGGAGAAAAGTTTGATGTGATGGGTTAAGTAATCGCCATGGATCACAAAGTCCTACTGTATCCATCAAGTCATGTAGGGCTCTTTGTGATGGATTAGGGGGTCTTAATGGTCGATGGGTCCTATCTATATCCTGTGTGGTGGGGACATTCCAATTGCCTCCTAGAATTAAAGAGATGGGAAGAAATGGTGCAATTTTGTTAGCAAGTTCCATAAAAAATAATGGATCACCGTCCGGTGGCCCATATACAGAGCCTAAAACTACTGTGGTGCCCAAGAGGGTACCTTTAATGAGAATATATCTGCCATGGGGATCAGTTACTGTGGAGTCAGCCTGGAATGGGATCATATTTTTGATTAAAATGACTACCCCTTTACTTGAAGAGGAAACCCCAGTGGTGAAGACTTGAGAAATCCCCAGTCTGCGTAACCAAATGGCCTCTCTAGTCAACAGATGCATTTCCTGTAGCAGAATTATGTCTGCATTAAGTAGGGCACAATGTTTTAATACTTGATATCTCTTTGCAGGTTCCCTGACTCCTCTAACATTCCAGGTCACTATTTTACATGTGTTAATAGCCATACCAGATACTAAACCACATAATTTTTCTAGAGGACAAATCATTATGAAACCAGAAATAGTCATAAGGCACACTCCAATCCCTACCCTCCTCCCCCCATTCTCTGAGCCCTTCAACAATATTAAGCTTGCAAATTGGTAATAACAGGGATGATTTAAGTGAAGGGGAAGCCATTCCAAAATACAGCAAGCAAATCAATAAGTTTGCCCCATCCCCCACCCCAATTGCCTATGAGTTATAGTTTCCACTCTCCAAAATTATGATATTTTCAAAGTACGGGACTAATCCAACAAGAGGAAACTGTAATAAGTATAAAGCAGTAGACCCTCTGTCCCTCCCTTCATAACCCCAGCAACTATATACGTTTGTCTCCCTTGAAAAAAAGAAATGGTTAAAGTTCCTGACAAACAGGTCCCAGTGAGGGAGACTATCCTATACAGCTCCTAGCCACAAATCCCAGAAAAACAAAAGACAGAAGAGTGGTATAGTCTGGCGGTACTGTACTAAGCAAAAAAACTGCAGCCAAAGATGCCAGGTCCACCAATGTCCCTTTGTAGGGAATGTGTAGGAGCTAAACACCCCATAAACTAGTTTGCTATGCAGTTAGCCATGAGCTTGCTCGAGTCAGGGCACCCCACCCCTCTACCCCCACATCATCATCAGGATTATAACTCTTGTTAAAACCATATTATTTTGATATGTTTAGGCACTAACATATTCAGAACAAAGTAAACATTCTGGAGGTTCATAACGCTCCTAGGCAGATTAGCACCTGCTCCTCTTAACCCAGATATAGGTTTCCACCTAATACACTAGATTTCATCCCTCCTGGGAGTATCTGAGGCCTAGCGAATCAATAACCCTTGATTCAGACTTCATCTCCCACATTATAAGGTTACATGAGATGAGGAGATAAGATCCCCCACCCCCAAATTTCAGAAACTTCGGAAAACAACTAAGGAAGAAAAACCTTTTGACCAGCTACAACCGATTGCTAGAAAACAACAAAGAAATTAAAATTGGTACAGCACTTCAGTGTTGAAGTCCTGTCCTGTCCTGTTGGTGTTGATGGGGTAAGGAAATTAGAGGGGGAAAGCTAAGGGTAGCTGGACCAATTTCAGTCTCAGGAGAAAAACAATCCCCCGCTACCCTCACCGGGATTAATCAGTTCCTTCCCCAGAGAATGAAACTGTGCAGCAGACTGCCCTCTGTGTTGGAAATCTAGCACTGCAACTGGTGAGATCAGACCCATCCACAAATTAATCCCAGACCTGGATATCTGAAAGGTTTGGAGGCGGGTAGGTGAATCATCATCTCATTAAATCTTGTGCATAGTGAGTAAATTCTCATACAGAACTAATTGCAGTCAGAGACTTCAGTCACTCTTGAACAGTTCTGGGAGCTTGATCTTTAGATCAGCCATCACTCGTGAGGGTGAGTCATAGGATATCCAGGATCCAGATACTGAGACCTGTAGTTTGGCAGGATATAGCATTTAAAAGGAATGCCTGCAGCAATTATTTTGGTAACAATGGCATGGAAGGCTGCTCGCTTCTGGCACATTTTATATGGTAGATCCTGTGTAATACGGAGCTTGGTGCCTTCCCACAATATTGTTTGGAGTTCTTTTACTTTATTTAGTACGTGTTGTCGCTCCAAATAGCTCAGGAATTTTAAAATTAGGGGTCTGGGAGGAGAGCCAGGCTGGGGACGAGGCCGTAATTATCGGTGAGCTCTTTCAATTTGGTAGTTGCTCCTGAGTGGAGAAGGGCCCACTATTTTCAGTAAAAGATTCTGGACAAAGGCTATGATGTTGGGGTTCTCCTCGGTTTTGGGGAGACCCATTATCAGAATATTATTCCTCCAACTCCTACCTTCTAAATCCTTGGTTTTTAACTGCAGTTTGTGTATTTGCTGCTGAAGCTGGGTTACTTCTGGGTCCACTTCATCTCTCCAGCATTCCAGTAAGAAGGATCTGGCTTCTCTGTTTCCCACTCTTTTATTTAAATCTGCCATATCATGTCTAAGACTTAATCTCTGTAGAAATTTCAAGCAATGTTTCTCTCTGAAAGGCAACCGTTCCTGTAGAAACCGATCTTCAGTAAGTGGAACTGGTTGTATAGATGCTAGGCTTTTGGAGTTGGAGGCTCCCCCTTGAGGCCTGGCTTTTTTAGGCAGCTTTTCAGGTGAGGAAGGAGGCATATATTTAAGCTGGGCCATCTTCATATCTGCATCCTTCGTGGAAGAAATTCTCCCAATAGCGACGAAAGTTGCAGTGATATCTGATGCTGGAGATGCCCTTTCCTCGTAATTTCAGTAGAAATCTAGATGCAAAAGCTGATGATGTGAGGTTGGGATTAGGTGTCCTGTAACCCTGCTGCCACTAGGTTGCCTGCATCATGTGACCTCGATCTTTGAGCAGTTCCTGTTTGCAGGCCATATCAAAGGACCTTTACAACCTGCAGTTTCTCACCCAGATGCAATACAGCTTTTTAACACCAGTTGATAGTAAATGTTCTTCTTCTTAAGACGTCATAAAAGTTTATGATCTCCATCCTCTGGCAGACTCATAAAGTCCCATTTAATTTCCACTTCAAAGCAGCAACAAGCCATAAAATGCAATGTCTTGGAAGTTAATCACATTACAGAGATCTGCTGTTTAATATATATCTCCTGTCATTTTAACTGAAACTGGGGGGGGGGCATCCCACAGGCTGTCTCATGACAGACACTCACATACCACATTCTATATACAAATATCATAGAGCAATCATAATCAGCTGGCCAAGCGTCACAGGAGGTACTTTACTGAGAGATAGTGGTGGAACCGTGGAATGCGCTGCCCAGGGAGCTGGTATAGGCAGCTACAGTGGAGGGATTCAAGAGAGGATGGGACAGGTATAGGCAAGGGGTGAAGCAGAGGCTGGTTTGCCTAAGAGGGGCAGGACTGGGGGATGGAGTAACAGTGGAGGGAGACAGATAGAGGGCTACGATACCCAATCAGGGTGCTGAAGCATGAGCAGACTTGATAGACCAATAGGCCTACTCTGCTGGCATCTAGTATGTTAGTAGATGGTATAGCTATCTCAGTACTAAATCTTTGGTTTCAGTCTCTATTCTCACTTATTTCACAGCTGCTGAAAAATAGAATCCCCAGCCCCCTTGTTGTTTAGGGAAGCACACCCATTCCTTGTGGCTCAAGCCTGAGGTTAATATCTTGGTAACCAGGGTCCCAGTTGTAGGATGCAGTGAACCAGGGAAAACACACAGCTATCTGACTCACTGGAGGGGGGGCCTGCAAGTGACAGCAGCTTCAGCAAGATGGCCAGGGCTCCTCAGAGATGAGTCAGCATTCAGAAGAATGCTGACCACCATGTGATGGGCCAGGATGCCCACATTACATGAGTGGCGGGCAGTCAATGAGCTTCCCCAGTAACGACTTCATTAGTCTCCTTAGCCTGAAGGAATGGAACAATTGGTAGTCAAATAGAAATTTACCATTGTTTTTTTAGCTCACGGGGGTGAGCAGGAGCCACTTTTGGCAGCTTCGTCTGTACCTGGCAGTCAGCATGCTCAAACAAACCGACCACCACATTGCGGGCCAGGCAGCCCATGCAGCAAAGGACTAGTCCAGCAGTGAACTGTTTAAAACATGCAGGAGCCCTGATCCTTATTTATGTTTCACATGCAAATGGCATAAAGAAAAAACTTACATCCATGCTAATATTTAGTTTATCTCATAGGGGGACTTTGTGACTTGCACACTGGAAACAAACCCTTCGGTCTGTGAGAGGTCCTTCCATGCCACAGTCCTAAACCACAATTGTGGCAGACAGTATCAGCTGGAAGTCACAGTATTGGGCTGATTATGCTAGCAATAACACACAAAAGGGTGTGCATTATACTACATAACCGCACAACCTGGGTGCATTATGAGGCACGTGACCACAGGCCCAGTGCCTTTAACCACCCAGGAAGTGTGGTGATCTAGCATAATGCACACCCTCAAGTGTGTTATTGCTCTTATACAATGGCTTTCTTTAAAAAAAGTTAAATAAAAAAAGCAAGAAACCTTTTGTTTGCTTCAAAAATGCTAGAATTGTAGATAAATAAATAGATAAAAACCTTTATTTATTTTCTATTTTGACAGGAAAGAAACTTTTAGGACTATGAAGCCTTGTTTTACAAAGTTGTCCTGTTGTTCAGATGGTTACAGAGGTAGGTTGTGTGCAGAATTTATACATTACAAGCAAACAAATAAACACGGCAGGATATACATCACAAGGTATACACAATTACAAAGAGAAGGTTACAGAATATGATCATCATACTAAGATGTAAACATACTGTATCTAAGTTCGCCAAAACAAAATACAATCACAGTAATACTAGAATAAGTAAAAAGAACAGAAATCCCCCCCCCATGTACTAACCTTTAAGACTATTTATTTATTTATTTTTGCTCTCTCTTTTCTCTCCTTTCCCTGGCCCTGGTCAGCTATTTGTCCGGCTGCCATCCCAATGCTTTGGTTTTTCAGGCCCCCATCCTCTGCACCGCCCACAGCTTACCCCCATGGCAGGGTTGCAGGGAGCCCCCTACTCACCCACCAGACAGGATCCAGGTCAGAGTGTTACCTCCAAAGTCGAAGCACCGGGGATGGCCATTAAGCCACCACAACCAGCCACCAGGATAATTTCTGCCTCCATTTTCTCCCCTGCAAATGTTCAGCATGCAATGATGAAGCCAGCGGCAGGCACCCACGCGCATCCATGCACATCTCCGCCAGACATCAGACATCTGCCAAGCGTCCGTACCTGTTGCTTGTGGTGTCATAGCGCCAAGCCCCCAACCTCCACCAGGTGTCAGATGAGCACTGACCATGACATGCCCCCCTTCCCTGGAGATGGAGAGCAGTTCATCGGATGCTCAATCCACCTCCTCCCTGCCAACCCCCAGTGACCCATGCCCATTCCTGAACTCGGGTTGCCAATGTGGTGCAAGGTGAGGCGTCTCAGCTCTCTGCACCACTGGACCGGCTTTTAGGACTATTTTAAGCATGAGTATTTATCTTTCCACATAGTATTAATATTAGCTTTGAAGGAGCCTAAATTGCTTGCATTTCTGACCTCAGGGTCTAATTTGTTCCATAGTTTTGACAAATACAGTAGTATCTTCTTTGCATCTTGCTGTAGGCATTATTTACAAAAGTGATCACTAGGCATCTATTTTAGGTCCCTCAAATTATGCTTATTATTGCTGTTCTGTGCAATTTTAGTTTGATGCAGGTTTTCACCACCGAACTCTAAATAAGCTTTTACCTCAGTTCGCTCTTTTCTCAGGGTTTCTAGGGAGTCCTATTTTAACTGTTGCAATTGGCTGCAGTGATGGGTATTATAATGACATTTTAGGACAAATCTAGCCATCCTACAATAAGTCTTTCTCTAGTTTACCCAGCAAAGCCTAAATGGCATGCTGGTATTGTAGGCTACCATTATCCAAGATGGAAGGAGCAACTGCTGAGCTATCCTATTTCTGGATTCTTTTTGGTAACTTTGATGCTTTCCTTCGGAGGTCTCCCAACCTAACGTTGACCTTGCCTACAGTGCTGGTAATGTGGTCTGTAAAAGTAAGCATACTATCTATGTGTACTACTAGACATTTAATAGGAGGCTACCTCCTCCAATCTATGTCTATCTAGGGTATAAATGTCCAAGCTGTGATTTTGTTCCTTTGTTGCACTTTTTATTTTAAATTTCATAACTTGTGTTTTTTTCTTACTCAGAAACATTTTTGAATTTTGTAACCAGCACTGTAGGGTGTCAAAGTTAAGCATTGCTCTATTGTGTAGTTCAGTCCTATTTTTAGCTCTTCCTATTAGGGCCATGTCATCTGCATATAAGTAAATCTTGCACCTTTCGATCAATTGTGGCAGGGGATTTACATATATAAGAAACAATAGGGGACCCAGGATCGAACTCTGGGGTACCCCCTTAAAATCTCCTCCCTTTCTGACAGCACACCACCCACATAAACGTGCTACATTTGTTCTGTCAAATAAGAGAGCATCCATATTTTTACTTGATCAGACATGCCGTTAATGGAGAACTGTTCCATCAGGATGTTATAGTCAACTAAATCAAAAGCTTTGAGAGGTCAACGAACACCACACTGACAGACTCACCCATCTCCAGGCCATTTGAGACTGTATCAGTGAAGTCTGCCATGGTGGTGTCTGTTTTAGTTCATATCCTTCCACAATGGTAACTTGAGAAATAAAATAATTCATTTCACTACTTTTCTGAATGAATGCAAAGAACATATTTTTTTAAAAAACATTTAAACATTTGGAGACATTTTTGTAATTTAGAGAACTCATTCTGTATCCAACTGTAACTTGGAGAACTGATTCTATGTGAAATTATAAATCTCCGAAGGTTGTGAACTTTATGCTGAAATGCAATGGCTAACAGTTAAAGAAGTGATCGGAAGTTGAATAGTGAAACTGTTTTAAACAGTGACAGATTTTTTTTTTCCTGGTGGGTTGATCCCATGGTGTTCTCATTGCCTGTGCTGATATGGTTTGTTTTTCACTTGCTTGGTGTATAGTTAATAAATTGAACAGTACCTTGGTTGGTGAAATTAGGCAGGTAAAATGGAGTGTTGTATTGTGGCACTGCTTGTTGTTGGTGTTGAAGATTTTCAGCAGTTTTGTTTGCCTCAGTTTCTTCCATTGCGATTCTCAGCAGTGGTGTACGTTGGCTAGGTGATGCCATCTTTGGGAAAGTCATCCAGGAACAGCTGTTCTGTTCATTGCTGTGAGGGGGAGGTTGCAGGTTTGCATTACAAAGTTGGACATTTGCATGTGATTGGCATCCATTTTTGCAGCAGTTCTGTTGTTATTTTAGCCACTTTCATTCTCTGTAGCAGGCAGTGTATTCAGTGGAGGTCGGGAGGTTGTTGCAGTGTTCATTTGGAAGCCAATGAGGACATTGCTCCACTGCTGCCACTCAGCTAATGAAGGGGCCCAGTAATTTTTGAGACTTCCTTTCACACCAGTGCCCAGTAATGGACATTATCTGTTGGCTTTCAAGTCCTGCATCTGACAGGAAGTGTACCACCATCAATAGGTTTGGTTGGTAGCAGTGCTTCAGGGACTCTTCCAGCATGAAGATAGAATGCTTCTGCTTCTCATGGGCATTTGCTTAAGTATTTTTTAATGATGCCACGGGGCAGAGGGGTCTGTTGGGCAGGTGAATGTAAAGCCTCTGTGCCTGTACCAGTTTGGATGGTAGGCGTCATTATGATTTTACAGCCATTCTCATCTTTTGTAATAGTGAAAGAGTCTTTTTTTAGCTGTCTGAGACCCTTCCACCATCTTCTGGCTAAACGAAGTTGTATATCTCGCCCCACTTTCATATGAGTCCTGTGACTGTGTGTGGGGAGAGAGTGAGGAAGTTGCAGAGCAGCTGTAAATCTGGAGCTGTGATTCTGGGGCGTTGTGTGCCCTTGTCTTTTCCAGCTTTTCTGTACATTTTTATTATGCTCTTAAAAATGTTACTGGCATTTTTGAAAGCAGGTTCCATAACAATACTGAAGTTTTGGCCAACACTCACACTGTTTAAATGTCTGTTTGTGCCGGCTCTCAGGGAAATATAACGTGAGACAGTGTATGCTCTCCGGCGGTGTTCCTCACACTGGTATAGCATTCTCTCAGGATTTGTGAGACTTAATTTTCTGTTATGGTTTTTAAATTTCTTTGTTACTCTCAGTAAGAAAGTCCAAGAACATTTTGGTTGCCCGCAGTGTACTTTTTTCAGTGTTTGTTTCATGGACATTGACCTCTACTGTATTTCATTGACTTGATCAGATGTTAAGATGAGGTGTCTACTCACAGTTTTTGAGTCATTTTCTTTTTTGGCTTTTTTCTTAGCTGGTTCAGAAGCTGTGCATTCCTCAGGAAACATGTTGTTCAGCTCAAAAATGAAGTCTTCTGTGAGGAATAGCTGGAAATTCATCTCGGGTAAGGATGACATAATAGGATACTTCTTTGGTGGTTTGGCTACTTGGGCTTTAAGATGGCAGCCTTACAGTTTTCAGTTTTAAACTGCTGTGGAATGGTATATTGATGATGTCATGAGGTTCTGAGTATGATGTAATGCTGTAAGTAGAGCCAGCCATGCAGTGAGCAATACTGCGGCATGGTCAAGTGATGTGTTTTAACCAATCATATTCCTGTGTTTTTTAAAGCCATTATATAATAAAGGGTATCATGCTCACATTTGCAATCCTTTGTTGAGGGGATACAATCCTTGTTTAGCTGCAGCCATGTGTGGGAACCGTAAATTGACATGGGAACCCTAAAATAGGCATGCAGGTTCACAGGCTTCATGGCATTCAGGGTTACTTTGACAGGAAACATATACGGTCCAGTGTGCATCAAACTGCTGAGGGGGAAAAAGGCCAGCCATGCAACGCAGCGTGATCCGGGAGCTATGTGGTGTTGGTGAGCTTCACAGACAAAAGCTTCTCTGTAGTGGTAACAGCCTTTCTGCAGTGGTTTTCTTCTGGTTTGGGGTTTTCTTAGATTTAGCTACCTAGTATAAATTACATTCATTTTTTTTTTGGTTTCCTGGGCTTTTATTTTGAACACAAGGTGACTAGTTCTAAATCAACTACAAGCACTGGGTACATTTCAGATTTAAAATCTGTGTAGTGGTTTTGAATTTTTACTGTTTTTAAAAAGAGATTACTGTAAGTGTCAGATGCTCTAAAATGGTATCATATTGAATAAACTTAGTAAAATGAAAATATTTACCAGGGGCATAAAAATGTATTCTTTGCAGTCAACTTTCCTGTTGGGGTATCTGTGAACAGGGTAATAAATTATTAGGCCTTACCCTCATTTATTATGTCAGCTATATAAACAGTAGGTTGACTTTGTGACAACTGAAGTGCCTTTTATAAGAATCACATTGTGACTTTACAATACTTGTAATATTTTCTGTGTTTTTCATAAGGTAGCATGAATATTATCTAGTCAGGGTATTTCACCCATAATCTGTTACCTTAGCGATTTTAGCTGTATATCTGAGTACAGCCACCTTTGCAAAAGCAGATCAGCTAACACGAATGGAGGTGGACCCTTGAGCTGGCAGTAAGTAGGTTTTATGTTTCGGGGTAAGGTTTTAAGTCAGAAGATGTTTCTTTGGTTTGATTGGGGTCATAACAGAAAGGACTTCAGGTTATCTGGTTCTTGGGAATTACAGACATGGGTGTGATGGCAGTCTGTAAACCAAAGTTATGAGAAATAATACTACAAGCCTTAATTTGGAGACAGCTGTTGGCATTTAGCTCTTTAAGTGCACAGCATTAGTTTTGAGATAGGGTAATAAAAAAAGTCTTATTTTACTACTGTGCAAGGGCTACATCGAAGTAATGATGAGCACTAATAAACACATTTAATGATGGTTTCTTATGGAGTATTCATGTGCTGAAGGTGCACACAGGTAGCCAGTAGATGATTCAGCCTTCATCAGTTTTTACAATGACAGTGGAATAGTCTTGCTGGGGACATGAGTCAGTTTGCATGTTCCCCTTTTTATAACAAAAAAAAAGAAAGGAGGGGAAGGAAGAGTATCGATCAAAGAGAGGGCATATTTAAGCAATATACCATGACAGGGTGTGGGTCATGCTGGTCTTTACCACGCCTGGTGTAGTTCGGTCAAGAGGCCAAGTGAGTAAGCCACACCAGAAGTGATATATCCCAGCATCAACCACACCTGAGAGTGGTATATTGTGATTATACAATATCCCCCTTCTGTTTTTGTGACAAAAAACAAAGAGAAATAGAGTTTTTTTTCACACTTGTTTTTTTTATTGAATTTATTGTTGCATCAGAAAAAATAGTTCTCTGTAACCCCCCACCTCCTCCAGCAACCGAGTCAGTTATAACTTTACTGCTGTACACAGCCTGTGAAGCATCAGTTTTTATTGCATTTAGACTGACAGCCTTTAGTCTGAGAGTCGCTAACCCCCCCAACACACAGAAATACACATACACACAGGTCGCCATCCCATGATTTAGAGACACAGAAAGTTGTTGGTATGTTTGTTTCTTTTTTTTTTGTATTTTTAAACACTTCAGCATGCTGGAGTAGCTGTGACAGTGTGAATGGGGCTATGCTAGCTGGCTGCCGTCCTTCACCGTGTGCTTCCAGATTGACTGGAAACTTCCATGTAGATCGGGACAAGGAAACACATTTCTTTTATTTCTTCTTTTTTTTAGTAATGTTATGAGACAACTGTTGTTTTTCATGGAGGCGATAGGGAGCGTGAGTGATGAATTCTCATATTTTTCTAGTAGCAGGCAGCCTAGCCATTCTTGAGATAATGTATTTCAGAAGTGAGCGGGGAACAACCAGTTACAGTCGGGAGAAAAAGTTTGTTTTTTTTGTTTTGGCATGGCTTTTTGCTAGTGTTTCAGTATTTTTGTTTATTTTTAATAGTTCATCGAGGAAAGTGTCATACTGTAATTAATTGTGTGTGCTGTGCCTGTCAGTTGTGGGAGACGTCCGTTTAGCGGGGATTCAACATGGTATTTTTCCTCTGTCAACTTCAGGGGTCGGATGGAATTTAGATAAGTGGCTGGCTGGCACTTTTTCCCATGGGTTATGCCAGGATTTACCATTGGTAAAAGGTGCTAGTGAGCCAATGAGATTAAAGAATTCTCGGACCCCATTGTATAATAAAGACAGCATCACTAGTAGGAATCTTCTGATAGTATACCCTGTGGTGCAGTGCCAGCAGTGGATAATGCTGCAGTTGGGTTTTTGGTGTTGTGTTTTTAGCTTGTATTTTCACAGCTTTTGGTGGCCATAATGCCAAGCAAAGGGAAGATGGATGCAGCAGATTTGGAGTGGCAGCCTGTGACTTTCATAGGGGCAAATGGAAAAGCATAAAGGATGACCTTGTTCCAGAACACAGATGACCCTGGCCCAGCAGGAGCCTCAGATTGTCCAGATCCACAGTCACAGCCTGAGATTTCAGCAGCATCAGCTCCAGATAATACATCACAAGTTCAGAAACCCCAGTGAGCACCTCTGGCACCGGAGAACCTTCAACCAGGTAGGCCAGTTCATGGAGTTGTTGAGACAAACTTTTCAGGTTTCCACTCCTGGGGAGGAGGCAGTGTCAAAGCACCAACAGAGACCCCAAAGAGGGGCTCCAGTCCCAGCAGGTGCAGGGAGTAACCTGCCTCCCAAGTCAGAAGTCCAGCCTCACCAATTGCACCGGTTCTGTTACCTCCATCCCCTACACCCTATATCTTGGTCTTACCAGTTATAATGGGTCCAGTGTTCCCAATATTGACTGCTGTGCTTCCACAACCCCCACCCCAGATCCTGGCCAATCTATTACACTGGGCCCAGTGTTGCCACTGCCAGCTGATCCTCCGTAACCAGGTGGGCCATTACCACAGCTCTCAGCCCTTCACAAGCCAGTGGATCCTCCAGCAGGGTCTTCAATGCTTGAGCAGAAGTTTGACAAGGTCCTAACCTCTACAGCAGCCCAACAGCAAAAACAAGTGGACCACCCACAGATGGGTACTGTGCTGGGGTGAACCAGGCCATAGGTGCCACACCTGTGTCCCCAGCATCCCAGCAGGGAGGACCACAACCAGCATATTTTTGTTTAGTAAGCCTGGGAGTTCTAATGGCATCACACATCTTGGAGAAGGTATGCCAGCAGATAGCAAGTGGGAAGTATAGAGATGTTTTCACACTACTCCATAGGCCCAGGAACCTAGAGGAAGAAAAATAAAAGAAAGATAAAGATAAGGGGGAGAGAAAAAGTGTAGGGTTATGAGTAGGTGCACCTGGGAGAATTGGTCATCAAGCTTTGTGTCTTTGCAGGTTTGTAGACACAGGTGAATCTGGTGAAGACATCTAGCCTGTGGACATACTACAGCCAGATTGCTGCTATGTATGCTAGTAAAGCTGGGTGGGGATGGCTAGAATATGATGGTAAATTCTGTAGGAGAAAGCAGAATGAGTCAGGTAGGTTATGGGACATGCTAGGCCTCCCATAACTGTAGGCTAGTGACCTTGTTTGAGGAGTACAACATTCTGTTAATGAAAGAGTGGTGGATGCTTGGAACAGTCTGCCACTAGTAGTGGTGGAGGTGAAAACAATAGGGGCTTCAAACATGCATGGGATAGACACAGGAGAATTGTAGTAAATAGGCAAGGAGGAGGGAGGTTTCCCGAGACCATTTAGGGTCTGCGGAGATAGACTAGGCAAGGACCATCTGGGCAGACTGGGTGAGCTAAGCAGTCCTTTTCTGCCAACAAATTTTATGTTTCTATGTTTCCCAGTTAGACAACCACAATCACTGAAGAAAGGGGGCAGGGCAGTAGTGGGAGGGGGTTGGGGAGGTTATTGCTACAAGTATAATCAGGGGGCAGGTAAGTCCGATTCATGTAAATACAAACTTGAGTGCTAGGCATGTGGCCAATTGCACCCTTTTAATCAGTGCAAAAGGGAGGGGGCATTCTTGTTGGCCCTTTTGGAAACAGTAAAATAAGACTCTCGATGCTAATAAAGGTGAATTGCACTGAGAGATGGCTAACCAATTACCCAAACAGGGCAGCTGATCGCACCCTGGCAGATGACTTCAGGAAAGGTTTTCAGATTGTCTATGAGGGTCCCCATGAAATCTATGAGATGGAGAAGCTAAAGTGAGCCAGGGATCTACAGAATCTCACTCAGGCCAAGTTAAACAAAATGGTGGAGGACGGTTTAGCAGGCCCTTTGCAACACCTCACTGGCCTAATCTCAGAGTGTCCCCTATTACGATAGTTCCCAAGAAGGTACCAGGAGAATTCTGGATGATAAATCACATATCATACTTAGAGGGAAACTCCGTTAATCATCATATTTATCCGGCACACACAGCAGTGTCTTACGCACTGACTGGCAGGATAATCGAGGTGGCTCAGGGAGCAGAGCAGGTGGCTCTCTTAGGTAAGGCAGACATACAGTCCTCTTTTTTGACTTTTGCCAGTGCATCCAGATGACTGAAATTTGCTGAGCATGAAATTTGAGGGTCAATATTACTGTATATAGGCAACTGCATGCCAATAGGGTGTGCGGTGGCACAAGCCGATTTCAAACAGTTCAGCATGTTCCTGCATTCATCCACCATGTACGGGGGGAGGGTCTGAGGTAGTGCATTGCCTGGATGACTTTCTGTTTAATTGACTACCCCAGACTGTGGCCAGATAATGGATGCATTCCTGGCATAATGTGCAAATCTGGTTGTTCCTCTGGCCCATGAGATGACAGAAGGCCCATGTGCCAGGCTCTCTTTCTTGGGAATAGAGATTAAAATGGTGGGCACTGAATTTCAGTTACCTGAGGAAAAGCTGGTAGCACTCTGCAACCTCCTCTCTAGGGTGGCTAAGGCCAAAAGATCACTTTGCATGAATTGGAGCAAGTGCTCAGCCACCTCATCTTTGCTTGCAAAGTCATACCCATGAGTAGGACATTTTTTTTCCCATTGCGAAGTTCAGCTCCAGCTGCACTAAGCCTCATCACAGGATACGTGTGTCAGAATCAATGAGGGAAAATCTCAGCGTGTGGCTGGCTTTCCTAAATTTTTTCAATGGGTTGTCAATATGGACAGAACTGGCCACCAGCAAGAAACTACAGCTCTTTTATGCATCTGGGGCTTGAGAAGCAGAGGCTTGCTCATGCAGATCACTCTCCTAGTGTTTTTTCTCATTGTGTTCACCATGGTTATGTGGGAGGTACAGATTAGGAACAAAAAAGTGATTTTCACAACATACAACACCGGGTTAGTCTGCACCATCAATGGTCAGCTGGCATGCAAGGGCCCTCTGGGTAACCTTATGTAGGTGCTTGTTCTAAAATGTTTGGGTCTTAACATAGTGCTTAAAGCTCTGCATGTGCCAGATGTGGATAACTATATTAATGACACTCTTTCTTGTTTACAGTGGTAGAGATTCTGGGAGTTGGCTCCAGAGATGTACCACGGAGGAAGTCCCAGCCTACACAGAAACATAGAATGTATCAGCAGACATGGATCGGTAGGTCCATCTAGTTTGCCCTATTTTCCCTGCCTATTATTATACCCTGGACCCTGTTTGGTCACAGATTTCCCTTCCTCCTCTCTTACCTCTACTTATTATACCCATGTGCCTATGCTAAGTATATTTGAAGCTTCCCACTGTATTTGCCCATGCATTTCTTCTGGCAGGCTATTCCAAGTGTCTACTACTCTTCCTGTGAAGAATTTCCTAAAATCCTCTTAAACTCCCTCCCTCCCTCCTCCTCCCTCTAGCTTAATAGCATGTCCCTGTGTTCTGTTACCCATCCTCTTGTAAAAGAGACCTCTCCTGAACCTTGTTCCCCTCTGTGAGGTATTTATACTGTATGTTTAGAGAATGCACGACCGTGGAGGCCTTTAAGCGTGATTTCAAGACTTTTTTATGGAACAGGGCTTTTGGGGATTGATGCTGTTATCAACTGTTGTTTTTATATGTATATTCTGATTTTATGATTCATTTGTACAGTGCCTTGGTACTCGAAAGGGGCTAAATAAATAAAGTTTATTATTATTATTATTGATCTCAATCATATCCCGGTTCACTCTCCTCCCCTCCAGGAAGTACATGTTGAACTCCCACAGCCTCTACTCATATGGTTTCATGTGTAACCACTTCACCATTTTGGTAACCCTCCTCTGGACTAGTTTCACCCTCTTGATGTCCTTGCAGAGGCGCAGCCTCCAGAAGTGGACACAGTACTCCTGGTGACGTCTAACAAGTGAGCGATACAGAGGCAACACTACTTCCCTTCTCTTGCTACAAATCTCCCTCCCTATGCACCCCAGCATCTGGCTAGCCTTGCCTACTGCCTTGTTGTATTGCTCTGCCACCTTGAGATAATCAGATATGATTACCCAATTGGCCCTCTCTTGCTTGATAACTGTATGTACCTCTCCCCACCACATACAAAGCCCATGGGTTTCTCCTCTCAAGGTGTATGACTTTGCACTTTTTGGTACTGAAACCCAGCTCCCACTCCCTAGACCATTACTCTAGTTTCAAATGGAAATAAATCAATGGTCCCCAATCTGCCTCCTTTAAATTCATGCTAATTTTTATTTTCTTGCCATCAAACTTCATACAAAAAACAGTGTTTTGAGACTTGTAGTGTCTTTTCTTCAGGGAATATGACTAGGAATGAATGAATATAAATGTACTCAATATCTGGTAAATCATACATGAATGCTTAATTTGTGACACTGTCTCTTAAAAAACCAGAGTGGACTATACTGCAGTTTTTTTTTTCTGTTAGCACTGGTTTCTGTTATGTCCCCTCATTAATTCAGAGTCTCTCGTTACTGTTGATATCACTATTATAGGCAGATTAAATGTACTAATGCCATAAAAAAATATTTTCCATAATACAAAATGTATTACTTCATTTGGGACAACTGTTGGTTTGAAAAAGTTTGTTAGACTGTTATATTGTGCTACGGCTATCTCTTAACTGTCGCCTTTTTTAGTTTTATTAGTGTTATTCTTCTCAAACTAGATAAAGAATTAATGCCAAAATCAGTTTTTCAAGGTCTGTATCCATTCACTTATTACAAAAATCATTTAAAAATGTTACCGAATATTATCATATTTGTTGTCTCTTTTAAATCATTTCTTTAGTTTACTTAGGATGTTCTCAATATCTAATCTTAAAATAGAAAAAACAGACTTAAAATTAAACTTCTTTTTAATATTGTATGTGTTTTCAATCATGCTCGCCTGAAAGCCTGCAGCTTTGTTCATACCAGGTGCCTCTCCCTAACAGGAATAGACACTGTAATAAGGTCTTAATGAGGAAAAGTGGACTTTTTTGATTACATTCATCAAGTTTCCCCAGATTCCTTTGCATTCTCAGCACCCCCTCCTGGTTTTCCACGCTGCTGTAGATTTTTGTGTCATTTGCAAAGAAACACACCTTCCCTTCCAGTTCCTCAGCAAAATCACTTATGATGATAGTGAAGAGGACCGAACTCGGTATCACACCCTGTGGTACTCCAATGGTCATTCTTGTCATCCGAGTGACTACCGTTTACCACCACTCTCTGCCTCCTATCGGTCAACCAGTTAAATAGCCAGTTCACCACCTTCTACCTCATCCCAAGGCTGCTAAGTTTCTTTATTACAAAACCAAGAAAACCGGCACCAAATGTTTATGAAATATATCAGTGCACTCAACTGGTTTCACTAAAGCTTTCTCAAGAGTCCACAGGAATTCTTGAGAAAGCTTTGGAAAAACCATTAGAGTTACCGGTGTAATCTTGGGTGGTCAGCTGTTTTTCCCCAGTGCCTGATAAGTGCTATGTAGTAGCTCTGAATATATATTTCATACTGCCTGTCTATGGTTATTTTTCTTTCAGTTGCATGAATTATTATAACACCTTATTGAACATTTGCACATGAAATAAAGTAGACTGGTATATTTTCCCAAAGTTTGGTGTTGATTTTCTTGCTTTTGTTTTTATGTCACATTGAACCAGGCACAATCTGTATCTTTGGTGTGGCCGTTCTGTTGCTAAGTTTCTTTGAGGGTTGGGCGGGGGTTGAGCATTCCATAGGATGCTCTCCTCCTCCTCCATGGGGGGAGGGGCCTGTCACACCGTACAATTGTGTCCCATTGTTTTAATGATTTTATTGCATAGTTTAATATAGTTGTATTGTGTTACAGTATTTATAATTTGTGATGGTGTTTTATTATAAAGACGTGGAATGTAACATAGGGGATGCATGGACTGTTATGCCTCTTGTTTTTTTGTCAACAAATGGAGAGGAGAAACAGATTGGGCAAGATAATTTGGGCACTTTTCCATATAGGGACAATATTAGAAACCTGGTTCATATACAAAGTCATATTTTATATTACAAAAGCATTATAAGGGGTTTGTAAATGTACTAAATTGGAAGATTGTAAGATAAAAAAGTTAGATGTGAATTTAGAGGCCCAGACCAGGCATCCTCTTGTTTAAGGGAGGGGAGGGGGGTGAGGAAGTGTATTTTAAGTTTTAAGGGGTTTCAAAAAGTGTTGTTAAAACTAATCACTAGAACTAACACTATGTAAATATATCAATGTATGGGGATATCAACCCAAATCCTGAACTTGTAGACATTGTAAAAGATGCTTCAAGGAAAAATGGTGTTTCCTTTTTTCATGCAAATGTTAGAAGTCTTGTGCCTAAGATGGATCTGGTTTGCAATTTTGTTATGGAAAATCTTCATAGCTTTATGGTAATAACTGAAAAACGGTTAAATAAAAGGGTTGGTAATGAATGTCTACAAATAGAGGGATATAGTATACATAGACAGGATAGAAACAAACGAGGTAGGGGTATTATTATCTACTATCAAAACAAGTTGATTGTTAGGAGAGTGAGTATGGATATCCCTAGTGATGTCTGTTAGGGTTTGGGGTTGGAAGTAAATATGTATGGAGGGAAACCAATGTTACTGTTAAGATGCTATAGGCCACCAAAATTGTCGGTATTGAAACTGGAATAGTTATCTAATATTTTATTACCTTACAGTGGATCCCATGAGATTTTTCTCATAGGTGTTTTTAACTCTGACTGGGCAAACATGGCTAAATCATCACATCTGCATAATATTGCATTGAAACTAGGATTAGAAAAATTAATATTGGAATCAACACACTTAAATCCTAACTCACCCTCTTCGCAATCAATGTTGGATCTCATTTTCACTAGTTCATCACTTCATTTTGTTCAGGCAGGTACAATGGCTGATATAGCAAGTGACCATCATGTTATATTTTGTATGTGAGGTAGGATGATGGTACAGGGTCCCCCAAAAGTAGTACAGTTTAGAACTATGAAGAAATTTGATTATTTTAAGTTGATGGGAAGATCTGGATAGCGTAAATTGGGATATGTTATACTTAATACCAGATATGAACCATGCTTAGGACTATTTCGGGGGTGAAATGAGTAGTGTATATGATAAGCACTTCCCTTTGATAACTAAAAAGGTTAAAACTAGTTCTTCATTCTGGTTTAATTCATGGTTACAGAAATTTAGAAGGGAAAAGAATAAATGTTGGGATATTGCTACACAATGAGGTCTGCCTGCTGATTAGATAAATTACAGAAAAGCTAGGAATGAGTTTGTTAAAGAGGTGCATTTTGCTAAAGAAAATTACTTCAAGAACAAGACTGGCGAATTTGCAGAGGACCCAAAAAAGTCTGGGCTACTATAAATTTGTTAAATGGATAAAGTAAGGGTAGGGATACTATTAGAATATCAAAGTAGGGATAAATGTTATTCCGGATGAAAAACTTCCTGATCGATTTAATGATTTCTTTAACAATGCAGGACAATTTAGTGGGGATCAGGAGAATGATGAGGGAATAGAGGTTGGTGAATTTGTATTAGAAAATGGTAATACATTATTTTTCCATACAATTACAGTTGGACGGTTTAGGGAACAGTTTTTGAAATGAAAGGAGGGTGGACTGGCTCTAACATTTTTAAAGTATGCAGTGTTACAAATTGAGAAACATCTAACATACATGATCAATTGGTCATTTTGAACAGGAGACATACTTCAGGTATGGAAGAAGGTCTGGGTTGTCTGCATTTTCAAGGGGGACAGCCCTGGCCAAATGACAAACTATAGGCCAATATCCCTTCTTTCTGTAGTAACAAAAGTCTTGGAAAGGTTAGTCGCAACACAGCTACAGACTTATATAGAAAGTGAGAATCTGGATGATAAATAGCAATCGGGGTACCGTACGAACCATAATATAGTCACTGCTGTGTCGAAGGTCTTGGATGTTGTCAACAGATCTATGGAAACTGGAAAGATAACCAGGGCCATCTTTGTTGACCTCTCCAAGGCCTTCGACATGGTGGATCACAAAATTTTGTTGAAGAGACTAGGGGATCTGGGATTGGGGTTGAAGGCTTTGTTATGTTTTCAAAATTATTTGAGTGGGCGACAACAAAGTACAGCTGTAAATGGACAATACTCTAGGGTTATAAATACTAAGAGGGGAGTTCCACAGGGATCTGTTTTAGGTCCCTTATTGTTTATTATTTACCTGAGGGAATTGGGGAGCAGCATCGGAGGTGTTGACTATCAGTGTTATGCCAATAGCACTGTGGTGTACACCTCTGATGCTGCGGTTAAGGGGGTCAAGCTGAAGTTGCAGCAAGTGTTTGATAAATTACAAGATTATGTTTGGCCAGTCCCACTTGAAACTGAACTCTTGTAAAACAAAAGTGATGTTGATTGTGTCTATTAAAAATACAATATAGAGCCGGCTCATTGGCACAGTGACTGGATTTCCGCTTGCGACGCCGGTGACCCGAGTTCAGGAATGGACTCAGGTCATTGGAGAGCCAGCCGGGGAAGGTTGGAGCTGGCTCAGACAGCCTCGCCTCTCTCTAGGGGAGGGTGGGATGCAGCCGGGCACCTGCTGGCCCCTGGTGGAGGCCGGGAGCATAGCAGGGTGTCAGGGCTCTAATTTCTGGGGGAGTGACGGACGTCGGCATTCGCCTTGACATCAGGTGGTACGACACTCTTCAAGGGGAGAAAACCGAGGAAAAATGGCTTCCTGACTAAGCCAGATGACGGCTCTCTGGCCCCCTCGCTACTGCCAAGACTTCACAACCTCCCACCTCAGCAACACCTGGAGCCAATGCCGCAGTGTGCTGGATGACCCCCCACCAGTGCCTTCCCTCTCGGAGGAGGGGGACCTACCCGGCGAAGGGTAACGCTAGGCTACCTCCAGGGGGTTGCAATCTGAGGTAGGTTAGGGGGTAGAGATGGCGGACAGACAAGAAAAGGACCTTGGGGGCCCAAAGGAGGTGCTAGCCAGAAAGAGCAGAGGAGCAAAAAAAAAAAAACAAAAACAAAAAAAAAACAATATGATTCTCTGGATAGTCCACTGGAAAACTATACATTGGAAGGTGAAAAACGGAAGCAAGCAGAAGCATATAAGTACTTGGGGTACTGGCTGGATAAAGTAGGGTCAGGAAATATACATGTAACTAAGCTGATAATTAGGGAAGTGTTTAGGAGCTTTATACTGAAATAAGGGGTGTTTGGACACTAAGACTAAGTTAAAGATAGTACAGTCACAAATTCTTCCAATTTTAGATTATGCAGATACTGTGTATGAGTACAGTACACAGGAAAAACTTACTAAATTGGATGTACTGTATAAGAAGATGGCAAGATTTGTGCTTCAGGCACCCTATGATACACATGGATGAAAATTATTTAACCAGCTAGGGTGGATCCCATAACAAGCAAGGCATTGGCTACACCAAATATTATTTGCATCCAAGTGTATTCGGGGAGCAGTTCCTGATTATTTGCCAGAGCATTTAGAGTATAAGGAATGGAAAGGATGTCTAAGAAATTATGACTTAGTGGAACTGACAACCCCTACTGTAGGTCTAAAATACTTAGAGTCAATATTTTTTTTTAGCTATATAATTCCTTGTGAATGGAACTCCTTGCCAGATAGATTTCGAATGAAGGGCAATATGAAACCATTACAGGCTACCATAAAGACATGGTTTATGTCTACTGTAACATCCTGTGAAAGATGTAAACATTCTATAGAAGGGGTTACATAGGATTAAATTGTGCAATATGTGTGATTAGTGTGTTATGTAAATCTGTATTGTGAATTTTGGTATGCTTTAATATTGTAGTTTGTATTTTTGATATTTTGTATTTAATATGGAACTTTCTTTTCTTTTGATTGTTCAATGAAACATCATTGTAAATGAGATTACTCAATGAAATTATCCCAAATAAACAAACTTGAAACTTGAACACTGGCCTGTTACTGCTGCCTCTGGTGCATGGGCAGTGGCATGAGACTCATGATGTGGGGAGAGGAGTATGAATTTTCCTTATTATTTTATACAGTAAGATTGTAAGCTGGAAATACAGTTAATGAAGGCCACCGCTTGAGTAACAAAGGCCTTGTTAGTCAAGCAGTGGTCTTCATTAATCTCCAGCTTGCCATCATAATATATAAAATAGTAAAGAAAGTTCAGTCCCATTCATTTCAATTGGTGCACTCCCCTCCACTCTCCCTTGCTGCACATCATAACGTGCCTGAGTGCAGGGGTATGGAAATGAACAGGGAAGTTGAAGGGATTGGCTGGTCACCTTGTTGAGGCCAAACTATGATCCCTTACCACTAAGTAATGGCTCATAATAAAACTTTAAAATTTGTACAACATGACTATTGCGGACCTATGGTACCATATCTGGAAAATGGTACCTTAGGTACACAAAATCACTTTAAGACAATGGAGTATGTGTGAGTAGATATTTTTCAAATGCACTGGCCCCAACTGATTCCTTTTTTGCAGGGATGGAATTACTATCTTTAGTGGTACCATTCTGGACTTTTAATTTGCCTGTGCCTATTAAGAAATGTTTATGCCTAGAATGGGTCACCCTTCCCCAATTTTCTTTAAAGTGAGGCCTGGGAAAGAAGCTTCCCCCAACTGGGAAACTTTTCCACTGCATCTGACTTCAGTAACATTTCCATTTCCAGCAGAACTTAGTGCTTTGACTTTTGAGCTTGAAGAAAAAATTACTCTCCTTAGTAATATTGTTTCTCCCAGTGTATTCTTCTATATCCATAACTGTATGTAGTCTGCCTCCTAAGTAGAGCTGCCTGGAGAAATGGAACTATATGCAAATAATAGAACCTATCATTGCTCGAGACACATATTCAAACTGCTGCCCTTATCTATTGCAACATTCCATCAATGTCTCAGATTTTGATAAAGCCTACAAGACAGAAAAATCACCTATCTACCGAATACTACCTATAAAATATATAGATACCTACTCATATATATCAAATATAAGCCATAATGGCTATTTAACTACAAAACTAAAATAAATAAGGCATTTTATCCAGGAAACACAGGGTAACCAAAGGACAAGGACTAAATCCTGCCACAGTTAAAAATAATGTACCCAAGTAGTGTGTACATACTGAATAAGAACCAAGAAAAAATCAGTAGGCATGCATAGGCTCTGGTTCTGGTAGGGGAGGCAGGATGGGAGAGTTATGAATATAGAAGAATACACTGGAAGAAACAATATTACTAAGGTGAGTAAATTTTTTTCTTCTAGTCCCATGTATTCTTCTATATTCATAACTGTATGTAGACTTCAAAGCAGTACCTTTGGAGGTGGGCAGAGAACCTATTTAGGAAAAAGGCTCTGCAGGACTGCTGTTTCAAATCTAGCATCACTTCTGGACTGTATGTCCAGGCTGTAATGCTTAGTGAAAGTATGTACTGTCCTCCATGTAGCAGCTTTGCATATATCCAGTAGGGGGACATCCCTTGAAGCTGCTATTGAAGCAGCTGTTCCCCTAGTTGAATAGGCCCTAAGTCCTAATGGGGTCTGTTTTCCTGCTTTTGCATAGCAGAACTGCATACAATGGACTATCCAGTGGGAGATTGACCTCTTGGTAGCTGGTGTACCTTTTTTTACATCCCCATAGGTGAGGAATAATTGTTGCATATCCCCCCTGTGATCTTTAGTGTGAGATACTGTATATACTAGCTCAGAGCTCTCTTCACATCAAGACTGTGAAGTCTACATTCTCCTGAGCTAGAATGCTCAGTAAAAAACACTGGTAGTGTTATGGATTGATTTAAATGAAAATCTGATACCACCTTGGGAAGGAATTTCTGCTTGTCCAGAGTACAAACTTATCATTGTGAAAGGACAGATAATCCTTTTCTATACACAGGGTCTGAAGCTCGCTTATCATTCTAACAGAAGTGATAGCCACCAAAAATACAGTTTTCCATGTCACATACTGGAGGTGAGCTGAAGACATGGGTTCAAAAGGTGGCCTCATAAGTTGAGCAACACAAATGTTCAAGTCCCACCCCGGAACAGATTCCCTGATGGGTGGGTATATGTGACACAGACCTTTGAAAAACATCTTGAAAATAGGATCAGCTGTATATAGGTGGGCCTACCCATGGAAATGTCAGCAGAGAAAGAGGTCAAATGAACTTTTAGGGAAGTATGCTTCAGGCCCTGATCATGCAAGAAAGTGAGATACTCAAGGAGAGTTAGGATCCCTGCTGGAACAGGTGTAATGCTATGTAAGTTACACCAGGAGACAAACTTTTTCCATTTGGCTAAACAGGTTTGCTAAGTAGAGGGTTTTATATATCCTTTCGGTATATGCAATACTACTTGAGAGAGATTTAGGTTTGCAAATTCTATGTCTTCAAGAACCAAGCTTTGAGACTGAGGGAGCTGAGGCTGGGATACCCTATTTTTCCCTGGTGGGAGGTCAACAGGTTGTGTCTCTGAGGAAGATGCATCGGTTTGGATACCAACATGGATAACAGTAGAGGGTATCAATGCTGTCTGGCCCAGTTTGGGGAGATCAGGATCATAGAAGCAGGCTGAGACCTGAGTTTGATCAGGACTCTAAGGATGAGAGGGAAGGGAGGAAAAGCATAAAGTCTTCTCCCCGGCCAATCTAGTGCCATGGCATCCACTGGAATTGTGCCCCTGGCTGGAGGCCTGCAACAAAACAGAGGCAGATTGTGGTTCTCTTGAGAGGCGAAGAGATCCACTTCTGGGGTACGCCACCTTCTAAACACTGAGTTCAGTACCTGTCTGTCCAGGGACCATTCGTGGTGACCCTGAATCATTCTGCTGAGGGCATCTGCCAGAATATTGTCCTTTCCTGGAACATGAATGGCTTACAGGGAGCCCTTTAAGGAATAGGCCAGACCCCACAATTTCATGGCCTGTGCATATAGAGGATCTGATCGTGTGCCACCCTGCTTGTTTATGTAATACACTGTTGTGGTATTGTCTGTTCTGACCTGTACCACCTTGCCTCGCATCAGATGAGAAAATGCCCTTAGAGCTAGTAGCATTGCTCACAGCTCTAAGAGATTTATGTGAAAAGAGATTCTGCATTGGACCAAGTCCCATGGATGGTGTGCTCTCCCATGTGAACACCCCATCCCAATAGAGAGGCATCTGTTGTTAAGATGAGGGAGGGGGTCTTCCCTCTGGAAAGGGACCCCGTGCCTTAAGTTGTTTGAATTTTTCCACCACTATAAGGCTTGAATAACAGCCTCTGTTACTGGAACCATTTTTCACATTTTATCTGTTCTCTGTGACCAGTGAAATCTGAGGTAAGATTGTAAATCTCTCATCCTGTACCTTGCCCCTAAGACTGTACCTGTTGCTGCAGCTATGTGACCCAGAATCTGCAGAAAGTGTCTTGCTGGGCACGGCTGGTGTAGTTTGAATGAAACAGCCAGATCAAAAATACTTTTTTACCCTGTCCTGAGGAAGGAAGGCCCTTCCCTGGATTGTATCCAGTTCTGCCCCTATGAATTGTAACACCTGAACAGGGGTAAGAACAGATTTCTCCTGATTTATCAGGAATCCTACAGTAGAGACTGCAGTAGATGCATTGCTGACTGTAGGTGCTCTGAGACCTGCTGAGGAGACTTGACCACAACCAACTAGTCGTCCAGATAAGGGAAAACTAAAATACCCAACCTTCTTAGGTGTGCCGCTACTACAGCTACTCACTTTGTAAACACCCTGGGTGCTGAGGTTAGTCCCGAAGGGAAGGGATGTGAGCTGGAAATGACCTGAGATGAGTCTGAACCTGAGGTATTTTCTGTGGGACTGCCTTACTGGGATGTGAAAATAGGCATCCTTTAAATCCAAAGCTGCCAACCAGTCTCCCTGATGGATAACCGGTAGTATGGAAGCCAGGGTAACCATCTTGAATTTTGGTTTCACCAGATATTTGTTGAGAGATCTAAGATTCAGAATGGGTCGACGCTCCCCATTTTTTGTGAGAAAATAACAATAATAATAACCCCTTCCCTTGTGGTGCACTGGCACAGGTTCCACTGCCTTCATGTGCAGCAATTTCTGCACCTCCTTCTGCAACAGCTTTCCCTCCATGAGGGAGGCTGGTCTGAAAATTCTTGATTTTGGAGGAGGAAGGGATTTGAAACAAAGGGGCAATCCCTGACTTACCACCTCCAGAACCCACTTGTCTGTGGTGATGGAAACCCATGTCTGGAGGAAGTAAGTCAGTCTGCCCCCTACTGGTACTGGTACTGGGGAGGCTACCCTAACCAACCAGTCAGGGATTTTGTTTTGGGGGTGCCTGAGCTTGAGCAGAGTGGGAGCCCCTTCTGGAACCCCTCCTGTCCCTAGATCTGAAATACCCAGTCTTCTGTGGGTAGGACTGTTGCTGAAAAGAGGCTTGGCCCTGGTAAAAGGGCCTCCCATAAGACGACCTACCTCTGCCTCCCTTTCCATAAGGACTGTATGAGGGAGAAGGCCTGTCTCTGGAGGAGTTACTTTTGTAGGTGGCCTTGTATTCATACACCTTTTTCATGTAATCCTCGGTGTATTTGCCAAACAGGGAATTATTTTCCACAGGAAAGTCCATGGCCTTAGTCTGGGTATCCTGGGTTAAATTAGTAGCTCTAAGCCATGCTAGTCTTCATAGAGCTACAGTCAGAGCCATCCACCTAGCAGCATTGACATTAGCATCAGCTGCCATCTGGAACTGGTACTTAGCAGCTTTCAGACCAAATCTAGCTGTCTCTGCCAGGTTGTCAGAGAGGGGCGAGGGAGCCTTCTCTGACATAGTCAATACTGATTGCCACAGTGTCTTTGATACTATGCTGTATATGCCTGGTAATTAGCTTGCCTCATACCTAAGGAGGCAGCTAAATACTCCTTCTTAGACATACCGTCTATTTTTTGGGAATCCTTCCCAGGGGGGTGGGAGGAGAGAGGGACCCTCGCCTTTTCACAGGCTGCCTGTTGGACTATGCCTTGGTGGTCAGGGTGAGAATATAAAAACTTAGCCCCTTCCCTGTCCAACTGATATTTTTTATCAGACTTCCTATCCAGGGGAGGAATAGTGTTAGGAGTCTGTAGAATTTTTTGCAAGTCTTTCTTAAAAAGCTTGTTAATTGGCAGGATTATCTTTTTTGTGGGTGTTTAGCCCATTAACTCCATGTATTCGGCCTCTTTCTCATCATCAATGACTCTGTAGTGGCCAAGTCAAGAGCATCCACTATTTTTCTAATGAAAGAAAAATGTGATGAAAAATCCTCTGGCCTAGAGAGCCGAACTCCTGCTCAGGAGAAATTTCAGGTTCTATAGGCTCATCTGGCTCAGGCTCCATCTCCCCATAATTATAAAATTCAGGTCTCCTGAGACTCAGGAGGTATAGCTGGAGTTGGATCCCTTGGAGGAGTAGGCTGAACAGGCAAGAGACCTTGTAAGGCCTGCATAATTTTCATAGTCTGAGCTATCCCCTCTGCAGATGGCAAGCTGTGAGGCACAGTAGTAGCCCCCTGACGTGCAGGAGCCTGGGGTTCTAAGTGCTTAGTTTTCTTGGTCTTTTTGGAGGGAGCCAGAGAGTCAGCTGGACCACTTCCCCTTTTTAAACTGCCAGAAGCACCCTTATCAGGGGTGGTAACAGATGGCATAGTGGTTTACCCACGTTTAGAAGGCTGGTTAGAGCCTGATGGACCACTCTCCACCCTTTTCTTGAACCTTTCCAATCTTTTTTCAATAGTTTTTTTGAGGAAAGGACTTACAAATATCACAGTCTGCTGAGAAGTGATCAGTCCCTAAGCAGACCAAGCATAAATCATGTTTGTCAGCTTCTGCAAACACTTCCCCACACTTCAGGCAATTTTTATAACCTGGGGGACCAGTCTTTTTCTGTGTTTTTTCTTGTAACTCCATTTCCAGGAGAAAAACCCACAACCATTTACTAGTATTCAAACTAAAGGTTTTCTCTCTTTTTTTTGTTTTTGTTGGTTCTGAAACTGGTTAAGGTTCCAATAAAGAACTGATGAATTTTGAAATCGAACTGGGTCAGCGGATCATAGAAATCGGGATATCGGTTCAAAAGAACCGATTGCACGGTTCCCCAAAAATACAAATAAAGTTAGAAATAAGAATTAAATAATAAATAAACTAAGATAAAGGTGAAAATACGCCGAAACTAACTAAAATGTGCCGGTTCCTCAGCGGTTATACTGAACCGTGAGGAACCGAGAAACACAATAAATTTTAACCATAAATAAAATTAAACTACTTAAAAATATAACAGGAACTAAACTATAACAAACAACAAAGGTAGCAGTTCAAATAACAACAAAATATACTTATTTAAACTGGGAACTACTCGAACAGTCGAGAGGGAGCTCTCCAGGCATCTGACTTGTCAGGCGGAGTAAGAAGTCTGAGACGTTGGTGAAACATTGCAATAGATAAGGGCAGCAGTTTGAATATGTGCCTCAAGCAATGATAGGTTCTGTCATTTGCATATAGTTCCATTTATCCAGGCAGCTCTACTTAGGAGGCAGACTACATACAGTTATGAATATAGAAGAATACATGGGGCTAGAAAAACAATAGTTATGCATAAGTTTGGAAATAGACAAATTGTAGGGTTAGACCTTGTTCTACCACTCCCAGGACCCACTTCTCTGTGATAATTTCAACCTGAGGTAGTAAAACAGATGACATCCTTCTGGCAATGGGTATATGGTAACAGAGATTATCAGGAGTTGGGTTTCATCTGGGTTGGAGAGCTGCAGCGGATGCCGGTCTGGGGCTCCTACTCCTGATTTAGCCTGTCCCTGTGGCCTTCTGAATACGATATTCATAGTGCACATTGTATCTGCTGTATTAAGCTGTTCCTTCACCTTCCCTTTTGTAGGATCTATAGGGCAATGGGGACACAAAGCATGCTTTTCAAAGTTTACCACAACTAAGCTAAACTTGTGTTGTGTAACACATAAAATCAGTATTACAACACAACAAAACCATTGCACAAAATTATGCAAACTTAGCCACTAGTATTGTAAATGGATGTCTGCGTAACTAACCTCTTCAGCAGACAAATCTGCCATTAGAATGCTGGTGGAGCATGAGCACACTGCAGAGTTTGAACTTTAACATTTATAAGTTCTACCTCCAGGACAACACCCCAGGACTGAGATGCTACAATTGTGTATGACAACACTAAAACATTCTCATTGCTAAAAAAAACAGCCTGAGGTGCTCTAAAAAAGTAGATGGAAGCACATTAGTTTTTTTCTGTTAAAACTGAACTATTGAAATGGAGCTGTTAGGCTGTAAATCTAAACTGCAAACTCCAACATGATCATTGTAAGTTGAACGTTATTTGCGGTTTAGGCCACGTTCTCAAAACCATTTGGAAACCGCAGAAAGGTCAATTTTTTTTTCTAACGCAGTTTGCAACAGACAGCAAAAGTATAATAGTATATGGATACCCCTTGTTGTGCATGGACTTCCATCCTAGGTTCCTATGTCATAGAATGCTGTTGTACCCTTCTGTGGTAATAAAACAGATTGTTTTAATTAGAGTGGAAATTCATTTGTCCTGCTGTTTTAATTTCATTGCCTCCATCACAGACCCCTCCCCTTCCCTATCATACAATCTTCTGTTGTAACATCATTTGAAAAAAAAACAGAATGAAATCTCCCCCTCACCCAAGAGGGTTTTCAGTAGCTGGGTAAGGGTATGTTTTTTGAAGATTAAAAAATTAAACCAAAGATTTTTTGGAAAGAAAATAAAGCAGCATTTTTACTTTTAAAATTGCAGTAATTAGTATGATCAGCTAGTTCCAGAAATTTCTGTGATACAGTCGAGCCCACTTAAAGGAATACCACATAATAGAAAACCCTGCTTAACTGAATAGAAAGTCCTTCCCCAATTTATTTTCTATATTCCCCATGCTAAAACGATCAGTTTAAGGAACTGATGCAGCCCAGCTAATAGAATCATTTTTAACTGCCACCCAGAGTGATTTCACCTGTCTGCTAACGAGTACTTGCCGCAGGCACACAAGCGTAGCTGTTGGTGGTTACAACAATTAAAAGCAATTAGCACCTCTGCTGTGTAAATGGCTAGTGATCTCCGATGTCTATTCAGATCACTTTGGCCATTGACACTTCCTCGGCACCTTGTTCTATATCTTTCATTACCTGGATATGGAAATAATTCCAAAGAAGAGGACAATCAGGCAGTACATGGAACAGAATGCCTGTTCGGAGGACGATTACTGTGCTCTTTGTGAGCTACAGAATGTCTGCACAAGGGCAAATAATGAAAGACAGTGACAGTCCAAGCTTATGGCCACCTCACTGTCCTGTCCTGAAAGCTAACAAAAAGGCACAGAAAGCAAAGAAAAGTAAAAGTAAAGCACATAACCTTATTAAAATAAGGCATCAAATAAAGTTGGAAAGCCAGCTGTCTTTTTTAACACTTAATTGAACAGTGCACCAAGCGTTACACATCAGTTCCTGCTGACTGAACATTTCGCTGCCTTGCACTGAGTACCACATGGTACAGTACATTACTGTGTGGAAAAAAAGTGAACATGCACAAGACTACATACAAGAATAACCCGCTTAAAAGCATAATCAGGTCTCAGCCTGAAACTATGCGTTTAAGTGGGTTTGACTGTATCTCTAGAGACATTCCATGCCTGCCTGCAGTAACACTGTATGGACTCATGATGTCATCAGAACCCCTCGATGGAAACAGCTTGTGCATGGCTGCCCATGCATTATTCTTACTTTATAAACACAACAAATATTTAGCACTTAGCCATCAAATTAGATGGGAACACCATCCAGGACTACCACTCTCTTAAGCAGACACTAAAGATTTAACGTTGGAACGTTGGCAGTCTTGAGACCAGCACAGTGAAAGAGCATCTTTGAAAAAAACATATTAAATTCTGGGGCTCCATGCATACCTTGAGGAGATGATGCACAAGTTTGACTAAGCTACTGTAATTTCTGTAGTTAGAAATCAATAGCTTTCCACTTGTTTTTCTCATTTGTAAATATTTTATATGTGGTATCATGTATTGTTTTGTTTGTGGATGTCCAGGGGAAGGGTTTATAATGCCTGGTGGGTTTTGAAACTGTTTGGCGTTAGAGTATTAGAGTAACTGGTTATTGATCAGATGTTCTCCTAGGTGGGTATACAAGGTTTCACTTGAACCCAGGGAGTGAGTTGATTTCAGGCAGCTGACGTGGAAGGTTGCACTGGCACACAGTGTACTGTAGACAGCCTGAGCAAGTTGTTCCCCATTGCTACAAGGTTATAGAGCCTGGTGTTTTTATAGGGTCCTATCTAGCTGGCAGGCCATGGTAGTTTAACATTTTAATGCAGAAATGTGGGTGTATCTCTGATGCAGAAGATCTTCTGTGTAAATGAACTGTTTAACTGAGCTGTTGACATTCGTTCATGGTGATCCTCATAAAAGTATGCTAACAAGACTGTTCTGAAAGTGCTCCAGTCATCACTTAGCCACTTCTCATGGTCATCCGTCTACAATACTTGGCCATCCTCAAGTGTATGGGAGCCAGCCCTGAACTTAAGGACCAAAGCAGTCAACAGGAGCACATTAAAGGATGAAAGCATTTCCAGGCTAGCCCAGGCTGTTTTTCTCTACTGCTCAATATCCCTCCCTTTCAGTTCTATTAGCCTTCCCCAACATAGCACCATGAAGCTTAGGTAGATCCCTACTGTGACAAAACTTTACAGAGCTCCTCACAGACTCAAATTACAGGCTGCTTTTTGTATTCTGCTGGCTTTCTCGCTAGCGCTTCCTCCTGTCAGTTAGTGCCTGAACTTGAGATGCAACCTCCCTCTCTCACTCTCCCTCTCCCTCTGCCCCAAAGCTCAGATTACCCCTAGCCTGTCCATACTCCTACCTATTTAACTCACTACATTTTCTTTCTGTCCAGCTCCCTACTCCAGGACACCACTCAGTGCTTGTAAGCACCTCCAAGGGGTTGAGAGGGCAGGCAGCATCCAAGGAGTCTTCCCCTGCCCTCCATACTACCCTACAGCAACCTCCACTCCTACAAAAGGTACAGTGCAAGATCCGATCCTACCTGCTCCTCGGTGCATGGCACCACTTGTCACTGGCCACCATCCTCCCCAGCCACCCTCCCACACTAAGCTGGTGTTTCATTAATAGGAGGAGGTTTCAGGTGAAACCAATCAGCTCATTCTGACACCCCTGTATAGGCTGCCTCTTGTGCTCTTCCTATCTTCCCCCACTCCCACAGCCTACTTGGTAGCACCCACATTCCAAGATCCTCTCTGTAACAATCAACCTCACCTTAGGCATTTTTGCCCAAACCTTAAGTAATTTGCAGGGACTTTCTGAACATCACATCCTGCACTAGCCCAAGGCTGACTGTAAGAAGATAATTATTCCCTGTTCCTTCTGCTAATCACTCCATTCACTTAGCGGCAGCCCCACCCTCCCCCAAATGAAGCCACTTATGGTACCTTTGCTAGCCACTTTACTCACTGGACTGGTACTATGCACTGACCTCTGTGCTCATATTCTGTCCTTAGGTTAGGCACGACTGCCCAGGGCCCAATACACTCATATACAAGACACACTAACATTTATGATGAATCGATGGGAGTACACCTCCCACGACCCTCTTTTTCTAGCTCCTCCTATTGTCAGAAAGTGCCTCCTACTACCTATACTTTGCACAGGAGATATGTTCCCCATAGCGCAAGTCTCATCTGCCCCTAGGTGGACTCAGTACCCCCCAGCATGGCCAATGGCTCCAATTAAATTTACAATCTGGTGGGTGATACATAGGCAGGGACCCTGGTTTTCCATTTTACCGGTAACACCGGTAACAATCACGGAATCCTGCTTGGTTTGCGGATTTTGAATTCTTATACCGGTGCATCATGGAAATTGCATGTCACTGCACAGAATCTCTAAGAGTTCAGCATCTTTTTAAATTTCTTTTATTTTCTCTTTCTATGTCCCCTTCTCACAGCATCAGTCTCCACTTTTCAGAGATCCCTAGGCTGGGTATCCCCTAGCTTCACCCCAGGTAATGCTCAGGAGCTCCTGTGGGCCTGCCTCTATCCTGCCTGGATTGTACCCCCCCCAGATGGGAAGGAGGGGACTCCAGGTCACCCTTCCACATTCCCTTAGTGTGTGTGTTGGTCAGCTTAGCGGGTCCCTCATGGAGCCTGGTTATGAAGTCTGGGGCACCTGGGTCCCTTCTGCCAGTGGCCGATGTAGGGTGATTGTTCCTGGTTTTCTGGCCTCTGTCCCTGCGGGCACTGGCACTAGAGGAGATCCAAGGAGGTAGGTCACATAGAGACATGCCACTGCTCCAGATCCTGGCTAGCATCCTCCCCTCCTAATCACTCTGCAGCACCATTGCAACACCACCCATGGTCACACAGGTGGTGGTAAAGCTGCAGAATCTGCAGCCCACCCTCCCCAGAGGAGGAGTGCAGTCCCCCCAGGTGCTCGATCCTACTCCCCTGGCCAGACCTCCAGCAACCCGAGTTCACTTCTGACTCTGGGTCACTGGCATTGCAAGCAAAAGTGCTACCACAGCGCCAGCAGGCCAACCCAGATTTCAGCATCTTAAAATGAATGCTGCTATGCTTTATATTCTTTCTGCTTTGTTGCATATAGAGTCAGTAAGGAAATCACCTGCACTGCTTTGTTGTAATCAGCTATTCAGTTTAACCATCCATGCCTAGTGGTTAGAGCAACAAATAGTGATTGAACTGGGTACATTCAGCAGAATTGGTTTGATTCCCCCAACCTCCACTTGTATACTGTGTGACTCCAAGTAAGTCACTTAACCTCCCCAGTCCTTCTAGGTCACTCCTGAAAACAGACAGTTCTGCCTAGTGGGCCTTACCTGCTTTACAAAGAATATAGAAAAAATACCAATATATGTTTACTACATCATAGAATAGTAGTCAGGGTACCATGTAATTTACCTGAGTTTTATTTGGGCTGCAATGATTTTTTATAGGTAAAGATATATGTTCAGATACATTTTATGTGTTTATAAGCTTGTTTTTAGATTTTAGTCAGGTTTTTATTGTATTCTTTGCATATAAGTATCTAGGTTGTAGATTGCTAAACGCAGGATCACTGTTACCAACTAGCTTATTCAAGTTTATAATCAGTAGGGCCATCCAAAATCCTCAGCTGTTTGAATGAAAGCTAGTCTGAATGAAAGTATATTCACAAAGAAGAAACTGCCTTACTAATTATGAAAAAACTTCACAGCCAACACCCCATTTAGGTGAATGGGATCATTTGTACCTTTTCTGCCACCCGCTGTTTCAGTTTCTGTGACAACAAAAAAATTTCTGATAGACTGCTTCAACAAAAAGCAAATGTTAAGTGTTTAAGTATACTTATGTTTGCCCAGTGGATTTTGAAAGCACAGTCAATGACATACAGAAGGTAAGACCCCAGGGGCTATATGATGCTGGTGGGTAGAGTGGTGCTCAATTCACATCTGAACAAAGACATGAAAACTGGGAGACAACCTTTTCATGGACACCAAGTGAAAAAAAGTATCCACATGTCTGGGAGATGCCTGAATCCATTTGAAAGTTCTCCACTAATCACTTTTGGACTTTTTAAGTAAAGACACTTTATTTCAAAGAAGCAAATTCAAGCAGTTTTTTTTCGCTCCTCCTACTCCCTGGCCATCCACTCCTTCAGGCCTGCCAAGGGCCCCCTACCACTGCTGCTGAATCCCAACCACCATCCACTGCCCCTTACTGCTGTGCTACCAGGTAACCCAAAGTAACCCTTCACTGAGTGAGCCCCTACTCCTGTGGGAGGCTACCAGGGGAGGAGAATTACCCCAAAGAGCTTCCTGTGTATCCTGGGCATGGCAGGGGTTAGGTCGGACACATGTCTGGGGCTTCCGGCTTATGGAGAGGCCAAGAGTCATCCTTTGGTTGGTCAGCGGGTGTTTTCCCATTTTCTTGGGAGCGTGACAGGACACATGTTGTCAAGGCACAAGCCAACGTCCATCACACTCCCTCCTGCAGTGAGGGTAGACATGTTGTCATGCCTCTGGCCTCCACCAGGGGCCAGCAAATGCTGAGCCATGAACCCACCCTCCTCCCAGGAGAAGGTGAGTGGTCATTGGATACTCAAGCCTCACCCACCAGCTGGCCTCCAACACCCAAGTCTGTTCCTAATCCTGGTTAGTGGTGTCACAGGCAGAAATCCAATTCAGGCAGCTAAATTATAGATAGGAAAACAAAGGTCATCCACCTTAGTGGTGATGGTTCAGATTAATTCACATCTGAGTTCTCAACAAACAAAGAGACTAAGCCATTTGTAACTTGTGCATGTGGGGTGCGGGTGTTAAAGAAAGGGATCATAGTGCTGTCACTACTGCCATCACCCCAGAGGGATGTGGATTGCATTGTTGCTACTGCCATCACACACCGAAGGGTGGAGGCTGTAAGCTTCTGCCATCACCACAGGTGGATGGGGAATGTAGTACTGCTGCACTCACCTGAGGGATGGGGAAATATAGTGCTGATACTGTCATCACACCTGAGGAATGGTGAATGTAGTTCTGCTGTCATCACACCTAAGGGATGGGGGCCACAGTGCTGCTGCTTCTGTCACACCAGAGGAAGGAGGTAGTAGTGCTGTTGGTGCTCCCCATCGCACCTGAGGATGGGGACTAGTGCCACTGTTGCCATCACATCTTGTACTCAAAATAACTTTAAATTGGTACAAGGATGGAAGGATGTGTAATAGTGGAGGTCAAAATTGCTAAAATGCATGTTAGCAGAGTTAAAAATTGTTAAATAAAGTACACAAAACCAAATACCGGTAAAACCGGATTTTGGCTTAGCAGACACCGGTGACAATACCGTTTTTTACAATGTGCAAAATGGAATATGCCCTTCCTCAATCCCGGTAAACCAGTGTCCCTGTACATAGGCTGCTTACTGACGGCACCTTCCCAGGCAGTAAAACTGCTCTGATGTTGCTGCTGATCTCAAGGAATATCCACCCCAATCCAAGCCCCTCAGGCTTGGCTCAGCTCCAACCTGACACCAGAAGCCACCTTAAGATAGCCTCCCTTAAAATTGGAAGCCTGCTGACAAAGCAATTACAGTTCCAAGCTTGGATTGCACAGCACAAACCTGACCTCATCTTACTCACAGAAACATGGCTTACCCCCAAAATACCAGACTCCGCCCTTGCACTTGATGGCTACACCTTCTTCTGGCTGGACAGGCTCAATAAAAGAGCAGTTGGCTGTCTAGTATGTTATACTGTTAGTACAGTGACCCCCCCCATAGCGAAACATTACATCAACAACAATCCATTTGACATTCACAGTGTTGAGCTGGTTGTTGCAGCAATGTAATGGTACAGCGACTCACTGATAGCCGCTGTCCCCAGTATTCTGCTCCCCCCTCCCCCGGAGTTGATGATATTTATGTCTGAGGGGTGTGTGGGCAGAGCGAGTCATTTGTACCCTGTCACCATGGGGGTCATCAACACATTTGCCAGGCGATGTGATCACCGTTGGCAAAATGTTGTCACTGTGAAGTCTGTCACCAAATTTGTTGTTGACGCAACTTGGTGGAACAGTCTAGTATACCTGAAGGACTCATGCTCAACACGAATGACCAATCCAGTGACATTTAGCTGCTCTTCATAAAACTCATACTATGGGAATAAAATAAATACCTAGTAGTGACCACAGTCTACCTACCACCTGGTAAACAAAGCCCAGGGTAAAAATTGTTCTCTGAGCATATATACAGTATCAGTGAGCAATGGGAAACCATTGTACTACAGGACTTAAATATTAATCAGCTTGGACATGACACTACTACCCACAAGGACCTCATCAACAACCTATACCTAACACAAATGGTAAAATATGCAACTAGGATTAACTACCACACAGTGAATGGCACACTGATAGATTGGGTGCTCACTAATCACCCAGAATGGATCACGGAGGTTATAGCATTACTAGATGCCAGAAGTGATCACTCCCCTGTCATGTGTAAATGCTTCAACAGAATCATAAAGCCATGGCCCACTACCCTTAAAAGTAGAGTTCTCCGCAGAGGTCAATTGCAATATCTTAAACAGCACTTGACACTAATGGACTGGTCACCCCTCAACTCACTCCAGGACCTAGACCAGGCACTTGACCACTTCATAACCAAACTCACAAGCGCTTATGACATCTATGCACCCATACCAACACGTAGAACCAAGGGACCCAACAATGGCTGGATTACACAACAGCTACTCGAAAGTATGCTTGATAGGGATCACCTTTGGCACACAGACAAAGCAATAGGGCACGCCAGCAGACCTTCAAAGTTACAATATGGCTAGAAATAGGTGTAACAGAGAACTTAGAATAGCCAAGGCTAACTAGTATTGAGTACAGCTCGGGAAGCACTGGGGCAATGGGAAACTGTTTTGGATTAAGTTTAAGGAATTAATTGGCAAAGGCAACAAATCTCAGCCCAGCATGCTAATCCACAGTGGGAATA
This sequence comes from Neoceratodus forsteri, assembly GCA_016271365.2. NCBI lineage: Eukaryota > Metazoa > Chordata > Ceratodontiformes > Ceratodontidae > Neoceratodus > Neoceratodus forsteri. Next base: position 647,487,199 of record CM028136.1, on the reverse strand, counting down.
TAATTCAACATCCTTCAGAAATAGCCAACACTTTAAAAGCATCCTTCTCCCACTTTAGTAGCATCCTCCCATCGGACTACCTTACTGAACAGGCAGACAGTGAAATGTCACACACGCCTAATCTTAACACCAACCCTAGAGCTGACCTGCCACCTTTTTACTTAAAACAAATCTCCATGGCAGACACTAAAAGGTACATCCAGAGAGAGTTAGGCAAGACCAGGCTAGGAAGCAACTCTATAGATATGAAGTTGGTTGCTCTCACCCTGGATGAACTTGTTGGCCCTATCACTAAGCTCCTCAACAAGTCACTCTTGCTTGGACAGTTTGCTAAACTCTGGAAAATTGCCCAAGTTACTCTCATGTACAAAAATGGGTATGAAGCTGTACACTTGAACTACAGACTCATCACTATCCTCCCCCTACCCATTTAAAGCCTTGGAGAAGGTCACATCTGACCAATTAACAGAATATCTACACAAGTATAATATCCAATGCCCTCAACAGCACGGATTCTGCAAGGCACACAGTACGACTACTGCTCTCACTGTATACACTAACTTTATTCACAGCCTATGACAGGGGAAAACAGGTGGGGTCCATATACATAGACCTCACAAAAGCCTTCAATTTAGTTAACCACCTTATTCTCTTTACTAAACTGCATGCCCTAGGACTGTCCCCTGATACTGTCAACTGAGGTTCCACAGCTACCTCACGGGATGAACACAGCAGGTAAAAATTAATGGAGCCCTGTCCAGCATCAGGAATGTGACCCTTGGAGTCCCCCAGGGTTCCATCTTGGGACCCCCCCCCCGTTCTGCTTATTTATGAATACCCTTCCTGACTTCTGCTCCTTGAATATATTATTGTATGCGGATGAAGCCATGGTGTTTACCAGCAACAAGCATGTGAGCACACTTACCACTGAGCTTCAAAGCACCTTCAAGGATCTGGGGGAGTGGTTCCATCAAAATAAACTACTTCTCAACTACAAGAAAACCAAAGTTATGCTTTTCTCAAACTATCAGGCAAAGAGGAAGGTGGGTAAGCTTGACACTTGCAGTAGCTAAAGTGAACTTCTGGAACAGGTTACCACTTTCAGATACCTTGGTGTCATCCTTGATGACTCCCTTAGCTTCAACCTGCACACTGAGCACGTCGTTAGAGTCATAAATGCAAAACTAGGCATATTGTACAGACACCAGAAATCCTTCACACCTGAAGCCATGAGTGTTGTTGTCTCCTGCTCTGTCCTGTCTGTCATTGACTATGGGCTATTAGTCTATACTGTAGCCTCGGACACTTTGCTTAACAGAATCAGGATGGTCATGAATAAGTTCTGTAGGCTGGTGCTTGGGGTTGGTGACTCATCCACACTTGCAATCTATATGACCAATCAGACTGGCTCCCCCTCAAAGTGAGAATTATGTATCAGGTATGCCTACTGGGGAAGAAGGCAATACTTAATCTAACCCCTCCAGGTCGCCACACTCTAATACAGCCAATGCACCCCCCTCACCAGACTAGAAGCATGTCATGCAATGCCCTCAGCATTCCCCTAAAAAGAACTAGCCTGGCACAGCATTGCTTTGCCTATAGAGCCCCACTATGGCTCAATGGCCTCCCTACCACAATACTGAATGTTGAAAAAGTAGGCCACTTCAAAACAGAACTGAAAAAACACCTAACTCAAATGGTAAAATGTGACTGCTTTGACACAACTTCCCAAGAAAACTATCTGCAAAGTAGCCTGTCTTCCCCTATAGACCCCCCAGTACCACCCCCAAATCAACCATCTCCATTGTCTGATACCTCCTCTCTCCTAGCACCTAGCACTAAATCCCTACTCAATCTATTCAGACATCCTCTCTGCAAACTAATTCATGTCTGCATGCCAGTAGTACTCTGGACAAGGCCTTGAGCTGCATCTTTTAAGTGACTAAGTGTATTTTGGTGTAAAAATATAATAATTGTATGTAAACTATGCTGATCAATATACTCAGTTGTGTCTCCTGCACTGTTGATCCCATGTCCTGACATGGAACCTTTGTAAAAGAGTAATTTTGCTCAAAGGTATTGTAATTCGAAACTTCAGATAAATAAATAAAAACAGCAAATATGTCCTAACCCAGATAAAAGCCAAACAGAGCAAGTACTTTAGAATTTCCGCCAGTGGACAGGAGTCAGAAGACAGGGAATTATTTTGGGCACCAGGAAGAGAACCTACATCTCTTAATGAAGTATGTTTTATGGGTGAGCTGATTCTCAGAGATTATGAGGAGGAAGCCACAAGTTCAAAGGGCTTACGAATAAGTATGTCCAGTACCAGACTGAGATCACAATTAGTGGTGGGGTCTCATATGTAAGATACCACTCAGAAATCTTTTGTAGAGAGGAAGCTGAGCCAAGGTATTGGTTCTGTCTAGCTCATAGTATGCTGAGACACTGGACATGAGGCCCTTAATGAAGAAGTACTGCAAACCAGACTCTGAAAAGTTCAGATGACATTCCAAGACTCCTTCTGGAGGACACCTGAAAGGGTTAATAGTTATTGGAGCACCATATGGAAAAATCCTTCCATTTTACACCCTAAGCCTTTGTAGTAGAGGGCTTGTAGGTTGTTGACAACACCTGTAAAACCATTTGAGAGACTTACTATCTACTAACTCCATTTCTTCTGGAGTCGGGCCTTGATATGTAGGTATTGAAGGTTTGGATTTACTAGCTGACCCTGGAACTGGGTCAGAAGTTTTGTCCTCAAGTGTAAGGTCCATGGCTGCTGAGCTGATAGGTGTATCAGCAATAGGTACTATATCTGCCTCAGCCAAAATGGGGCTATCAGAAAGAACAGTTATGTAAGAATTTAAAGTAACAGTAGGTCTTTCAGAGAATCTCTTGCAGCAGGTCATACATTAGGAACCTCCACCATCTGGCACCAGACACAGAAGCTTTTTCACTAGCAGTCTGCCTGGGGCCACCCATGACAATGTCACCACATCAGCATTCCCCTATATAGTCATGGGCGGCCCCATGCACTCCTCAGTTCTCCGCCAGAGACTACCCCCTGAGGACAAGCTCCCAAGGGAACAGAGGACAGCCAGAGAAACAACCAGAAAACAGCTTGAATACAGAAGGTTGACCATCCTGGAGAGAGGAGAATAGGAGGGGAGATTACAAATGCAGGGGGAAGGAGGGAGGGAAGGTGTGATCTGCTGCAAGACAATCTCTCAAAGATCTACTGTTGTGGTAAGTTCTTACATAACTGTTCAATCTTCTTTGAGGATATATATTGCAGCAGGTCACACACTAGCATAGGTGCCGGAACCGGGGGGGGCGGAAGGGGTGGTGGACCCTCCACTTTTTATTTCTGTATGGCAAAAACTAGTAGAAAAAGTGCCCTTTGTTCCATTATAAGTACCCTTTTGATTCTCAGCCCCCTCAGCTTTTACCATCTTCTGGCACCCTTGCACACTAGGAATGAGTCCCAAGCAGTGATGCAGCAGATATCAGGAAGGGAAGACAGAAAGCAGGGACCTAAGAAAGAAGGCCCTGTAGTACAGTGAGGCCAAAGTTTGCCATCTCCTGGAGGTGATGTCCAGATTGCAGTGTCTAGTGAACGTATGGACAGTACTCCAGGTGACTGCCGTACAAATCTCAGCTGTGGACAACCCCCTAAAACAGGCAATAGAAATGACCATGACTCTGGTAGAATGGCCCTTGACAGCTCCTGAAAGTTCCTTCCTGTACTTTTTGTAACAGAAAATAATGCAGTTGGCCAACATTTGGACAGGCACTGATTAGAAACTGAAATACTCTGTTTTGCAGGGGTGAATGAAACAAAAATCTGTGAGGACTTCCTTAAGTCCTTTGTGCGGTGAACATATTTGTTTTACTTGGGACAAAAGAAGGCCAAAGCCCATCGAGATTGTTCCCCACAATATATGTGGCACATTAATCTAGGGTCAAATTATCTTCGAGCCATTTGTCAAGTCCAGATCTGAATGAGGAAAAAGAAGGTGAGTCCACAAGTTTTTGGGTCAGGGAGTTCCAAAGTCTAGGAGTCCTTATTGAGAAAAAGTTTAATGTTTTATTGTGTTTGCTTTTACTGCATTAATTTGTTTATCATGCAATCTGGGGACAATGAGTCTATTATTAAAGTATAATCCAAAATTGCTGCATTAATTCAGTGGATTGATGAACTTTATAGAGGAGAAGAAGATCCCCTCTAATTCTTCTTTTCTGTGATGAATGTAAGCCTGTAGTCTGCAGTCTTGAAGCATAATTTTTTGAGGCCAGATAGGGAATCATTTTAGTTTTCTCCTCTGAATTCTTTCCAGACCTTGTATATCCTGTACTAAATATGGATTCCAAAGTGGGGAACCATAGTCCAAATAGGGCCTGACATATGTTCTGCATAGGGGGATAATGCATTCTTCTGATTTTGTGACGAAGGTACATTTTATACGCATAAGTAGTTGGTTAAAGGTTTTAGCTGGCTTAATACAGTGGTCTCTAAAAGTCAGTTTATTATTAATTTGTATTCCCAGATCCCTTTCACAAACAGACACTTTCAGGGGAATATTATTAAGGGTATATATCTGTGGGGGATTAGCTGTACCACAGTGTAAGACTGTGCACTTGTCGACGTTAAAGTGCATATCGTTAATTTTTGCCCATGTTTCAATGTGTTTTAAATCATTTGTAAGTGAAAGTCTATTTGATAATGAATCAACCCTCGCTCCCAACTTAGTATCTTCAGCAAATTTTGAAAGAAAATTTGTAGATTTAATCTGCATATCCCCAATGAAAATGTTAAACAATGTGGGTCCAAGTACAGATCCCTGAGGGACTCCGCTTGTTACTTGTCCTTATTCTGATAAAGTACTTTGTATTTTAACTTGCTGGGTTCTATTAGTTAGCCAGTTATTTATCCATTTAACTAGAATGGAAGAAAAACCTACTAGTTGTAATTTAGTAATAAGTTTATTATGAGAGACTTTATCAAAAGCCTTGCTGTAGACCAAAAGAATCACATCTTGAAGAATGTTAAAATCAAGACCCTGGCTTACATTTTCATAAAAGGCAATTAGGTTTGTGGTACATGACTGGCCTTTTTTGAAGCCATGTTGAGTTGAATCCTTAAGTTTTAATAGCTCCATTTCTTTTTCAAGTAGTGATTTAATGATTTTTTCCATCACTTTTGAAAGAACAGGTGTTAGACTAATAGGTCTGTAATTTACGGGATTAGATCGATTTCCCTTTTTAAAGATAGGTGCCACAATGGCCCTGTGCCAGTCATTTGGAACCAGACCACCTTTAAGTAATTTGTTGACTATAAGAGACAGAGGGAGAGCTAAAACTGTGGATGCTGCATGTAGGAATCTAGGATTTATATATTATCTGGTCCAGGACTGGAAGTCTATCTAAGAATTCTATTTACATCTAAAGTGTAGAGCAATGCTTCCCCTGGATTGGCATGCTCCAGAAAATAGACAGGTGGATGGTTTGATTCAAGGTAAACTCAGACACCACCTCAGGCAATAACTTAGGATTAGTGCACAAGGAGACCCTGTCCTTGAGGAAAATCAAGTAAGGTTGTTCGCACATAAGCACCTGTAGCTCAGGAATCCTCCAAGCAGAAGTACTAGCAACCAAAAATAACACAATCTGCGACAGAAAGCAGAGCTCGCAAGATGTGGTATGGTCAAAAGGAGCTAAAGTAAGTTTCTCTAAGATAAAGTTCAGGTCCCATGCCGAGACAGGGTAGGGGATGGGAGGATTTAAGTGAAGGATGCCCCTCAGAAATGTATGGGTCATGTCTAGCTGGGCCACCGTAAGACCTTCGATGGGTACATGGAAAGCCGAAATGGTATACAAATGCACCTTCAGAGAGGAGTATTTCAGACCAGCGTCTGACAAGGACAGCAAGTATTCAATGATCTGATTCACTGGGCAGGTGAATGGGTCCAAGTGGTGGGAAGCAGCCCATCAGGCAAAACGCTTCCACTTCATGGAATAAGTTACCCAGGTAGAACATTTTCTGGCAGTCTCCAAGACATCAGCCACCTTAGGGGAGACACTGAACCTGGCAATGGCTACATCCTTAGTAGCCAGGCATGCAGATGAAGGAATCAAATGTTCCAAAGAGCTAGGATTCCCTGTTCCTGTGACAGTAACCCCAGGCACAGAGGGAGGAGGACCAGGGCCTGTGCTGCCAGCTGTTGTAACAGTGGGAACCAGATCTACCACGGCCAAAAAGGGGCCACTAGAATCATGGTGGCTCCCTCCATTTGAAGCTTTACCAGTACACTCTGAATCAGGGAGAAGGGAGGGAAGGTGTAGAGAAACCTCCCTTTCCACGAAACAGACAATGCATCGCACCCAAAATCTTCAGCTATCAAGCTAGCAGAAAGGTGACTGTTTTGCATTGCATGGGGATGCAAAAAGGCCCAACTCTGAGTGACCCCACCATTCGAACAGGTTATTTATGACTGAGGTCAGCAGCTCCGACTCATGCACTCTGGACTGTGATCTGCTTAGGTTGTCACCTGGAACACGGACGGATGACAGTTTGAGACTGTGTCAGAGCCCAGTACCAAACCCTCATTGATTCTCTGGACAGGGGATAACAGTGTGTCCCCCCCTTGCTTGTTGATATAGTGGACCATGTTTATGATGTTTGTTTGCACAACCAGAGGTCCCAGGGACAGGTGGTTCTGGAAGGCTTGTAGAGCATACAGAATTGCCCTTATCTCCAGGACATTTATGTGGAGGGAAGTTTCCACATTGGTCAATGTTCCATTTGTCTGATGAGGGCTCAGATGCGCCCCCCCAACCCATCCCTGAGGCATCTGTGGTGAGGACCTGATGAGGGGAGGAAATCAGGAAAGGATCCCCCTTACCAAATGGTCAGGTTCCATCCACCAAAGGAGAACCTTCTTCAACGGTGATGATACCAGCACATTCTGCTCCAGGTCATCAGTTTTCTGGTCCCTCTGCACCCTTAGGATCCATTGGGGGATGTACATGTAGAGGCGCAGCAGAGAGACCATGGCGATGGCAGCTTCCATCAGTCCCAGAATCTGGAGATATATCCTGGCCATGACACAGCGATTGTTGTAGAGTTTCCGGGCCTGTGCCATAATGCGTGCTGCCCTGTCTGGGAGAAGGAAAGAATAGCCTTGGGCTGTGTCCAATATGGCCCCAATATACTGGAGACACTGGCTGAGGGATAATACCAATTTGATGAGGTTAATGGTGATCCCCAGACTGGCAAACAACTATAGCGTACATGTCAGGGTCATGAACAGTTGTTTCTGGGACTGAGCTTTCAGCAACCAGTCATCTAGCTAGGGGAAGACATAGAGGCCCTCCCACCTGAAGGCTGCTGCCACTACCACTAGGCACTTAGTAAAGACCCGTGGAGCCCAGAATAAGCCAAAGGGAAGGGCCTGAATTGGTAGTTGCTGCCTTTGTGCCGTGCACAAAAAGAAAGGTGTGCATCGGGTGAGGTCATAATTTAAAAGGAATCCATACACGGTTTTCAAGCTTTAAATTATTTTTATTTTATACTGTGATTCCTTAACTCCAAATTGCAGATGCAAATAACAGCAAAGATACAGTGCAAACTTTGTACTAAAGATCCCACAAGGAGCAATGTAATATCTTCCTTGAAAACAGCACAAACAAAATGACCTTACCTTAGTCCCACAGGCAGCCACCATTGAGGAATCACAGTGTAAAATAAAAATAAATTTAAGCTTGAAAACGGTGTATGGATTCCTTTTTAGTTATGACCTCACCTGATGCACACCTTTCATTTTTTGCATGGCACAAAGGCACAACTGTTTAATTTAGGTGATCTATAACCAAGTCAACTGTAGGTGTTGCACCCCATCATAATAATATTGTGCAGGTTTTACTGACGCTGGAAGATATCCTGAATTGGTAGTGCTGGTCCTGAAACCAGAAACTGAGAAATTTCCTGTGAGCAGGACAAACCTTGATGTAAAGGTAGGCACCCTGCACAGATCCAGTCTCCCTGCCGGAGCAAGGGCCATAGTCCTGGGAGAGTGACCATCCTGAACTTCTTGTATTGGATAAAGAGGCTCTGAACTGTGCAGGTCCATGATGCATCACAGGTCCCCGGTGGATCTGGGAACAAGGAAGAAATGAGTATAGAACCTCTGGTTCTTCTGGCTTTCTGGGACTGGTTCTATGGCCTGTTTTTGTAGCAATGTATGGATCTCCACCAGCAGCACTGGAACATGGTCTGGAGGAGAAGAAGATGAGGGTCTCAGAGGAAGATCTGGAGGTATCTCGAGGAACTCCAGTGTGTGAGCCTGTTCTATCAGCTGGAGCACCCAGGCATCTGTAGTGATCTCCCGCCACCCTCCCAGAAGGAGGAAGAAATGACCCCAGACCACCACATCCTGGGGGCCTGGGTGGAAGGGGTTGGGCAAAGAGTCAGGCTGTGGCTGAGCCTGTGGCCGGGCCTAAACCTTCCCCCCGGGAGGACTTTCTGGTGGTGGAGGTGGGTGCCAGCAGGGCTGCAGGGGCTTTGCATTTACTGGGCTGCTTGGAGGTGGACTTTGGGTGGTGGATAGCACACTGAAAGGGCACCCGCTGTCCTCTCTTGTAATGAGTCTGATAGAGGGAGTGAACAGAGTGAAGGGTTCTACCCAAGGCCTCTAGGTCATTGAGGATGTCCTCCACATCTCCCCCAAATAGCTTATGGCCCCTGAAAGGAGCATTCAGGATGGATTGCTGGACACCTGTCACAAATCCTGAAACTCTAAGCCAGAAGTACCTCCTGAGGCAAATGCCCACCACCGAGGCCCTGACTGGAGCATCCACTGCATCACAGGCAGCTCTCTGTAGGTGCTTGACAAGGTCAGCTCCCAATTGAAGGGCCTTGAGCATTTCCTGCTTCTGAGGCCCATCCAGGAGAGATTGTGTGGCAGCACTAGCTGAGTCCTAGAGGTCATTTTGGTACTTTAACATGTGATCCACATAATTTAGGACCCTTATGGCCAGAGTAAAGTAGGCAAATATCTTCTTACCCATCAGGTCCACCTTCCTGGACTCCATATCAGGAGGGAGGGAGCTAAGATGCTGGGGACTGTTGGATTGATCATGGGCCCCATTTATGACAGAGTGCACCTGAGGGGGGTCAGAGAAAAATGGGAGGAATGATGAGGGGTGGGTACTCTGGCAGACTTAAGTAATGTGCCAGGTTCTGCCTGAAAACATCTTGTTCTGCTGACTCAAAGCTCATGGAGCCCTGCAGTTGCCTCATTACAGTGATAAAGGATGGGTCATCCGGGGCGGAGGGTGTGTGCCAAGGAACATAATTGGAGGACTCCTACCCCGCAGAAGAGATTGTTGAGGTGCTGGAAGGGATTCTTGCTCCCACATCCTCGTTGTCCTCATCCTCATCCTATGGGAGAAGGAAATCAGGATGGTAGTTGTCATGGTCCATGGGCTCAGAAGGAGGAACTGAGGACAATGACAATTGGGAAGGGACAGGTCTCATTGACAGCTAGTGTGACGGTGCTACAGGTGGCTGAGAGGGTCCCACTGGTGATGGGGCTGGGGATGGGACCACCCACTGCACAAAGTCCAGGACAGAAAAAAAACAGGGCCTGGACATTCACTATCACTGGTGTGGACAGCGCACCCTGGGGGTAAGGTGGAGGGAGGATCGATGAAATGGGGGCAAGTTGGGGTACCAGCTGGGGCTCTTGCATCCCCATCGTCAACAGGACAGGTTGAGGGCCAGACAAAGAGTGGCCATTACTGGCCAGCAAGAGGCCAACACCACTGCCTGATTGCACCCCTTAATGAGGCAGAGGAGTGTTGAACAGGGATGAGCACATCAAAGTGCACAATGAAGGAAGCCCCAGTGATGAGGGCCTGGTGTCAGCAGAGCCCATGGGTCACACTGTCAGCATCCCCTCTGAATCTGACAGGGTGAGGGAGGCAGTGGGGATCGATGGTGGTAGGTTGGGAGAGCCCGTCTATGAAGAAGTACCGCTGGATTGAGAGGTCCTAGCAGAAAGAGGTGCCAAGCCCGCACTTGTGGCTAAGAGGACTGGGGAGGCAGCTGGAGCTGTTGCCGACCCCAGCAACAACTCCAGAATGGTAGACACTAGGCTCTGTGACTGAGACCATGCTCGGAAGTGGTGATGATTGATCTGATAGTGATACTTCCCTGACAATTACTTGTCCTGGGACTTGGTAGAATGGGAGCCCGAGGACAGAGCCGGGGAAGTGGGGAAACCTCTGGCCTGAAGCTCCCTCTACAGAATTATGACCTTCATCTCAATCAGGAAGGCCTTAAGCTCCTTCAGGCGATGTCGGTGAGAAGCTTCATTAAATCTGCTGCAGATTTCACAGGCCTGATTGTCGTGAGCGGTGCCCAAGCAATGAACACAGGCGTTGTGTAGCTTCTTGTCATAGATCTTCTGTCCACACTTGCAGTGTCTAATGAGGGAATCCAAGGACATAAACGAAGGAACAAAAGAGAAATCACATCAGATTAAAAGTGATAGAAAACTAGAGTGAGAAATTAACAAACTGAACTCTTGTTTCTAGAAAATGGTGGTTGATTGAAGTGACAGTACTCTGCAAGTCCAAAGTGCAATGGTCAACTGCAGGAAGAGAACTGAGGAGTACACGGGGCCACCCATGACTATATAAGGGAATGCTGACATGATGATGTTGGTGGCGGTGTCCCAGGCAGACTGCTAGTGAAAAAGCTTCTATGTGATCCTGGTGCCTGACAGTGGAGGTTCCTACTGTGTGACCTACTGCAAGAGATTCCTCAAAGATTAATCTTTCTCTGGGACTTCTGGTGACATCACTGAGCTGCATAGAGTGATTTCTTGGAGGTACACTACAACTGTGCGCAAAACACCTCTGAAAAATGGGTAACTATTGAAAACAAGATTTGCTTACACTGGAGGTGGCAGTAGAACATAGAGACTCAAAGAAAAAGAAGCAGCAGGATACTCTGCAGTCTTCTTATGATGATTGGAGAGACATGGCTGCCGATCACTCCTCTTATTTCACAGTATGGCATCCTCTCCTCTAGGCCCAACCCACCTCATGGAGCCAAATGTCACAATTGCTGAAAGAGTTGATGGACTTGTGTACAGAGACTGCTTCTGCACTGATGTCCATCAGATCAGATATTGATGGCCTAATTTGCTGACAGAATTGATGGACTTATGTGCAGAGGTTACTGGATGCTGATGGCCTACAAAGAGAAAATAAGGAGCTACAGGTGGTGGCAACTGATCTTTCTGATGAAATGGCCACGGTATGGTACCTGCTTCTCTACATGCACCATAAGAAAAAATTACTCATCATAGTAATCTTCCTTCTTCCAAGGTGTCCTTTAGCATCAGTAACTTTAAGCAGCTAGCTGACCAGGTAGTACTACCCTGAAGGTGTGGTTTATGCTAATTAATTAGCATCAGCCAATCAGGAAAGACTTTGGGCTGTGTGCTGAGGAGAGACTCCCTGAGAAGGCACCAGAATGTTTTTGAAGATAAATGGGTACATGCCCAGAGTTATGAACCAACAGGAATTAAAAATCATGCAAAAAGCATATTTAATGTGCTTAAAATGAAGTTCCAAGTAGAAACACAGCAAATTTGGGAGAAGACAAAGGCAGAGACCTCTGTAGTCAGGTTGTCAGGGGAGGAAGGGTGGAAGCTTATTGATGCTAAAAGACACCTTGGAAGAAAGAAGATTACTACAGTGAGTACATTTTTCTTCTTACCCCAGGGGTCCTTTAGCATCAGTAACTTTAAGCAGATTACAAGCAGTGTAGCTGGGAGGAGGGCAGAGAACCTACTTAGGAAAGAGGCTCTGCAGCACCACCCTTCCAAATTTGGCATCAGATCTAGACTGTACATCCAGGCAGTAGTGCTTAGCAAATGTGTGTAGAGTATTCCAAGTGGCTGTTTTGAAGACATCCAAAAAAGGGATGTCCCTAGCAGCTGTCACTGAGGCAGCATTACCCCTTGTAGAGTGGGCTGTGAGGCCCTCAGGAGACTGTTTGCTAGTTTTGTCATAACAGAAATGAATACAGTTCTCTTAGGAACCATCTACCTCTACCTACTTCACCATAGGTAAGGAATAGTTGAGTGGAGGAATGCCTAACCTGCTTAGTGTAGTCCAAATAGTGTAACAGGGCTCTTTTCACATCCAGGCTATGAAGTTTCTGTTCCCTAGGAGTAGGTTTTTCTGTAAAGAACACTGGTAGTGTAATTTAGTGGTTAAAGTGGAACTCAGACACCACCTTAGGCAAACACGTTCTATTTGTCCTGAGCGCAACCTTATCCCTGTGGGAAATAATATAGTTCGGCTTGGTACGGAGAGCTTGCAACTCTGAAATCCTCCTTGTAGATGTAATGGCTACTAGGAAGACGGTTTTCCAGGTAACATACTTGAGATGGACTGTAGCCATGAGCTTGAAGGGAGACTCCATGAGCTTGGCGATGCACAAATTTAAACTCCAAGGAGGATAAGTTCCCTAACAGGAGGCTGAAAGTGTGACAGGCCTTAAAAAACTGTTTGAACACCAGCTGGGAGTAAACAGATTTAGGCTTTCCCACTGAGAGATAGGCCAAAATTGCTGCCAAATGCAGTTTAAGTGAAGAGGGCCTCCAGCCTGAGGCCTGTAGATGAACCAGGTAGTCCAACAGTGTGGTGTCAGAGGCTGAGAAGGGACTAATATGCTTGCCCTTACACCAGATGGAGAATCTCTTCCATTGGGCTGCATAGGTTTTTTTTTTGTTAGGCATTTTTACCATCCTCAGTATATTAAGGACCTTTTTCTGAGTACTGAGAAGCAGGGAACTCTAACTCCTCAAGAGCCAAGCCTTGAGGTGAAGATATTACAGGTCTGGATAAGTAACCCCTGAGTGGGGAAGTCAGGAATGAGTGGCTGAGGGAAAGGCGAATGGGCCTGCTGTGCAAAAGTGTAAACAGCACGGGGTATCAAACTTGCTTTGGCTAATCTGAGGTCACCAGAATCATTAGTGCTGGTTGGAGCCTGAGTTTCAGCAGGACCTTGAAAATGAGAGGAAATGAAGGGAAGACATATAGGAACCTGCCTGACCAATCCAACACCAGGGCATCTGCTGGGAGAATTGCCAGAACTGGTGGCCTACAGCAGAAGAGAGGAAACTGAAACACCATGGCTAGCACGTTCTTGTTGAGGCAACACTTGTTGTGTCCCTGACTTATGCGACTGAGGGCATCCGCCAGGGTGTTGCCTTTGCCTGGAAGGTGACTGGCTGATAGAGTCACTTCAAAAGAATATGCCAGGGTCCAAATCTTCATGGCCTCTGTACAAAGGACTCCCGACCTTGTGCCACCCAGTTTGTTTATGTAGAACATGGCAGTGGTGTTGTCTATCTGGAAATGCACCTAGTAACCTTTGATGTGAGGAGCAAAGGATTTTAGTGCCAAATAAATGGCCCTGAGCTCCAGAAGACTGATGTATGACCTTGACTCCTTTGTGGTCCAGATGAGCCCCCCATCCTAGCAGGGAAGCATCTGTAGTGATAATTTTTGTAGGAGGGGAGATCTGGAAGAGGACACCTACTGACAGGTTGGCAGTGTCTTTCCATCAGCAGAGGGCTTGAAGAAGAGTCTGTGTTACTGGTATTAGTATGGACAGAGCATTGCTCTTTTGGGACAAATGGGAGTGTAAGTGATACTTTATGTCCCTCATTCTGTACCTGACTCCTGGGACTACAACAGTCATGGATGCCATGTGTCCCAGGAGTTTTAGGAAGTGTATAGCTGGCCTTAGTTAGCCCAGGGTGAAAGAGTTTGCTACTTCTAAAAATGTTGAATTATTCTGGTGGCAAGATGGCCCTGCTCTGCTTTGTGTCCAACTATGACCTTATAAATGTTAGGAGCTAGGTTGGTTCTAAGTGAGATTTCTTTAGGTGTATGAGAAATCCCAAAGAGAGCAGAGTGCTTTTTGTGATTGACAAACAACTGGACCTAAGCTGGGGTTTTCCCTACTATTAGCTAATCGTCCAGGTAGGGACACACTGAAACCCCTTGTCTTCTGAGATGTGCGGCCACAACAGCCAGACATTTGGGAAACACCCTTGGTGCAGATGTTAGGCTGAAGGGCATGACTGCGAATTGGTAAAGCTCTGAAGGAAGCCTGAACCTCAGGAATTTTCTGTGGGACTGAATTACAGGGATGTGAAAATAGTCATCCTTGAGATCCAAAAAGACTAGCTAGTCTCCCTGTTGGAGAGACTGAATGATCATTTTTAATGTCACTATCCTGAATTTCGGATTCAGGAGGTGTCTGTTGAGGTACCTGAGGTGTAGGATAGGTCACCACTCCCCATTTTTCTTTTGGGTAAGGAAGTACTTGGAGTAAAGACCTTTGTTTTTCTGTAAGGCTGGTACTCTTTCCACCACCCTTGATGCCAGAAGATTGTTGCCCTCCAACTCCAGTAGGAGTTTTTCTGATGGGGTTAGGGGTTTTGAAAACAGAGAACCCCTTAACGCTGGCATCTTCTTGAAATGAAGAGGCAGGCCCTTTTCCACTACCTCCAAGACCCACTTGTCTGAAGTTATGTGGGTCCAAGCTTGGAAGTAGTGGGAGAGCCTGCCCCCACTGGTGGAGGGGAGATGACCAAGGCATTGAAGTCAGGGCTTAGACTGAGATGTAGAGTCCTGGGAAGTGGCCGGCTTTCTCTGGCCTCTCTAGCCCCTTCCCCATAGTACCTTGTTGTCTGACAGTAGTCATACTGAGGGGGAGGACAGGGGTTATAGGGCTTAGGAAAGTAACCCCTTCCTCTACCTGCCTTAGGCTGAGACATTTGGGTGGAAGCCCTTTGTTTAGTTGTATTGCTCTGGCAAGTGGACTTGTACTCATCCACCTTTTTCATGTACTCTTCTGTCCTGGAGTCAAAGAGAAGATTTTTATCACAGGGGAAATCCAGAGCTTTAGACTGGGTGTCGTGTGTCAAACTGGTGGTCCTCAGCCAGACAAACCTTCTGAGAGATATTGCCTGGGTCATAACTCTAGATGCAGCATCACTGTTATCATCTGCCATGTGGAACTGGTACTTAGTTACTTCCTGGGCAGTCTTAGCAGTTT
Source organism: Neoceratodus forsteri (assembly GCA_016271365.2). Lineage (NCBI taxonomy): Eukaryota > Metazoa > Chordata > Ceratodontiformes > Ceratodontidae > Neoceratodus > Neoceratodus forsteri. The sequence goes on along the minus strand of CM028136.1, from coordinate 647,472,048 downwards.
ATTTTTTTTTTGAAATCATAATTTTATTCAAGTTTTCCAATAAATACATAAACACAATACATCTACTAACAATACACATTCCAGCTTCACAAGTACAAATTACCCAAAGAAAACATTCCACTAAGTACATAGGAGTATTACTGATTAATTATGAATAAAAAATGGTATAAGTGTTAAAACATAAAATATTAAAATTTAACCCTGGCTATCTCCTCCCAGGTACATCATCTGGATACTTGATAGTCAGGAAAGCTCTTCTTTTAACCCTTGTGCAGTACTATCACTAGGCAGGAATCAACCAAAAAGAAGATAGAAATCTAAAGGAAATTAATCAAGAACTAACAACAGATAACACATACTAAATAACTAAAACATCAAATACATCCCTGGGTAGAAGCAAGAGGAAGTTGTATTACATATGAATTTATCATAAGTCATGATATAGTTAAGGGAAGGCCTTCCCCTGAGCAGGGAGGGAGGTAGTGGGGGATCCCTAAAAGGGATAAATATCCAGTCAAGCCAGTGTCAGATAGGTTGTTCAAGTATTTAAGCCTAACTGTTCTCTGCCAAAATTTTCAGAATATCTCTACTTTCTTTCTCAGCTTGAAAATGAAAAAAGGGTAACCAAAGCAGTAAATGTATCTTTGAGCAGCCTTAACTTAGCTGTGAGCCTCTCCATTTCCAATATATGGAGGCACAATAAATACCAGGACTCTAGCATGGGTGGCTGTTATGTGAGCCATTTCTGAGTGATGGCTTTAAGAGTTGTTGCTACTATAATGTTGTATAGGTATTTTGGGGCTTTTGCTTTAATTCTTGGGGGTGGTAGCTCCAGCAATCAATATAGTGGCTCAGTTGGGGGTAGAATCTCAAATATATGTGCAACTGTCCGGATAATTGAGTCCCAATAACTCTTTAATTTGGGGCACAATCAGAAAATGTGAGTGTGCGTACCCCTTTCTTTGCAGCCCCTCCAGCACAGTTCAGAGGAATGTTGCCCATAGTGTTTGGTAATCACCAGAATGCGGAAATACCGCAGCACCACCTGCCATCTGAATTCCCTCCAGAAACTGAAGGCCATGGTGGAATGGATGCCTCTCCAGACCTGAAGCCATTCCCCATCTCGCAACTAGAGTCTGGCTTCTGTGTGCCATGCCCTTCTAAGGTAATCTAGGGGGTCTGGCTCCAAAGTCAAAAGAAAAGCTGTGATTTCCGAGCCCATTCCCCTCTGCCCAGGTTGGGTGACCAGAGGCAGAAGGAACTCCAGGAGTGGGTTGAAACCCTCTGTCAGGCTGAATTCCTTATCCTTTTCCATTAAAAGTGTCTAATTTGAAGGAATCCGAATAGGTCTTGGGGAGGTAACCTGAATTCCTGGACTAATTGTTGATAAGATTGAAATGTATTTGCTATGTAGAATCGCCCCACCAAGCAGAGGCCCAGTTAGGCCCATCTTCGGAACCCTATATCCATCTTAAGAGGAGTGAAATCCAAGCATGCCCGTATGGGTGTGGAGGGTCTTGTCTTCAGTTCCACTCTGAATTTCCGGCATACTGTTAACCACGTGTCTCTCAAGACCGCCGACCATGGGCTGCCCAAAACTACTTTATGGAGACCAGCTTTATCCAGAAAAATTAAATCCTCTGTTGTAGCCATGGATGAGTAAGGCTTCTCTATTTCAACCAACAAAGAACCTCCTGCTTTGTCATTAGTGGTATCAAGACCTATAGTTGGGCAGCCCAGAAGTATTTACGTAGATCAGGTAGTCCGACCCCCCCCCCCCCCAAGACTTGGCTCTTAGTAAAGTTTATCAACATATCCTGGGTGACTTACCTGCCCAGATAAATTTAGAAATTGTGGTTTTAAGGGCTCTCCAGAAGGGGCCAGGTGGTTTCAGGGGGTAAGGAAAGGAATAAAAAAAGGAAACGGGGCAGCACATTCATTCTATCCATCTTGATACGGACAGAGGGAGCTTATTCCAATGTGTGAGATCAGCTTGAACAAGTTGTAACAATTTAAAATGATTGGTCTGATATAATTTCCTTAAGTCACTGGGGATCCAAATACCCAGGTATCTAAACCCATCCCTCGCTCATTTGAACTGACCCACCAGTGGCAAGGTCCCTGGGGGAACTGGTCCCACTGGGAGCATTTCTGTTTTCATTTCATTGACCTTGAATCCCACCACCTGCCCCAGTCCTTGAGCATAGACTCAAGCTGAGGAGCAGAACGCTCAGGATCTGTCACATACAATAGGGTATCATCTGCATATAGTGATACTCAAAGCTCTGTCCCTCTAACTTTAATACAGTACAGTTACGTAAGAACTTACTGTAACAGTAGATCTTTGCGAGAGGTTCCTGCAGTAGGTCATGACATGTAGGACTGTGTCCCCTGGCATCAGGACCACACGGCAAACTTTTTTTTTTTTTATTTATTTTTACTTCCCCCTACTTCCTGCAGACCCTGACCCTTCAGGACTGCCAAGGAGTCATCCTCCTGCCTCACTCACCCTACCCAGACTTACCTCTCTGTCCCCATGGAGCTGTGGCTTCCCCTCACCAAGCGGGGCCGAGGTGGGGCAGGCAAGAACCCTGATACTGCAAGTTTTGTCAGATCTGGAAGTAGTTCAGCTCCTTCTTCCCGGTGTCTGCAGGCATTTTTCTGTTTCTGTGGTGGAGGACTGGCATGCACCCTTACACCCAGGCATCACTGCCGGCGTCACCACTCCCCCTTCCCTCGAAGTTGGCTCTGTGCTTTTCCGTGCCTCTGGCTTCCACCCGAGGCCAGTCAAGCACCGGCGTGGACCCCCCTCCCGGGAGAGGGAGAGTCAACCTCTGAATGCCAATCCTCCCTTCCTGGTTGACCCAGGCTCAGCTCTCCGAACCTGGGTCACCAGCATGGCACGAGGTGTGGTGTCCAGTGCCTCAACCCTCAGTGCCACCAGGCCAGCTCCACATTGCAAACTTTTGTTAGCAATGTCTGGTGGGGAACCGCCCACCCAACGTCACGTGACTGATGTCAGCATGATCCTATAAGTCGGCAGTCCTCATGCTCGCCTTCCAGTTCTCCTGCCAGAGACCCAAGAGTGTGCAACAGGAGAAAAGGATATAGTCCCTGCAGCCCAATCCAGACAGGCCTGCAAGAGAAAACAGAAGACTAGGGGAAGTAGGGAGGGAAAAAGATGACCTACTGCAGGAACCTCTCTCGAAGATCTAATGTTAGGGTAAGTTCTTATGTAACTGCACTATCTTACTTCAAGAGGGGTTCCTGCAGTAGGTCATAACATGTAGGATGGAGTCCCAAGCAGTCAACTGATCAGGACAAACTGAAGAATGGGAGGAAGGAAGGTCTGCAGAAAGACCAGTGCAGGTCTATGATGGAAGACCCTGCAGGACGGCTAGGCCAAAACTCACCCTACACCTAGAGGCAATGTCCAAACTGTAATGTTTAGTGAAGGTATGGACTGAACTCCAAGTTGCAGCAGTACACATCTCTGCTGCAGACACGTTCCTGAAAAAAGCAGTGGAGGCAGCCATACCTCTGGTGGAATGACCTTAGACCTCTCTGGGAAGAGACTTGCCATACTTCTGGTAACATAAATGAATGCAGTTAGCCAACCATTTGGACAAGCACTACTGACCCCAGAGTCTTAGGGGTGAAGGAAAAAAAAAGCTGGTCATCTTTACGGATGTCTTTAGTCCTGTTAATGTAGTAGAGCGATATCCTGTGCACATCTAAAGTGTGCAGGAGCGCCTCACCCCTATTAGCGTAAGCCGGATAATAGATTGGCAGTTCAACAGTTTGATTCAGAGTGAACTCAGAAACCACCTTGGGAAGAAACTCAGGATTTGTATGCAGAGCCACACAGTCTCTGTGGAAAATCTAATTAGGCTCCTTACACATCAGGGCCTGAAGACTGGAGATCCTTCGAGCAGAAGTAATGGCAACTAAAAAGAGTGCCTTCCAAGATAGATGGCGCATCTCACAGCTTACTGCTGGTTCAAAGGGAGGTTAAGCAAGCTTTTACAAAATAAAATTCAAATCTCAAGTGGGGACGGGGTTACATATAGGGGGTTTCAGATTGAGGATCCCTCCCAGAAATGTTTTGGATACCTCCATCTAAGCAATCCTCTTCCTGTCCACGAGGGAGTGGTAGGCAGAGATATCAGATAGGTGGACCAGGTGGACAAAGAGTAACTGAGTCCTGAGTCAGACAGGTGCAAGAGGCACTCCATCACCTGGGGCACTGGGCAAGAAAGAGGATCCCGCCCTTTTGAGGCTGCCCAAATGGAAAACAGTTTCCATTTCATAGTGTAAGTAGCTCTAGTGGAAGGCTTTCTGGCCTCCATCAAAACTTGGACGACCCTGTCAGAGACTCCAAAATGGTTTGCGATTAAGTCTGAAGGAACCACGCATGGAGGTGTAGGGATCTGAGGCCCGGATGCACCAGTCTGCCTTGATCTAGCATCAACAGATTGTACCGAAGAGGCAGAGGTACTGGGGGTTCCACAGCTAACTGCTGTAGGAGTGGAAACTAAATTTGCCTGGTCAGAGGGGGGCAATCATCAGCAGTTGTGCCTCTTCTGCCTGAAGTTTCAGCAGAACCGTCTGCAGAATGGGAAAGAGAGGGAAGGCGTACAAGTATCTCCCTGTCTGACAGAGAGATAACATGTCTAGCCAGATAACACCAGGCCCTTGAACGAGTGAGCAAAGCTTGGGAACTTTTGCGTTGGATGGGGAGGTGAATAGGTCTACCTCTGGACGTCCCCAGTGGCGGAACAGATTTTCTGCCACTTCCTGGTGTAGTTACCATTCATGAGCTGGGGCTACGGTACAGTTGAGTCTGTCCACCAGAATGTTGTGCACACCTGGTACGTGCACAACCATGAAATGTAGACCGTGTTGGATTGCCCAGTAGCAGACCCCCATTGCTTCCCTGTATAGGAGATACGATCTTGTTGATGTACCAGACCACGCACATATAGTCGGTCTGTACCAACAGTGTTCTCACTGTCAGAAGGGACTGGAAGGCCTGAAGAGTGTACAGGACCACCCTCATCTCCTGAATGTTTACGTGGAGCAAGGATTTCAACTGGGACCATTTCCCCTGGGTTTGGTGGTCCCCCAGGTGGGCTTCCCAACCCTGACCCAATGCGTCTGTGGTGAGGGTCCAAGACAATGGGGACGGTTTGATCTGTGTCCCCTGAGACATGTTCAGAGGGTCCTACCACCACAAGAGGTCCTTCCTGAGTGCACTGGACACTAGACTAGGATGATTCGGGTCATCTGTACCCTGATCCCATTGGACCCGTAAGGTCCGTTGGGTGACCCTCATATGTAGCCTGGCCAGAGGTATGGTCAGAATGGCCATGGCCATCAAGCGAAGGAGGCGTAAAAACACCCTGGTTGGGGCACTGTTGGAGGAGGCTACCAGCTTGGCCTGCTTCAGCAAAAGTATCTGCTTTGTCTGACGAGAGGAAGGCCTTGCCCTGAACCGTGTCCAGTACCACTCCAATGAATCGGAGGCACTGGGATGGGACCAGAGACGACTTGAGGTAATTGATAGTAATTCCCAGTCATGAAAAAATGTCCAGGTTGGAGGACAGGGAACCCTTCAGGCTGCTCCTGGATGGGGCTGCTATGAGCCAATCATCCAGTTATGGGAACACATAAATTCCCTGGTTATGAAGTGCCACTGCTACCATGGCTAGGCACTTAGTGAAGACTCTGGTTGCTGAGGAAAGGCCAATGGGGAGGGCTTCAAACTGGAAGTGCTCCTCTTGGAAGGAAAACCGCAGAAAGCGGTGGTGGCCTGGGAAAACCGGAATGTGCAGGTACACATCCTGCATATCCAGTGCACAGAGTCAATGGTCTGTCGGGAGCAAGGGCAGGAGTCCATGCAGAGTCAACATGCGGAGCCTTTTGTACGCTACAGAAATGTTCAACTGGCTGAGGTCCAAGATGGGTCTGAGATCTCCCATCTTTTTGGGAACGAGGAAGAAATGGGAGTAATACCCTTTTCCCCTCTGTGCCTAGGGAGCTGGCTCTATCGTGGATTTTTGGAGTAAAGCCTGGATCTCATCCCTCGCCAGTGTTACGTGGCCTGAGGGATAATGAAATCATCTTGGAGGAGAGTCTGGAGTTCCTTCAGAAACTCGATGGTGTGCCTTCTTGCTATGAGTTGAATGAACAAGGAATCCGAAGTGATGCCCTGCCACTCTGCTAGGTGGAGGGCAAATCTTCCCCCCAATGATTCCACAGTGTTTGGAGGTTGAGATGGAGGGGGGCTGAAGGAGTCAAAAGGTGGAGGAACAGGAGAGGAAGGTACCACCTGCAGCTCGCTGGGTCTTGGAGGCAGGGGGAGAGGTAACGGCAGATCCTGATGCTCTTTTTTTGGTTTGACACCTGTTAAAAGGCTGTTTGCCTTGACGCTTTTGCTGGCACCGAAAGGGCTGCTTAGGCTTGAAACTCACCTTGTACATGGACTTAACTGATCTTAGGGCCTGCCCGCTGTCCAGGAGGCCCGTGTTGATGTCCTTGGTATCGCCTCCGAAGAGGATGAAGCATCAGAAGACTCAGAAGGGGGCATCCTGTATGACTGCCTGAGCACCCTGGGAGAGCCCAGAAATACGGAGCCAAGCGTGGTACCTGAGATAGACTGCTGTTGCCAAAGCATGACCCACAGCATCTATAGAGTTGTAGGTAGCTCTCAATGCATGCCTACAACAGATCTTAGACAGCCTCAGGGCCTTGGTAAGCTCCGACTTAAGGTCCGAGTCCTCCACCATTTCCAGCCTAGCCTTGAGCTGAGCCATGGTAGCCTTTTGGTATGAAATCATATGTGTTTCATAGTTCAAGGAATGCAAAGCACATGCAGAGGAGGAGTAGGTCTTATGCCCAAACTGATACAACTGCCTCAACTCTTTGTCAGAAGGGGATGTACTCATATGTTTAGGTTTGGCAGTAAGGTCGTGAGCCACGGCAATCATGATGGAGTCTGCCTTGGGGTGAGAGCATAGATGAAAAAAATTACTCACCTTAGTAACTGTGTTTCTTCTAATGGAGTCTTGCTATATTCTGACATATTCAGTTAGCCCCAGCACTTGAACTGCCCCGGAAAGGAAAGATTTAATTTCTATGCCAGGCATAGAATGTTGAGCTCAAGCTTGGTTTTCAAACCTCTGTCTTCAGTGCCTCAGAGCGTAATCATCAGATTCTTACAAGCAAACTAATTAACTACACTTCCAGTGTGGAAAATGTAAAACATATAAGGCAACAGGCAACAACTTGGGTCCAAAAGACTCAAGTTGAGAACCCAAGAGAAAAAACAGATAGTGAATAAGATACATAAATATAATTAAAACATAACAAAAACAACAATCACCCCACCATGAAGGGGAGGGGTATAAAGTACACCCATGAGGTGCAACACTGTACCTGCCAGCCCACATCCCAAAACTAGGTTCCGAGAGGGGAAGCGGGGGGAGGTCAGAATACAGCACGACTCCATTAGAAGAAACACAGTTACTAAGGTGAGTAATTGTTTCTTCAAACAACATGAAGTCTTGCTGTATTCTGACATATGTAGACTACCAAGACGTACCTCCATGGAGCAGGGTACAGAACCTATTTTGGGAATAGGCTCTGCAGTACTGCTGTACCAAACCTAGCATCACTCCTAGCCTGGATATCCAGAGGGTAATGCTTGGTGAAAGTATGGACTGTTTTCCAAGTGGCCGCTTTGCAGATCTCTAACAAGGGTATATCTCTGGCAGCAGCCAGAGAAGCAGCTGTACCCATAGTCGAGTGAGTCCTCAGCCCTAAGGGAGGTGTTTTATCTAGCTTGGCATAGCAGAATTGTAAACAAGAGACAATCCACCTGGCAATAGTTCTCTTAGTAGCAGGCCTACCTTTTCCCACTTCACTGTAAGTGAGAAACAATTGAAGACAGTCATTCCTGTGTGCTTTAGTATTCTCAATGTAGTAGCTAAGTGCCCTCTTAACATTCAAACTATGTAATCTTCTTTCTTCTGAAGAAGAATGAGCAGTGAAAAACACAGGAAGAGACATGGACTGGTTCAAATGGAAATCTGAGACAACTTTGGGTGAGAACCTCCTATTGGATCCGAGGACCACCTTATCTCTATGGGATGAGATAAAATCAGGTTCCACTGACAGGGCCTGTAACTCACTAATTCACCTGGCAGAAGTGATAGCTACCAGAAACACAGCTTTCCAGGTCAGGTACTTAAGCTCAGTCGAAGCCAGAGGTTCAAAGGGTGGCTGCAGTAGCTGAGCAATGCAGATACTGAGATCCCAAGCCGGAGTAGGCTGTCTAAAAGGAGGGTTGATATGAACTAGACCTTTAAAGAACTTACCAAAAACAGTGTGAGACGCCAGGGAACAGCCCTTTCCTACTGAGAGGAATGCAGACATGGCTGTTAAATGAACCTTTAAAGTGGCTGGCCTAAGGTCTAAGCTATTAAGGTGAACCAGGTAATCCAAAAGTGTAGCAATGCCAGCAGCATCTGGTAGAATATCCTTATGGGAACACCAAATGCTGAATCTTTTCCATTTGGAATTATAAGTTTTCCTGGTAGAGGGTATCTGAGAAACCTTAAGGATGTCCAAAACTCCCTGAGAAAGATGCAGGCCTGCATTTTCTAACTCTTCAAGAGCCAGGCCTTGAGATTGAGAGATTGGAGATTGGGGTACCAGATCCTCCCTTGAGAGGAGGGTAGGAGATTGTGTCTTTTGGAAAGAGAAAGGGGGTGAGACTGCTAGAGACAACAACATATGATACCAAGGCTATTTGGCCCAGTTTGGAGCCAGTAGAATCCCTGTGCAGGGTTGTGACCTGATCTTGACTAGAACCCTGAACAACAGGGGAAAGGGAGTAAAGGCATAAAGGAACTTGCCTTCCCAGTCCAATATCAATGCATCCAGGGGAACAGTCCCTAGGACTGAGGGTCTGCAGCAGAAGAGGGGAAGTTGGTGATTATCTGGGGCTGCAAAAAAGATCTATCTCTGGAGTGCCCTACCTGGTGAAGATTAGTTTCGGTATGAGAGGATCCAAGGTCCATTCGTGATGGCCCTGGGAGATTCTGCTCAGAGCATCTGCTAACACATTGGGAGGTGGACTGCTATTAGTGAGGTTTGCAAAGAGTAGGCCAGAGACAATACCTTCATGGCTTCCGTGCACAAGGCCGTAGACCAAGTGCCCCCTTGCTTGTTGATGTACCACATCGTGGTGTTTTTGTCTGTCCTGACCTGAGCCACCTTGTCCCTTACCAAGTCCGAGAAAGCTTGAAGGGCTAGGAATACTGCCCTGAGTTCTAGAAGATTAATATGAAGGAGAGACTCTTGTGGAGACCAAACACCCTGTGCTGTGAGGGCTCCTAGGCAGGCTCCCCAGCCCAGGAGAGAAGCATCTGTGGTTAGTACCACTGAATGAGATTGACTGAGAAATGGGACACCTTGTCTGAGATTGTCCTGATCCAGCCACCACTGTAGAACTTGGACCAGAGTCTGAGTCACTGGAACCAATTTGGTGAAATAATCTTTTTTCTGAGACCAAAAAGACATTAGGTGAAGCTGAATGTCCCTCATTTTGAACCTGGCTCTTTGTACCACTGCAGTGGAAACTGCCACGTGGCCTAGGAGCTGAAGAAAATGTCTTGCTGGGTAAGAAATCAGAGGATGAAATGAGGAAGCAAGATCTGTAAGGGCCTTTACCCTTGCTAGTGGGAGGAAGGCCTTTGCTTGAACAGTATCTAACTCTATCCCTTTGAAAGTGAGAAGTTGTACTGGTTCAAGAACCAACTTTGGCAGACTGAGAAGAAATCCCAGAGAACTGAGCAAATCTTGAGTGACTTGAAGAGCTGACCTGACCTGGTCAGGAGACTGTCCTACAATGAGCCAGTCATCCAGGTATGGGAACAGAGAGATCCCCTGCCTTCTGAGGAAGGCCACTACTACTGCAAGACACTTTGTAAAGACTCTCAGAACTGATGTTATGCCGAAAGGCATGGCTCTGAACTGATAAATGCCTGAAGGCAGCTAGAACCTGAGGTACTTTCTGTGGCAGCACCTGATAGGAATGTAGAAATAGGCATCCTTGAGGTCCAGGGATGCTAACCAATCTCCTGGCCTCAGAAAGGGAAGAATTACTCCCAGAGTCACCATTTTGAACTTTGGTTTTAAGATGTGTTTGTTCAAATACCTTAAGTATAGGATGGGTCACCACTCCCCTGTCTTTTTTGGGGTAAGGAAACATCTGGAGTACAGACCCATGCCCCTGTAGTAGAGTAGGAACTCTCTCCATGGCTCTCAGAGCCAGCAGAGAGGAAACCTCTGCTTCTAGAACAATGGTTTTGGAGATGTTTGCAGGTGTAAAAGACCTGACCCTCATTTTTGGAAACTTCTTGAAACTGAGGACCAGTCCCTGGCTTACTACCTCCAGGACCTACTTGTCTAAGGTAACAGACTTCCAGGCCTGGAAGACATAAGCCAGTCTGCCTCCTACTGGAACTGGGGAGTCGACCCGGGCTGACACATCAGGGTGTCTGCTTGACAGAAGCCTTGGACTGGGAAGAGGATGCAGCCCTGCTCATTCCCCTCCTGCCTCTCCCTCGAAAGAACCCCCTCTGTGGGAAGGGAGAGGAGGCCTGGGCTTGGTTAAAATTCCTATGAAAGGGCCTGCTCCTGCCCCTAGACTGCTGCTTTTAAGGACTGGCTTGCCATTCCTTGGCCTGTGCACTCCTGTAGGTGGTTCTGTACTCAACCATTTTCTTCATGTAAGCCTCTGTTTGCTCCCCAAACAGAGAGTTACCCACCACAGGGAAATCCATGGCCTTAGCCTGTGTGTCCTGACAAAGGCTAGTGCATCTGAGCCAAACAAATCTCCTGAGAGACACAGATGTAGCCATGACTCTCGATGCCACATCATTAGAGTCTACAGTAGCATGGAATTGTACTTTGGATGCCTCACTCCCATCAGCAGCCAGCTCCTCCAGCTCTTTGGCTAGCTGGGGGGAGGCCTGTTTAGCCAGTTCCAGAACCATATCCCACCTGGACTTCTGGTATCTGGCTGTGTAGGCCATATAATTAGCCTGCCTGAGTTCCAAGGAGGATGCCAAGTATTGTTTCTTGGCCATGGCATCCACCTTCCTGGAGTCTTTATCTGGGGGTGTGAAGCCAAAGGTATATTAGCCCTGTCACAGGCTGCAGCCTGCACTACACCAACATGGCTGCAATGATTGAACAAAAACTCTGTTCCTGATCCTGATAGCAAATACCTCCTGTCCATTCTCTTATCCACAGAAGGTAAAGAATTTGGTGTCTCTAAAATCTTTTGTGTCCGTTTCCCCAGAGATTTATGGAGGGGAATAGACAACCTCTTGGACTCTGGGATGTCCATCATCTCCACAAAATCAGACTCTTCTTCCTCCTCAACAGCTTCAACCATAGGGAGCTGGAGGGTTTCAGCCACCTTTTTGTAAAAATAAAAGTGAGATGGGGACTCAGAAATCCTTGGAGGGGAGACTTTGGAGGGTCTGTCTAGGGAGATGTCCGGTTCAGTGGGCACATCTAGACCTTCATAATCATTGTCATCATCATCACCCGGTAACTCTTCGTCCCCCTCCCACTCCAATTCATAATAAGCATCCGGATCATAATCCGATGGAGTTGGATCCGACCGAACCGAGCGCCTAAGTGACAGAGCCAGACGGAACCGGACAAGGCAATTGCACAATACTGATCGCTTTGGCTATTTCTTCAGCTGTTGGAATAAGGTATACTGGATCCGAACTGGATGACTTTTTTCGTCTTTTTGATGGAACCGACCCCTCAGGGTCGGCTCTCCTTTTGGCCGAGGATGTCTCGCCCAGGTCAGTGGGCACCTCCTCAGGTTCGGTCGGAACCGAACCATGCTGGCCATCTGGGTCAGCGGACTTCTCGGACTCCTTTTCCTTTAGCCTACCCAATCTTTTTTCCAGAGTGGTCTTAGGAAAATTTCTGCAGATTTGGCAGTCTGTTTTGAGGTGGTCAAACCCCAGACAATAAACTCAGACAAGGTGGGGGGGCGGCCTTAGCAAAGACCTCCCCACACTCTGTACAGTGTTGAAACCCAGTGGGACTGTTTTTTTTCTTGGGTTTCTCAGACACGGCCAGACTAGAAAAAAATTACCTACGCCCCTACTGGTTACCAACCGTGTCATGGGTTGTGTAAAGAAACCGAAAAAAGTTCATTTTTTTGAAACTGATAGGAACTGGCACACCACTACTAAAATCCCAGAAAATAAATTTAAACACAAAAGGTCGGTTCCCAACTGGACTGACAGAGAAGGAACCAAAGTTTACAATTTCCACGGAACAAAAACGCAAAATCACAATTCACTACCTATCTACACTACTTACTGTACCGTAGACAGAGGCTCGAAAATGAAAATAAACAAATCGGTTGAAAAAACAATGCGTTGTGAAACTTTACCAAACCAAAGTGAAGGAGCAATCTCCGGAGCGACTTCACAGTTAGGCGGAATAAAGAATCTGATGGTTACACTCTGTGGCATCACAAACAGAGGTTTGAAAACCGAGCTCGAGCTCAACGTTCTATGCCTGGCATAGAAATTAACTCTTTCCTCTCCGGGGCAGTTCAAGTGCTGGGGCTAACTGCATATGTCAGAATAAAGTAAGACTTCATGTTGTTTGAAAAGGAGCACTCTCAGGAGAATGGTAGGTTCGGTCCACCTTCTTGGGGATGGCCAGGATGGAACGAGGCATCTGCCAGATAGTGGAGGTGAGATCCTCATGGGACTCCTTCCATGGGGGGGGGATCGGAATGGGTGATGCCTCCGCTAAATCCAAGTGCTCTGCTGGGCGCTTGTGTTTTGGGTCTTGCTCCTCCGCATTCCAACCGTTTGCTTGTTGGAGGATGTGGAGTTCAGTGAAGGAGGGGTCTTCGGGAGGAGACTTGGGAGACTCCTTACCCTTGGAATCCATAGCTCCCAAAAGGTTTCCAGAGGACAAGTTGAAGGAGTTGGCCTTCGAGTCCGAGGAGTCCCCCCGACAGAGGTCTTAGGCTTAGTCAGAGTGACCTCTGGAGTAGCACCCCCAGAAATATGTGCCGTAGTGGAACAGCTTGACCTATGTGAACCCACAGGTGACAAGGAGCATGGGGTGGGGGTCACCACTGGGGCCAGCTGTCTCTTGTCTAAATCCTCCACCAACTGGGATCTGGCCTCTGGCCACCAGGTCTGGAACATGGCCTGGAGGTCCTGCTGAGGCTGAGGCTGATGTTGAGGTGGAGGCTGGAACTACTGGTAACCCGTCCTTGGATAATGAGGGCGAAGGTAACCTGGGGCCTGAAAAGGGGGCCCATAGCATGGTGCATGATATCCAGCGTAAAAAACGTGGGTGAAAGGAGCTGATGTCGGCAGGCCTGGGTAATGTGAATAGCCCAAAGGCAGACCATGGGGAATAACCTGAGGGTCTATGGGGGTCCCAGGGAGCCTCAAAGAAGGTGGAGCAGAGGGACCTGGCAAGTTATCTGGCATCAGGTGTCCCAACATCAGGAAATCTGGCATTGGGTCCAGTGCTAGGACACCTGGTTTCTGGTTTTCAGGTGTCAGGAAAGATGGTATCAGGTGTAGGAGGCCCGATGGAGGCTCCAATGGAAGGTGGCCTAAGGAGTCATATAGGGCACCTGAGGTCAGAGGCCCGGAGCCCGGCGGAGGGACTCCTGGTGTTGGGGTTGAGGAAGGGCCTGACGGGATACGAAGGTCCCTGGGAGACTGTGGAGGAAACAACTCCAATGTAAGATCCCTGGGAAAGTCATTCATGGGGTTCTGGAGTGTTACCAGCGCTGGAGTGGGTGAAAAAAAGACCACGTCCAGGGGACCCACTTCCCCCTCTGTCCCAGGTAGAGGGTTGGGCACTGGAGGTTCCACCAGCAAAGGTGGACGGGAAGGCTCCAGGTCAGGGGAAACCTGATGGGAAGGCTGGCCTTGGGAGGTCAGTGAACTCAGCCAGACGTCGGGTGTGTTGGCGTCAGCCCCCTATGGGCGAGCTTCGACTGGGCAGATGCCAGAGTCTCCTGTAGTAGTAGTAGTAGTAGTAGTAACATTTTTTATTCAATTGACAAGCAAAAGAACAGAAGACTCGACTGAGACAAACTCATTTTCAGCGAGGTCCTTGGTATAATTATTCCTAATTACAATATCTAAAAAACCTACAACATATGTTACATATGTATAATATACAGTATATACACTAAAGACTGACATACATACCAAGAATAATATCACATCATCGATAGACGATCACAAATACATAATTACAATTAAACTACTTGAACAACTATACGGCACAGATCTACAAAAGCAGAACCAAGTCACATTCATTAACAAGCATGTGCAATTCTTCAACTTATTTATTCTATTGTGCATAAAATTCTTGGTGGATCAATATTCAGCCTCTTTTTAGCTTCATTTTTGAACCATCTTTTAATTTCTCCTATATAGGGATTAGTGTTAATTGGCCTGAGATAAAGCGGCAGTGAATTCCATATGTGAGGACCCAAAAAGAAGTGCTCTTTACCTAGATCCGTCCTTCTTCCAGGAAGGTCATATTCTATTCCCTCAGCTGAGCGCAGTCCTCCCTTTACCGTCCTAATCTGGAGTCCATCAGTAATGTATTCAGGTACTTTACACCTAACTGAGTTAACCATATACAATAAGGCATGAAAATACCTTCTATCTTTTGGATACATCCAATTCAGAGACTGATATAACTCACTTCTGTGTGTTCTTTTTGGAACATTCAAAACAAACCTTGCTAATTTATTAAAAAGAACATCTATTTTAGATAACTGAGTGGAAGTTGCCCCATATAGACTATGTCACCGTGGTCCAGGAGTGGTATCACTACAGTTGTAACTACACGCTTCCTTACCTTCTCATTCATAGTTTCTAATTTGATATAATGCACCCAAACATCTACCAACTTTCTTTGTTACATGTTCTATATGAGCAACCCATTTAAGTGATCTATTCCTAAATATCTATAGTGTTGCACTTGCTCAAGAATAATTTTATCTCTAGTTACTATATTCAAGTTTGACTCAGAATAGGTTACACTATTCTCTTTAGAGAACAATATAACCTGATTTTTTTTTTAGTTCAAAACAAGTTTAGACTCAAAAAAAAAATGTCTGTAACTCATCAAATGCACCTGACTTATCGGTCGGTGTCGAAGGAGCCAGGCAGGCAGGGGAGGAACCCCTGACCGGCTTATCGGCTGATGTTGGGTAGGCTCCCTCTGATGTTGGGTGGGTTCCATCTGGGCGAGAACCTGACTAACCAAGGACCGGGTGGGTTCTGGAAGAACCAGAGACTGGCTTACCAGTGGTCACTGGGCATCTGCCAGAGGTCCCAGTGGGCAGCTTATCAGTCGAGGATACTTGCTTGGAGCCTGTCTTAATGGGCTTAAGAGAAGAGGTAGTACCAGGAGAACCAGATAACGAGGCCTGGACAATCACCAAGTGAGGTGGCAGAGTGGTTTTGTCTGCAGGCTTGAGCCCAGCGGCCTTACTGGTTGAGTGCTGCTCTCAGTCTTCCAGGCGCTCCAGCTCCCGGTGCTTCTCTTTGTCTTTCTTTTTCTTTTTGTGCACCGAAGGGGAAGAAGTGAAGTCCCTCAGCTTCTGCAACTCTTGTTCTAAGGTGGACATCCTGCGCATCAAAAGATGGGCTTCTAGGGCATGCTGCCTGCGTTTGCATGTGGTCTGATTGAAGGGCTTGCAATCCAGGCAGGCCTCGATGTCATGGGCCGGGCCTAGGCAGAAGAGGCAGAGCTTATGGCTGTCTTTGTGAGGGATCTGCGTGCCGCACTTCTTCTTGGTCTTCAGAGTATTTGGAGAAGACATAAAATAAAGAAGAATGAACAATTACTGGAAAAGAAAGAAATACTTAGCAAAATGGTGATTGACTGGAGCAACATTCACCACAAGGTCCTTGAACAGGTTGACGGCGGGAAAGAACTGGAAGGCGGGTGCAAGGACCACCCACTTATAGGATCACACTGATGTCAGTCACATGATGTTGGGTGGGTGGTCCCCCGCCAGACATGGCTAGCAAAAGTTTGCTGTGTGGTCCTGACGCCAGAAGGCACAGTCCTACATGTTATGACCTACTGTAGGAATCCTCTCGAAGTAAGATCTTGGTATGTGTCTGATTGCCGAATGAGGGCAGCAAGGGGCTTCATACTAAGAGCAAATAAGAGGGAAGAGAGCAAGCAGTCCTGCCTAGTCCCTTGTTCTATCTTAAATCTGGCTGAAAGAACCCCATCAACCTTTACCTGTGCTCAGGGCTCTCTGTATAAGTTCCCAATCCAATTTCTTAATTTATCCCCAAAGCCATATTTTTTAAGGGTGTGGTCTAAAAAGACCCAGTCCAGGCAGTCAAATGCCTTCTCCGCATCTAGGGAAATCACTGCGTGTAAGATGTGTGGTGAAAAAGGCTTGGAAGCAGACAAAGTATTCAGAAGGAGAAGAATATTGTCTTATTTGTGCCACCCAGGAATAAAACCCATCTGATCGGGGTGTACCAGGGAAGGAATTAGCCACTGGAGGCGCAAACCAATAATTTTAGCAAAAATGTTTGCTTCTTGATTTAAGAGAGAGATAGGACAGTAGGCAAAGCATTCCAGAGGATTCTTACCCAGCTTAGGTATTACCGTAATCATAGCGGCTCCCCAAGTATATGGGGTAGCTCCTTCCTTGTGGGCTCTGTTATATACTTTGGTTAACAGGGGTGCCAAATCTATTGCAAAATGTTTAAAAAACTCTGCCATAAACCCATTGGGTCCAGGGACTTTACCTGTGTTGAGGGATTGGATGACCGCCCTTACCTCTCCCTCTGTAATTGGCCCCTCCAGCAGGTCCCTTTGGTCTAATGATAAAGGGGGTAACTCCACTCTCTCCAAGAAGTCACTGACTCCCTGGACATGATCTGGGCCCCTCTCTTTAGTGTAAAGCTGAGCATAGAACTCAAGAAATTGTTTTGCAATTTGGGTGGGATGTGTATTCAATTTCCCAGGGTCAGCCCTTCTCTGAATTTTGGGAATGTATCTGTCCATCCCTCTGCTTTCACAGACACAGGGCCAGCAGTCTGCCTGCCCTCTCCCCTGACTCATAGCATTTTTGTCTGGTAAATCTCAGAGTATTCTCTGTTCGGCGCAGCATCAAATTATTATACACTGCCCTGGCTTTCTGGAGTTGAGGGAGCAAAGCCTTATCCCTTATCTGCTTAAGCTCTTTTTCCAAGTCTCCATTTTCCTCTAGGATTCTACTAATTTTTTGGTGGTGGTGTTTATTTTGGTAAGATGTGTGGCTAATAATCTGACCACGCAAGACTGTCTTCAGGCCATCCCATATGAATTTAAGAGGAATCAGTTTTGAGGTTTTTGATTCAGGTAATGCTTAATCATATCTCTAAGAGAATCAACAAAAGCTTTGTCATGTAAGAGGCCCGAGACAAAGCTCCAATTTCCCCTCCCACCCAAGGAGTCCCATCTGACCACTGCCAGGATCATAGCATGGTCAGATAATGTCACTGGTTGTATAATCACCTCTTGAAAATAATGGGCCCATAATTTCTGGGTGTAGAATCTGTTGATTCTAGAATAAGAATTGGCTGCTGGGGAGTAGAATGTAAAGTCCGGCCCTTCCGAATTTTGTAGATGCCTGGGGTCAGCTAATCCTGACTCTTAGATTAGTGTTCTTAATAGTTTGGCGCTAGCCATCTCCCCCTTAGGGCGAGGTGGATTCTTATCCAAAACATGGTTCTCCGCACAGTTACAGTCCCCTGCCATCATAATTTGGTCCTCAGGGAGGGACGAAATAGTGCAAAACATGTATCTAAAAAATTCCTCCCATTGGGGGTGGGTGGGTGCATAAACTGAGGCTATATGAAGGGGGCACCCTCTAAAATACCCCTTTAGGAGAACTAGACAGCCCAAGCCCTCTATCTGTACCTTCCAAACCTAAAAGGGAAATCCCCTTTTTATCAAGATGGCCACCCCCGATTTTGTAGATTGTGGGTGTGAATCCGAAAAAACTGTCCCCTCCCAAGACCTCCACAATTTATCATGTTCCACCATTAAGAGTCTTGTTTCTTGTATACATGCTGTATCACAGTTCACCCATCTGAATTCTTATAATATTCTAGCTCTTTTAACATTATTAATGCCCTTGACATTGATAGAGCAGATCTTAAGTGATGCCATATGTAAAGTTATGTGGCATTATCATACTAACCCCCCGACCCCTCAAATGACCTCTCCTCCTATAAGTGTCCTGGGATGTATATGGCTCAAAGTTGTGCAGGCGCAGGTTGGGGGTTGCACCTGCACAACTCTGCACAGCCCGCTGAATATCGGGCTGTGCAGTTTATGCATGGTTCCTCCCCCTCCGGTTCAGCATGCCTTCATTAGCATTGCACTGTTGCTCAGCTTGACTTGGGGGGCACAACTGCCTCCTGCTGAATATGGCAGAATGGCGCAATTTCAGACTTGCGCAGGCGCAACCCTATTGCGCATGGCGCAACCCTTTTGAATATCCAGCCCCATTTGTTTTTGTACTCATTTAATTTATTTTTCATTTTCACCATATGTCTCCATTTCTGTCTCCTTCCCACACATTTGTCACCTTTCAGCCTTCTTTCTAGGCCCTGTTAATTAGTCTCCACCTGGGAACTTCCCCAGCTCTTTCACTCCCATTCTGCTTTATCTTTCCCATCATCACCTTTTTGTTTCACAGATTCTCTCTTAATCTTACCATTTATCACTTCTTCTCCCTGAGCCTCCCCCTTCTTCTTTCTCCACATATATATCTCTCTCTCATTTTACCTCTCCTCTACACTAACTTGTTTTTTTTTTCTCTTTCAGATATTTCCTGAAGAAGACCTAAGGTCGAAACGTAGATTTTTAACTCTATTTTCTATTTTCAGCGTGCATTTAATATAACCATTTTGTTTTGCTAACAAACAAAAAGCATAGAAACAAACATAGCTCAAACAGTCAGCCATAACTAGTAATAAGGAGGTGCTAGCAGGGCCCTGCTAGCCTCATGCACAGCCACAGTCAGGGAGGTCCTTCCACTGCTGGTGAAGCCAAAACTATAAAAGCAGGCTTCTAAGATGGTGTTAAACTACCAAGTAGTGTTTGCTTTATATGAGGAAAAAAGCACACTTCGGTGCTTAAGGTTGAAGGTTCACACCTCCACCAGAAATATCAGACCTTCTCCTTCGCAGGAACACTCCGGAAATCCTGGGTGCCTGAGCAGAGAGCCCCAGGTGCAACCACTCTGGAATGGATGGCCCAGTTCCAAAGTACTAAATGTCTTCCAAGGGTTCCTTGGGATGATACTGAACCCCTGAAGTGAGGAATCCTTGTGAGTCATCCTAGACCACATAATCGATCTCAGTCACCATTAAATTAAATTGGTTGGGAAGAGGATAAAACATGAAAGGAGAAAAGAAAAGGAAAAATTCCCTTCCTCAGTATGACTTACTCCAGTCACCTCCAAGAACATAAAATTTAACAACACTGTTTCCCCATAACAGCCAGTGTCAGCCTAACCTGAAACTCAGAAATAAAATAGTTGAGCTGAACAGAGGTATAGGCTAAATTTTCATATACCCTCATTTTGCCCAAAACAACAGCATAGCACCAGCCGGTCTTGTAAACCCCGTTCAACACATATATATCAAATTTACATTTTAACCAGATATAACCTTTTCAATGTTCTGCCAAGTATAATACTTGTCTTGGTTAATGTCCACAAAAGAAAGTAAACCAGAATTTCCCAACGAGTTCAGAATCTTGTGATAATCCAGGAGTTAGTTTGGTTCACTACTCCTGGGTAGACCTGAAGAAAAAAAAACTTGTCAGAACCAGTATTTTAATCCTTTGTTAGCCTAAATCTTGGAAAAAGGAACAAGAGTACTTGCAGTGTCCTCCAGAGGAATCTGAAGGGTTATATCAAGGTGGGTAGCTACTGTAGTCCCAAAGTTGGTGCTGATTTTTGGCTGTAAATATGCCACAAGGGGGACAGGATATGCTCCTGCACTCAAGAATAGTCCCACCGCAAAGGAAGTCCATCAAGAAACTGCCCCCCAGGGAGAAGTGTGCCCCCTGCCTTGCTCTTTCTTAATACCCCCATATAAAGCAAATGCAAATCCCTCTCAATGAAGGGAAGTTAGTACAAATTTGGATATTAAACTTTATTGGTCTCCCCATACAGGGGCCCACTTGGGGGTGTCAAACAGCCAAAATAAGGAACCACCCTATGGATATGTTAAAAGTATCTCGTTCTCCTCAGGTTGTTGATTTAGGCTGGATCCATCTAGCAAGATCTGCGTGTAGGGGGAGAAGAGAATATGATTTTTTTTTTTTTGGCCAGACGTCTGCCTCCTTGGGTGACAGACCACAGTAAGTCTTTTATCTCCTGTTCTGCTTGATCTTCTTTAGTGTCAGGGACCGGGACCCCTGATGACTCCAAAAAGGGGGTCATTGCTAACAACGATTCGAAGTTTTTGACTCCGTCTTTGTCTTGAACCCAGAGCCTTGCAGGGTATCAAAGATAAGCCTTGAGACCCTTTTCCCAAAGAGATTTTACTACCAGAAGAATTTTCTTTCTCTTAGCCAGCATGGGAGGTGAGTAAACTTGATCGACATATACTCTTTGCCCATCCAAATTGAGATCCTTTTTTGCCCATGCTAGTCACAGGATTTTTTCCTTAGTAGGATATCACAGGAACTTAATGAGAATAGATTGGGGGGGGTCCCTGTTTTGGTTTGAGGGCCACTGCCCGGTGGGCCCTTTCAATTTCAAGGGCAAAATCACCATCAAAGGCTAACTCCTTACAGAGCCAATCCTCCACATTGCCCTGTTCCACTCCTTCTGGTATGCCAAATACCCTGTTATTACAGAGTGCCCTGGCTTCAGCATCCTCTGACCGAAGGGTCAAATCTCTTTCCCTCTTAAGTAAGTAGGCCAAGGACTGGCCAAATGCCATGTGTTCATTCTGCACCACCTCCAGCTGGTTTTCCACATTAGTACTGCAAGCCTCCAGTTTTTTAAAGTCCTTTTGCAATCCGGTTATTTTTTTTTTATCTATTCTATGAAGAATCTTTAATATGCGATGATTGTCTGCCTTAGTAAAGTTGGTGGTAGTATAAAATCCAGAATCATCCTCCTCATCAGCTAATGCAGCAAGTGCTGAGGACCTGGACGGAGTAGGGCTGACAGGCCACTGATCTGTTGGAGCACTGGGTCACTGCCATGTGCTGGAATACAGGGCTTTTTTAGTTTTGCCCATACTCTTGGCAACGAAGACAGGAGAATGCTGGTAATTAGTGAGGTGAAAGACCACCGATGGTGACTGATTTTATGAAAATTGTACCTGGGATCATGGAGCTCTGCTTCATCAGCCATCTAGGTGCATAACATCACCGGAAGTCCAGAGTCTTAGCAGTTTTAATTAAGTCCTGGACCACAGACTCTGACTCTGATTGAGTGATGGCCAGTACAGAGTTCCACAAAGCCTTCTGGTACTTGGCTGTACAGGCCCAGTAGGAAGACAGGTGAAGAAGTAAAGAAGCATAAGTTTCCTTTGCAATGTAATCTATCTTCCTTCAGTCTTTGTCCAGGGGTAAGGAAGACAAAGGCACTCCAGCTTTATCACAGTCAGCTTGCTGCACTACTCCCTCATGCCCAGGGTGTCCAGACAAAAAGTCAGTGTCTGCTCTGGAGAGCTGGTATTTATCAATTATCAACCCCAGGTAAAGAACATGGGGCATGTAACAGCTTCATGGTGCTTCTCCTGAAAGCTCTATAAATAGGGAGAAACATCTTTTTAGGAGAAAGGAGATCTTTCATTTCTCTGTAGTCATCCTCCTCTTCCTCCTGGTTGGACTCCTGGCAGGGTATGTTAAGGGTATCCACCAGGTGCTGGAGAAAAGTTAACAGAGAGGAATTTTCCTCCTGATTCGAAGGAGAAGCACCAAAATGAGGATCGGGGGAAATGTCAGGCTCCAGGGAATTCATTCCTGAAAGATTGTCTGGAGCATAATAATCATCCTCATCCTCACTCCCATAGGCCCCTGCATCAGAGGGGGCTGCAGAAGGGTGTTTGCTTGACAGGGCAGACAAAATAGACCCCATGCCTTGTAAGGTTTGGAAAATGTGCCAAGCCTTTGCTATATATTCAGCCAAGGGCAGCTCCTTCTGAAAATCAGGGAGATTGTCAGGCTGTGTATGCTTCGACTTCTCTTTATGTTTTTTACCTCCTGCTTGATCACCCTTTCCATTACCAGGAGGAACAGAAGGTAATTTATCTTTACACACTTTTTTGGTGCCACTTCATCAGTGGCAAAATCTGGCTTCCTTTTAGATCCAGACACTTCAACAGTGCCCTATTATTTCTTATTTTATGAAAGAACTTCAGTAGCCCCTTTGGAAGCTTTTGGTTTTGAAGGCGCTTCATCAGCACTGGATTTATTATTTTTTTCTTCTGAAGACACTTCATCAATGCCTATTCTGGGTTTAGAGCTAGTGGATGCTTCATCAGCACCCATTAGAATTTTTTGAAGGTCCCTCATCTGTAAGCCTGGGTCTTTTGGGGACTGAAGGACCCTTCCTCAGCCATCTCTCCAAGCCTCTTTGCTCTGTTTCTCAAGGTTTTAGAACAAAATTTTGAGCAAAGTGAACAGTAATGGTCTGGACCCAAATACCATAAGCACAGATCGTGGGTGTCAGCTTTGGCCACAATCCTGTGACAATTTAGGCAATTTTTAAAACCTCAGGGTCCAGTCCTCCATTTGGTGATTTCTGACATGCCAATTGACAGAAACCATTTTAAATTGAAAGATTCCACTACCATTAGTAATGGAATGCAATTGGTTCCCTCGCAGTAAAGAACCGCTATTTCTGATGTAAAAAAAAAAACAACTTAAAATTGTGGTTCCTGAAGAAAAATGGGAACCGCGATAAAAGGCTTAAAAGGAACCATTGGAATACACAAATGCGGTTAAAATAAAAATATAGGAGGGAACCAAGGAGAAACTGCGGGACCAACCGATAAACGCGGTTCCTGGGAACTGAGGGGAACCACGATAAAACTACTAAAATGTATTCAGCACAGTAAAATAAAAGTAAACATTAAAGATTTTACTACAAAAGTTGAAAAAGAAGTACAGTTACGTAAGAACTTACTGTAACAGTAGATCTTCGACAGAGGCTCTTGCAGTAGGTAATTACAAATAGGACTGAAGCTGGTAGGTGTCAGGACCCCACAGAAAACTTTCTAGCTAGCAGTCTCTGATGGGGGACTGCCCCCATGTCAGGTGACTGACGTCAGTATAAAGGGGCGGTCCCCCATGCCCGCCTTCCAGTTCTTTCCTGCCAAAGGCCAAAAAAGGCAAGACGAGAGAGAAGCAGATGTTTCCTTCGCTGGAAAAGGAGTTGAAAATGCTCAGGGGGATGGAGGGCGGGAAGGTATTACCTACTACAAGAGCCTCTCTCGAAGATCTACTGTTATGGTAACTTCTTACATAACTGTACTGTCTTACTTCGAGAGGGCTCTTGCAGTAGGTAATTACAAATAGGACTGAGTCCGAAGTGGTCTGGAGAAAGCAGAAGCAAACGGATGGAGGAAAACTACCCAAGAGTAGACCCCGTGGCTGTGAAGGTCTTAGCAAAGAAGACCTTGCAGAACAGCCAACCCGAAGCCCACTCTACGGCGAGAGGCAATGTCCAAAGTGTAGTGTTTCATAAAGGTATGGACAGAAGTCCATGTTGCTGCTGCACAGATGTCTGCAGCTGGCACATTCTTGAAACAAGCAGCGGAGGCAGTTAACCCTCTAGTGGAGTGGCCTCTGACTTGATCTGGCAGGGTCTTGTTGTACTTGCCATAACAGAAAGTGATACAAAGAGCCAACCATTTAGATAGGCATTGCTTAGAGACAGCAATGCCTTCTCTTTTACCGGAAAAAGAGACAAACAGTTGATCAGTTTTTCTGAGATCCTTCATCCTGGTGGTGTAGTATCTCAGAATTCGGTGAACATCCAAAGTATGCAAGAGGTACTCCTGTTGATTGGAGTGCTGCATAAAGAAAGCAGGAAGCTCCATGGATTGATTCAGTGTGGATTCCGCTACCACCTTAGGGAGAAACTTAGGGTTGGTACGCAGAGCCACACGTTCCTTGTGGAAAATCAAGTATGGGATTTTACACATGAGGGCCTGAAGCTCGGAAATCCTTCGAGCTGAAGTAATGGCCACTAGAAAGAGTCTTCCAAGAAAGGAACTTTAGGTCTGCAGAGACTGCTGGCTCAAAAGGAGGCAGAGTAAGCTTCACAAGAAAAAAATATAAGTCCCACGGAGGGGCAGGAGCATGAATAGGGAGTCGTAAGTGGAGAACTCCTCTAAGGAAAGTCTTAGAGACTTCCAACTGTGCAAAAGTCCTGTCCCCAAAAGGAACATGGTAAGCGGAGATGGCCGCCATGTGAACCTTCAGAGAGGAATGACTGAGACCCAGATCAAAGAGATGGTGCAAGTAATCCAACCGCCACCCAACAGAGCAAGAGAATGGCTCAAAATCTTTGGAAGCAGCCCAAATAGAGAACCGTTTCCATTTCATGGCATAAGTAGATCTAGTGGAGGGCTTTCTGGCCTCCACCAGAATCTTAGCGACCAATGGGGAAACCCCGAGATGAGCTTGAGCTACATCTGCAGGAGCCATGCGTGCAACTGAAGGGACTTGAGGCCTGGATGGACCAGGGTCCCCTGATCCCAGGTCAGCAAATGTTGCGACAGAGGAAGAGGAAGAGGAGGTTCCTCTGAATACTGTTGCAGAAGAGAGAACCAAACTGCCTGGGCCAGAAAGGAGTGATGAGGATCATGCAAGCTCCTTCTGAGCTGAGTTTCTGTAAGACCCTCAGAATCAAGGGGGATCAGGAGGAAGGCATAGACGAATCTTCCCTTCCAGTCTAGAGACAGAGCGTCTCTCCAAAAAATGCCATGCCCTGTAGCGAGCGAGCAAAAGGTGGGAAGTTTTGCGTTGAGAGGAGATGCAAACCGGTCTACCTGTAGTGTTCCCCAGCCTAGGAAGATATTGTCTGCTACCCCCTGGTCTAGTTCCCACTCGTGAGCGTGAGCAGACAACCGACTGAGTTGGTCTGCCAATGTGTTCTTGACCCCTGGGATGTGAATAGCCATGAGATGAAGGTTGTGCTGCACTGCCCATTCCCAAACCCATATCGTCTCCCTGCAGAGAGGGTAGGAACGAGTTCCTCCCTGTTTGTTGAGGTACCAGACTACACACATGTTGTCCATCTGGACAGCCAGATGTCCGGGAAGCAGATAAAGATGCAGAGCCTGAAGAGCATAAAGCACAGCCCGAAGCTCGAGCACATTGATGTGGAGAGATTTATCGAGCTTGGACCAGGAGCCCTGGGTCCTGTGAGGCCCGAGATGGGCTCCCCCAACCCTTGCCCGAGGCATCTGTAGTCACTGTCTGGGAGGGGGGAGAAAGGCAGATGGGAACTCCCCGGCAAAGGTTCTCCTGAACCATCCACCATTGCAAGTCCTGAACGATAGGATTGGAGACCAGAACTAGTTGATCTAGGTCATCCACCAGGTGATCCCACTGAGACCAAACTGAGAAATTCTCATATGGAGCCGAGCACGAGGGACTATCAGAATAGCAGGCGCCATGAACCCAAGGAGGCGAAGGACCGACCTGGTGCTGACCAGCCTGCAGCTGGACAACAGGCTGACCAGAGCCTGGAGTGAGGCCGCCCTGTCAAGTGGCAGGAATGCCATGCTGGAGGTCATGTCCAGGATCGCCCTGATAAACTGGAGCCTCTGGGATGGCATCAGGTGGGACTTGGCCTGGTTGACGGTAACCCCCAGGCAGGTAAAAATCTGCAGGGTAAGGGAAAGGAAGCACAGGAGTTCCTCCCTGGATGAGGCTGCCAGGAGCCAGTCATCCAGGTACTGGAAAACCTGCACCCCCCTTGGTACGCAGGTAGGCTGCAACCACCGAAAGGCATTTGGTGAACGCTCGGGGCGCTGAGGAAAGACCAAATGGGAGGGCCTTGAACTGGTAGTGGTCTCCCTGGAGCACAAAACGCAGGTATTTGTGGTGAGAAGGGTGAATAAGGATATGCAAGTAAGCATCCTGCATGTCCAGAGCGCATAGCCACTGTCCCAGCCGAGGAAACATAGAAACATAGACTTTGATGGCAGATATGGACCACTTAGCCCAAGTCTGCCCATTTCCCTACCTATTAGGTAAGCTGCAGGTTCTAGTTAACCAACAGCCAACCCCCCCTCTACAATTGCCTTATGTCTGTCCCATGCATGTCTGAATTCCCCCACTGTTTTAGACCCCACAACCTCCCCAGGAAGGCGGTTCCATGCATCCACCTTTCTCTCTGTGAAAAAGAATTTCCTCACATTACCCCTGAGATGTCCCCCCCATCTTTAAATTGTGTCCCCTTGTTTTTGCACATCTCTTGTTCTGAAAGATGCTACCCTCCTGGACTTTGTTGATTCCCTTGAGGTACTTGAAAGTTTCTATCATGTCCCCTGTCCCTCCTTTCATCAAGGGTATACATATTAAGCTCTCTCAGTCTCTCTTCATAAGGTTTCTAATGCAGACCCTGCACCATTTAAGTTGCCCTCCTCTGGACTGCTTCCATCTTGTCTATGTCCTTGCGTAGATGGGATCTCCAGAACTGTATGCAGTACTCCAGATGGGGTCTCACCAACTGTCTGTGCAGAAGGATAACCACTTCCCTTTTTCTACTTGTGATGCCCCTCCCTATGCATCCCAGTATCCCCCCAGCTCTTCTTACTGACTTTTCACATTGTTTACCCACCTTTAGGTAATCTGATATGACTACCCTCAGGTCCCTTTCCATTATTGTTGTTGGTAGTACCTCCCCTGCCATTGTGTACTCTTCTGCTGGGTTTTTGTTTCCCAGGTGCATTACTTTGCACTTCTTTGCACTGAATCTAAACTGCCATACGTCTGACCATTCCTCCAACTTTGCCAAGTCCCTTCTCATCCTTTCTACCCCCCCTTAAGTATCAACTCTGTTACAGATCTTTGTGTCATCTATAAAGAGGCATACCTTTCCTTCCAGACCCTCTGCAATGTCACCTATAAAGACGTTAAGGAGGACTGGATCCAGTACTGAACTCTGAGGTACTCCACTAGTAACCTCCCTTTCTTCGGAATGAGTTCCATTCACTATTAACTTCTGTGTCCTGTTGTGCAGCCAGTTTGCTACCCAGGCTACCACCCTGAGACCCACTCCCGGGCTGGCTAACTTGATTATTAATGTTTTGTGTGGTACTGTGTCACATGCCTTGCTAAAGTCTAGGTAGGCCATATCCACAGCCCATCCTTGGTCTATTACTTTGGTCACCCAGTCAAAGAAATCAATTAGATTTGTCTGACATGACCTTCCTGCTGTGAATCCATGCTGCTTTGGGTCCTGTGCTCCGCTGGCCTCTAGGTACTCAACAATTCTTTCTTGCAGAAGTGATTCCATCATTTTTCCTACCACTGAGGTCAAACTAACAGGTCTGTAGTTTCCTGCTTCTGCCTTGCTCCCACTTTTGTGAAGGGGAATCACATCTGCCCTCCTCCAGTCCTCAGGTACCACCCCATCCTCCCATGATTTGTTAAAAAGTGTGGTCAGTGGTGTCACTAGGTCCCCCCTTAGTTCTTTTAGGATTCTGGGGTGAATCCCGTCAGGCCCCATTGCTTTGTCCACCTTGAGTTTTAGGAGTTCTTTCAAGACTCTTTTTTCTGTAAATGGACTGGTGTCAACCCCCCTGCCCAGAGTGCTTCCATTGTTTGGTTTAGATAACTCCTCCTCTTCTTCTTTTGTGAATACTGAGAACAAGTATTCATTCAGTAACTCTGCCTTTTCACTGTCTCCCTCTGCCCACCTCCCCTATCCTTTATTAATCTTCACTATCCCTCCCTCAACCTTTCTATGCTCCCTAATGTACCTATAAAAGGTTTTATCCCCCTTCTTACCTGAGTTGGCTATCTTTTGCTCAGTTTGGGCCTTTGCTATTCTGACTGCCTTCCCCACTTCTTTCTGCTTTAATTGATACAGTTCCCTGTCGTGCTTCTTCTGTGATGCCTTATACTTTTTGAATGCAGCCTTTTTCTCCTTAACCTTCCCTGCCACCTCTTTTGAGAACCACAGTGGTTTTTTACTCCATTTTGTTTTATTTGTTTCTCACAAAGGCTTGTTGCCTCCATGATGGCAGTTTTGATTTTTCTCCATTGTTCTTCCACCCCTCCTTCCTGCCCATTTGTTAGTGCATTCCTTAGGCACTCACCCATTTTGCCAAAGTCAGCCCTTCTAAAGTTCAATATCCTTGTTTTTGTATGGCTTGTCTCCATGGTTGTGCTTATTGTGAACCACACTGTGTGGTGGTCACTTGTTCCGAGATGGCTACTGACTTCTAAATCTGTGATTCTTTCTCCGTTTGAGAGTACCAGGTCTAATATTGCTCCCTCTCGAGTGCGTTTCAACACTAGCTGTCAAAGGCATGCCACCGTAGCGCATCAAGAATGACCCTGCTCTTGGATGTGGCTGCAGTACATGTTGTCCAGTTAACATCTGGCATATTCAGGTCCCCCATCAACAGTACCTCCCCTTTTTCAGCCATTTTGAGAATGTCCTCTGTCATTTACTTGTCCATTTCCTCCCCTTGAGACAGGGGTCCCTATACAACCCTTGTGTGGATTGTGATGTCATTTCCTGTCTCCAAGGTAACCCACAGTGCCTCTTGTCCTCCCCTTTACTTTTTAGTTCTGTAGCTTTGATCCCTTCTCTTATGTAGAGAGCCACTCCATCTCCTTTTTAACCCTTCCTCTCCCTTCTGTAGATTGTGTAGCCTGGTATATTGACATCCCAGTCATGGTTCTCCATGTACCATGTTTCCATGACTGCCAAGGGGCAAAAGACTCTGCAGAGAGAGCATTCTGAACTGGTACAGCAACCCACAAGAGACAGGGCTATCCTAGATCTAGTACTGACTAACAAGGAAGGGATCACAGATCTCCAGGTAGAAGGTCACCTGGGGGCCAGTGACCATCACATGGTATGGTTCAGTTTGGCTACTACATCTAAATCATCCCATTCCAAGGCAAAAATAAGGGACTTCAGAGGAGCTGACTTTGATAAGATGGCCAACAGAGTTAAGCTAGCCATGGCAAAAAGAAACACGGGTGAGGGGGTACAGGCAAAGTGGGCAAGCATTAAGGATGCAATACTTGAAGCAACATCCCACTGTGTTAGACAGAAAAGGAAGTGCAAAAGAAGAAGGAAATCACTTTGGTTCTCAAATACAGTAGCAGAAAAGGTCAGAGCCAAAAGGCTGGCCTTCAGGAAATATAAGGGAACACAGCGGGATGAAGATAGGGAGGCATACCAAACTGCCCTAAGGGAAGCAGGGAAGGCAGTAAGGCAGGTGAAGTCCCAAACTGAGGAAACACTATCACGAACAGTAAAAGAAGGTGACAAGACTTTCTACAGATACATTAGTGAAAGGAGAAAGTCCAGAGGGGGTATTGCTAAGCTTAATGGAGAAAATGGAGCATGTGATGTGAGAAGGAGGACCCTGTAAAGGCATCTATCCTAAATAGATACTTTTGCTCAGTATTTACTGAAGAGAAGGTAGGGCAGGGCCCACAGCTCAGCATCATGGACACAGGGGAGGAGGTGAGCACTACTCCTTTCACAAAGAAAGGGTCCTACAAGAGCTTGCTAAGCTCAGGGTGGATAAGGCAATGGGACCTGATGGCATACATCCCAGGGTACTTAAGGAGCTAAAGGTGGAACTAGCAGAGCCATTAGCAGAACTGTTTAGTGAGTCTCTGAGCACAGGAGAGGTCCCAGAAGACTGGAGAAGGGCTCATGTGATCCCGCTCCACAAGAGTGGTAGCAGGGAGGAGGAGGGAACTACAGACCAGTCAGTCTTACCTCAGTAGTGGGCAAGATTATGGAGGCACTTCTTAAGGAAAGGATAGTGCAACACCTGGAATCCATAGGGCACAGGATCCAAGACAGCATGGGTTTACAAAGGAAGGTCCTGTCAAACTAATCTCATAGATTTCTTTGACTGGATAACCAGAGTGGTGGACCAAGGGGGAGCAGTTGATGTCGCCTACCTTGACTTCAGCAAAGCTTTTGACACTGTTCCACATAGAAGATTGATAAATAAGCTGGGTAGGCTCGGGGTGGGTCAGAAGTTGGTCAACTGGGTGGCAAACTGGTTGACGGGCAGAAAACAGAGAGTGGTGATAAATGGTATACAGTCAGAAGAGATGCAAGTCACAAGTGGGGTACCTCAGGGATCAGTTCTGGGGCCAGTCCTCTTCAACATCTTCATTAGTGACCTTGCAGATGGACTAGAGGGTAAGACTTGTCTGTTTGCGGATGACACCAAGATCTGCAACAGAGTAGATGATCCAGATGGGGTGGGCAGAATGAGAAGAGATCTGGATAAATTAGCAAAATGGTCAGAAGAGTGGCAACTGGAATTTAATGCAAAGGAGTGCAAAATCAAGCACATAGGGAAGAGAAACCCTGAAGCCACCTATAGGCTGGGAGGGGAGTTGCTAGCAGTCACAAAGGAAGAAAGAGACTTGGGCATCATCATCACTGATGACCTGAAGTCATCCAAGCAGACCTCTAAAGCAGTAGGTAAGGCTAGAGGGGTGTTAGGGTGTATTAGTAGGGGTATCACAAGTCATAAGAGGGAGGTAATAATCCCTCTTTACAAGACACTGGTTAGGCCCCATCTGGAGTACTGCATGCAGTATTGGAGGCCACACCTTCACAAGGACATTAACCAAATTGAGGCAGTCCAGAGAAGGGCAACCAAAATGGTGCAGGGACTGCATCAGAAGACATATGAAGACAGATTAACAGAGCTCAATATGTATACCCTTGAGCAAAGGAGGGAGAGAGGTGATATGATCGAGGCATTCAAACACCTTAAGGGCATTAACAAGGTGAAAGAGTCTAACATGTTTAAATATAAGAAAAATAGCAGGACAAGAGGACACAGCATGAGATTAGAGGGGCCGATTAAGGAGAATGTGAGGAAATTCTTTTCACAGAAAGGGTGGTGGATGCATGGAATGGCTTACCACAAGAAGTGGTGGCTATGAATACAGTGCAGGGCTTCAAACAGGCATGGGATAGGCATAAGGGAGCAATACAAATGACTATGAATAGATAGGCCACTGACAGAGCAAAGGCCGATGGCACATTTATAAGGTAGAAAAAGAAATGGGCAGACGGGATGGGCCTTGCGGTCCTTATCTGCCATCAACTTCTATGTTTCTATGTAATTTTCTGTACTCCATGAACAAGTTCAGGGAGCCGAGGTCGAGAATTAGCCTCATATCTCCTGACTTCTTCAAGACCAGGAAGAAATGGGAGTAGTAATCTGCCCCCCGAAGATGAGGAGGAATGGGCTCTACTGTCTCCTTCAGAAGAAGAGAGGGTATTTCTTCCTGAAACAGAAGATGATGTTCTGGGGAGTAAGATGACCGGGGGTGGGGGGGTTCGAGGAGGTTTCCGAAGAAACTCTAGTGAGTGTCCTTCTGCGGAAGAGGAGGAGGGGGATATGGATACTAAGGGTATCCATAAGGTGCGTATCCATACCCCGACAGTGAGAAGCCCGGAGTCGGGTACTGGGGCACCATGTACTGCTGTGTTGGGTAGGCCGGCATCAGGTACTGTGATGCCGGATACTGCGGGCCTGAGTATGATGGGGTCGGATAGGACAGGGTCGGATACCCAGGTACTGGGGGTCTGTGGGAGCACAAGGTCCCGGAAACA
The DNA here is from genome assembly GCA_016271365.2 of Neoceratodus forsteri. Taxonomy (NCBI): domain Eukaryota; kingdom Metazoa; phylum Chordata; order Ceratodontiformes; family Ceratodontidae; genus Neoceratodus; species Neoceratodus forsteri. The sequence goes on along the minus strand of CM028136.1, from coordinate 647,440,103 downwards.
GCCCAGTGGGCAGGCCCAGAACAGGATGCCCGGTGGGCGGCAGGCCTGGAGTATGGGCGGCATCTGGCAATGGGACATTGTCGGGCGTCGAGTAGGCCGGAGTCGACGCCAGCACAGTCCAGCAGGAGGGGAACCCAACGGCAGTGTACCCACCTCCTTCATGTCACCCGGGGAAGAAGGATTACCATCCCTGGGATCCAGCACAGGAGACGCTGGTGCCCCAGAGTGCAATGAGCATTGCTGTGAGCTCGGGAAGATGGATAGGCCCAAAGTGTCCAGTGTCGTCTCTAACGCTGAGCAGACGTCAGAGGAGCCGACATCCATCTTATCGACGGGATCCAGGCGGATGTCAGAGGAGCCAGCGTCCGAGTTATCAGGAGGAGCGGCCTTGGTGGGAGCTTTGGAGGCCATGCGCTGCCCTGGAGGGTCGGGTGTCTTAACGGCCTTACCCGGGTGGGCGTCGGAGAAGCCGACGTCTGACTTATCAGGACTGCTTGAACCAGAAGGCTGCACAGCAGTGATTTTACTAGCAGTGGCTGCCTCCTTAGACCCGGAGGCTTCTGAGGGGCTTGAGTGCAAGTCCGACGGGATGGTTGACACCGTCTTGGAAGCCTCCAAGATGGCCACCACAGAGCTAAATCCTGAGCTCCCGGGGGAGGCATTACCTGCAGCACTGCGATCCCAGCCGAGGCCGTGGTGACAGATGAGGAGTCCCGGTCCCGGTGCTTCTTCTTGTGGTGGCCCTCTGGAAAAGTCAAAGCTCGCCAAAGTTTTTGCAGTTCCATTTCCATGGAGGTCATTTTTAGTTTAAGAATGTGGGCCTCCAGGGACTGCTGCCTCCACTTTCAGGTGGCCGTGTTAAACTGCTGGCAGAGCTGGCACTTCTCGATGAGATGACTGGGGCCTAGACAAAAAAGGCACTGGGAATGTCCGTCCTTATGCGGGAGCTGGGCAGCGCAAGAATCGCACTTGTTTTTTTGTTCTCGGAGGGAGTCGGGGAAGACATACACGGCAGCTGTAGGTAAGGCTGACAAAAATCAGGAAGAAAGTAGAAAACAGGCTGTAAAACTACCGACGATTGACTGCTTAGCAATGAACTTAATCATGAGGCACTGCACGAGCTAATGACGGGAAAGAACTGGAAGGAGGGTGTGGGGAATCGCCCCTTCATACTGACGTCACCTGACGTCAGTCACCTGACGTCGGGACTGTCCCCCGCCAGAGACTGCTAGTTAGAAATTTTTCCGTGGGGTCCTGATGCATGCCGGCTTCAGTCCTATTTGTAATTACCTACTGCAAGAGCCCTCTCGAAGTAAGATCTTGTTTTCTTGGCCATTTTGAGTGGAACACCTCAGAGGCAGTGTTGTTCAGTCAGCGGAGAAAAAAGTTGAGTGCCTCCTCTGGCATTCTCTCCTCAGCACACCCCCAAAGTCTTTCCTGATCGGCTGATGCTAAATTATTAGCACTGACCACACCTCTAGGGAAGTACTACCTGGTCAGCTAGCTGCTTAAAGTTACTGGTGCTAAAGGACCCCTGGATATGAAGCAGGTCAAGTTACAGCAGAAGTGCAGTGACCTGAAGAGGAGGATTTAAAGGAAAACCTCTAACTGTGTAACATCCTGGAAGGGACTGAGGGCAGCATATCTTTGATTTTACAGACCACTTGCTCCACAAAATGTTGGCAATCCTCTTAGAGGAGCACTGACACACTGAATGCATTAGAGTGCTTGGCCCAAAACCAGCTCATGGTGAGTGACTGAGGTCGATCAACATGCATTTCCTCAGCTATAAAACAAAGGAGAAAGTGCTTACCGCAGCCTAGGGGAAAAAAAAAAATTAAATGGGAGAATGAGCAATTTTACTTTGATCAGAATTATGCTCCTCAGGCCCAAGCATTATGAATGGTCTATACACTCTGTGCATGTGCCCTGTGGAAAGAGCATAGTGTATTTGATTTAAGACTCCTTTCCCAGCAAAACTGCATGTGCACTTTGAAGATGGAGTGATTTTATATTGTAATGCCACAGAGGCTCAGATAGATCTCCAGCTCAGAGGCTTTGAACTACAGCAATTGTCCCGCTCTCAGCCCTGGTGACAAAGGCTGCAGGAATTACCCTCCTAGCCATCATCTCAGGACACTCTAGGAGAATCTAATTCTGGCCTCAGTCCACAGTGTGAACTGAACTTTAAATCACATTTTCTGACTCCCTACCAGTTCTTTACAACTGCAATACTAGCAGCAAGATCACCAGTTAACCTTTTTTCCCTTTGGATTTTCAGTGTCATGAGTGGGATGGGGGAACCCAAAGGGCCATAGATATTAGGAAGGAAAGCAGAGTGCAGCAGTGATAGTCCAGGCACTCCCCACTGGTGCCATATTGGCTGCATACTTATTTTATGTAGAGGTGCCTCGTGCATGTCGGTTCAGGCCTTACTCTATGACAGATACCCTGTCTGTACAACTGGTGTGGCCAGCCGAATTTATTTGATGGCCAATTTAGGTTAGTGCCAGGGGGCTCCCCCCATTCAGGGGATAGACACATTGACCAACAGGATACTGAGAACTCTGCATCGCTCTTTGCATAGCAATCTGTCACAGCACTACTCTTGCTAAATTTATCAGTTGAAAGGTCTGGTGGGCTGATGAAGTGGAGACTCCTACTTAGGGAGTTGGCCATCTGACTTGCCTATCAGTCAACTCTCAATGCAGGTGCTGCATAGCAGTTCTGCCACCTTGGCACACTATATTATGTGTTCAGGCTACAAAATGATTATAGGTACCTTGTTCTACCAGGCTGGCAATACTAGCAGGAGAATTAGCCAGACTTGACTCCAATGTATCAGTAAACACCCCTTCCCCCAACATTTCTAGTCATATGCTTAGCTACCGCATGCATTTAGGGAGTCTTCTTTCTGAGTGTTTTACTCCCCCCCCCCCCGCACTGTGCTTTATTGGGATTGGACTAATTAGTGCTGCCCTGTATTACTTAGTTTTTGCACCTCTTCTACAGAAACTTAGTCCAGACTGGGGGTACTCTTGCCCTACACTTTTTGTATGATAGGCAATTAGTGGCTACTGGAGCCATCAGACTGTTGTCCCTCATGCTTTTGTTCTGGGGCCAAGATTTCATGAGTTACAGGGCATGGTACTGATTTCTGAAGCTGCTTCTCTAGCACCAACAGGCAGTACCCCTGGAGCAACAGAGACTCCAGACAGGGTTATTATGTGCCCCACAGTTTTTTTATTTTATTTTAATGGTCAGATGTTTCTAAAAGCAGCATTGTAGAGACTTCCTGCTAGTGTTTGCTATTATTAATGTTACCATTACCTCATTCCTGTAGCACTGGGGGCATATCCACTTCACAGGCAAGTCTGTGTAGTGGGCCTGATTATCCTTCAGATTTCTCCCTCCCAGCACTGACCAACATCCTGGTGATGCATAGGAGGGTTGCTACAGTATAGCTTCCCAACCTTGGAGGGCAACTTTTTAAGAATAATACTGTTGTTCACAGTCCTGTTCCATGTCACTTTTGTAAGAGCTATGTTATGTTGTTGTATGATCTAGTTAGTTATGGATTGTCAGTTCAGTATGACCCAGTTGGCATACTTTGTTTCCCTACCAGCAGTGGGTACACAGGGCATGGGGAGGAGGGAGATGTGGGCCTTTTGCTACTCACTGGAAGCAGCCTGCTTTGCTCAGGTTAAATTATATTGATGTTGTTCCATCTCTGTTTCATAATGGCATTATTGACAAATATCCTATAATGTAAATGGGGTACATGACCCTATCAACTGACGTGGAACCTTTGTAAAAGAGCCCTCAGCTCAAAGGTGTTATCCGAAATACAAATAGATAGATAAAATAAATATATAAATGAAGAGATCTAGCTTCATCAGATGTTTAAACGTGAGTACCCTGATGTCCTGATTCTGCAGGAGATGCACCTCTCTGCTCTGGAACATATAAGTTCAAACACTTTGGGTACAAGGTTGTGGAGACTTTGCCTTATTACAGTGGGAGGCGTAGAGGGCTGCAGTGATTACTGCACATGGGATCCCTTTCACTTTCATAGACAAAAGTATCAATATGAAGAGCAGACTTGTGATCCTTCTGGGATGCCTATATTACACTATTGTGATACTGGTCAGTGTTTATTACCCTCCGTTCCTAAAAAGGATCTTCCAGCAGTGTTTTTGGGAAGCTTTTGTCCATCTACCAGGGAATCCTGATCATAGGGGGATCTCAATCAGGTCCTGAACAAGGCAATGGACACTAATACCTCCAAGGGTTACTGAATTAATGAGGTACAAAAATATTTTAAGTCGACGATGTCCCAGTTGTTTTTTTTATGTTTAGAGACAACTGTTTTCCATTGGAAAGGAGTATACAACGCATTCCCCTAGATATAACACCTCAGCAAGATTAGACTATATTTTTACTATGATGGAGTATGTGGAGAAAGTGCAAGACAGTTCACATGGGACCGGTTTCCTTTCTGACCATACCCTGGTAATTCTTAAAATGCAGCTGGGTACAATGAGAAAAGTCACTACATGAAGGCTAAATTTGTCTCTGCTCTGTGGCAAAGCTTTTGGATGCTTGGTGGAAACTGAGATATTTTGGATTTTAACACATAATGACACGGGATGGTTTGGGGACAATGTAAAAATGGTCCTGAGAGGCAATTTACTGGCCTACGCCACCAAAAAAAGAAAAGGAAGGAAGAAAGAATAAATGAATGGTTTGCAAGACAAACTTGGGACTTTGCAACTCTTGGATTCCTCAGAAGAGAGGGCAGCAGCAGATCGCATACTGCCCGAACGGAAACAGAATTGCAGGTCTTGATGGACCAACAAATAGAACAGGCTCCTATGTATCTCCATCACTCATACTGGGGGGGGGGGGATGACGGAATCTAGGCAACTAGCCAGGCAGCTTTGAGCTCCCAAAAAGCAGGCCTGCATTTTACAGCTGAGGGACCCAAAGATGGGACAGATGCAACAAGACCGTCAAGGGATTATCGAGATATTCGCAACCTATTACCAGGAACTCTATACTCAGGGGCCACAGCCAGAGGGAAGCACCACTTGTGGTCGACAGTAGATTTGCCGGCCTCCCGCACAGTGATGGCACAACACCGACACCAGTATTGTGCCATCACAAAAGGAAGTGCTTTGTCCTCCACACCCCCGACATTACAATATAATCAACTCTAGGTCAGAGTTGTTCTGGGGAGGGGACAGAACACTGGGAAAAAAGCATCGGTGAAAATGAACCATTACAGTGACTGTCGCTGTAATGGTCTGTTTTTGGGTTTCGCTGTTGGGGTGTCACTCTAGAGTGGGACACCGTAGCCATTGCAGTGTTTGAATAGTGCTGATTTAAGTAAACATTTATTTACACAAATTAACACAAGCTCAAGCTGACCAACTCCTCAACCCAATAACAGGGGATTGGATCTAACAAGTCATAAAGTGACCAAATACAGGTAAATGTCCAGGGCCAGATGGGTACCCAGCCAAATTATATAAAAAACTTCATGAACACTCTGCCTCTAATGCTTCACTCTTATACAGTACATACATGCAGGATGGAAGCTCTCCCCAACCACTATGGCAGTATGCCTTAATTTTTTTTAACTTAAATTTATTTTATTAAATTAAATATAGCAACAGTACAGACAAGGAGCCAAAAAAGAACAGACATGATAAAGTCTGCATAGTGTAAAGGGACTGGGAACCATACTAGATCATTTTAATCAAAGCTATATAACAATAAAGACAGAAGTTAAGGTATATCATTACAAACAATTTAAACCCACAAACTAAAACCACAAATGTCTATATTCCAAGTGGAAACATTGTAGACTAAAGAGGGCAGGATTTACATAGAAAACCCAAGAGAAGGCACTATATTGTGATACAATCTGACAGATTCAAAAAACTATAAGAATTCCTGGAACTAGTAACCCTCAATCAAAAAAGCAGTAGAGGGGCATGTAACTTCTCCCATTTATTTTGGTAATACTTCAGAGAATGTCTAAGGCTGGCTATGGACTTTTCCATTTGTAATACAGAAAGAACTTCCTTGTGCCACTCTCTACAGAAGGGCGAAGTCTGATGCATCCAGTGATATAAAATAACCAGTTTGGCCACAGCCGTGATAAGGGCTATATGATGCCTTTGAGGGCCTAGCAAATTATCTATGCCTACACCCAACAGACAGAGTTCTGGAATAAAAGCATTGCCCAGTCCCAGTAGAGGATCCAACGGAGTTTTAATCTGCAGCCAAAAAGACTGATATTTAGGACAATACCATAGAATATGTTTTAGTGGCCTGCCGGCCCAGTGGCACTGAGGGTTGAGGTGCTGGATGCCGTACATCGCACCACGCCAGTGACCCAGATGTGGGAATGACCTCAGATCATCAGGGAGCCAGCAAAGGGGGAAGGAGTAGGATTGAGCTGCCTAACTGCAGCTCTGCTCTCCCAGGGAAGTTGTCACCCCCTGTAGTTCTGCTGCCACCGGGTGGAGGTCCAGTGAGTGGGAGGGGGCGACATGAAGGGAGGGCGTCTCATAGTGCAATGTGCTCGTGCAGAGATGGGGACGGGTGAAAAACGGAGGTACAAAAACTAATAAAATACTAACAAAAAAAGAATATGTTTTAGTGATCCAACATGGGTGTTACATTTCATACATGTGGAGCTGGAAAGCACGTTCAGCTTGTGGAGCTTTTGCAGGGTAAGATATAAGTTATTAGCTATCTTGTATTGCATGAGGTGTAATTTATCTAGCTTAACATATCTGTGAGCATAATCTCATACAGAAGAACACTCGAAAAAATGTACCTGGTTGGGGAACTCATTTGCCCAGTAAGAACATATAGGTTTAGGTTTGTCCCCCCATAAGGTTCCTCAGGGTTTTGTTTAGGGCGGAAATTGTGTGCTCATCAGTGGCTAAGCCAGCCAAGGTGTGGTAATTGGTACCATCAGTAAAGAGCCACAGACAGAGACCCAATGTTGCTTGTAGCATGTGGGTAAGTTGTTGAAAAGGAAAGATACTGGTCTGTGTAAGATTATCATGTTGGAACCTAGTGAATTGTTTAAGATGGTCATTCTGGATAAAACAGGCTAATTGGTCAAGGTTTGCTTGAGGCCAAGTAGGAAATAGGGATAGTTTTATGACCAAGTTTAAAATTAGGATTAAGTCGGAGTGGTTGGGAAAGATCCTTCTGGGGCATGTAACCTACAAGTTTACAAAGCAGTAAATGTATTTTAATGAACCAACTAATAGGGGTTACTAGAATGTTACTAGAAACATAGGGCAGATAAAGGCTGTGAGCCCATGTGAACTGCCCTCCTGCTATTCAGTAGTAATATTTCATATCTGGGTTTGAGGCCATATACTGTATGCATACAGCCTTTTTTTAAATATCTCATTTGTCTCACTAGCCACAACCTCAATGAGGAAATCGTTCCATATACTTACCACCCTCTGTGTAAAAAGTACTTTCTTTTCTCTGTTCTAATTCTTTTTCCTCTAATTCTTGGTGGATGTCCTTTAGTTTCTTTATGATCTAGTTTAAAAGTCTATATTGAGGGAAAACATCAGTTCTGGGTCTTGTATTACATCGTACAAAAACATTAAATTCCCTCTCATTCATCTTGTTTCCAGAGAGGTTAATTTTATGTTGTCAAGATATTTATTGCAATCTAAATTTTTCATTCCATTTATTGATTTGGTAATTCACCTCTGTACTCATTCCACTTTATTTATCTGGGAGTTTTTATAGGGGCACAAATTATGGAACCATAGTCAATAATTGGGTGAATGTATGCGCTGCAAAATGGGAGCAGGAGATTACAATTTGTGGATTTTATAGATATTTTAATGTTCACCAACAGTGATTTGCTGTTGCTATTATATTATTACATTGGATATTTTGAAGTTTCAAGGGAAGTCTGGACCACGTTAGGTGAAGTAAGGCTTGATGATCAATACTAATGGCCTTACAAAGATACAACTCAATATCTTTCTAGTGCGGGTAATATAAGCTGGGGCATATCCCCATATCCTGGATACTCCAAGCAAGAAATTCACTTGCCTGGGCCAAAATGTAATACCAGCGGAGGTTCAGAAGCTATAAACCTCCATGATGCTTTGCCAGTGTTAACTTAGAGTTTGCAATACATGGTGTCTTCCCTTTCCATAAAACATGCAAAAGGATTTTTTGGAGTTTAGCAAACCATGCATTTGGTAAGGTGATATCAATCATGGTAGGCAGATATAGCATCCTCAGGAGGATGTTCATGTGTATAATGGAGATTCTGCCCCAAGGTGAGATTAGTAACACCTGCCAGCACTTGAGATCCTCTTGCAGGGTTTGAAGTAATGAGGAGAAGTTCTGGGTTATTAATGAGGGGACATCTGTGGCCAACTTAATGCCCAAATATTTGAGACAATAAGGTGAAGAGAGCCCCACTCCAGCTGGAAGAAGATCCCGATTAAGGGCATTGGGATAAAGGGACACGATTACTGTTTTAGACAAATTAAGTTTGTAACCTGAGAGTGTATCGAACTCGGCAAGAGCTTGATGCGCTACTGACAAAGATTGGGCAGGATGAGTCAGACGGCACAAAATATCATCTGCATATGTAGAAATTTTAAAGGAGTGTGGACCAATTTGGACACCTTTAATCTGTGCCTGCTACAGAATATGTTTAGTAAGGGGTTCGAAATATATGTTAAAAACATAACGGGACAAGGGGCAACCTTGTCGGATGCCCTTTAATAAGGAAAAGAAATCAGATAACACTCCATTACAGACTATACCAGCTGTGGGGTTAGAGCATAACAGTCAAATCCATTTAATGAAGTCATCAGAAAAGCCGAATTCTGATAGGGTTTGGAAAACAAATATCCAAGATACCCTACCAATAGCTTCTCGTTGTCCAGGGACACCAATGCTGCTGCATCTTTTGAGTCTCTAGACGCCGAGATAAGGTGTCAAATTTGCTGCATATGGTCTGAGGCAAACAGGCCATGCATAAAGTCAATCTGTTCTCAGCAAATTAGGGTTGACAAAGTTTACTAATTGTACAGGCTAGTATTTCAATATCAACATTTAGAAGGGAAATATGTCTGCAGTTACTCACATCAGAATAATCTTTTCCAGGTTCAGGAATGAGAGTAATGCATGCCTCAAGTAGAGATGGAAACAGGTGGCAGCAATGGTAACATTGATAGTATAGATCAACCAGTTCAGGTGCCATTTCCGATTTGAGAAAGACATAAAAGTTAGGCAAGAAGCCATCAGACCCAGGGGCTTTATCTGGGGTGAGAGAGCAGATGGCATTCTCTACTTCAGCAGTGGAAATAGGTGCTCTGAGGGACTCTGCAATTTGGGAATTTAATTGGGGAAGCTAAGCCCGAGTAACATAGTCTTTTATTATACAGTGAATATTTGGATTATTTTGCTTCAGTGGCATAGAGATGTTCATAAAAAGTCAAACTCTGCTGTGATATATCTTGGAGTGGTTAAAATATTTCCACCACTGGATGATCTGATTGCTTTTATAAGATGGGCATTCTCCTGTTGCTTAAGGCATATGGCAAGGAGTCTGCCTTCCTTTTCTCCCTATATTTCATTGGTGAGTAATCCTTAAAAATGGCATACAATGGATGTTTTCTATTAAGTTCAGAGTATTTGGCTCTTTCTTGACTCAGTTTTATCCAGTCTTGTTCAGGGGAAGTAGACTTGATATTTCTTTTGAAAGCATGGGTGGAAAGCAGCTCCTCGGCTTGTCTCTCCCTCCACTGTTTTCTAGAAGTGGCCATCTGTATTACCTCTCCTTGAATAATGCACGTGTATGCCTTGCAAAGGTTTTCAGCATTCATAGCATCTAATTTATTAGTCTTAAAAAATTCAGTTGTTGTTTGTTGTAGTTTAGGAAAGCACCATTAATTTTTGAGGAGGTGGCTGTTTAGTTTCCAGTGTCTGTCTACCTCTGTAGTAGAGAGTAGATGGACAGAAAGAGAAACCGAAGCATGATCAGATATGAGCTGGCTCTGGATTTCACAAGTCAAGACAGTCAGTATAGGAAAGAAGCTCATCAGGGCACAGTCCAATATAGACTGCTGTGTTCTGTGGGTTGGAGAGTGGCATATATATCACCTTTCTGTGGGATGCAAACCCCTCCAAATATTGACCATGCCACAGCCATCCACTAAATCCCTGAGGGCCCTCTGTGCAGGAGAAAGGCCTTTACGAGTCCTGCTGGACCTATCCAATGTATCATCCAAGGTGAAGTTCCAATCCCCCATCACTACTTGATGTAATAAGTTGTGAGAAAAGAGTATATTAAAAAGGTGGGTAAAAAAGGCAGAGGAACCAGAATTAGGGCCATATAGACATCCATGTAGAAATTCCTGATGTCCCACTATAGCCTGAAGAACAATAAAACAGCCTTCAGTGTCCGCATATCCCTGAAGTACCTGAAATGAAAGAGTTATCCCTAGCCCTACGCTTCTTATTGCCTGCTCCAAAACAGTTTCATCCCACACTCTGAGGAACAAATGGACATTTGTGGATGTGTCTCTTGGAGCATGGCCAAATCAACATCAAGAGTTTTAAGATGTCTGAGAATTTGCATGTTTTTCTTTTGAATGGCCCCCTTTGATCCATTTATTTAGTTTTTGTTGACTGGGAAAGGAGGACTAGGCAATTACGTCTATTTTCAGCCTCATCCCATGGGAGAGGGGAAAGATACAGATGCAAACTGGTATACAGAACCAGATTAAGCTGTTGGTGGTATTTTAGTGATGTTCCAAGTGACACATTTAAAGTGCGTTAAAGCAATGTGCACAAAGTAAGCGAATGTCTGTCTACCACCATGGTAACTGAAGAATTAACATACAGAGAAGTTAGCACCCTTCTACACAAGCATGACAAAAATGAACATTAGATCATGGTCCTTGGCACCAAGTCCAGGTACAGGTACAACCTATACAGTAAATGACATTTAATAGTTATAACAAGTGAACTAGGATAAAAAACAATAACACGTAGCCAAGCACATTAAAAACAAACAATAATAACATTGCAACTAGAAATGGAAGAGTAAAGAACCCCTGTTTTACCCAGCCTACAAAGGTGATGTAACCGACTCTTTTCTCTCCATGACAGCTATGTCCTGGCTGTATTAACCTTGGGCAAAGACTACCAGCCAGAGATAGAAGAGAAAGTTGGTAGAAGAGTAGGAGTCCTGGGGATAAGCCAAGGGAACAGCAGATGGGCAGAGGCCCAGCCAGTTGAGACCAGCACCAAGAAGGAGATCGGGGGAGTAACACAGGGGAAAAAGGAGGGACATTGTGGCTCACTAAAATGAAGCAGATGCAGTCGAACTGCCAGGAGGACCCCAGATAATGAAAGGCAGGCAAAAGGGTAATAAAGGGAATACCCATTAACCATTGCATGTAAAAGTAGAAAGGCAGAGAAAATAGCTTGTAACAGTCTGGCAATACATAATCAACTTTAAGCACTTGCATATTGCCAGTTGTGGTAATGGAAAAGGAGAAATGAGGGAGTTAAAAACCGGAGAATGACCCACAACAGTAAGAGAACCATGACATCAAGTAATATAGGTGCAAAGTATCAAGGCAGATCGGTGAAAGCACAGGCCCAAACACTGCAACTCAATAAATGTCTGTAAAATGAGAGATCTGTTATCTCCACAAAGGCAGAGCAAAAAGAAAACAAAATAGGGGGGGAGAAAGGATCGCCCTGCACCCAAATGGGTTGCTTCAGCGGTCCCATATTGTCTGCAAATTTCAAGCCATAGAAGGCAAAGAGAAAATCTGGATCTGCTCTGAAGCTCTAAGGAAACCATGAAAAGATTGTCGCAGCCATCACATCAGCGAGTACCACCAAAAAAAACTTCTCTGAGAACTGCCAACCAAGGTGGAGCAGAGGAAGGGAAGGGTAGAAAGGCTTTATGAGTCGGATCAGGAAAAATGGCACTCTGGAGATCGATATGACGCAAAAATAGAGTCTGTAGGGATAGAGGATGTCTCTTGCCCATTGCCATCAGCACCATATCGCCTGAGACTAGGGAGCAGGAGGCAGTCAAATGGTGTTGAGCCTAAAGCCACAATTAATGTAAGCAAGTTTGGAAGCTTCAAGCAGTGGCTTACATGCTAAACAATGAATTGTGAAGGAGGCCTCTAGTTTGGCCAACCCTAGTACGAGTAGAAAGAAGTATCACATATTTCAGATCTATAAAATGTTAAAGTGGAAAGGTTCAACTGGCTGTCCAGAAACACAATTACCTGTAATGGAAATGTAGGGTTACTTGGTAGAGATTTTAACATATCCTGGCAGGAAAGATATGTTGCAAATATTTAGGGAGCTCCTGTCAGACTTGCAGACCAAAATTCATGGGAGCCAGATGCAGTGGTAACAATAAGTCATGCTAGGTACAGCACTCTAAATGTTATCCCAGAGTTGAGTAGCTCCATTTTAATGGTTGTATAGGCCAACTGTTTATCCCGTACATGAGGGGTGACATCACTAAAGAGGAAATACTGATGGCCTTTCCAGGTAATGATTTGTTCTTCATTATCCTTTGTACTTACACAAATGGATGGTGAACAACTGGTGTAGGTTTGAATCATAGAGGAAGACTCAAAGTCCCATATAAGGCAGCTTTATTGTGCATAGAAATTATCCACATATAAAACTGACAAACAGATCTACACAAGTCCAATGTGTTTTTCACTGGCTAGTTTCTGGATGTGGAGCTTGTCCTGGTAATTCAGACACCTGAGAATTGAAGTCACATGATGCCGAGAGCTGAGTAGGAGCTCTGAATCTCCGCTCCCGCCATTCCAACAATAAAAATGTATAACTTCGTGTCTCTTACCTTATTCGGAGTATTTATTTTCTTGTCATGGTATCTAGGAAGATTCCTGATTAAAGAACTGAAGGCTCGGTATTCTGCAAACAGCCGAAATGGATGAGGAGATGAAGCAGGCCCTTCCGCGGCACACTCTGCCAGCAACACCTAGCAAATCCTTCAAAAAGGTCCAGGCTCAAAGCGCCACCTCCAATAAGGGAGCCACTTCAAACCCCAGGGCCTGAACTACTTACCGAAGTTCGCTTCATGGCGGTAGTTAACCCCCTCTGTGATTCTATTAAAGATCTCATATCGGAGTTCCGTTCACTTTGGGCCAATTTCAGGGACTTGAAAATAAAAATGGAGGATACTGATGCCCATGCGGTCTCCTTAACAACTCATTCAGGCCTAGAGACGTCTGTAGGCGGCGCCTGAAAGCATAGCCACTCAGGACAATAGCACCTGTAGACGTAATCAACTGACTTTCACTCAGGCCTAGAAATGTCTGAGGAAGTCAGCAGTTTTTACCTATTAAACAAACCGAATTGCTTAGAATTGAATGCTTAGCACCGTTAGAAAGGTAATTTTGCTCTGAACAATTTTGCTGCAGATACTTTGTGTCTGTCATGTATACTTTAGGAGTTATTCATATTTGTTTACGGTATGGTGTGCATGGCTAACATTTGTCTCTCAAGCCTCACCTAAGCACCTTGAATAAATCTGAAAAAAAAAATAGTTGTTTGGTATTTCAGCTACTATAAAATAAAAACTAAATGGATTACAATTGATTGCATAGCACCATTAGAAAGGTTATTTTGTGCTGAACAGTTTTGCCACTGATACTTTGTGTCTACCACATATACTTTAGGAGTTATTTGCATTTGTTTAAGGTATGGTGTGTATGACTGACATTTGTCTCTCATGCATCACCTAAGCACCTTGAAAAAAATCAGAAAAAAATTGGTTGTTTGGTATTTCAGCTAGTATAAAATAAAAATGAAATTGCTTACAACTGATTGCATAGCACCATTGGAAAGGTACCATTGTGCTGAACAACTTTGCCACTCATACTTTGTGTGTAGCACTTACGGTTCAAGAGGTAGTCACATTTGTTTCTGGCATGCTGATTATGGCTTGATTTTGCTTAGAAAGGCCCAGGATGCAGTGCTAAGAATATACAGGGCACAAGTGGTGGAAGTCTCAAAGAGCTCTTGTGGTGTGAATGAGTTAAAATGCTGGAGAGACAGTACAGATCCACAACTCGTTTCTCTCCAGCAACAATATGCTTTGTTAGAGGTTAAGTTGGAGGATCTGGCGGGGAGAAGACGGAGGAATAACCTCATCATTTTTGGCATTTCTGATTCGGAGGAAGGATCTAATGCAGCCCTTTTTTGCCAATAAGTCCTGGAGAAACATGCAGTCCCTTCTCCCTTTAATTCAGCATATGTTATTGAAAGGGTCCACCACTCCTTGCAGCCTCACCCACCAGCAGGAGCTCTCCCTCAACTGTTGATCCTGAAGCTGCTGAACTTTCAAGAAAAAAAAACATGCTCTGACCAGGATGCAGGAGCTCAAAGTTACCTGGGAGGAGAATTGCCTCCGAGTCACCCAAGATCTTCCAGTATCTACCCAGAAGGAACGGGTGGCGTATCATCCTATGATAACTAAACTATTGGCAGCAACTATCTGATTCAGAGTTCTCTATCCAGCACAGCTGCAGGTACATATAGAGGGAGTTTGGCATTCTTTTAATTCGGCGGAACATGTAACTAAGAGTCTCCCAGCACTCCTCTCAGACCTATTCAAGAATCGCTGAATGCTGTGACCCTTCTGCAATTGGACTTTGCTTCCCTGGTTAGAAGGTCCTTTTTGTGTTGCTACTGACTGTTTTTCTCATTGAGATACTGCAATACCCGGTCACTTCCTGTTTCTTGGTGGCCTTAAGTCCCCTTGCTTACAGAGATGGACATTATGTGAATTACATATGCCTCGACCTAAAGTACTTCTTTTACACAGTTGGAGGCATTCTAGACCATGACATTTTGTTTTTATTAGAGCCATGTTACTATAACTGATTGTATTGGAGGTGAAGACTAACCTCCTTGGTTCGACTGCCCCGACACCTTGGTGGACAAGGTCTATACTTGGCCATGCCTTACTTTTGCAGGATCTTCAAGACTGTTTTTGAATGTGGATTTGAGGGGGGGTTTAGTGTACACTTCTGCCCCTCTACAACACTGACTATTATGTTATGGGTTCTGGTTAATTTACATGAGGATGGTTAAGCTGTTTGCAGGAGGGGCAGGATGTGTATGGTTCCCTTTTTATCTTGCTGGAACCAATCTCTCTTTGTTTAGTCAGGACAGTAGGCCTGGGATACCATTTTTTGTTTAGATCTTTTAACTAATAGGAGCCACTATTACCAGGTTGGGTAATATCTATTAGGATTGTCCCTCGCGATTTCTAAAAATACTGTGGTTTGTTTTTATTATAAGTGGGCACGTTACTCTCACTTCTGTTGCTGTTGGGTATGTTATTACCTAAAGTACCCAGTAAAGATTTTGTTGTCGTTGGGTGGAGGTGGGAGATTTGGGGCTAAGTCTGCAAGTTCTATGGTCAACATGCACCAGAGTTGGGGAGGGGGTTGTTCATCTTTACAATGGACAACCTGTACAAATGTTAACTTGTTATTCTTGGGGATTGTTTCTTCGGGTTGTTGGGGTTGGGGAAGGGGTAGGTGGGAATGTGTTACTATTCTTAAGGGGATACTATCTTATTTTGGGGAGGAGGAAGGCTCCACCGGAGGACTGTTTTATATAAGGATGTCAAGGTTGTATTCTGTGTCTTTCCCTTTTTTTTTGCCTTTCTTTGTTGAGTTTACATTTTAACCCTGACCATAATTTAACATTTTACCATGGCAATATACCAGTTTTGTACTTGGAATGTTAAGGGTGCTCAGTCTCCTACTAAGCGAGCCAAGGTTCTATTACATTTAAATAGGTTGCACGTTGATGTGGCCTTTTTACAGGAAACCCACCTGCCCCCATTCCAGGTTCTCCTATTTCAGCGATCCTGGGTGAGGCAAGCATTCGGCGCTGGTTCAGACTTCCGTAAGAAAGGGGTGGCTATCCTTACTACCCATAGAATTCCTTTTTGCCTTCTTGAAGAAGTCATAGACCCCCAGGGGCACTATGTTTTTGCTCAGAGCATTGCTTGGACATGTGGAAGTAATATTGGGAGCGGTTTATGGTCCTACAACTGAGGACCCTCAATGTTTCACTACCCTCGCATCCATCCTGTCCTCATGAATCTCCCTCCCAATAATACTTGTGAGGATTGGAACCTGGTCCTGTCCAATGACTTAGATAAGTCTGGTAGGGCCCGAAGGGCCCCCTCTTCAGCCCAACTAGCTCTCTGGGATTTGACGGACTCTGTGGGTTTGGTGGACCAATGGAGGTCATTAAACCTGTATAGCCAGGAATATTCTTTGTACCCCCTACCCCACAACTCTTTTTCTAGGCTAGACTACTTTTTGATAAGGGTGGAATGTTTACCTGGGGTCCTCCTATCTCACTATTCAGCTAAAGTTATTTCGGACCACCACCCTGCCCTACTTCAGTTAAACCTTACTCCCTTAATGATTAAGAACAAAATGTGGATCTTAAATAATCAACTGCTCAGATCAGAAGATACGTTGACACATCTCCAATCCTTTATTTTATCACTTATGGACTTTAATTCCCCCACTATGCCTGTACTTAATACCTTATGGGGAGCCTTGAAATATGCCCTTAGAGGAGAATTGATTCACCTATCAGCCAAGAGGTAAAAACAATCCTTAGCTAGCTTATCCTCCTTATTAGAGCGCATACAAGTGTTGGAGGGAAGGGCCACACAGGATACCTTGCCATTGATAGGGGAACAGTTAGAAAGTCTCTGCTTCCAATACAATACTTTACTAGGAGAAAAGGTGGAAGACTTATTACTGCATTCAAAAAATAAAGTATTTTAATCAAGGAGACAAGGCAGGGAAACTACTGGCTCCCTGGTTGCAGACTCAAACCATGGATAAAATTGTTTCCTCAGTCCGGACAGACTCAGGCACCCTTCTTACCTTTCTGCGTCAATATAGTGGAATCCTTCAAAACCTTTTATGAATAAAATTGCATGCCCTGCCTTCCTCCCCTTGGAATCTCAAACTTTTTAAAGCGTTCTTGCAGGACATACCCCTTCCACAACTGGATGCCTCTTAAATTGTTACATTACAGGCCCAGAAATCCCTTCCAGAGGTTTCTCAAGCCATTGATTCTTTAGCCTCCGATAAATCTCCTGATCCGGATGGCTTTACTGCTAATTTTTATAAGGTGTGCAAAGGACAACTGGCTCCTATCCTGTTAGACAACTTACAATTATACTTTTAAAAGGGCTCATCTGACCTTTCACTTACTGCAGCAAATATTGTAGTTCTCCCTAAACCTGGTAGGAACCCCCTACTGGTCTCCAACTACAGGCCAGTCTCACTTATGACTGTTGATATTAAAATTCTAGCTAAAGTTTCAGCCTGTAGATTGGGGCTAGTGTGGGATTCCCTCATCAGTAGGGAACAGGTTGGATTTGTGAAAGGCAGGCCTTCTGCTGATCATCTTATAAAGTTACTGTATCTTCTTTCGGCATCCAGGGACGACTCCAACCCGGGCGGCACTGGTATCCCTGGATACTCAAAAAGCTTTTGATCAGGTTTCTTGGGACTACGTATTTGCACTGCTCCCTAAGTACTGAATTCCCCATGACTTTATACAATGGATTAAAGTACTCTGCTCCTCCCCATCAGCCCGAATACTTTGTAATAGGGTATTTTCATCCACTTTCCTTCTGTATCAGGGCACCAGGCAGAGATGTCCCTTTTCCCCCTTACTTATTTAACCTTTTTTTTGGAATCTCTCATCCGCAAGTTGAATCTTTCCCCCCAGGTATCCTGCATTTCTATTGCTCAAGTTGAATACAAGTTATCAGTATATGAGGATTAAATTTTACTACATATCTTTTCACCTACTACATCCCTGCCTGCTGCCCTACCGATTATTTCACAAATTGGTGTCATTTCTAATTATAAACTAAATCTTACTAAAATTGAAGTTATGCCCCTCAATAGTGCCACTTTTAAAGTGGACATCGAACATCTTGGGTTGATATGGAAAAAGGATAAGTTGAAATACTAGGGATTTTATCTTAGTATTTCACCCCTTAAAATGCACCGATATAATCTAGATTGAATGGCGACCCAAATTAAGGTAGACCTAGAATGTTGGTTCTTGTTACCTTTTTCATTGTGGGGTTGATTGAATATAATTAAAATGAACATTTCACCCAGGTTACTATATCCTCTCCAGAGATGTTGAATTTTTTTCTCCCTCATTTGTGGTTTACTCAAATTCATAGAATTATTTCCTCTTTCCTGTGGCAAGGCTAGATGGCACGCAGAGCCCTAATTAAGCTCATGTGCATTAAGCAGGATGGGTGTTTGCAGGCTCCCAATTTGTATTTATACTATTTGGTTATACATCTTGATAAACTTTCGTACTGGATGGGGTCGGTGGGAAGGAACTCTTCTAAGGCCTATATTCTGTTTTGGGTCGATATGGAGCAAGCCACATGTTCTAGCAACAGACTAGATATAAGATCACTTCCATACCTTACTGTGAAGAACCTCCCTCGACCCCTTAAGGATACCCCTCTAGCAGCCTCCCTTAGAATTCAATTACAACTTTGTTCCCAGCTCAAGAGTTGCTCCATTAAGGATATTACCCAACCCCTATTTGGGAACCCTAATTTACGTATGGCTAATCAGCCAATCTCACAGAAATTTTGGCCTGACTTGGGGGCTAAAATTGTTGAACACCTTACTTCCAATTATAAATTGCTCGCATTCCAGGAGGCCCATGATAAATACCACTGGCCCTCTTCTGTGTGCTTTCGCTATTTTCAGGTATCACATATGCCCACTCATTTTGTTGGTACTGGACCTTGGCTCAGTCCTTTTGGTAATCTGATCCTTCCCTTGCTCCAACAGGCTCCCTCTTGTCATTATACCTCCTATTACTACAGCTCATTACAAGAGAGACTGGTCTCTATGGAGGGCCCACATTTCTATAGTTGGGACCAATCATTTCCGG
The DNA here is from genome assembly GCA_016271365.2 of Neoceratodus forsteri. Taxonomy (NCBI): domain Eukaryota; kingdom Metazoa; phylum Chordata; order Ceratodontiformes; family Ceratodontidae; genus Neoceratodus; species Neoceratodus forsteri. Next base: position 647,421,035 of record CM028136.1, on the reverse strand, counting down.
GGTCCTCTCCGACTAGAAACTGGGCAACTATTTGAAAACACCTTTATATCTTTGTAAAATGAGATAGATATCAATATATGCAGTTTCAAATTATACACAATCTTTATTATACTCCAGTTAAATTGTACAAAATGGGCAAGCTCCCTGTTGACACCTGCTCAAGATGTGAAAAAGAACCAGGTACTCTATTGCATATACTCTGGTCATGTGAGAAGGTAGTCTCCTTCTGGGAATCTATTCATGCATGGCTTGATCCCTTGTTAGGGCTCTCTGCTGCCTTCTCCCCTGAGATATTTATCTTTGGAGACTACACTAACAATTTATTGGGGAACCAGAGGCCTCATATAGCTTTGATTTCCATGTGTGCCAAAAAGTTCATTCTTCATCTATGGCTTGACCAGAGTATACCACAGCTTATTGAGTGGTTCAGAAAAGTTTTTTAGCACTACAGGCTGAGCGTCAGGCTGCCAGTATGGCTGGCAATTTACAAAGATATATTCAGGTCTGGGAACCATTACAGGTTTTGTTAATGATTTGATTATCTGTACTTATTGTTCCCTTTCTGCTATCCTCCGTGGAAGTGGGTGGGGAGCTGGGGGTACATTGATACTATAAATTGTTTACCTCCTGAGTATCTTCTAATACCTATTTTGTCAATGTTTTTCAGGACCTGTATTCCTTGATCTGTTAACTGTTTGTTTGTTTGCCTTCAATAAAATAAAGTTTATTAAATCTGAAAAAAAAAAGACACATGAGAATTATCAGTCTGGGTTTACCGTGTGGGGTGGCTGAGGCTGAAGGGAGAGGTGAGCTCATTCAATGTAGTAGAAAGAGCCATGGGTAGGGCTTCCAGCAATCTCCTGTAACAGCTCCTGTATGAAGGTAAGCATATCAGATCCTTCAGCCTGTTCTGGTATACTACTAAAACTAAATTATTTCTACAGATGTGCCCCTCCTGGTCTTCCACTCTATCCTCAGGCTTAACCAGCTTCTTTCTGAGGTCCTGCAGCACCCGTTAATCCCTTGTTTGGGCATCATCAATGGAACTGATACAGGCATTGGTGTCCCAGAGGCGACAGGGGAAAGCTTCAAGTGCTGGTTAAAGTAGTTTAAGATCCTCTACCACCTTGTTGAGGGTTAATTTTTATACTCTGTATGTTTTATAAGTTCCTTGGTACTTTCTCCTACCCATACCCTCAGGCACCTCATCTCATCATCCTATTACTCTGGCAATAGCTAGGAGCTACCCCCTCACTGCTTCTGCCCTTACCAACCCATTCTTATTCACTTACCTCTCCTCTCGCATGCCTAATCTCACCTAACTCTCCTCCCTTTCCTCAAGCCTCCCTCTCACCCTTACCCCATCCTCTGACAAAGCCATTCTGGTTGCTAAGATACAGATATAGTTTGATATGAAGATGTTTGTTTGCTATGTTGATTTCTGTCTTACCACCACTGTTTGTAAACAATAATCACTCTTATTGTACCACCTGGTAACCCATTGTTTGCTAAGTAACCTGTGTATGTTATTGTATTGTAAGCATAATGAATATGCTTGTTGTTATCATCAACCCATTGATGTGGAACCTTTGTAAATTAGTCTCTGGCTGAAAGGTACTTGTAATCTGAGAACTCAATAAAATAAAAAAAAAATAATGCTGGCAAGCTCGGTGAGCAGCTTATCAATCTTATCTGGCTTGGCCTCCATGTCTGATGGGGAATTGGGCATTTCCTTGGAGGTTGTGGCCTAGGTGGTAGCGGGGATGTCCCTGCAGAGTCCATAGGCTTATTGCCCTCTATCTCAGCCATGTACATACTGGACTCAGAGGAAGCCTATACGCAAGTTGATTATATTAAAAGTATGGAAAAAACTGGTAGAAATAAAAGAAAATCCACATTTAACAGTCAGGGGATGTAGAGCCACTAGAGATCTGACCATTTAGCCAGAGCACATTACGTGACTCAGTATGCCATTATCTTGGCTATACTGAAGTAGAGGAAGGACACTGTTCTGCTACTGTCTCACTGCTCCATATCAATCCTTAACTTTGATAACACGGTTTTGATGGGAATCTGGGCCATTGACTACAGTGGATGCCATTCTAGCAGACCTTTAGGAACAAGACTAGGCTAGCTCCGTACATTGGAGACAGATGCACAAAAATGTACATCGTATGTTACACCTGGTGGACAATGCTACCCAAAGATCTATCCCCCTAGTTGTTATTTGGATGTGAAGAAGGCATTTGATGGGGTGTCCTGGTGGTTTTAACGGGACACCCTGTCAACATGTGGCTTTCTGTTGAAACACAGAAAGAAAAAATTACTCACCTTAGTAATGTTGTTTCTTCTAATGGAGTCTTGCTATATTATGGCATATGCAGTTTGTCCCAGCCTTAGAACTGCTCCGGAGGTGAAAGAGTTAACTTCCATGCCAGGCATGGAATCTTGAGCGCGAGCTCGGTTGAAAAAACTCTGTCTGTTGATCTTCAAACTGAAACTGTCAGATCTTTATGAGCAAAACTCACTAAGGTTCTGTGTGGAAGCTGTAAACCTACACTAGCCAACTGGCTACAAAAATATTAACACATTGTTCTGGTCCCAAAACGAAGACTCAAGTCAGAGGATCCAAAAATAAAATAAAATAAATACAAACCCAAACACCCCAAAAAGAGGTGAAAAACACAAAGGTGGGCATCATGGTACCAACACTGCACTGCCCACCCACATCCCAAGAGCAGAGGTTCTGAGAGGGGCAGGCAGGGAGGTCATAATATAGCAAGACTCCATTAGAAGAAACAACATTACTAAGGTGAGTAATTTTTCTTCAAACAACATGAAGTCTTGCTATATTATGACATATGCAGACTACACAGCAGTACCTCCATGGAGGAGGGACAGAACCTACTTAGGAATAGGCTCTGAAGCACAGCTGTGCTAAACCGAGCATCACTCCTAGCCTGGATGTCCAGGGAGTAATGCTTGGTGAAAGAGTGTACTGTTTTCCAGGTAGCTGCTTGACATATCTCCAAGATAGGGATGTCCCTGGCCACAGCTAGGGACGCAGCTGTACCTCTGGTAGAGTGAGCCCTCAGGCCTGAAGGGGGGACCTTACCCAGTTTTTGATAGCAAAATTGGATACAAGAGACAATCCACCTGGCAATGGATCTTTTAGTGGCAGGTTTCCCCTTTACCAACCTCACCATAAGTGAGGAACAGTTGGAGGGAGTCAAACCTGTGACCCTTGGTACGCTCTATGTAGTAACTAAGGGCTCTCTTTACATCTAAAACTGTGCAGCCTCCTCTCGCCAGAGGAGGAATGGTCAGTGAAGTATACTGGAAGAGATATAGATTGATTAAGGTGGAAATCTGAAACCACCTTAGGCAAGAACTTCCTGTTAGTCCTGAGGACTACCTTATCTCTGTGAAAGGAGATAAAATCAGGCTCCACTGACAAAGCTTGTAATTCACTTATGCGCCTGGCAGAAGTGATGGCTACTAGAAACACAGTTTTCCAAGTCAAGTACTTAAGTTCTGCTGAAGACAAAGGCTCAAAGGGGGATTGCATTAGCTGAGCAATGCAAACATTAAGATCCCAGGCAGGAGCAGGGTCCCTGAATGGAGGGTTGGTGTGAAGCAATCCCTTGAAGAACTTGGAGAATACAGGGTGGGCAGAAAGAGAAGAGGGCTTTCCTGCTGAAATAAAAGCAGAGACAGCTGCCAAATGCACTTTCAGGGTAGCTGGTCTCAGCCCCAAAGTATTTAGATGGACCATACAGTCCAGGACTGTGGGCAAATCAGCAGATTCTGGGGAAATATGCTTTCCAGAGCACCATATGGAAAACCTTTTCCATTTAGAATTATAAGTAGCCCTGGTGGAAGGCTTCCTAGAAGCTTTAAGATATCGAGTACACCTGAGAAAGGTGTAGGTCAGCAACTCTAACTCCTCAAGAGCCAGGCCTTGAGGTTGAGGGATTTGAGATTCGGATACCAAACTCTCCCCTGGGCACAGGATAACAGATTGTGATTCCTGGGGAGACACAGGGGAAGGTGGACTGCTAAGGACAGAAGGAGTGGATACCAGGGCTGTCTGGCCCAATCTGGAGCAATCAGAATCATCTTGCAAGGTTGAGATCTGATTTTGACTAGCACCTTGAATAAGAGAGGAAAGGGGGGAAAGGCATAGAGGAACTTCCCTTCCCAATCGAGAAGGAAGGCATCCAGAGGGACTGAGCCCAACACTGGGGGCCTGCAACAAAAAAGCGGAAGTTGGTGATTGTCTGGGGCTGCAAAAAGATCTATCTGAGGGGTGCCCCACCTGGCAAATACTAACTCCAGTACTAGGGGATCCAGTGACCATTCGTGATGGCCCTGGAAAATCCTGCTGAGAGCATCTGCCAGGACATTGTCCTTGCCTGGAAGGTGAACTGCCATGAGGGAGGTGTTCAGGGAATAAGCCAGAGACCACAACTTCATTGCCTCGGTGTACAAGGCCGAAGACCGAGTGCCCCCTTGCTTGTTGATGTACCACATTGTAGTGGTGTTGTCTGTTCTGACCTGTACCACTTTATTCTGAACAGATGCAGAAAAAACCTGAAGTGCTAGAAAAACAGCTCTGAGTTCCAACAGATTGATGTGGAGCAGAGATTCCTGAGGGGACCACAATCCCTGGGTGGTGAGGTCGCCCATGTGAGCTCCCCATCCCAAGAGGGACACATCTGTAGTAAGGGTCAAAGGAGTGAGATTGAGGGATGAAAGGAACTCCCTGTCTCAGATTGCTCTGATCCTGCCACCACTGCAGGGCCTGGATCAGAGTTCAAGTTACTGGGATCAATTTGGTTAGAGGATCTCTCCTTTGAGACCAGAAGGCTCTCAAATGGAACTGGATGTCCCTCATTTGAAATCTTGCTCCTTGCACTACAGCTGTGGAAGCAGCCATGTGGCCAAGGAACTGTAGAAAGTGCCTTGCTGGTCGAGAGACCTGCAGAGTGAAGGAGGAGGCCAGAGCCACCAGGGTCTTTACTCTTTCTAGAGGAAGGAAAGCTCTGGCCTGCTTTGTGTCCAGTTCTGCACCTATGAAGGTGAGTAGCTGAACAGGCTCTAGAACTGACTTCGGAAGACTGAGAAGAAAACCTAGAGATGTAAGCAGCTGCTGGGTAACCTGAAAGTGTGATTTGACTTGGTCTGGAGACTGACCCACTATGAGCCAGTCGTCCAGGTAAGGAAAGATGGCAATCTTTTGACTTCTTAAGTGAGCAACTGCTACTGCCAGGCATTTGGTAAATACCCTTGGGGCAGAGGTGAGGCCAAAGAGCATTGCTCTGAACTGGTAATGGCCTGTAGGCAGTTCGAAACTGAGGTACTTTCGGTGGGAGCTTCTGATGAGAACATGGAAGTAGGCATCCTTGAGGTCCATGGACGCCAGCCAGTCCCCTGGCCTTAGGGAGGGTAAAATAATTCCCAGAGTCACCATTTTTAATTTTGGTTTTAAAAGGTGCTTGTTTAGGTATCTTAGATCCAGGATGGGCCACCATTCTCCTGTCTTTTTTGGGGTAAGGAAGTATCTGTAGTACAGTCCTTTGCCCTGGTGTAGAGGAGGAACCCTTTCTACAGCTCTGAGAGCCAGGAGGGTTGAGACTTCTGTTTCCAAAGCAAGAGACTCTGATGGATTTGCAGGTGGAAAGGATCTGGTTCTCATCTTTGGAAATTTTTTGAAGTTGAGAACCAGTCCCTGGCTTACTACTTCCAGGACCCACTTGTCTGATGTTAAAGACTCCCAGTCCTGGACGAGCAAGCCAGCCTGCCCCTACAGGTAATGGAGAATCGGCCCTGGGCATCCCATCAGGGTGCCTGTTTGGCAGGGGCTTTAGGCTGAGGGGTGGGAGCAGGCCTGCTCGTACCCCGTCTGCCTCTCCCTCTGAAGAATCCCCTCTGGGCAAAAGCTGAAGAGGAGGCCTGGGCTTGGTAAAAAGGCCTGTGAAAAGGCCTGTCCCTGCCCCTGGAAAGCTGCCTCTGAGGAGTGGCTTACCTCTCCTTGGCTTGTGCACTCCTGTAAGTGGTCCTATACTCATCCATTTTCTTCATGTAATTCTCTGTCTGCTCCCCAAACAGAGAATTACCCACAACAGGAAAATCCATGGCCTTAGCCTGGGTATCCTGTGACAGGCTAGTACACCTGAGCCAAGCCATTCTACGAAAAGCCACAGATGTAGCCATGACTCTTGAAGATACATCATTAGAGTCCACTGCAGCATGGAATTGCACCTTGGATGCCTCAATACCATCAGCAGCCACCTGTTCCAGCTCCTGGCAAGCTGGCCAGGGACCTGTTCTCGCTAAGGCCATAACAGTATTCCATCTGGATTTCTGGTATCTTGCAACATAGGCCATATAATTTGCCTGTCTGAGTCCCAAGGATGCTGCCATGTATTGTTTCTTTGCCATGGCATCAATCCTCCTGGAGTCCTTGTCAGGGGGTGTGGCCAAGGAATATTTGCTCTTTATCACAGGCTGCAGCCTGCACTACCCCAACATGGCTGCATTGTTGTGAAAGGAACTCCGTATCAGAGCCTGAAATGTGTACCTCCTGTCCATCTTTTATCCACAGGAGGTAAAGAATTAGAGCTTTAAAATTTTTATTGTCTGCTTCCTAAAAGATTTATGTAAAGGAATAGACAATCTCCTGAACTCTGGGATATCCATCATTTCCACATAGTCAGGCTCCTCCTGTTCATCCACAGCTTCTTCCAAAGGGAGCTGGAGGGTTTCAGCAACTTTTTTATAAAACAGAAAATGAGAAGGGGACTCAGAAAGCCTAGGAGGAGACACTCCTGAAGGTCTGTCTGGGGAGATGTCCGGTTCAATGGGCACATCCAGACTTTCACAATCATATTCACTCTCTTCATAATCCTCCTCCCCCTCCTCCGGTTCATAAAATTCTTCTATATCATATTCTTGAACCGGTGGAACCGACCGAACCGACAGTTTACCTGATGGTGCCGGTTCGGACGGAACCGGGGAAAGCGACTGGACAATTTGGATCACTTTGGCTATCTCTGCAGCGGTTGGAGAAGGAAATTTTGGCTCCACACCTGCTGATTTTCTAGTCCTCTTTGCTGGAACTGGCTCCTCTGGGTCAGCTCTTCGTTTGCCTGAGGAAGTATCGCCCTGGTCAGAGGGCACTCTCTCCGGTTCGGTTGGCACCGAACCGGGCTGGCCATCCGGGTCAGCGGACTTTTTGGCCTCTCAATCCCTGAGCCTACCAACTCTCTTGTCCAGGGTAGCTGCAGGGAAATTCTTGCAAATCTGGCAGTCTGCATTGAGGTGGTCAAACCCCAGACAAAAAAACACATGTGGTGTGTGGGTCAGCCTTGGCAAAGGCTTCCCCACAGACACTACAGTGTTGAAACCCAGTGGGCCCGGTTTTTCTTTTGGGTTTCTCAGACATAATGCCAGCCTAACCAAAAACTTGCCCTTTTCCGGCAAATCGCCTTACGATACCACAGACAGAGCTTGAACCGACCGGTTGCAGTTAAAATATACAAATGCGGTTTAAAAAACCGAGAAATAACACTTTTTTAACTGACAAATGAACCGAGCAGTAGGAGGAATCTCTGGAGCGACTGTTCAGTGAGGCGGAATAAAGAATCTGACAGTTTCAGTTTGAAGATCAACAGACAGAGTTTTTTCAACCGAGCTCGCGCTCAAGATTCCATGCCTGGCATGGAAGTTAACTCTTTCACCTCCGGAGCAGTTCTAAGGCTGGGACAAACTGCATATGTCATAATAAGCAAGACTTCATGTTGTTTGAATAGAATTTGTCATCAGAAAAAGACAGCTCAGCCTGCCTAGTCTGTCTAAAGACTCTAAGTTGCCTCTAGTATTCCTCCTCCTTCAACTCTCCTCCTCCCTTACTATTTACTAATATTCCCCTATGTCTATCCCATGCATGCTTGAAGTCCCCTACTGTTCTCACCACCACCCCTGCCACTGGAAGTCTGTTCCAGGCATCTACAACTCTTTCAGTTTTTCTCATATCCCTCTTGAACTTCTGATTCTTTTCCAGTCATTATACTGCTCCCCCCCCAAGCTTATATTAGAATAAACTTAGCTCTGTCCGACCTTATTCCACAGAGTTGGAGAACTCATGAGGGCTGCCCCTTGTCTCCCTTATTCTTTGCACTCTATATACAGCTTCTAGTGATGGCTATTTGTCAAGCAACAGAGCTAGAGGGGATAGCCTTGGGGAGAAATTATCGTAGTGATTTATTTGCTGACAATATTATTTTAACACCAACCCCTAAGGAACCACTACCGCAAGTCTGGGGGCTTTTCCAGGAATATGGAGAGTTGTCTGGGGTTCAGCTTAAAGTTTAAAAAAACAGAACTGTTAACCTATAACTGTGTCCCCCTCTAGACTTTAAATGCTGGTATCCTTTCCACTGGAACAGGGGAGTGATTTAATATTTGGGCAGCCAGCTAACATCAAAGTTGGAACATTTGGAACTGTTAAGTTGTGAGCCCCTGAGGGCGTGGCCTGAAGCTGACTATGGTGGATGCAGCTTAGCCAAGCTCCTGACTGCACTCAGCTGTATCTTTCAAAAATAGGAGTACCGGTATGACAACAGTTATTTGGTGCTGTGGAGACCCTATGGGAGAGTTGATGGCCGCCAGCAGAAGTAAAAACAAACAACCAAAACTCTCATTCGGTTCATCGGAGCAGCCAAAGCAGCAACGTCGTGGCCTAACAAACCAACAGAAGCCTGTGATTTCCCCAATGGCGCAGGAAGGGATGTCGGATTTGGAAAGATCCCTAGTTGCAGTTCCTGCTACGTTAGCCTTAATGCAGCACGACATGAAAGCAGGGTTCAACAATATTACATCGCAAATCTCCCACCTTCAGTCGGTTGTAACCGGCCTGTCTGAAACCTCTGCCTCCCATACTTTGCAAATAACTGAATTGGAGAATAGAGACAGCAGATTGGAGGACTCACTAATGGCGGCAACAAGCAGCAAGCAAACTTTACAAAAAAATGGTGGAGGAACTCACCGAGAAGTTGGATGACCAACAAAACAGATCGAGACGTTCCAAATCTCCGGATCATTGGTCTGCCAGAGGGAACTGAGGGGAACGACCCAGAGAAACTGCTCCATGCCTGGCTGCTTGAACATTTGGACCTCCCCCCTGTGCTGCACCAGTGTGAAGTGGAGAGGGCGCACAGAGCCGGCCCTAAAGCATCGGGTTCCTGGCCGAGACACTGCCTTATAAAGTACCTTCGATATGCTGACAAGGAAGCAATACTTCTCAAGGCCAAAGAGAAAGGTCAGATTGTTTTGGGAAATAAAAAGGTCTTTGGCTTACAGGACTATAGTAAGCAGCTTCAAACAAAGAGGCAGCAGTTTAATGACATTAAAAGTTACCTCTTTAAAATGGGATGGTCGTTCACGCTCATATATCCAGTCTAGCTCAACATTGATAGGCCTGGTGGCGCATCACAGTTTTTTTTTTCTTGCCCTAGAGTGGCAATGAAGTCGACTGAAGGTGTTTCCAGGAATGGAGGTGGGGGAGAGATCGCTGCAATGGCAGGAGCTGGAGAAGCGTTGATGCTACAACTGGTGTGTTTCGGTGCTTTTGCTCCACTCTGCTGATGGTTGGTTGAATTGGGTATTTCTTGGACCCGAGGATCCTCATTGTATAGGAGTCTGTTCTCTTTTTTCACCTCACCCTGATGTACTGCCAAGAGACTGGGCCTGGCATTATACTGTGCCAAGTTGAATTTTGTGCGATAGATGCTGTGCAAGGTCCAGGGAATTCAGGTTGTTAACCTATGGGCCGATGTCGTCTTGTCCTAATGGCTGAGGTGAGACTTGGCTGGTTAAAATGTCGATCGCAGGACTTTACTAGCTCTCAACCTGGGCTGGGGCTCAGGGTAACAACGAGGAGCAAATCTACACATACGGAGAGACTCACCTGAATCAGTGGAGCCTCAGCAGAGAAAACCTGTGCAGCCTGAAATGCAAGGACTATTGGCACTGGAGATGGGGTGGGGTGGGGATCCCGGGTGCACAAGTTATACATGTTATGGGCATTACTATATGCAATGTTATGTGTTTTTTCTTAACAGGGTCAAATGAAGGACTCCTAAGCTAAAGCTAAAGACATGTTAAATGGAGTGCAGTTCAAAACATTTAGATAATTCATTAAATGTTCACCTCTAGTTTGCAGGGGTTGTGGGGATGGGCTAGTTTTGGTCCATTGAGGGGAGGGTTATTAAGGGGGTTGTTGATGCTGTTAATTATTCTAGGGAGGGGATGGATGCAGGGATTGAGAGGCGAGGATATTCCTAAAAAGGGACCAGCTATTTTTGCTGTTCTGGCTTAGTACCGGTTGGGAACCTTGTGGTCTCTCTCCCTCTGCAGATCATATGCGTGGATTGATCAGATACTGATTAGTCACACCTTTTTGCCGCTCCTACAAGGGGGCTAGTTATTCCATCTTGGTCTCTGATCATGCCTCCATAACAATGGATCTGTCCTTGGGCGGCATGAATGCGGGTAATAGACCATGGAGGTTGGACCCCCTTCTGTTGAAGGATCAGGCTTATGTGCAATACATCAAAAATGGTATCAAAGAGTTTCTCAACTTTAACGGGAAGGGAGATACCTCCCACACGATGAGGTGGGAGGCTCTGAAGGCCTATATAAGGGGATAAACAATATCATATGCGGTGCATGAGGCATGTACCTCTGCAAGAGGGGAGGAGAAAGTGAGGTTGCAAGTCGAGCTTGCCGAACAGGCACACAGGGCAAACCCAACTCAAACATTGTATAACGCACTACGGAAACTTAAGTGGCAATACAATGTGGTGAGCGGCGCTTGATTAGAAAGAGCAATATTAATCTCGCAGGCCAACCAATATTTTGATGGGGATCGTATGGGTAAGGCTCAGGCTTGGCAACTTTATAGGAAGGACAGGGAGAGAACAGTCACCCAAATTCACACTACTGCATGGACATTGGTAGAGAGTCCTGATGAGGTGGGACGGACCTTTGGTAATTTTTACAAGCAGTTGGAGGGAGAGTGGGGGTAATAAATATGATGATGTTGCAGAGATTGCTGTATTTGTATCAATTTCTCCCACTTAAACCTCCTAAAACGCATTTCAAAAAGATTGATGCCATTGTGCACAGATTCTTATGGCAGGGCAGGGCAGCCAGGATATGAAGATCGGTTCTCCAGCTGCCTCCCACATGAGTGGGGCTCGGCCTTCCCAATTTCAAGTTCTATTACCTGGCTGCTCAGCTTGCTGCCCTACCCACGGGCATGGAGGCTGATAGTGGGGGATGGTTAGAGATTGAGGAGTCATGTAGTGAGTGGCATATTAAGGGTGGATTGCTCGCTGAAGTATTATGGTTCAGTGATCCATTGCTGCATCCAAACCCCTTTTTGTCCACTACCATTGATTCATGGCTCGGGGTACACCAGCTGATAGGGAGAATGGCTGCCCCAACAAAAATGACGCTTATAATTGATGTGATAAAATGTAAGGTAACTTGTACTGTTGCCATGCTTCAGAGATTGAAGGAATGGGAACATAGAGGACTTAAATGGGGGTATCAACTTTATGAAGGGGAACAGATAGTAAGCTTCACTTACCTCACCAAAATCTGGCACATACCTAACGGGGACTTTTTCATATTTCTAAAACTTCGGAATGTACTGGGCCAAACCTTAGATCCAGATGGCGGCTGGGCCCCTCTGTCGCCGATGGAAGAAGGCTTGTTCTTTCCTCAACCCAGCAATAAGCTTATGTCCACTTGTTACCGTATCATCCGGGGGGGGAGTGGTTGGCCACCAATAAAATCGTTGATAGGTGGAGAGCTGATATCGGAGGAACAGTAAATGATTCACTTTGGGCATGTGCATGTAATCATTTTAGGATCTGCTCAAGGAGTAATAAAATACGGCAAGTCCAATTAAATTTTATGCACGAAGCATACATTACCCCTGTTAGATTACATAAAATGGACACTACTAGATCAGAAGCGTGCCCAAGATGCCCAGCTACCCAAGCAGACTTTATACACTTGGCATTAACGTGTCCTGGAGTAAATATCTTTTGGAGTGAAATTTATGACATTATGACACGTGTTCTGGATTTTGCTCCTCCCTTCACACCAGAGGAACTAATGTTGGGGGTGGACATTGACCACCCCGGTAGGGCTGGACATGCAGCCCTATGGTCACTGGCACTAGTCAATGCTAGGGAGACAAGAAAAAATTACTCACCTTAGTGCTGTTGCTTCTTCTAATGGAGTCTTACTGTATTCTGACATATGCAGTTAGGTCCTGCCTTTCAACTGCCCTGGAGAACAAAGAGTTAAACTTTCCATGGCCAGCATGGAATGTTCACCATGAGCTCGGTTGAAGGCCCTGTCTGCTGCTGTTTAAACTGCAACCGTCAGATCTTTACAAGCAAAGACTCACTAGATGTTCTGTGTGGAAACTGTAAAATTCTTGCTAGTCAACTGGCAAATATATCTATATAAAAAGTTTTTTGGTTTCAAAGGAAGACTCAAGTCAGAAACCCAAAAACAAAACACACCAAAAACACAACCTCTCACCCAAACCAAAAGAGGGTGAAAAAAGGACACCCCTAGGGTGCCAACACTGCTCCTGCCCACCCACATCCCAAAATCTAGATTCTGAGGAGGGAGGGGGGAGGTCAGAATACAGCAAGACTCCATTAGAAGAAACAACATTACTAAGATGAGTATTTTTTTCTTCAAACAACATGAAGTCTTGCTGTATTCTGACTATTGCCGACTACCAAGCAATACCTCCATGGAGGAGAGACAGAACCTACTTTGGAAACAAGCTCTGAAGTACTGCTGTGCCAAGCCGAGCATCACTCCTAGCCTGGATATACAGAGAGTAATGCTTGGTGAAAGTATGGACTGTTTTCCAGGTGGCTGCTTGACAGATTTCTAAGAGAGCAATATCCCTGGCAGCAGCTGTACCTCTAGTGGAATGAGTCCTCAGGCCTGAGGGTGGAGTTCTACCCAGTTTTTCATAGCACAATTGTATACAAGAAACAATCCACCTGGCAACAGATCTCTCAGTGGCAGGTTTGCCCTTACCAACTTCTTCATATGTAAGGAACAACTGGAGGGATTCAAACCTGTGACCATTGGCACGCTCTATGTAGTAGCTAAGGGCTCTCTTAACGTCCAAGCTGTGTAGCCTTCTCTCTCCCGAGGAGGAATGGTCAGTGAAGAAAACAGGGAGAGATATAGACTGGTTGAGGTGGAAAACTGAAACCTCTTTAGGTAAGAACTTTCTGTTAGTTCTAAGGACCACTTTATGAAAAGAGATGAAATCAAACTCCACTGACAGGGCTTGCAATTCACTGATACGTCTGGCAGAAGTAATGGCTACCAAAAACACAGTTTTCCAAGTCAAGCACTTAAGCTCTGCTGAGGACAAAGGCTCAAAGGGAGGTTGCATATGTTGAGCAATGCAAACATTAAGGTCTCAAGCAGGAGCAGGAACCCTAAAGGGGGGATTGGTATGAAGAAATCCCTTGAAAAACTTACAAAATATAGGATGGGACGATAGAGAGGAAGGCTTGCCTACTGACAAGAAAGCAGAAACAGCTGCCAAGTGTACTTTAAGGGTAGCTGGTCTGAGGCCTAGGCCATAAAGATGGACCATATAGTCCAGAACCGTAGGCAAGTCAGCAGAGTCTGGAGAAATATTCTTCTTAGAACACCAAATGCTGAATCTTTTCCATTTGGAGTTGTAAGTCTTCCTGGTGGAAGGCTTTCGAGAAGCCTTAAGGATATCCAGAACCCCTAGGGAAAGATGCAGATCTGCAAACTCTAACTCTTCAAGAGCCAGGCCTTGAGATTGAGAGACTGAAGATTCGGATACCAAATCCTTCCGAGGATGTCAACAGGCTGTAATTCCTGGGAAGAGACAGGGGAAGGTGGACAGCTAGGGACAGCAACAAGGGATACCATGGCTGCCTGGCCCAGTCTGGAGCAATCAGAATCACTTTGCATGGTTGTGACCTTATCTTGACTAACACTTTGAACAGGAGAGGGAAGAGGGGAAAGCATACAGAAATCTCCCTTTCCAGATCAGAATCAGAGCATCCAGGGGGACTGAGCCCAAGGCTGGGGGTCTGCAACAAAAGAGATGAAGTTGGTGATTGTCTGGGGCTGCAAAAAGATCCATCTCTGGTGTGCCCCATCTCAAGAAAATCCCTTTCAAAACTAGAGGATCTAGGGCCCATTTGTGATGGCCCTGGGAAATTCTGCTCAATGCATCTGCTAGGACATTGCCCTTCCCTGGGAGGTGAACTGCTATCAGAGAGGTTTGCAGGGAATAGGCCAGGGACCACAACTTCATTGCTTCTGTGCACAAGACCGTAGACTGAGTGCCTCCTTGCTTGTTGATGTACCACATGGTGGTGGTGCTGTCTGTCCTGACCTGAACCACCTTGTTCTGTACAGATTTGGAAAAAGCTTGCAGTGCCAGAAACACTGCTCTGAGTTCCAAGAGACTGATGTGAAGCAGAGATTCCTGAGGTGACCGCAGTCCTTGGGTGGTAAGATCCCCCAAATGGGTTCCCCAGCCCAGCAGGGAAGCATCTGTGGTGAGTATCACTGAATGAGACTGAGTGACAAATGGAACCCCTTGTCTCAAATTGTCCTGATCCTGCCACCATTGCACGGCGTGGATCAGGTTTCGAGTCACTGGGATTAGTTTGGTAAGGGAATTCTTTCTTTGGGACCAGAAGGCTCTTAAGTGGAACTGAATGTCCCTCATCTGGAATCTTGCCCCTTGGACCACTGCTGTGGAAGCTGCCATGTGGCCCAGAAGCTGAAGAAAATGCCTTGCTGGTCGAGACACCTGAAGGGTGAATGAAGAGGCCAGTTCCATAAGGGTCCTTGCCCTTTCCAGGGGAAGGAAGGCTCTTGCCTTTACTGTATCCAGTTCTGCACCTATGAAGGTGAGGAACTGTACTGGTTCGAGAACTGACTTTGGAAGGTTGAGAAGGAATCCTAAGGAATTGAGCACGTGCTGGGTCACTTGCAGATGTGACTTGACTTGGTCTGGAGACTGACCTACTATGAGCCAGTCATCCAAGTATGGGAAGATGGAGATCTTTTTTCTTCTTAGGAAAGCAACTACTACTGCCAGGCACTTTGCAAAAACCCTTGGGGATGATGTTAGGCCAAAGGGCATTGCTCTGAATTGATAGTGGCCTGAGGGCAACTTGAACCTGAGGTACCTTCTGTGGTAGCACCTGATGGGAATGTGAAAGTAGGCATCTTTGAGGTCCAGGAAGGCTAGCCAGTCCCCTGGCCTTAGAGAGGGAAGGATAATTCCCAGAGTTACCATTTTGAACTTTGGCTTCAAAAGATGTTTGTTCAGATATCTTAGGTCCAGGATGGGCCGCCATTCTCCTGTCTTTTTGGGGGTTAGAAAGTACCTGGAGTACAATCCTTTGCCCCTGTGTAGGGTGGGAATCCTCTCTACAGCTCTGAGAGCTAGGAGAGAAGAAATCTCTGCCTGTAGGGCAAGGGTCTCAGAGATTTGCAGGTGGAAAAGATCTGGTTCTCATCTTTGGAAATTTTTTGAAGCTGAGAACCAGTCCCTGGCCTACTACCTCCAGGACCCATGTCTGATATAAGAGACTTCCAGTCCTGGACAAAGTAAGCCAGCCTGCCCCCTACTGGTATGGGAGAATCGGCCCGGGCAGACCCATCAGGGTGTCTGCTTGGCAGGGGTTTTAGGCTGAGGGGTGGATGTAGGCCTGCTCATCCCCCTTCTGCCTCTCCCTCTAAAGAACCCCCTCTGTGAAAAGAAAGAAGAGGAGGCCTGAGCTTGGTAAAAAGGCCATTGGAAAGGCCTGCCCCTGTCCCTGGACTGCTGCCTTTGAGGAGTTGCTTGCCTTTTTTTGGCCTGAGTATTCCTGTAAGTGGTCCTGTACTCATCCATCTTTTTTCAAGTAGTTCTCTGTCTGCTCCCCAAACAGAGAATTGCCAATTACAGGAAAATCCATGGCCTTAGCCTGGGTATCCTGTGAGAGGCTAGTACATCTGAACCAAGCCATTCTTCGAAGAGCCACAGATGTAGTTATGACTCTTGATGATACATCATTGGAGTCTACAGCAGCATGAAACTGTACTTTTGATGCCTCAATCCCATCTGCAGCCATCTGCTCCAGCTCCTTGGCAAGCTGGTCGGGGGCCTGTTTAGCCAGAGCCAGCACAGTGTCCCACCTGGGCTTCTGGTATCTGGCTGTATAGGCCATATAGTTAGCCTGCCTGAGTCCCAAAGATGCTACCATATATTGTTTCTTTGCCATGGCATCAGTCCTCCTGGAGTCCTTGTCTGGGGGTGTGATGCCAAGGGAATATTTGCCTTATCACAGGCAGCAGCCTGCACAACCCCAACATGGCTGCATTGCTGAAAAAGGAACTCTGTGTCTGAGCCTGACAGAGTGTGCCTCTTGTCCATTCGTCTGTCCACAGGAGGAATAGAAGAAAAAATTACTCACCTTAGTAATGTTGTTTCTTCTAATGGAGTCTTGCTATATTATGACATATGCAGTGAGTCCCAACTTTCGAACTGCTCCCGAGGTGAAAGAGTTAACTTTCCATCCTAGGCATGGAATGCTGAGCTCAAGCTCAGTTGAAACTTTGTTGTTTTTCAAACTCAAACCATCAGATCTTTACGAGCTAAACTCACTGAGGTCCTGTGTGGAAGCTGTAAACCTACACTAGCCAACTGGCTACTAAACATAAGAACACATTTTTTGGTCCCAAAACAAAGACTCAAGTCAGGTGACCCAAAAAATGAAAAACACACCAAGTCACCCCAAAAAAGGAGGGGTTAAAACAACAAGAAGGGCATCTACTAAGTGCCAACACTGCACTGCCCACCCACATCCCAAAAACAGAGGTTCTGAGAGGGGCAGGCAGAGGGGGAGGTCATAATATAGCAAGACTCCATTAGAAGAAACAACATTATTAAGGTGAGTATTTTTTTCTTCAAACAACATGAAGTCTTGCTATATTATGACATATGCAGACTACACAGCAGTACCTCCATGGAGGAGGGTCAGAACCTACTTAGGAAATAGGCTCTGAAGCACAGCTGTGCCAAACCGAGCATCACTCCTAGCCTGGATGACCAGGGAGTAATGCTTGGTAAAAGTGTGAACTGTTTTCCAGGTAGCTGCTTGACATATCTCTAGAATAGGGATGTCCCTCGCAGCAGCCAGGGAAGCAGCTGTACCTCTGGTAGAGTGAGCCCTCAGCCCTGAGGGAGGAACCTTACCCAGCTTTTCATAACAGGATTGGATACAAGAGACAATCCACCTGGCAATGGATCTTTTAGTGGCAGGTTTCCCTTTACCAACCTCACCATAAGTAAGGAACAGTTGGAGGGAGTCAAACCTGTGACCCTTGGTACGCTCTATGTAGTAACTAAGGGCTCTCTTCACATCTAAGCTGTGCAGCCTCCTCTTGCCAGAGGAGGAATGGTCAGTGAAGTACACTGGAAGAGATCTAGATTGATTAAGGTGGAAATCTGAAACCACCTTAGGCAAGAACTTCCTGTTAGTCCTGAGGACCACCTTATCTCTATGAAAGGAGATAAAATCAGGCTCCACTGACAAAGCTTGTAATTCACTTATGCGTCTGGCAGAAGTGATGGCTACCAGAAACACAGTCTTCCAAGTCAAGTACTTAAGCTCTGCTGAAGACAAGGCTCAAAGTGGGGTTGCATATGCTGAGCAATGCAACATTAAGATCTCCAGGCAGGGGCAGGGTCCCTGAATGGAGGGCTGGTGTGAAGCAATCCTTAAAAAACTTGGAGAATACAGGATGAGCTGAAAGATAAGAGGGTTTACCTGCTGAAATAAAAGCAGACACAGCTGCCAAATGTACTTTTAGGGTAGCTGGTCTCAGCCCCAAGGTATTTAAATGGACCATATAATCCAGGACTGTGGGTAAATCAGCAGATTCTGGGGAAATATGCTTCCCAGAGCACAATATGGAAAACCTCTTCCATTTGGAATTATAGGTAGCCCTGGTGGAAGGTTTCCTAGAAGCCTTCAATATATCCATTACACCTTGGGAGAGGTGTAGATCAGCAAACTCTAACTCTTCAAGAGCCAGGCCTTGAGATTGAGAGATCTGAGGTTGGTGACCAAACCCTCCCCTGAGCACAGGTTAACAGGCTGTGTTTCCTGGGAAGACACAGGGGAAGATGGACTGCTAAGGACAGTAGGAGTGGATACCAGGGTTGTCTGGCCCAATCTGGAGCAATCAGGATCATCTTGCAGGATTGAGATCTGATTTTGACTAACACTTTGAACAGGAGAGGGAAGGGGGGAAAAGCATAGAGAAACTTCCCTTCCCAATTGAGAACTAGGGCATCCAGAGGGACTGAGCCCAACACTGGGGGCCTGCAGCAAAAAAGGGGAAGTTGGTGATTGGGGCTGCAAAAAGATCTATCTGCGGGGTGCCCCATCTGGCAAAAATTACCTCCAGGACCAGGGGGTCCAGTGACCATTCGTGATGGCCCTGGGAAATCCTGCTGAAAGCATCTGCCAGGACATTGTCCTTGCCTGGGAGGTGAACTGCCGTAAGGGAGGTGTTCAGGGAGTAAGCCAGAGACCACAACTTCATTGCTTTGGTGCACAAGGCCATAGACCGAGAGCCTCCTTGCTTGTTGATGTATCACATTGTGGTGGTGTTGTCTGTTCTGACCTGTACAACTTTGTTCTGAACAGATTTGGAAAAAACTTGAAGTGCTAGAAAAGCTGCTCTGAGTTCCAACAGATTGATGTGGAGCAGAGATTCCTGAGGGGGACCACAATCCCTGGGTAGTGAGGTCGCCCATGTAAGCTCCCCACCCCAAGAGGGATGCATCTGTAGTAAGGATTAAGGAGTAAGACTGAGTGACAAAGGGAACCCCTTGTCTCAGATTGCTCTGATCCTGCCACCACTGTAGGGCTTGGATCAGGGTTCGAGTTACTGAGATCAATTTATTTGGAGGGGCTTTCCTTTGAGACCAAAAGGCTCTCAAATGGAACTGGATGTCCCTCATCTGAAATCTTGCTCCCTGCACTACTGCTGTAGAAGCAGCCATGTGCCCCAGTAGCTGTAGAAAATGCCTTGCTGGTCGAGAGACCTGCAGGGTGAATGAGGAGGCCAGAGACCAGGGTCCTTGCCCTGTCCAAAGGAAGGAAGGCTCTGGCTTTCTCTGTGTTCAGCTCTGCACCTATGAAGGTGAGGAGCTGGACAGGCTCTAGAACTGACTTTGAAAGGTTCAGAAGGAAACCTAGAGAGATGAGCAGTTGCTGAGTTATCTGTAGGTGTAACTTGACTTGGTCTGGAGACTGGCCTAGTATGAGCCAGTCGTCCAGGTAAGGGAAGATGGCAATTTTTTGCCTTCTTAGGGAAGCAACTGCTACTGCCAGGCATTTTGTGGAATACCTTGAGCAGAGGTGAGGCCAAGGGCATTGCTCTGAACTGGTAATGGCCTGAGGGCAGCTCGAACCTGAGGTACTTTAGATGGGAGCTTCTGATGAGAGAATATGGAAGTAGGCATCCTTGAGGTCCAGGGACGCTAGCCAGTCCCCTGGCCTTAGAGAGGGTAGAATAATTCCCAGAGTCACCATTTTGAATTTTGGTTTTAAAAGGTGCTTGTTTAAATATCTGAGATCCAGGATGGGCCACCATTCTCCTGTCTTTTTTGGGGTAAGGAAGTACCTGGAGTACAATCCTTTGCCCTGGTGTAGGGGTGGAACCCTTTCCATAGCTCTGAGAGCCAGGAGGGAAGAGACCTCTGCCTCTAGGGCAAGCGCCTCTGGTGGATTTGCAGGTAGAAAGGATCTGGTTCTCATCTTTGGGAATTTTTTGGAGCTGAGAACCAGTCCCTGGCTTACTACTTCCAGGACCCACCTGTCTGATGTCAGAGACTTCCAGTCCTGGACAAAGTAAGCCAGCCTGCCCCCTACAGGTAGCTGAGAATCAGCCCTGGCAACCCCATCAGGGTGCCTGCTTGGCAGGGCTTTGAACTGAGGGTGGAAGCAGGCCTGCTTGTGCCCGTCTGCCTCTCCCTCTAAAGAACCCCCTCTGGGCATAAGCAGAAGAGGAGGCCTGGGCTTGGTAAAAAGGCCTATGAAAAGGCCTGCCCCTTCCCCTGGAAAGCTGCCTTTGAGGAGTGGCTTGCCTTTCCTTGGCCTGTGCACTCCTATAGGTGGTCCTATACTCATCCATTTTCTTCATGTAATTCTCTGACTGCTCCCCAAACAAAGAACTACCCACAACAGGAAAATCCATGGCCTTAGCCTGGGTATCCTGTGACAGGCTAGTACATCTGAGCCAAGCCATTCTGCGAAGTGCCACAGATGTAGCCATGACTCTTGATGACACATCATTAGAGTCCACTGCTGCATGGAATTGCACCTTGGATGCCTCAATACCATCAGCAGCCACCTGCTCCAGCTCCTTGGCAAGCTGGCCAGGGACCTGTTTTGCTAGAGCCATAACAGTATCCCATCTGGATTTCTGATATCTAGCAACATGAGCCATATAATTTGCCTGTCTGAGTCCCAAGGATGCTGCCATGTGCTGTTTCTTTGCCATGGCATCAATCCTCCTGGAGTCCTTGTCAGTGGGGTGTGAAGCCAAGGGAATATTTGCCTTGTCACAGGCTGCAGCCTGCACTACCCCAACATGGCTGCATTGTTGTGCAAGGAACTCCATATCAGAGCCTGACAATGTGTACCTCTTGTCCATTCTCTTATCCACAGGAGGTATAGTGTGAGGAGTTTTTAGAATTTTAACTGTTTCCCAAAACTTTTATGCAAAGGAATAGACAGTCTCCTAGACTCTGGGATATCCATCATTTCCACATAGTCAGGCTCCTCTTGATCATCCACAGCTTCCTCCATAGGGAGCTGGAGGGCTTCAGCCACTTTTTTATAAAACATAAAATGAGAAGGGGACTCAGAGAGCCTAGGAGGAGACACTCCTGAAGGTCTGTCTGGGGAGATGTCCGGATCAATGGGCACATCCAGACTTTCAAATCCACATTCACTTTCCTCATACTCCTTTTCTCCCTCCTCCGGTTCATAATATTCCTCTAAATCATACTCTTGAACCGGTGGAACTGGCTGAACTGTACGCTTACCTGATGGTGCCGGTTCGGTCGGAACCGGGGAAAGCGACTGGACAATTTTAATCGCTTTGGCTATTTCTTCAGCGGTTGGAGAGGAAAGTTTTGGCTCCACACCCACTGATTTCCTAGTCCTTTTTGCTGGAACCGACTCCTCAGAGTCAGATCTCCTTTTGCCCGAGGAAGTCTCACCCTGGTCAGAGGCACTCCCTCCGGTTTAATTGGAGTCGAACGGGCTGTACATCGGTTCAGCGGACTTTTGGCCTCCCTTTCCCAGAGCCTACCAACTCTCTTTTCCAGGGTAGCTGCAGGAAAATTTTTACAAATCTGGCAGTCTGCATTGAGGTGGTCAAACCCCAGACAATAAACACAGGTGGTGTGGGGGTCAGCCTTGGCAAAGACTTCCCCACAGACACTGCAGTGTTGAAACCCAGTGGGCCCGGTTTTTCTTTTGGGTTTCTCAGACATAGTGCCAGCCTAACCAAACTTACCCGTTTATGGCAATCCGCCATGTAAGACCCTCTTATCGGTTCCCAACCATGTCATGGGTCGTGGAAAAAAACGTAATAAAATCCATTTTTTTTAGAACCGATAAGAACCGGTAACCACACTCTAAATGACAGATTAATATATTTTAAACAACCTGATTGGTTCAAACCGAACAGATAAACTGTTTACAAGTTCCACACAGAATAGAAATTAATGTAAAACCTATCTAGTACTCACAATACCACAGACAGAGTCTGAACCGACTGGTTGTGGTTTAAATTCGGTCGAAAACCGAGAAAAACAATACTTTAACTGACAAAATGAACCGAGCAGAAGGAGAAATCTCCGGAGTGACTGTTCAGTGAGGCGGAGTAAAGAATCTGACGGTTTGAGTTTGAAGAACAACAGGCAGAGTTTCAACCGAGCTCGAGCTCAGCGTTCCATGCCTGGCATGGAAAGTTAACTCTTTCACCTCCAGAGCAGTTCGAAGGTTGGGACTCACTGCATATGTCATAATATAGCAAGACTTCATGTTGTTTGAATTAGGAGACTTATGAATTTTATGTGTCTGTTTCCCAAAGGATTTGTGGAGAGGAATAGACAGTCTCCTGGACTCTGGAATGTCCATCATCTCAACATAATCAGGCTCTTCCTGATCCTCTACTGCTTCCTCCACAGGAAGCTGGAGGGTCTCAGCCACTTTTCTGTAAAACATATAGTGTGAAGGGGACTCAGAAAGCCTAGGAGGAGAAACACCTGAAGGTCTTTCTGAGGAGATGTCTGGGTCAATAGGCACATCCAGACTTTCACTATCACCATAATCATCCTCATACTCTCCCTCCTCCAGTTCATAAAATTCTTCTAAAGTATAATCCGGAACTGGGGGAACCGACTGAACCGAGCCCCTGCCAGATGGTGCCTGTTCGGTCAGAACCGAACTAAGCGACTGCACAATCCTTATCGCCTTGGCTATCTCATCGGCGGTCGGAGTATGAAATTCTGAGTCCGAACCGGTCGATTTATCTTTTCTATTTCTTTTTACTGGAACTGATTCCTCGGAATCGGCTCTCCTTTTGCCGAAGAAGTATCGCTCTGGTCAGAGGGCACTCCTTCTGGTTCAGTCGGAACTGAACCAGGCTGGCCATCCGGGTCAGTGGATTTCTCGGCCTCCCTTTCCTTCAGTCTACCTTATCTCTTTTCCAGGGTAGATTTGGGAACATTCTTGCAAATTTGGCAGTCTGAATCGAGGTGGTCAAACCCCAGACAATAAACACAGGTGGTGTGGGGATCAGCTTTGGAAAATACTTCGCCACACTCTGCAGTGTTGAAACCTAGTGGGCCTGGTTTTTTTCTTCAGTTTCTCAGACATGGCCAATCCTAACCAAAAACTTACCCTTTTTATGGCAATCCGCCAGGCAAGACTCCCCTATCGGTTCCTGACCGTGTCACAGGTCTTGGAAAAAAAATTAATTAAATCCATTTTTTTAGAACCGACACGGACCGGTTACCACACTCTAAAGTAATCACAAGCTTTTTTACCTCAAACTGATCGGTTCAGCCGAAATGATCCACAATTTACAAGTTCCACACAGAAACAAAACAAAAAACCTATCTAGTACTCACGGTACCACAGACAGAGACTTGAACCGACTAAGTGGTAACAGCAATTCGGTAGAAACTGACTGAAAACCGACACTTCAACTGACTTTTTTGAACCGAACAGCAGGAGAAAACTCCGGAGCGACTGTTCAATGAGGTGGAGTAAAGAATCTGACGGTTGCAGTTTAAACAACAGCAGACAGGGGCTTCAACTGAGCTCGTGGTGAACATTCCATGCTGGCCATGGAAAGTTTAACTCTTTGTTCTCCGGGGCAGTTGAAAGGCAGAACCTATCCGCATATGTCAGAATACAAGACTTCATGTTGTTTGAATAGCACAATGTTGGATGTCGGCCACTCCCCCCTGCATACAACAGTGCATAAATAACCTACGACAGTGTATGGCGATAGAGAGAGAGAGCCCAGTTGTCAGCCATGGGGAAGTATAAGAGCTTTTTAGAGCTCTGGGGCCCACTGGTGCCAGCTATCGAAGCTGACTCTTTCCCTCTCTGACGGTTCCGAGTGGAGGGGAGGGAAATTTTGGGTGTAGCAATTTTATTTAATTTTACTTTATTTTAGTTCTCGAGTGTGGCCACATGAACACCCCTAGCTGTTACTGAGTTAGGTGGACTCCTATGAGCATATCAGGTGATGTACTAGCAGAGGACCAACTTTCCCCATGGTTGTGCTGTTACAGATGTTCTATCGATGCACATAGGAAAACCCAAGTCAGGGTTTCTTTCTTATAGAAGTATATGAGGTTGGAAATATATTTATGTACCATCATTTTTTGCCACACTGAAATGAAGTTTAGTGGTGGTCTGGACCACTGATAACTGTGTGTATTTAAACTTGTACTCCCTAAATGTTATGTATTACATTCTCTTTGTCTTAATAAAAATTATGTTGACAAAAAAAAAAGTTGTGAGCCCCTACCCTAGCTAAACAAATTAGTGAGGATCTCACAACTTGTTCCCAGCTCCCTCTTTTTCTTCTTACTAGGACTGAGATAATAAGTCAAAGAATTCTACCCAGAATTTTGCATTTTTCTTTTTTTGCACAGACACTCCCCTTGATTCTTGACAACACTTACTTTTAATATTGGGACAGGGTAATTTCACATTTTCTGTGGAGTGGAGGGCATCCACGTATCAAATACAGTATTCAGTCTTGCAATTACCTTAAGAAAAAGGAAGTCTAAATTTACTAAACCTAAAGCTTTATTCAGTAGCGACTCGGCTCCATTTAATTAGTTACTGGCTCTGCCCCCAATACCAGGTGCACTGGAAGGTAATCAAGTTTACTATAAATTGTGTAGATATGGTCTTATTTTCATGACCAATGGGTTAATATGGCAATCTATAAACTGTGAGAGGGGTTCAGTCAGTGACCCCCGACCTGAGATAATAGGCCTACCTGGTCCACAAGTGATTTATGGATCAGAGGGAAGCATACTGGATTTACCAGTTGGGGTGCTTCACTGGCCTGGTATTAACGATCAGACTGAGCTTGCTAAACTTCTGTGATTTTATTCTGGTGTCATGAACCTTGGCAGCCATGACCTTATTTATAGGTGGCAGACTGTTTTGATAGACATCAAGTTTCAAATGCAGTTAGATATGCTTTATTGCTGTATTTTGGTGGTCTGTTTTTTTTTTGTTTTGTTTTTTACAACAGAGCATAAATTGTTACTGGCATATAATGCAGTTGCTTTAAAATGACTGAAGTGTTAGTGGCCCTTTGATCCATTACATTAATCACCAGATTCTAAACTTTTTTTTGTGCTGGTCTTGAAATTGCCACTAATATGTCAACCCTGCAGACACTTTTTAACACCTAGCATTTAATTATGAAATGACAAGGTAAAAGATTCTTTCCTTGCTCATACAGAGTGTTTCAAGGTTAACAATTAGTTGCATTAATTCCTGCTGCTACAGCGATTAGTAATTTATGCTATATACTGTACAAACGTAAAATCTAGCACTCACCATTATAAATACAAAGACGCAGCTCACGGAAAATTATTCTAATAGTGCCAACTTTATTGAAGTACCATCACTCAGAAAACACACCTTGATGCATTTTGGATCAACTCCTTTTTCAAAAATGAAATTCAAAACTATGCTGTTTTAATGCTCTCCCGTGTCTTCTAATGGCAGATTTATTTCTCCAATTGAGAGGAAGCATCGCCCCAAAGTCGCTCTTCACGGTACTGACATCCTGGTTGATTTCTTGCTAATTTTCTTTTTAATCAGTTACTTGTCAGTTTTTCAATAACTATGTCAGAGTATTTTTTCATTGTTGTGGCCCTATTTCTTTGGTTTGCTTGCGGTTCGAAGGAATTGAGAAATCACCTTAAAGCGTGATTCCCTCTTAATGGAACTGCAGTTAATTATCTAAATTTTATTTAATCTGAATTTGGCTAGCAGTGCCTGCTTTTTGAAAAAGGAGTTGATCCGAAACATGTCAATGCATGTTTTCGGAGTGATGGTACCTCAGTAAAGTTGGCATTATTAGAATAGTTTTCTGTGAGCTGCATCTTTGTATTTACAGTGGTGAGACCTAGATTTTATGTTTGCATATACTCAATTTATCTTGAAGCACTCTATCCCAGTGCAACCTTCTCTTCAGCTGTATAATTTATGCCATGTTTCTCATGAATTGGGTGGTTTAGATCTTAATCAAATTAATTGGTATACATATTGGCACTTTTTTTTACATTTGCTTCACTTAATTAACATGGGTATAAATATATGTCTACAATGGGGAGCAAACGACCTTGACAAAGCACCCAGACAGCGGGTGTGAAATGTTGGGCTTTTTTGT
The DNA here is from genome assembly GCA_016271365.2 of Neoceratodus forsteri. Classification (NCBI taxonomy): domain Eukaryota; kingdom Metazoa; phylum Chordata; order Ceratodontiformes; family Ceratodontidae; genus Neoceratodus; species Neoceratodus forsteri. The sequence goes on along the minus strand of CM028136.1, from coordinate 647,394,917 downwards.
GGATTTACCTCACTTGTAACACTGTTTGTGTTTAAATGCTCTCTGCCAATAAATGGATTCAGAATGCACTGAAAAGCTATAGTATACGGAGCTTTATTTTGTGTGAAGAGTCCAGCACATGAAGCTGTTGCTTTAAGAACTTCCAAGCATTGACACCATAGCCGGTGACCCTCTAGCTGTTGTGACAGCTTGGAAGATCTTGTTGCTCCATGTTTGTTTAAATAGTACATGGTGTGATACTGACTGTCCTGATTTGGATTACCTGACCCTTGATGTGGGAGGAAAAAGCCTGCATTGCTGGATACACTGCCCTGAGCTGCAGAAGGTTTATGTGCTCATCAGACCCTAGGGAGGCCCACACACTGCTTACAATGAAGTCTTCCAGGTGGGCATCCCAACCCACGAGGGAGTCGTCTGCAGTGAGCACCACTGTGGGTGACTGCTGGAGGAAGGGGACTCCCCCTCTGAGGCTGTCCTCCTCCTCCTTCTTCCACCAGTCCAATGCCTTTAGAAGGCACCTTGTAACTGGTACTGACCTTGGCAGAGGGTCCCGCCTTTGGGACTAGTGAGACTCTAGATGGTACTGAACATCCCTCATTTGAAACCTGACACCATGAACCACAGCTCTGGAGACAGCCAAGTGCCCCAGCAACTAAAGGAAGACTCTTGCTGGTCTGGGCTGTCCTACCTTGAAAGACCTTGCAAGGTCTGGGAGACCTGCCACCCTTCTCCTGAGGAAGGAAAGCTTTTCCCTGGTTGAGTGTCCAAGTCTGTGCCTATGAAGTCCAGTACCTGAACAGACTTATAGTTGTCTGGGTGAGCTGCAGGGAAGCTTTGTCCTCTTGGTATTACCTTCCTGAGACTAGCCAGTTGTCCAGGCATGGAAAGACCACTACAGCTTGTCTTCTCAAGTCAGCTGTGACTATTGCCAGGCACTTTGTGAGGACAACTGGTGCTGAGGACAAGTCAAAGGGTAAGGCAGCAAACTGGTAGTGACAGTTCCCTATCATGAACCTAAGGTACTTTCTGTGAGAGGATCATACTGGAATGCAAAAAGGAAAAATTACTCACCTTAGTAATGTTGTTTCTTCTAATGGAGTCTTGCTATATTATGACATCTGCAGTTTGACCCAGCCTTCGAACTGCTCCGGAGGTGAAAGAGTTAACTTTCCATGCCAGGCATGGAACCTTGAGCACGAGCTCGGTTGAGAACTCTGTCTGTTGTTCTTCAAACTCAAACTGTCAGATCTTTACGAGCAAAACTCAGTAAGATTCTGTGTGGAAGCTGTAAACCTACACTAGCCAACTGGCTACTAAAATATTAACACATTTTTTGGTTCCAAAACAAAGACTCAAGTCAGGGGATTCAAAAAAAAAAAAAAAACACAACACCCAAACACCCCAAAAAGGGGGTGAAAAAACAAGGTGGGCATCTACTAAGTGCCAACACTGCACTGCCCACCCACATCCCAAAAGCAGAGGTTCTGAGAGGGGCAGGCAGGGGAGGTCATAATATAGCAAGACTCCATTAGAAGAAACAACATTACTAAGGTGAGTAATTTTTTCTTCAAACAACATGAAGTCTTGCTATATTATGACATATGCAGACTACACAGCAGTACCTCCATGGAGGAGGGACAGAACCTACTTAGGAAATAGGCTCTGAAGCACAGCTGTGCCAAACCGAGTATCACTCCTAGCCTGGATGTCCAGGGAGTAATGCTTGGTGAAAGTGTGAACTGTTTTCCAGGTAGCTGCTTGACATATCTCTATGATAGGGATGTCCCTGGCTACAGCTGTACCTCTAGTAGAGTGAGCCCTCAGGCCTGAAGGGGGAGCCTTACGCAGTTTTTGATAACAAAATTGGATACAAGAGACAATCCACCTGGCAATGGATCTTTTATTGGCAGGTTTCCCTTTACCAACCTCACCATAAGTGAGGAACAGTTGGAGGGAGTCAAACCTGTGACCCTTGGTACGCTCTATGTAGTAACAAAGGGCTCTCTTCACATCTAAGCTGTGCAGCCTCCTCTCGCCAGAGAAGGAATGGTCAGTGAAGTACACTGGAAGAGATATAGATTGATTAAGGTGGAAATCAGAAACCACCTTAGGCAAGAACTTCCTGTTGGTCCTGAGGACCACTTTATCTCTGTGAAAGGAGATAAAATCAAACTCCACTGACAAAGCTTGTAATTCACTTATGCGTCTGGCAGAAGTGATGGCTGCCAGAAACACAGTTTTCCAAGTCAAGTACTTAAGCTCTGCTGAAGACAAGGGCTCAAAGGGGGGTTGCATAAGCTGAGCAATGCAAACATTAAGATCCCAGGCGGGAGCAGGGTCCCTGAATGGAGGGTTGGTGTGAAGCAATCCCTTGAAAAACTTGGAGAATACAGGGTGAGCAGAAAGAGAAGAGGGCTTTCCTGCTGATATAAAAGCAGAGACAGCTGCCAAGTGCACTTTCAGGGTAGCTGGCCTCAGCCCCAAAGTATTTAAGTGGACCATGTAATCCAAGACTGTGGGCAAATCAGCAGATTCTGGGGAAATATGCTTTCCAGAGCACCATATGGAAAACCTTTTCCATTTAGAATTATAAGTAGCCCTGGTAGAAGGCTTCCTAGAAGCTTTCAAGATATCGAGTACACCTTGAGAAAGGTGTAGGTCAGCAAACTCTAACTCTTCAAGAGCCAGGCCTTGAGATTGAGGGATTTGAGATTCGGGTACCAAGCTCTCCCCTGGGCACAGGTTAACAGATTGTGATTCCTGGGAAGACACAGGGGAAGGTGGACTGCTAAGGACAGAAGGAGTGGATACCAGGGCTGTCTGGCCCAATCTGGAGCAATCAGAATCATCTTGCAAGGTTGAGATCTGATTTTGACTAGCACATTGAACAGGGGAGAGGGAAGGGGGGAAGGCATAGAGAAACTTCCCTTCTCAGTTGAGAAGGAAGGCATCCAGGGGGACTGAGCCCAACACTGGGGGCCTGCAGCAAAATAGCGGAAGTTGGTGACTGTCTGGGGCTGCAAAAAGATCTATCTGAGGGGTGCCCCACCTGGCAAATACTATCTCCAGTACTAGGGGTCCAGAGACCATTCGTGATGGCCCTGGGAAATCCTGCTGAGAGCATCTGCCAGGACATTGTCCTTGCCTGGGAGGTGAAGTGCCATGAGGGAGGTGTTCAGGGAATAAGCCAGAGACCACAACTTCATTGCCTCGGTGCACAAGGCCGAAGACCGAGTGCCCCCTTGCTTGTTGATGTACCACATTGTAGTGGTGTTGTCTGTTCTGACCTGTACCACTTTGTTCTGAACAGATGCAGAAAAAAACTGAAGTGCTAGAAAAACTGCTCTGAGTTCCAACAGATTGATGTGGAGCAGAGATTCCTGAGGGGACCACAATCCCTGGGTGGTGAGGTTGCCCATGTGAGCTCCCCACCCCAAGAGGGATGCATCTGTAGTAAGGGTCAAGGAGTGAGATAGAGGGATGAAAGGAACCCCTTGTCTCAGGTTGCTCTGATCCTGCCACCACTGTAGGGCCTGGATCAGGGTTTGAGTTACTGGGATCAATTTGGTTAGAGGATCTCTCCTTTGAGACCAGAAGGCTCTCAAATGGAACTGAATGTCCCTCATCTGAAATCTTGCTCCCTGCACTACTGCTGTGGAGGCAGCCATGTGCCCTAGGAGCTGCAGAAAATGCCTTGCTGGTCGAGAGACCTGCAGAGTGGAGGAGGAGGCCAGAGCCACCAGGGTCTTTGCTCTTTCTAGAGGTAGGAAAGCTCTAGCCTGCTTTGTGTCCAGTTCTGCGCCTATGAAAGTGAGTAGCTGAACAGGCTCTAGAACTGACTTTAGGAGACTGAGAAGGAAACCTAGAGTTGTAAGCAGCTGCTGGGTAACCTGAAGGTGTAATTTGACTTGGTCTGGAGACTGGCCCACTATGAGCCAGTCGTCCAGGTAAGGAAAGATGGCAATCTTTTGCCTGCTTAAATGAGCAACTGCTACTGCCAGGCATTTTGTGAATACCCTTGGGGCAGAGGTGAGGCCGAAGGACATTGCTCTGAACTGGTAATGGCCTGAGGGCAGTTTGAATCTGAGGTACTTTCGGTGGGAGCTTCTGATGAGAACATGGAAGTAGGCATCCTTGAGATCCGGGGATGCTAGCCAGTCCCCTGGCCTTAGAGATGGTAAAATAATTCCCAGAGTCACCATTTTGAATTTTGGTTTTAAAAGGTGCTTGTTTAGGTATCTGAGATCCAGGATGGGCCGCCATTCTCCTGTCTTTTTTGGGGTAAGGAAGTACCTGGAGTACAGTCCTTTGCCCTGGTGTAGGGGAGGTACCTTTTCTACAGCTCTGAGAGCCAGGAGGGTTAAGACTTCTGTTTCCAGAGCGAGAGCCTCTGATGGCTTTGCAGGTGGAAAGGATCTGGTTCTCATCTTTGGAAATTTTTTGAAGCTGAGAACCAGTCCCTGGCTTACTACTTCCAGGACCCACTTGTCTGATGTTAAAGACTCCCAGTCCTGGACGAGCCAGCCTGCCCCCTACAGGTAATGGAGAATCGGCCCTGGCCCTCCCATCAGGGTGCCTGTTTGGCAGGGGCTTTAGGCTGAAGGGTGGGAGCAGGCCTGCTGCATTCTGCCTACCTCTCCCTCGAAGAACCCCCTCTGGGCATAGGCTGAAGAAGAGGCCTGGGCTTGGTAAAAGGTCTGTGAAAAGGCCTGCCCCTGCCCTGAAAGCTGCCTCTGAGGAGTGGCCTGCCTTTCCTTGGCCTGTGCACTCCTATAAGTGGTCCTATACTCATCCATTTTCTTCATGTAATTCTCTGTCTGCTCCCCAAACAGAGAGTTACCCACAACAGGAAAATCCATGGCCTTAGCCTGGGTATCCTGTGACAGGCTAGTACACCTGAGCCAAGCCATTCTGCGGAAAGCCACAGATGTAGCCATGACTCTTGAAGATACATCATTAGAGTCCACTGCAGCATGGAATTGCACCTTGGATGCCTCAATACCATCAGCAGCCACCTGCTCCAGCTCCTTGGCAAGCTGGCCAGGGACCTGTTTCACTAGAGCCATAACAGTATCCCATCTGGATTTCTGGTATCTTGCAACATAGGCCATATAATTTGCCTGTCTGAGTCCCAAGGATGCTGCCATGTACTGTTTCTTTGCTATGGCATCAGTCCTCCTGGAGTCCTTGTCGGGGGGTGTGAAGCCAAGGGAATATTTGCTTTATCACAGGCTGCAGCCTGCACTACCCTAACATGGCTGCATTGTTGTGAAAGGAACTCCGTATCAGGGCCTGACAATGTGTATCTTTTGTCCATTTTTTTATCCACAGGAGGTATAGTGTGAGGAACTTTTAAAATTGTTATTGTCTGTTTCCTAAACGATTTATGTAAAGGAATAGACAATCTCCTAGACTCTGGGATATCCATCATTTCTACATAGTCAGGCTCCTCCTGTTCATCCACAGCTTCTTCCAAAGGGAGCTGGAGGGTTTCAGCCACTTTCTTATAAAACATAAAATGAGAAGAGGACTCAGAAAGCCTAGGGGGAGACACTCCTGAAGATCTGTCTGGGGACTTGTCCGGTTCAATGGGCACATCCAGACTTTCAAAATCACATTCACTCTCTTCATAATCTTCTCCCTCCTCCAGTTCATAAAATTCCTCATATCATATTCTTGAACCAGTGGCACCGTCCGAACCGACGCTTACCTGATGGTGCAGGATTCGATCGGAACCAGGAAAGCGACTGAACAATTTTGATCGCTTTGGCTATCTCTGCAGCGTTGGAGAAGGAAATTTTGGCTCCATACCTGCTGATTTTCTAGTCCTTTTGCTGGGACTGACTCTCCGAGTCAGCCTTCCGCTTGCCGAGGAAGTCTCACCTGGTCAGAGGGCACTCCGTTCGGGTTGGCACCGACTGGGCTGGCCATCCGGTCAGCGGACTTTTACCTCCTTGCCCTGAGCCTACCAACTCTCTTATCCAGGGTAGCTGCAGGGAAATTCTTGCAAATCTGGCAGTCTGCACTGAGGTGGTCAAACCCCAGACAATAAACACATGCAGTGTGTGGGTCAGCCTTGGCAAAGGCTTCCCCACAGACACTACAGTGCTGAAACCCAGTGGACCCGGTTTTTCTTTTGGGTTTCTCAGACATAGTGCCAGCCTAACCAAAAACTTGCCCGTTTACGGCAATCTGCCAAGCAAGACACCCTTATCGGTTCCCAACCGTGTCACGGGTCGTGCAAAAAACCGTAATGAAATCCATTTTTTAGAACCGATAAGAACCTGGAACCGCACTCTAAATTGCAATTTAATAAAGTTTAACAACAACCTGATCGGTTCAAACCGAACCGATAATATTGTTTGCAAGTTCCACACAGAAATAATGTAAAACCTATCTATTACTTACGATACCACAGACAGAGCTTGAACCGACCGGTTGCGGTTAAAATATAGACAAAATGTGGTTTAAAAACTGAGAAATTACACTTTTTAACCGACAAAATGAACCGAGCAGCAGGAGAAATCTCCGGAGCGACTGTTCAGTGAGGCGGAGTAAAGAATCTGACAGTTTGAGTTTGAAGAACAACAGACAGAGTTCTGAACCGAGCTCGAGCTCAATGTTCCATGCCTGGCATGGAAAGGTAACTCTTTCACCTCCGGAGCAGTTCGAAGGCTGGGTCAAACTGCATATGTCATAATATAGCAAGACTTCATGTTGTTTGAATAGGCATCCATCAAATCCAGTGACCCCAGGCACTGTCTCTGTTGCAGAGATGGGATCACTGTGGTCAGTGTCACCATCTTGAACTTTTCTTTTTTCAAGTGTTTGTTCAGAAATCTTAGATCCAAAATGGGTCACCACTCTCCATTTTTCTTGAGGGTCAGGAAGTATCTTGAGTACAACCCCTTCCCGCACTGAGAAAAGGGAACTCATTTCACTGTATTGGCCTGCAGCAGCTTTTTCTCCTCCAACTCCAGCAGGGGCTTTTCTGCTGGGGTATGAGGTGGGAAGGCCCTCCGTATCTGCAGTTTTGGGAACTTCTTTAACTGTTGGGAGAGACACTGGCTCATTATCTTCAGGATCCACTTGTCTGTGGTAATGTTTTTGCATGCCTGGAAACAGTGAGCCAACCTTCCACCCACTGGAAATGGGATCACTGTGGTCAGTGTCACCATCTTGAACTTTTCCTTTTTCAAGTGTTTGTTCAGAAATCTTAGATCCAAAATGGGTCACCACTCTCCATTTTTCTTGTGGGTCAGGAAGTATCTTGAGTACAACCCCTTCCTGCACTGAGAAAGGGGAACTCATTTCACTGTATTGGCCTGCAGCAGCTTTTTCACCTCCAACTCCAGCAGGGGCTTTTCTGCTGGGGTATGAGGTGGGAAGGCCCTCCGTATCTGCAGTTTTGGGAACTTCTTTAACTGTTGGGAGAGACACTGGCTCATTATCTTCAGGATCCACTTGTCTGTGGTAATGTTTTTCCATGCCTGGAAACAGCGAGTCAACCTTCCACCCACTGGAAATGGCTGGGCGACCTGGAAAGGCATGTCAGGGGTTCTGCTTTGCCTGCACACTTGGGGGATGGGACGGATTCTGCTCACATAGCACCCTGCTTGCCTCTTCCACTGAAGAAACTCCTCTGGGGGAATAATCATAAGTCACCTAAACTGGGGGTAAATAACTCTGGCCCCTACCTCTCCTTCCAAAAGGCCTATGAGAAGTGGAGGCCTTCTTATCAGCATTACTTTTATAGGTGGTCTTATACTCATCCAACATTTTCATATAGACATCTGTTTTGTCCCCAAACAAGGAGTCTCTTTTGCAGGGGAAATCCATGACCATAGTCTGAGTATCCTGTGAGAAGTTTGTAGTCCTACGCCATGCAAATCTCCTCAAGGACACTGCTTGTGCCATTACAATGGAAGCAGTATCACTGGCATCCACAGCTATGTGAAAATGGTATTTGGTGGCATTCATGGCGGCCTTTGCTGTGTCAGCCAGGTCCTGGCCTAAGTCACCAACAGCTTTCTCGCTCATAGACACCACCAAGCTCCAAAGTACCTTCTAGAACTGAGCTGTGTAGGCCACATAAACTGCCTCCCTCAGCAAAAGGGCAGCCAAAGTATATATCTTTTTGCTCAAGCTGTCCAGTTTCCTAGAATCCCTTTCTGGAGATGGAAAGGAAAGAGGTACCTTGGCCTCATCACAGGCAGCCGTTTGCTCCACCTCTTCATGGTCAGGATGAGTACACAGGTACTCAGCACCCTACCTATCCAGCTGGCATGTCTTTTCAACCTTTTTGTCTATGCCAGCTGCAGAAGTGGGAGCTGCCGGGATTTTGGAGGTGACCTTCTTAAGAGATTTGTGAACAGGCAGGAGCAACCTCTTAGTGGGGGTTAAGCCCACCATATCCAAAAAGTCCACTGCACCCCCCATCCTCTGCTATTATTTGTGGAGAGAGGTTGAGGGTGCTTGCTATCTGCCTCACAAATGAATAGTGTAAGGTGTAATCCTCAGAGGACCGCGGGTGGGGGTGAACAAACTCCTGAACAGGTGAACTGTCAAGCTCTATGGGTTCACCCTCTTCCTCACAAAAAAGCTCAGCCCCCTCCACCACAGATGTTGGCATAGGTACAGGAGCCTGTGGGTGTTGGTGGGGGCTGGCATGGACATAAAGGCACCCATAGTATGCAAGGCCTGGAAGAACTGCCATGCCTTAGCCATATGCTCAGCAGAGGGCATTCAAGATGTGTCAACTGGTGTCTCCTTTGCTTCTCCAGCCGAAGAGGCAGTAACACGCTCCTCTTCCTGTCTTTTCTTATCAGGCAGTGGTTCTGATGCCTGTTCAGCAGACCTTTTTGCCTTTGAGTACTCAGGGGTCTCCCTGTCAAACACCCTGATCTCTGTCATTCTTAGCAGACTTGTCCTTCTGCTTACTGTGAGGAACTAGACTCTCCCATGAGCCTCATTGTGAGGAAGAGGCAGACTGAGAAGCCATAATATCATCAAGTTTCTTAGCCCTCTTTTTTTGTGTTTTGGGGCAAAACCCTGGTACAGAGCTCACAAAGTACAGTTATGTAGAAACTTACCGTAACAGTAGATCTTCGAGAGAAGTTCCTTCAGTAGGTCATCACATATGGGACTGATACCATCTGGTGTCGGGCCGCACGGCAGACTTTTCTAGCAATACCTGACAGGGGACCGCCCACCCAATGACACGTGACTGACGTCAGCATGACTGTATACAGTGGGCGGTCCCCACGCCCACCCTCCAGTTCTCATGCCGGAGCCAGGAAGAGGCCTCACAGCAGGAGCAAACAGGATTTGGAGTCCCTGTAAAACACAAAATGAGGGGAAAGAGGGAGGGAAAAATATGACCTACTGAAGGAACCTCTCTCGAAGATCTACTGTTACGGTAAGTTCCTACGTAAATGTACTATCTTACTTCGAGAGGGTTCCTTCAGTAGGTCATCACATATAGGACGGAGTCCCAAGCAGTCCCTCCGAGGAGAGACCGAGAGAAATTAGAGAGGAAGAAAACTGACTCCAAAAGAAAAAACTGAAGTCCAAGAAGGACCTAGTCTAGGACAGAAGGCCCTGCAGGACGGCTAGGCCAAAGCCAGCCCTCCATCTAGAAGCAATGTCCAGACTATAATGTTTGGTAAAGGTATGGACAGAAATCCAAGTAGTGGCAGCACAAATGTCAGCCACGTAAACGTTCCGTAGGAAGGCTGCAGAGGCAGCCATGCCCCTAGTAGAATGAGCTCTGATGGTGCCGAGCAGGGGTTTATCGTACTTCTGGTAAGAGTATTGAATGCAGTTGCCTAACCATTTGGAAAGGCGCTGCTTAGAAACTGGCTTGCCCTTCGATCTCGGGGCAAAGGAGACAAACAACTGGTCACAAAAGTGAAATTCTTTAGTCCAGTGGGTGTAACACTGGAGAATCCGATGGACATCCACCTTATGAAGGAGTGCCTTATCTCTGTTAGAGGGGGATGGATAATACACTGGAAGCTCTACTGATTGATTCAGCATGGCTTCTGACACCACCTTGGGAAGAAACCTCAGATGAGTTCTGAGGACTGCACGGTCCCTATGGAAAATCAAGTATGGCCCCTTGCAGACTAGAGCGTGAAGCTCTGAAATCCTTCCAGCTGACATGATAGCCACAAGAAAAAGTGCCTTCCAAGAAAAGAAGTGTAAATCACAGCTCATAGCCAGCTCAAAAGGAGGAAGGGTGATCTTTTCCAGTATGAAGTTCAAGTCCCAAGGTGAAGTTGGGCTGCGGATGGGGGGTTTCAGATGGAGAATCCCTTTCAGAAAGGTTTTGGAGACTTCCAACTGAGCTACGGGTTTACCATCCACCAGCTCATGGTACGCTGAGATAGCTGAGATATGGACCTTTAAGGAAGAGTAGGACAGACCGGAGTCTGACAAGTGAAGGAGGTATTCCACGATTTGTGGGGTTGAGTAAGAGAAGGGGTTCCATCCCTTAGTGGTCGCCCAAATGGAAAACCGCTTCCACCTCATGGCGTAAGTGGAACAGGCAGACAGTTTCCTGGCCTTGATGAGAGCTTGAGCAACCCTGGAGGAAACCCCGAAATGGGATATCGCTATGTCTGCAGGAGCCAGGCATAGAGATGCAGGGTCCTGAGTCCTCCAGCCCCAGGTGTACCAGTCGACCTTGATCCTGGGTCAGGAGGTCGTGAGTCATTGGAAGTGGAACTCTTGGCTCCCGGGAAAGCTGCCATAGCAGCTGGAACCAGATCTGTCTCAGCCAGAGAGAAGCAATTAGGATAATCTTTGCTCTCTCTGCCTGGAGTTTGAGGAAAACCCTCTGCAGAATGGGAAACAGAGGGAAAGCGTACAAGAATTTCCCTGTCCAGGATAGAGACAACGCATCATTCGAAAAAAACAACTGGCTCTGGAACGAGCAAGCAAAACTTGGGAACCAGGAAAAAATGGGATTTTTTGCACTCGATTGCTTCTTTGAGCAAGAGCAAATTTACCTCCTTGCAAACGAGGAGAGCTTGGTCCCAAGAATAAGAGGACTTTGAGGGTCGACTGTATTGGGAGGCGAAGAGGTCGATTTTTGGGCGCCCCCAATTTGGAAGATGGATTCCGCCTTTTCTGGAACCAGGAAAAAATGGGAATAAAATCCCTTTCCCCTTTGCCCAAAGGGAACACGCTCGATTGCTTCTTTGAGCAAGAGTGAATTTACCTCCTCGTGAACGAGGAGAGCCTGGTCCCGAGAATAAGAGGACTTTGAGGGTCGACTGTATTGGGAGGCAAAGAGGTCGATTTCCCGACGCCCACAATTTTGGAAGATGGATTCTGCCACTTCCTGATTTAATTCCCACTTGTGAGCTAAGGTCCAAGATCTGCTGAGACTGTCCGACAGGACACTGAGAACGCCTGGAACGTGCATGACCACTAGGACCAAATGGTGCTGGACTGTCCAGTTCCACACCCGCATTGCCTCCTTGCAAAGGGGGTAAGACTGGGCTCCTCCTTGTTTGTTGATATACCAAACTACCGACATATTGTTGGTTTGGATTGGCAGTGATCCCTTTGGAAGTAAGGTCTGAAAGGCCTGTAATGCGTACAGGACCACCCTCAACTCCAGAACACTGATGTGGAGAGAAGTCTCCAAGCTGGACCACAGTCCCTGTGCTTGGTGCTCCCCAAGATGAGCTACCCACCCCATATTCGAGGCGTCCATGGTGAGGGTGACAACTGGTGCCGGGTTCCGAAAGGGCAGCCCCAGAGAAAGATTGCGAGAATCCTTCCACCACTGTAAGTCTTTCTGAACTACTGAGGAGACAAGGATCCGATGGTCCAGGTCATCCAGGAGCTGATCCTACTGCACCCACAAGGACCACTGAGTTATCCTCATGTGAAGCCTTGCAAGGAGAACGGTAGTGATGGAGGCCGCCATCAGTCCCAGAAGGTGAAAAACTGACCGGGCAGGGATGGTCCTGAGAGAAGCCACTTTGGAGGCCTGACAGACAAGGGTCTCCATTCTGTCTGGAGGCAGGAAGGCTCTGCACTGGACCGTATCCAGGACTGCCCCAATAAACTGAAGTCTCTGGGTAGGGATAAGGGATGACTTAGGAACACTGACCGTGATCCCTAGTCTGCTGAAAAGGTCCAGGGTAAAGGACAGAGCCTCCAGCAAGGAATCCCTGGACGGAGCTGAAATCAGCTAGTCATCCAGGTAAGGGAAGACTGCACTGTCCCTGTGGTGTAGAAATGCCGCAACCACTGCCAGGCACTTGGTAAAAACCCATGGTGCCAAAGACAGACCAAAGTGGAGCACCTGGAACTGAAAGTGTTCCCCTTAGAAATGAAAATGCAGGAATCTGCAGTGGCTGGGGAAAATAGGAATGTGCAAGTAAGCACCCTGCATATCCAGGGCACAGAGCCAGTGGTTCTCCATGAGGAGAGGGAGGAGGCTCTGGAGTGTCAGCATTCAAAATTTCTTGTACTCGACAAACTGATTTAGCTGACTTAAGTCGAGTATGGGTCTGAAGTTCCCAGTCTTTTTGGAACCAGGAAAAAATGGGAATAAAATCCTTTTCCTCTTTGCCTAAAGGGAACGTGCTCGATTGCTTCTTTGAGCAAGAAGTAATTTACCTCCTCGTGAACGAGGAGAACCTGGTCCCAAGAATAAGAGAACTTTGAGGGTCGAGTTTCTGGAGGAATCTCCAGAAACTCTATGGTGTGCTCGATGGACACTAGTTGCAGGACCCATTCATTAGAGGTGATCGCCCTCAACTCCTGCGCATGGTGGGTGAACCTCCCCCACCACCTGCTCCCCATTGCGAGACTGAGGAGGCAGTGGGGCCAGGGAGTCAAGAAGTGGTGGAAAATTCAGGGGGAGGGCCTCCTGAACATCTCTGATTTTTGGAGGCAGGAGGGGTGGCTGTACCCGTGGCCTTTTGCTTCCCTTGGCGGTGCGCCTGAGCGTTCTTTCTCTGCCTCCAGGTCCTTTTCCGAAAGGGCTGCTGTTGCTGCTGTGGTTGAGAGCCCAATCAGTACATAGACCTAACAGACCTAAGTGCAACTTCCTTGTCCTGTAAGTCTGTGATAATATCCTTGGTGTCCACACCAAAAAGGACCAAGCCCCTGGAAGGGGCGTCCTGAATCGCTGACTGGATCTCATTGGTGAGGCCAGAAAGGTGGAGCCAGGAATGCCATCTGAGGGCAATGGCAGCTGCCGAGGTATGGGCCACTGAGTCGATGGAGTTGTAAGAGGCGCGTAGAGCGTGCCTACAAGAAACCTTGGAGAGGCAGAGATCCTTGGCAAGGTCCTCCTTTAAAGGCAAAGAATCCATGGACTGGATTCACACTTCCAGCCTGGCCAGGGTCACTTTCTGATGAGACACCATGTGGGCCATGTAACTGAGGGACTGGAGGGCGTACGTGGCTGAGGAATATATCTTCTTCCCGAACTGGTCCATCTGCCTCGATTCTTTGTCTGGAGGAGTAGTGCTCATTGTGCTTGGGCATTAAAGAGTGATCATGAGCCACCGAGATGACCACAGAGTGAGCCTTGGGATGGTCCTTTAAGAAAGGAGCATCCTTCGGCACCCGGTAGATTCTGTCCACCCGCTTGGGGACAGCCGGGATGGAATGAGGCATCTGCCAGATGGTAGTGGTGAGGTATTGATGGGGGGCCACCCAGGGAGGAATGGGGATGGGAGACAGAGACTCTAAGTCTAGGTGTTCCGCAAGCCTCTGTCTCATGGGGTCCTGTTCCTCCGAATCCCAATTGAAATAGTCTTTCATGGCCATCAAGAGGTCACAGAAGGCAGGGTCTTCTGGTGCAGACTTTGGCGAGAACTTGCCCCTCATGTCCTCATGGTCCTCTGGGACCTCCTCAGATGAATCTTCCCTCCCTTCTGAACTGTCATCATCATCATTGTATGCCTCCTCCACAGGACAGTGTTTGGCATCTGGAAGGGGAAACGTCCTGTCGAGTCTTCCCCAGGACATGGACAGTGGCTATGGATGAACTGCTTGGGGAAGGGGACCTAGGAGACCTCGGTTGTGGGAGTCTAGTCTCCAGGTCCGAGACCAACTCTGACTGAGCCCCCTGCCACCAAGACTGTATTAAGGTCTTGAAATCTGGGGTAACCGGAGGAGGAGGAGAAGGGGAAGGTGGAGTAGGCAGAAGCTGGGGGTGGAGGAATAACCAGTGGTGGAGAGTAACCCTGGAATCCCGTATAATGGGAATAGAGATTGAATCCAGGGTAGTACTGCCCCAGGTGACTCCAGTCTGGAGTGGGACCCCCCGTGTAGTGGTGCCCAGGATACCCCAACAGGTAATGTGTGACAGTTCGGGGTCAGGTATAAATCCCCATTGTCAGATCAGGCATCGGGGGAACCACATCAGACCTGCCTTCATATAGATAGGTTGAGGGTCCGGTGTCGGGACAGCCCACATCAGGGGGACTGACGCCGGAACTGGCACCACCCGATCCAGCTCTGGAAGAGGATCTGGCGTCAGAACCAGACGAAGGGGCCCTGGTGTCGGGGCCGGATCCGGAGTCAGGGCCAAAGGCAAAGGCCGATCAGCCGGTCCCGGCTGTGGGGCTTTCGTCAGGATAACCGGTGTAGGAGGAGGTGCCGGGAGCCCACCAGAAGGCTGAGAAGGGGCCTCCACAGTAAGGCCTGTAGGCTGAGGAGAAGCCTCCTTCTCCTTGACCCCAGAAAGGGAATGTGGAGCTGGGACATCGAAAGGGTCGATGGGCTCTCCGCTGCCATTGCTGGATGTGCCTGCCGATGAATTGGAGGGCACGGGTGAAGCAGGAGGAGGAGGGAGAGGGGCTTTCTCCCTCTGGTCCCGCCGGATGTCGGGTGAGACGCCGTGAGGCCCAGATGGGGGAACCGAGCCCGAGCGGTCGTCAGAGACAGCCGACTTAGCGGGAGGGGTCGGGCGGTCAGGGGAAGAGCCCCTGGCCAACTTATCTATTGGAGCCGGCGACTTCCCCCAGCCGGGGGAGGCGACTTTCCAGCAGCCACACGGTCCCCGGAGGAGCCAGAAGCCGACTTAACAGTCTGGGCAGTGCAGTCATTGGAGGAGCCGACGGACAACTTATCCGCCAAAGTTTTGTCCAATTTATCATCCGGTTTTCTGGGCGGCAGCTGGGTCTTGCTCGTGGAGGGCCTGGCATCATCCGCGGAGTGAGCCCATGCCCTAGACTTCTCCTTGTGCTTTTTTGAGGGAGAAGATTTCTCAGATGAATCCCAGAGGTGATCCATTTTCTTCTCTAAAGAAGCTAAGCGGGCTTTTAGTAAGTGAGCCTCCAAAGCCTGCTGTCTCCTCTTTTTTGTGGCCTGGTTAAAGATTTGACACTCAGGGCAGGAGGAGACTGGATGGTCCGGGCCTAGACAGAGAACGCACTGGGAATGACCATCTTTGTGCAGGATCTGTGTACCATAGGCCGAGCACTACTTCTTGGGTGAAGATATAAGGAAACAACACAAATTGAATGGAAAAATAGCAGCGAGGGATAAACCGACGCGATGAACTTTCTCGACGATCACTAACTGGAAGTCTGCAATGCGACTGACATGAGGCAATGGTGGGAAAGAACTGGAGTGTGGGGACCGCCCACTATATACAGTCACGCTAACATCAGTCACGTGACGTCGGGTGGGCAGTCCCCTATCAGGTATTGCTAGAAAAGTCTGCCGTGCAGCCCGACGCCAGGTGGCACCAATCCCATATGTGATGACCTACTGAAGGAACCCTCTCGAAGTAAGATCTAGAAAAATCATGGTCAGGACCCAGGCACTTAAAACACAACTCATAGCAGACTGCCTTAGCCAGGAGTTTAAAACAATTGGCACAATTTTAAAAACCTGTGGGTCCTGTCCTTTTCTTTTGCTTGTCAGACATGCCAATCGCCAATAACCCAAAAGGAGAAAAAAGGTGGCTCCAATAAGCTAGCAGTTCGGTTCCCACAGAAATGGGAACCGCAAGTCAAATGTAAATAGTAAAATATATGTAGAATAAAATATGCCCAATCAAATAAAAACATTGTCTCAGTTCCTAAAGTTGGAACCAGGACCTAGTAAACAGGAACTTGAAGCGGTCAGGAAAAACAGACACTGCTAGCCAAAATGCACCAAATTCACTTTAAATTAAATAAAATTTAGATAATTAACTGCCATTTCATTAAAAGGGAACCACACTTTACAGTAATTTCTCAGTTCCTTGGAACTGCAAGGAAACCAAAGAAACAGAGCCACAACAAAGAAAAAATACCATAACTGATGTAGAGTTATTGAAAAACTAACAAGTAACTGACTAAAAAGAAAATTAACAAGAAATCAATCAGGATGTTGGCACTGTGAACAGCAAGTCTGGGATGATGTTTCCACTCAGGTGGAAAAATAAATCTGCCGTTAGAGGGCAGAGGACAGCATGACCACAGCATAGTTTCAAATTTCATTCTAAGTTCTCTAACTAATATAAAATTCTAGGCCTAGGGCAGCTCATTCTTGAAGAATGATTGCAGTTTGTCATGCAATAGTTAGGGATTCTTGTGGTTTAATACAAAGAAAACCGTTGAGCACTGCAGTGGGGAGACACTCTCTTCATGCATCAGTGTGCTGCAACAGAATTAAGGATAACATCCTCACTAATACTAATACTTGATTGGGTGCTTGTAAGCCAATCAGGTGTTACTATTGGTGAGGACATCATTCATTCACTGAACTACACATCACCAATGAGTGAAGATGGTGTCTCACGTGCTCCAACACTGGATGGTTTTCTTTGCTTCAGATCAGTGCATTCTTTCAATTTGGGGCCAAGGAAGGTGGCAGGTTGGGTGCTAGAGGGTGGGGTATGGTGCGGGTTCAGTGCGGTCTTATTCTTGACTTTGGGGGACAGACACAGGGTGGGGGAGGTGGATGTATTTTAGATGATGTGGCACAAGTGGGGGAATTGAAATTTGTATTCTATATGGTTGGGACCTATGATTTTTTAATATTGTAAACTCTGCTGGGAATGAGTGAGTGTGTGTGTGTGGGGGGGGGATCTAGATAGTGGGACGGTAGGGGTACATAATTTCTTAAGGTCTTGGAGGAGGGGTGTTTGTCTCACAGTGGGTAAGGTAAGGTTTACACAGTTTCAAAAAGGGGGTTTAAATAACAAAAGCACACTTTGCGTAGTTTTTGCCATTGAACACTACAGTATGCTTAGTGGTACTTCACAAACACTTTCACTGGTGAAATGCCATGAATCATAGTCTTCACTGGACAAAGGTGGGCACTTCACCAGGTAAAAACTCCATGAAGTGCAGTTGAAGATGAAGCAAAATTGGGGACATTTCATGAAATACTTCACATAGTGAAGTTCCCCGATTTAACCTGTCACTGCGACTGGCCTGTCTCAGTAACTCATTTTCACTGGCCACAAATTCTGCCTCACTTTTAAGCTTGCAGCTGGAGAACAGAGTACTTCTTACTTAAAGATAAAGCAAACCTACTGTACTAAACAATTTCAAATGCACAAAAACACATTTTAGAAGATGATATTATTATAAAATCCGATTGCACAGACATAGCTTTAATATGCTGCTTAATTTTAAGATCATTTGTTGTGAGTTTATAACTGAATTTTCCCACAGAGTTCCTAAACCTACTGTATTTTATAAAGGTACCTTCCTACATTAGGAATCCATAGAAAAACATTTGTACCTGTATGTATGTAATTTGCCAAAGCTGCATTATAGCACAATCTTGGTAGCCTGTGGTCTAATACTGCAATGATTTTGACTCTATAACTGAAAATGCTGATCGTAACCTCAGTTTCAATAGAAAATTAACTAAATTCTAAGAAACCACAACAGAACATTTGAAGGAGTCATATTTTAAGTAATTGTCTAAGAAATTTATTTTGAATTTTTCGACTTTGTCTGTGGAGCACCATCACCATCAGAGAGTGAGATGCCTCAGTGAGGGACCCAGCTTTTATAAACCTATCATTCAGCCAGAGGTACACTCAGATCTCTGATTGGCATAGGTGTTCAGTCACTGTCACCAGGTAGCAAGCAGTGCTCTGTAGCAGAAGAGTATCAATCATTCAAGTCATTTGCTTTTGAAATAATTCTTTTACTTTCAGCGTAGATACATCCAAATGCAGAAGCAGTTAATTGCCTAGCCTGTGGTCCCTAAAATGGAACACATCTACTATGGTTTTTGCAGAGTCCTCTCTGCTTCTCTCTGGAACTTTGGTGGGACTCCATATCCAGTTTCCTGGCTCACCCTCTTTAGAGGTCCAGTGAAAAGAAACATGGACACTGAAACAGCATTTCAGGTGACACCACGGTGGATTTGTGCCAGTAAACAACTAACTCCTTTTAATGTACTGTGAGATAGCCACACTGTAAGTACAGAATTTCTTAGAAAAATAAGTGACTACAGTTTTATCACTGAGTGACAATGTTATTGACTCCAGCTGTGGACCTCTGTTTGCTCTTTGATTTCAACTTGTCTGGGCTGAGCACTAATGCTCTGGAGTGCTGTACTGTGATTTTGAATGGACTATCACCAGATACTTTATGAACACTTTTGGGGGCTGTGCACAGCCCAAAGGTGAAATCTTTGTACTCACAGGCTGTGTTTCCCAAATGGAAACAGATGCACTTCCGACTGATCTGAGTCTCCTTAACTGTATAAGACAATGTGTCCATGAGGTCCAGGGAGCTGCAACAATCCCCTTGTGGGGATGATGGATTGGAGGGATACCATTCTAAACCTATGCTTTTTTATATATAGTGTATCTATCAGTTTGAGAACCTGTAGTCTGCAGCCTTACTATTTTGTTGTTGTCTGAGACTACCTGAAGAGAAATGCAGTTTTCTTAAATGTTCCAGGACTATGGTCTATGGCCTCTACAGCAAGGAGCAGGCAGATCTCCTTCTGCAGCCCAACCAGGTCACAGGTTGGGGATAGGAGTTGTATCACCGTGACGTCTTCAATGGGGAATTGAAGACATGGAAGTAAATTCCAGGCTTACTAACTTTTCCACCACTTTGACCACCCATCTCCCCAAGGACTACCACTTGTACAGGTAGTAGCACAGATGGCTAGTATGACACAAGAGGTGAAGGAGCTGGTGGAACCCATCACAGGTCCTGTATGGCAGACTGACCATAACCTGTGGGGGGCAAAGTGGTGATGGGCTTTCCTTTTCTCTTTATCCTTACCACTGCCCCTGTAGAAAACCGGCACCCAGCAAGGCATACTGAGCTCTAAACTAGAAAGAACCACTAATGAAACTCTGAGGGGTCTTCCGAGTTGTTTCTGTAAAGCTATCAGACTGCATCAGGAAAAATTCTGTTTAGGAGGAAATCCAGCCCAATATGTTTTAGATGCAATGACCTAAAATCACAATATAGGTACTCTATAGTTAATCTGATAATGTCTCAAATCCTCATTTCCTGTATTAAAATAGTATGCCATAACAGATGTTTAAGACATCAGCCAAAAGTTCTATTGTTGATGGCAAATTATCATAATAATTTAACATTGTACACTGGAAGTGCCAGACAGATGGACCAGTTCAAATAAGTTCTGCCTCATTATTTTTGCTGTATAAAAAACAATGAACTGGTAGCATCAAAACACTACCTAAACAAATGAATACATGCTTTAGATACTATAGACAGTATAAACATGCTAGATTTAGAATATATATTTTGGTTTTTTAATACACAACTGTTCTGCAGCCATTCTCTCTAACATGAAAAAAGTTGGTGCGCTAGTTTTGTCCTGCAAGACAAGTACTGTACTATATGGTGTTTGAGTCTTCAAAGTGAGAAAACTGTTTTATGCTGGTCTCTTTGGCAATGTTTTGATTCACAGGCTGTGGGTACATCATTTCCATAGTAGTTTTGCATGTCTTTAATGTTGCTACCCTTTCCCTAGCCTGAAGCAGTCTCTCATTAGATTCTTCCAGGAGGAGACCATCCAATTCCACTTTCTCTGCAATATTTTGTGCCTGAAGCATCAGCTTCCTAGAAAAGATACAAACAAAATCAGGGAATCATTTATACAATACTGTATATACCATATGAATATATCCATCAGCATACATTGATTGCAAAAAAATAAGAAGTTTACTTCATACTTACCATAATTTCCTTTTCTGTCAGGTCCAACATTGTCAATGGTGAGTCATAACAACTGGGTATAGTGCACCCCTTCCAGGGGAATGGCACAGCCCAAGCTTTAGAATGTTGGGCATATGAGGATTCCAAGCAGCAGCAACTCCCCAGTCACTACTGACCTCATTGAGCTCAACTACCATATTTTGCCTATTTGATAATAAAAAAACGCATAACTAAATACTTGTACACAACCATCCTTTTACAGGATCGATAGAAGTGTCTTACCTTTTTGGCAGACATCTGAATGAAGGCCCATTCTACCTCGGACAAAAAGCTTGGTCGAGTTGGTCCTTTTGGTATGAAAGACTGGCAGCCCATAAGAATCATCTTGCACCAGCAGCTCCTCTGCAACTTTGCTGTTGATAAACACAATGATGAACATTGACAATAATGCTGTCTGCAGTGAACTACCTGCAATAAGGAAAATACCTTTAGTGATATACACTGAACCTGTTCACATGCGTGCTCACAGTAGATCGTATACACACACACACACATATATATATATATATATAATATAGTATATATACATACATACAGTGCAAAAGGATAAATAAGAGGGATGCCCAGGAAGACATAATAGGGGTTCTGATTAAAGGACATCCCCCACTGGCATACCAGATAATATTCTCCTGCAGGAGCAATGCTCCTGAGCGGGGCCCACGGACAATGTTAGAGCTAATAGAAAAGGAAATTATGGTAAGTATGAAGTAAATTTCTTCTTTCTGTAGTACTCCACATTGTCAATGGGAAGTCATAACAACTGGGTTCTAAGAAGCAGCACCCAGAACAAACAGGAGGGTGGAGTATATTATCCCACATGCCAGAAACAAGTACTGAAGACATTACTAGTGCACTGCTGCCTGCACTACTCTACGAGCAAAGGCTACATCATCAGAACTCTGAACACCCAAACTGTAGTGCTTAGTGAAAATGTGTCCAAAAAACCATGCAACTGCCCAGCGTAACTCTAAAACAGATGTCTGACCTGTTTCTGCCCAGGATGTGGCCATCGCCCTGGTGGAATGAGCCCTGATAAGGGCCGGAGGTCTCTTCTTTCCTGCGACATAAGCCATGGCAGTGCAGGCCCTCACCTGTCTGGCTAGGTTGGCCTGAGTGTTCTGGCACTGCTTGACTGTTTCGAAGAAACAGGTTATCTGATTACCTGAACTCAGTCGTCCTAGTAGGCTACAGCCTAATGGCTGGTCACAATCCAACTTATGCAGCTCCTTCTCTTTTGGGAGAGATGGTTGCAGGCAGAAAGAGGAAGGCAGATCTCCTAGTTACATCAAAAGCTGGGCTCTTTTGTAATAAGGATGAGACTGTTCCGAGCACCACCCTGTCCTCAAGCATGACTAGTTACGGTTCCTGTGGGATAGAGTCTGGAACTCGTCAATCCTCCTAGCTGAGCACAAGGCAATCAAACACACCCTTGTAAGACATCACATCCAGCAAAAAGGATTACAGTGGTTTAAAAAGTTCCCTGGAAAGGTATTCAAAACCAGGATTAGATCACAAGAAGGAAGTGGTGATCAGAAAACAGGGTGGCTCCTACTACCTGCACGCAGAAATGGATAACCTCTCTATTAGTCCCTAGAGGAAACCCAAGGAACTTCAGGGGAAGACCTGGCCTTTCAAAGTGCTCAGGGCCAAAACTTCTCCATGCCTCCCAAGAGGAATCCAAAAACTGTGGAATTGAAGCCTTGGGAGGCCGAAGAGCCTTCTCCCTGGCCCAAGCCGAGAAGGTGTTCCACACATGGTATAAGTTTTGTTAACTGCACACTGCAGAAATAGAAGTTTTTTTTTTTTTCTGGCAGCCAGCAAGATATCTACCACTTTTGCTAGTAACCTAATTTTGAAAACTCCTCCTTTCAGGGGCCAGGCCGCAAGCTGCATCAGTCTTGGTTTGGGTGCCAAATGGGACCCTGAGACAAAAGGTCTCCTTGCACTGAAAAGCGAAAAAATGCTGGCTGAGCTAAGTTCATTAAGACTGAGGCCATGGTGTTATTGGCCACTCTGGAGGAACTAAAAAAAGCTTCCTTAAGTGCCTTATTTTGGATGATCTTGGAGAGAAGAAGGCAGTGGAGGTGAAGCATATGTGCTGTCATGATCCATTCCTAAGACAAAGGGACCACTGCATCAGCCTGTGGACACCGAAAACAGCTGAAACCTTGGAGTCCGAACATTGTGGCAGGTGGCAAACAGACAAATCTGAGGCTCACTGAACTGTTGCACGCTTGAACACCTCCGGTTCAACCTTCACTCCTCAGTGAAAATATTATCATGACTTAGCCAGACTGCTTGAATGTTCAATTCATCTGCCAAATGTACTACTGACAGGGAAAATATTTTCCTTTGTCCAACTATTAAGATCAGAGGCTTCTTTTAGCATGTCCCTGTTCCTTGTGTTGACTTGACTGTTTGAGTACACTGTGGCAGTGTTGCCTAACTTTTCTTTTTGTTTTGTTTTTATATCTGTAGTAGATTGAATTGAATGCCAGCTAGATGAACCACCCTCATTTCCTAAACACTTATGTGGAGACACTGTTCCTGAAATGACCAAGTTCACTGAGTGGGTAGATGGTTCAGGACTGCTCGAACCCATGCAGACTGGCATCTGATGTAGAAACAATACTGGAAGGGGTTCCAAAGGAAGCCCTGCACTCTCACCCTCCGACTCTGGGACTGTTGTGGCTGAGGGGAGAGGGAGATTCTGGTTAGATGATCTTTCGATGTCAGATCCTACGCCGACAGCCATCCCATTTAAGGGGCTGCATGTGAAGTGATCCCGTGGGACTAGATCTATCGCTGCTAGAGCTAGAGCTGATGCTGATGACTGAGCTCTGAGTCACTGGACTTCTGTTAATAGAGTATCTTGTCTTGAAGGTGAGAGGAAGACCTTCCCTAGTTTCCTGATGAAGACTGCCTCCAGGCAATCCAAGGTCTGAGATGGTTTGAGAGAGCTCTCCTGAGGTCACCTCCCAGCAGTGGTACTCAGGCATCCCCAAAGTTTTGACCCATGGAGGCAACCCTGAAGGCAGTACTGAGACCAAAGTGAAGTGCCTTCTACTGGAATGCTGGCCCAGTATCAAGAATCTGATATACTTCTGGTGAGGCTGATGGATGGGATGTTCAACTCCCTTACCCATATAGGCGCCTGTCATATCTGTTGAAGCTCGGAAATCCCCCAGCTGTACAGCTTGGGAGATTAATCTCAGGACTCTGTCTGAACATTGTGTGATGCACAAACTTGTTTAGATGCTCCAGATACAAAATGGGTCTGATCCCCCCCCCAACTTTTCGCAAACTACAAGTTAGCTTGAGTAAGGACCCTGACCTTGTTTGCTTGGTAAAAAAAGACGCTATTGTCCCAATTTGAATGAAGTAGGTCAGGGTCTCTGATGCCACCTGAGTACTTGCAGCATCCTTGGGGATTCGGAATGACAAAAAAGTCCCCTTGAGAGAACTGATGAAATTCCAATGCATAGCCCAGGACTAGAAATTTCCAAAATCCCCTTCGTCCAGCATTGTTTGGGCCCATCCTTTGAAAAACTCCTGTGAACTTCCATCCAGGGGAAAAAGGGCAAGGATGGGCTCACATACCCTCACTGTGACATACCAGGCTTTGCGCTGGATCCACTGCATGGTATCTGACCAGGGCCCCTCTCAGATGCTGTTGATTTGACAAGGAAGATGTCCTTCTTATCCTGGAGTCTTAAAAATAGCATGCAGGCTGAAACTGAGCAACAGACCTTTCTCAAGGGAAGGTTAAACAGCTTAGATTTTGAAGCTTGGCAAAGGCCAAATGTCCAAGTCATACGACTGTCATGGCTGACACAAAGTGATAGACTGAATGAGCCAACACGTGCAAATTCTCCACTGTAAAATCACCTAGAAGTGGAGACTATGGCAACTAACTGTACTATGCTCGCTCCTTCCAAATTAGGTGGATCGAAGCCACCCAGAGTAGTGACCCACAAGTTAAAGGCCCTGGCAACTACAAAAGAGGCTTAGAAAAAGCATAGGTTGTGCCATTAGAGACAAAGCCCTCCTTATGCGGCATCCACTTTTGTTTGTCATGTGAATCTGTATAAGTAAGAAGCCTTGATATGAATATTGGTGCCTGACCAAATTATAGACAGCCTTGTCTGCCAGCGGTGGAGCTTCCCACTTATGAAAACTTTCCTCTAAAAGGAAAAAGACTGTATCTTCGGGCCTACAAGATACTTTCTCTGATCCACACTTGTTCATTCTTGCTCAACAAATGGGTCACATAAATAAAACTCGGAGACATCCACTATCTCCCCATACTGAGCCTCCTTAAGCTGTAAGGAACTACAAGTCACAGCTATCAAAAAGACAAGGACTTGTTGTCATCCAGGGGAAGAATCGGATCCTTCACTATGTTCCATTCGCTCCCCTCCTGTTCCTCCTCCTCCTCCTCGGAGGGGATGCCCTCTTCTTCATAGAGCAACTCTTTTTTATTTTTATTTTATAAAGGTCAGGAGCTTCCCCCAAGATCTCCAAAGTTCTCCTCCTGACCTTAAAGTACTGTATATACTCATGTATAAGTCATTTTTTTGGGACTGGATTTGGAACAAACAGTTAAGGGTCCTGACTTATACAAGAGTTACTGTGATACTTACAAAAAATATAGGCACGGAGTGAGTGAAAATATAACAAAACATACCTTTTTTATTGACGTTGCCAGATTTTTACATCAGAGGTCTGGTAATTACAAAAAAAAACATACCAAACTTGGCAAGTCCTTAGTAGTAGTAGTTCTCGAGCATTGGTGATTGCGGGGGAGATCATTATACAACTATGTACTGCCTGTTCTATAACTGTTCTCCATCTGCTTGCTCAGAGTTAAATATAAAAAACATACTGAACTTTGTGAGTCCCTGTAGCGACTCACTGTTACTGGGGCTGGACTTCATTAGCAGTAGTTCTGGAGCACTGGTGATTTGGGGGCGATTGTGGGGTGGGTCATTAGAGAAGTGGTATGAGGGTAGATGGTAAAAATAACAATTTACATACTCACATACTGACAACACTGGTGTAACTGTTGAATGATTGCTCCATGGCTGCTTAAGAGCTTCTCAGCACCTAATTTGCAGCTTGTTAACTGACTCGGGTCTTGTTCCCTTTGCCCTCAAACTAACTCTTGGCAAACACACTGGTGTTAAACTGATAAATTAGCAAGTGAGTCTGTTAATAAATATCATCACATTCCCCACGTTACTAGATGCTATGATTTAAAAAATGCCTGGACTAAAATGCAAGAGATGTGCCTACAGTGCCGACTTTAAACTAAAAGTAATCCAATTTGCCGAGTCACATAGCAATGTGGTTGCCAAGAGAGAATTTAATATAAATGAAAAACTTATTTGGGACTGGTGTCTTAAAAAACCTGATCAGCAGTCAACAGAGAAAATAGTGAAAAGAATAAAGTTAAACCCCTCACCCGTGTCAGCCATTGGATCTAAACTCAGTAACTGGGTAACTGAGCTTGGACAACAGGGGTATATTGCGAACAGGATGTCAATACGGCTCCAGGCATTAGCACTGTCAAACAAACTGAGTGTACAGAGTTTTGAAAATGTCAAGGCATCAGCAGGCTGGTGTACCAGTTCATGAGATGCCATGGACTAATCTTACAGCAGAGGACTTGTATTGCTCAAAAAATTGCCTTCAGATGTTAACAAAAAGGTAGACAGCTTCCACAGTTTTGTTTTAAATGAGAGAAAAAAGGAAATTAAGTATCTAACGTAATTCTTGATCTTCTTGGACGAAGTCTCCACCACTCATTCACACTGATGGGATCAATGCCGGAGGTGCTAGGACCCAGCAGGAGCAAATTTTTGCAAGAGGGCTGGCGCCAGAGATGGAGCCGCGAAGAGCAGCGCCGTAAGCCTCGGTTCGTGCAGCAATGACCTATCTCGGCGTTGACCCTCCAACCGCTTCAGTACCCTTTTTCCGAGGAGGTGCAGCATAAGTAACCTAGAAGGACAGCCTAACAAAAACTGGACATAAGATAATCCGGATGACCCATATAAGAAGGGTCAACAAAGAAGTATTCACAGCCTGAAGATTGAAGGAGTAAAGACCAGCAACAGAGGTGAGCTCAGGGGATGGTGGGTGGGCATGTAAATGAGTGGTGGAGACTTCGTCCAAGAAGATCAAGAATTACGGTAGGTATGTAATTTCCGTATCTTCCCGGACATAAAGTCTCCACCACTCATTCACACTGATGGGAGAGTACCGAGCTAATAATCCCCCGAGAGGGCAGCAGGAGAGACCAAGAGCTCACAAATTTAGGACAGAAGTCCATTAAGGATAGTCCTGCCAAACGAAAGATGTCGCCTGGCATGGACATCCAAGGCACAGTGCTTGACGAAAGTGCACTGACCTCCAGGTAGCTGCACTGCATGTCTGCAATGAGCACGTTGAGGATCTCCACCAGGGATGCCGTGACTGCTCTAATAGAGTGAGCATACATGCTGCCTTCCAGCTTAACCCACGCCAAGGAATAACAGTGGTGAAGGCATGCCACCAGCCATGCAGAAATGCATCTGATAGCAACAGGCTGACCGAGCCGGGTCTCGCTGAAGAAAACAAACAGTTGTTGAGCTTTGCGAATTTCTTTTGTTCTATCCAAATAGAAATGTAGAGCTCTTTTGACATCTAAAGAATGAAGGGTACGCTCCCCTTCATTTTGGAAGTTCACGAAGTAAGTAGGTAGGACCAAAGGTTGATTTAGATGGAATTCTGAAACAAACTTAGGTAGAAACTTAGGATGGGTCCTAAGAACTACTTTATCCTTATGAAACACAGTATACGGAGGGTCTGTGACCAAGGCATGTATTTCAGAGACCCTGCGGGCTGAGGTAATGGCCACCAGGAAGGCAGTTTTCCAAGGGAGAAATTTCAGCTCACAGGAAGCTAGAGGCTCGACAGGTTTTCGAGTGAGGATGTCTATCACAACGTTAATGTCCCAGGCTGCGACTGGACATCTGATAGGAGGTCTGGTATGCAGAATACCCTAAAGAAACCTCTTAACTACTGGTAACTGAGCCAGTGATAAGGAAAGTACTGGCTCATGATAAGCTGAAATGGCACAGAGCTAAACTTTGACTGTATAGAAACATAGATTTTGACGGCAGATAAGGACCGCTTGGCCCACCCAGTCTGCCCATTTCCCTACCTAATGGATAAGCTGCAGATCCTAGTTAACCAGCAGCCTACTTCTTCCTACCCCCACCCCCTAGAATTGCCTTATGACTGTCCCATGCATGCTTGAATTCCACCACTGTTTTTGACTCCACAACCTCCTCCGGAAGGCCATTCCATGCATCCACAACCCTCTCTGTGAAAAAATACTTCCTTAAATTACGTTAAATTACTGTATTGTAGACCTGAATGTGAGAAGTCTAAAAGGTACTCACAAACTTTATTTGGTGGGCAGGAAAAAGGATTCAAAGAGGATTTTGTACACCAGAGAGAAAAATGCTTCCATTTGGCTGTGTAAGTTTTTCTAGTGGCGGGCTTGCGCGCAGCCACAAGAATATCTGAAACTCTCCGAGAGACATTGAACCTGTTTCTGAAGGTGAAGTGACCTCAGATTGGGATGGACCACAGGCCCCTGGGTCAGAAGGCTCTTCTGAAGGGGAAGCGATTTCAGGGGGGTTTCTGACATACTGTTGAGTAACGGAAACCATATCTGTCAAGGCCAGAAGGGAGCAATGAGGATCATGTTGTCCCCCTGGGACTCGAATTTGAGAACTACCCTCTGTATTAGAGGAAGAGGAGGAAAGACGTATAGAAAGCGTTTTGTCCACTGCAGCCTGAACACATCCTGACAGAAAATGCCAGGTCCTGGATTTCTGGAACAGAAGAGAGGCAGTTTTGTGTTGAGCGGGGATGCAAAAATGTCCAGGTCTGGAGTTCCCCACTCTGCGAACAGTGACTGAACTACGGTTGAGTTGAGAGACCACTCGTGAGGATCTGTCTCTGTTCTGCTTAGACGGTCTGCCAGTTGTTTCTGCACTCCCGGCAGGCAGACCGCCTGAATTAGAGCCTTGTGCTCGAGGCACCATTCCCACACTCTCACTGCTTCCCTGCGTAAAGGGTAAGAGTGTGCACCACCCTGCTTGTTGATGTAATACATCACTGCTTTGTTGTCCATTTGAAGGAGAATGTTCTTGTGACAGAGAATGTCCTTCAAAGCTCGGACTGCATAAAGGATGGGTCTCATTGCTAGGACATTTATGTGAAGCTGGGACTCATCCTGAGTTCACGTACCTCGGGTGTGGAGATTCTGATAGTGAGAACCCCACCCCATCAGGGACACATCCATGGTAATGGAAATCTGGTGATCCAGAGAAGCAAAGGGATACCCTTCCAGAAGATTGTCCTCTTGTGACCACCAGGTGAGTGACCTCTTCAGAGGTTCTGTCACCTTGATGAGAAAGGACTGAGGGTGAGTGTTTGGGGACCACTGAGTACTAAGCATCCATTGAGAGGTTCTCATGTGGAGGTGTGCTAGAGGTACAGTGAACACCGAGGATGCCATGAGACCCAGCATCGAGATAGCTCGAACCAAACTGTTCTCTCTGATGTACCATGCCATCTGTAGGATATCGCTCCTTCTGTCCTCTGGTAGAAAACCTTTCACACAGTAGGTGTCCAGAAGAGGTCCTATAAAAAGGAGCTTCTGGGAGGGCTGCAACTGCGATTTCTTGAAATTTAGCAGGACTCCCATGGACATGAGAAAGTCTGAGGCTGTGGTGTCGAGAGTTCCTTGCCTGCAAAGGACTTGCTAGAAGCCAGTCATCCAGATATGGGAGCACTTGTATACCGATCTTTCTGAGATGCATTACGAGAATTGCACAACACTTTGTAAAAACTTATGGTGCCGAGGATAGCCGAAAGGACAGGACTGATAATGCTGTCCAAGAGCAACAAACTATAGGTATTTGTGATGCTTTAGGTGTATAGGAATATGTTGGTAAGCATCCTGCATGTCCAGGGAAGCTAGCCAATTGTGCTGATGAAGCAAGGGTGACAGGGTCCCAAGCGATATCATCTTGAACTTTTCCTTGAAAAGAAACTTGTTTAACTTTTTGAGGTCCAGAATGGGGTGCATGCCACCTGTCTTTTTCGGGACCAGGAAGTAATGGGAATAGAAATCTGTGTTTCGTTGATCCAGCTGAACTATTTCTACTGTCCTGTTGTTCAGAAGGCCTTGTAACTCGGAGGCAAAAAGGTCTGACTGTGTTGTTGACAGCCTGGGCTGTCATTTGGGAGGACGATCCGGAGGGGTTTCTGAAAGGCTGAGGTAGTACCCCTCACGGATTATCCAGATGACCCATTTGTCTGATGTTACAGACTTCCACTGGTTGTAGAACTGAGTCAGACATCCTCCCACCACTGAGGAAGAGTTCCCCTCGGACAGTTGAGGTGGAACCCGGGCCAGAAACTCAGAAGGTGGCACTGGGTGCTTTGGGCCCTTGTGCCTTCTGTTGCATTTTCTTTTGAGGCTGAGGGGCCTGGTTTTTGCTAAAACCTCCTCTGCCCTTGCCCTGAAAGGACTGACGGTTGTGAAACTGAAGCTTGTCCCCCCCCGAGAAGGGGTGAGAGTGGGTTGAGCCATTTTAATGGCCGACCTAGTCTTCTGTGTGGCCTCCAGAGCTTGCTCTACTTGAGGTCCAAACAGATACATACCATCAAAGGGTAATGTCGTGACCTGCTGTTGGGCATCATTCGTGAAGCCCGAAGTGCGTAGCCAGGAGTGATGACGGGTACAAATGCCCGCCTCCACCGTTCGGGAAGCAGTATCGAAAGCATCCTTAGCTGCTTTAACCTGCTGGTTGTTGGACTCGATACCCCTGGTTATGGTCTGAAGTAGCTCTGAACTAGTGTCTGACTTGGGCAGAGCATCTACCATCTGTTTGAGCGAATGCCAAAGAACATACTCATATTGAGAAAAGTAGCCCTGGTAGCTGGTAATATGCATACCCAGGGTGGAGGCAGCAAAGACTCTCTTACCTAAGGTGTCTATCATACAAGATTCTTTGTTTATAGGCTGGGCTGCAGATGCCTGAGGAAGAATGGCTTGATCATTCTCTGCCAAGTCTACAATAGGGTCTGCAAAGGCCTGGGAGGACAAAATGGGTCAATCCTTGGGAGCAGCATACTTCCTGTCTATGGATTTTAGCCACAGAAGGAATGAGAGCAGGATTATTCCATACCATCTGAGAAAGTGTCTCAAAGGATAGTTGTACTGGGGGAGTTAAATCCATAGGGATCTCCAGGACACGTTGGTACTGGAGTCTCAAAAGCTTCCCAGGATCGATATCTGTAGCCTGTAGAGAAAGAGTAGAATTAAACTTTTTCAGCAGAGACTAAAATGACAGGTCTTCAACCACAGGCTCTGTGGCAGGATTAATCCCTGCTCTTTCAACATCATCACCCAGTTGAAGCTCTGGGTCAGGCTCAATATCATCTCCTGACAGCCCTCAAGGGACTGTATGAACAGGAAAGGAGTAAAAATCAGAAGGAAATGAAGAAGAGAAAGGATTTGGAGTCGAGAACCCTTGAAGGCTGGGCAGCACCACACCCAGCCTCAGAGCTGAAGAGGAAAACAGCGCCAAAGGCAAGGGAGATGGCACCATCGAAAACAACCCAGCAGATGGCGCTGAGAGAGACCACGGTGCCGACAACTCCAGTGGCACCGAGGATGGCACCGACAGGTGCATCGGTGCTGAAGATGGCGCCAACAGGCACATCGGCGCTGAGGACAGTGCCGAGAGACACACTGTCATCAAGAGAGTCCCCGATGGCGCCGAAAGCTATCCAGGGCCCCGAAGAGACTAATGTGAAGAAAAAGGAAGAAGAATACCAGGAGATAAAGGCATCAGTGTGGCCCCCTACGCTGCAGCCATGTGATGGGGGAAAACACCTGAGCACAGAGTCGACAGCACCAAAGATGGTGCCGTGTGACTAGTAAGGTCCAACCATCCTACCCACTCCCCCGAAGGCCTCATAGTGATCAGGTCAGGTAACTTCAAGCCCATTGCTCCAAAAGAGCGGCTCATTGATGAAACTGCTTATCGGAAGCCCTTTCAATAGGCGGGGAAGGGCTCCGATGTCGAAAAGGTCGGTCACCAGAGCCAGAAACCGGTGACTCTGGAGGAGGAGACTGGTACCTGACCCCAACAACCGACCGTCAACACGCAGACATATTGGAAGGCAACCTTGAGTGATGCCTTCTCTTTTTGGACCTGTGGGCTGAAGAAGAGCTCGAGGCCGAATGGTGCAGAGAGTGCAACTTTTTCCTTTTATGCTTCCAGCGGGACCGCACATCCCTCAGGGCATCGGACCGTCCGTTGTCAGACCCTCCTTGTGGAGAGGGCGGCGGACCGGACCCAGCCCGGCTGACTAAACAGCATTCATACAAAGTCTCCCTACTGTCACCTGACCCGCTCATGGTCGACTCCGTCAATGGAGGGCTGAAGACTTCTTTTTCTCAATAAGTAAAAATAAGTGGTACTTTGTTCGAGATAGAATACAAAACAATAAACTAAAAACTATGCTGCTAGTTTGACTCCCGGTGGGGAAACAACGTTGTCACTGAAGCGCACTCGATGGTGGGGAAAAAAGAAACTGAGGCGGTTGGAGGGTTGACGCCAAGACAGTAATTGTCACATGAGCCGAGGCTCACGGTGTTGCTCCTCACGTCTTCATCTCTGTCACTGGCCCTCTTGCAAAATGTTTGCTCCCGCAGGGTCCTAGCACCTCTGGCGTAGATCCCATCAGTGTGAATGAATGGTGGAGACTTTATGTCCGGAAAGATCAGCATGTTTACCCACTTACTTCAATTGGCAATATCGATGAGACTGTTGTAAGTTTGATCTCCCCTCAAACAGGACTGTACATGTTAAAGGAGAGAAGACTGTCACTGTCTGTACGTGTGGTACAGAAGAAAAAATTACTCACCTTAGTAATGTTGTTTCTTCTAATGGAGTTTTGCTGTATTCTGACAAATTGCAGTGAGGTCCAACCTTCGAACTGCCCCGGAGATGAAAGAGTTAACTTTCCATGCCAGGCATGGAACGTTGAGCTCGAGCTCGGTTGAGACTCTGTCTGTTGCTGTTTGAACTCAAACCGTCAGATCTTTAAGAGCTATACTGACTGAGTGTCCTGTGTGGAAGCTGTAAACCTACACTAGCCAACTGGCTACTAAATATAATAAACAGATTTTTTTGGTCCCAAATCAATGACTCAAGTCAGGAAACCCCAAAAATGAAACAAACACAACACCCACTCACCCAAAGCAAAGGGGTGATAAATAAAGGATGGGGCACCTCTTGAGTGCCAACACTGCTACTGCCCACCCATATCCCAAAACAAAGGTTCTGAGAGGGGAGGCAGGAGGGAGGTCAGAATACAGCAAGACTCCATTAGAAGAAACAACATTACTAAGGTGAGTAATTTTTTCTTCAAACAACATGAAGTCTTGCTGTATTCTGACAAATTGCAGACTACAAGCAGTACCTCCATGGAGGAGGGACAGAACCTACCTAGGAAATAGGCTCTGGAGCACTGCTGTGCCAAACCGAGCATCACTCCTAGCCTGGATATCCAGAGAGTAATGCTTGGTAAAAGTGTGTACTGTTTTCCAGGTAGCTGCTTGACATATGTCTAAGATAAGAATATCCCTGGCAGCAGCCAGGGAAGCAGCTGTACCTCTGGTAGAGTGAGCCCTCAGGCATGAGGGTGGAGTCCTGCCTAGTTTTTCATAGCAAAACTGAATGCAAGAAACGATCCACCTGGCAATAGATCTCTTAGTGGCAAGTTTTCCCTTACCAACCTCACCATAAGTGAGGAACAGTTGGAGGGAGTCAAACCTGTGACCCTTGGTACGCTCTATGTAGTAGCTAAGGGCCCTTTTCACATCAAACTGTGCAGCCTCCTCTCCCCAGAGGAGGAATGGTCAGTGAAGAAAACAGGAAGAGACATAGACTGGTTAAGGTGGAAGTCTGAGACCACCTTGGGTAAAAACTTCCTGTTAGTCCTGAGGACCACCTTATCTCTATGGAAAGAGATAAAATCAGGCTCCACTAACAGGGCTTGTAGCTCGCTTATGTGCCTGGCAGAAGTGATGGCCACCAAGAAAACAGTTTTCCAAGTCAAGTACTTAAGCTCTGCTGAGGACAAAGACTCAAAAGGAGGTTGCATAAGCTGGGCAATGCAAACATTAAGGTCCGAAACAGGGGCAGGGTCCCTGAATGGAGGATTGGTATGAAGCAATCCCTTGAAAATTTTAGAGAATACAGGATGAGCTGAAAGGGAAGAAGGCTTAACTGCTGAAAGGAAAGCAGAGGCAGCTGCCAGATCAGGGTTTTAAATAATTGATTAGCAGTTTTTTTCTTGGGACAATACTGACTGTATAGAAAGCATTTATATAGGTTTTCTAGAAGTGTTATGTTTGTTAAACACAGTGAGGCAAGTGCTATGCATTTTCACAATGTTTTAGAACTTTTATGAGCAAAGCGCTAATCAATTTTTAGAGTTGTTTAAAATCCTGCAGATGCACTCTTAGTGTAGCTGGTCTGAGTCCCAAGCTACTAAGATGAACCATATAGTCAAGAACTGTGGGCAGGCCAGCAGACTCTGGAGAAATGTGCTTCCCAGAGCACTATATAGAGAATCTTTTCCATTTGGAGTTGTAAGTGCTTCTGGTGGAAGGCTTCCGAGAAGCCTTTAGGATATCCATAACACCTTGAGAGAGGTGCAAATCAGCAAACTCTAACTCTTCAAGAGCCAGGCCTTCAGATTGAGAGATCTGAGATTCGGATACCAAACCCTCCCCTGAGCACATGTAAACAGGTTGTAATTCCTGGGAAGAGACAAGGGAAGGTGGACTGCTAAGGACAACAGGAAAGGGTACCAGGGCTGTCTGGCCCAGTCTGGAGCAATCAGAATCACCTTGCAGGGTTGAGACCTGATTTTGACTAACACCTTGAACAAGAGAGGGAAGGGGGGAAAAACATACAGGAACTTCCCTTCCCAACTGAGAACTAGGGCATCCAGGAGGACTGAGCCCAACACTGGGGGCCTGCAGCAAAACAGAGGAAGTTGGTGATTGTCTGGGGCTGCAAAAAGATCTATCTATGGGGTGCCCCATCTGGAGAAGATCACCTTCAAGAGCAGGGGATTCAGGGACCATTTGTGATGGCCCTGAGATATCCTGCTGAGAGCATCTGCCAGGACGTTGTACTTGCCTGGGAGGTGTACTGCTGTAAGAGAGGTGTTCAGGGAATAGGCCAGAGACCATAACCTCATTGCCTCTGTGCACAAGGCCGTAGATCAAGTCCCCCCTTGCTTATTGATATACCACACTGTGGTGGTATTGTCTGTCCTGATCTGAACTACTTTGTTCTGAACAGACTTGGAAAAAGCTTGAAGTGCTAGAAACACTGCTCTGAGTTCTAATAGACTGATGTGAAGCAGAGATTCCTGAGGAGACCACAACCCCTGGGTGGTCAGGTCTCCCAAGTGGGCTCCCCCACCCCAAGAGGGAGGCATCTGTAGTAAGGATTAGGGAGTGATACTGAGTGACAAAAGGAACTCCCTGTCTTAGATTGTCCTGATCTTGCCACCAATGCAATGCCTGGATCAAGGTTCGAGTCAATGGAATCAGTTTGGTCAGAGGGTCCTTTCACTGAGACCAAAAAGCTCTCAAGTGGAACTGAATGTCCCTCATCTGAAACCTTGCTCCCTGCACCACTGCTGTAGAAGCAGCCATGTGCCCCAGGAGCTGTAGAAAATGCCTTGCTGGTCGAGACACTTGGAGGGTGAATGAAAAGGCCAGTGAAATAAGAGTCCTTGCCCTGTCCAGGGGAGGGAAGGCTCTTGCCTTTACCGTATCTAGCTCTGCGCGCCTATGAAGGTGAGGAGCTGTACAGGCTCTAGAACTGACTTTGAAAGATTCAGAAGGAAACCTAGAGAAGTAAGCAGTTGCTGAGATATCTGTAGGTGTAACTTGACTTGGTCTGGGGACTGGCCTACTATGAGCCAGTCGTCCAGGTATGGGAAGATGGAAATCCTTTTTCTTCTTAGGAAGGCAACTACTACTGTCAGGCATTTTGTAAACACCCTTGGAGCAGAGTTAGGCGAAGGTATTGCTCTGAATTGGTAGTGGCCTGAGAGGCAGCTCGAACCTGAGGTATTTCGATGGGAGCTTCTGATGAGAATATGAAAATAGGCATCCTTGAGGTCCAGGGAGACTAGCCAGTCCCCTGGCCTTAGAGAGGGTAGAATTATTCCCAGAGTCACCATTTTGAACTTTGGCTTTAAAAGGTGCTTGTTTAAATATCTGAGATCCAGGATGGGCCGCCATTCTCCTGTCTTTTTGGGGGTGAGGAAGTACCTGGAGTACAATCATTTCCCTTTGTGTAGGGGTGGAACCCTTTCTATAGCTCTGAGAGCCAAGAGGGAAGAGACCTCTGCCTCTAGGGCAAGTGCCTCTGAAGGATTTGCAGGTGGAAAGGATCTGGTTCTCATCTTTGGAAATTTTTTGAAGCTGAGAACCAGTCCCTGGCTTACTACTTCCAGGACCCATTTGTCTGATGTTAAAGACATCCAGTCCTGGACAAAGTAAGCCAGCCTGCCCCCTACAGGTAGTGGAGAATCGGCCCTGGCAAACCCATCAGGGTGCCTGTTTGGCATGGGCTTTAGACTGAGGGGTGGAAGCAGGCCTGCTTGTACCCCATTTGCCTCTCCCTCTAAAGAACCCCCCCCTATGAGCACAAGCAGAAGAGGAGGCCTAGGCTTGGTGGAAAGGCATATGAAAGGGCCTGCCCCTGGGATGCTGCTTCTGAGGAGTGGCTTGCCTTTCCTTGGCCTGAGCACTCCTGTAGGTGGTCCTGTACTCATCCATTTTCTTCATGTAGTTCTCTGTTTGCTCCCCAAACAGAGAATTGTACCTAACAAGAAAATCCATGGCCTTAGTCTGGTATCCTGAGACAGGCTAGTACATCTGGCCAAGCCATCCTCAAGGTCCACAGATGTAGCCATGACTCTAGATGAAACATCATTGGAGTCCACTGCAGCATGGAATTGCACCTTGGATGCCTCAATACCATCCGCAGCCACCTGCACCAGCTCCTTGGCAAGCTGTCCAGGGACCTGTTTAGCTAAAGCCATTACAGTGTCCCATCTATATTTATGATATCTAACTGTATAGGCCATATAATTAGCCTGCCTGAGTCCCAAGGATGCTGCCATGTACTGTTTCTTTGCCATGGCATCAATCCTCCTGGAGTCCTTATCTAGGGGGTGTGAAGCCAAGGGTATATTTGCCTTATCACAGGCTGCAGCCTGCACTACCCCAACATGGCTGCATTGCTGGGTAAGGAACTCCGTATCTGAGCCTGAGAGAGTATACCTCTTGTCCATTCTCTTATCCACAGGAGGTATAGAATTAGGAGTCTTTAAAATTTTTACTGTCTGTTTCCCAAAGGACTTATGAAGGGGACTAGACAGTCTCCTGGACTCTGGGATATCCATCATTTCAACATAGTCAGGCTCCTCCTAGTCATCCATAGCTTCTTCCATGGGAAGCTGGAGGGTTTCAGCCACTTTCTTGTAAAACATGAAATGGGAGGGGGACTCAGAAAGCCTAGGAGGAGACACTCCTGAAGGTCTGTCTGGGGAGATGTCCGGGTCAATGGGCACATCCAGACTTTCATAATCACACTCACTTTCCTCATACTCTCCTTCCTCCTCCTCTGGTTCATAAAATTCCTCTAAATCATAATCCGTAACCGGTGGAACCGGCCGAACCGAGCGCCTTCCTAATGGTGCTGGTTCGGTCGGAACCGGGGATAGCGACTGGACAATTTTTATCGCTTTGGCTATTTCATCAGCGGTAGGAGAAAGAACTTTTGGATCTGCACCGGCTGATTTATCCCTTCTTGTTCTTTTAACTGGAACTGACTCCTCGGAATCAGTTCTCCTTTTGCCCAAAGAAGTCTCGCCCTGGTCAGAGGGCACTCCTTCTGGTTCGGTTGGAACCGAACCGGGCTGGCCATCCGGGTCAGTGGACTTCTTGGCCTCCCTTTCCCTGAGCCTACCAACACTTTTCTCCAGGGTAGCTGCAGGAAAATTTTTACAAATCTGGCGGTCTGAATAGAGGTGGTCAAACCCCAGACAATAAACACAGGTGGTGTGGGGATCAGCCTTAGCAAAGACTCCCCACACACACTACAGTGTTGAAACCCAGTGGGCACGGTTTTTCTTTTGGGTTTCTCAGACATGGCCAGTCCTAACCAAAAACATACCCTTTTTTCGGCAATCCGCCAGGCAAGACACCCTTATCGGTTCCTGACCATGTTACGGGTCATGGAAAAAACTAGTAAAGTCCGTTTTTTTTAGAACCGATAAGAACCGGTTACCACACTCTAAAAGCAGAATAAAGTATTTTTAAAACAACCTGATCGGTTCAAACCAAACCGATTCCAAGTTTACAAGTTCCACAAATAAAATTAACAAAAATAAGCCTATCTAGTACTCACAAAA
The DNA here is from genome assembly GCA_016271365.2 of Neoceratodus forsteri. Lineage (NCBI taxonomy): Eukaryota > Metazoa > Chordata > Ceratodontiformes > Ceratodontidae > Neoceratodus > Neoceratodus forsteri. The sequence goes on along the minus strand of CM028136.1, from coordinate 647,357,139 downwards.
CCACAGACAGAGACTGAACCGATAGGTTACGGTTTAAATTCGGTCGAAAACCGAGAAAAACGGTACTTTAACCGACAAATTGAACCTGAGCAAAGGAGAATTCTCCGGAGCGACTGTTCAGTGAGGCGGAGTAAAGAATCTGACGGTTTGAGTTCAAACAGCAACAGAGTCTCAACCGAGCTCAAGCTCAGTGTTCCATGCCTGGCATGGAAAGTTAACAGCAACGGCACCATGCATGCTCCCGTACACACACCCCATCAGGCATCTGCTCCACCTCTATCCTTCTAGATGCAGCATCGGTGTGCCATCCCCCAGCTGCAGCTAGGGGCCGGGCATGCACCGACAGCTGGAGACCCCCCTTCCCCAGAGAAGGAGAGCTGTCCCTGGGACGCTTAATCCTTCTCCTTTCCTGCTGACCCCCTGCAGCCTGTGCTCACTCCCGAACACTGGTTGCTGACATGGCATGAGGTGTGGCATCCAGCACCTCAGCTCTCAGTGCTGCCAGGCCAGCATCATGGTTATTTTTAAAAGAAAGACACTCCCTAAAGATAAAATGCCACATGACGTACTAGTTGAAGTGCATAAAAAGGGATGGATGGATGAGACTTTGTTTTTTTTTTTTGGTTTTACCATCTTTCTATTTTTCTCTTCTGCAGCCACTGACCTGCCTTGTATCTCCAGCCACCACTCCACTTCCCTGATGACCGCGAGGTGCATCCACCCTGGGCCAGCTGGCATGAGCAGCTGACACCCTGAGAGGACCCCTTGGTCCAGCATGAGCCATGATCCAGTACTGGCCCTGGTGTCTGTGCCAACGAGCCCTGCAGGGCTTAGGAAGTGTGGCCATTAAGCTGCCGTGGACAGTGCTGCCATTTTTCCTCCAATTTTAGCCCCAGGAGTGCAGACATGCAATGATGTCTAGCACTAACGTGCTGACATCTGCTGCACTCCTCCCTAAGTTGCACTGTCTCTAGCAGTGCCTCCAGGCATTCCCAAGGGGTGCTGCAGAGCGGTGAAGAACCACATCCCTCCCCAGGATAGGACAGCAGTCCTCCAGATGCTCTATCCTATCCTCCCGTACTGACCCCTGACAACCCGGGCTCGTGTCTGAACCCTGGTTGCCAGTGTGATGCAAGGTGTGGTGTCCAGCGGCTCAACCCTCAGCACCACTGGGCCAGCCTGGATGGATGAGACTTTGGTTAAAAAATGGGTCAGTGAGATCTGGGGCAAAAGATCAGGTGACCTCACTCATAAAAAAAGCTTGCTTGTATGGGATATGTTTAGGGGTCATCTGGTGGACTCTTTGAAGCAGAACCTAAGGAAAAGATTGTCACATACAGCGGTGATCCTTGGGAGCTGTACCTCACTATTTCAACCACTCTATGTCAGTCTCGCAAACTTTTTAACATTTTTTGGGGTTCATCGTAACAGAGTTAAATAAGTTTAAATAAATGTACTGATTATTTATTCGTGTTCTTATTCTTCTGACTGACCTCTTGGTTATGTGCTCCGACTTGTACGTGGGTCAAACGAAAACCCAGAATAATTGGCTGCCAAACCTCTACCCTGACTTATATGCGGATCAACTATTACGTGGGTATATAGGGTAGTCAGTGTCAAGATCTGCCTATACATCTATCTCCACAGCCTCAGCTGCGATACACCTGGACATGCCTGTGTTGGCCCTCCTGACCTGAGGGACCCGGTATAGGGTCAGATGTAACTGCTGGGATGCCCTGTGAGACATCGGGGCTCAAAAGCTCACCAAGGAGCAACAAAAGTGATAATTTTCGCAATTCTGCTTGCCACTGCCAACTGAAGATCCAGGTGCCCCCCTCCCCAGCTCGGAGGACTGGTTGGGGGGAACCATTACAGAAAATTGTGCTGGGCAACACAAGAGGGTAATAGGAACTCACAAGGAAGGGCCTCATCACCCTCTGCAAGTCTTACACCTTTTCCTAATTAATGGTTTACAATAAGTCATGGTGCCAGTATGACAGTACTGTTTATAATTATAATTGTTATAGTACAGTGACAGAACTAGAGAAATAAATAGCTTGCTTGTGTCGAAAGATCCTATGTGACGTTGTAATGCTAAACACCCATGCTTGTGAACTTACATACATGGGAACAAAACTGTGTAATATAAAAAGTAGTAGTGTGCAACAAATGCACACTTGCGTACATTCACCACATAACTTGTGTGCACTGTCACACAGTTGCAACAAATTCTATACGTAATATGTGAGGAATAGGAGTGTGTGTAAACGTGCACTTGCACGCAATCAATACGCACTTGCGGGGGACATGGCTTAGTGGTTAAACATAATGGCCACATAGACTAAGAGCGGAGTATTCCTGCCCAACATAATTTGTTTTTTTGTCCTTAAGTGAAGGGGGAAAATACTAAAAAAAGCTTTATCCCAACTGAGCTGGTGATTATCTACATTTTCATACCTCTTGGGCTCCAATCATGCACAGACAAGACCACTGTAGCTCCTGCGGATATCAAGGGCCTGAAGCATGGCGCCAATGAAAGGGGAAATCACCGGAGCCTGGGGAGATCGCTGTGATGTTCGACAAACTAATAAAACAAATGTTGGGGGTAACAATGTTCTCACATTCCACCACTGCAGCTATTAATAAACTAGAGGATCGCCTCTTGCACACCAAGACAAAGGTAGCTGAACATGATCCCTCCCTAGAAGAGATCCGGGTGGTAAACTGGGAACAGCAGGGGCAGACCAACATGCTACTCTCCAAAATAGATGACATGGAGAATTGTAACCGAAGGAACAATTTGTGCCTGATCGGTTTCCTGGAGGGAGCCGATAAACCTGACACTGCACAATTCCTACAAAAAATCCTGCCAGAAATGTTGAAACTGCCACAAGAGTTCCATCTTAATATCAAAAGGGCTCACAGGACTCTAGCTCTGACTCCAAGGCCTGGAGAAAAAACAAGAACCATCCTCTTCAAGCTCCTGTGTTATCCCACAAGGGAACTGATCCTAACTAGATTGAGAGAGGTGGATTGCTTAAACTGGCAGGGTCACCAGATCTCGCTTTAGCAAGACTTTTCAAAGGAACTTTCAGCCATATGGCAGGAGTATACTAGGGACAGTCACACGATGCAAAGCCTAGGCCTGCAGTACTCTCTTCCCTACCCACAGCTCAGAGAGGGGCCTTATCTTTGCAACAACCAAAAGCAGCTGCAGAGAGACGAATCCACAGCACTAGTGGGTTACCTGACCGAAAACAGGTATAGAGCACTGCGATTAGACTCCCTGACCCCAGAGAGCAACCCACAGGATACCCATGCTGATGGACCATAAGTAGAGAAGCCCACAATCGACATCCAAGGCCGACCAATGAAAGGGGCATAGAAGAAGCACTGGGACAGGCTGCAGAGGACACAGAAGGTACCCCTGCAGCAGAAGGAGGTGAAGAAGAACTTAAGGAGCACAGCTGTTAAGAGGACAGGCCCATACTATGGGCTGAATGTTAGAGAAGTACTTTTACTGTAAAATGGCTGGGTTAACAAGAGGTGCGCTGGGGAGGGAAGGAGGACAACTTACAGGGTAACATTTGATGATATGGGGGAAGTTTAAAACTGCAGGCAGGGCTTAGCACTTCCTAGGCTGAAGTTGGAACTCAGATGGCTCGGCCTCTAAGGCCCAGAGCCCCCCCCTTTTTTTTCCACCTTGCGGTAGTGGTACTAGGCATCCAAATACTGCCCATGCTATGAACTGAAGCAGCCTGGAAGGGGCGGGCACCCAAATACATGCCTCCCCCTCATTCTCTCCCCTTCCCAGGACAGGACACAGAGCAATTGGGGAATAAGGCTGTGGAAGGCCGGCTGCAGGGGGGTGGACATAATGGAGGTAGGTAAATGTACCACCCTCCATAGATTCAGAGGAACCGTATCAAGAAAGAACACCCACCCCATAGCCACCTCAAGGCCCAAATAGCTCTCTAACATACTAACATACTATTTGCCAGCAGATTAGGCCTTACGGTCTATCAAGTGTGCTCGAACCTTAGATCCTTAGTTGGGTGCCGAGGCTCTCCCATCCCTTGTGCTCCAGAAACCCCTATCATCCATCCCCACCCCCCTGGGACAGGCCATCATCTGATACATCCACTTTCTCTGTGTCTGTCCACCCTCTCTTGAAGCCCTCCACTATGGATCTCTGAACCAGCTCGCCAGGCAGTGCATTCCAAGGGTCCACCACCCTCTCAGTGAAAACCTCCTCCTCTTTTCCCCTCACCCTTCCACCTTCCAACTTCAAACCATGCCCTCTGGTGATACCTCCTGCTTTAGTCTAAAGATCCCTCCATGTTTACCTATTTATTCTCTTGGGGTGCCGAAGACCTCAATCATGTCCCCCTGTCTCTCCTCTCCTCCAATGAAAACAGGCAGAGCTCCTCAAGTCTGTCTTCATCGTCAAATCCCTAGCCCTCGTATCATCTTAATTGCCCTCCTCTGTACCCTCTCCAGGAGCTGTATGTCCCTCTTCAAGTGTGGTCTCCAGTACTGTACACAGTACTCAAGGTGGTCTAACCAGTCCATTGTACAGCAGCAGAATCACTTCCTTGCTCCTAGAGGTGATGCCCCTTACGATGCATCCCAACATCCTGTTTGCCTTGCTAGCCACTCTCCTGCACTGCTCAGAGTTATTCATACATGCATTCACCATGATCCCTAGGTCTTTTTCCCCTACTGAGGCCTCCAGCGCCTCCCCTCCCAGGGTGTACCTGTGTTTAGGATTTCCCCGACCAAGATGCAACACTTTGCACTTGGTGATATTGAAATTTAATTTCCATCTGTGAGCCCAGCTTTCCAGGGTGTCCAGGTCCCCTTGCAGGGCCAACCTCCCCTCTTCTCCCTCAACTACTGCTCCCATCTTGGAGTCATCTGCGAAGAGACTCATTTCACACCCTATACCCTCCCTGATGTCCGATATGTATGCATTAAACAGGATCGGACCCAGGACTGACCCTCGGTGCCCACTACCAACCTCTCTAGGGTTTGAGAGCTCCCCACAGACCATTACTCTCTGGGTGTCCAGCTAGCCAGTTTTCAATCCATCTAACCATCAAAGGGCCTACTCCTAACCCCATCAGTTTCTCCACCAGACCATTGTGGGGGACAGAGTCAAACGCCTTGCTGAAGTCCAAGAATAATACATCCACAGGCTTTCCCCTGTCCAGTTCTGATGTTACCCATTCGTAGACCTCCACAAGATTGGTTTGATATGATCTACCTGGCACAAACCCATGTTGCCGACTATCCAGACCTCCCACCTCCTCCAAGTACACCCCCAATCGTTCCTTTAGTATACTCTCCATTAATTTTCCCACCACCGAGGTCAAACTGATGGGTCTATAGTTACCAGTACTTCCCTCGACCCCCTTTATGGATTGGCACCATGCCTCTCGCCAATCCCTAGGTACCCTCCCTGTCTCAAGTGACCTGTTGAAGAGCTCCGCCAGGGGTGCAGCCAGTATGTCCACCAATTCCTATAGTACTCTCGGATGAATGCCATCCGGCCCAGGAGATTTTTTCTTTCTTTAGGGCCTTGAGGGCTAACCACACCCTTTTAGCAGAGACAGCACCATCCGTCCCCTTCCCCTTACTGGCCTTTTTACCCTTATCCAGATGTGACACCCCTGGGGTACCTCTCCCTCCCTCTTGCTCCATTTCTGTTGCTCCCCTGATCCCACTCACTGCCGCTTCTATCCCCTTCGTGCCTTGCTTTGTAGATATCCCATCCCCCTTCCTAGTGAACACAGAGGCAAAGTACTCATTAAATACCTCTGCCTGGTCCCTCGCCTCCACCCACCCTCCTTCTGATCTCAATCTGCTGAGATGGCCTTAGTTTTTCTCGCTCCCCAATGTACCGAAGAACCCTTTTCCTTCCATGTATCCCTGTGCCAGTCACTGCTTTTACTGGACTTTGCTCCCCTCACCATACGGTGATTTTTCTAGATGCAAGATGGTACATTTCCTTATCCCTATCCCCTCTTGTTGTTTTATATTTTTTATAGGCCTTCTTTTCTCTGACTGCTACCTGTACCTCACTGGACCACCAGCATGGTTTATGTGACCTTGCTCCCTTACGTTTCAACTAAGCGCAGATCCTGACTGCCTTATGAAGTCCCGTTTATGACCTCCATCTCCTTTCCACACTTGTCATTGATATAATCCCTTAAGTGATCCTGAGAATATTTCCCATGCCCACAAAGTCTGTCCCCTGAAGTCCACTGCCAGTGTCCTAGATTTCACCCCCCTCCCCCCATGCTTATTTGAAACCAGACAGTATTGTGGTCACTCCCAGTCAGGGGATCCTGTACAACCAGGTCCCTTGCCAGATCCCCATCTGCCAGAACCACGTCCAGGACATGCCCCTCCCTTGTGGGCTCCATCACATGCAGTGTTAAGAACACATCCTGGAAGCCGTCCAGCAGCCTCTGCTCCTTGGCCACCTTAGAGGACATGGTTCCCTAGTTTGTACCTGGCATATTAGGTCCCCATCAACACCACTCCTTCCCCGCTTGGTCCACACTGGGCAATGATGTTGTCCAGCAAACCATCCTCTAGAACATCACTCATCCTGGGGCCTATATACTACACCCAGCTTGACCTTATCTCCTGCTGGGGATCGTAAGGTGACCCATAAGACCTCCACGTTTCCCTCTGCCTCTTCTACCCTAGCAATTTCTATGTCATCTCTAATGAACATAGCCACTCCACCCCTCTGCCCTCCTTTCTATCCTTCCTATGCATAGTGTACCCCATACGTTTAGGTCCCAGTCATGGTTTTGTTGTTCACGTCTCCGTGACTGCCGCCACATCCACCACCCCCAAACAGCATGGCCTGGAACTCTGGCAACTTGTTTCCCAAGCTCCTGGCATTTACTAACACAAACCCCACCCTTATCCCTGATCCTCTTTGTCGAACCCCACCCAGATTCCTTATACTTCCATCCTCCCTCTGCTCCTCCTGAAACCTCCACCCCAGTCTGTTTCCTCCCCTTGGGCTTGAAGGCTACTCCCTCATCTGGAGGAGAGGGCTTCTGGTCAGCCCCTCCCTTATCCCTTCTCCCCCTCACAAGTTTAAACCTCACCTTTCTTGAATGTAGTCAGCCATCCCCTGTTTAAGGACTTCCTTCCCTAATGGGGCAAGATGAAGCCTGTTCTTGTCATATAGTCCCTTATCCTCCCAAACTCCATTCCAGTTCCCTAACACCCCCAACCCACTCTCTTCACCCCACTTCGTGAGCCAGTCATTAACCTCTGTGAGCTTCATTTTTCTCCACTGAGGCCTTTGGTACTGGCAATATCTCAAAAGGAAATGTTGCATCCATTATTCCGACAGACTCTGGCAAGTTCTTGGAACTGCTTGGATTTCCAAACGCTATTTTCCCTCCTAGATCGTTAGTTCCCAAATGCATCAGGAAATCGGTTTCCTCCACAATCTCTAACCATTTCACACACCATAAACTTTGCTCTGTGCACTATCAGCCCAGAGATTCACTACCTTCACCTGGCTAGGCATCAACCCCTGTCCTCCCACTGGATACCCCTAATCATCGAGTCTCCCAATAACAGAACCTTAACACGCCATCATCCTTATGGTTACCTCCACTATGCCCTCTCAGCCCCCCATCCCCCTTTATTCATGATCTCAATTCCATGGGAGTCTTCCTGCCTTATTAGAGACCCCTGTCACCCTCCCTTTCTGCCTCCTCGTTATTTTGCCCACTTAACTCAAACCCCTCTGAATAGGTGTCCCTTTAACCCTCTCTTATCCTAACCATTTATCCTGGCCTGATGGTTTCCCTTCCCCCACACGCCATCCCCCCTTGTAATAGTACCTCTGCCTCCAGAGGCTCTCTGTGGGTCCCCTTTAGCTAGGGCCCCATCCTTGGTACTGACTCCCCTGCTGAAGGGGGGCTCCTCTCCCACCTCCTTGTCTCCCAGTTTCTCTCCAATCATGCTCTCCTCCCTCATGTCTGCAATATGTTGCATCTCCCCCATTTGCTTAACATTTATGTTTCCCCTTCTCCCTCTGGGACTATTTCTATCCTTTCCATTGCCGGTCTGTGATGCCCTATGGGTATCCGACTCCCTCCCCCCGGCCTCTGTATAAGTTTCCTCATTTCCACCAACCCCTTCCTCCCCCTCTAGGTTGCTTAGTAGCTCAAATTTATTGTGACACTCTATGTCAGCCTCCATCAAGTAACCTGAGTTTCCCCTGACTGCACCTCTAAACTGCCCCTCTTCTTCCCCTCTTGCTCTGTTCACCTTAGGAGCTCCCTTCCAACAGTCTGCTATTTTAGGCTTCCACACAACAGCCCCTCCTGACTCTTCCCCCTCCACTCTCTTTGTATTCAGAATGTTCACCCCGTACGCTTTCCCCTTAGCATCAACATCCTATCTAAGGGTCCTCTGTCCCTAAATATCCCCTCCTGCTTGCTGTAACATAACGTCCTGTAATTTCAGGCGTTGCCCCAGCCTCCCCTCAGCCCCACCCTTCTGCCCATATCCACACCCCTTATCCTTGGACACCCCCAGCTCCCCCAGCTACTCCTTAACAAATACCTCACTCCTGATACAAGACAGCTGTCTACAGAGTGGGCAGCCTCCCTCTCTCCAGGCCCAATTGAGAATTATTGCCATCCCACAGCCTGAGCAGCCTACAACCCTTCCGAAGATGCCTGCCATGGTGGAATATGGCCACCCTGTTTATCCCCCTCTGTTTATAATGGTACACCCCCTTTTCTCAGTCCCTTTCCCCGGAATACAGTTTCTCTCTGTACTGACTGCAGTTATTTACAAACCCAATTTCAACCCCACCAATAAAGTTCCCAAGTCTCACAAACACATACAGTCCAGTGTGTGTTCAGTCCCACTAACAGTGTGTGTATGCAGACATCAGGTACCGTATGATGTCACAGGCCCACCAGCTCCTGTTGCTTCGAATTTCAGTCCCAAACAGAAATACTCAGCCCTTCAATCCCAACCCCAGTGGCTTTTCAGTATTTAAGAAAGGCTACAAAACAGGGTGGGTGGGAGGCTCTTACCAACACCAGGCAAACAACACATTTAAATTTCGCTCTAATTATCACTGCCAAACAACTGTTCCCAAGCCTCAAACGTTACAATATCACAGCCCAAGTAACAGTTCTAACTCAAGGTAATAATTTTTAACACATAGAACTAATTTTACTTACAAAACTATTCAAATATTTCAGTTAAAACAGAATATAACCCCAGACCTATGTCCTTACCAGCCTCCTTCTTATGTTCCCAAGTGAACAATCCCTGAACCCTGAACTCTCCCCCAGCTCCCCCCGAGACAACCCCCCCTTCCCAGTTTACCCCCTTGTATTAAGATACTCCCCATAGTTAGTGCCTGATGTTACTATGTGCAAGAAGACTAGAAGCCGGTTTGGGGTCAACAATGACCTACACCAGGCAATATCCCCATACTGAAGCGCAGGTATGGGAGCAGACTGGGAATAGCAACACTGAACCCAACAGAAATGGAGCACTCAGGACTGAGATGCCTGTGTCAAACAAAAGGTGCCACAGCCCCAGGGAATGTGAAGTGGATCTTGTCCTGTTCTTGGCAACGGGCGATCGAGTACACTAGCGGCTCCCAAGGTAGCACAGAGGTGCAAGCAGTACATAGTTTTATGGTTAAAGTTATTCTTTTGAAGTGTGTAGTCAGGGAAGATGTAAGGAGGTTGGAGCTCTCACAAGCTGGCCAGGACAATCTTCAAATGCTCAAAACAGTCACTAAAGCTGAGAGAAGGGCAGAGGACCTCAATCATGATAGGCTAGCAGTAATACCTGAGTCTCCAGTGACTCACACCACCCTCCACACAGTAAAGATGAGAAGCACCCTTCCATATTGCATGCCCCAGCTTCCACTAAACCCCTTGAAAACTGATTATGGCTGATACAACATGTGTCACGTGGACTGCAAGAGGGCTGAATATTCCAGTAAAGCAGAAAATGGTGCTGTTCCATTTGAAAAAATCCAAGGTACAGTACAGGTGTTTTTTTTTTTACAGGACACTAAGCTTAATAGAAAAGATCATGACATGCTGAAAAGGGATTGGGTGGGTCAGTTAGTCCATGCCTCGGCCCCAACTAAGAAACAAGAGTGGCTATCCTGCCCCACAAGCAGCACAAATGGTCTGTCATCAAGGCCAAGGTAGACCCTCAGGACAGATGAGTATTTGCTTCATATAACACCCTAATAGGGCCCATTCTCCTAGGGAATCTATACGCTCCCAATGAGGATGATCCAGAGTTTTTCCATCAAGTGGCGCAACACCTACAAAATCTAGCCAAAAAGGGAACCTCAACGATTTTGGGGGAGTGATTTTAACCTGGCCCCGGACTTAAATATGGATAGGAATTCTGGAGCGGGAGAGACACATGGGAAGGGCTGAATCGTTCTTCATCGCCTGATGAGAGACCAGGGCTTTGCTGAAATGTGGAGGACGTTGCACCCCTGAGAGAGGGACTGCTCATATTATTCCCTAGTACATAAAACCCACAGCTACCTTGATCTGTGGCTAACCTTGCCAAAGGTCACCCACGTGGTCATAGCTGTAGAAATATGGCCTATCATAATTTCAGACCATGTCCTGATATAAATGACTCTACTCTGGGCCCCCCCAACATCCACATCCTGAAGACTTGACCTCCTACTTATGAGAGACAAAGAATTTGTTCCCTGGGCCCAGGAGGAAGACAAAAAATGTTTAAGGGCACAACACAACAGCTGGTAATACTTGGGAGACATTTAAAGCCACCATGAAAGGATAAATGATAGCTTATGCGGTGGCAAGAAGGAGGCAGAGAAAAACATCTAGGGCAGCTAGAGAAAGAGCTGAAAGAGGCAGAAGGTGAGCAAAGGAGGCTACCTTGGTATGCCCCGAAATCCCCCCTACAACGGAAAATCCTGGGTCTCCGTATGGAGATAAACACCCTTCTGTCCTGAAAAGCAGAAATCTCAATCTTTCGGCTTAAGCACAGGTACGGGGGGGGAGTGCTTGCTTACAGGCTCAGAAAACAGCAGACGGAGAGGCATATAGCAGGGCTGAGGGATGGGGAAGGAGTCATACACACCACCAGTGAGGGTCTTAACAAGGCGATGGCGTCATACTATACTACATTATATACCTCTTTCACAGTTGCCGACCCAAAGGATATCCAGGACCTCCTGCACTCAGTCAATCTCCCCACTCTGACCCAACAACAGACCAAGGCGTTGGACGCCCCACTGACCACACTGGAGGTAAGGGAGGCACTGCTAGGCCTACACCAAGGGAAGGCTCCAGAGGGAGATGGATATTCAGTTGAATTCCAGCAGGCCTTAGTGGATACAGTCACCCCAGTATTGCAGCAAGTGTACAGGGAAGCAGAGGAGGTAGGAATCCTCCCCCCCCACATTAAGGGAAGCAGTGATTACGATGCTGCCCAAGAAGGGGAAGGACCCCACTGCCCCCGACAGCTAACGCCCTATATCCTTGCTGAATGTGGACATTAAAATCTTTCCCAAGGCCATAGCCCATAGGCTAAGTCCTCTTCTCCTGCAGCTCATACACCCCCTCCCAGGTAGGTTTTGTCCTGAGCAGGTGTAGTGTGGACCATATAAGAACTTTGGTCAACCTAGTCCATTCAGTCAAAGGCCTGGAATCCCCTGCAGCTGCCGTGGCCATTGACATTTGAAATTTTGAAAAGGCCTTTGACTCGCTGGAGTGGGACTACCTCCATGCAGTTCTAACACATCTGGGGCTAGGGCCTAGGTTCAGAGCCTGGGTAAGCACTATATTCAATGCCCCTATTGCCCAACTCCTCACTAACTCTAACTCTACTCTATCCCCTTCCTTCCAATTAGAATGAGGCACCAGGCAAGGATGTCCACGGTCACCCGTTATTCGTCTTGGCAGTGGAACCCCTGGCGGAAAAATTAAGGCAAGATGCCAAAATGCCAGCTATCTGGGTAGGCCAAGAGGAGTATTCCACGCTAATGTATGCAGACGATCTCCTAGTATTGACTTTGGATCTGCAAAAGGCAACCCACCCCACCAAAGACATGCTCCAGAGAATTCACAAAATATCCGGACTGCAGATTAATCAAACAAAAAACTGAAGTTCTCGTCGTCCCAGTGGTGCTGAGGTTTGAGGCACTGGATGCCACACCTTGCACCACGCCAGTGACCTGGGTTCAGGAATGGACTTGGGCCACCGTGGGTTGGCAGGGGAGGGAAGGGATTGAGCATCTGGAAGACTGCTCTCCCTTTCCAGGGTGGGTTAGGTGACTTGCACCGCTCCTTAGCAGCCCCTGATGGAGATCAAGGGCCTTGCAAGGAAGCAGTGCTGTAATTCGGGGGTGGAGTGGCAGCGGATGTCAGCACGTCAGTGCCAGGACATCATTGCATGTCCATGCTCCAAGGAAGCAACCACAATCGAAATACCCTGGAGGACCAGGGATGCGAGAAGGGCTCCAGGAGCCCTAGCTCACGTCCCCAATGCCAGATCATCCCTTCACTGGCTCTCCCGAGCCCACCCAACCAGGACCGACCCTCTAGTCTCACAAAGGCCACCGGGTAGGTGGGGGTGGGCCCTCCCCTCCCCCAAGGGGTGATCCGGGGGCTGGAAGGTCCTTGTGAGGAAGTGCTCTAACCTCACTCCCGGGAGGAGGGAGATCTCAGTGGGAAATAGAAACGATGGCTGAGTGGGCACCTCTGAGAGATGCCCTGGTTCACCGGAGCCAGTAAAAAGTCACTACAAAAAAAAAAAAAAACCCAAAAAACTGAAGTGCTCCCACTGAACTCGAAGTGCATATCCCATACTCTTGGAGACACAGGACTGAGATGGACAAGGGAAGGCATCACCTATTTGGGGGTTAAATTCTTGGCCAACATCTCAAAGCTCTGGGAGCGTAATTTACATCTGCTTCTACTGGAAATATCAAATTATCTGAGCAGATGGGGTAAGCTACATATGACCTTGGCAGGGAAAATTGCTGCAATAAAAATGATTGCAGCCCCTAAACTCTTCTATATACTGGCCCATATACCACTTGCCCTCCTCACAAATTGGTGTCAGAAAACAGATAAAAAAATAGGGAAATTTCTACGAGAATGGAAGCCTCCCAGATATAGCCGTGTCAGACTAAGGACCCATTGGGGGGTGGAGGTTGACGCCTCCCCTGATTTGAGGGGTATAAGCAGGCATTTCAAATGGGGCAGGCACTGGAGTGGTTCTGAGCAGAGGGGGCACCTGTCCCACAATGGCTAACCATAGAACTGGTGAGTAGTAACAAACACACACTCCCCCTGCTGATATATAATAACCCCACATCGCAGCTGAAAACCCATCCCACTATTGGGGTCTCCTGGCAATATTGGACAAGGGTACAATGTTGGACAAGGGTGCAGAGGAGGCTAGGAACCACCCTCACTCTGACTAAGCTAACTCCCTTATGGGGGAATAAGAATATTTCCATAGGGAAACAGCTGATACATTGGAAAACTTGGGAGGACAAAGGCATCCAAAAGGTGGGAGACCTGATGGCCCCAACCACAACAATAACAGACACATTTCAGAACTTGCAAACTCGTTGGGACATACCCACATCAGAGTTTTGGAGATTCCTGCAAATCTGCAGTGCAGTTCAGTATTGCATCAAGAGATGCCACCAAGAGGATGCAACCACACTACCACCCTCCTGGCTAACATGCACTAAAGGTATGCACAAAATCTATGCTACCCTAAGAGATTCCCTACTCAGCCAGGTAGAAAGATCACAGAATACATGGGAGCAGTTCCTTAAAGGAGAACTGCACTGACTCTGTAAGTCATTTTTCCAAGCAGAAGTTGATTTTAAGTACTAGTTTAAATGTTATCACTGTTCCATTCCTGAAGGCTTTCTTAGTTATTCTGTTGGGTGTTTCTGATTTATACACAGATAATAAGTGCCATTTTAGAACTGTATGAACTTTGTGGTTGGAGAAGGACATAAACTACACTGTAACTACAGGCCCATCTCCATCCTACCCCCTTTATCCAAAGATCTTGAAAAAATTGTTGCAGACCAATTGGTGGAGTACTTGGAGAAATACAACTTGCAATGCCCACAGCAACATGGCTTTTGCAAAGGACATAGCACCACCTCTGCCCTCCTTGAATTTATAGGCCACATTCATCTAGCACTAGACCAAGGACAACTTGTTGGTGCCACCTTTATAGACCTCTCGAAGGCCTTTGATACAGTCAACCATCCATTACTACTAGAACAACTTGGCAACTTAGGGCTCTCTCATGATACTCTACAATGGTTCAACAGTTATCTCTCCAACTGGTCACAATAAGTTAAGATTGGTGACTCCCTCTCCTCCAAACTACCTGTCCGGGCTGGTGTTCCCCAAGGGTCAATATTGGGACCCCTTCTTTTCAGCATCTTCCTGAACAATCTCCCTTCTGCCTGTGATGAAAACATTATCGAGTATGCTGATGATGCAGTGATTTTCTCTAAGAATTCTGACCCTCCCTCTTGGGAGAAACAACTGCAGGAAAGTTTCACGCAAGTTGAGGCCTGGTTCGTCTCACAGAAACTAGTGCTAAATTGCAAAAAAACAAAGACTATGGTGTTCCACAGCACACATAACAAACATAAACATCAACAGTTGGCTATCAAAAACAACTCTGGTATGACCCTGGACCAGACACAGACTTTCAAATACCTTGGTATAACCCTGGACCCTACTCTGTCCTTCTCCAGCCATATCGATTCAGTTGCGAAATCTGTAAATATCCATATAGGCCTTCTCTATAAACATAGACACTGCCTGACACTTGACACCCTTAAGCTAGCAATACACAGTTCTATTGTCTCCATCATTGATTATGGGCTTGTTACCTATGGAGCAGCCACAGCTAGAGCACTACAGCAAATCATTACAGCGCTGCAAAGGGACTGCAGACTCCTTACTGCTGCTGCCCACTGCACGCATACCTGCGACCTCTACGAACAGTCAAACTGGCAACAACTTCAGGGAAGGATTACTTTCCAAACCTGCTTACTGGCAAAAAAGTCATTGATGGGACTCATGCCTCCTGGGATTCAGTCTCTTTTAAGCCCAACCAACTGTCCCCAGTACACAAGAAACTCTGACAACTATTCTGTATCTGTTCCATGCTGTTGCATCGCCCAATGCCAGCAGTCTTTTGCAGGTAGAGCCCCCAAGATGTTTAACTCCCTGGGCAGTAAACTCACCAACTTAGGCACCCTCTGCTCATTCAAACATAAGCTATGTCAAATGTTTGTGTCCAGAGCCACCTGTGACTGTTTCTCCTAACTTCCCTGGTAGTCACTTCTGTTCTTGGCACCTCTCTAGTATCACTACCTCTGCCTGCCACCACCCTTCCCCACCCCCCATCTACCCTGCCTCTTTCCCTAGCCCTGGTCCACCACCTTCCTCTCTTACCCTCCTTCAACTCCTTTCCTCTCGCCCTTTTCTAATCTGTTCACCCCACCCACTGTTGCTTTTGTTCCCTGATCCTTGCCTCCCACTTCTCCTTCTACCTCCCTCCCAGTTACCCCTCTACACCCACTCTCTCTTCCACTTTCCTACGCTACCTGACACAACTGGCAGCAACTCAGTTTTTCCACTCCACCCTTCCCTTAGACAATACCCTTCTGGCAGCTTTAATTCATGTAAATATTGTTTGTTGTGACTCATCATTCTTAAATGTATGCTTGATTGTGTTGTTCTGTTATTTATACTACCTGTAGCTTTTAGACCATGTATACCCTGTACTGAATTTTGTATTCAAACTGCTTGCCTGCCAAACTCACACAAACTGTACTTCTATTCTTTGTATACTGACGTGGAACCTTTGTAAAAGAGCCATTGGCTCAAAGGTATTTATCCGAAATTCTAATAAATAAATAAAATAAATAAATACCTACATCATAAAATTCTAAAATGGCACTCAGCACTAGACTGTCAATCAGAAACAACTACTAAGGTCACTAATAGGCAAGCATCGATAGAACAATCACAGAATTTGAACCAGCTGCTAAAAAATGCTTCTGCTGGGAAAAATTACCTTCAGGTTTAGTGTAGTTCTCCTTTAAGAGAAATTTCACAGAGCACAAGTGGAGGGAATGCTGTCAAGCAGTGCATAAGAACTACAAAGATGCATGGCGTGGCTGATACAGAATAAGGTGCTGCACTCCTGGTACTGTATCCCTGTAGTACTTCAGGCGGCAGGTATCCAAAGCTCCAACCTATACTGGAGATGTCAGTCGTATCCAGGAGACCCCCTACACAACCTCTGGACATGCCCCTTAGTCCAACAAGTATGGGGGCAGGTATGTATAGTAGGGTCCCAAGTCCTCAAAAAAACCGTTCCTAGATCAGCTGCACTGTTTCTCTTAGGGATGAAGTCAGAAATCCACAGAAATGGCTAGCTCTGCTAGCTATGCAAGTTAAATGCCTTGTTTTATGTAAGTGGAGAACCCTGGTGGTGCCCACAGTGGCAGAGATACTAACCTCAATGGCTCAAATAGCTCTCCTGAATCGCTTATTATACATTGCAAGTAATACGCTTCCAGCACATGAGGAGTGTAGGACCCTCTTTTATAGGTACATTGTACCCAAAACTAGAATAGGATGAACACATGGAATGGCAAATACTGTGTGTAATGAACAAACCCCCCTCTCTTGCAAGGCGAAACAAGCTCTAGATAAGCCCTGTCTGTGTAATGTATATTTCCCTGACTATAAATAGTTTGGAATTCTGTTTAGTTTAGATAAGAATAGTGGTTCTTTGTGTAATTATTGTTTTAGGGTGACAGACGCCTTGACAACTCACCAGGCCCAGCATGATCACGTTCACCTGCATGGCGTACAGATGTCTTAACACTCTGCATCCCCCTCCAGCTATTACAAAAATCAAGACCTCAAAGGGTGAATGTACACTTTTATTGATATAGTATTAATATTTCAAGAGATGTGAGATTGCAAATGTAACCTATAAAACATGCAAAGCACTGTTTTTTTCTGTTTTGGTTTTGAATGTCTGTAATTGGAAAATCAGTAAACAAATTAACTACAAAAAAAACTATGCAACTTGCATGCACTCTCATGCAGTTGTGTCAAAATTATATGCACTTTGCATCCCCTCACTGGTGTGGGAGAAATAAGCATGTGAAAACCAACTAAAGAAGAAGCATGCGCTCACCAGCCGAAAACTGCTTGATGGTAGCAGCACGAATGTTCAGAGGGCTAAGGAGAAGGAAAGCACTTCAAGGCCTCAGAACACAACAAAAGCAACACAGCACAATACAAAATAAAAACAAGCACTGTTTTTTTTTAAACAGCATCAACACAACCTGACAACTGGGGTGGGGAGAAAGGAACCGATGCAAAAGCCGAGGGAACCCCCCCCCCCAGGAGACTTACCCTGCCCCAGAAATAAAACAGAAGGTACCTACCTGTGGCACCTTTTTTTTAATGGAGACCATTAAAACACCCTAGAAGGCATATGTGGCTCCCAGTCCATCAATGGAAATGGGTGAAGCAGTTTAGTCAATTGGAAAGCCGCAGTTTAATAGGCACAATTTTAATGTAGGGGTGTTCCCTGAAACCACGCAGCCCCAACCTGCAATGTAGGAATTGCAGCCCCAACAGAAATCTTTAAAGTCTTGACAGAAGATAAAAGTAGTTCTGTTCCCTTTAAATGGCACAGCTGAGATAGGGAGTTATTGCTGGTTGTAACGTGGGAATAAATACAAAGTGAAACCCAGCATAGTAATTGGTGCAAAGCCAGCAGCTGATCTAAAGACAGTGGCTATTAATCCCATAGTAATGCCCACTGTTGCTATTCCTCTCACATCCACCAAAGAACAACGTCACATACAACAATGCCCACTACTGCAATACTGATTTGAAACTACTAACACAATGCGCTTTGAGACAGCATAAATGAATATGTCCCACCCACCCGATGGACACTGTAGTATCGATGTGGATAGCATTACCTAAGCAGACACACAAAATGGAGGATTTCACAGCCATATTTGCGATTTGTGGAGTGATGGGCATCACTCGTTGCGTTGATGAGCAATATGGGGAAAGTGGCTTACCTTGTCGGGCGAGCAGTGCATCTGCAGCAAAGTCACTGCTGAGTGATAAGCTGTCCTCAAAATTGATAGCAGGTGTGGACATGTTACAAGAGCATTAATTCAGGTAAGTTAAATGTTTCTATTAGTTAAGAGAATCTGCGGTCAAAGGAAAAAAATTTTTTTCAGTAGTCTAATAGAGTTAAAATGCCTGTATCAGTAGAAGTACAGCAGCAAAGTGAGAGAATCAGAAAAGTGAAATTTGCGCACTGCCGACATCGATAAAATATGCTAATTAGATAGGGTTGCATCCCAGCATTAGTAGCGAACACCGATAATACAAGATTACCGAGTAAAATAAAAACATTTTGTACATATCGTTCTTGGGGAAAATAAACATATGACTGCATAAATCATTGTGTTGCCTTTCAATGAAAAACCTAATAATGTTTAAAACAAAATAGCACCACTATATGAATAAATATGGTTGCCAGAAAATCAGAGTTTGTGTATATTTTTCATTGCAATTCATATTTTCTTAAACAGTGCATGTATCTGTATGTATAATATATTACAGGTTATAATCCTACAGTTCCCACTTCCACATTCACCATGCTACAAGAGCATTAATCCACTCCAGAGGAGGGCTCTACTAGGGGATTAATGCCTGGTTGGTGGCTGGAGGCACTTGGCATGCGGCCTTGTGCTCCCCACCCCAAAAACCAGGCATTAATCCTCTAGTAGAGTCCTCCTCTGTCATGGATTAATGCTTACTTGGAATCCTCATATGCCCAACATTCTAAAGCTTTGGCTGTGCCATTTCCCCCAGAAGGGGAGCACTATATCCAGTTGTTGTGACTTCCCATTGACAATATAGAGCGCTACTGAGCTACATTTATGCAAACGTTAGGGTTCAAGCACACAGTGTAAAAAGTACAGAAATTCTACATTAGGATAAAAAGATCCCTGAACCTTGGTGAATCTGTGGAGTTGGGTTCCTTGGGGTTTGAACAATCATGTGATATGCAGTAGCACTGGCACCAACCAAACTTTGGCACTGTCTGTCCAAGCAAAGAAATACAGTCACACAGCAGTGCTTGAAGAGAGGGTACCTAAGTTATGGCAACACCAACGCTGTGTCGCATGATCTTTGAAATGCCAATAGATGTTCCTCCACAGATTCACATGGGCTCAGGAGACTGTTTTATACTTGGGTTATATTTCTCTACTATTTACTCCTTGAGCTTGAATCCTATTTGATGCATTAATGTAGGTTTTTTTTGGCAATTTCCTTAGTTTCTGGAAAAGATATATAAAGCAGCTAACCACACACCAAGCCCTAGAACTATAGCATGTTTTGCGAATGGCCCTGCGAAGCACCCACACATTACTGCATAACACTATTTTATTTACATAGGGTGCATACAGAGCAGAACAACGAAAAAAGCAATTGACTAGACACCCCAGTGTTTCGCTGGGTACTCCAGCTTTGTCAAGCGGAGTCTATTAAACTTACAGTGACTGAATAGAATTCTGCAGCAACCCAAGTGGTGGACATTATACCAATACATTGGAATACTTTGAAATCTAATAGCTTGTTGAGCACTGTTACTGGTGAATCACCACTGATTTCCCATAGAAGGGCAATGAACTTAGGTGATATACTCACATACAGCATGGTCACTTCAAAGATGTGCTACGGAGTTTCTGCAACTGGTGACCACCACAGCACCAAAGTTTCTATACCTGCACAAATGGTATTGCCTGTAGGTATGACAATGTGGGCAGATCCCCTGAGCATTCCGAGAATGGGAGAAAGGTGGAGATCAAGGAATTTAACTCCTTCCATATCTGTTTCATAATATATGCAGACTAGTGTGACTGCAGTTTAGCGTATGTGGGCCATACAATACGCTTCCAGAAAAATGAAATTTAAGTACTTACTGTTAAATGCTGATCTTCCTGAAAATGTTTTCCAAAGATTACTACTAATGAGTCTAAGGCTGAGGAGCTAGAACCCCGTGGTGGCCAGAACTTTTTTGGTGGGGGCTGGTGATATGCGTAGGCCCTTCGTATGCCTCATCGCATGTGCCTACTGGTATACAGGGCACCAGCCCCCAACCACATCAGTACCTTTTTTTTTACCGAGGAGGCAACATGATGAACTTAACAAGTAC
Organism: Neoceratodus forsteri; assembly: GCA_016271365.2. NCBI lineage: Eukaryota > Metazoa > Chordata > Ceratodontiformes > Ceratodontidae > Neoceratodus > Neoceratodus forsteri. The sequence continues at coordinate 647,336,802 of CM028136.1, read as the reverse complement.
CTTATGCATCAAGGGCATAAGCTATCCCCGGTGGCACGTGTAAGAAGGTCAACAATTCCAGTAACACATTGTCTTCATGGCCCAAATCAACTGAAAAGGGTGGAACATCATAACACAATACTGGAGGGAATCCGGGGGATGGCAGGTGGGCGTGGTAATCTATAGAGAAGATATTCAGGAATATCAACAGATACAGTAAGTACATAACTTTCATATCTTCTAAGAATCAATCTTCTCCATAGATTCTCACTAATGGGTCAGAGTACCAAGTTCATACAAAGCCTTTTGGACTAGAGAGGCTGGAGCTCAGGACTCACTCAGGATAATAATTCATTCAGAATGGTCCTGTCAAAAGTGGCATGATACCGGGCATGGACATCCAGAACCTAGCCTCGGTAAAAGAATGCACTGTGCTCGAAATTGTAGCCCTACACATCTCTTCAGTCAGCACTCCCTGTATTTCTGCCAAGAAAGTGGCTACTGCACTGGTGGAGTGCACATGTACTTTGTCCTCTCATTCCACCCCTGCCATGTTGTAGCAGTGGAGAGAGCAATTCACAATCCAAGATGAAATGCATTTAATTTCAGCAGGCAGTCCCTTTCGAATGAAGTCAAAACAGACAAAAGCCTGGTTTGCATTTCTGTAGTCCTTGGTCCTGTCCAGGTAAAACCTAAGGATTTTGTTCACATCAAGGGAATGCAGAGTCCTCTCTCCCTCATTCTGAAAATTGCCAAAGTAGGTAGGCAGAATCAGAGACTGATTCAAGTAGAATCCAACACCATCCTATACAGGAACTTGAGGTGTGTACAGAGCACTATGAGGACACCAGAAATGCTGCTCTCCAAGTCATAAATTTCTGGTCACAAACTACAATAAACTCGATGGTCTTGCGAGTGAGCACATCCAACACAAGATTACTGACCCAAAGAACAACTGGCTTTCTAATAAGGGGCCTTGTATGCAAGATACCACTGAGGAACCTCTTGAATAGTGGCAACTAAACCACAGAGAGAGTGTCTGCAAATTCATGGTACACTGATATAGCAGACAGATGGACCTTGACTGTGGAATACTGCAGTTCTGCATCAGAAAGGTCCAAAAGGTATTCCAAAACCTTTTCAGGTAGTCACTTAAAACAGACCATAGGGGTTTTGGAACACCAGACGAAAAATATTTTTTTGTGTGTACTTTATGTTATCCTTGTGTAAGGTTTATGAGCCACCAACAGTACCTAAGATACCTTAAACCTGTTTACTTTTATTTCTTCAGGAACCAGGCCTGAAGATGAAGGGAGAACAGGTTGAGGTGGACTAGCTGGCCCTGGGCTTCGGATAGCAAGTTCATCCGGAGGGGCAGGGCCCATGGTTTGCTGACTGCAAATAAATTCAACAGGTGAAACCATATCTGTTGAGGCCAGTAGGGGCCACTAGAATCATCTTGCCCCCATGTGCCTCCAGTTCGAACAATACTCTCTAGATGAGAGAACTGGAGGGAATGCATACAGAAATTAACTATGCCACTGCATTCTGAATGCACCTTGCATACAGAAACAGTTTCTACCATTGAAGTCTGAATACATTCTGACAAAACGCACCATCAGGATTTCTGGAGCAGAACTAAGACAGTTTGACTTTGAGTGGGGATGCAAAAATGTCCACATCTGGGGTACGCCACTCATTGAAATAGCGATCTCATGGTGTCTGCAGCTAGTTATTACTCATGAGGACTGGCCTCTGTTCAAATTAGCTCATCTGCCAGAGTATTCTGAAGTCCTGGCAGATAAACTCTTGGAGCAGGATCCCGTGCTCTCAGCACCATTCTCACACACTTATCACCTCCAGCAGAGAGGGTAAGAATGTGCTCCTCCCTCCCATTTGATGATGTATATGACAGACTTGCTGTCTGTCTAGAGGAAGACCATTTTGTGGTTGACTAGGTTCACAAGGGCTCTCATGTTGTACAAAACAGCCCACAACTCCAACCAGGGCCAGATCTACCATTATGCAAACTACGCCAGTGCATAGGGTTCATGACTTTCAAGGGGCCTTCTGTGTCTGAACATAATGTTCACTGTTTATACGCCCAGCCAGGTCAGTTTAAGCATGCCTTTCATTTCTCTCCCCATTGACAACCTGCAGGCTGAGGCAGCACTGATGATCAGTTTGCATGGGGGTTAAGTGTACACGGTGCCTGCATCTATCCACCTCCTCCACCACCTGCCATATTGCTGATTGGCTTGGCTGCCAGTTCCTCCAACTAGACTGTGTCCAGCAAGGCTGCAACTGCATTTGGTGCCAATCGCCATTTTGCAAGTGCAGTACAGCTGCAGCTGTCGGTCCAGTCGGTGATCAATCCCAGTAATAATATTATTTTATTTTTCTGTGATCAGAGCCAACAGGCACTGGCTACTGAGTGAGAGCAGCACAACCAGGAACTTGTCTTTGAAAATGGAGGTGGAGCAGAGAACATAGCAAGTTTTCTGGACTTATCTGAGAGAGCTTGAGGGAGCAGGTCTGTTTGTTGTATTGCCTGGCAGGTACTGGAAATTACACAAGTCACAGTGAGTGAGTGAGAGGTGAGGAGCTATCCCTACCTGCCTTAATGGCAGTAAAATTATTTTTTTTGTTTGTTTGCAAGCAAGTGGCATGCCAAGTGTGATCAGGAACTGAGAGAAGGGAGGAGAAGCAGGCAGGCAGCATGCTTCTGAAATTGACAATCATTGGAGGAAGCAGCCCTGATCACAGTCAGCACAGGGTTGGGAATGATGAGAGCAATGAGATAAGTAGTGTCCCTGGCATTAATAGCGAACCTGGGGCAGGGCTAGGATGCGCTGGGAATCTGCGATCAGTCGCAGCCTGTGAAAGAGTGTGACTGGGTGTCCGGTAACTGCACTCTCAATAGGTGGGACAGGTAACTGCCAACTATAGCTGTACTGTGACGGAACCACTATTTCAATCTGCTAAACAGGCTGTGGGGAGAGCCAGTGGGATGCTGGGGTGCATAAGGAGGGGTATCACCAGAAAAATGGAAGTGGTGATGCCACTGTACAGATCATTGGTGAGGCCTCATTTGGAATACTGTGTCCAGTTCTGGAGGCCACATCTCCATAAGGACATTGACAGGGTAGAGGCATTTCCAGGAAGGGCAACAAAGATGGTGCAGGGCCTGCACCAAACGTCATATGAGGACAGACTGGGAGACCTCAATATGCATACCCTTACCCTGGAGGAGAGGAGAGACAGGGGAGATATGATAGAAACCTACAAATATCTAAAAGGCATAAACAGAGTACCAGAGGGTAGCATCATTCAGAAAAGGAGATGTCCAGGAATGAGGGGGCATGACATGAGGCTGGAAGGGGGTAGACTAAGGGGTAGCATGAGGAAATATTTCTTCATGGAAAGGGTGGTGGATGCATGGAATAGACTCCCAGCAGAGGTGGTGGGGGGCAAACACAATGGAGGAATTCAAACATGCATGGGACAGCATAGGGGAACCCTAATAATAGGAACGAGGAGGTAAAGATGGAGATCAAACAGGGTCTGCGGCATTTACAGTAGGCAGGGAAAATTGGCAGACTGGATGGGCCTAGCAGTCTTATCGTCCATAAATTTCTATGTTTCTAAGGGGCTCCGGTATTGCCTAGGCTAGTACGGGTTACTTTAATGCTGCCTTACTTTGACCTGTTGCTTCATGCCAGTGTGACTGACTCCGACTTGTTTAGTAGGGCACAATTGACCAACAGCCCCAATATTAAAAAGGCATTTTTAACTAAAACTTCCTAAAAGCTCTAATTTCTACACCCACCATCAAATAACATTTTTGTGTGAACTTGCAATCATGCCAAGTTAGGGTGTGCAATCAGAAATCAGAATATTCCATTTTTAACCATTGGTTTCTAGTTTTTTTTTTAATGTGGTGTGTGTGTGTGTGTGTGTGTGTATACATGTGTGTGCATGTGCGTTTAGGTTGTGGCACAGAGGGGGAGGTGAGAGGAGTGCAGTGGTATGGGTCAGGATTGGACCAGATTGGTAAAATCCAGACTGGTTGGTCTGGCCAGATCAGCACAAGTTGCACAAATATTACTGGTCTGACCACTCTGAATGTATGGACCAGTCCAGCTTTTGCCTATGTGTTCAAGGGTGGTGGGCCATTTTCTATCCCTACTCAAGACTTCCCAAAACTGGATGATCAGACTAGATAGGTAAAAGCTGGACTGGTCTGTCTACCTAGTGTCCGGATCAGTAATATCTGCACAACCTGCACTCAGTCCAACTGTACTGGGAACTAAGATAAAATAAAATGGGTGACATGAATAAACTATATTTTGAGTATTTTTGTGACACTGTGTGTGAAGGTGGGGGATGACAGCTGGGGGAAGGGGCCCACAGTGACTTCTGTGCACAGGGTCCTGGCTATGTAAATCAAGTCCTGTCTCCAACACACTGATGTAGAGATGAGTCTCTAACAGGTACCAGACATCTTGCGTTTGGAGGCCCCGATTCTGGGCTCCCCACATCAACAGGGAAGCATCCATGGTGAGGGTCACCTGAGGCTTTGATTACAAGATGGGAAAGCTCTGGAGGAGACTGTCCTCCATTGACCACTATGTGAGTGGCCAAACCAAGGGCTTGTTGGTCACTTCAAGAGGATATGTCTGAGGTGCGATGCTTGTGACCAGTGTGTGTTTTTAGCCTCTGAATCTCACAGATACTCCACCAAAGACTTCAGTTTTCTCCAAAGGGTTTATTCGTATTTAGAGAATTGCCCTTAGTAGCTGACAGTTCTCATGCTCAGGGTAACTGAAGCATAAGCACACTTGCCCATGTCAATTTTGCACAACTCGTGGTTAACTGGGTGTGCAGAGACCTCTTGGGGAATAAAGGCGTTAACATTCTCAGCAAGGATAACAATGGCATCAGCTATGGGTTGAGAAACATACATTGGCTTATTTTTGGGGGCAGTGTACTTTTTGTCAGTCTGCTTGCAACAGCTGCCACTGAAGCAGACATACTCTAGACTGCAACAGAGTTTCAAATGCAAGAGAAGTAGGAGGAACTAAACTGACCGGTTTTATTGGAAATGTTAAGCCACTCCAAATGGAGATGGTTACCCTGGTCAATGGCTGTAGGCTCAAAATTGAGTGCTGGGTGCATATTCCTGAGCAAAGACTGGACAATTAGATCCTTCTGAAGCACAGACATGTGAACTGGGTAAGAGGTGTCCAGACAAAAGAAATAGTCACTGTCATCACCCTCAGAGAAAATGAGGACAGGGTCAGACTCTTTCCCCTCTATACCCTCCCTGGAAGAAGAGTCAGAGAGGGGTTTGGTTTAATCCAGAACATGGCTGCTGCAGTACCAGAAATACCAGCCCTGAAGAATAATGGACCAGTGTCAAGGGTGGCACTGGAATCAAACCAAGGAACACCTATCTCTGGGCTGGGCCACAAAGGGGCCAAGCCTGGCACTGGATCCAGCATCGCCAATCCAGCCGACACTGGAGTGAATGGCAATGGCACTGTGGCTGGCTCCCTCCCTATGCGGGACATGGAGGTGGTCAATGGGACACACATCAGCGGTGCCATCACCAGTATGGACCTAAAGGCTTTTGCTGGAGCTAAACGCTCTACCTGGCATCATCTCCGCCTGTGGCTCCAGTTCCACTGAAGGGCCAGGGACTGGTTCTTCCGATGGAGGCATATGGGTCAATGCTGCACCCGCTGCTCCATAAGAGCTGCCCAGTGGTGGAACTGTTCACCCGAGTCCCCACTTATAGACCGGGGTGGGGGGCCCACCGGGCCCAAGACTCCTATGTCCTGGAACCAGAGGCTCTCAGTGATACCAGCGGTGATGGTAACAGCCTCCAGTTCTTATAGACTGGAGATCTCATGGCAGGCCTTGCAGCGGGTGACCTCGACTAGTGCTGTTTCTTCCCCTTCCAGTGGTAAGTGGAAGAAGTCAAGGTTGAGTGGTGCTGGCACACTGAGTGGGATTTGGATCGGGGACCACTTCTTTCTGTGCTTGTGGGAGGACTGTCCTTCCTCCTGGGCACTGGACTGCCCGTTGTCAGAAACCTTCCCTAATGGGGAAAGTGGACTGGACACAGCCGGGCTCCCTAGTATGGATGTTACTAGAATTATAATACTGGTGGGGGCTAACATCCTATAGTTAAAATCCTAACAACACTGGGAGGGGGTTAGGGGGCATGCCCCCTCCCCCCAGTACAAGTTTGACATTTTGATCTTAAAATGGTGGCTTTTCCTGCATTTTAATGGTAAAAGCAGTGTTGGAAAAGCCTGGTTATTACCTGTATTTTTACGTATTTTCAATTGTCAGTGTTGATTGGTGGGGTCTTAAGTAACTGAGTGATACAGTTTTTATGTATCTGCTACAGGACTACCAGTTCCCTGTAAATTCTGAGTCATTTCCCTGGTTGTAGGGATGGATGGATGGATAGACAGATAGACTAAATGCTTTAGAGAAGACTGTGTGCCTGTCTCCTAAAGCATCCAACTGCACTATGGCCATCACAATAATGTGCCTGTCTGAAAAGTATTAACTCAGAGGGAACGGAGGATTACTGTAAAGTAATTTATTTTAAAAGCCTTTCTTTTTGTAAATGCACATCCACACACACATTTTTTTTTTTATTGGGGGCATCTCATTCTTTTCAGCTACTAAAATTCATTTTCATTTTGTGCAGATTGGCTACATCTATTTATTTTCAGACCTGACTGTGCAGCAAGGAGGGAGCCACCAGAGCTGCACCTGAAGCAATCCTCCAGTGGCTGTTCTGAATAAAGGCAGTTTAATTTATTTTCCTTGCAGCACTTCCTTGACGCATGGGAACTGAAACAGTGCAAGAGCAGAGAAAGAAAGAGAAAGGTCCGGTTTCTCTCTTAACAATTGTAGCTGATTGTTTTTTTTAGCAGGGCAAGAAACAGAGGATAAGCCCTCTCACCCATCCCATGGCACATCCGCCTTTATAGGCAGCTGACAGTTAACAACTTCCGGTGGCCAGAGGGAAACTAGCGTGAGCACAAACACAGGGGTCAATAAAAACAAACCAATGATCAAGAGGGAACACCTTATCAATACTGCAGCACCTGAGTACTAGACAGTAAAGGAGAGGTGAGAGGGGAGTAAGCGGAGTAGGGAAAGAGAGAGAGAGTAAGAGAAGATGGAGGAGAAAGAAAAAAAAACCTTCCCAATGATTACAAGAGGGATCAAAAACAGAGCAGTAAAGTAAAATGCAGAGAGTGGAGCAGTGCAATGGATGCGGGGATGCAGTCTTCAGGAGAACATGCTGGGTGCTGCCCCATATGCAGGTACCTCTCTGGGCTGAGGGCAGAGGTTGCCAGCCTCCAGGCTGAGCTGGCAGGTGTACAGGTGGCCTTTACCCTCACAGAGAGGGCACTATATCTGCAGACACTGCCACAGAGGATGCCTGGGCAGAAGGCTGGCTGAACTATGGTGGGCTCAGGGAGGTGGAGGGAGAGGGGGCAGAAGAAAAAACTACTCACCTTAGTAATGTTTCTTCAAATGGAGTCTTGCTATATTATGACATATGCAGTATAACCCCAGGTTAGAACTGCTCCGGAGGTGAAAGAGTTAACTTTCCATGCAGGGCATGGAATCTTGAGCGCGAGCTCGGTTGAACACTCTGTCTGTTGAAGCTCAAACTTAAACTGTCAGATCTTCTGACAAAAACTCACTAAGGTTCTGTGTGGAAGCCGTAAACCTACACTAGCCACTGGCTACTAACTACAAAAACACCTTTTTGTTCTTGATCCCAAAGCAAAGACTCAAGTCAGAGATTCAAGAAGAAAATTAAGTATAACACCTAAGCACCCAGAAGGGTGAAATAAAGTGGGCATCAGTGAAGTGCCAACATTGCACTGCCCACCCACCTCCCAAAAATAGAGGTTCTGAGAGGGGCAGGCTGGGGAGGTCATAATATTGCAAGACTCCATTAGAAGAAACAACATTACTAAGGTGAGTAATTTTTTCTTCAAACAACATAAGTCTTGCTATATTATGTATATATCTGAACTACACAGCAGTACCTCCATGGAGGAGGACAGAACCTACTTGGGAAATAGGCTCTGAAGCACATCTGTACCAAATCGAGCATCACTCCTAGCCTGGATATCCAAGGAGTAATGCTTAGTAAAAGTGTGAACTGTTTTCCAGGTAGCTGCTTGACATATCTCTAGGATAGGAATGTCCTGGCAGCAGCCAGAGACGCAGCTGTACCTCTGGTAGAGTGAGCCCTCAGGCCTGAGGAGGAACCTTCCAGTTTTTCATAACATAATTGGATACAAGAGACAATCCACCTGGCAATGGATCTTTTAGTGGCAGGTTTCCTTTACCAACCTCACCATAAGTGAGGAACAATTGGAGGATTCGAACCTGTGACCCTTAGTGCGTTCTATATAGTAACTAAGGGCTCTTTTGACATCTAAACTGTGTAATCTCCTCTCACCAGAGGAGGAATGGTCAGTGAAGTACACAGGAAGAGACATGGATTGATTAAGGTGAAAGTCTGAAACCACCTTAGGCAAAAACTTCCTATTAGTCCTGAGGACCACCTTATCTCTATGAAAGGAGATAAAATCAGGCTCACTGACAAGGCTTGTAGCTCACTTATCGCCTGGCAGAGGTGATGGCTACCAGAAACACAGTTTTCAAGTCAAGTACTTAAGCTCTGCTGAAGACAATGGCTCAAAAGGGGTTGCATAAGCTGAGCGATGCAAATATTAAGATCCCAAGCAGGGCAGGGTCCCTGAACGGAGGGTTGGTGTGAAGCAACCCTTTAAAAACTGAGAACACAGGGTGAGCTGATAAAGAAGAGGGCTTACCTGCTGATAAGAAGACAGACACAGCTGCCAAGTGCACTTTTAGGGTAGCTGGTCTCAGCCCCAGGAATTCAAATGCACCAAATAATCCAGGATCGTAGGCACGCCAGCAGATTCTGGGAAATATGCTTTCCAGCACACCATATGGAAAACTCTTCCATTTTGAATTATAGGTAGCCCTGGTGGAAGGCTTCCTAGAGGCCTTCAAATATCCAATACACCTTGAGACAGGTGTGGGGTCAGCAAACTCTAACTCTTCAAGAGCCAAGCTTTGAGACTGAGAGAGATTTGAGGTTGGTGCCAAACTCTCCCTGGGCACAGGTTAACAGGTTGTGATTCCTGGGAAGACATAGAGGAGAGTGGACTGCTAAGGACATGAGGAGGGTACCAGGGCTGCCTGGCCCAATCTGGAGCAATCAGGATCATCTTGCAGGGTTGAGATCTGATTCTGACTAGCACTTTGAAAGAAGGGGAAGGGAAAAGCATAGAAAACTTCCCTTCCCAACTGAGGAGGAAGGCATCCAGAGGACTGAGCCCAACACTGGGGCCTGCAGCAAAAAAAGGAAGTTGGTGATTGTATGGGGCTGCAAGAGATCTATTTGAGGGGTGCCCCATCTGGCAAATCTACCTCCAGTACTAGGGATCCAGTGCCCTATCGTGATGGCCCTGGAAATCCTGCTGAGAGTATCCGCTAGGACATTGTCCTTGCCTGGGAGGTGAACTGCCATAGAGGCGTTGGAGAATAAGCCAGAGACTACAACTTCATTGCTTCAGTGCACATGGCCGTAGACCGAGTGCCCCCTTGCTTGTTGATGTACCACATTGTAGTGGTATTGTCTGTTCTGACCTGAACCACCTTGTTCTAGACAGATGTGGAAAAAACCTGGAGTGCTAGAAAAACTGCCCTGAGTTCCAGCAAATTGATGTGGAGCAGGGATTCCTGAGGGGACCACAGCCCTTGGGTGGAAAGGTCGCCCATGTGAGCTCCACCCCAAGAGGATGCATCTGTAGTAAGGGTCAAGGAATGAGACTGGGGAGTGAAGGAACCCCTGTCTCAGATTGTTCTGATCCTGCCACCACTGAAGGGCCTGGATCAGGGTTCAAAGTCACTGGAATCAATTTGGTTGGGGATCTGTCCTTTGAGACCAAAAGCTCTCAAATGGAACTGAATGTCCCTCATCTGAAATCTCGCTCCCTGCACAACTGCTGTAGAAGCAGCCATGTGCCCCAGGAGCTATAGAAAATGCCTTGCTGGTCGAGAGACCTGCAGAGTGAAAGAGGAGGCCAGAGACACCAGGGTCCTTGCTCTTTCCAGAGGAAGGAAGGCTCTGGCTTCTTTTGTGTTCAGTTCTGTGCCTATGAAGGTGAGAAGCTGGACAGGCTCCAGCACTGACTTTGGAAGATTGAGAAGGAAACCTAGGGGTGTAAGCAGTTGCTGGGTTACTCGTAAATATAATTTGACCTGCTCTGGAGACTGGCCTACAATGAGCCAGTCGTCCAGATAAGGAAAGATGTCAATCTTTTGCCTTCTTAAATGAGCAACTGCTACTGCCAGGCATTTTGTGAACACCCTTGGGGCGAGGTGAGGCCGAGGGCATTGCTCTGAACTGGTAATGGCCTGGGGGCAGTTCGATTCTGAGTACTTTCGATGGGAGCTTCTGATGAGAACATGGAAGTAGGCATCCTTGAGGTCCAGGAGGCTAGCCAGTCCCTGGCCTTAGAGAGGGTAAAAATAATCCCCAGGTCACCATTTTGAACTTTGGTTTTAAAAGGTGCTTGTTTAGATACCTGAGATCCAGGATGGGCCGCCATTCTCCTGTCTTTTTTGGAGTAAGGAAGTACCTGGAGTACAACCCTTTGCCCTGGTGTATGGGTGGAACCTTTTCCACGGCTCTGAGAGCCAGGAGGGAAGTAACTTCTGCTTCCAGGGCAAGTGCCTCTGAAGGGTTTGCAGGTGGAAAAGACCTGGCTCTCATCTTCGGAAATTTTTGAAGCTGAGAACCAGTCCCTGACTTACTACTTCCAGGACCCACTTGTCTGATGTTAAGGACTTCCAGTCCTGGACAAAGTAAGCCAGCCTGCTCCCTACCGGTAGTGGAGAATCGGCCCTGGCTATCCCATCAGGGAGCCTGTTTTGCAGGGGCTTTGGGTTGAGGGGTATAAGCGGACTTATTAGAACCCCTTCTGCCCCTTCCTCTAAAGAACCCCCTCTGGGCATAAGCAGAAGAGGAGGCCTGGGCTTGGTAAAACAGCCTATGAAAAGGCCTGCCCCTGCCCCTGATAGGCTGCCTTTGAGGAGTGACTTGCCTTTCTTTGGCCTGTGCACTCCTATAGGTGGTCCTATACTCATCCATTTTCTTCATATAATTCTCTGTCTGCTCCCCAAACAGAGAATTTCCCACAACAGGAAAATCCATAGCCTTAGACTGGGTATCCTATGACAGGGCAGTACATCTGAGCCAGGCCATTCTCTGAGAAGACACAGATGTAGCCATGACTCTTGATGAAACATCATTAGAGTCTACTGCAGCATGAAATTGCACCTTGGATGCCTCAATACCATCCGCAGCCACCTGCCCAGCTCCCTGGCAAGCTGGTCAGGGGCCTGTTTTGCTAGGGGCAGGACAGAATCCCACCTGGATTTCAGGTACCTAGCTGCGTAAGCCATATAATTTGCCTGTCTGAGTCCCAAAGATGCTGCCATGTACTGCTTTTTTGCCATGGCATCCATCCTCCTGGAGTCCTTGTCAGGAGGGTGAGAGGCTAGAGGAATATTAGCCTTGTCACAGGCTGCAGCCTGCACTACCCCCACATGGCTGCACTGCTGGGATAGGAACTCCGCATCAGAGCCTGATAAAGCATACCTCTTGTCCATCCTTTTATCCACAGGGAGGATAGAATGAGGAGTTTTCAGAATTTTTACTGTCTGTTTCCTAAAAGATTTATGCAAGGGAATAGACAGTCTCCTAGACTCTGGAATATCCATCATTTCCACAAAATCAGGCTCTTCTTGATCATCAACAGCTTCCTCAACAGGGATTTGTAGATTCTCAGCAACTTTCCTGTAAAACAAAATATGAAAAGGGGACTCAGATAGCCTGGGAGGGGACACTCCTGAGGGTCTGTCTGGAGAGATATCCCGGTTCAATGGGCACTCCAGACTTTCAAAATCACCTCCTCTCCTCGTACCCTCCTCCCTTCCCCGGCTTATAAAAATCCTCAAAATCATAATCTTGAACTGGGGAACCGACCCAGACAGGTGCTTCCCTAATGGTGCAGTTCGGATGGAACTGGGGAAAGAGACTGGACAATTTGAATAGCTTTGGCTATTTCCTCAAGCGTTGGAGAAAGAACTTTTGGCCCCAAACTAGCTGACCTTCTAGTCCTTTTAGTTGGAACTGGCTCCTCTTGAGCTGGCTCTTCGTTGCCCGAGGAAGTATCGCCCCTAGTCAGAGGCACTCCCTCAGGTTCAGTTGGAACCGAACCGGGCTGGCCATCCGGTCAGCGGACTTTTGGCCTCCTTTCCAGAGCCTACCCACTCTTTTTCCACGGTGGCAGCAGGAAAATTCTTACAAATCTGGCAGTCTGCATTGAGGTGGTCAAACCCCAGACAATATACACAAATGGTGTGTGGGTCAGCCTTAGCAAAGCTTCCCCACAGAGCCACAGTGCTGAAACCCAGTGGGTCCGGTTTTCTTTTGGGTTTCTCAGACATAGTGCCAACCTAACCAAAACTTGCCCGTTAATGGCAATCCACAACAAGCCTCTCTTATCGGTTCGAACCCGTGTCACCGGGTCGTGGAAAAAAGCGTAATAAAATCCGTTTTTTTGAGAACCCGATAAGAACGGGAACCGCACTCTAAAGGACTAGAAGGTAATTTTAAAACTCATCTGATCGGTTCAAATCGAACCGAAAAAGACATTTACAAGTTCCACACAGAAGAAAAAATAATAAATAAGCCTATCTATTACTTACAATACCACAGACAGAGCTTGAACCGACGATTGCGGTTAAATTTCGGTAAAATAAACCGAGAATTAAACTTTAAAACCGACAAACAAACCGAGCAGCAGAAGGAATCTCCGGAGCGACTATTCAGTGAGGTGGAGTAAAGAATCTGACAGTTTAAGTTTGAGCTTCAACAGACAGAGTGTTCAACCGAGCTCACGCTCAAGATTCCATGCCCTGCATGGAAAGTTAACTCTTTCACCTCCGGAGCAGTTCTAACCTGGGGTTATACTGCATATCTCATAATATAGCAAGACTTCATGTTGTTTGAAGCACATCCCCTATCCAGTCCAACTTAGAACCTCCTTTGCTGTCCTGGAGGAGCAGGTAAGCCCCACAAGGGAGCCTGAGGTTAGGACCAGAGAGGATAAGTGGGTCCTCCAGGAAACAGACCCAGGGGTAGGAGGTAGAGGACCCCAGAGGAAGAGGAAGCTACTCCTGGTGGGGGACTCAATAATCTGGAGAATGGATCTGGGTACAGGTAGAGGGGAGGACAGGGAGGTCAAGTGCCTTCCAGGAGGCACAGCTTGGACGGAGGGAAGGCAAATCCAGAGGGCCATCACAGCAATGGCAAGAAGGGGGGAACTAGAGGTCATGGTCCATCTGGGGACAAATGACCTAGCCAGGGAGAAGGTGAGCATAGAGCAGGAGCAGGAGGACTTTATGGGGTTGGGTAGGAGCCTTGTAAAGGCAGCAGGCTCCATAATGTTCTTGGAGGTGCTGCCAGTCCGCAGTGGGCGGCAGAGGGTGCTTGAAATCTCCACAACAGAGTGTTCAACACTTAGTTGAGGGGCTGGTGAGGGAATAATTCATTGAGGACTGGGGACCCACCTGGAGGGATGGGGGTCTGTACAGGAGGGATGGCCTTCATCTGTCCATGGAGGGGACTGCAGTCCTAAATGAAAAGTGGATGCTTCCTTTCCAAGTGTTCAAACTTGCCAAAGAAGGGGTGCAGTCAGGAGCAGGGAGACTTAGGCAGCCCAACCCCTCAGGTTAGAGAAGCTAGCAGGGTGGAGCAAGAGAAACTGAGGGCTGATATTCACGAGCTCATTACAGGGGTAAAGGCAGAGGAGGGGAGTCAGCAAAATAAACAATTCAGGGCTGGAAATGGAGAACAGAAGGGACAGTGTAGAAGTGAGACAGGCTGGGATACACAGATAGAAATGCCTGGGCTCATTACAAGAGATAAGTCAGAGGTAAATAAGCAGCAGGAGAAAGAAACCAGGGTTGGAAGGAGGGGAGTAAAAAAGTAAAGGTAGAAAGGCAAGGGTACAGGCTGTAAAACATGTCTACAAATGCCCGCAGTCTAGGAGACAAAATCCCAGACCTGGCTGCCTTAATGGTAGAGGCAGACCTGGACACAGTGGCAATTACCTAGACATGGTACAATGTAAACCATGACTGGGAGGTAAATGTACCAGAGTACAAAATCAAGGGCAGACTAGATGGACCAAATGATCTCCTTCTGCCGTCACTTTCTATGTTTACGTTCTGCACAGGAGGGATAGGGAGGGGGATAAAAAAGGGGGGAGGGTGGCCCTCTATGTCAGAGAAAATATAAAAGCAACAGCAGTGCAGAGTAGACAGGGGGAGGCTGAGGCACTGTGGGTCACACTTGAGCCCAGAAAATGGAACTGCAGTTCATACAGGAGTGATCTACAGGGCTCCGGCACAGAGGGAAGAGGTTGACATAGCATTAGTGGAGGAAATTCACAAGATGGAAGCAAAGGGGGAAGTACTGCTGCTGGGCGATTTCAACATGCTAGATGTGGACTGGACCATCCCAGCAGCTGCTTTAGCCAGGAGCCATAACATCATAGAATCTTTGTAGGGGGCAGGCCTCAGGCAGTTGGTTCTGGAGCACACAAGGGACAAGATGATCTCAGACCTTGTGCTGACCACTGGAGACATGATCAAGTTAGGTCAGGGTGGATGGGCACTGAGGGTGGGATATTCAGACTGTGCCAGGCAGGGGCGTAAGCCTGGGCGCAGCGCAACTGGGTTGAGCCAGGGCATGGTCCAGGTGATATTCAATGGTGCTGTGTCATGGCTCAGCACTGTTGAAAATGGCACTGAGTGCGCATGCACTGCGCCAGTGCAAGTGGCAGAAGGGGAGCAGGGAGATGTGCCAGCACAAGTGCGGTTGCGCTAGGCACATCTACCACAATATTCAACACTGGGCATGCAAATGAGGCAATTATTCATGCAAGGTGCAAATGGGGCCATTTGCATGTCATTAAGGCCTCATTTGCATGTGGTGCGCCGATCCCCGGTGACTTGCGCCTGGTGCCCTGCCAGGCTGCAGCTGTTGGCGACCGACACCCCCCCTCCCCTCAGTGGGCTCCACTCCCCTTCGCCCGATCGCGGGCATGTGAAAGTAGAAGCCCAGGTGGTCCAGTGGACCACTCCCCATTGCCCGATCGTGGGAATATGTTGAAATAATCCCTGGTGGTCCAGTGGACCCGCTATCCCTTGCCCGATTGCGGGCATGTAATGAAATGATCCCAGGTGGTCCAGTGGACCGCTATCCCTTGCCCGATCATGGGCATGTATTGAAATGATCCCTGGTGGTTCAGTGGACCGCTAGCCCTTGCTCGATTGCAGGCATGTATTGATATGATCCCTGGTGGTCCAGTGGATCGATCCCCGTCGCCTGCTCAGGGGCATATGTCAAACTCCCTGGTGGTCCAGTGGTACCCCCCCACCCGCTGAGTCCCCCGCCACCCTGCACCCACCCCAGTCAGCAGCGGGCAGCAGCTCCCTACCAAGCCGCCTGCCGATGACAGCATACAGTAGGGCTGTATGCCTGCTAGTCCCACTCGTGGGCCAATGGACGTGCGAACCATACAGTACTACACACAGTTCCAAGTTGTGAATGACGTTCGTTCACAATTCAGACTGGTAGTACAGTATGTCTGTACCTTGGCCCATGCAGTGGACCAATAGGCGTACAGCCCTACTGTATGCTGTTAGTTGGTGGGCGGCCGGGCGGTTTGCAGGTGGGGGCTGCCGCACACAGCTGACCGGGGGTACAGGGGTGGCAGGGGACTCAGTGGGCGGGTGAGGAGGGAGGGTACCACTGGACCACCAGGGAGTTTGACTTATGCCCACGAGGGGGAGATGGGGATTGGTCCACTGGGCCATCAGGGATCATATTAATACATGCCCACGATCGGGCAAGGGCTAGTGGTCTACTGGACCACCAGGGATCATTTCAATACATGCCCATGATCGGGTAAGGGATAGCGGGTCCACTGGACCACCAGGGTTTCCGTGATGTGTGCCCGCGATTGGACGAGGGGGACACACGACTCCCTGGGCAGGGGGCTCATGGACCATGTCCTGGGTGGTCAGGTGGCCACCGACAGCAGGCGGCTGCCGTGTTGTGCCTTGCAATACAGCAGCTCGCCTGTTGGTGGCCAGGACTTGCTCCTGGTTTTGTCAGGCACAACTTTGAGCCCTCCTGTGCCGCACAAGGTGGGTCTGTGCCAGCATATGCGCCGCAAATCCCGGGCTGAATATCGGGATCTGCCGCATATGTATTGACATGCCCCCGCGGCACTTGTGCCGCAAACATTATAGGTGCACCCCGGCGCATTGGGGGTTGCGCAGTGCAACCTGCCCATTTGAATATCACGCGAAGGCGCATTGGTGCATTGTGCATGGCACAACCCTGTTGCGCCATGTGCAACTCCTTTGAATATCCCACCCCTAGGGTCCAGTGAACACCATATAGTGTGGGTCAGCATCAGTACAGTGCTGCAGGAGAGCCACACAAAGACAACGGTCCTAGATTTCATGAAGGGGGACTTTGCTAAGATGGGGAGAGGGATTAAAGAAGCCCTTGAAAGAAGTGAGCCAGGGGGGATGGTTGAGAAGCAGTGGACAGACTTAAAAGAAGCCACAGTGGAGGCAACAAATCAGTGCATAAGGCTGAGCAACAAGGGAAAAAGAAGGAACAAACCACTATGGTTCACAAAGGAGGTGGCAGAGAAGGTGAGGGACAAAAGAAGAGACCTTCGGAAACTACAAGAAGACTCAAAAGGAGGAGGTTAGGGCAGTGTACCTAGAGAGATAGAGAGAGACTGGGAAAGCAGTTAGACACACAAAGACATAAGCAGAGGAGAGACTAGCTCAGACAGTAAAGAGATTTAACATATATATTGGAAACAGAAGGAAGGCCAGGGGAGGAACTGTAAGGCTGAAAAGGGAGGAAGGGTTGTGGGTAGAGGGGGACTTAGAAAAAGCATTGATACTGAATGAATACTTCTGCTTGGTATTTACGTTGGAGGGGAAGGGACAGGGACCACAACTAAGCAGAGAGAACAGTTAACAGCAGTCATTTTACAGAACAGTGAGTCCTGAAGGAACTTGCAAAACTGAAGGTGGACAAAGTGATGGGACTAGACAATATACAGCCCAGGATATTAAAGGAATTACGAATGATGCCAGCAGTACTGCTGGTGGCCCTGTTTAGTGAATTAGTCAATACAGGAGTGGTTCCAGAGGACTGGAAGGGGGCAAATGTAGTCCATCTCCACAAGAGTGGTAGTAGGGAGGAGGCAGAAAACTATAGGTCGGTCAGCCTTGCCTCAGTAGTGGGTAAGATTATGGAGGAGCTGCTT
This sequence comes from Neoceratodus forsteri, assembly GCA_016271365.2. Taxonomy (NCBI): domain Eukaryota; kingdom Metazoa; phylum Chordata; order Ceratodontiformes; family Ceratodontidae; genus Neoceratodus; species Neoceratodus forsteri. The sequence continues at coordinate 647,319,307 of CM028136.1, read as the reverse complement.
AAGAAAAGGATTGTGGAGCACTTGATAACCATGGGAACACAGGATCCAAGGCAGCATGAATTCACAGCACGAAGGTCATGTCAAACAAACCTAATTGACTTTTTTGACTGGGTAACGAAGGAGGTGGATCGGGGGAGCAGTGGATATATCTACCTTGATTTCAGCAAGGCCTTCAACACCATACCCTACAGAAGACCGGTGAACAAGCTAGGCAGCCTGGGGATGGGCCACCAAGTGAAAACTGGGTTAGAAACTGGCTGAGGGACAGAGAGCTGAGGATGACAGTGAATAGGATCAAGTCCAAGGGAAGAGGGGTGACCAGTGGGTTGCCTCAGAGATCAGTCCTGGGGCCAGTCCTTTTTAATGTCTTCATCAGTGACATTGCTGAGGGGCTGGAGGGGAAGGTTTGCCTATTTGCACATGATACCAAGATCTGTAATAGAGTAGACACTCCAGAGGGGGTCAAAAAAATGAGGAGGGATCTGGAAAAGCTGGAGAAGTGGTCACAAGTGTTGCAATTAAAATTGAATGCAAAGAAGTGCAAAATCATGCACCTGGGGAAGAGAAACCTGTCGGAGAACTACAGTATGGGTGGAAATTGCTGACAGTCACCAGGGAAGAGAGGGATTTAGGGGTAATCATCTCAGATGACCTTGAGGTGGCCAAACAGTGTAACAAGGTGGCTGGGAGGGCCAGTGGGATGTTGTGGTGCATAGGAATGGGTATCACTAGCAGAAGAAGGGAGGTGGTGATGCCTTTGTACAAAATGCTAGTCAGACCTCATCTAGAATATGGGGTGCAGTTTTGGAGGTCGCACCTTTGCAAGGACATAGACAGGGTATAGGTGGTCCAGAGCACAGTGACCAAGATGGTCTTAAATAAAGGTATGGATATACCAGTTTGCCAGATCTGAGGAAGAGCCCCAAAAGGGGGATGGTGGGAGTGAAGGCAGACCTGATGACTGAGATCCCCTCAAATATCTTCTTTTATGATAAGTTCTTACATAACTGTTCTATCTACATCAGAGGCATATCAGTCATCAGGTCACACATATGGAATGAGTCCCAAGCAGTTACAGATGCACGTAGACATTCTGTGAGGAAGGCCATCCCAAAACTTAGGTCAGAAAGTCCTGCAGAACAGTCTGCCAAAGCCTGTATGGGCTCTAGAGACAACGTCCATATTGTAGTGCTTGGTGAAAGTATGACCGGTACTCCAGGTTGCAGCAGCCCAAATGTCAGCGGCTGAGACCCCTTTGCATAGCAGTAGCCATGCCCCTTGTGGAATAGGCTTTTAATGCCCCTGGCAACTCCTTGCCATGCTTGTGGTAGCAGAACACAATACAGTGTGCCAACCATTAGGACAGACATTGTTTAGTAACCTGGATGCCCTCTCTACCTGGGGTGAAAGAAACAAAAAGCTTCTTCAACTTTCTGCACTCAGTTCGCAGCAAATAATACTTCAAAAGTCTGCACATGTCTAATGTATGGAGCAGTGCTTCCCCTGGATTCGCACGCTCAGGAAAATAAACAGGTAGGTGGATAGATTGGTTCAGGGTAAACTCAGACACCATCTTGGGGAGAAAAAAACAGCTTACTCACCTGTAACAGTAGTCCTAGGAGTGATATATGGTGTACATCCATACTTCTGACAGTATCCTTTCCCTTTAAATCCCTTGCCAGAAAGTCTTCAAGCTGGCTCCTCCCATGCACCAGGGTGGTAACTCTCTCAGCACTGCCCTGTGACATAAGATCTTGCCCGCTGGAAGCAAGACCAGAATGCCACTTGCCAGGGGAGGTCGGGTGGGTCAGTGTGTGGATGTATACCATATACCACTCCTAGAACTACTGTCACAGGTGAGAAACTTGTTTTGCTAGGGACGTGGATATGGTGTACTTATCCACACTTCTGGCACATGCCTAGCAGTTCTCCGGGAGGAGGGAGCAAGGCACACACCCCCTATTTAGGAAACAGACTGGAGAACTAAGGCCTCAAAACAAGCATCCTGACATGATTCAAGGTCTATGTGGTAGTGGAAAATTAAAGTGTGTGCTGACTTCCAGGTAGCAGTCCTGCAGATTTCGTGGACTGGGACATCCCCAGAAGCAGCCACTGAGGCAGTGGTATGGTGGGTGGAATGAGCCCTTAGCCCTACGGGAGGCGCCCTATCCACCAACCCATAGCAGAGGTCGATGTAGGATACAATCCACCTGTCAATCATCTGCTTAGCTGCTGGTCTGCCAGGTGCAGCTTCAGCATTGGTGACAAAGAGCTGGCGAACCTCTTCCTGAATTCCAGCTGTGCACACCTTATAATAGGCAAGCACTCACCGCAGGTCCAAAGTATGGAGCCTGTGTTCGGCTTCCAAGGTGTGATTGGTGAAGAACACTGGGAGATGCATCACCTGGTTAAGGTGAAAATTAGACACAACCTTCGGGAGGAACTTCGGGTTGGGGCGAAGGACAACTTTGTCCCTATGGAAGACCAGGTAAGGAGACTCCACCGAGAGCACCTGCAGTTTACGGATCCTTCTGGCTGACATGATAGCCACCAGTAAGGCGAAAGGTGAGACATTTCACACCTGTGCACTGGCTTGAATGGCTTGCCGATGAGCTTTGCCAACACTAGCAACAAGTCCCAAGTTGGTGGTGGTGGCTCACACACCAGAGGGAAAATGTGGTAAAGGCCTTTGAAAAAGTGACAGACCACCTTCTTTTGCACCACCAACTGCATACCAGCCTGCACCTGGTAGGCAGAGATGGCAGCCAGGTGCACCTTAAGGATCATCGACCAAAGGTAGTCAAGAATGCTAGCCACTGGGCAAGATAAAGGGTCCAGCCCCTTGCCCTGGCACCAAATGGAAAACCTCTTCCATTCGAAGGCATAGCATTTTTGGGTCGATTCCTTCTGAGAAGCCTCGACCACAGTGAGGACAACGTCAGAGAGACCCAAAGCCTGGAACTCTAGCCTCTCAGGAACCAGGCTGTTAGGTAAAGAGATTATAGGTCCAGAAGGAGTACCTTCCCCTGATTGTGAGAGAGCAGGTCCAGGCATAGAGGGAGGTGCCTTGGGATCCTGCTGCTGAGGCTGAAGAGATTGGGGTATCAAAACTGGCAGAGCCAGTCTGAAGCCATCAGGATCATCCATGCCTTATCCCTCCTGGCCTTGCGCAACAACACCTTGGGGATCAAGGGAAGGATCAGAGGGAAGGCATAGAGAAGGCCCGGGGTCCAAGGCCTGGAGAAGGCATCCCCCTGCAGCATTCTCTGCAGAGGGGGACAGGCACAGTACAGCCTCAGCTTTGTGTTCTCCCTGGAGGCAAACAGATCCATCAGAGGGGTGCCCCAGTGGGAGAACAGGCCGTGTACTACCTCTGGATGGAGGGACCACTCATGAGATGCCTCGCCCACATGACTGAGAGCATCTGCCAGCTGGTTGGAGATGCTGGCCACATGGGTGGCCAGAAGATCGGCATCCAGGCTGAACATGAGGGTCCAGATGCTGAGAGCTTCAGAGTGCGTCCTGCCCTGTTTGCTAGGGTAGTACATGGTCATGGTGCTGTCTGTCTGGAAATGATTGACCTGATTCTGAACATGCAGAACAAAGGCAATCAGCACAGGCTGAACCACCCACAGTTCCAGCAGGTTGTTATGTCACTGGGACTCCTCAGGGGTTCAGAGCCCATGGACTCTGCGGTTCCTCCAGGTGGGCACCCCAGCCCATCAGGGAGACATCAGTCATCAGGATGACTGTCGGCTCTGGGCAAACAAATGGGATCCCTTCCTGCTGATGTTCCAGGACTAACCACCACTGGAGAGTGTCCCACAGCAGCTGGGGCAAGGATGACCAGCTGATCGAAGTGGGCCTTGCGCTGAGACCACTGGTGGGCAAGCTTCCATTGCAGAGAGCGCATTCTCCACCGGGCCCAACAGACCATGCTGGGGCATGCCCTCATGTATCCCAAGAGGCACAGGAAGTCCCGAGCAGGGAGCAAATGCCCAACCCACAATGATCATGCAAAGGAGGAGGCAGCCTCCGCCCGGTCCACCAGAAGCCAAGCCCTGACTCCGCAAGAGTCGAGTTCTGCCAGGATGAACTGAATCACCTATGAAGGGATGAGTTCTGACTTGGCCTCGTTGACCAGTAGGCCAAGGGACAAGCAAGTCTGGAGGGCCAGATCTGTGGACCGCACCACCTCCTCCCTGGAGGGATCCACTATAAGCCAGTCATCTATGTATGGGTATATCCAGACTTCTCAGCGCCTCAAGAACGCTGCCATCACTGCAATGCATTTGGTGAAGACCCTGGGAGCCAAGGAAAGGCCAAAGGGTATGACCTGGAACACATACAGAATACCCTCCACTTGGAATGGTGGGAACCGTGGTGGGACAGATGGATTGGGACATGAAAGAACACGTCCTGAAGAGCAAGTGAGCAGAAACACATGTTCTGTTCCTGAGATGGCATGATCTTAGACAGAATGACCATCCTGAAGGTGCACGGACGAAGAAATTTGTTCATGTCTTGCAGATCTAAGATGGGTTGCCAACCCCCCCCACCATCTGCTATGGCACCAGGAAGAACCTGGAAACAAACCTTGGGTGTACTGGAGGGTCTGAGACAGGAGCCACTACCTCCTTCTGGAGGAGCTGGGCCATGTCGTCCTGAAGGGCTAACAGAATGTCAGCAGAAACCATGTCCTCATGCAGGGCACAGGCAAGGCGGATAAACCTCAGATTCCAGAGGCAGGCCCGGACCAACCACCTTGAGGACCCACCTGTCCATGGCAACAGCGAACCAGGTGGAAAGGAAGTGGTGGAGACAGTCCCCCCCACGGAAGGACCCAGGGGAGTCAGGGCGGGCATGAGGGAGGAACCCCTCATCCCGTCACTAGGCAGGCTTGGATGCAGAGGAGGGACCAGCTGAAGGACCACTGGGGCCTCGGCCTCCTGGTTTCCAGATGACTGAAACAATGGACTTCGGTGAGGGACGCCAAGCCTGAGCCTGCTGCTTAGCTTGTGACTAGGACGGCTTGGCTGCAGGGGCAGAGAGGGACCAGAATGGCTTCTTCTTCTTCTGAGCCTTAGAGCCCTTGGGATCCCTTTGGGCAGAGGTCACCAAGTCCAAGGTGGCACTGGACTTCTTGACATGAGTGACGTGCCCTTTGACCCCTGACCCGAACAAGTCAGTGCCCAAGAAGGGGAAAGCCGCCAACGTGTGCTGGGTATCCACTGTAAAGGTTGAGATCCTCAGTCAAGCCCTGTGGCACATGGCAACCGCGGCTCCCATGGACCGGGCGCAAGAGTCGCCAACATCCATGACTGTCTGAAGCTGTTATTTAGCCACAGCTCAGCCCTGATCCAGGACCTGCTTGATGGTAGGCTTATCCATGTCCCTGATATTCCCAGTTCGCCGGAAGACAGAGTCAGCTACCTGACCTTCAGCCAAGGGGTGTTTGGTAAATCCCGAGAAGGAACCAGTAGGGACCGCGTACTTGTGGATCATCTGGGCCAAAGGTGCAGAGCAAGAGGCCAAATGCTGTCAGAGCTCCTGAGCGGGGCCAAGAAGGCCTCAGTGATCAGGAAGGCTTCCCCAAGGAAATCACCCCAGTTGAGAATCTTGGGGAGCAGGTACTTAGGCCAGTGGGGCACAGGACCCAAGGCAGCATGGATTCATGATGGGAAGGTCATGTCAGACGAATCTAATAGATTTCTTTGACTGGGTGACCAAAGTAGTAGACCAGGGAGGGGCTGTGGACATGGCATACCTAGATTTTAGCAAGGCATTTGATACAGCCCCACACAAAAGATTAATACACAAGTTAGCTAGCCTTGGAGAGGGTCCCACGGTGGTAGCCTGGATAAAAAGCTGGCTAGACAACAGGACACAAAAGGTAATAGTAAATGGAGTCCACAGTGAAGAAAAGAGGGTTACTAGCGGGGTACCGCATGGTTCAGTACTGGGATGGTCCTTTTTAATGTCTTTATAAGTGACATTGCAGAGGAACTGGAAGGAAAAGTATGTCGCTTTGCAGATGATACAAAGATCTGCAACAGGGTTGATACACAAGATGAGGTGGAAAGGATGAGAAGGGACTTGGCAAAGTTGGAGGAATGGTCAAATGTATGGTAGCTCAGATTCAATGCAAAGAAATGCAAGGTAATGCACCTGGGAAACAAAAACCCAGGGGAAGAGTACACAGTGGGGGGTGAGATACTGACAACAGTAAAATTGGAAAGGGACCTGGGGGTAATTACATCAGATGACCTAAAGGTGGGCAAGCAATGTGAGAAGGCAGCAAGGAAGGCTAGGGGACAATGGGATGCATGAGAGAGGCATCAATAGTAGAAAACAGGAAGTTGTTATCCCTCTGTGTACAGACAGTTGATGAGGACCCATCTGGGTACTGTGTGCAGTTCTGGAGACCCCATCTCTGCAAAGACATAGACAGAGTGGAGGCTGTCCAGTGGAGGGCAACCAAAATGGTGCAGGGTCAGCACCAGAAGACATACAAAAAAAGACTAAAAGAGCTTAATATGTTTACCCTTGAGGAAAGAAGGGAGAGAGGGTAATGACAGAAACTTTCAAGTCCCTCACGAGAATCAACAAAGTCCAAGAGGGTAGCATCTTTCAGAAAAAGAGATGTGCAAGAACAAGGGGGCACAATTTGCAGATAGAGGGGGGACGGTCCAGAGGTAATGTGAGGAAGTATTTTTTCATGGAGAGGGTTGTGGATGCATGGAACAGCCTCCCTGAGGAGGTCGTGGAGTCAAGTACAGTGGGGGAATTCAAGAATGCATGGGACAGACATAAGGCAGTCCTATTGGGGAGGTAGGAAGAAGTAAGCTGTTAGTTAACTGGGATCTGCAACTTATCTGTTAGGTAGGAAAATGGGCAGACTAGGTGGGCCAAGCGGTCCTTATCTGCCATCAAATTCTATGTTTCTGTGTTTCTATGTTAGCCCATTTCTGGATGGGCTCCATTGGAAGACCCGTTGAATTCGAGATAAGTCAGAGAAAGCTCGAGAAGGAAGAGAGATCCTGCTCCACCGACAAATCCATGGCCCACTCGGCGTCCAGTGGACAGGAGTGTAGGGAAAAGCCCTCCAACTCCGAGGATTCATTGAAGAGTACTCAACTGCCAGAGTTCCTGCTGACCCCACGGGGATGATTGGGAATCATGATGACTGACAGCCACGCCGGAAGACTGGGGCAGTACGAGTGTCCGGGGGGGGGGGAACACATGGGTGGCTGTTTGGGTGGTGGGGCTCTATCTGGATCGTTGGAGAAGCTGGAACAGACCAAGGTGGATGCAGCCAAGACAGGGTAGTTTGAGGCCTGGGTGGTGGGAGCAATGTTATAGCGGGGGTGGGAGCTGGAAGCTCTTTGACCCCAGAGTACATCAGCTGGTGCCACATAAACTCCTCATAGTGTAAATGCATTTTGCGCTGAAGCCTCTCCTTGTCTAAGCAGGAAGAAGAAGAGTACTGGTGATGCTGCCTGCCTGAATTTCGAGAGTGTGAGCGCCAATGCCGGTGTGGGCTGCTTGACTCGGGACTTCTGGATCGAGACTTCAACCATTGGGACTGCCGACGGTGGGTCTCAGAGGGAGCTGGCAAAAGCTGAGGATTGTCTGGGTTCACTGGATCCTGAGGAGGAGTGAGTGGATCAGCATTCCAGTGTGACCCTCCCTGGGAAGTGATAGGCAGGATGGCAGTCCTAGAGAGGGAGGTATCAGCATCACCTGGCGACAACAGGTTGACCAGCTCAAGAAAAATCTTGACAGGTTGGTCGACAGGCATCTCAATCAACTGGTCCGATGGGGGAACCATGGAGCCAGTGGCCAGGACTGAGAGATCAACTGTAGTCAAAACCTCCATAGAAGCACGGGAATCCAAGGCTCAAGAGTGCTCGCAATCCCACGATCGACAATGAGACTTTTTCTTAGTCTCTTTCTTGGATTTAGATTTTGTGCCCAAAGAAGGGCCATGCCTAATGGTAGGAAGGGCCTGGCACAAATCTCGGAATGCCCCCAAAAAGGTGGTGCCCAAAGGAGGCGGCAAAAAGGCAGAAGTCAAAGAAGCATGCTCTGTGGCCTGGACCGTAGCTTCTTCAAATGCTGACAATTGTTCAGTGGACTCCACAGCCATGGAGACCACCCAAGAGGCATCTTTGAATTTAACAGGAGGATTTCATTCATCCGGCCGCCCCAAAAGAAATCATGCATGCCGGTCTTCTAACGTTGAAGGGTGCAAAGTGCAACACAGGCAATATGCCTGGGGATCATGTTCGTAGCCAAGTCAGTAGACACACATGGTGAGCAGGTCTGTCCGGGACACCTTCTGCCCGCACAAGCATCTTTTAAAATCCTGGTGCCGACTTCGAGTCATCCATCACGAATGAGGTGAAAGAATCACCTGAAGACTGAATATTCGCAAAGCGAAAAGTTTTAGAGAGCAAAGGCCTACTCAGCAGGGGAGTGGTAAGGAAGGAACCTTCTTCCAGCAGAAGGGAAGATCTGATATCGAGGCAGTGCTGAGGGAGTTACCACCCGGGTGGGCGGGAAGAGCCAGCTTGAAGACTTTCCGGCATGAGATTTAAAGAGAATGGATACTGCCAGAAGTGTGGATAAGTATACCATATCCATGTCCCTAGAACTTAGGGTTCGTGCACAGTCTTTGTGAAAAATCAAATAAGGCTCCTCTCACCAGAGGGCCTGAAGCTTGGAAATCCTTTGAGCAGGAAAAATAGCAACCAAAAATGATGCTTTCTGGGAAAGAAAGTGTAACTTGCAAGTCATAGCTGAGTCAAAAGAAGACAGGGTCAACTTCTCTAAAACAAAATTTAAATCCCAAGCTGAGACAAGGGAATGGATTGGAGGTTTCAGATGCAGGATGTCCCTAAGAAAAGTATGGGAAACATCCAACTGAACTATGGTGTGGCTACCCACGGGCTCAGGAAAGGTTGATATAGCCAAAGGTGCACCTTGAGGGAGGAGTGCTGGAGACCCAAGTCTGACAGAGATCTAAGGTGGTCCAGGTGATGGTTTGCAGCCCAGATGGTGAATCTCTTCCTCTTCATGGCATATGTGGCTCTAGTGGAGGGCTTCTAAGCAGCCACGAGGACACTCTCCACTCTCTGGGACACCCCAAACCGGGGGATGGCTATGTCCTCAGGAGTCAGGCATGCAGACTTGAGGTTGGGATGGATCAGGGACCCCTGAGCCTGTGTCAACAGATCCCTGCAGGGGGCAGAGGGACCAGGTTCCTCCGCTAATTGTCGCAGTAATGGAAACCATATCTGCCGTGGCCAGAATGGGGCAACAGGATCATGATGATCCCCTCCATTTGCAGCAGAACTTGAACCCTCTAAATCAGAGGACATGAAGGGAAGGTGCAAAGGTATCTCCTGCGCCAGGAGAGGAACAATGTGTCTCACCAGAAAACTCCAGGCCCTAAATCTAGTGAGCAGAAACTGGGCAGTTTTGCACTGAGTGGGGAAGCAAAAGGTCCAACTCTGAACAACCCTATCTGGTGAACAGATCTTCTGCAATGGATGACAGAAGTTCCCATTCATGAATAGTGGACTGCATCCAGCTAAGGCTGTCAGCTAGTGTGTTTAACAGCCCTGGGACATGGACCGCTGAGAGAACCAGACTGTGGTCTAACACCCAGTACCACACTCTTATGGCCTCCCTGCATAGGGGGTACAAATGCAACCCCTCTGCTTGTTGATGTAGTAGACAATGATGAGATTGTCAGACTAGATCAACAGCTGACCTGGGAGGAGATGATTCTGAAAGGCTCGCATGGCATACAGGACTGCTCGCATCTCCACAGCATTGATATGCAGGGGCAGTTCGATCTAGGACCATGGCCTTTGCGTCTGGAAAGGACCCAGATGTGCCCCCCCAGCCCGAGCTGGAAGCATCCATTGTGAAAATTTGCTGGGGGGAGGAGATCTGGTATGGAACCCTTTGCTGCAGGTTCTGTGGGTCCACCCACCACTGGAGTACCCTGCGAACTGGGGAAGAGACCAGCACTAACTGATCTGATTTCTGTGCGTTGGTCCCACTGTACCCTGAGTGTTCACTGGAGGACCTGCATGTGCAGCCTGGCACAAGGGAACCACTGCAATGGCCATAGCTTCAAATATACCCTTGCAGGGATATAACAGCTCCGGGTAACCTCCTGAGCCTGGGCAATAAGGCACTCTGCCCTGTTGAGAGGCAGGAAGGCTTTACTCTGCATGGAGTCCAGAACCACCCCTATGTATTGTAGCCTTTGGGATGGGTTCAGGATTGACTTGGAAAAGTTGGCAGTGATGCCCAGGAAAGGGTTCTTTCAGAAGTCCAAAGGAGCTGTTCTCTGGATGGAGCCTTTAGGAGCCAGTTGTCCAGACAGAGGAAAACACACAGTCCCTCACTTAAGACAGCTGCAGCTACTGCTGCTAAGCGCTTGGTATAGACCCATGGCACAGAGGATTAGCCAAAGGGCAATACTTTGAGTTGGCAGTGCTCACCCTGAAAAAGAAATTGGAGGAATCTTCTGAGCAGTGGGAACACCAAGATATGCAGGTAAGCATCCTGCATGTCCAAGGAGCAGGTAGTTGCCATGCTTGAGTCAAGGCATCAGGCCTGGCAGGAATACCATTTGGAATCCTTTGCAGTGACATACAGACTGAGGTCCTTGAGATCAAGTATGGGCCTCAGATCTCCGGTTCTTTTGGGGGCCAGGAAGAACCTGGGATAAAATCCCCTGTTCCTTTGGCACCTGGGCACTGCCTCAATGGCCTTTTTGTGCAGAAGGGACTGTACCTCCTCCAGGAGAACAAACAGATGTGCTGGGGGGGTAGGTGGAGGGTACTGGAGGAGTCTCTGGTGGCAGCTCTATGAGTTACAGAGTGTAACCCCTCTCTATGATTTGAAGAATTTAGGCATCTGAAGTGATGGTTCTCCACTGCTTGAGATGGAGGTAGAACCAACCTCTGACCACCACCTCTTGGACAGGGACCGGAATGGGGGGTCCTGCAAGGAGTCAGGCAGATGCGAAACCAGCCACTGGGCCTGATCCATCATCCCTATGGTGCTTTGCTGTGGCACCAGAGGAGGAGGGAGTAGGCAAAGCAGAGGAGGCCCTTCTCTTGCCTTGGGGCCCTGGAGGCTGCTCCAGATTTGTGGGACACCTTGTGAAAGAGAGGGCGCTGTCTGTTCTTAGGCTGAGTATGGTAGAGCAAGTGGACAGACTTGATAGCCCTGCCAGATGCCTGTTGCTCATTTATGATAACCTGAACATCTGGCCCAAACAGCTTGGAGCCATTAAAAGGGGCGTTAAGCACCTTTTGTTGGACATCAGCCGGGAAACCCAAGACCCTCAGCCAGGAGTGCCTATGAAGGCAAATGCCTGTGGCCAAAGCTCTGGCACCTGTATTCGAAATATTGTAGATGGCTCTCAGGAGGTGCTTGCTGATATCCTCTGTACTCTACAAGCATTTGAGGACCTCCTGTTTCTGGGAGCAATCAGGAAAGGCCTGGATAGCGGCCCTGCCCTTCTTCCAAATAGTGCTCTGGTACGTAACCATGTGAGAGAGGTAGCTGGCAATCCTCAGCCCTAGGGTGGAGGAGACATATACCCTCTTGCCCTAGAGGTCAATCCTATGGGATTTCCTGTTGGGGGGGGGGGAGTGAGGTGAGGTGCTCGGGCACCTCTGACCTGTTGTGGTCTGCCTTTCTAACTACAGAATTGGTTTCTGGTTGGCCAGCATAGTGTGGAAGGCCCTGGGGGGGCATGATACAACTTATCTGCTCAGTGGGGCATGGCTGGCACCATGTCAGCTCTGTATCTGGTGGCACTAGTGGCATTCCTCAGAGCTGGAAGGACAGGAGGAATTACCTTGAGAGGAGATTCTGGGGTTTCCAGAAAATCTTCCAGGTCTCTTCTGGTGGCATTCTCCTCTTCTGTATGAAAGCCCATAGCTGAGGACAGCTGCTTCATAACACTGAAGAAAGTTAGGTCCTCTGGAGGAGACCTGGGAGTGTGTTTGACAGAGTCCTTGCCCACTGAAGATGCAGTGGGCCTGTCAGAGGAAGGAGGCTCTTCCTCTTCCTCGGGTAAGATGAGGTCAGGATGGTACTCCTCCTTGACAATGACCTGCTCCAGTTCAAAGTCCGATGAACGAGGGACCAATGGCAGCCTGTGGGGAGCAGCCTGCGGAGGCTGAAGTGGTGTCGACTGTGATGGGGTCATCAATGGCATAGGTGACCATGGCCTATACTCACCCAGCTGATGGACCAAGACAGACCTGCACTTGGTCACAATATCACTGAGGTCGACGACAGTGGACCGTTGCATCAATGGTTGGGCGAGGGGGGGAATCGATGGTACAGGGTGTGATGACCCATCCGTCGGACCCTGACAGACCGAAACATGGAGACCTGAAGTTGTATCAGGCCTCGATGGGAGGGCTGTCGATGAACCTGGCGTCGATGAAGTAGGAGCCGACAATCCAAGGGTGGACGACCGGCCACCCTGAGCAGCAGGCAGAGGCACTGTTGGTAGGGATCTGGTAGGAACAGAGACCTGGACAGCAACAGGCATCGGCATAGCTGCAGCTGGGGGAGTATCCCTGGATGAAGAAAATTAGGCAGTCAGGGAACAGGAATGCCGCCGGAGGGAGTGATCCCAATCGCTGTCTTTTTTATGACTTTTCTCCAAGGACTTGTCTCAAGCCTTGGAGACTTGGGAGCTCAACAAACCCACCGGCGACTGGGAAGGATGGACCCCGGAGGATCCCTGCTGAGAAATGGCTGTTGCTCCAGTAGGAATTTCTTGAGAGCCTTTTTCGTTGCCTGAGGGTGGTTTGGTTACACTCAAGGCAAAGCTCACAGTCTGAGACGTCGTGGTCAGGTCTAAGACAGCAGACAGAGACAGAGACAGAGAGAGAGAGAGAGTGTTCATCTGCAAAGATGCAGAGGTAATCTTCTTTCTGCAGCGACAGTGATGGAAGAGAGAAGTAGAAGGATTATCTCACAACTTAAACAAGGTAAAGGAATCTCTTTGAATAAAAGAGATTCTAAAAAACTAAACAAAATAAAGTCATAGGCAAAAATGGTGTGAAACTGTGTTGGAGCTTCCACAGAGACCCATGCAAACAGAGTTGACCATGGGAAAGAACTGAGGAGGGAGCGAGGCTGCTCATGCCTTTATAGGGTTGGTAACGTTGGCAGACAATGTCGGCATGGGTGGCCCCAATGGTGCTGCTGAAAATCTTCCGTGTGAATCCTACTTCACTGATGGTGACGTTCCATATGTGTGACCTCATGACTGAGATACCCCCAATGAAGATCTTAGGATTTGTGAGCAAAGACATCCTGTCTTTGTGAAAAATCAAATAAGGCTCCTCACACCACACCAGAGAGCCTGAAGCTCGGAAATCCTTCGAGCAGAAGTAAGAGCACCCAACTACAACACTTTCCAAGAAAGAAAGCGTAACTCGCAAGTTGTGGCTGGCTTAAACAGAGACAGGGTCCATTTCTCCAAAATAAAATTTAAATCTCAAGATGGGACAGGGGTGTGGTCTGGTGATTTCATGTACAGGATGCCCTTAAGAAAAGTGTGGGTCACATCCAGTTGAACCACGGTATGGCCATCCATGGGCTCATAAAAGGCATAGACAGCCAAAAGGTGCACCTTGAGGGAGGAATACTGAAGGCCCGAGTCCGACAGTGATATCAGGTAGTCCAGAATCTGGCTTACTGGATAAGTAAAAGGGTCCAGATGGTGCTTGGCAGCACATGGCAAACCTCCTCCACTAGATGGCATAGGTAACCATCATGGAGGGTTTTCTAGCTGCCACAAGGACGTCAGCCACCTTTTGGGAGACTCCAAAGTGGGTGATGGCTATGTCTTCAGGAGCCAGGCATGCAGATGAAGGGACTTGAGGTGTGGATGGACCAGTGGTCCTCTGAGCCTGCCATCAGCAGATCCCTGCAGAGGCACAGAGGCACTGGAGGTTCCGCTGTAACTGTTGCAGTAGTGGAAACTATCTGCAGTGGCCAGAAGGGTGCGACCAGGATCATGCTGGCCTCCTCCATCTGCAGCTTTATTAGCATCCTTTGAATTAGAGAAAATGGAGAGAAGGCATAAAGGAACCTCCCGCTCAAGAGAAGGGACAACGCATCTCACCAGAAAACTCCAGGCCCTTGATCTAGTAAGTAGAAACTGGGCAGTTTTACGTTGAGTGGGTATGCGAAATGTCCAACTCTGGTTAATCCCATCTGTCGATCAGATCTTGTGTGACGGATGACAGAAGTTCCCATTCGTGCATCTTGGACTGAGTCTGGCTGAGGCTGTCCGCTATGGTGTCAGTGTGCCTGAGACATGGACTGCTGTGAGTTCCAGGCAGTGGTCCAGTGCCCAGCACCAGACCATCACTGCTTCCCTGCAAAGAGAGTATGAATGTATCCGCCCCCCCCCATTTGTTGATATAGTAGACCACACTGAGATTGTTTGACGTAATCAACAGCTGACTCAGGGAAAGGTGGTTCTGAAAGGCCCGCATTGCATACAGAACCTTCCTCATCTCAAGGATGTTTATGTGAAGGCATGTCTTGATTTGGGACCAGGTACCCTGGGTTTGGAAGAGACCCAAGTGCACCTGCCATCCCAAGCTGGAGGCATCCATAGTGAGAATCTGCTGAAGAGATAAGATCAGGAATGGGACTCCTCTTAAGAGGTTTTGGGGATCTATCTGCCACTGGAGCAACTTGTAGACTGGAGGGGAGACCAGCACTAGCCCTTCCAAGTCATCTGCACATTGGTCCCACTGCTCCTGGAGGGTCCACTGGGGCACACCACTCACATGAGTAGTCTGGACAGGTGGATAGTTGCAATGGCCGCAGCCATGAGCCTCAAATAAACCCTCATGGAAACATAACAGCTCTGTCTAACCACCTAAGCCTGTAAGATGAGGCACTCCACTCTGTCTGGTGGCAAGAAAGCTGTGCCCTGCATAGAATCCAGAACTGCCTCTATATACTGCAACTGTTGGTATGGGATCAAGACGGACTTGGGCAGGTTGACAATGATGCCCAGGGAGTGGAACAACTGAAGGGTCCTCTCCAGGATTTGGAGAAGCTGATCCCTGGATGGAGCTTGAGGAGCTAGTTATCCAGACAGGGGAGGATGTACAGGCCCTCTCACCAGAGAGCAGCAGCTATGGCTTCTAAGTATTTTGTAAAAACTTGCGGTGCAGAGGAGAAGTCAAAGGACAAGATTCTAAATTGGTAATATTTGCCCTGAAAAAGAAACCGGAGAAACCGCCTGTGAGGTGGACACACCGAAATATGCAGGCAAGCATCCTGCATGTCGAGGTAGCACAGCCAGTTATCCTGTTTGACCAGGGGCAGCAGTCCTGGGAGAGTGACCATGCAAAACTTTTTATACTGGATACAGAGATTGAAGTCTTTGAGATTTAGAATAGGCCTTGGGTCTTCATTTGTTTTGGGGATAAGGAAAAACCTGGACTAGAACCCTTTGTTCTTCTACCTCCTGGGCACTGGCTAGATCACACTTTTCCACGGAAGGGAGCATACCTTCTCCTGAAGGACCACAGCATGGTCTGGAGGATAGGTGGAGGGTACTGGGGTTGTCTCTGGGGTTGTTCCAAAAGCTCCAGAGTGTGATCCCTTTCTATAATCTGAAGAATCCAAGCATCTGAAGTTATGGTTCTCCATTGGCTGAGATGGAAGGAGAAAAGACCTCCAATCACCACCTCTTGGTCAGGGACTGGAAGAGGGGGTCTGGCAAGGAGTAAGGCAGAGGCGGATCCAGATGCTGAGGCTGATTAATTGTCTCTGGGTTGCTTCACAGCAGGGCTCAAGGAGGATAAGGGGGGTAGGCAAGGCAGAGCTGGCCTTCTGTTTACCCTGAAAATGGGAGCCCGCACCAGACTGTGGGACACCTTTCGAAAGGACAGGCACTGTCTGCTCCTGGGCTGGGTATGGTAGAGCGAATGGATGAACTTAGTAGCCCTGCCAGAGGCCTGTAATTCTTTAATGATGTCCTGGACATCAGGCCTAAAGCACTTTGAGCCACTGAAAGGGGCGATAAGCTATTCGACTGGACAGCTGCCGCAAAACCCAATAGCCTAAGCAAGGCATGCCTGCAAAGGCAAATGCCTTTGGCAGGAGCCCTGGCAACAGCATCAGACATGTCGCACAAGGCCCAGAGGAGGTGTTTACTAATATCCTCGGCAGCCTGTAGGGACTTAAGAACCTCCTGTTTCTGGGAATATTTTGGGAGGACCTAAGCAGTCACAGTGCCCTTCTTCCATATGGTATTCTGGTATTTGACCATATGAGATAAATAATTAGCAATTCAAAGTCCCAGAGTAGAGGATGCATATGCCCTCTTACCCCAAAGGTCAATTCTTCTAGATTCCCTGCCAGGGGGAAGGAAGCTAAGGTGCTTGGGCACCTTGGACCTGTCATGCACCGCTTTGATGATCATACAGTCGGTCTCAGGTTGGACAGCATAATAGGGTAGGCTCTGGGGGGGCATGATAGAGCTTATCTGCCCTCCAAGGCATGGCAGCAACTACGTCAGGATGATGTCATGCCACAGTAGTGGTATTCATCAGAGCCAGGAAAATAGGAGGAATGACCTTAGGAGGAGATTCTGGGATCTCCAAAAAGTCCACCAGTTCTCTCCTGGTGGCATCTTCTTCCTCAGTGTGGAAGCCCATGGCTGTAGACAGCTGCTTCATAACACTGAAGGATTTAGGGCCTTCAGTAGGGGATCTGGGAGTATGCTTAAGAGAGTCCTCGCTTACTGAAGGAACAGTAGACCTGTCTGAGGAAAGGGGTTCCTCCTCCTCTGCTTCCTCAGAAAGAATACTGTCAGGATAGTACTCCTCTTCAACACTGACCATCTCCAAATCAGGGTCTGATGAACAAGGGACCGATGGACCCCTGAGGGGCACAGGCTGATAAAGCTGAACCGGTGTCAATGACGGAGTTAACGACAATACTGGGGACACAGGTCTGTGTGCACCCAACTGGTACACCAAAGCAGTGATCAACTGGGTCAGAACAGTGTTGAGATCGAGGGCAAGTAAGGGCTGTGTTGACGGCAGAGGGGTTGTCAGGACAGGGCACGATGAACCATCCATCAGTTCTTGAGCCCAAAGGCCCTGGCATCTGAGGACCTGGGAAAGCATCAGGCCTCGATGGAGGGGCTGGAGACGATGACCCAAGGGTAGACAACCAAGGGGCCAATGATCTGAGAGTTGACAGCAGGCCTCTATGATAAGTGGGGGGAGGCGCTGTCGGTAGGGGCCTGGCAAGAGTACATGCCTAGACAGTGGAAGGCATCAGGGACAGCTGCCAGCAATGGAGTACCATCGGGGGAGTGGTCCTGGTCTTTTATGACTTTTCCCTGAGGACTTGTCTCCGACCTTAGAGGCTTGGGAACTCGACGAACCCACTGGTGACTGGGAAGGAGGAACCTCAGATGATCCCTGCCCAGAACTGACAACCTGTTGTTCAATAAGAAGTTTCTTCAAAGCCTTTTTGTGTCATCTAAGGGTTGTGAGATTACATTTTTGGCAGAGCTCACAGTCTGAGAAGTCGTGATCATGCCCAAGACAGCAGACATAGAGGTTGTACTTGTCCAAAGAAGCAATCTTCTTTCCACTGCAGCAGTGATGGAAGAGAGATGTGGAAGGAGCAACTCTCGACATAAACAAGGTAAAAGAATCTCTTTCAGAAAAGATATTCCTAAAAGCTAAGTTAAAGAAAAGCATAGGCAAAAATGATGTGAACTGCAACGGAGCTTCCGTACAGATTCATGCGATCGGAGTCAATGACAAGCAAGAACTGAGAAGGGAGTGGGGCCGCTCACGCCTTTATAGAGTTGATGACGTTGGCAGGTGACTTGAGTGTGGGCAGCCCTAGTTGTACTGTGGGAAAATCTTCCATGTGGATCCTGCCTCACTGACAGTGAAGTTCCTAGGGTGTGACCTAATGACTGAGATAACCCTGAAGAATATCAAAGGATTTTTTTTTTATAACTTCTAACAGCCAATTTGCTGTAAGAGTAATTTTCCTAGAATGATTTGTAGTAGACAGGTTGCCATTAATGATGATACATAGATCATGTTCATTATTCACTGCCCTTAGGTTGATGTTGTTGAGTGTGTAGGAATACACAGTTATTTTTTCCTACGTGAAAACTGTACATTTATTAATGTTATTGGGCATCTTGTTTTAGCAGCCCATATTTCAGTGTTCTTCAAGTCAATTGCTAGGGATTGATGTCTAGCTGCAGTGTCTACCTCACCTCCCATATTTGCATCAGCAAATTCTACAATGTTGTTTTTTAAGTTATAATGTATATCCCTTATGAATAATCCAAATAGTGTTGGGCCCAAGACTGATCCCTGAAAGACACCACTGCTAACCAATGCTTCGTTAGAACAGTAACCATTAACCCTTACTTGCGGAGTTCTATCCATTAACCAGTTCTCATCCCATTTAACTAGACACAAACTAAATCCCATGTTTTGTAATTTCTCCACCAATTTAGGGTGTGGGACTGTGTCAGAAGCTTTTCCAAAGTCCAGAAAAACAACATCCACTGGGATTCCGTCGCCCATGCTCCTTCTAACCTTTTCATAGAAAGATATCAGGTTAGTGGTACAAAATTGCCTTGCAGTAAAGCCATGCTATGCTGTACAATACAACACTTTAGCTATTGTCTCATTATCAAGTCACTGTTTTAATAATCATTCCATAGCTTTACTAATCAGTGAAGTTAAGCTAATGGGCCAGTAAATTACCACACTTGACTACTTCTCTTTTTGTGAACTGGGGTAATAATCGCCCTTCTCTAGTCGCAAGGGACATCCCTTGACTCCAGTGATTTATTACATAGTAATGTCAAGGGGTTACATAGAACAGGTGTGAGTTCTTTAATCTGGTATGTATGTCATCTGGACCAGGGGATGTGTTTGTTTTGATTGATTTTAGAGCTAACATAACTTTTACCGAAAATGTATATGGGGCACTTGGGAGGGTCTCATTTATTACCCTACTTTTTACCTTTTTTACTATAAATTTAGCAGACATGCTTATTGAGTTGGTTATTTTAGTAGGATCCTGTATAATATTTCAATTATCCACCAAGAGACCTACAGTTTTGTCTCCCTTCTTGTTCTTGTTAACCTATGCATAGAAGGATTTTTGGTTGTCCTTTGCATGGACAATTTTGAACTCTGCTTCTTTTCTTTCCCCTCCTAATCAAAGATTGTACAGCTCTTGTTTCTGATTTCTTTTAGGATTTTGTTACCTCAGAAGGGTCTTTTTTAAATTTAGCATAAGCACGCTCTTTTTTAATTTGCTTCTTGATCCTATTTGTTAACTAAATTGGGATTTTCTTACCAATTCACTTATTTTGTTTGTTAAAAATAGCCAACATTCTTCCACAGATACTCCATTCATGTCTTGGTCTCAATTGATAGAATCTAAATTATTCCTGATATTGTTAAATTGTGCCTTGGCATAATCCCTAATGCTGTTTTTTTATTTACACTTGAGGCCAGACAGAAGAACATCATATTGTGGTTGCTGTTTCCTAAGTTTCCCAATATTGATATGTTGGACAGATCTGATTCTAGGTTGGTAATAATTAAATCTAAAATGTTTTCTTCCCTTGGGGGTTCACTAACTTGTGTTCTAGACCTTGTGCCAGTAGTGTGTTTCTGAAGTATTTTTCTAATTGTGAAGTGCCTGTTAATAGTTTCCAATCTATGCCTGGTAGATTGAAGTTGCCTAGAATTACAGTATCCCCTAAGTCGGAGGCTGTTATTAATTCCTTAACGAGGTTGCCATTATAGTCTTTACAGCTTGAGGGTGGCCTGTAACAATTACCCAAGGTTATTTTATTCCCCTTTCTTAGATGAAATTGTATCCATAAACTCTCAATATTGTGTGGGGTATCATTAATATTACACTGATATCAGTCTAGTTCATTCTTGGCATATATGCATACACTGCCCCCTTTTGTTGCTACCCCAATTTTGTAAAATAGCTTGTATCTGGGGATTTTGTGCAACCAGTCACTGTTTTCATCCCACCACGGTTCTGTTATAGCTGCTATATCTATATTATCAATGAGTAGAATTATTTCCAGTTGTGACTTTTTTACTATGTTTAAACTCCAGGTGTTTGTTAGAAGAATTTTACAATCATTGATAACTTTGGTTTGCCTTGCACTAGGTCCTGCGGGTGGTGTTGTCTCCTGTGCCCCCGCCAGTTGTTAGCTTAAAGACTGGGAAGTATGTCTTTCTATCTGTTTACCCAGTGCAGCACTATCCCTTTTGCTCAAATACAAACTGTCCCAGCTAAAGAAGTTAGAGTTATTCTGACATGTTCCCCTATGTGTAAGCCAGGTGATCCTTTTTTTCAAAGACCATTCTCATAACCATTCGTTTACAACCTTCATTTTTTCTGCTTTTTGAAACTAGTCCTGGGGACTGGTGAAGGTTCTGCAATACAGATATCACAGCCTCTTTCTTCAAGGGCAGTACTGAGCTGTACAAACACCTTTTTATCTCCTCAATGTCAGTTTTAATGATATTATTTGTCCCCACATGTACAATAACTAAGTGGTTATCACCAGCATCTTTTAAAATATTGGTTGACATTTCTGTAACGTTGGAGATCCTAGCCCCTGGGAAACTACTGCAAGTACAATTCTGTTTGTCTGGGTTACACTCATTCATCCACAAATTTTATTATGGAGTCACCTAACACTTAGCGTTATCAAGGAGGTGGCCTTGCTGGCTCCAGCGGAGTGGGTTGTGATTCACTAGGGGTTTAAGTGGGGGTATCATTATCCAGGTCTGTCAGTGGGTCAAACCTGTTAAGTGTGGTAAGCTCGCATTCCATCACCCTCCTGCCTTTTTTCAATTTTCAGTTGTTGTTAACAATAGCCCATTCATTGTTAGACCAATCTTCTGGCTCCTCATCCTACTTTGGTCTGTTCCTACAAGTGCCGTCAGGCTGTGAGTCAGTATGGTTCCCCTTCTCTGTGGCAATTTGTGGATTGTCCTTGTTTGCAGAGGTAGTAAGAATGTTGAGAAAAACTTTGCTGGATACCTTACTGAGTTTCATTTCTAGCTCCACAATTTTGATTTTTAATTGCTGTATTTCGGCACACTGAGCACACTTACACGCCTCAAATTCTGAATTTGGTAGTAAGCTAAATTTGTTACATATGACACCTGCAATCCCTATGTCTCCTGTGGTAAGGGTTGCAATCCCTGTTTCCAAGTTCATAGTGAATAAACAAATCAGTGAGTTACAGGGTGATAGCTGAGCTTGTTTAATTGGGGGGGGGGGGGTGGTGGTACACAGTTTGCTGGTTTGTAACTTCCAGTAAGATACAAGACAGCATGCCCACAACGAAGAGAGCATGTGCCTACAAGTATCCTTACCCACCAGTAATGTTAGAACCCAGCTATTTCCTAACCCTAGTATTAAACATTAGTAAATTAAATTACCTGCCATATCAGACCAAGGGGGACTGATGATACTGACTGATTACAGCCAGAAGTGTACTCCAACAATTTGGTACTACAGTACTTAGCGTGGCATGATCCTGGTCTGTGAAGTCACAAATACGCTGAATGATGAGTTATACATTTAAATGATGGGGGTCAGTATTACTTAGAAATTGATTACACGCTAGATCGGAGCACTTGGGGCTGGGGGAATGCCCCACAGTTCTATGCTTGGTACCGAAAGTGGTAGCGGACTGCATCGACAAAAGTGAAATAAAAATAAATAGTATTCAGTAAACAGTTATTACGCAGCACTGGAGCACTATCATCTAGAAAATAAAATACCAGCGCACACACTGGGAGGGAGAGAGGCATGGGGGGGGCACAGCTCCCCAGTACAGTAAAATAAATGAGAATCCCCAAAAGACAACAGAACGGTATTATTTAGAATATAAAATACGAATGTACACACTGGGAGGGAAGAGGGGTGTGAGGGGCACAGCCGTCCAATGCAGTAAAATAAGTGAGAATTACCAAAAGTCATTGACCCATTTACAGAAGTCGCATTTACTTGGGCCGCAAAGTACTGTGTTTTTACAGCATTTTTTTATGATTGGTCTTCATGCTTCAAATGGCTATGTAACTGATTGGTGGCCATCTCGACGCGGTCTCCAGTATCGCATTGCCTCTTGTAGAAGCGCAACACGGCTTCTTGGCCATAATCAGTAAGTAATGCCAGGGGATTCAAAGTCTCTGTCCCCACTGTCCCATCTGCCCCAAGCAGACACACGCTTGCCTCAGTGTGTACTGCCTATGTGCACTTGCTCATGCTCGCTAGAGGACAAGCTTAAGTAATACGGGACCTGGAAGTGGCTTGCATAGGTCACGTCATTAACTGTGCAGAAACTGTGATATAACTAATAAATTAAATAAAACAAGCCTTCAGGGCTTGAAGAAAGCCCTGCAGAGTTATTTAAAATAAAAATAAAACAGTCCCCAGGTCACAGTAAGAACACAAGTGTGTTAACCCTAAATTTTCAACACAGTCTTTTTATAACCACTCCTTCTGAAAATGACAGGCGTCATTTATAAAATAGTGACTTAAATGTCATTTCGTGACAAAACTGTGAAAACATATTTTGGCTAGGATTTGAGAAATGGAAGCTGTCTTGTTCATGAGGTGGTGTGAAAAAATGGCTATGTTGAAAATTAGGGATCAGAATATTGATAATTACCAATGTTACAAGCGTGCGTTGAAAAATATCAATGTGCACTCATTTGTTGTTTTTTTAACATTTTTACCCCAAATGTTCAACATAGCCATCTTTCGACCCCACCTCATGAACAAGGGCAGAGAAAATTTTCAAATCTAACCCAAAAGGTCATTTCACGCAGCGATCACAAAATCACCTTCTAACATGGAGTAGGATGAAACAGTCAGGCAATTGGTCAATGAGCATCACCTAACCGTTGATTAATCCCCAATATACACACAGTTGGTATAAAGGGGTGCCTAGCAGTATCAGTGAGCTAATTGGCACTCATTATCTTGTTCGGAACCCAAATTGTTCTGAACCCAAAACTGAGTGGCAGCCATTACTGTAGCAAGAGCAGTGGCAGAGTCCCCGTTGCCGGTCTGTTGACAGAGAGACACACAAACTGTAACACTGAATTCAAACCTGCAGTGGTGCCTCTCTCTGTCAGGCATACAATAATTAAGAAACAGAATCCTTGTCCATCCAGGTCACAACAGTCGCGAGGCACAGTATTGCAGCTCCTGACTCACCTCCCCGCAGATTTCCGGGAACCAAGTGAGACACTGAAGTTCCCACAGTTTTGGTTACTGTGGTTTTCCTCGCCCTCCCATTCTGCCCTCATACTGCAGTGTCCTGTCAGTCACACACAGAAGGAACAGAGTGGGTGAGAGAGTCAGAGAGAGAGAGAGAGAGAGAGAGAGTAGGACAGAGCAGGCAGTCGTCTGATAGTGCATGCACAACATTTCATTACATGTAATGTATTCATGCCACAGCCTGCGCTGACAATCTCTGCTCCCCCTTGAGGCTTTCCACACCGTACCGGTGTCTCTATTCCCGGAATGTGTGCCCACCCCCCCCGGTGTAGTATACTCCTGTGTGAATTTGAGATTTGAAAGCGACAGTCAGAGTTGTGCTGCATTTCCCCACTGCACCACTGCTGGGACACAGTGACCACTGGAGAGAGAGAGAGTTGCAAAACATACACACAAGACATGTAAGTTGCTGCAGTGGTCTGTGACCGCGCCGGGGGGAGGAAGTGCGGTAGAAAGTGACAGTGAGCCAGTGATGAGGACACAGCAAGCATTAAGATGGACTGTGGTTTAGTTGACAGTCATTCACACACGCGCACACACACACAGTGAGAAGCAGATCAGTCACTCCGATGTGCGGACAAAGCAGGTGATGTCGGCAAAGTTCGTTTCTTGCCACCAGTGTATCGTTGTCTCTCTCTCCATGTGTCTGCAACCTGCAGTTCCTGAAGTTGTTGTGTAGCCACTTGTGTGTGTGTCTGTCTTCTCCTGATGGCGCTAGACAGACAGGGTGAGTGGGCGCTAGAGAGAGAGAGAGAGTGACATAGGGAGCAGTGTCCCGCCCATAGTGTGGTCAACGCTGTGAATTTCTTCCCCATCTCAATGAATGTCAGAGTGACCCAGAGTGACATTACAGCTTAGACAGACACAGAGAGCCACAGGGACCAACTCTGTGAGTGTCTGTGGAATGAGTGAAGCAGCCCCCCTCCAATACAGTCACAGACAGCTGCCCCCATAAACATTTGCGGGGGGGGGGGCTAAAGTCAATGTCCTAGGCAATGTAGCAGGTACTGTTATGCACAAGAAAGATCATCTCAGTGGTGTATGTGTGACATTTCTATGTGCATAACAGCAATGCAGAATGCATTATTAGTTATGGATTATTTTGCAAGGTGGCAGAATACAGTACCTATTTTGCTATTTAAACAGCAAAAAAAAAACACCTTTTGGATATTTGCTGTTTAAGAGCATACTGTGTTATAGCGCCAATAACCCACTCCAGGGGTGCGGTGATTTATTAGGGATTAATCAACACCCCGGGTGCTGTGAGGGCACTTGGTCTGTGGCCTCGTGCATCACAACGCACCCAAGGTGTTGATTTATCCCAAATAACCACACACCCTGTCATGGGTTACTGCTTACTTTCAAGATGGATCTGCATAATTTCATTGCCATTGTTAATGAGGTGGGATCCCAAAAAGGCCATGTTGAAAATTTGGAGAAAAAATATTCAAAAATGACCAAGTTATGAGGACAAGTTCAAAACCCACTGAAATACACTGAACTGCATACCTGATTTCCTCAGTTCCCAGTCTGGTGTTGAAGAGTGAAGATGTGTCTCCAGTCCAGAGAGGATTACGGTGTTGGACCCCTGGTAGGTAAGTAAGGGGTGTGGGATGGTGGGTGCTGAGTGGGAGGGTCAGGTGGGGAGGGTAACGATGGCAGCAACAGACATCCATGGACAGCTTTCTTTTTTAAAGGGTGCATAAAAATAAAAAAAGTCTACGAGGGATGGTTTTCTTTATTTCAGATACCGAGTCAGCACTGGGGATTTGGCAACCCAGTGTTGATGTCATGTTAGGTGGCACTCGGGGTGGGCTCCTTGATGTTGCACAATGAAAACTCATGGAGTAGGGTGTAGTAGCTGCCACTGGTGATTAGACACCCTAGTGCTGAAAAATGAATGGGTACTGGGTTGGAGGGATGGCTGGGGGAAGGGAACAGCAACCACAGCAGTAACAGACATTGACAGAATTTATTTTTTTGCAGGGTGCATGAAAATGGAAAAAAAAGACTACAAATGGTTGTTTTCTTTATTTCAGGTACCAACACTGGGGATTAGGCACCTTAGTGTTGGCGTTATGTTTGGTGGCAGTGGGGGCTGGGCTCCCTGGTGTTACACAATGAAAATGTGTGGGGTGGGAGGGTAGTTGCTGACACTGGGGATGGCACCATGCTGCTGGAAAATTAACAAGGAAGGAGTGGGATGGAGTAAGGGAGAGTCTTCTTATGTTTGGCAGCAGTGGGGAGGGGGCTCCCGGTGTTGCACAGTGAAAGGGGGTGGGGTAGTAGCTAGCAGCGGGGATTGGGCACCCCAGTGTTGCAAAAGTAAAAAGGAAGCGGCGGGAGGAATTGAGGGATGGTTTTCTTTATTTCAGGTTGCGCTGGGGAGTGGAGGACCACAGCATGCTGATCAGGATGCTGATCATCTCTGCCTGCTGGGCAGTGTTATGCAGATCAAAAGAAAGGGCCATTCTATGATGGAGCCAGCTCTTTCCTTTGAACTACATGAAGTTTCCACCCAGCAAGACCAGAACAGCATCATGATCAGCCGAGCTGAAGATTGGTCTGACATTGACAAGCCCCTTCAAAACTGCCCTGCATTAGACCAATAGTGGCACACCTCTCAAAACCCACTATCATATGTTTGCTCTGCATGCAAGGACAAGGGCAAACATAAAAATGCAGAAAAAAAAACAACACTTTAACATTTGCCCTTCCTTATGGCCGTCCCTAGTAATGCTAAGATGTGTTTTGGGGAATTCTCATGTTACATGACATATTTTGCTACAAGGAGTAGCTAAAACTGTACCTCTGTTCCAAGTACTTCTTAAGTAGATCCTTGTTTTCTCCTTGCAGTTCCCTGTTGGCCTTCACCATCTGTGTGGCCTCTTGAAGAATATCCTCTTGTCTCACCCACCTGTCATGCTTCAATATGGCTTCTGCCACTGAGGAATGTTGGCAGTTAAAGTTCTGAACAAGTAAATAATCTTTAACATTCATTCTTTTCCATTCAAGAAACCTGACATGCTTTTCCTGTGATTTCTTTATGAATTGTGATCTGCTCAACTGGCGTTGCTCTAAGATTCCTTGAATCCTCTTTCCATCATTTTCTTTTATTCTATGTGCACTTCTTTTCTTTTCTTCTAAGAACCCCTGAATATGACTTTTTGTTTCTGCTTTGGCAATATGGATTTGCCTAACCCAGTCCATTTTCCTGGCCTTCATTTCCCTTCTTTGCCTTTCTTTGTATACTTTTTCAACAGTTTCAAAAGGTGCAAGGCTTAAAGATCCATATGATCTGGCAAACAGCCTTCTCTCCAAAGTGACTGGTGGCAGATAAGGCTTCTTAGGCTTTGGAGAGTCAAGACCCAATGAATGAAATTGCTGAATGGCATGCCGAATGTCTTTGCCATTTTCTTTACGATACAATAACATATTACGTACTCGGTTTGGTTCATAAAAATTTACTCGAAATCCTGAAAGTCGAAATTGTATCTTCTTTTGTTCAGCTTCCATAAGCTCTGAATTATCTATGATGTAAAAAAGAAAAAAGTTACTCTTACCTTCTTTTAGAGGATGTGACTCGATATTCTAACATATTCATCATTTCCATGTCTGCATGATGCTCCAGAACCTTGAGTAATGCCTTCTGCACTGTGCTGGTCATGAGCCTTCCAGCATTCCAATGCTGAAGCTTTGGGATTGGGCGCCAGAAAAATAAATAATAAATTCAGATCATCATAACTTAAGACTTAATTTAAAGAGAAAAAAAATATTTCTAAATGTAATTTAGAGAAAACTTTTGTTTTCCAAGATAATACTACAATTAAATGTTATACCTGTGAGGAGAATGACATAAATCTTTATACAATGGTATCTGGGCAGTTCTTGCTCTTTATTTGTCAGGACTTCATCTCCTAATACTGCATTAATCTAGCATACACTCCTACATAGAAGACATGATAGGGGTTAATCAAGAGTGCAGTCAGTCAGGGTCAAGAAGGTCAGTATGCTAATTACATATCCACAGGGTCAAAAAGGTCACAATGCAAATCAAACAACACAGCAATGTCAAAAAGAAATCATACAAATTAAAAAAGGCCTCCCAACACCACAGTAGAATTGTTCAAGAATCACACACTGTAAAGGAAATTTATCCAACAATTTTGAAGAGACATACAGTACCTCCTACACACAAATCCAAACCCCAAAAGCCTCAGTGTCGTTCACACAAGAAAAACCTCTTAAACACCTAATAAAACACAAAATATATTTCAGAACTATGATTCTACACAGCAACAGAAACATGCATACATACATACATACAGTGGTTGCTACAGTAAAGTTGCCCAGTAGTGCAGTATGCCGAGCTGTGCACAATTGAGGTACCCTTTGAATAACATGTATAATGCTACCGCACAATTTGCGCGGTACTGATCAACTTTACTGTAGCAACCACTGCACATACAGTATATACATCACTAAACCATCAGCAAAACTGCTACAAACATTGCTCTAAAAGCTAATAAAATATCCACTTACCTAGAAACAAAGGAAGGACAGCCCAAACTTCATGAATCTCCACTGCCCAGCAGTGCACCTGAATGTGGTCATAAGACATCTAATCACTAGCCTATGTAACCAGGTCTGACTCAGATCACATGGAAAGAACAGGAAGCAGAGCCCTAGCCTCCTGCTTAGCCTCACAGATCACATGGGAAGTACAAGAAATTAAAAGTCAGGATTACTAATTTAAAGTAACAGAATAACCCACTCCCTTGCAGTGCACCTACACCCAACTGGTACAGCTTACCAGCTGCAACCTAACCCCTGCCACATATCTAATTATGCTACAGCACTAAAGGCAGCCATTTAAAGGAACAGCCAAATATTACAACACTACTACACTGCTAAAAAACTAACATAGGCCGATGGCACATTTATAAGGTAGAAAAAAAAATGGGCAGACTGGATGGGCCTTGCGGTCCTTATCTGCCATCAACTTCTATGTTTCTATGTGACATTGCTAAACACAGTATAAATGGAATAAGGAAATTCCATCAGAGGGATTATGCAATGTCAATGTAGCTCGCATTAGTTGAAGTCCCTTTTCCTTCAGACTCGGGACTCCAACCCACCACTTGGGCATTAACACAGCATAATGCAACCTCTGTCATGACTTATTCCTTAATTAAATGATCAAGCATAACCATAAACCAAAATCTGAGTATGGAAGAACCTATTAAAAAAAGTCTTATCAGGGGAGGTAGTAAGGGGTGGTAAGAAATGTCACATCCACTAGAACACATCCTGGTACTATGATGGTAACATTTTCTTCTAACCACCTGAATGTGGCTTGCAAAGACTAATTTATGTAGACTCCAAGCAGTGCCTGGGAAGGAGGATTCCAGGGCTGTTCTGGTTTGGATAGAGAGACGTTACAAATCCAGAATCCTTTCTGGCCTGTGCATCAAGGTAGTAATGTAAATGTACATACAGATACTCAAGTAGCACAGGAACACAGGAGTTTATCAGCAAAGGAGGCTGAGAGTCAATCATGACTGCCCGACCTCAACAGCATTTAAAACTCGTAATGCCAACCTTCTTCATTTATGCATCAAGTCCCCTCTCAAATGCATTAACAGATTTATAGTGTATGGTGGAAAGTTATTCAGCATGAAAATCCATACCTGCAATAGTGTTGTTGTGCTTCACTCACTCCGTCATACTGGCTGTTGTGCTGCACTCAGTACATCAGTAGAGCAGCACAACAAAATGGAATGCTGTCTTGCGCCTCAAAGCCCTCGAGTAGCGGTTGCCATTGCTTGCCTTGACGCCTCATGGTTTTGAGTTGGCATATGACAGAGACAGCAGCAGCGGTCAACAGCATTACACCCCCCCCCCAAAAAAAAAGCAGCAGTAAACTAACTAAATCTGCAAAGCGACAAATAAAAAATGTCATCCGCATCCACCAATCAGCCTTGATTTGACTACAGTGAGATCCGTCAAGGGGAAAGTCACACAGCAGGATAGTGGCAGATAAGGAAACTCTACTTCTTTCATTCTGGACATTTTTTTTTCATCTGAACGTAACCATGACTGCCCATACACTACAAAAGATTGTGTATGAGTAGTCATACACATCCCAGGTTATTCTTGAATCTCGCTGTTTCCCTGTTAACAGGAGACCTCTCGAGCTTCGCTCTTGAGGTCTACTGTTACCAGGGAAATGGCTCGATTCAAGAATAACCCAGTTGTGTATAACTGCTCATATACAATCCTCTATACTCCATACCAGAGTTGAGGGTAGACTATTCCAAACTGACTAGCCACTTGACTAAACCAGCCGCCCCATCTTTCTTTTCTATAGAGTTCTCCCAATAGATGACGATTATGTGTTCTTGTTGCCATGTTATCTTCTTTGCGTCTTAAATCAATACTCCACTTGAGATCACTGTCCTGTACTGCTTAAAATACCAGTGTCATATTATCTCACAGTCAAATATATTCCAATCTTAACAACTCCAACTAGTTCATTCTGCTGTTATATGACATCCTTCCTACCCTTAAAGCGCTTGTTGTACCGTTTCTGCACACGTTCCAGGCGGTTTATAGTTCTAATATTATTAGGGGAGCAAACTTGCATGCTGTGTTCCATGCGGGGTCTAACCAATGATCTATACAACAGGAGCATAACGTCCCTGTCCCTGCAGTACTTAAGAAATTTCTCTTAAAATGGGACTGTCATGTTACATTTGTTTACTATTTGCTTACATTGCTTTGACTGTTCTAGATTATTTGACATTATCACCCCCAGATCTCTCTCACTGTCTGAAACTCTTAGCTATCTGCCATTTAGAGTATATGGTGCCCTTCTGTTCCTTCTACCAAAGTGTATAACAGCACATTTATTTTGATTATCATTTTTCCTTATGAACCCACACTTTAATCACATTCAACTACTGTTGCATTTCTGCGATGTCTTCTTCAGTTTTCTCTTTGCAGCCTAACTTAGCAAACTTGGCTAACAATCCCTTCTCTCGCTGCATCCCGCTGACATTTAGACTGAACAGGGCTGGCCCAAATACCAATCCTTGCGCAACACCACTTGCCACTTTATCCCATCCAGATTGGAAGCTTTTTATTCTTACTCTCTGCTTCCTATTGGTCAGCTAGCACTTCATCCAATTAATAATCTTACTTTTAATGCCCAGTTCATTTATCACAGTAAGCAGTTATTTATGAGGCACAGTAGTGAATGTCTTACTGTAGTCCAGGTATATTACATCTACATGTAACCCCTAGATGGCGCTATCCCAGGGGCTACTACCCCTGCCTGATTTGCCACTAACAGGTTGAGGGGCCTGGATCCGATGGCGGGTGCCTCCACCCAGAGGTCAGGGTTTGCAATAGTTAAACTAACTTGGTCACAGCCCTCTGGGACACTGCAACCCCCCCTTTCTTCCCACTAGTGGCCCACACAATATATCAGAATTACCTTCACAGTATACACTTACCCCCAGGACTGGTTCAGGCACTGGGACCTCCTGTAAAATAAGATACAGTGCAACAATCACAGTACAATACTTTAACATAGACAAATACCTCAGGCAGTATAACTTTGCTGAAACAAGCAGCTCTGATTTATTTAGGGGAATATAACAAGGACAGGGGGAAATCAGGTTAATTAGCTTATCACTTTACTCATCTACCTATGGCTCTGTGCACAGGCCTATCCCTACCAGTTACTGTCCCTGGGTACCCAAGCCTTAGTGGCTAGTCCAAACCGTGGCAGCTGGTAGGGGCCCTTTCACACAGAGAAAAGAAAATTAGTTAAACAGTCAGCAGTACAGTAATTCCATTTGGATTCAATGTGGCAATTCAACAGGGAGCGACTCTGAATTAGTACTCACGACCTCCAAACAAGATAGGGTCCTTCAACGTCAGCAGGGCTACTCTTGAGCTCCACGAGACTCTCACACATTTATATGGCAAACTGCAACAGGCAAAAGTCCTTTAATGGCAGCAGGATTCACTTGAGCTACACAAGCCTCGTCACACATTTATATGGTAAACAGTAACAGGCAAAAGTCCTTTAATGGCAGCATGAGTCACTTGAGCTGCACAAGCCTCCTCACACATTTATATGGTAAAAAGAAAGTACTATACCAGGCAGGCTGCTTCTCTATCCCGATCGCAATTACTGCACAATACCCGGGAGAACACACAGCAGATTCAGTTCCTGACAGACCGAGTGCAATTCAGCAATTTCTCCAGTCTTCTACAGGGTGAGCCTGGTTTCTACTCTTCAGATATCCTTTGATTCTCTTCACAGGACGGATTCAGTCCTAACAAGCAGTTACACAAGCTGCAGACCAGAACTCTGGGCCTTACACACGTTTCCCGACTAAAACTGCACACCGAAAAAAGCACAGGGCTCCTTCCCTCTTCACTGCCAGAGCTCAACTGAAACTCCAGCAGACAAAACCGGGCACTTCCTTTGAGTTCCTCCCAGTTCTTGGCTGGATTGGCTGTCACTCACAATAGACTGCCCCTGTTGGTCCAAAAAGGCGCCGAAGTCCAAACTACATCTCCCAGAGTCACTACCCATACAATCCTCTTGTAGCTGGCTCAGATTACGAGTCCAAGTTCTGATTCGTCCAAGGCACCATTTTAGAGCTACCTTATCCCACACTGATTGGTCCAGTTCAGCAGTTCAAAACTAGAATGGGGAACTAGGCAAACACAGTTCTGACTGCAAAGAAAGCAGGTTAGACAAACTGTATTTTCATTATTACTCTAAATGATTTCTGGCAAACAGTTACATCTTTCAGATAGGTTCCTTTGCACTCCTAGTGACTGCAAAAATGGAGTGACTTGGCAGCAGTTCGAGTGGTACTCAAGCAGAGAAACACACAGTCCCCCCATATAAACTAATTATGTCTGCAAGCAGACAGCTCTTAAAGAGACAGTACCAGAGGCTCTAAAAACACTCACAGATAAATGGCTTAAACGCCAAACACCATTCAGGCTTGAAGCATTCAAGCAAGCTCCTGGAAGTCTTTTGGGAACCCCCATTTGCAGGGGGGTTACACCCTTCCTGGCCTGGGAAAGCTTGACGTCCGCGTCAAGCAAGTGCCCCATAAGTTTCAACTGCAACCATATACATTTGCATTAGGCTCACACATGTAATCATCAGTCAATATATCATTTTACCAAGAACACATTTCTGAAACATTGCAGTACGTCACTCTTTACACGTATTACACACATTGTACCATAACTCAAGTTATTACCTCTTGTACATGAAACCTGAAGAGGGGCCCTTCTATCAGTTACCTTGGGGCTGGACGGGGCAAGGCACCGTATCTTAGAGGGCAACACAAGTAACTTGGAGTTAGCACTGATGCTCAGTTTGGGCAATGAGCTCGGGACACATACACTCCTTTATGGACAACATTGAGAGGCAAGTCCACAGGCCTCCCAAGGGAATCATAACTGAGGTGCACCACAGGCTTTACAGCTCAACCAGTCTTTCTAGGGGGAACTGTTACAGTCTCTGCACTCTGAGCCTCATTTTCAGCATTGTCATCACTTGTCAGGGGAGTCTCCATGGGGGTAGAGAGGCTAGAACTTGGGGCACTTTCAGCTCCAGGAGTTACAGTTTCTGAGTCCACAACATTTGGCTCGCATGGAGAGCTTTCGGACACTGGCAGTGGACTGTCAGGGCACTCAAAATACTCTTCTTGTTCTGGTGTATCACCAGTCTGCCCAATCCATCATTTTCCTCCCTGAAAGTTCAAACAGTTCAACCATGCACAATGATTCCATTTCATCTGATCTGATGCTTTGCACTTCACTTTCTGGGAGCATTGGCTCAGGGACGAAGCTGGGGCTTAGACAGTCCAGAAGGCCAAGCTTCATCTCCAGTATTGACTAGGGATTGCCCAAACAACTGACTCAGTTCGTAAGAAGGATAGTATTCCAAAGTCACTCTCACTTTCTTCTGATACGGACTGACAGTCATGCTCAACTGGGACTTGTGGAGGGAACACTTTAACTCTGCTTCTGTAGGTGCAGACTCTTCTTGATCTTTTCTTAGCAGCAGCTCTAGTCACTGGTCCAGAGGGGCATCTTCTGGGGCTCAGACTCAATCAAGATTTGTCCAATGGGCAGTAAATGATTTCTATGCATTGTTTTACATCTTTTAGACTATTCTCAGGCCTTACTTTGTACACTGGTAGATCATCTAGTTTGCCCACTACAATGTGAGGGAGATGGTGCCATCTGTCAGCAATCTTGTGTTTGCCATGCAGTCCCAGATTTCTTAGCAATACCGATCTCCCTCCTGGAGTTACTGTGCTTTCACCTTTTATCATACCTTTCTTTTTGGCCAGATTTCTTTTGGCAGCCATGGTTTGAGCCAGTTGGTATGCATGAGTTAGCTGGGCCTTTAACTTTGCACATACTGTAAATAGTTGTCAGCTTGAACCCCATCAGGAGAGACCCCAAAACACACATCTACCGGTAGTCGAGCTTCTCTTCCAAACATCAGGCGGTAGGGAGAGAACCCAGTGGCATCACTTTTGGTGCACTTATAAGCATGTACCAGGGTGCTAATTTGTTGGCTCCATCTAGGCTTGTCCTTTGGGTGTAGGGTGCCTAGCATATCTAGCAAAATGCGGTTGAAACGTTCAGGCTGTGGGTCCCCCTGGGGGTGGTAAGGAGTGGTTCTGGACTTTCGCACTCCCCACAGAGAAAGCAGCTCTTTGATGAGACGACTCTCAAAGTCTCTCCCTTGATCAGAATGGATTCTTTGTGGAGCCCCATAGTGAACAAAAAAGTTTTCTACAAGTACTTTGGCCACAGTGGATGCTTTCTGGTCTTTGGTGGGGAAAGCTTGGCATATCTTGTGAAATGGTCAGTGACCACCAGCACATTACTGATATTTCTTTGATCTGACTCCAAACTCAGAAAATCAATACAGACCAGCTCCATGGGTGCACTGGTGGTGATGTTAACAAGGGGCAGCCCTCTGGGGCAAAAGCTTTCCTCTGTAAGCAGCGACTACAAGTTCGAATGTGTTGCTCCACATCAGCCCCATCTTAGGCCAATAGAATCTGGATCTCACCAAGTCAAGTGTTCTGTCTATACCAAGGTGCCCCATGTGGTTGTGCAAGGATCTCAGTACTGAGTCTCGAAAGGCAGTGGGCAGCACTAGTTGTTGTTTGTCTACTTGTCCCCCTCTGTCTACTGTTTCTCTGTACAACAGTTTATTGATCAATTTCTTCTTAGGACCTTCTTTGTATAACAGTGCAGTTCTCAAATCAGTGGAGCGTAATTTGGACACATCTTTTCCTGCATTGAGGGCTTCTAAAGCTGATTTGATCATGGATAAGCGGATTGAGCCCCCGATACTGTCATTGTCCAGCTGAGGCAGTGCACCAATGTCTATTGCAGAAAAGTGGCAATAAGCAGCAGGTATGCAATTCTCAGAGGGTCCCAAGCAATCCACCATGCAGTCCACTGCGTCCGTGGACATTTGTTCCTCCCTGTCAAACTTCCGGCAGAGTGCCCGAATGTCAGGTTCTGCCAATCTGACCCAATCATTCTGGGGAACAGGCCTCCGGGAGAGAGCATCAGCATCTATGTGGTTCAGACCTGCTCGGTATTCGAGAGCATAGTCATATGTAGATAATGCAGAAAGCCACCTATGGCCAGTGGCATCCAACTTAGCTGTGAGGTCTGCACATAGGTCAAAGGATTATTGTCAGTTTTACTAGAATTTTAGCCCCATACAAGTACTCATGGAATTGGTCAACAATAGCCCACTTCAAAGCTAGGAACTCTAACTTATGTACAGGATAGTTCTTTTCGGATGGGGTCAGGTTTCTACTGGCAAAGGCCACTGGTCTCAGGCCATTCTAGTGCTCTTGGTACAACACAGCCCCAACCCTTGCAAGCTAGCATCAGTGTGCAGGACGTAAGGTTTTCTTGGATCGGCATAGGCCAGCACTGGAGCATGGGTGGTTGATATATGATCTCATGAAAAGCAGTCTCACAATCAGGAGTCCAGCGGGCCCCAAATACTTCACTCGGACGAAAATACACTCTTTCAGTCTTGAGGGCGCTGACTTTTAGTATTTTTGTGGGTTGGGGGATACCCTTGAGTAAGGTTAAGTAAAGGGCGGATCACTCTTGAATAGTCCTTGATGAAGCACGATAATAACCACAGAATCCCAGGAATCTTTGCAGTTCTTTTAGATTTTTGAGCTGTGGCCAGGTGGTCAAGGCCTCAACTTTACTTGGGTCGGTCTCTATTCCTTTGTGGATACTATGTGTCCCACATACTTTACTGATGTTTGAAAGAATTGACACTTATCAATGGACAGTTTAAGGCCAAAGTCCTCCAGTCGGTCCAATACCTTAAATAATCTGCTCTCATGTTCCTCCAGTGAGCTGCCAAACACAATAACATCATCTAGGTATACCAGGCACTCTAGTAAGTTCATGTCCCCCACTGCACGCTCCATCAATCGTTGAAAAGTGGCTGGGGCACCTGAAATCCCTTGAGGCATCCTCATGAATTCATAGAAGCCAAGCGGACAGATAAAGGCTGTCTTCTCACGGTCCTCTGGGGCCATCGGGATCTGGTAGTACCCACTGCGGAGTTCCAACACAGAGAACCACTTGCTCCCGTTTAGGCAGTCCAAAGCATCCTGAATGCGGGGCATTGTGTACTGATCAGGGATAGTCCGCCGGTTTAAGGTGCGATAATCCACACACATCCTTACTGTCCCATTCTTTTCCTACTACCACAATGGGGAAGCATAAGGGCTTCTGGATTCTTGTATTACACCAGCAGCTAACATCTCTTGCAGATGCCGTCTCACATCATCTATGTCAGCAGGTGCCAGGCGTCGAGACCTCTCACGAAATGGTCTTTCGTCATGCAGCCGGATATTGTGCTCAGCTCCTTGCACGCATCCTACATCCCATTCCTTTAAAGAAAACACCTGGTCTCTCTGGGCAAGCTTCTCACTGATCCTCACTTTCCATTCAGCTGGCAGCGGGAGTCGCAAATCAAACAAGTCAGGCGTTACTCTGTCATTCTTCCTTGAACTCTTGCTGCTGGGTAGCACTGCAGTGTCTGCACAATGCACATTAGCCAGGATGCAACCTCTATTTACTCGAATGTCTCTTTCAGACACATTATGAACTTGGACCATTACCCTTCTGGCATAAGCATGGGCTCTAGCGGCAAAATACTAGGCTTGACCAGCAGTCCCTCTGGCAATTTTCCATCGCCTGGTGCATCCAACATTAATATTTTATTCTTAACATCCTTTCTGATACAGACCTCTCCCTGTAAGGTACACTGGGCATTTGGCGCCAGGATCAGAGACTCAGGATCCTTCTTCCATACAATTCCGACCGGTTCCTCTGGTTCTATTTTTTCAGCATCTCTATGTGCCTCATAGGCCTTCTTAATTAAAGCCGGAACTCTTAAAGCTCTACTAGTCTTTGACACCTGTTTTTCATAACACAACTGTGCCAGCCTTCCGAACATATGAGCATTTGTTCCAATCAACAAAGGGACACCATCATACAGTCCAGTGGGGGACACACTAAGGCTAGGGTCTCTACTTGTTCGGCCACTCCAGCCACGGAGGTGGGGAAAGACAGCCAAATTCGGATATACCCGGAATAGGGGTAGGCCTTCTCACTTAACCCCCATACATGCAGTCCTTCTAATGGTTGTAAGGGTACGTCTGACAAATGCTTCTGATACCAATCCTGGAACATAATTGTCACTTGGGAGCCACTGTCTAATACAGCTCTTGTAGACACTCCATTCACCTTTACAGTGGTCTCCATGGAGGGACCCACTATTCTGGACCAGTCTGGAGAGGCAGTAGCGGGGGCCTGGGCAACTGACCTTCCCACAAAAAGACGTGAGTTAGCATTTTTGGTGCCCTCACTGGGATCATTTTGTGCACCTCTTAACCACTGATTTGTTCTCCGAAGCTCTCCTTGTAGCCTATATGCAACTTTGTCAGTGTCTTTTGGGGACCGGCATTCCTTTCATGTGCCCATCTTTCCCACAATTATAGCAAAACATACTTTCTGGAGTTTGAGCTGGCTGAGGGCCACACTGGGAGCTAGGGCGGGGTATTACTAACTGGAAACCTGGGTGCCATCTCTGTCTCGGGTGATAAGCATTTGGAGACATCTTGTCAGTTTCTCCACTTCCATGGTCAAAGAATCGAGTTTGGAGCCGTTATCAGCGGAGACACATGGGTGGGTACCCCCCCACCCGCAGATACAGTCGGATATAGGTCAGGGCCCGTGCTTGCAGGCGTGGCCTTCATAAAGGGACTGTTTTGAATTCCCAGATCTCTCTCAACAGTTCGCCCCATTGTATCATATCTTTTCCTTGTCAGAGCACTCATTGACTGCCAACCTCTGCCCTGAACTTCACTTGATGGGTCACCCTCAGTCACTGGTCGAGTCGCAGCTGTTGGTGCAGGTCCCTCCCGAGGTCACCTTTTCTCAACTCCTCGAATTCTCTCATTAACTCATCATAGGAGGTGGGGATTCCAGTCGATTTGCCAGGCGTAACTGAAGCAACAGCAGTTCTGAGAAGGGGCAGACTTAAGGATCCTGTCCAGCCTGGTTCGGTCCAGTTCAATCGCTGGCAAACTACCCTTTCTGAGGCATTCTTGCAACAATTTTTCCAGCTGAGATACATACACAGACAACAACTCCCCTTGGTACTGTTGTGCATTTCTTACTCTCCACCATATGTCCTCATCAGAATCTGGGCTCCCATACACATTCTCCAAGGCCTCAAGATAGGCCTGTGCAGTCGCTTCAGGGTTACTGGCCTGTTTAGCACGGATGGTAGCCAGGGCAGGACCTCGGAGGCTCTCACTAACCCTCTTTCGCTTTTCTGCTTCCGAGCATTGCCATTCTAGCACTTGGGGGGCAACATAGTCTATCCAGGTCTCCCAGTCATCCTCCCCTTGGGGGATGGGGAGGGTGCCAGAGAAGATCCTCAACCTTCGGTAAGAGTCGTGACTTATGGCAGGTGCAGAAATAGGAGTCTGCATTGGTTCAGCCACCATTACGGGTACTGGAGCGGGAGAGGGTGTTGGGGGAGGAACACCCCCAGGTGGCAAGAATAATTTCTTCAAGTCCTCCACAGTTTTCCCTTCCCCAGCAACCATTTAGCAAATTCTCCTCAAAGTTTCAGATAGTGGTGGGGCTCATTCCCCCGGGTCTTTACTGTCCTTAGTTATCACTCTCCAAGCAGTGAGGGCTCCCTCTGGGGTAATGGTCTGTGGCACTTTGGAGCTATCTATGGGATCCTTAAACTCTACTAGGGCCAGGAAAGTGTGGGTGAGCAGATTAGCATGCCGACCCACCACCACAGGGTTTTGTAAACCTTCCACCTTGGAAAGTACTCCCTGTACAGTGTCCGTATTGATACCCAGGGGATGTCCAGGATAAGCATAGCATTTGGGGGTCGATCTCCTCCCAGTACACCACTCCACCAGCGGTGCACAGCCACTTACCGGGGTACCCATTTATTTATTTTTTCTTAACAGTGGTTTGTAAATATGGCCACTAGAGGACACACAATCCCAGCGGTGAGCCTCCAAGATGTAACCCCTAGATGGCGCTATCCCGGGGCTACTACCCCTGCCTGATTTGCCACTAACAGGTTGAGGGGCCTGGATCCGATGGCGGGTGCCTCCACCCAGAGGTCAGGGTTTGCAATAGTTAAACTAACTTGGTCACAGCCCTCTGGACATTGCAACCCCCTTTCTTCCCACTAGTGGCCCACACAATATATCAGAATTACCTTCACAGTATACACTTACCCCAGGACTGGTTCAGGCACTGGGACCTCCTGTAAAATAAGATACAGTGCAACAATCACAGTACAATACTTTAACATAGACAAATACCTCAGGCAGTATAACTTTGCTGAAACAAGCAGCTCTGATTTATTTAGGGGAATATAACAAGGACAGGAAATCAGGTTAATTAGCTTATCACTTTACTCATCTATTTGATGGCTCTGTGCTAGGCCTATCCCTACCAGTTACTGTCCCTGGGTACCTAAGCCCTAGTGGCTGGTCCAAACTGCAGCAGCTGGTAGCCTTTCAGAGAAAAGAAAAATTAGTTAAACAGTCAGCAGTACAGTAATTCCATTTGGATTCAATGTGGCAATTCAACAGGGGCGACTCTGAATTAGTACTCACAACCTCCAAACAAGATAGGGTCCTTCAACGTCAGCAGGGCTACTCTTGAGCTCCACTGACTCCTCACACATTTATATGGCAAACTGCAACAGGCAAAAAGTCCTTTAATGGCAGCAGGATTCACTTGAGCTACACAAGCCTCGGCACACATTTATATGGTAAACAGTAACAGGCAAAGCCCTTTAATGGCAGCATGAGTCACTTGAGCTGCACAAGCCTCCCTCACACATTTATATGGTAAAAGAAAGTACTATACTCAGGCAGGCTGCTTCTTATCCCGATGCAATTACTGCACAATACCGGAGAACACACAGCAGATTCAGTTCCTGACAGACCGAGTGCAATTCAGCAATTTCTCCAGTCTTCTACAGGGTGAGCCTGGTTTCTACTCTTCAGATATCCTTTGATTCTCTTCACAGGACGGATTCAGTCCTAACAAGCAGTTACACAAGCTGCAGACCAGAACTCTGGGCCTTACACACGTTTCCCGACTAAAACTGCACACCGAAAAAAGCACAGGGCTCCTTCCCTCTTCACTGCCAGAGCTCAACTGAAACTCCAGCAGACAAAACGGGCACTTCCTTTGAGTTCCTCCCAGTTCTTGGCTGGATTGGCTGTCACCACAATAGACTGCCCCTGTTGGTCCAAAAAGGCGCTCAAGTCCAAATCACATCTCCCAGAGTCACTGCCCATACAATCCTCTTGTAGCTGGCTCAGATTACGAGTCCAAGTTCTGATTCGTCCAGGCACCATTTTAGAGCTACCTTATCCCACACTGATTGGTCCAGTTCAGCAGTTCAAAACTAGAATGGGAACTAGGCAAACACAGTTCTGACTGCAAAGAAAGCAGGTTAGACAAACTGTATTTTCATTATTACTCTAAATGATTTCTGGCAAACAGTTACATCTTTCAGATAGGTTCCTTTGCACTCAAGTGACTGCAAAATGGAGTGAATTGGCAGCAGTTTGAGTGGTACTCAAGCAGAAACACAGTCCCCCCCATATAAACTAATTATGTCTGCAAGCAGACAGCTCTTAAAGAGACAGTACCAGAGGCTCTAAAAACACTCACAGATAAATGGCTTAAACGCCAAACACCATTCAGGCTTGGAGCATTCAAGCAAGCTCCTGGAAGTCTTTTGGGAACCCCCATTTTCAGGGGGGTTACATACACATTTTTCTTTGTCTAGAACCAACTAATTCAAAAAAAACTTAATAGATTTGTTTGGCATGCTCTTCCTTTTTTAAATCTGTGCTGTGATCTGTCATACCCTACCCTTATCTTTAATGTGCGTTTCTATGTGGTCTCTGATCAGGGTTTCTAACAGTTTACTCACCACAGAAGGAAGACTAATGGGGAAATAACTAGACATGACATGAAAGTAGCAGCTTTACTAATTTCCTGCAGTGACACATTTCGCATTGCTGCCATTGATGCTGCAGTACATTTAGTGAAATGGGTCATTTTTTTCTCTCTCAGGAGGCACTTGCCCTACTTTTCTGTAAAACAATTCTGCTGTGGACACAATCCACTGCAACAGGGATTTTTTAGATGCAGGGTGTTCTTTTGGATACCTCACCATATGTAACAATCAAATGTTTTGTAATGTATGGATAGGTGGAAATACTGTAATACTAGAGAAAAGCATTCAAAAAAATCCCCATAATGTCACACTACCAGAAGTGATAATACTACAGTTGCAGTCCCATAATACTATCGTAGGGCGCTCTGAACAATAGTATTATCAGAAAAAAACAAAATCACAAGCGCAGGACTGTCTCGTGCAGAGCAGGAGCAGGCTTTCACTGTAAGCGTTGCTTACAGTAAAAGCCAACTCACCACTCACCAAAATACAATGTCTCCAACAAAAGAATAAAACACCACTTAACTAAGGCTCAGTTTCCTATTTTCTTTCTAAAAAGCAAACACCATTTTCACAAAAAAAGGGAAAAAAAAAAAGACCTTCACTCTATGGTACAGCCCTATCTTACACCTGCACACTTCAGGGATGGTTGCTATGGTGCCCAATGTGGTTGCTTGGGAAGCGCCTTGACAATTTCAAAGTGTCCGTTATGATTTTCCACTTTCTCTCTGTGGGCCGGTAGAACAGTATAGAAAACATGGCAGCTGTCTCTCGGTTACTGTGAGTAACTTCTACCCTTCCACTCTCGTAGCCATGCTTTTTATTTATTTATTTGTATTAACATTTGAGCCCTTATTTAGTTGATAGTGTCTTCACACTAGCGAGCTGCTTTTACACTTTGTTGCAAATCTTACTAACCGAGGCACTGGAGCACAACTTCACAGAGATAGATCCAAATGAGCAACTGTTCACTAGAGTGGTCGAGTGGCTGTTGTCCCAGAATAGCAACAAATGAATTCAGAACTGCACTTTTTTCTACATGATCCATATATTACAAAAAATAACAGATAGGTTAGTGTGTATCATAAGGGAGTAATAGCATCTTGAGATTTTGGGGACATGGGAACCTCTTGATACTAATACTTCCTTGTAATACACACTAACCTATCTATTTGTATCTCCTTTTACTTCCTCAGTTGTTTAAAGAAACTCAGAACCCTTCTAGCATCCAACGAATGGAGCCCTTCATCTCATTTGTTGCTATGTGACCTAGGAAGTTATTCTGGCAGAGGTATTGTCTGATTAAGGGGAAACTCTGATACCACTTTTGGCTGTAACTGTACATTTGTTCTAAGGCCTACCTTTTTCATATGGAATACCAAATAAAACATTGAGTCCTTGCAATTCACTAATCATCCTTGCTAAGGTACTAGCTACAAAGAATAATGCTTTCCTAGTTTATTTAATTAACCAAGAAATGTACACTAAGCTGTGACAGCTTGATTACAGGTGTATGCTAGGGGGTGAGTTAGAGGGACCTGTGTTTTACTGATGTGGGAATGTTGAGCTTTTACTCCTGAATATGCTTTTATGAACTCAAAAATCCCAAAACATTGCATACCTACAAACAAAGCTGTTACAATGAAATGCCTAACACTGTACCTGTACAAAATACTTTGATCTTGTTTAATTTATTTTACTTTTCTTCTGTTATGACTTGTTTATTTATGTTAACAGACTGTCTATATGATGTTGCCATTGTTTTTTTTACATCCTCAATAAAATATAGCTACAAAAATGATAGGTCTGTTCAGGAAGCGTAAAACATTTTAGGAGGCTTCATTACAGCTACTTCTGTGAGGAACCT
Organism: Neoceratodus forsteri; assembly: GCA_016271365.2. NCBI lineage: Eukaryota > Metazoa > Chordata > Ceratodontiformes > Ceratodontidae > Neoceratodus > Neoceratodus forsteri. The sequence continues at coordinate 647,276,396 of CM028136.1, read as the reverse complement.
TGCAAGAGCAAAAACGTACCTAGTAGTGTTTGATAATTTTTTTTCTGCCCCCTGTTCTTGTGGGAAGGGATCATAATTTTACCCTGAGGGACCATCCAGCTGATCATTTCCCTCCCTGGTGCTTGCCCTGCACTGACATGCGGTATGCTCTGATGTATGCACAGGGAGGTGCAGGCCACACACTCCATTATAGTCAAAGGGACGAGTTCTCTATGCAGATTTCCTTGTATCAATAAGCAACTGGAGGGTAATTAGTAATGGACTGGCTAATAAAGCACAGTCCTTAATTAACCTCCAATTACTAATTAACACAAAGAAATCTGCATAGAAAACTTGCCCCATTGACTATAATGGAGGGCCTGGTCCCACGCCTCCCTGTGCATACCTCACAGCATAATACACCAGTGAGGGGGCAGGGGCGAGCACCAGAAAGGAAAGGGAAGGGATCAAATGGACAACCCCATGGGGCAAAAATATGATCCCTTCCTACAGGAACAGGGGCAGAAAAAAATGATCAAACACTACTAGGTACATTTTTGCCATTGTAAGCTTCTCAACAGAGGAGGCATTTATAAAAAATATAAAAAGTTTTAAACTCCTTTACCATTCCCCATTCTCTTGGTGGGTTGGGAAGTACCTTGAGAAAAGGCCCTTCCCAACTGTGACACAGGGACCCTTTCTGCAGCTTCTGCTTGCAGTTTTTTTTTTATTCCAGCTCCAGCAGGATTTTTTCCACTCAGTAGTGTGTTGGAAAGTTTTTTGGTCTCTGCAACGTTTGGAATTTTTGGACATGCAGTAACAAGCCCAGACTCACTACTTCCAGGACCTTACTTTTCTGTGGGGATTTTTACCCCATGCCTATAAGCAATGTGTCAGTCTTCTCCCCATTGGCAAAGGCTGATAGGTGACCTTGGCAAACTTGTCAGGAGTTTTGTTGGCTGACTTAGGACCTGGTGCTGAAACATGCCTTGGGCTCTTTCTACCCCATCCATAATAGTACCTCCTTTGTGGTTGGTAATCATAACCAGAGTACCTCCCCTCGTATAAGGCCTATAGGAGGTGGAGGCCTTCTCTTTTTCTGTTAGGCTTTTGTAGGTGGATTTTTGTTCATCCACCTTTTCCATGTATACCTCAGTTTCCCTCAAAGGGGAAGTCAATGGCTTTAATTTGTGTGTCTTGGGTGAGGAGAGTAGCTCTTAGCCAGGCAAATCTCCTTAAAGACAAAAGATCCCACACTGTAGGTCGGTGTTACAAAGTATTTATTATATCAGGAACACGTGGCCAGAAAATGCAAAACCGGTGTTTGGCATTTTCTGGCAACGTGTGTTCCTGATATAACTACTTTGTAACATGAGCTATGGTGTGTGCACCCTTTTGTTTGTTGTTTTCCAGTTTGGCGGTTTTGCAGCATGGACAGCATAGCACCCTTAGCTGCTCTTGGTGTGGGCAGTTGTTTTGGTTACAAATCTCATTAATGGCATTAAATGCGTCAGTACCATTGAAGATGAGTCATGGGCATTTGGTGGCATTGAGTTCCGACAGTGCAATTGCTGCCACATCCTCTGCTGCCTCACCATCTACTTTTTTGCTCAGTGCCTGTACTGCATTCCATATGGCCTTCTGGTACTGAGCTGTATAGGTCAGATATGCTGCCTGCCTTAGCTGCAAGGAAGCTGTAGTGTAAACTTTTTTGGCCATGGTGTCAAGTTTTCTGGAGTTTTTCTGAGGAGGCTAAAGAGACAGAGGAAACTTAGCCTTCTCTCAAGCTGCTGCCTGTACCATTCCCTCATGATCAGGGTGGGCATACAGGTACTCTATCCTCCGAGTCCACTTGATATTTCCTTTCTACTTTTTATCACTGCCAGTTGCTGAATTTGGTGCTGACATGATTTGGATGTGGCTTTCCTGAGGGACTTGTGAATTAGTATTAACAGTCACCTAGTTGGAGTCAGTCACATTATACTCATAAACTCCACTTCCTCATCATCTCCTCTGTTTCTTCAGAGGGAATGTTGAGGGTGTCCACCATTTATCTCACAAATGAGGAGTATGGGGACTAGACCTCATTAACTCTGGGGAGAGAACCAAATTACTGTTCTGGTGAGACATCAGACTTTATTGTTATGTCCACCTCCTCCTAATATCCCTCCTCCTCCAGGACAGGTTGCTACAGTGGAACCTAAACCTGGGAGGCAGCCATACCTGTAATATTTCTCATGGTCTGGAAGGCTTGGTAATACTGCCACATTTCTGTACTGTCCTCCGCAGAGGGTATTTGTTTTGGTTCAACTGCCTGCTCCCTATCCTTTGCAGGAGGAGTGTCAGGAACATGCTTTTCTGCTTGCCTTTTTTTTTTTTGCAGGTACTGTTTCCAGCACCTGCTTTAACACTGTTTTTTTGTATATTTTTGCCAGCACCAATTTCAGAGTTCCCCAATTCAGATACCCAGAGCTATTTAGTATGCTTTTTTGAAGGCTTAGCAGCTTTTTCCTTTTTAGCCATCCCTTTTTTGCAAAACAATGCTGCTTATGCGGTGATGAACACTCTGATGTGTGCTTTCAACCATCATTGGGAGTTACGAGCTTCACTTTTTTTCACCTATTTTGTGTTGTAGGGCAAAACCTTTACACAGCTCACAGTTATTAAAATTGTGATCTGGGCCAAGGCACTTTAAACAAACTTGTGACATCCTGCCTTTGACAGGAGTTTAAAACAGGATTTGCTGTTTTTAAATCCTGTAGGCCCAGTTTTATTTTCTTTGGTCTAGCAATGATGCAATTGTTTCCCTCATGTGGGAACTGCGACAAAGCACAACTTCTCTGGTTTCTGGGAATCAGAGAAACCACTAAATTTAATAAAACACTTAGACACCCTAATAAATGCAGAGTAAATGAAAACTAACTGAACAGTTATTGTAGGAAATGCAAGTAAAGTTAACCAGAAGACTGGAGAAGACTTCAGGGTGACTGCTCTCTTCAGGTGGAGAAACAAATCTGGCACTTAGCCAGTAGGAGGAGTGTGACCACTGCAGAATTTGAATGTGGTTCTAAATTCTCTAATTAGCATTTAGTTCTATTCTCCAGGGATTTGTATAGGTATTATTGCTGAATTCCAGTTGTTGGAATGATGTTGGCTGGATTTTGAGAAACCTCGGTCCTGACCTCTGGAGAGGTCTCCTAACTTCTTCTGGATGTGGATGCTATTTCCTCATCTGAGTCACACCAAACCTTCCTGGAACTTGAATCATTGTGGTCCCCAACCACTACAACCACAGACAGAAGGGCATCTTACTTTGTTTCAGTCTGTTTCAGCCCCAGGACTTCTTATGCTCCCCTTCTGGGCCAAAGGGTTTTGATTCAGTAAAGAGGAATATGTGTTCTAATCTCTCTGACTGTGTGGCTTCCTATGGGCATGTGCTTTCAGTACTGCTTTGCAGGAGGGTATTAAAACCTTCCCAGTTTTGGCCCAAGACTACTGGTCATGGTAAAGGTTTGGAAATTCCCACCTTTAGTATTCCTGTCCAGTTACCTACTTTTAAGTATACTGGGGCTGCATGGTATTTTTGAGTATCTCTGTGCACACAGGCAATGTTTATAGTATCTCCTCACTGACCGAGGTTACGTCCTACCACCGATTCTTTAACCAATGTCTGCCCACAGCCTGAATCCACCAGAGCTTTAACTGTCAGTTCCTCTCTTGCACTGGAATTATATATGTGTTTTTGACCTGTGACTCAAGTGTGTGGGCTGTAGCTATGCATTCCACAAGATCATTCAATGTAGTCACAAAATTAACTAATATGCCCCACTGTACCACAATGGAAACATATAATATACTATACCTAATCTTTGCAGACAGCTAAATGCACTGGGACCGCCCTCTTTTACCATTTGCCTCTGAATATTCCTACCCTGTTGCTGCGCTATTCCACATATAGTACTTCCTTCCTTCATCCCTTTCCTGTCCCCATCCTTGCCCTCTTTTCATCCCATCTCATCCCCCCTTCCTCTACTCCTCCACTCCCACTCCCCCCTCCCTCCCCACTGTTTCCTCACCTTGTTCTCTCCCTCTACACCCCATGGGTCCTTTCCTACATAAGCTACATTGTGGCAGCCCACTCCTTGCCCTTTTTTTGCTCCTTCTACCCCCCCAATTCGTCCCCTAGCCTTCTCTCCTTGTAATCCCTTCCACCCCTCTTCAGACAAGGCCACTGACTGCACTTGACATAACATTTATTTTGCCATATTATTCTTTTGTTTATGTAATTACTTTTTTCATGCTGTACTACTTACTGAAACCATTGCAATTGTTATTCTTGTGACTTGACGTGGAACCTCTGTAAAAGAGCCCTTGGCTCAAAAGTCTTTCCGATTTGTTAAATAAATAATGTTACTATCCGATCTACCCATCCCCCCATTAGGATCAACCTAGAGCAGGGTCTTAGGACTGGGGAAACTACACCAGGTCCTGGGGTTATACAGAGTGGGGTCTTACAACAGGGGAACCTACACCAAAGCCATGGGGTTGTACCTTTTTGGAATGGAGGGGTAAGTAATATTTCACCACTTACCCATACCAGTACATTTGTTCAAGTTCATCTTACCCTTATTTAGACAATGTGAAGTTTGACACTACTGTACCACTAAAGCCAACCCTATGTGACAGGACAGCAGATCAGGTGGCTTCTTGGGGAACAATCAGGGATAGAACACTCTAGACAGCAATTCAGGTTAAATGAAAATTCAGTTTTACTTAAGCAAAAAAACCCAAGACTTACATGCAGCTTTACACACAGATTCTGCATTTCAGTCTCTGGTGCTTACAAGCACCTCTAGCTTCCTCTGTCTCTCTCTCTTCATCTGGCTCAGGTGTTGTTTGTTAAGATCCCTCCCCTAAGGGACATTCAACATCCAGAACAGGCAGTGCAGAGAGGTCTTCAAGCGACTTTAAACCAAGAGGGGTTTGGTTCAAATTCCCTGCTGGCCCCTCTGAAAACCTGTATTGCTGGGTTGAGCTGGGATTTGCAGGTATAAAGAGCAAGCTGGACATATACTCTGTCACAAGAACTTATGATGAATAGTTGTTATTTACTGATCCTTCTTGCTGATGTAAAGTTATCAGGTATTAAGTTTTCCAGGTGAGGTACTTCTGTGCAGAAGTACCCATATGTTGAAATTGAACATTCATTAAGTAAGAACTGGATTTAGGTCCCAAGTGGATATAGTTTTCTTTATAGGGGGATTTGAGAGGGCCTTAAGGAACCTCTTAAACACTGGATGTGCAAATAAGGTTCCTGCTGAGGCATTAGAGATGAATACAGACATACTGTAGCAGACAAATGCACCTTAAAAGTTGCTGAACTGTAGTCTAAAGACTTTAAAGAGCACCAATCCAGCTCTTTGCAGGGTACCACAATGTAAAACAGGAAGTTCCCCAGTACCAAATTTAAAATGTGTAATAATTCCCCCTTAGAAAGTGAACAGATTGTAGTTTGCCCCTAAGGGGCAGGCTGCACAATTCCTTCCACTTCTCTGTTAGTTGCCTCCACGTGCAGACATTCAATGGTGTTCATACAGTGAGAGTGCAGGGGGTGCTCTATTCAGCCCTAGGTAGTATATTTTTAAATACTTTCATTAGAATTTTAAATGGCATTTTGGTAAACATTAAAGACAGGGTTCAACAAACAATAGATGCATTAATAAATAAAAAATAACTACATGTATACATGTGTCACTACTTCAAAACACATGGCATTATTATTAAAACAGCTAACCTATTTGCTCCTGAATTAGCTTCATTTGCTTCTTTTGCACTGTGTGTTTCCTTTGTTGTAGTAGGTCATTTGATATGGCATGTTTTTTATTTCTTTCAGGCTCCACACCAGAAACATCCATACAACAGTTCACATCTTCTACATCCTAGTTAAGATAAAGAATTTAAAAACAGGGGATTAGAAAATAAAATTCAAAAAGAGCATTAACTATCAAAGACACTGGAATTTTTCCTGACATAAAATGTCAATATTTTGGCCTAGTCTTTCAGATAACTCAATGGACCAGAGTTTAATAAACTGTATGTTGGACCACCTAGATGGTTGTTAGGTAAGGCAACACTCTATCATGCAAAGTACCTGTGTTTGTTCTGTGCACAGACTATATGCAACTGGGTCATAATGAATCAAAGTACTCCCAGATGTGTCACTTCCTGGCTCAAGGAGGTGGGAAGATAGTATATGGCTCTGTCAGACTCCCTCGTGGCATGTGCCTATAATGTCCCTGACACTACAACCATAAAAGGTGCGTACCCAGTGATACACAGATTTAATGTGCACGCAGGATTACATGCAGGAAATGTGCAATAGGGGTGTCTTAGAAGAGAAAATGTAAAAAGAAAAAAAAACCTTTCCAGGGTCTGACCATCTGATATCCTATGGTAACCATTAAGGATTTCAGCAGACTAAGGTTGCCAGCTTTGGAATCATCAAAAAAAAAAAGACCCAGATCCTAAATCCCGCTCCTAGCCCCATCCCTTTTCATGACTGATCATGCACTGCTCCTACTCCAAAGCCATTTGTTATGTCAGTTAAAGACAACACTTAAAGCAGCAGTTCAACAAAAATGTTAACATACTGTGCCTGTAAAAGTTACTCTCCAAGGGTCTTTGTAGTTTTTATTTATTTATTTATAAGGGATATACAATGGTGAGCTGTCAGATAAATGATTAAACTACACAAGTGCTGTTTGACGTTGAGTAACCTCAGGAGTGGCATATGCCAAAAGTGAGGTGTCTGAGGTCAAACAGCAGAAGTGTAGATAAATCATTTATCTGGCAGCTCACCATTGTATATTTAATTTATGCAATAGGGATGCTTTTTGTCACTGCAGGGACATTTGCTTTTGACTGTTCACATTTTATTTTAAATGATCATTTCTGGGATTTTGTGTTAACATTCCTAGTGTATGTCCGCCTAGTGTAGTGGTTGCTATTAAACGAAACACCACTCATTTTGTAGAAAACTCTGTGCAGAACAACTTCCATGCTCACAGTACCAAGCTATCTTTTTTATTTTAAAGTTGTATGCATTTGTTTGTTAAAAAAATGGATAAAAAATTAAACTTTCTGGTTTTTTTTGCTAATTAAAAAAAAACTAAATGGTATCTATAAATGAAACCACTTATTTTGTAGATATTTTTGTGCCGAACAACTTCTATGCTCACAGTACTATGCTATTATTTTTTGTTTTAAAGTTATTTGCATTTGTTTGTCAAAAAAGTTAAAACATTTAATTTTCTGCTGTTTTTTGCTCATTATGAATAAATCTATAAGGTATCTATAAATGAAACACCACTCATTTTGCAGTTAATTTTGTGCTGAATAACTTTCACGCTCACAGTACCATGCAATCTTTTTTCATTTTAAAGTTATTTGCATTTGAATATGGTTAGTATTGGTACTGAGGCCGAGCATTCTAAATGAGTTCCAGAGTGACTGTGACATACAGTAGCTACTATGTGTATGTGTATAAATCTGTGATGATTTATTTATTTATTTTATTTATTAAATTCTCGGATTACAAATACCTTTGAGCAGAAACTGCTCGTTTACAAAGGTTCCACGTCAAAGGATGAGGGTCAACATACATACAGAGGTAGTAAAAGAATGCACAATAAACAACCAAAACAACTAAAAGAAAAAATAAAGATACTCAGTTATAACATACTTTGAGATAATATTCATATAACGAGCAGCTTGAGTAGTAGCTGTCATGTAACAATAAGAGATAGAGGGCACCATAGGCAAAGTTAGTATTGCAGGCGTGCACTGGAGAGAGGAAGTTGGCAGGCTAATGGGCCACTGTCCGATGGTGGTGGAAAATGTCTTGTACCAGTGGAGATGTGAAGCAGGAAAGGAGTCACAAGGAAGGCCCAGTGCCAAAAGGAATGAGACTGGGAAAGGGCAGGCTGTGAGACATGAGTGAGCTGGGAGGTGTTTAGAGAGACCTCTGTTCGGAGAAGCAGTCACATTGAGTGGTAGAGGTGAGGTAAAGTTTGAGATTCCTTTTGAAGGGTCAAGTGTAGTAGAGGAAAGTGCTTCTTTATTGAGGGAATTGAACCATTGAGCGGCTCTATAGATAAAGGACCGCTGACCCATGGAGGTACGACATCTGGGAACCTGAAAGGTTAGAGATTGGGCACCACGTGTTTGTTGAGTGCCACTGTAGGTATTAAGGAGTGAGCTAACACCAGGTGGCATGAGACCAAGGAGAATCGTTTTGGTAAGTAAGCAGGTCTGGTATTGTATTCTGCTGCGTAGGGGTAGCCAGCTGGCCTGTGCATAGAGGTCACAGGTGTGAAAGAAAAAATTACTCACCTTAGTAATGTTGTTTCTTCTAATGGAGTCATGCTATATTATAGACATTAGCAGTTTGTTCCAGCTCTAGGACTGCCCCGGAGTGAAATGGTTAAAACCATTCCAAAATAGAATTTTGGCACGAGAGCAGCTCTATCTGTGTCATTTCAAACTTGAACTGTCAGATCTTTACGAGCCAAACTCACTAAGGTCTGTGTGGAAGCTGTAACCTACACTAGCCAAATGGCTACCTAAATAATAACAACCATTGATGGTCCCAACACCCAAGACTCAAATCAGGGGACCAGAAATACTAACACCATTCTAATAATATGAAAATGGAACATAAGTATAATAAAACACACACACGCGGCTACATACACACCCCAAAGTCCCAAAGGGACAAAATGCTAACAGGACATAAGTAGTGCTCACACTAAGTTGCCCGCACCCCACCAAGTAGAGGTTCTGAGAGGGGCAGGTTGGGGGGGAGGTCTATAATATAGCAAGACTCCATTAGAAGAAACAACATTACTAAGGTGAGTAATTTTTTCTTCAAACAACATGAAGTCTTGCTATATTATAGACATTAGCAGAATACACAGCAGTACCTCCATGGAGGAGGGGCAGAACCTACTTAGGGAATAGGCTCTGAAGAACAGCTGTGCCAAACCGAGCATCTCTCCTGGCCTGGACATCCAGGGAGTAATGCTTGGTAAAAGTGTGTACCATTTTCCAAGTAGCAGCCTGGCAAATCTCTAATAAAGGGATATCTCTGGCAGCAGCTAGAGACGCAGCTGTACCCCTGGTAGAATGAGCCCTCAAACTGGGGGCTCTGCCCACTTTCTGATAACAAAATTGGATACAAGAGACAATCCACCTGGCTATTGATCTCTTAGTGGCAGGTTTGCCTTTCCCAACTTCACCATAGGTAAGGAAAAGTTGGAGGGATTTGAACCTGTGACCTTTGGTAGCTCTATATAATAACTAAGAGCTCTCTTAACATCCAGGCTGTGCAACCTCCTCTCACCCGAAGAGGAGTGATCAGTGAAAATACTGAAGGGAGATAGATTGATTAAGATGGAAATCTGAAACCACCTTAGGCAAAACTTCCTATTAGTCCTAAGGACTACCTTATCCCTGTGGAAAGAAATAAAGTCAGTCTCCACTGACAAGGCTTGCAATTCACTTATGCCTGGCAGAAGTGATAGCCACTAGAAAAACAGTTTTCCAAGTTAGGTACTTAAGCTCTGCAGAAGACAGAGGTTCAAAGGGGGTTGCATTAACTGGGCAATGCAAACATTAAGGTCCCAAGCAGGGGCCGGTTCCTGAAAGGGAGGATTAGTATGGAGAGTAATCCCTTAAAAACTTGGAAAACACAGGATGAGAGGAAAGAGGGGATGACTTTCCTGCTGACAAAAAAGCAGACACTGCTGCCAAATGAACTCTCAGGGGTAGCTGGTTCATGCACCCAAGGAATTAAGATGTACCATGTAATCTAACAAAATGGGCAATTCAGCAGATTCTGGGAAATATTTTTCCAGCACACCAAATGGAAAACCTTTTCCATTTAGAACTATAAGTAGCTCCTAGTGGAAGGCTTTCTGGAAGCCTTTAGATCTCAAGAACACCCTGAGAGAGGTGTAAATCAGCAAATCTAACTCCTCAAGAGCCAGGCCTTGAGGTTGAGGGATTTGAGGTCCGGATACCAAACCCTTCCCTGGGCACAAGTCAACAGATTGTGATTCCTGGGAGGCACAGGGGAAGATGGACTGTCAGAGACAGAAGGAGTGGGTACCAGGGCTGCCTGGCCCATCCAGGGCAATCAGAATCACCCCTGCAAGGCTGAGATCTGATTTTGACTAGTACTTTGAATAGGAGAGGAAAGGGGGAAAGCATAGAGGAACTTCCTCCCAATCCAGAAGAAGGGCATCCAGGGAACTGAGCCCAGCACTGGAGGCCTGCAACAGAACAGAGGAAGTTTGTGATTGTCTGGGGCTGCAAAAGATCTATCTGAGGGATGCCCCACCTGGCAAAAACTATCCCCAGCACTTGAGGATCCAGGGACCATTCGTGATGGCCCTGGGAAATCCTGCTGAGGGCATCGGCTAGGACATTGTCCTTCCCTGGAAGATGAACTGCTATGAGGGAAGTGTTCAGGGAATAGGCCAGAGACCACAACTTCATTGCCTCGGTGCACAAGGCCGAAGACCGAGTGCCCCCCTGTTTGTTGATGTACCACATTGTTGTGGTGTTGTCTGTTCTGACTTGTATCACCTTGTCGAGGACAGATGCAGAAAAAGCTTGAAGAGCTAAAAAGACAGCTCTGAGTTCCAGCAAATTGATGTGGAGCAGAGATTCCTGGGGGGACCAAACTCCCTGAGTGGAAAGGTCGCCCATGTGGGCTCCCCAACCCAGACGGGAAGCATCTGTAGTGAGAGTCAAGTCGTGAGAAGGGGAAATGAAGGGGACCCCCGCTCTTAAATTGCTCTGATCCTGCCACCACTGGAGAGCTAGGATCAAGGTTCGAGTCACTGGGACCAACTTGAAAGGGGTCTCTTCTCTGAGACCAAAAGGTTCTCAAGTGAAACTGAATGTCTCTCATCTGAAATCTGGCTTCCTGCACAACAGCTGTGGATGCAGCCATGTGCCCCAGGAGCTGTAGAAAGTGTCTTGGGTTGGTCGAGAGACCTGCAGAGTGAAGGACGAGGCCAGAGCCACTAAATTCTTACCCTTTCTGGGGAAGAAAGGCTCTGGCTAGCTTTGTGTCCACCCTGCCCCTATAAAGGTGAGTACCTGGACTGGTTCCAGAACCGACTTTGTGTAGGTTTAGCAGAAAACCCAGGGAGGTGAGAAGCTGCTGGGTGACCTGCAGGTGAGATTTTACCTGTTCTGGGGACTGGCCTACAATGAGCCAGTCGTCTAGATAGGAAAACAGCAATCCTCTGCCTCCTTAAGTGGGCCACTGCCACTGCTAGACACTTTGTGAATACCCTGGAGCAGAGGTAAGGCCAAGGGCATTGCTCTGAACTGGTAATGACCTGAGGCAGTTCGAATCTGAAGTACTTTCGATGGGATCTTCTGATTAGGACATGGAAATAGGCATCCTTGAGGTCCAGGGAGGCTAGCCAGTCCCCTGGCCTTAGGGAAGGTAAAATCATTGCCAGAGTTACCATTTTGAACTTTGGTTTCAAAAGATGCTTGTTCAGATATCTGAGATCTAAAATGGGCCGCCATTCTCCTGTCTTTTTTGGGGTAAGGAAGTATCTGGAATACAGACCCCTGCCCTGATGCAGGAGAGGAACCCTTTCTACCGCTCTGAGAGCTAACAGGGATGAGACCTCTGTTTCCAGAGTGAGGGTCTCTGAAGCACTTGCAGGTAGAAAAAGTCCGCTTCTCAACTTGGGAAACTTTTTGAAGCTGAGAACCAGACCCTGGCTTACTACTTCCAGAACCCACTTGTCTGAGGTTAAAGAAGCCCAATTCTGACTGAAGAAGCCAGCCTGCCCCCCACTGGTACAGGAGAATCGGCCCTGGGCACCCTATCAGGGTGCCTGTTTCGCAGGAGCTTTAGGCTGGGGGGTTGGAGCAGGTCTGCCCACCCCTCGTCTGCCCCTGCCTCTGAAGAAGCCCCTCTGAGCATAGGCAGAGGAGGCCTGAGTCTGGTAGAAAGGCCTGTGAAAAGGCCTACCCCTACCCCTGGGGGCATGCCTTTGAGGAGTGGCTTGCCACTCCTTAGCCTGGGCACTCTTGTAAGTAGTCCTATATTCATCCATCTTCTTCATGTAATTCTCTGTCTGCTCTCCAAACAGAGAATTTCCCACCACAGGAAAATCCATAGCCTTAGTCTGGATATCCTGTGACAAACTAGTATACCTGAGCCAGGCCAACCTACGAAAAGCTACAGATGTGGCCATGACCCTAGAGGAAACATCATTAACATCCACAGCAGCATGAAACTGAGCCTTAGAGGCTTCAATGCCATCAGCAGCCACCTGTTCTAGTTCACTAGCCAGCTGGTCATGGGCCTGCTTGGCCAATTGCATAACAGTATCCCATCTAGATTTCTGACACCTAGCTACATAAGCCATATAATTTGCTTGCCTGAGTCCCAGAGAGGCTGCCATATACTTTTTGCCATGGCATCAATCTTCCTGGAATCCTTGTCAGGAGGATGTGAAGCCAAGGAATATTAGCTTTATCACAGGCAGCAGCCTGAACTACTAACATGACTGCATTGCTGAGAAAGGAATTCTGTATCAGGGCCTGACAATGTATACCTTCTGTCCATCTTTTTATCTACAGGAGGCACAGAATTAGGAGCTTTTAAAATTTTAATTGTTTGTTTCCTAAAAGGCTTATGTAAAGGAATAGACAATCTCCTAGACTCTGGAATATCCATCATTTCTACAAAATCAGGCTCCTCTTGCTCATCCACAGCCTCTTCTAAAGGAAGCTGGAGGGTTTCAGCAACTTTTTTATAAAACATAAAATGAGATGGGGACTCAGACAGCATAGGGGGAGATTCTAAAGGTCTGTCTGGGGAGATGACCGGTTCAATGGGCACACCCAGACCTTCCCAGCCACATTCATACTGCTCATAATCCTCCTCCCCCTCCTCTGGTTCATAAAATTCCTCAATATCATAATCCTGAACCACTGGGACCGGACGAACCGACCTTTACCAGATAGTGGTGGTTCAGACGGACCCTGAGACAGTGACTGGACAATTTGTATGGCTTTTGTTATCTCTGCAGCAGTTGGAGAAGGAATTTTGGACTCCAGACCTGCTGATTTTCTTGTTTTCTTTACTGGAATTGGTTCCTCAGAACCAGCTTTTCTTTGCCGAGGAAGTCTGGCCCTGGTCGAAGGCACTCCTCTGGTTCGGTTGGCACCGAACGGGCTGGCCATCGGGTCAGTGGACTTTTGGCCTCTGTTCCCTGAGCCTGCCCAATCTTTTTCCAGGTGGCTGCAGGGAAATTCTACATACCTGGCAGTCTGACTGAGGTGGTCAAACCCAGACAATAAACACAGTGGTGTGTGGGTCAGCCTTGGCAAAGACTTCCCCACAAACATCACAGTGTTGAAACCAGTGGGCCGGTTTTCTTTTGGGTTTCTCAGACATAATGCCAGCCTAACCAAAAACTTGCCTTACCGCGGCAGTGCCGGGCAAGAACACCCTTATCAGTTCCTAACCGTGTCACAGGTATTGGGAAAAACGTAATAAATCCGTTTTTAGAACCGATAAGAACTGGAACCGACTCTAAAATAGTAACTTTTAGTTTTAAATAAGTTTTAACCCACTGATCGGTTCAAACCGAACCGATAACTTACAAGTTCCACACAGACAAAACCTTCATTTACTTACGGTTACCACAGATAGAGCTTGAACCGAACGGTTTTGCGGTTAAAATAAAACTATTCTCGGTTAAATCCAACCGAGAAAACACTTTTTAAACCGAGAAATGAACCGAGCAGAAGGAGAAATCTCCGGAGCGACTGTTCACTGAGGCAGAGTAAAGAATCTAACAGTTCAAGTTTGAAATGACACAGATAGAGCTGCTCTTGTGCCAAAATTCTATTTTGGAATGGTTTTAACCATTTCACTCCAGGGCAGTTCTAGAGCTGGAACAAACTGCTAATGTCTATAATATAGCAAGACTTCATGTTGTTTGAAATGATGTGTCTACTACGTCTGCAAATGTGAAATTTCACATTTATACACATTGTTACTCAGATATACAAATTTATCACATACAATAGGATTTATGTCCACGTCTATTACATAAATAGGGGATACATGATGGGCAGGAGTGGCATATGGAAAATCTTCTCACTCCTGCAGAGTGAGGCATGGATATCCCACGAGTGCCGAAGGCACGAGTGGGATAGCAATACCTCACGATGCAGGAGTGAGAACATTTTCCATATGCCACTTCTGCCCATCATGTGTGCAATTTATACAACAGGCAACAAGTGTTTCTGTATGGTTTTGATATTTAAATATTGTGTCCGAGGTCTATTTTGTTGTTGTTACTTTTTAAGTTGGTATTATTACTCAGTGATTTGACTGCTGTGTGTTAGTCTGCTCAGCTGTGTGATAGGGATTGGTGATGTGAGAACAGCACAAGAAAATCTCTTCTTCAATGTTCACTGGTTTCTGAGGATGATTCAATTTTAGTTTATTCATCCATGGTGCTTCTGAAGGTTTAGGTATTAATTTTGAAAAGCTCATTGTACAGAAATACTGTTTTTAGTTAAGTCTTTGTAATTTGTTTTCAATGCTAAGTACTGCTCCAAGTGTACTACTTTCAGCTTCTGGCTGTTTAGAAACTGCAAGTAAAAATGTCACACTATGCAGGTTGTGTGTAATTAGGTAGATTGATGACTTCATTTTCAGTGTTGAAACAAGTTCCAGCTTGTAGTGCTTAACTGATGCTGCAGTGAGAATATTGGGTGATGACATAGCTATTATAGGTGTAAATGGATTTATTTTCACTTCAGCTATGTCATCACCCAATATACTCACTGGGGTGAGAATATATGCTTTTATTCTCAATGAATACACAACATGCCTATTGTATAAATTCATTTATTTGACACTGGTTTACTAGATGAACATACAGAGATAAAAGAAATCTCATTTACAGATATGATCTGGTGGATGCAAGGAAAATACTGTAAACAGCATACAATAGTATACATGGTATATAATACATAATAAAGAAATTGTTTCCTGTAATGTGTACTTTATATCTTTATCTGGCTCCATTTTCTTTTCATGTCCACATTACTATTTCAAAGCCAAAGAAGTGGTCATACTTTTTTCTTGAGGAAAAAAATAATTTAAAATATTTAAAAATGCCTATATTCTGTTACAGATGAAAACGTTTACCAGTAAATGAAAGTGGAAGACAACTGGATCTTTTACTGTTACAAAAGGTGAGAGAGACTTTTTGCCCAGCTTTGCTGCTAGGCCACTTTAAGATGTAGAGTCGAAAAGATAAGGTAAAGTAACTGCTAGCAGTCTTAATGGCCATATTGTACACCTCCCAGGTTGACTTATTTCACAAACAAAGGGCTATATTGACAACAGAACTTGTTTATAATGTATGGACAGTGTCTATTAACCCCTGTTTTCAATCAGTTTATATAGAGGATAATGCCTGATTAACAGTGGTTAACCATGATGTAATCACCTCAAGCAGTTGCCAGGACAATCAAGTAACCCTCCAGAGTGCAGCTTGAGAGGTTTACATATGTCATGGCAACCGTGAGAGGTGATTACATCCATGGTATATGCGTTTGTTCTCCAGCTTGGCTACGAATGCCTCCTGCTTTGTATGTTGAGCAACTTGAAGTGCTGAAATTAGCCATTACTATCTATACTGCAGCGGATCTGTAACTATCTGAATGGAATGTGTGGGTTTTGAACAAATATCCAAGCAGCAGATCACCTTTCCTTTCCAAGAATGTTGACAGTTTGTGACATTCTATCCTGTAATCCCACCATTATGACATAGTTAAGCAAGGTTTATAGCATACTGATGTCATAACGATGGGATTATCAGGTTATAATGTATGGGTAGCCCTTATTACCCACTGAAATCAAGAAGATTACAACCTTGTAATCCCACTGCTTGAGGTGATTACATTGTGGTTAACCACTGTTACTCAGGCATTATCCTCTGTGTAACCTGGACATGCAACTGAAACAATGAATGGTATTACAAAATATGTTTCAAAAATATGTGAGCACTCAAACGGCTCAAAAACCTGACCAGCACTGAGCAAAACTAGATTACCAGATAGGGACCCTGAAAAACAGATTACCAGATGAAAAAACCTGAAGGTGGCAACCCTACACCTGACTCATAATTGATCAGATTCCTGCCATCATACCCCAGTTATTACAGCACTGGCCTGCCAGAAAGTAGCAGGTGTACAAAGATTTCTCAGAAAAACAGCAAGAGGTGACAAACTTCTGAAAATTCAAAAGTGCCTGTATTACAACAATTACTTTACCTTTTATGGGACCAAAAAGAGATTTACAAAACACAAGCTTTCAGGTTACACAGAGCCCTTCAACAGGTAAGTGGCAGAATTTACAAAAAAACAACCTTAATTACATTGGGCAGAACTGACTAAAAAAAAAAAAACCTTTACATGTGAATGTGACAGTTCTGGTGATAAAAAAGTAAATAACTGAATATGTGCAGAGACAAAAAAAAAAACAGTTTTTAAAATCCTAGTTGATTATAAATTAGATTAGAAAAATAGGCTCCTCTTCATGGCTGGAATGTGACAGCAGGAGACCTATAAACATTTAAATGCTTATGTTCCAAGATCCTCCCTAAAGATAGACTGTGTGTCTGTGTGTGTGCGCACACATATGGTTATTTCCTTGTAAACTGTTCCATTTATCTGACAAAGGGCTCTGAGTAGCCTAAAAGCTTGTGTTTTGTAAATCTTTTCTTGGTCCAATAAAAGGTACCAAATCACCCACTTTTGTTTATTTTTTTGTATAAGGACAAATATGGCTGCAAACAATTCTCCACAATAAATATTTTATACAGTAACATACTAATTAGGCATCAAGACATGACTGGGGATTGGTTTAATATGAGTTAATGACACCCTAGATGTATAATGAGCACTCTTATGGTGTGACTAACTCATGTTGAACCATCCCATGAAGTGCTCTCAAATTATTAATAAAAATGTTACATTCAATATTTGAAAGGTTTTATTTTCTGTCTTTTTATGGTTACAAGATCACAGATGATTTCCTTGCTCTATTCATTGAAATTTTGGAATTGTTGTAACCAATTAAATTGCTTTGTTCTCATAGCCTATTTTATCAGTGGTTTTAAGTGTTAGGGAGTTGCCTGAATGACTCTTGTTTCAACAGTCAAAGTTATGTAAATGCTCAAGTGTAGCACCTCCTTGACCAATTATGGGCACAAGTTAAAAGCCCACTGCCATGGGTATCCCTCAGGGCTCACTTGCGGGACCATTACTACATTATTCTTTGATTTGAATGATCAATTATGGGATGCTCAAACCTGTCTTTATACAGATGTACATATGCAATGAGGCACGAGATGGTGTGTGATTATGGGTCAATAATCACACACCTCTGGAGGGTGTTGTTAGGCATGGGGCTCCAGTGCCAAGTGCCTTTAAACACCCAAGAGAGAAGTGAGATCACTGACCATAATCACACATCCTCGAGTGTTTTATTGCACTTATATTGTGTAAGGAAAAAAATCACAGGAAGTAATGTAGGGGGTAGGAGGAAGTAGGCTGTTGGTTAACTAGGATCTGCAGCTTATCCGTCAGGTAGGGAAATGGGCAGACTAGGTGGGCCAAGCGGTCCTTATCTGCCGTCAAATTCTATGTTTCTATGTTTCTTACATGTTATAAGTAAGCAATAAGACGTCTGGATGGGGAGCCATGAGTAAAACGAACCCCCCTCCCAAAATTCCTGTTCCTGACTGCATGCCTTCTATGGCTCCCTCAATTTCCCCACCATTCCACCTCCTTCAATAACGTAGTTCGAGTTCACTGATACACAACTCAAGCTGCATAAAACACTGGGCTTTTTTTTTTTATTACTTTATCTCCAGCCCTGGAGAACTCTTTCCAGCAACCTCAGAAGCTCCCAGCCTCTAACTCCCTCCGTGACCACTCCTCTCCCCTCGTGCCACCAAGCACCACCTCTGGGTCTGAACCCTCTGGAGGTAGGGCCACCCTATCCACCCAAGGTGCTCTATCTTATAGGGCAAAGTGCCCAGCACATGAGTCGGGTAGTGGAGAGGAGACAGCCCGGAGTTCGGAGTGTGGGCTATGGAAGGTCGAGGTGCCTTCATCTATTCCCCAGGACTGGGGTTTGTATCTTTTTCATCCCACCCCTCCCTGCAGAGCCTGGCCAGCAAGACAACGTAGTATTGTGGCTCCGCCCACCCAAGGCATATGCCGCGCTTTCTCAGTTGGTGATCCTACAGCTGCTGCCAGAGGTCGCTCCATGAGCGAGTGCATCCCACACCCTCCCCTTGGAAAAGAGAGCAGTTGTCCGGACGCTCGATCTCTTCCCCCACCCGCCGACCCCCGGCTTGTTCCCGAACCAGGGTCGCCGACGTGGTGCGAGGTGTGGTGTCCAGCGCCTCAACCCTCAGTGCCACCAGGCCAGTTAGTTAATGTGCTTTGAGATTTCAAAAACATACAACAGCAGCACAGGAACAAGACAACACATCATACAAACAGACAATTCGGTTCCCCAAACCCTCCCCTCTGTAGGTAGTGGCTGCAAACCTTAGCAGCATATTAATGGATCAAAAGTTCATTCAGCAAAGAGTATGTGTAGTGATACAATATCAGCAAAGAGCCCACTGTTTCACAGAGATAATCAGGATGTCTCAAAATCCTTTCACAGACTACATATGCAGTAGAACTCTTCACTGCATTAGCAGCAACTGTCACAAATGCGCTCGGCAGGTCAGGCCCTCTGCTCCCACAGTGCCAACCTCAGAGTACAATAGTGTAAACAGGTAACAGACAGGGTAACCCTCCTGTCTGCTTTGGGTCCGAATCACCTATTAGCCTCGAGTTCTGGAGGGATTCAAACTGCAAACCTTACACTAGCATACCCAATTACAGGCTCAGATATGTATCCTCTTCAGGACTGCAGTACAATCTTTCGCCAGGGGCACCCAACCAGGTTTCCAAAATGTACCCTTTTCAACTCTATAAGAGACCTAGGTATTTCTTACCTTTTTAAGCTGGCTTAGTAACACATTCAAGCCCTTACAGCTGTTAGTCTTAAATACAGGTTCAGCAATCACATGTAAAATAACAGAAAACAGCACAGGCAGTATTTGAAAGAAAATGTAGTATACTACAAAAATGGTAAAACAGGTGAAATAAAATACAGAACAAATTATATCACAAATCTCAGTCATATAACAAACAAAAAAAGGAAAGTTACATAATACATACTCCTACCACAAACACTTAATTATTTTTTAAGTGTTACCTTTAGGTGCTTTTTAAGTCAGAGAACTATCTCAGAGTCCAAGAATCATATTGCACATTTCCCAGATACAATGTTTCATTTCAAAACTCCGTTTCCCCACTCTCTTTTGGTGAGGTCAGCTAGATCCTCTGTTAGAATTAATTCTAACATAGTTATCTACAAGGAGGTATGTTAATAAATGGCACATCAGCAAAAAGCCATTTCCCAAATGTGACAGCCTTTAATCAAACATTTCTCTTTGAACTTAACAATCCCACACTGTGTCCCTAATTCTCAGGTACGTGAAAAAAACATTAAGAGTCAGCCAAGTGACTTCTTCTTCCTGCTATGTCATAAAATTAATATATGTGGAACACTTCAAAGGCAGCACAGGTTATGAGGACCATAAACTATCCTCTGGAAGGAAGGCATTAATTAGGTTTTTCCCTGGTCAGTTTAATGACATCCTCACTGACACCTTGAAGCTTAAAAGCCAAACCGCTAATTTGTGTGAGACAATTACATACACAGACCATTTATTTATAATACAATATCATACCATAATAATAATATTAGAGGATTTTTCCCATGACAGCAACAATGTATGTAATGTGTCCCATCTTTGACTGTAAGGGCCACATATTCAAAACTTTGCCCCGGGGATAAATTAGCACTGCCCAGTGGGCAAACAGCAAGCTATATTCAAAAGGAATAGCCCGGTACAAAACCAATTGAATACAGCATGCAAAAGAAGCCGGGCAAACAGGGCCAGGAGTGCAGGGCAAAAATAGCCCGGGAATAAGACAGCACTGAATATAGCAAATAAGACAGCACTGAATATAGCAAATAAGACAGGCAGTGCAAACACCCACAGAAACACAGTGCAGAGGTGAAAGTGGCTGCCCAGGAACACATGCAAAGTAAAACAGCCCTGAATGTGAACACAGGAGCAGACAGCACACCAGTACCAGTGAATGGCAAGGAACAGCCAGGACCCACAAGTGACAACCACGGAACAGTACAAAACGCTCAATATACCCAAGCCCTCCAAAAAGACACTGGGCACAGGTATGTCAACAAAAAGTATGTATAATTCAAAATGTCAACAACAATGGTAGGATAATGACAAGAACAGTAACACAAAGAAAAAGCTGGCCAAAAACAGCAACAAACAATAAGGAAATAAGGAAAGGAGGACAACAGAGTAAGCAAAGAAAAAGTATAACTGGTAGGAAACTGAAAGGGTCGTAAAACAATCGCAAACACAGGAGATGCAAGGAAAATGGGAAACTATATACGATATTTACATGTGTACAGGGGCAGCAGAAATGAAGGGGAAGGGGACAGTGATCAAAGGAGGACTACAAAATGGGACAACAGGGGGTAGGCAAAGGAATTGGGGATCAGGAAGCAAAACAAGACAAAGGGAGACAGTTATGACTGGGTGCTGGCAGCCATTTCTTCGAGGATGGACGCTACCCTCCTGGTCTTGGCGATGAGGACAGCCTGCTGTTCTAATAGTGTCCACAGCTGCCGCACCACTGAGCACAGGAGTGCATCCCTCCCCTTGGACTCTTCCGGATGGGTGGCCCACAGTGAAGACCAGCATGGACCTACAGGAGAAAGGGAGACCATGTCAGGATGGGAAACTGACACAGAGGCACAATACAAGCCCATGTGGTACCACACAGGTGGACAGCATGTCCCAACAACCATGCCCACGTGGCAGTACAGAACAATACACAATGCACACCTGTCAGGCGCCTGCAGGACGAGGCCGGAGCACACAGCCAGCATGCACCATCCCAAGGTACATGGACATGCGTGGATGTATGCCAACAACATCACAGCACAGTGTACACCACACAACACAGTGGTGTGCGCAGTGTAACAGTGCAAACAGACAGCCAGTCCCTGAGATGTCAACGACAATGGGTCAATGCACGACATACACATGGGATGACACATGTTGAGACATGCTGCCCAGAGGAACATAGCTATGATACACAACACAGAGGACACCCACTGGAGAAAGGGGCACAGCCATGACACAGTATGATGGTATGCAGCCCGTACCATAGCAGAGTATGGCATGTGGTGGTGCCACCACCCACTGCAGCAGCACACACAAGGCAGACATGCATGGCCACACCAATGTAACACAGGCACACAGGCCATGGGCCACCGGTGGCAGAACAGCAGCAGGCCGAACACACACCCAGCACAGTGCCACACAGGTGGCCATGGTAGAGCAGGGCCCACCCTCGGTGGTCGGAACAACACCTGCCACAGGGGTGTAAACACAGCACGCCATGCCACCACAGACGACCATCCCCTGCACCCCCCATGCATGACCGGTTTACAAACACCAGGCACTGCAGGGACAGGGGACTACCAGACAGTAGAGGAACATGGCCCCCAACACAGCTGTATGCAACGGGCACACATGACAGGCACAGCCACACAGGTCTGTACGGCACTAGGGCCCCACACAGCCCCCGCAGCAGGCACTGTGGATGACCACTGCCCATCCCGTGCCAAGGTCCACCATGCCATACCAATGGCCAGAGTGCAATGCCCACACACTGGCAGGGTGAAGTAGTCACCACGCCACCCCGAAGCCCCCCTGAAATGTACAGTGTGAACACCACCTGCATGCACCTACAACACGCCTTGCAGTACCTCTGAACCCTAGACAAGGTAATGTGAACGGCATATGCCATGTGAGCAGCAGAACAGTCAAGCAGGGCTATATATGGCAATGGCAACACATGCCAGTACAGCATGTAGGCCCCACACAGCACCCCCCCCCAGCAGGCACTGTGGACGGCCACAGCCCATCCCATGCCAAGGCCCACCATGCCATATCAGTGGCCAGAGTGCAATGCCCACACACCGGCAGGGTGATGCAATTACCACGCCACCCCCTGAAATGTACATTGTGAACACCGGCATGCACCTACAACACGCCTTGCAGTACCTCTGAACCCTAGACAAGGTAATGTGAATGGCACATGCCATGTGAGCAGTAAAATAGTCAAGCAGGGCTATATATGGCAACGGCAACACATGCCAGTACAGCATGTAGGCCCCACACAGCCCCGCCCAGCAGGCACGGTGTATGGCTGCTGCTCACCCAGATACATGCTGCACCCTGCTGCACCAGTGGCCAACACAGTACCACACTGCACACGCCATGGTACCAGGCAGAGAGCAGGGCACATGGCGGGAACAGCACTGTCAGCCCATGGAAAGACCCACCCATGTCACAAGCTGTGCAGTGTGTAGAAAATCAGTGTACTCAAGCAATAGGCTCCGATCATCGGGGCTGCTCTCCTCCACCCGCTGAGGCATTGCCGGCACTCTCCACCCATCCTTGGTGGTGCCCTGGGTGCCTTGCTGGTCCGTACTCCCTGATCCGGTCCGGTTGCTGCGCTCTGCAGTGGGAAGAGAGAACAGCACTGTTACTACAATGTGAGTCCCCACGATATGCCACAGCAGTGTCCATGGTACACAGGGTATCCCACAACAACCCCATCACCACCATTCGCATGGCACAGTGCACGCACATGTGCCCCCCCATGCAAGCACACTGTGTCACCCATGCCATGCCCTGCCCTGGACAGGCGATGCCACAATGGCCCATTGCATGGGCACTGTGCACACAGGGCAGCACGGCTTGGCAATAGTGCCGTGGACCGTGGCCACAGGCAGGCGGCCAGTGGCATGGCACATACACAGCAGTGGAGGTATGCCATACGCTGAGGCCACAACCATACTGCAGAATGCCGGTGTGTACAGCATGCACAGCTGCATGCAGCCCACCGCCATCATTTATGAGCACAGCAGACAAGGCTGGGGGTCAGGTGTGGTGGGTGTACACAACAACTGAAGGTGGTATGGTCCATGGAAGCAACAATGTGCACCACAGAGCATCCAACACTCTGGAACCTCTGGGTGGTTGGTGGCCCCCACACCCTCACACCCATACAACTACGGACCCCAGTACAAACAGTGCATGTCACACATATGTACCTAATGACACCAGCAATGTCCAAGAGCCCCTTTGGTAGGTATGTGTACGGGGTTCCAGGCACACGCACAGGCACCCCACCCAACACACTGACACACCTGAGGGACTGCAGCACACACACACACAGGACACCTGGATGCAGTGCCAGTCATCACCCAACTGGCACAGGCACTGTCGCATCACACACCATCAGTACTGCTCAAGCTGCTGCCTCTACCTTCACCGCACATCCGCAAACCGGTGCCAGCATTTCTCCCCATCCTGTGGGATGCCTGTCCTGGTGGACAGGTGGCGGGCAATGGAGGTCCACACCTGGCGCCGTGGCAGGTAACCCTTCCTGGACCTCTTCAAACAGGTGTCAGTGCCTCTACTGGACCAGGTTTGCCATCTTCATATCACCCCAACGCCTGTCCCTCTGTACCACTGCCCTCTGCCTACATCATCCAGACAAGGCCACGCATGTGGAAAGCGCTATTAATGTGACACTGGGGCACACCCTGCACCTGTACACACCGCCTGTGACTAGCGTCGTGCTGCCGTGTGCACTAGCACCGTGCAACCCAGATGTCTGCACAGTACACATGCGTGACCCTACCACGACTTCGGCACAGCCATAGAGTGCATGTGCTATGCTGTCACGCAAACGGCTGTAGTGTGGTGCAATGCTGCGCAGTGCGGGCATATTAGCACAGACCCAGAGATGCCTGCGCATGTGCAGGGCATGCGCAATGGCACTCAGCGTGGTACTAATGACACAGCGCCAGGCAATGACATGGCCAGATAGCCCGGTGCTAGCCCTTTGCCCAGCGCTATCCGCTTGCCCGGCGCTAACACAAGCCATACTCAAAGCAGCTATGCAAATTAGGGTACTTGTGTATGCAGGGGACACAGAAACATGGAAACATAGACTTTGATGGCAGATAAGGACCGCTTGGCCCACCTAGTCTGCCCATTTCCCCACCTACAGGATAAGCTGCAGATCCTAGTTAACCAACAGCCTATTTCTTTCTACCCCCCCCACAAAAATTGCCTGTGTCTGTCCCATCCATTCTTGAATTCTCTCACAGTTTTAGACCCCACAACCTCCTCAGGAAGGCTGTTCCACACGTCAACCACCCTCTCTGTGAAAAAATACTTCCTCAAATCGTTCCTGAACTACCCCCATCTTCAAACTGTGTCCCCCTTGTTCTTGCACAAATGGTGATTACCATATCATTACAGCCTAATTTGCATGCCAAACAGGCCTGATTGCCCGTCAGGGCTATTTAAGGGCAAACAGTGCTCCACCTGTGTTGCTGATGGGGACTGCAGTGTTGTGCATGTTTGAAATAGGCAGTACTTTAGACAGCAGGATGTTCCAGGAGAGGCAGCAGGAGCAGGCAGGTTTGTACAGCATGCAGGTCAGTCTGCAGTACATTACAGAGGTGTTGGCTGGGATACACACATTCCACATGTGTACAGTTGTGCATGGTGCCTGCAACAGTACAGATGCCGGACTGTTGGCAGACACACGACACAGTGCTGGGCTGTGCTGTACACAGCCCATGGGGGGTGAGCTGGCTATGCCGGCCCATCCTAGGGGTGCACACAATGGTGGTTGCTTGCACAGTGTGTCCGCAACACTGCTGGGCATGCCCAGGGTAACCATTACACAGACTGTGTCCCAGTGGGAGAGGGGGTGCTGGAGTCAGCCTGTACACCCACAGCTGCCTGCCTAATCCCCTGGGCCCGACGGACCTTGCATGGGACTGTGTGCCTGGTTTGTGCATGCAGGTATGCTGCACGGGCACACACTGCACCGTCCATGCCGCCATGTGCTGCTGGTGCAGCGGGCACACACGCCCCAGCTCGGTGGCATGGGTAGCACAGGCACTGGCTGTGCAGGCACCACTGGGTACATCGTGTGGAGGTGTGCGGCCATCTCTGGCACTGCGTGATGCGGTTTGCATGCACTGTTCCAGCTGCATGCAGGGGCAGGCAATGCATGGCAAGTGTGTAGTGTGCCATGCCCATTGAGTACTGCTACAGTTGTATCATATGCCACTGTGTGTAATGTGCCATTTCCTCTGTCCCACACAGGTGATGCAGCAGGG
Organism: Neoceratodus forsteri; assembly: GCA_016271365.2. Classification (NCBI taxonomy): domain Eukaryota; kingdom Metazoa; phylum Chordata; order Ceratodontiformes; family Ceratodontidae; genus Neoceratodus; species Neoceratodus forsteri. The sequence continues at coordinate 647,250,907 of CM028136.1, read as the reverse complement.
CAGGAGCAGCTCTTGGCCCACAAATTCTCTGGGGATGAGCTCAGGGCCCTAGTACATGCAGTGAAGGAGAGGAAGCTTGTCCTGCGGAGGAATACATCAATGGATGTTGCTGTGAGGCACATGTGCGAGGAGATCATGGCAGAGGTGAACGCCATGGGTGGCCATGGCCATAGCAGTGATGCAGTCAGAAAGGGATGGAATGACCTGCTGCGCCATGCTGAAGAGGAGGAGGCCCAGTGACTGCAGCAAAGGCTGCGTATGCGCAGGGGACCACAGCCCATGGATCATCGGGAGTGGGACCCACTGATGGCCTTGGTTGCCTCCACCCTGAGACCAGTGGCGGTTGGTGGAGTCAAGGACGGTGGGTGTGAGACATTGCTCACACCACCTAGGGCAGGTATGTCTGCAGCATGTATCCACTGCTGCTTGGCCAACGCCGATGGGGCTGTGGCACCACTTCCCACTGTCCTGGTGCATGCTGGTTGCACGCATGGGTGTGTCACAGTGTGGTTGTAGTGTGCATCTGATGCACTGTGGTGTGCATGTGCTGGCGGTGCACAGCGTGCATGGGTTGTTGGTGCATGTGTGCATTAGGTAGTGGTGTGTGCATGGGAGCATCACTTGCATTCACATGGGCTGCACTGTGGGGTGTGCACAGGTGCGCTGTGGGGCAACCACTGTTGGGGGTGCATGTGGTGGTGGAGTGTTTGCTGTCTGTGCACTATACCGGACACTGACGCCATCTCTGTTTCTTCACAACCCTGGTGCCCGGCAGGCCGTGACCCAGAAGGTGCCTGGCACAGCAGTACAGGAGGCAGAGGACGATGCTGCAGAGGTGTGGCCATTAATATTGGTCATGGATGTCACGCGGGGTCTGGCAGTGGCATTAGACGTGTGGCCAGTCAGTGGCCATGGAACACTGGTGGATGGTGGCGCTGCTGGATCATCCGAGGAGGATGCTGCATTCCTGGAGTCCTTTGGCGTTTAAGAAGATGCAAAGGCGGAGGACCTGAGCGGTGAGCAGGTGGTCATTCTCACCATTACAAGTGACCATGGCTCGGAGGAAGCAGAGGACAATAACACCCTGCCAGTGGGAGGGCCTGTGTGTGGAGACATTGGGGCAGGACCAGAGGGGGACAGACACACAGCAGCATTGGGCATGGGGGTGCACAGGCACATGGTACTGTCCAGCTCATGGCAGTTGGCCATGGGGTTGGTCAGTGTGCCCCACTGGACATGAGCCACTGGCCACAGGGCATGGTGCTGGCCCTGCAACATGACCCGACCCCTGCATGCCCACAGTAGCAGCAGCCTGCCCATCAGCAGCTGACACTACCGGCACGTGCACAGCCGCCCCATCGTGCCCAACGGCAGCCATAATCTCCACCCACAGGGCAGGTCGGCGACACTCACCCAGCACAGGACAGCCAGAGTTCATGGCCCATGCTCCAGGTGGCCCTGACATTGCAGCATGCAGCCCAGCAGGACATGCATGAATTCCGCAGGGGGGGGTGCACCATGAGCTGTCCCAGCTGTGGGACACAGTGGGCTCTGCTCTTGCCTGGGCCGAGCAGCAGGGCAGAGGAGTGGATGACCCGCATCCTTGCCACCATCGACCATGGCTTTGGAGGGCTCACCGCCACTGTGCAGGACCTCGTGGATATGCTGCAGGAGACACACACAGTGGGCCTACATGGTGCACCCGGACCACAGCATGGCTGCACCATGCATGCGCACTGGCATGCCACCGGTGCACACAGGGTGGGTGGCAGGTCTTCCACACCTGCATCCCAGTCCTCCACAGGCCTCCCATGGTGTTGTGGGTGCCCACCCTCCACACCTGTGCCTGCATCTTGGCGAGGCCGCAGAGTACCGCCCTCCCAACCTCGCCACAGTCCACTCCACCCATGTCCTTGGCACAGAGCATGCCTAGCTCAGTGACACGTACACAGGGGGTGCGTCATGTGCGGGGTGGCAGGTGCCACTGATGGGCACCACCTCCATGCATGGTGTGCCCATGTCTCACACACATGCACACTCACGCACATAGATACATAGATACATAGACAGTGTCGGCAGATAAGGGCCTATGGCCCACCCAGTCTGCCCATTTGAGCTTGTAAGTTCAGTTTGTTTTCCTAGAAGTCTGTTTCCCCTTACCACTGACCTCTAGAATTCCTTTATGTCTATCCCATGCATTCTTAAATCCCGTGATTGTTTCAGCCCCCACCACTTCCTCTGGCAGGGTGTTCCACTTGTCCACCACCCGCTCTGTGAAGAAATTCTTTCTCATGTTTCCTCTGAATCGTCCTCCTCCAACTTCATCCCATGCCCTCTAGTTCTGGAACAACTTTTCGCTTAAAAATAGTGTTTTCCTGCACTCTGTTTCTCCCTGTAAGATACTTGTATGTCTCTATCATATCCCCTCTCTCCCTCCTCTCCTCCAGGGAGTACATGTTCAGTTCCTTCAACCTGTCTTCATAGGACTTGTGATGCAATCCATGCACCATCTTTGTTGCCCTCCTCTGAACCTTTTCTACCCTGTCTATGTCCTTACGTAGGTATGGTCTCCAGAACTGTACACTGTACTCCATGTGGGGCCTCACTAGTGTCTTGTATAGCGGAATTATGACCTCCCTTTTCCTGCTGGTGATGCCCCTGCCTATACATCCCAGCATCCTATTTGCTTTACCTGATGCCTTGTCACACTGTTTCCCTACCTTGAGGTCATCAGAGATGACAACCCCAAGATCCCTTTCCTGCTTGGTGCATGCTATATCCTCACCCCCAACTGATATATTGTGCCAGGTTTTTGTGCCCCATATGCATTATCTTGCACTTCTTTGCATTGAATTTCAACTGCCAAACCCTTGACCATTCTTCAAGTTTCTGCAGGTCCCTTCTCATTCTGTCTACACCCTCTGGTGTGTCTACTCTGTTACAGAGCTTTGTGTCATCAGCGAACAGTGAAATTCTGCCTTCTAGATCCTGCGCAATGTCACTGATGAAGATGTTGAATAGGACCGGTCCCAGCACTGATCCCTGTGGTACCCCACTGGTCACTCTTCCCTCTGTGGAGTGACAGCCATTTACCACCACCCTTTGTGTCCTGCCACCCAGCCAGTTACCTACCCACCACACTACTGTCCTGCCCACACCCATATTCCCCAGTTTGTGTAATAGTCTTCTATGTGGCACAGTGTCAAAGGCACAGTGGCACGCTCACACAACCCCGGTCCTCTGCCCGCACAGACACCTCCACAGCCCATGTTCCCTCACATGCCACCCCACCTGTCGACACGTGCATGCACCATAGCTGTACATTCTGCACACCTGCGTGACATGCACTTCACACCACACTACCAGCGTGTACATCACTGGAGTGGTTCACTGTGTACACTGTACTGGGTCTTCACAGCTATTAAATGCACTGTTCATAACATGTTTGTTGTCTGTGTTGTGTTTACTTACCATCCCCTCTGTGCTAGTGTCTCGATGATGCTGCTACTGTGCTCCAGGGCCCTGTGGGCCATGTGAGGATCCCACCTCTCGAGCTGCTCTATCCCCCCTGACCTCTGGCTCACTGTCAGACTGTTCCTCAGGTTCAGGTGCACATATTCCATGGTTGAGTGCCATGTTGTGTAGCATACAACAGGCTAGGATGATACGACATATCTTCTGAGGCTTGTACTGTAAGGCACTGCCTGACTGGTCTATGCTGTGGAACTGCAACTTTAGCATCCCAAAGACCCTCTCTATGATGTTCCTGGTTGCAGTGTGTGCCTCGTTATACCGTTCCTCGGCCACTGTGGCCAGCCAGGGTATCAGTGTAAGCAGCCAGGGTCACAGGGAATAGGCACTGTCCCCTGTGGAGAGATGGCACCTATTAGTGTTGCTGTCGTGCTGTGTGCCCATTGCTGCTATGCATCTCCTGTGGTGCTATCCCACTGCCCCCTGCCCCCGCCCCTTCCCTGGATACCCATGCCTGTTCCTGCCTCCCTTGTGCTTTCCCCCCGTCGTGGCTGCCCATACTCACCAAGGTGCCCACTGGGTATTCTGCCCTCCTCAAAGGCCTGGCACAGTCGGGACTGGTGCCATATGAATGTATCGTGGGCACTGCCGGGGTACTGTGCAAAGACATTACTAATGCGCCCTGTCGCAATGCACACCACCTGGCAGTTGATGGAGTGGTAGCCCTTCCTGTTCACATAGATTTCACTGCCATCGCCAGGTGGTGCACGGATGGGGACATGGGTGCAGTCAATGGCACCGAGTATGGCTGGTAGGTGTGCGCAACTCAATAGAATTGCTGCATGGTTTCTCTGTGCTCGGCTGCCATTGCCGTACTGGGGAATACTATGAACTCACCAGCATGTGGCAGAAAAGCATCAAGGAACTGGGTCAGGAGGCATGAGGTGGCAGACTGTGATACCCTGATGGTGTCCCCTGTTGGGCACTGGAATGTCTTGGTGGCTAGGAAGAAAAAATTACTCACCTTAGTAATGTTGTTTCTTCTAATGGAGTCTTGCAATATTATGACTATTGCAGTTTGCCCCAGCCTTAGAACTGCTCCGGAGGTGAAAGAGTTAACTTCCATGCAGAGAATGGAGCTTAGAGCGCGCGAGCTCGGTTCAGAAGTTCTGTTTGGCTGGTTTCAAACCGAAACCGTCAGATCTTTACGAGCAAAAACTCACCAAGGTTCTGTGTGGAAGCTGTAACCTACACTAGCCAACTGGCTACTAATATATTAACACATTTTTACTGGTCCCAACACAAAGACTCAAGTCAGTGGACCAGAAAAATTAAGATAAAATAACTAAATGAACACAACACCCAAACATGAAAGACGGCATCAATAAATGCCAACAGAGGACTACCCACCCCATACCCCAAAGTAGGAGTTCTGAGAGGGGCAGGCTGGGGGGGAGGTCATAATATAGCAAGACTCCATTAGAAGAAACAACATTACTAAGGTGAGTAATTTTTTCTTCAAACAACATGAAGTCTTGCTATATTATGACTATTGCAGACTACACAGCAGTACCTCCATGGAGGAGGGACAGAACCTACTTAGGGAATAGGCTCTGAAGCACGGCTGTGCCAAACCGAGCATCCCTCCTGGCCTGAATATCCAGGGAGTAATGCTTGTGAAAGTGTGTACTGTCTTCCAAGTAGCTGCCTGACATATCTCCAAGCTAGGATGTCTCTAGCAGCAGCTAGAGATGCAGCTGTACCTCTGGTAGAGTGAGCCCTCAGGCCTGAGGGGGAACCTTACCCAGCTTTTGATAGCAAAATTGTATACAAGAAATGATCCACCTGGCAATGGATCTTTAGTGGCAGGTCTCCTTTCCCAATCTCACCATAAGTGAGAAACAGTTGAGGAGTCAAACCTCAGACCCTTGGCACGCCTATGTAGTAACTTAGGCCCTCTTAACATCTGTTGGTGCAGCCTCTCACCAGAGGAGGAATGGTCAGTGAAGAACACTGGAAGTGAATAGATTGGTTAAGGTGGAAATCTGAAACCACCTTAGGCAAAACTTCCTGTTAGTCCTGAGGACCACTTTATCCCTGTGAAAGGAAATAAAGTCAGTTTCTACTGATAAAGCCTGTAACTCACTTATACGCCTGGCAGAAGTGATGGCTACCAGAAATACAGTTTTCCAAGTCAATACTTAAGCTCTGGCCAAGACAGAGGCTCAAAGGGGATTGCATTAGCTGAGCAATGCATACATTAAGATCCCAAGTCGGGCAGGGTCCCTGAATGGGGATTGTGAAGCAATCCTTAAAAAACTTGGAAATACAGGATAAGCAGAGAGAGAAGAGGGCTTCCCTGTTGAATGAAGGCAGAGACAGCAGCCAAGTGCACTTTCAGGGTGGCTGGTCTCAGTCCCAAAGAATTAAGATGGACCATGTAGTCCAATACAGTAGGTAGATCAGCAGATTCTGGGGAAAACATGCTTCCTAGAACACCATATGGAAAACCTTTTCCACTTGGAGTTATAGGTAGCCCTGGTGGAAGGCTTCCTAGCAGCCTTCAGGATTTCGAGAACGCTTTAAGAAAGTTGCAAATCAGCAAACTCTAACTGCTCAAGAGCCAAGCCTTGAGGTTGAGGGATTTGAGATTCGGATACCAAACTCTCCCCAGCACAGGTTAATCAGATTGTGGTTCCTGGGGAGACACAGGGAAGATGGACTGCTAAGACAGAAGGAGGTACCAGGGCTGCCTGACCCAGTCTGGAGCAATCAGGATCATTTTGCAGGGCTGAGACCTGATTTTGACTAGTACTTTGAACAGGAGAGGGAAGGGGAAAGGCATAAAGAAACTTCCTTCCCAATCGAGGAGAAAGGCATCCAGGGAACTGAGCCCAACACTGGGGCCTGCAACAAAACAGTGGAAGTTGATAATTGTCTGGGGCTGCAAAATATCTATCTGAGGAGTGCCCCATCTGGCAAACACTATCCCCAGTACTAGGGGATCCAGTGACCATTCGTGATGGCCCTGGGAAATCCTGCTGAGGGCATCTGCCAAGACATTGTCCTTGCCTGGGAGGTGAACTGCTATGAGGGAAGTGTTCAGGAGTAAGTCAGAGACCACAACTTCATTGCCTCGGTGCACAAGGCCAAGACTGAGTGCCCCTTGTTTGTTGATGTACCACATTGTAGTGGTGTTGTCTGTTCTGACCTGTACCACCTTGTTCTGAACAGATGCAGAGAAAACCTGAAGTGCTAGAAAACAGCTCTGAGTTCCAACAGATTGATGTGGAGCAGAGATTCCTGAGGGACCATAATCCTGGGTGGAGAGGTCGCCCATGTGAGCTCCCCATCCCAAGAGGGATGCATCTGTAGTAAGGGTCAAGGAATGGGACAGAGGGATGAAAGGCACCCCCTGTCTCAGATTGCTCTGATCCTGCCACCACTGAAGGGCCTGGATAAGGGTTCGAGTCACTGGGATTAATTTGGATAGAGGATCTCTTCTTTGAGACCCGAAAGCTCTCAAATGGAACTGAATGTCCCTCATCTGAAATCTTGCTCCTTGCACCACAGCTGTGGAGGCAGCCATGTGCCCTAGGAGCTGCAGGAAATACCTTGCTGGTTGAGAAACCTGCAGAGTGAAGGAGGCGCTAGGGCCACTAAGGTCCTTACCCTTTCCAAGGGAAGGAAGGCTCTGGCCTGCTTTGTATCCAGTTCTGTGCTCTATAAAGGTGAGTACCTGGACAGGTTCCAAAACTGACTTTGGAAGATTGAGAAGAAACCCAGAGAGGCAAGCAGCTGCTGGGTAACTAGCAGGTGTGATTTGACCTGGACTGGAGACTGACCCACAATGAGCCAGTCGTCCAGGTAGGGAAAAATGGCAATCTTTTGCCTTCTTAGGTGAGCGACTGCTACTGCCAGACACTTTGTGAACACCCTTGGGGCAGAAGTGAGGCCGAAGGGCATTGCTCTGAACTGATAATGGCCTGAGGGCAGTTCGAATTGGAGGTACTTTCGATGGGAGCTTCTGATAAAAACATGGAAGTAGGCATCTTTGAGGTCCAGGGAGGCTAGCCAGTCCCCTGGCCTTAGGGAGGGTAAAATCATTCCCAGTGTCACCATTTTGAACTTTGGCTTTAAAAGGTGCTTGTTTAGATATCTTAGATCCAGGATAGGCCGCCACTCTCCTGTCTTTTTGGGGCAAGGAAGTACCTGGAGTACAGACCCTTGCCCTGGTGAAGGGGAGAAACCTTTCTACAGCTCTGAGAGCCAGGAGGGTTGAGACTTCTGTTTCCAAAGCAAGAGTCTCTAAAGGGTTTGTAGGTGGAAAAGATCTGGCTCTCATCTTTGGAAATTTCTTGAAGCTGAGAACCAGACCCTGGCTCACTACTTCCAGGACCCACCTGTCTGAAGTTAAAGACTGCCAGTCCTGGACAAAGTGAGCCAACCTGCCCCCTACAAGTAGTGGAGAGCCAACCCTGGGCATCCCATCAGGGTGCCTGTTTGGCAGGGGCTTTAGGCTGAGGGGTGGGAGTAGGCCTGCTCGAACCCCGCCTGCCTCTCCCTCTGAAGAACCCCCTCTGTACATAGGCTGAAGAGGAGGGGGCCTGAGTCTGGTAAAAAGGCCTGTGAAAAGGCTCCCTCACCCCTGGGGGCTGCCTCTGAGGAGTGGCTTGCCGCTCCTTGGCTTGTGCACCCTGTAAGTGGTTCTATATTCATCCATTTTTTCATATAATTTCTCTGTCTGCTCCCCAAACAGAGAATTTCCCACCACAGGAAAATCCATAGCCTTAGACTGGGTATCCTGGACAAAGTAGTACACCTGAGCCAGGCCAATCTGCAAAAGCCACAGATGTAGCCATGACTCTAGAGGATACATCATTAGAATCCACTGCAGCATGGAACTGCACCTTAGATGCCTCAATACCATCAACAGCCACCTGCTCCAGCTCCTTTAGAGCTGGCCAGGGACCTGTTTGGCTAAGGCCATGACAGTATACCATCTAGATTTCTGGTATCTTGCAACATAAGCCATATAGTTAGCTTGTCTGAGTCCCAAGGATGCTGCCATGTATTGTTTTTGGCCATGGCATCAATCTTCCTGGAATCCTTGTCAGGAGGATGTGAAGCCAGTGGAATATTAGCTTTATCACAGGCTGCAGCCTGAACTACCCCAACATGACTACATTGCTGTGAAAGAAAATCTGTATCAGGACTCTGACAAAGTGTACCTCCTGTCCATCTTTTATCCACAGGAGGCACAGAATTAGGAGCTTTTAAAATTTTACTGTTTGTTTTCTAAAGGATTTATGTAAAGGATGGACAACCTCCTGGACTCTGGGATATCCATCATCTCCACATAGTCAGGCTCCTCTTGCTCATCCAAAGCCTCCTCTAAGGGAAGCTGGAGGGTCTCAGCAACTTTTTTATAAAACAAAAAATGAGAAGGGGACTCACCTGAAGGTCTGTCTGGGGAGATGTCCGGTTCAATGGGCACATCCAGACTTTCAAAATCACATTCACACTGATCATAATCCTCATCCCCCTCCTCTGGTTCATAGAACTCTTCTATATCATAATCCTGAACCACTGGAACCGACCGAACCAACCTTTTGCCAGACAGTGGCGGTTCGGAGGGAACCGGGACAGGGACTGGACAATCTGTATTGCTCTGGTTATCTCAGCAGCAGTTGGAGAAGGAATTTTGGACTCCAAACCTGCTGATTTTTAGATTTCTTTGCTGGAACTGGCTCCTCAAGAGCCAGCTTTACGTTGCCAAGTCTCGCCTGGTCACATGGTGCACTCCCTCGGTCGGTTGGCACCGAACCGGGCTGGCCATCCGGGTCAGCGGACTTTTGGCTTCGTTCCCTGAGCCTGCCCACTCTCTTGTCCAGGGTGGCTGCAGGAAATTTTTACAAATCTGGCAGTCTGAATTGAGGTGGTCAAACCCCAGACACAGACACATAGTGTGGGTCAGCCTTGGAAAAGGCTTCCCACAGACACTACAGTGTTGAAACCCAGTGGCCCGGTTTTCTTTTGGGTTTCTCAGACATGATGCCAGCCTAACCAACCAACTTGCCCTTTTGATGGCAGTGCCAGGCAAGACACCCTTATCGGTTCCAAACTGTAGTCACGGGTCGTGGAGAAAAACCGTAATGAAACTGCTTCAGAACCGATAAGAACTGGAATCAAGACTCTAAAAAGCCTTAAAAGGCTTTAAACTTATATTTAAACACAACTCGATCGGTTCAACCGAACCGATAATACTTTTACAAGTTCCACACAGAAAAAACCCTATCTATTACTTACGATTACCATAGACAGAGCCTGAACCGATCGGTTTTGCGGTTAAAATAATGAAATCGCGGTTAAATTAAACCGAGAAATAGCGCTTTAAACCGAAGAATTGAACCGAGCAACAGGAGGAATCTCCGGAGCGACTGTTCAGTGAGGCGGAGTAAAGAATCTGACGGTTTCAGTTTGAAACCAGCCAAACAGAGCTTCTGAACCGAGCTCGCGCTCTAAGCTCCATGCTCAGCATGGAAGTTAACTCTTTTACCTCCGGAGCAGTTCTAAGGCTGGGGCAAACTGCAATAGTCATAATATAGCAAGACTTCATGTTGTTTGAAGCACATCGCTGCCATCACCTTCTCCTCAACTGACATGGCATGGCTGCATCTTGTGTTGGGTTGCAGCTGCTCATACAGGAGTTTGCATAACTGTCTCAACATTCCCCTGTCCATCCTGTACCGGCCAATGATGTGCTCATCAGGCAGAGTCTCGAAGGAGACTCTGGGTCAGTACCACCTGTGTGCAGCATATCTCATCCTTGGCCTGCGGTGTGGGCCTGGTTGTGCCTGTTCCCTTTCCTCCTCCTCCTCCACAAGCTTCTCCATGAGGTGCAGAACTACAGCATTGCTGAAAACAGCCATTTTCACTTCCTGGTCTGGCCACTCTCTCATCTGTGGATTGCCCTGGGATAAGACCTGCCTTTTATAGGCAGTAAACAGCACCGTGCAATGCAGCCTTGCACCACGCTATCCCATCCCGTTGCACCTGTATGCATGTACCCGCCCCCTCACTTTGCCCCTTGCATACATGATGGGTTTGCCCGGTGCTAATGCAGTTTGTGCGTGCTATTTGCTCTTTTGAATATGGTGGCCATGTGCTAAACCAGCACTATTCCTGTGCAAACAGCTTGCAAGCTGCACAAAGCTTTGAATATCTGGCCCCTAAGGTTTATATCTGTGATTGATACCAGCTATAGATTTTTCTATGTTTAAGGCATCAAGAATTTATTTTAACAATTCAACCTTTGTGAGTGCCTCATCAACCACCCAGTGCCTCAGGAAAATGAACTTGGCAAAGGTGGCTATGGGCACACTGTGTCCGTTCTGGGTCCCAAAACCTTCTCTGAATATTGCCCCAGAACACAGATTCCTGGTGTGATGGACTCCAGTAGGCCTAGTAAAGGGCCCTAAGCTCTGGTGTATGTCATACAAGAAGGGCTATACTTTTTTGCAACGCCAAAGGGCATGTAGAAATGTGCCTTCTTTTCCACATTTGGTGCACAGCCCATCCTCCCTCTGTCCCATCTTAAACAGTTTACTGGGGGTGTAGTAAAGATTCGGTAACATTTTAATCTGCTGCAAATAAAGTCTATCCCATTTGATATATTTATACATGTCCTGCCAGATTTATTTGCCATTCAGGCTCAGAAATGTTTTATAGAAGTGCTTCTGCCCAGTAAGAAAAAATTACCATAGTAATCTTCTTTCTTCCCAGTGATGCTCAGACATTCATAACTTTGTGCAGTCATCCTGATGGGTTGGACTGCCCGGCGAGATGGAACACATGCAAATGATGGAATTCTTTGCACGTGAGCATCTTTCAAATACTGCCTCTACCAACTGTAGTGTTCTAAGCCCTTCAGATTTGTAAGAAGCCTGAAAGTCAGGCAACATGGAAAAATCCGACAACTAATAAATAAAACATTTTTTAAGATTAGCCTAATAAAACAACTTACTTAAAAAAACCTCCAAGGGAGGAACTATGTCTATATATAATAATGGTGTTCACCACACAGTGAGAAAAACTATTAAGAGAGACAGAAAACTTTGTTAAAATCTGTCTAGCATAGAGAAATGTATTCAGAAGGAATGGCTACGTGGCACTAGCATGCAGAATGCAGAGGCTGAAGTTCTGGAAGGGGAGGATGGGAGGGAGTTATGAATGTCTGAGCATCACTGGGAAGAAAGAAGAATACTATGGTAAGTAATTTTTTCTTCTAACCTCAGTAATGCTCAGACCATTCATAACTTTGTGCAGACTACAACAGTACTCCCAGGTGGTGGGCACAGAACTTATTTTGGAAACGGACTTTGCAGGACTGCTGTGCCAAACTTGACATCACTTTTGGACAAACTATCTAAATTATAATGCTTTGTAAAGGTGTGTACTGATTTCCAAGTAGCTGCTTTACAAATGTCCAACAATGGCACCTCCCTAGCAGCTGCAATAGTGGCAGCTGTCCCTCTTGTTGAATGAGCCCTCAGCCCAGCTGGGGACTCTACCTGCTTTAGTGTAGCAGAATTGAATAAACTGGACAATCCACTGAGAAATGGATCTTTTTGAGGCTGGTTTGCCCATTCCAACATCCCCATATGTAAGGAAAAGTTGTTTTTTGTCTTGCCTATGGCCTTTAGTAGCTGACATGTACTAGCTGAGAGCTCTTTTCACATCCAGACTGTGAAGCCTTCCTTTACCAGAGCTTGTATGGTCTGTGAAGAAGACAGGTAGAGTGATTGATTGGTTCAGATGGAAATCTGAAACCACTTTGGGAAGGAATTGTCTGTTTGTTCTGAGGACTACTTTATCCCTGTGGAAGGAAATGTAGTCCTGGTCAACACAGAGAGCCTGAAGCTCACTGATTCTTCTTGCTGAACTAATTGCAACCAGGAAAACTGTTTTCCAGGCAACATGCTTTAAATGGGCTGTAGCCATGGGCTCAAAAGGAGCCTGCATCAATCTTGCTATACATACATTAAGATCCCAAGTGGGCACTGGTGCCCTGTGAGGAGGGTGCAAATGCATTAGGCCCTTGAAAAATCTTTTGAAAATGGGGTCTGATGCTGCAGACACTTTTGTCCTAGCAGACAGGTATGCAGATACTGCTGCAAGGTGAACTCTTAAGGAATTGGGTTGCAGACCTTGTGAATGTAAATGAGTTAGATAATCCAACACCACTGAGACCCCTGCATCATTTGGGGTGAAGTTTCTACCAGAGCACCAGAAAGAGAATCTTTTCCACTTAGCAGAATAAGTTTTCTTAGTGGAGGGCTTCCTATAACCTTTCAAGATGTTTAATACAGCTTCAGAAAGGTTCAAGCCTGCATACTCAAACTCCTCAACAGCCATGCCTTGAGGTGAAGAGACCTGAGATTTGGGAACAGCAATGTTCCTTGATTGGAGATTAGAAGATTGTGCCTCAGAGGCAAGCTTATTGGCCTGCTCACTGCCATGGAGAGCAGAAGAGAGTACCATGGCTGCCTGGGCCAATCTGGAGCTATCAATATCAGAGAAGCTGAGAGGGATCTGAGTTTCAGCAGTACCCTGAAAACTAGAAGAAAAGGGGGGAAGGCATAGAGAAACTTGCCCGACCAATCCAGTACCAGGTTATCCAGAGGGATTCTGCCTTGGGCTGGTGGCCTGCAACAATACTGAGGCAACTGGTGGTTCTGGTGGGATGCGAACAAGTCTATCTCTGGAACGCCCCCACCTGCTGAAAATTACCTGTACCACCTGCTTGTTCAGTGTCCATTCATGATGGGACTGATTGATCCGATTCAGTGTGTCTGCCAAGATATTGTCCTCTCCTGGCAGATGGATGGCTTGCAGGGACACCTTTAGAGAATATGTCACAGCCCAAAGTCTCATGGCTTCTGTGCACAGAGGACCTGATCTGGTGCCACCCTGCTTGTTTATGTAATACATAGTGGTGGTATTGTCCGTTCTGACTTGTACCACTTTGCCCATTACCAGTGTAGAGAAAACTTTTAGTGCTAGCCGCACTGCCCTGAGTTCCAGCAAATTTATATGCTGGAGGGACTCTGCCCCTGACCAGGTACCCTGAGTTGTGTGCTCCCCTAGATGGACACCCCAGCCCAGAAGGGATGCATCTGTTGTAAGGACCAGTGAAGGATCCTCCTTCTGGAAGGGGACTCCCTGCCTTAGGTTGGATTCCTTTTTCCACCACAAGAGGGCTTGTAACAGAGGCCTTGTCACTAGAATGAGTTTTTAAAAGGGATCTTTTCTCTGACTCCAATGAGTCCTGAGGTGAAACTGGATGTGTCTCATGTGAAACCTGAACCCTGCACTGTGCTCGGATGCAGCCATATGACCAAGAGCTGCAGGGAATTGCCTGGCTGTTTTTGACTGCACTTTGAAGGAGTTTGCTATGGCCTGAAGACTTTGCACCCTGTCTAGTGGTAAAAAGGCCCTGGCCTGTAGGGTGCTGATCTCTGCCCCTATGAACTGTAAAGTCTGTGTAGGGGTGAAGACAGATTTTTTCTGGTTTACTATGAAACCCAGGGACTCCAAAAGATCCTGTGTGAGCTTTAGAGAGGTTGTGACTTGTTCTGGTGATTTGACCACCACCAGCCAGTCGTCCAGGTATAGGAAGACAGTCACTCCCTGTTTTCGAAGAAATGCCACCACAGCTGCTAGGCATTTTGGAAACACCCTTGGTGCCGAGGAAAGGCCGAAGGGTAGGGTTGCAAACTGATAATGACCTGATGGGAGTCTGAATCTGAGATATTTCCTGTAAGATTCCTTTATGGGGATGTGGAAATAAGCATCCTGTAAGTCCAGAGATGCCAGCCAGTCCCTTTTGGATTGTTGGCAGAACTGAGCCAAAGTGACCATTCTGAACTTTTGCTTTTTCAGGTGCTTGTTTAAAGCTCTGAGATCCAAAATTGGCTGCCACTCCCCATTTTTCTTTGTTGTTAGGAAGTACCTGGAGTAAAAACCTCTTCCTCTCAGGGTTGCAGGGACTAGCTCCACTGCTTTGAGCTGAAGCAGCTTCTGAACCTCTGCCTCTAGTAACGAGACTTGTGCTAGGGGTGGGGAGGTGGAAACCCTGGGTTTTTTTCAAGGAAGAAATTTGAACTGCAGAGACAGACCCTTGCCCACTACCTCCAATACCCACTTGTCCATGGTGATGGTTGACCAGAGGGGGAGGAAATGGGACAGTCTGCCTCCAACAGGTAGGGAGGAGGTGGCTTGCATCTCAGGGGTTCTATTTAGGCTGGGGTTGAGGTTGTGGCTGAGCCTCTCGCCTAGAGCCCCTTCTACCCCTACCCCTTGAGTAGCCCTGTGGGGGTACTGCTGGTACTGGGGCATGGCTACTGGCTGGAAAAAGGGTCTTGATAAAAAGGAATGACCCCTAGCCCCCCCCCCTTCCATAGGGCCTAGTGAATGAAGAAGCTCTGTCTCTAGCAGAGTTACTTCTATAAGTAGCCTTATATTCATCCACTTTTTTCATATAGGCCAATGTGGACTCCCCAAAAAGCGCATTTCCTTCTAATGGGAAATCCAGGGCCTTTGACTGGGTATCCTGAGTAAGGTTTGTGGCCAAAAGCCAAGCAAACCTCCTCTGAGCCACTGTATTAGCCATCCATCTGGCTGCAGTGTCATTTAGATCAGCAGCCATTTGGAACTGGTACTTGGCCACCTCTAGCCCAAACCTGGCAGTTTCTGCCAGGTCATCTGACAAGGGTGGGGTGGCCTTCATGGACATTGCCAGTACCGACTGCCACAGGGATTTCTGATACTGGGCAGCATAAGCTTGAAAAGTGGCCTGTCTCATGGCCAACAAGGCTGACAAATAGCCCTTTTTGGCCATACTGTCCAATTTTCTGGAGTCCTTGTCCGGTGGGTGTGAGGACAGAGGGACTTTACCCTTATCACAGGCAGCTTGCTGTAATACCCCTTGATGATCAGGGTGGGAGAAAAGAAAGTCAGCTCCCTCCCTGTGCAGCTGGTATTTTTTATCTATTCGCTTGTCAATTGGAGGAATAGAATTTGGGGTCTGCAGGAGCTTCATAGCATCCTTCTTAAAGAATTTATATACTGGGAGAAGGAGGGCCTTTGTGGGTGTTAAACCCATCATATTGAGGTATTCAATCTCCTCCTCATCCTCTACTTGTTCTGTTGTGGCAATATCCAGAGCATCTGCCATTTTCCTTATGAAAGAAAAATGGGAGGAAAAATCCTCAGACACTCTGGGAGGCAAGCCAAATTCCTGCTCAGGGGAAACCTCTGGGGGGATAGGTTCGTCCTCCTCATAAGGCTCATCATCCTTTTCGAAATAGTGTTGCTCCGGAGCAGGGGGCAACACAGTAGCAGCAACCTGGGGGCCCTGGGAAGGGGCAGGAGGCTGAGGGATGATGCTCTGCAGAGCCTGAATAATTTTAAATGCCTGGGCTATGTCCTGAGCCGAAGGCATTACAGGCTGCTGCGCAGAAGTCCCTTGTTTAGCAGGAGAGGGTTCTGCATGTTTGAGCTTCTTTAATTTCTTTAAGGGAACTGGAGAGTCAGCCGGTTCTTTCCCTCTTTTTGCCCCTTTTTCGCCCGTGTCAGGAGCAGGGGTAGAAGCACTCATTAATTCAACCACAACAGACTGGGGTGTCAGCTGGTCAGAGCCTGAGGGACCCCTTGGAAACTTTTTATTGAGCCTTTCAAGGCGCTTTTCAACAGTTTTTTCTGGGAATGTTTTACATATCTCACATTCCTGGTCCAAATGTTCAAAAACCTAGACAAGATACACATAAGGTGTGCTTGTCTGCCTTGGCAAACACATCTCCACATTTCAAACAGTTTTTAAAACCAGGCTCCCCGGTTCTTTTTTTAGGTTTCTCAGTCATGGTGAAAGATAAAGTGAAAAACGTCAACCGCTAAATGCTAAAAGCTAATGCGCTTATTTAAACAGTTTAAAAAGGTTTTTTTTTTTTTGCGGTCGGTTCTGGAACCGATGGAACCGAGAGAGGAGATGAAACATGAACCGGTTCTGTAACTGATAAAAAGCGGTTACAAATAAATCTTTTAAGACCAAATTTTAATGATAATGAACAGGTTCTTTAGTTACAGAACCGAAACAAAGTTAAAACTAACTCGGATCCCTCACGGTTATGCCGAACCGCGAGGAACTGAGAAAAACAACAATTTAAACAATAATAACTAAATGTAAACTAACAATTAGTAGAGGCAGTAAAAGAAACTAAAAATATTTATGGTTTTTGATTTTTTTCTTTCTTCTTCACGCGAAAGAGGGCGACAGAGACTCCGAGCGACCAGACTTTCAGGCGGAGAGAAAAATCTGAAGGGCTTAGAACACTACAGTTGGTAGAGGCAGTATTTGAAAGACGCTCACGTGCAAAGAATTCCCTCATTTGCATGTGTTCCATCTCTCCGGGCAGTCCAACCCATCAGGATGACTGCACAAAATTATGAATGGTCTGAGCATTACTGGGGTTAGAATGGCATTTACTTGTAAGCCTGTTAGGGTCTACGCTATGAAGTACCCGATGTAATTCAGAAACTTCAAGAGGCATGTAACTAGGGCTTCAACGTATAATCCACCTTCCTTGAACCATGGTGGGGGACCCAGTAACGTACTTATGCAGTGAGTGGTCTGCAAAAATAAACAGTCAATCTGCCTAATCGGAGGCCCCCCCAGAACTGTTCAGTAATGGGTTTGTGTTCAATCCTTAAATTAGAGTTCCTATACAATAGTTGAGAGACAACAGAATGAAGACTGTGGCTCAGAGTTCTACAAAACTGAGAGTGGGCCTGTACTGATGATAAATGGGATTGCCTTGAAGAGCTTTAGCAAGCATAGCTGGGGGGGGGGGGTAAACAAGAGGGCCCTCAGCTGACACGATTGCAGCCGAGAAAGTTCCTCTTTTTCTATGGCAAGCTACTGTGGCTTGTACTCCCCTTCAGTCTGGTGTGCTGCATCTGTATCCCATCTAAAGTACTTGCTGCCATGCATTTCAGAATAGCAGAAAAGGAAACTGGGGAGCCTTAAACTTCCCAGCTCCATTGGACCATTTGTCCAGGAGCACCCTGTAAATGGGACTTGTCCCAACGGTGTATGTCCTTCTTTTCTGTTGGAAAAATAAAGATTTTACTACTTAATTTATTATACGACCACCGAAAAGCCATGCCCTGCCACAGAAATTTTGGAATGGTGGTATGCAGGCCTTTAAATCACTTAAAAGGTAGCACACTGTTCGACATTGCCAGGGAATGTAACAGGCATGGGAAAACACCAATTTTTAAAACATTAACCCTCCCCAAAGGGTCTTCGGTAAGGACAGCCATATATGTAAATGTAGTTCAATCTTTTGAACAGGGTCAAGATTAGCTCCCCAAGTCTGAGTGGGATCTAGGGATCTTAATCCCCAGGTATGTTAGGGAACAGCTGTCCGACTGCATGCCTAGATTCATGATATCCTGCTTACATACATGTTTACTAATGGGGAACGATACCTGACTTGCTGATATTAAGCTTGTATCTGGAGAGACTGCTAAATTTGTTTATTTTCCTAAGCACTTCTGAAATGGTCACTTTGGGTTCACAAGATGAAGCAGTATATAGTCTGCATAAGTAGATAACTTTAATTCATGTGAGCCAATGTAAGCCAATAAAAATGCCACTGATATCAGGATTTTGTTTATATTAAGATTTGTTTAATTTTGAAGGTTAGGGGTTCCAGGTAAAGGTTAAACACTAAGGGCGACAGAGGGCAGGAGCAGCTTTGCCTCATCCCTGTTGTAAGGCAGTTGCATCCATAAAGCACCCCAATGCAGTATACCTTCTATGA
This sequence comes from Neoceratodus forsteri, assembly GCA_016271365.2. Classification (NCBI taxonomy): domain Eukaryota; kingdom Metazoa; phylum Chordata; order Ceratodontiformes; family Ceratodontidae; genus Neoceratodus; species Neoceratodus forsteri. The sequence goes on along the minus strand of CM028136.1, from coordinate 647,232,551 downwards.
TGGTGACTGGTACTGGTTAAAGCCTGGGGAATACTGCACCTTGACAGTATGGCAAAAAGATAACCCCAGGCCACCATGTTGAAAGATTTTTCTGCGTCCAGGGAGACAAAACTGCTTGTTATTCAGCCTCACTGGATGCAGAAGGTGGTGCAATTTTCGTAGGTGGTCACTAGACACCCTTCCCACCATGACACCAGCCTGTGCCGGCCCAATGAGCACTCCCCACTCCCTGCTGAGACTCATGACTAAGACTTTCACTAAAATCTCCATGCCAGTGTACAGCATATTAATGATATTGGGTGATAACTGCTTGACTATCACCCTTATCCTGTTCGTTTGGCAAATAAAGACATCCAAGCCTCAGTAAGAGTGTTGTCCCAGAGACCGCTGTCGTACACCTGATTAAATACCTTAGGCATCAGGGGGCCAAGTTACTCTTAAAGTGCTTATAAAAACCTTATCAAGTCTTAGAGATTTTACAGAAGCCAGAACTCCTGTTTCGCTGATATACCCCTTCAACTGCCATTGTTGGGCTTCAGATAGCTGTGGCAACTGGGTATCCCCCAAATAATTTTGCAGACCTGCTTCAATATCGCGTATCTGCCCTCATTTGTGTATATGTCCTGACAGAAGGCCAAAAATACCTCTGCTATGTTCCTGGGCTTTAGTTTAGTCTCATAACTACCCTGGGTTCTAATACAATCAATTTTTGGCCTGTTGTTGTTGAAGCTGTAAGGCCAACAACCTGCCAGCTTTCTTTCCCTGCACAGTATATGACACCTTGGCCCTAAAAATGGCCTCTTCAGCCTTTCTTGCAACAATTCTGTGTTTTGCACTCTACACTGGTGTAGGCGTATTCAAACATTACCCGGTATGGCAGGTTTTAGTCCTTTCTCAATATTTTGGATTTCTGTTAGGAAAGCAGTGGCTTTACTGTCCTTTTCTCTTTCTACTAGTTGCCTATAGGGTTACCACCTGTCCCTATTTTCGCAGGACAGTCCTGATTTGGGCAGCTGTGTCCTGCAAAAAAACATGAAAAATGCTACATGTCCTGACTTTTTAGTAATAAAAATATTTTCTAATTTTCCACTAAATGTTGCAGAAAACTATCATACCTTAACTAAAGTACCTTAAAATGATAAGAAACAATAGAAGCAACTAAGAAACTACAATACTTAGCCTTAATTCTGATTCTGTGGAGAAAACAAGTCTGTTGCATTGGTTGAGGTTACGTACTGTCCTGCGAAAAATCATGTTTTAGGAAGAAATGTCCCACTTTGGGTTTCTTAAAAGGTGGTAACCCTAGTTGCCTATCTAATAATTTCCTCTCTCCAAGAGCACTTCAGAGCTCCCCACATTACATCCAAATCTGTTATAGACCCTTCACTCTCCAGTATGGAAGCAGTAATATGTTTTTTAAGTTTCTCTGTAATATGTTTGTCATGTTCTGTCTGCCTCATTATGTCTAAAAAGATTCAGCTGCAGTTATTGGGGTATGTATGATCTGATTGGACTTGTGCCCCTAGTCCACAATTATGTATGGGATTCCTAGGATACCAGGAAAAAATCTATCCCAGAAAAAGAGTTGTGGGGTTTACAGAAGAAATAATAGGCCTTGGAAGAGGGATCAAGTATTCTCCATGGGTTAATAAGTCCCATCTGATCTAAATGCTCCCTCAGAACTTGCTGACCTGGGGATAAACCCACATGTTGCCTGCCAGCTCTATCCAGGTCTGGCAAATAAATTATATTCCACTCCTCTCCCAACATAACTGGTAGGCACGTGAAGGCGGCCAAATGTGTTACCAGATTTGTGACAGGAATCAACATTTGGATCATATACAGTACTGTATGCAACCTAAATCATCTTTGGACTGGCCTAGTATCCCCTGTAGCAAGATGTATCATCCATCAGGATTCCAGATTTCTTGCTGCAGCTGAAAAGGGTCTGATCATGTTATTAAGATGAGCACCCCATGTTGTTTGTACTATTTCCTTCCTCATGAACCTGCCCCACCCATTCCCTCCTAAAGCACACTTAATTGTTCCCTCCTGATGTGTGTTTCCTGTTAAGTATGCAATATTCACACCTAACTTCTTTAGGTGACACAACACAGTGTCTTTTACACTTGTTCTACCTCCCCGATGTTCCTTCACATGAATCAGTGGACACGACCTTTATCCTACATCCCTGAAGATGTTAAAGACAGCACTCACAACTTATAAACCTGCAAAGTAGCCCCCCCCCCACGGTGGTTCCACCTGTTCAAATGAAAGCCTCCACCCACTCACAACAAAACCCACATTTAACATTTAGGGTAAAGACAAATTCAAAAGAAAAAATGTGTAGCAAGAATCTTACAGTGATCTCCTAGTCCTGACAACCTTGCTCCCACCGGGCAGGCCCGTGATGGGTCGGCAGATCTGCAAGATCGGGCTCAATGCTACAACTAATGTGACCAGTTAATATATTTATTTTATTTTTTATTTATTTAGATCTTGGATAAAATAAATTTGAGCTATCAGCTCTTTTACATAGTTTCCACGTCAGTATGACAGACAAGTTACAGTGAAGAACAGATTACAATATCACAAGAGAAACAAAATAAGGTGGCATTGTACAATGTATGTCAGAGATTTATGTTAATACAAGAATTGCAGACTGTTGGGAAACAGACCAATAACTGTAAGATCAGCCCATGAAGCATTGTCCAGGAAGGATTCAGGTGGGAGGAGGGAGTGAAAGTTTGGGTAGGAGGGGAGGAAGCGAGGAAAAAGTGTATGTGGAGGGAGGGGGGGATAGAGGCAAGGTGTAGAAGTGGGAGGTGGGAAGTAGAGTTGAGAGATGAAGTATACAGGACAGTGGTAGTTAGGGCAAGCTCAGAAAGCAGGTACTAAGTGCTAATTGGGGCCTATGAGAAGGGGTAAGTAACTTTTAATGGAAGTAGTCGCAGCATGCATTAGCTATTCGGTGCTGACGGAGCTTAAGAGCTGTGTGATTTGAGCGGAGACTTCATAATGTAGAGACTTAAACCAGAAAGGGTCTCGATAGGCAACTGATCTTTGTCCTAAGGAAGTGCGGCAGCAGGGATCAGAAAGATCTGGTTGTCTGAGCCTCTGGTTTGGTGAAGGTTACTGTAAGGCAGGGCTCCCATATCTACAGGGATTACTGTATTTTACAGGGATTTGGAGACATCTACAGGAAAACTCTTCCCATATACTTGCATTGGTTATACAGGAAAACAGGGCAATTCAGCTTCCATAGGAAATAATGTAATCTACAGGAAAACACAGGAATATCACCCTGGAGTTACAGGGAAAATGCCAAATCAATATGGGAGCACTGCTGTAAGGGCTAAGGAGCTTCTGAACCCCAGGGGCATGAGACCTAGGCTAACCTTTTTTGCAAGCAGGCAAGCTTGGTAGGTGGTTCTACCTTTTAATTGGAGCCAGTTAGCCTGAGAATATAGGTCACAGGTACGCGTAAGGCGCACTGATCCAGTGAGGAGTCTGCAGGCTTTGTTAAGCACCGTTGCAAAGCATCAGAGGGACATGTCAGTGACCGAACCGTAGATAACCAGCCCATAATCTACCAGGGAAATGACAGAGTTGTGGATAGCCAAGTATAGGGCTTCAGGGGTCAGGCTTTGTCTGTGTCTACAGAGAAGCCAAAGAGTAAAGGGGTTGTGCATTCCGTGTATACCGCTCAATATCTTGTGCAGTGCTGTCCACAATAAATAAAGTCCTTCCTGAGGAAGGGTGTTACAGCCTGAAGTGCCAAGGTGGTGGTTAGTGAGGTTCTAACTGCCAAAGCTAAATTGTCCACAATAAAAGTTATTTGGATGGAATTTCTGTGTGGAGCATCTTCTTACAAATAATGGAGACTGCAGAAGGACTTTACTTTTTGTGGACAGCACTGCACAAGGTAATGAGTGGTACACATGGAGTGCACAGCCCCTTTGCTCTTTGATTCTAATTGGGTTTGCTACCCATGGTTGTGCCTCCCCCCCCAACCCTGCTGGCTTGCAGAATTCTTGTTGGACCCTATAGAGGAGCCCAATACGAGTGTTGACTGCTTTGGCAATATTTTCTATGTAGCGAGCATTTGACAGATTGCTGTCAATGGTAACACCCAAGTATCTGAAGTGCTGTATTAGCTCCAAGGGCGAGCCCGCGCTGTTAGTGATAGTTAATGGGTAGGTTTTATGCTTGCTTTGGGTACTACTGAAGAACATGATTTTTGTTTTTTTGTAGTTAAGGACGAGCTTGTGTTCACTGAACCATTTTTCCACACTGGCAAAGCTATGCTGCAATTGGTCCTCTCTAAGTTTGGGGTCAAGATTGCTTGATTAGATAACCGCATCATCTGCATAAAGTAGGATATGTTCTTGGCATGAGGTTAGCAGTTTGTTTAGGAAGATGCTAAACAGGAGTGGGCCCAAAATGGACCCTTGCGGAATACTCAATCGAACACTTCTTCTATCAGAGAGAACATCACAGATCTTGACTTGTTGGGACCTGTTTGACAGGTAGCTTTTAAACCAGTCTGTTGCGTTCTTGGATAGTCCTGTGCCAGATAGCTGATCAATCAATAAGGCATGATTAACAGTGTCAAAGGCTTTTGTTAAATCTATGAATGCCACCCCAACCAGGCACCCATGAATGAGTTATTAATAAACCCATGAATTCCAGTAGAGCTGTGGTGGTGCTATGCCCTTTCCTGAACCCATGTTGTTGTGGGCATTGTATCTGGTATTTTTCCATGTATTCAACCAGTTGATCTGTCACTATGCACTCTAGGCCTTCAGAGAAGGGAGGGAGAATGGAAATGTGTCTATAATTCCCATGTTGAACCCCGTCACTTCTTTTATGCACAGGGGTAACCAAGGTGGATTTCCACTTATGAGAGAATTGTGATAACTTGAGAGACAGGTTAATTATCCTGGTGAGGGGTGACAGGATTTCATCCACGGTGAGGGAGATGAGTCTGAGATCGAGTGAGTCCCCACTAAATCTTGATTTCCCAATTACCTTATAGAAGTAGGTAAAGGATAACATTTTTATTCATAAAAATGAATGTGTATAGCTCCACTAAGCTGAAGCTCATTTGCAGTGAGGTCCAAAAATGTAGATTCCAGTTACTCTTACATTAATCATACAATGTACAATGAACATAGTACATCATTTACATAGTAAAAACTATAAAAGTGACATTTCCAGGGTATCCTCATACATAACAATTGACACGAATAACACATACATAATACAGATAAAGTGCTATATATTATATGTTTTATATATCTTATTATAAGACAGACCCATTCTCATGATGTAATTAATACCATATTATACTCATTAACTATGTTAATTCCCCATCAATGTTCACATGTTCAATGTACCACTGTTTTATTACATTTATCTGGATTTCTCTGTTCAACGGTCTTAGATTCCTAGGTATTTTATGCCACAAAACAGGCAGAAAGCATGTAAAATGATTTTTTCCCCAATTCCGTTTCTTGTTTTGGAACTACACATTCCAAACCTTCCGCAGAATGCAATCCCCTTATAGGAGTTTTAAAACAAATACTCTCAACGGCATACTCCGGTACTTTCCCCAAAATACATTTTGTCATAAATATGATTGTACTGAGGACTCTCCTTTGAGACAGAGAAAGCCAATCCAATTCCCTATACATCTGTATTCTATGTGTCATTTTTGGTACACCTAATATATATCTTGCCAATTTGTTATACATGACATCCAGTTTACACAACTGCACTTTTGCTGCACCAATATAAACTAAACTTCCATATTCCAACATGGGTAATACCATGACATTTACTATACAGAGGATAATGGATGGGCAACAGTGAACAACAACACTGTTGTTCACTTCGAGAGGTTGTCATGACAACCATGTAAACCTCGAGAGCGGCTCGAGGTTTTGTTTGTCTAAAGAAAGTGAACACTAGTGTTGTTAGTTTATCAGCTGCCCATCCACTGTCTTGTATAGTGTATGGGCAACAGTAAATCAGTCGGTGATCACTTCTTCCTTAGCCGTGACATCAGACTTTGTTTCTGCTCCCCCTCTCTTCCACTTCTCAATCCAAGAACAAGCCCTACTCCGTCTCTGGCTCCCCTTCTTCTCAGAGAATCTGTGTTTTTTTTTTTTTTTTAATTCTACAGACATCAGCTGTAAAGGGCAACAGTAAAAGGGAAATATGCCTACCCTTTGAGCCCATAAGTCACTGTTAGTAGCAATGGTCATTTCCCGAGGTCCAGAGCATCGCAAATTGCGCATGTGCAGAGACGTTCTATGCTGTTGTACCATTGATGTAACGTACTCACGATAGTACAACAGCATTGTGACGCAACATGGATGGTACAACAACGCAGGTAAATGATAAATTTCGACTGAATACAACTTTCCACCATACACTATAAGTCGTCTAACCTCTGAGGACATACAATTTCTGATTCTATACAGAGACTCTAAACATTTCCCTACTTTTTTTAAGGTATTTTCAATATGAATGTCTCATTTAAGGTATTTGTCCAGATAAAGCCCCAGATATCTATAATTTTCTACTTGCTCCAATGTGGCCCCTGTGAGAGTCACTATTTGTAATTTATTTTGTTCAAGTTTAACCCTATTACTCTTTTGAAAAACCATAACCTGTGATTTTTTTTCATTTAGAACTCATTTAGAACTTATCAAAAAATCTTGCAGGTAGTCAAAGGCTTGTTGTAATGTTGACTGAATGGATACTACTGATGAAACAGCTATGTAAATAATTGTGTTATCAGCATAGAGGTGATACTGCACTTCCTACTGAGAGAAATTTAGTTCATTCATATATCAATTGTATAATATGAGTCCAAATATGGATCCCTGTGGTACACCCAAGATGGTCTTCCTCAGGACAGAAAACCATTCCTTTATGGTTACCTGTTGTTGTCTAGATTCCAAATAATTCTTGAACCATCTAGTCACCGTCTCGGATATACCACAGATTCTCAGTCTGGACAGGAGGATGCCATGGTCCAACGTGTCAAATGCCTTTGAAAGATTAATAAATATTGCTCCCACTGGCATCCCTCTGTCCATTCCTTCCACAATGTCTCCTGTAACCTTCAATAGGGCTGTAGTTCCATGCTCTGGTCTATAGCCCGATTGATATTTATTAAGGATATTATGCCCACTTAGAAAAACCTGCATTTGTTTTGCCACAATTTTTTCCAAAATCTTTGACATTGTTGGTAATAAAGAAATCGGCCTACAATTTTCTATGAGCATTCTGGATCCTGATTTATAAACCAGTACTACTCTTGCTGTTTTCCAAATAGAAGGTATTTCCGCGTATGTGAGAGACATGTTGAATAGATTAACCATGGACTGATCTATAATTGGATCTGCTAACTTTAATAAGATATTTGGTATTCTATCCATACCTTCTGCTAAATAATAGTTATCTTCCTTCCTTACTTGTTATTGGGGCAAATTTAAATTCCATTTGTTCTTCCTATTGTGTATTTTCACCACCTAATTGATCCCCCCTAGTTTTTGTTTGAGATACATTTATTGTATTATTCAAACTAGTTTTTAATGCATCTGTGCCCATATTGATAAAGAAATTGTTAAATTCATTTACCACTCTACTTCACATTTCCTTTCATCATGAATTGATCAGGATAGCCCATTTCCTGTCCCCTTTGTAATTCTTTTATTGTACTCCAGAATGACCTTGGATTTTCTGTCACTTCTTTGGATCATTTTTCATTACAATAGGATTGTCTAGCTTTCATTCCTTCTTTGGTATATGCATTTTGTAGCTGTTTATATTTACTCCATTCCTGATTTCCATCTGTCAATTTGGCTTTTTCTCGTGCCTTGTCCCTAGTTCTTTTTATTTTAAATACTCCAGGACCATACCATGGTGCATTATTTGATTTAACCTGTCTGGTTTTCATCGGGGCATGTTTATTACAAATATATATAAAATCATTTTGGAACATACCCCACGCATCTTCTATATTTGGGACCAATTCCAACGTTTCCCAATTATACCCTTCCAAATCCTGCATAAATTAAATGTAATCAAAATGTTTGTATGCCCTAGTATGTATAATGTTATTAGGTTATCTTCTTATCTTCTGATTTATTATACAAAAAATCATCTGATGATCAGACATTATGTCTGGTAAAACCCCACTTGTCACATACTTATCAGGATTAGTAGTGAAGATTAGGCCCAGTATAGTTGAACTTTTAGGATTTGTTACATTTCATCTGGTTACTTCTTTTATAAATTGTGTTAATCCCAGGGTAGTGGCCATGTCAGTTAGACTGTGATAAACTTCTATTGTGCCCATCAACATTTAGTTCACCTATTAACATTAATTTGTGTGATATGAGACAGCCTTTTAAGATCTCTTGCAGTTCTTCAAAAACTAAAACGTTGCTTTTTGGTGGATGATGTATACCAAGGAGCAATATAGGTTTTGAGTGTGGTAGTTTTATTTCTACTGGGGGAATTTCTGCTCCAGTCCATTTACTTAACCTATCCATTTCCTTTGTTTCAATCCAATTTCTAGCATAAATTACTACTCCACCCCCTCTTTTAGTTCTATCTTTTCTCCACACGTTAAAATTTTCTAGTGCTATATCTTTATCTTGAATTTTTGAGTGCAACCATGACTCAGTTATTATTATTATTGTCACGTTCATATTGTATTACCCATTCTCTCAAGTATTAAATTGTTTTAAACAGGCTACATATGTTAATATGCACAATCCTTAGTCCCTTTCCCTTTAACATTTCTGAGGTACAATCATCAAAGGTATTTAAAAGGGCCCTGGGTTTAAGTGGACATCCCACTCATTTACAATCCTAAAATGACCATCAATTTACTCAATCTATACATTTTGGGGTTTATTTGTTTATCTCTGATAATTTTTTTTGTAATAAGACCTTCCAATAATACATTCTGCCCCCAATCACTCAACACATTGCTAGTAACACATACCTATTTTATCAGTGCAGTTTCAATGTCATTGTCTAACAGATTAGCCTGAATTGTACCATGCCATAGAAACATAGAATTTGACGGCAGATAAGGACCGCTTGGCCCACCCAGTCTGCCCATTTCCCTACCTACTGGATAAGCTGCAGATCCTAGTTAACCAGCAGCCTACTTCTTCCTACCCCCAACCCCCAGAACTGCCTTATGACTATCCCATGCATGCTTGAATTCCACCACTGATTTTGACTCCACAACTCCTCCGGAAGGCCGCTCCATGCATCCACAACCTCTCTGTGAAAAATACTTCCTTAAATTACCTCTGAGCTGCCCCCTCTATCTTCAAATTGTGCCCTCTTGTTCTTGCACACCTCTTTTTGAAAGATGCTACCCTCTTGGACTTTGTTGATTCCTTGAGGTACTTGAAGTTTCTATCATGTCCCTCCTCCTTTCCTCGAGGCTATACATATTAAGCTCCTTAAGTCTCTCTTCATATGTCTTCCGTGCAGACCCTGCACCATTTTAGTTGCCTCCTCTGGATAGCTTCCATCCTGTCTATGTCTTTGTGGAGATTGGGTCTCCAGAACTGCACACAGTACTCCAGATGGGGTCTCACCAGCTGTCTGTACAGAGGGATAATAACTTCCTGTTTTCTACTGGTGATGCCTCTCCCTATGCATCCCAGTATCCCCCCAGCCCTCCTTGCTGCCCTCTCACATTGCTTGCCCATCTTTAGGTCATCTGATATGACTACCCCCGAGTCCCTCTCCATTTTTGTTGTTGTTAGTATCTCACCATCCATCTAGAATGTCTGCCTTCCCTGTCATGGTTTCCTTATATGCTATTACAGTATGTAATTCTACTAGTACTTTCTAGCTTCATATTCCATGATGATTCTGAAGTAAAAGGGTGGATGAGCATATGCCTGGTCCAGTTTCCCTGTGATCACTGTTTAAGGTGGTATGGAAGAAGTCAGGGGGAAGAACACTACTAAGGTCCATAAATGCATCATTAAATGTGTCTGTGATGGTTTGTGGGTCTAGTATAGGGGCATCATTGATATGGAGCATTGAAGAAGCCATTTTGGGTTCCTTCCCAGTGACATCCTGCATGTTGCACCAGAACTTCCTGCCATCTGACCATGAGTTGTAGAGGGCATCTTTGTAAAAGTGGGCATCTTTTTTTTTTTTTTTTTTTCAGACCGGATGGCTCTAGTACAATCGTTTCTTGCTTTCTTGTAGCCCTAGATATCAACTTGCTTACCTGTGACCCGAGCCCTATGCCAAAGGTGATCCCTGGTTTTCATGAGGTTTATGAGATCTGGTGTTATCCAGGGATTGCAAGTGCCCTTGACTTTCTGCTTCTTAATTGGGGCATAGATGTCAAAAACTGCATTGAACTGACTGATGAAGCAATCAAGTGCAGTGTCAACATCACCAGCACAGCTAACTAGTGACCAGTCTTGCATGTGAAGGTCAGATTTGAGTTGTTCAAGATGGCCACACTTTAGGACTCTATTAGTATTGGTTCTTGTAGGGGGCTTGATAAATCATTTTGACCATTTGCACAGAACAGAAGACTGGTCACTGACAGCATCCAGGAGCACACTGGTATCAGAGATGTGTTCTGGGTGGTTTGAGAGCACCCAGTCTATTAAGGTACTTGTACCTGTCCTGGGACTCAAACAGCTGGGTGAAATGGACAGTAGAGATAGCGTCCTTGTAGGTGCATGTGTCAGGGGAGTGCCAGTTGATATTAAAGTCCCCCACCATTACAATTTGAGAGTTTTGACATAGGCTACGAATGCAGTCCCTGATTGAGCTTAGATCAGTAGTACTCTGCTTGGGTGGAATATAGGCTGATATCACAGTAAGGGCTTTATTGTGTGACCCAAGAAGTATTTTGATTGTCAGCACCTGTATATTTTGCTTGGTATTAGGCAGGGGCAGCACGTGACCCAGCAAAGTGTCTCTTAGATAGATTGCACATCCACCACCTCTTTTGGTAAGCCTATCCTGTATGAAAATAGTGTATGCAGGTAATGAGATAGCGGCATCTGGAATCTTGGTCGAGAGCCAGGTTTCGACTATAGAGAGAATGTCTGGGTTATGCTATGTAACCCAGACTTGTAGATTGTTCAGTTTGGAGAGAAGGCTGCAGATGTTAATGGATGCGAGCGTAATCGCCCCTGTTTTCCATACTGTAGTTTGCTGATTTTGTGGTTGTCCAGGGTTTGGATGTATATTGCCAGAGAGTAGCATTAGGAACAGAATAAGCCTTCTAAGATATTCTTTTATTTGCTTTTTGCTGATATGACATTTCCTATTCATGGTGGGACTCAATTTACATGACCCCTGCAGGATGGTAGTGCAAGGAAGGATTGCCAGGTTGACAAGAGGTGCATCCTTGGGGAGACTGCCCCCATATAGATGTTGACAAATACCCCAAGGACTGTGGAGCTACAGAGGACCAGCTAATAGCTGAGGTAACAGTGCAACAGACACATAGCACACTCCTATCATTTGGGTAGGGGTTAGGTGGGAGTAATCTCTCACTGACTATGTTGGACACTGTTAGCAAAGAGTGCAGGATGATCCCACGAGGTAGCAGATATGTTAAGCAGGACATAGTGGTATAGGTTTAGTAGGTTAGACCTACTGGAAGATTAAGTTTCTCTAACAGTAATAAAGTTAGTGTATAAGTGAGGTTGGTGGTATGGGTACTAGGTGGAGGGTGGCAGGGAGATCAGAGAGGAGACAAGAAAAGTTGAAACTAAGAAGTTAAGGTAAGCTAACAGCTTAGTGAGTTGTGGCTGATGCAGAGGTGTAGTTTCTGGGGTTGCAGCCTGTAGCGAAGAGGGTCAGGGTATTAGTTTAGTGATGGACAGAGAAATGATTCTATGGTAAAAAACAGGTTACAAAGGAAAGTTGTGTGTGAGATAGGAATTGATTGAGTAAAAGGAAGAAAAAACTGTGCTGGGAGAAAATTAGGAGCCTCACCAAGAAAGGGGTTAAAAGAGTGAAAGGATAGATATGTAATCTGCAGTAAGTAAGCAGACTACAATGGGACAGTGAGGTTTATATTGCCCCTAGTGGCACAATGCTATAACAAGCAAATGGGAAAATCAGTACTTAAATATATATATATATATATATATATATATATATATATATATATATAAATGTAGCATAGATAATAAGAAAAAAGTTTATAACTTCAGATGTTGCAGGACGCATGGCCAAATAGCACAGTCAATTGTCTACGGTTGCTGGGAGGAGGACAGCACATTGCTACCCTTTGTTCACCCAGCACCAGCCAAGACATGCCTCACAATTCAGCTCCCCTCCCCCGCATTGTTGCCACGGCCACAGCAAAGGCCATCTCTTGTGCCTGCACAGAAGTAACAGAAAACTGCACTAACTCCCGACCTATACCAAAGCGAAACCATATTTTTAAGTATAGGGGGAAACTATCCCCAAAACAAGATCATGGGCCCGATATGAAAAAGAATTTAGATCGCCGCAAGGGACTTGCGATAGTGAGGTGGATGCAACTGGTGACTTGTGGCAAGTGCAATTTTATAAGCTGCCTGCTGCAAGTCCCTTGCACTGGATGCAGCGAGATAGGCTAGCTCCCCCTGGTCTAACTTTGCCTCCGTGGTGGACCCAATTTACGTGCCTTGCATCAAAGCTTTGGCACAAGCTGCGATAAATTGAGTAAAATGTTGCAACTGCGCCAAATGTACTAAAATCTGGCGCAAGTTGCGTCAAACTCATTGGTGCAACTGCGTCAAACTTTGTGGTTGACACAGAGCTTGACGCAAGCCTTGCATCATGCTTCAAAAATTGGGTCCCATGTGTCACCACCTCTTGGTCTGCCTAAACCAGCTTCACCAACCAAATATAAGGGGACCAACAGGCTTGGTACTGCCATCAGTGGCAGAACAATATGATCAAACAATAAACAGTCAGGTTAAAATTGCAGGCTGCTAGTTAGTTATCAACTGCTGTATTAAGCTCCTGCACGTCCATGAATCGTCATGGTGCTTCTGTGTCCCTCGGTGGTCTGATAATGCAGGAGGTGGGGTGTTCTCTGGATATAATATGGGGAAGGGAGAAGGGCACTTCTAGAAAAGCCATACTCACTGACGGACAGTAAATCAACAGAGACTGCATGGCAACTACAGACTTAGGTACAGGTAGCGCCAAGGGTAGATGCTTCAAATTAAAAGTTCCCTTGTATGTGGCATGCTTCTGGTCCCTGCCTCTCACATAAAATGATGTCTGAAGCAAACTGCAATATAGACTTAGTTTGTCTATGTAAAAGGCAACTTTGTAGTCTTACCCCACCTCTTTCTGTAGACTAGCCATTTGGCTGATAAAGACTCCCGGACTGTCCCAAAATTAAAACTCGCTGTACTCACAACTAGTAGGAAATACAAATTGCACACAACAGCAACTGTAAAAACCTCTCTTAGCAACACAGACAAAAAATGCTTGCCATTCGCATGGGACTGGAGCTCCTCTACAGTACATCACGGAGCCAAAAAGGTTTGGAAACAGGGTAGGCAGCTGCTGCTTAGCCTGCTCCACTGAGGCAAATTGCTTCTGACCATCATGAGTGGTAACCAAGAGGTGGGCAGGATACAGCAGCTTAAACCTGATCTGTGCACCATAAAGCTTTCACTTTATGTCTTTATATGCTGCCTGTTTTGCTCTGACTTGAAGGCTTAGGGCTTTGAATATAAACAATCTTCTGTCCTCAAACTGCACTTCTTTAAGCTCCCGACTTTACTCAGAATATGAATTTTATCCAATAATTTAAGAGGCAGACGATAATCAGCTTCAGGCATTCTCCTTCAGGTGGGATTGGGTGCAAGGCTCGATGCACTCCCTCCGTCATGTAATTTGTGGAGAGGGTCTTGCAACTTTCTGGCAAAGCTTTTGAATAAACAGTAGTGTCTTGTCCTTCAGATCATTCTCGTAAGCCCACCAGAATGAGACTATTGCAATGGCTTCTCCCTTCCTGATCTTACAGACGGTCCTCTAATTTGGCCATATTCCACTATAATCCAACTACCTCCGGCTCCATGTGGTCTTGTCTATCCTCCACTGAGCTCATTCTCATCTTTGCATCACAAACACAGTGAGTAAACTCCTTCAAGGCAGGCTTAAAAGTTTTAAAATCACTGCAGAAGTCTAATATTGCCTCGTTAATGTTTCCAAGTTCCTTAAAGAAGCATTCTAGCATCAAATGCTTCAGTTGTTGGTGTATCAGGGGAGAGTGGGGAGTCACTGGACTTCAGCCATTGAGGACAGAGGTATTGCCAGGGATTTCAGATCTGCACACCAAGTGGACTCACTGCTACCCCACCTCCTCTTGTTAGGGTGACCCCCCCCCCCCCCGGTGTAGCCAGACAATATACAAATGTGCACCAGGGCTGTGTCTGTTGCCTCATCTGGCACAATAAGTACAACTTTTGTATCTCATGACAGTGGTTGTTGCCATGCATGGGTAAATACAAATGCCATGCATTGTTCCCCAAGGCGCCCACATACCAGTCCAGAGCCTGTAAAGTTGTATTGTCCTTGGGATGCAAAGGGAGTATTAGTGACCAGTCCTTCTAGTTTCAACTCCTATGAATAAAATTACAGAAAGGTTCAGTATTTTCTTTGTTAGTTTTCATGGAAAAAGGAAGCAGTTCAGAGCCTATTTGCTACCCCACTTAAATAAAATTGCACACCATGGAGTGCTTGGAGTATGCCTGCCTACACCCATGATTGAGGACCCTTCCATCTCTTTGGCAACGGTGGTTCAGTAGTGAAAGACTTGCTGGTTTCTCCCTCAAACTCCATTTCTTCCACTACTCTCTATGAGTACACATGTAATTTCCTTTGTTTTAATCAATTATTTCACTAAATCCTAATGGAGCCAATCTGCAGCATGGCTATCCACTCAGATGCATCATGTGACACCCCTCCTCCCCACTGGGCTTTTTAAAACTTCCTTTCTGCAACACCACATGGATCAAGACAATCTGCTGCTGCAGGTCTGCACTCTGGACTGTGGTGATCCTCTTTTTGACAGGTACTAAGGCTGCCAGCTTCAAAGAAGTGCAGGCATGTAATTATGGGCACACGGTTACACAGCTGTACAGGTGTTCGGACCAATCAGAATATTTGATTTTTGTTACACATGTTATAATAGTGTCTATTTTAGTGTCTGTAGGATGGTTGACATCAAGTCTACAATACAGGTCAACTTAGATACTATTACAAAGTACAGCACGTAACTATGGTCTGGTGCTAAATGCCAACAACTCAGATGATGCTGTTTGGGTCCAATTACAACTTAAATCAATTACAAGATTTACTGACAATTAACACATGTGATACAGTAATAGAATCTTGAAGCAATTAAAGTATTGAAAATACTGTACTCAGGAACTTGGCTGGGCACCTAGTTAAAATGTGAAACGCATATTTCAATGTTATTAAAAAAAACTTAGTCCAAGACTGAGTTCTTGTACAGACATCAGTATTGACTACCTCATAAAATTATATTGTAAACTGCCAATTCCGTGCTACATTAATTCTGTATTTTTATGGTTGCATAGCAGAGCGATGCCGACATACTGCTATGACGTAGTAGAGGGGACAGTGGAAGCATGTGATCAGATATCTCAACTGTTTCCTTCCACAGTGGAGTTGAAGCACATGCAGTTCTCTCTACTACAGTGCTGTTCCTCCCCCCCCAACCCCGGTGTACTGTATTCCTGCTCCGTGCTCACTTCCAGTTTACTTCCGGGTTCAGAGCAAGTACTTTCTTCCCCTCCTTATATACATGTAATAAACTTTCCCTGGTGTCTAGTGGCACCCTCACCCTTTCGATCACTGTCCCCATTATTTAACAATCTTTTCCTGGTGTCCAGTGGCACTCCAACCCTCCAATCACCTTTTCCACTGTCTAGTACTGTTTCCTTGCTGTCTAGTGACACCCCCTACCCTCCAATTGCTGTCCTCATAATGTTCGCCTGTTTCCCTGGTGTCTAGTGGCACTCCCCCACCCTCTGATAACTGTTCCCGTAATGTACTACTGTTTCTCTGGTGTCTAGTGGCACCCCCACCCTCTGGTCACCATCCCTGCCATCTAGTGCTGTTTCCCTAGTGTCTAGTGGCACCACCCCATAATGTATAGCTGTTTCCCTGGTATCTAGTGGCACCCCCACCCTCCAATCTCCGTCCTCGTAATGGATTCCTCTTTCCCTGGTGTCTAGTGACACCCCCCACCTTTCGATCACTATCCCCAAAATGTATTCCTCCTTCCCTGGTGTCTAGTGGCACCCCACCCACCCTCCAATCACTGTCCCCATAATATATTTCTCATTCCCTGGTGTCTAGTGGCACCCCCCATCCTCCAATCACCGTCCCGATCTGAAATAAAACCCTGGTGTCTAGTGGCACCCTTCACCTTCCCATTGCCATCCCATAATATATTCCTCTTCTCATGGTGTCTAGAGGCACCCCCCCCTTTGATCGCCGTCCTGGTCTGAAATAAAGAAAACCGTCCCTTAATGTTTTTTTTACTTGCAAAAAAAAAAAAAAAGAAAAAGAAAACTGTCCCTTGCTGATCTGACCCCCTACCCCACCTCCCACCCCCCCCACAGCCCCCACACCCCATACACCCTCACTCACTTGAACATGCCCCGTGGTGAAGATCCATTCTTCAATCAAGACACATCTTGCCGGTGGAACCACTGACTGCAATGGGGTTTTGAACTATGATGCATAACTTTGTCATTTTTGCATATTTTGGCCACAAATTTTCAACATGGCCTTTTTGGGACCCCACCTCAAGGTCAATGGTGGTGGAATTATGCAAATCAGGCACAAACTGCCTCTGACCAGAGTTTGTTAATATTTTGGTCTGATTTCGGCTAATGTCTCTTGTACTTTATTAAAAAAAACTTTGAATTCTTTTCAGTGCATTGGCAAGGTTTAGTTTAGATGCACAGAGATAAATCTGTCATTGCCTGCTATATCATAGGCTTGGATAGATGCCTCTAGCTGACAGATGGCTTCTTCACCTACTAAGGCAGGTACTAAGGCTGCCAGCTTGAAAGAAGTGCAGGTGTGTAATTACGGGCACATACTTACATGGCTGTACTGGTGTTCTGACCAATCAGAACACTTGACTTTTGTTTCACATGTTATAGTCTATTTTACTGGCTGTAGCATGGTTGACATCAAGTGTGCCCTACAGGTCAGCTTTGATATTATTACAAGTATTTACCTAGTTGGCTTGTGTTAAATGCTGACAAATCTGATTATGCTACTTGGGTCCAATTACAATTTAAATAAAGTATAAGGTTACTGACAATTAATATTCATGATACAGTAATAGAACCTTGAAGCACGTCACTATTACAAATATTGTTCCTGGAAATTTGGCTGAGCACCCACTTAAAATGTGAAGCACATATTTCAGTGTTATATAAAAAAAAAACTTGGCTCCAAGACAGTTCTTGCACAGACATCAGTATTTTTTACCTCATAAAATTAGATAGCAAATTGCCAGTTCTATGCTCATTCCTCATTTTGATCTGATTTCTGCTAATGTCTCTTGTATTTCATTAGAAAAAATGGGAATTCTTCCTATAAATTGGCAAGGTTTAGTCTAGACTCACAGTGAGAAACCTGTCACTGCCTGCTACATCATAGGCTTGGATGGATGCCTCTGGCTGACAGAAGGCTTCTTCACCTACTACACTACACATACAAATGTGTTACTAAAAAAGCCACAGTCTATATTGATTAACTTGTTTCTTTTAAAACACAGAGACACAATCTTTGTTTATCAAGTAGTCTTAAGTTTTTTTTTGCACCATTTCTAAAAGAGGCTATGCTAGTAGTAATGCCATTGCCCTTTCCGGGATGAAGGCCTGGATTTCCTTACTGCTCCTTCAGTGGCTTAGTGCAGGACTATAACCCTCTTTTAATATGATAAACAAAATGGCCAATATATAATTCCAGTCAACCTCGTTTAATGTTGTGCTGATATGTAGGTGTATGTGTGAGGTAGTAGGACTTGTATGAACTCATTATTGTTACCGTCACTGCAGTAATTGAAAGGCTGATCCTGGGGTTTGATGGGGCAGCGGGAAACTCATGCTGTGTCCCTTCCCCCACTGAGTGCTACTTAATCACACATGCCCCTGCGTCATTTGGACATTGACTTCCATGCTGCAGCCACGCGTCTCCTCCTGGCTTCTTGTTACCCTTTTGAGTGTCCTGCTCTTCCTGCCGCTGCATCTGTTGTTAGTTCAGATTCCTGTTGCCGTGGCTGGTGTGGCTCACTGCTTGCCTAGACTGCTTTCTGCTGCCTGCAGCTATTGTTCTGTGCTTCTGGTGCCCTTGTTTTGTAGGTGCCTGCTTCCTCTCTGCTTACAGTTGCCACTATGCTTTTGCCCTTTTAGTTTTCCAAGCCCTTCCTGCACTAT
Source organism: Neoceratodus forsteri (assembly GCA_016271365.2). Lineage (NCBI taxonomy): Eukaryota > Metazoa > Chordata > Ceratodontiformes > Ceratodontidae > Neoceratodus > Neoceratodus forsteri. The sequence continues at coordinate 647,214,030 of CM028136.1, read as the reverse complement.
CAGTGGGGTCCCCAGGGTTCAGCACTGGGGCCACTCCTGTTCAATGCCTATGTCTCAGATATGGGGAGGGGAGTTAGGAGTAGGATGAGCCTCTTTGCGGATGAATCAAAACTGGGAGCACTGGCAGATGGGGATGAAGTGAAAGAGACAGTCCAGAGGGACCTGGATACCCTATAGAGGGGTGGTCAATGAGGTGGGGACTGAGGTTTAATCCAGAGAAGTGTAGGGTGCTGAATCTGGGGGTCAGAAACCCAGGCCATGTATACACCCTGGGGTGGGGGTGTCTCACTGCAAGCCACAACGAGTGAAAGGGATCTGGGGGTGGTGGTAGATGCCAAAATGAAGAACACCGAAAATTGCAGGAGAACTAAGGTAAAAGCTAACAAGATTCTGGGATGCATAGCCAGGGGGATTATGTCCAGTAGGAGGGAGGTGATCTTCCCTCTGTATAATGCCTTGGTCAGGCAGAATCTCGAGTAATGCATGCTGTTCTCAAGACCTCACCTAAAGAAGGACATAGCACTGCTGGAGAGGGTACAGAGGAGGGCAACCAGGATGATTCAGGACATGGGAGGGAGGACCTATGAGGAAAGGCTGGAAGAGCTTGGGCTGTACTCGCTGGAGGAGAGGAGAGATGGGGGGACATGATAGAGGTCTTCAAATATGTAAAAGGGATAAACAGGGGCAGAGCCAAAGAGATGTTCAGACTAAAGAAAGGGGGCACAACCAAGGGGCATGAGTGGAAGCTGGAAGGGGGAAATTACAGGGGAGATCGCAGGAGACATTACTTCACTGAGAGGGTCGTGGGGCCATGGAATGCACTGCTGGGAGTCTGGTGCATGACAGCACAGTGGAGGGCTTCAAGAGGGGGTGGGACAGTTATAAGGGAAAACTGAAGCCAAAGATGACCCTCTCTGGGACTGGGGGGGGGTGGGACAGTGAGCATCCATTAAGGGTTGGCTACCGAGCAGACACGACAGACCATCAGGCCTATTCTGCTGGCTTTTAGTATGTTAGTATATTAGTCATTTATTATATTGTACTAAAACAGTCACCCTTGCCCCTTGACTTGCTTCTCCTGCCTGGTAGAATCTCTTATCTCTAAGGTCCTCTAATTGTGACCTCCAGTCCACACGCAAGATTAGAACTAAATTAGGTGAAACTGCCTTCTACTACACTACTCCTAGACTCAGAAACTCCATTCTGGCTATGATTCGGCAGTGTCAATCTAGCCAGGCCTTCAAAATTGGCTACTGCTCCTACTTGCTTATGTCAGCAACATGGTCCTGCCCCTAGCTGGTACATAACTTGCTTTTGGGTTTCCTTATATTGTTTCTTTGATTTCAGTTTCTTGTCACCTTGAGCCTTTTTGCACTTGTTAATTTTTTGTTATACTAGTTATGGTGTAAGTACCTTGCTGTGTACCATTGTTTATCCTCACCAATGTTACACTTTGTGCTGCACTTTGCATCCTGCACTCCTGTAAATGACTAAATGACTACTGTAGTGCAATATGGCCATTTGCTGTATTCCCATGCTCTACTGTATGATTTGTACTTTTTGTAAATTTATACTTTGTATCTTGTATCATGCTGTGGATTACTGTTTATACCCTCCTCTCCTGTGCAACTGATTGCTATGGCTTTGCACAGTAGTAATCACTGTACTACTGTAACCTCCTGGATCATACCTGAAAATAGGCAAATCTTCATCTAGTGCACATACCCAGTAACAAAAAACTAAATAAATAAATTGTTCTCCTCATTGTTGGGTCAGTTTTTGCAGTGGTCCTAGCTTTCTGAAATGAACTGTGCGTAGTTTGAAACACTTTGTAAAGCTATGCAGCGCTGCGGAATGACGAAATGGAAGGACTCTGAACAGGTATTGTTGCCCCTCCATACAGAACCATAAGTACTGTACTTGTGGTGGTTAGGGTGGACCAATATGTGTTGTCATGCATGTTGCATGTACAGGGACGCTAAACAGTCATGTTGCTTCAGGTATGGTAGCAAGAACCCCAGAGAAACCATGTTGAACTTTTCTTGATCCATGCATTTGTTCTTTTTCTGAGTTAAAGAGAATGGGGCTCATGCCCCTGATTTCTTGGGTACTAAGAAGTACCAGGAGTATAACTCCTTATTCTGTTCAAACTCTGGCACAATTTCCACTACACTATTTCTTAACATGCCAGCAGTCTCCTGTGTCAGCAGTTCTGACATGTCGGCTGACATGGGGAACTGCCTTCTAGGTGGATTGCCCAGTCAGAGTTCTAACAACTCCAGGGAGTACGCCTCTCGGATGATCTATAAAACCCAGCTGTCAGTCATAAGGGATTCACAATGATGGGTGAGGTCTCCCTCCTCCCCATCACCACCACCATTGGCCCACTTCGGGCAGCTGAAGCAGACCTTGAGCCTGAACTTTAGATGGTGGAACAGAGCTCTTTCAGCACCAGTGTCGTTGGCTGGAGTTTCTTTTGATGCTGAAGTGACTGGAACGTATTTTAACAGCCTCCTCAGCCCCTGGAGCAAAAGGACTTCCTATTATGATAAGAGTCAGGTTCCCTACTCCTCTGTGGGGTATACTGACTTAGTCTGGATATATTAAGAGTCGTTCTAGTTAGATGAGAATGCTGAAATGGCTGCTCCACTGGCAGTTCAAACAGACAGGTGCCATCAAAGGGCACATTCATAATCTACTGCTGGACATCTGGGGGAAGGCCAGCAGTCTGTACCCAGGAATGCCTTCTTCTGCAGATACCTACAACCACAGAGCAGGCTGCTGCATCAAAGGAATCCACAGAAGCCTTAAAAAGAAGCAGTGCATTACAGCAGTGAAAATTATTTCCATTTTTCTCCTGTCTAGTAGGTTATCCCATTCCTCCTTTTAAAGTCTTAGGATTTTTCTCTACATTTCAAATTATAAAAGGAGCACTCCTTTTAATATGGCTCACAGCAGGTTTTTGTTAGCATTCTTTAGTGTTTTTGAACACCCATAGTGTAACATCACTTTTCTTGTGACTTATATTAACTAGCATACAGCAAACAGTGCCCCCGACCTTATGGAATACTAGATGCACAAAAACAACTGAAAATATGGATGAAAACCCAGTTTGAACCATATTAAAAGGAACACTCCTTTTGTTACTTCAAACATAAAACAAAACTGCCAAAGCAGACTCAAAATGGGGAAAAAAGGGTATCAAACAACAGAAGAGGTAAGGAACAATCTAAAATGGAATAAAAAAGTATAGTTCAAAATGCTCACTGTAACATGCACTACTGATGACTGATATATCCAGTCTCATGTTTTACAAATTACAGCATGTTTTCAACACATTATGAGTGCTGATATTTAGTTTTGATCTCTGTTTTTTAGCTTAACAGATGAAAAAAGACAAGTCCAGATAGCTCACAGCTGTGCACAGATTATGTGTTTTTTTTTGTCTGTGCCAAAATTATAATAGCTCTCTGCTCCTCTATATTATATATTTTTTCTTAATGTACTCTTATTTACTATTACTTTGCTGCAAATTTTATTTATTTATTTTTTTTACTTGTCCCTTGGCCTCAGCCCACAGGGGTACCTCCACCTTACCCGGTATTCAGCTGGGTCCCGGCATACCTAGATCCCGGCAGCATGTTGTGTGACACCAGGGAGTTTTTCTTGGTTTTTCTCCCATTTTTTCTTGCGTGGTCCCAACCCCCAGAGGGCGCAGATGTGAAACGCATTTGTCCAGACTGACGACGTGCTAATGCACGTCATAGTTAAGCGCCTAACAGCACCCTCCCCTCCCTTGACTCATAAGAGCTGTGTTCACCCCCCGCCGCTCGTGCTTCCAATGGTGGTAGGACAACGGGTGCTAGCACTGTCTGGACTGTCCCCTCCCTTGAGGACAGTATCCATTGAGATGCTCAATCCTCCTCCCCTGGCCAGCCCTCGATGACCTGGGCCCATTCCTGGGTCACTGGCATGGTGCAAGGTGTGGTGTCCTGTGCCTCAACCCTCAGCGCCACCAGGCTGGTGTCTGCAAATTTTATTTATTTCCATTTTACTAGGAAGGTGGACTGGATCAAAAGGATCCATTTTCAGCTATGCATGGGGGAATGGGTACAACATAAGGAATGTCACAGTAAATATACAATTACAAAATCAATAAAAATCATCAAAAGAAATAATTATGTACATATATTTAAAAAAGAATCTACGCATACTAGAGCGGACATTACAAATGGAAGTGTAACCCCCTTGCAAATGGGGGTTCCCAAAAGACTTCCAGGAGCTTGCTTGAATGCTCCAAGCCTGAATGGTGTTTGGCATTTAAGCCATTTATCAGTGAGTGTTTTAGAACCTCTGGTACTGTCTCTTAGAGCTGTCTGCTTGCAGACATAATTAGTTTGTATGGGGACTGTGTGTTTCTTTGATTGAGTACCACTCAAGCTGCTGCCAATTCACTTCATTTTTGCAGTCACTAGGTGTGCAAAGGGAACCTATCTGAAAGATGTAACTGTTTGCCAGAAATTATTTAGAGTAATAATGAAATTACAATTTGTCTAACCTGCTTTCTTTGCAGTCAGAACTGTGTCTGCTAGTTCCCCATTCTAGTTTTGAACTGCTGAACTGGACCAATCAGTGTGGGGTAAGCTAGCTCTAAAGTGGTGCCTTGGACGAATCAGAACTTGGACTCATAATCTGAGCCAGCCACAAGAGGATTGTATGGGCAGTGACTCTGGGAGATGTAGTTTAGACTTCAGTGCCTTTTTGGACCAACAGCAGCAGTCTATTGTGATGACAACCAATCCAGTCAAGAACTGGGAGGAACTCAAAGGAAGTGCCCGGTTTTGTCGGTTGGAGTTTCAGTTGAGCTTTGGCAGTGAAGAAGGAAGGAGCCCTGTGCTTTTTCAGTGTGCAGTTTTAGTCAAAAAACTTGTGTAAGGCCCAGAGTTCCGGTCTGCAGCTTGTGTAACAGCTTGTTAGGACTGAATCCGTCCTGTGAAAAGAATCAAAGGATCTCTGAAGAGTAGAAACCAGGCTCACCCTGTAGAAGACTGGAGGAATTGCTGAAAATTGCATTCGGTCTGTCAGGAACTGAATCTGCTGTGTGTTCTCCCGGGTATTGTGCAGTAATTGCGATCGGGATACAGATGCAGCCTGCCTGGTATAGTGCTTTCTTTTATATGGATGTGTGAAGAGGTTTGTGTACCTCAAGTGAGCCCTGCTGACATTGAAGGACCCTATCTTATTTGGAGGTCGTGGAGTACTAATTCAGGTCGCTCCTGTTGAATTGCCACATTAAATCCAAATGGAATTACTGTACTGCTGACTGTTTAATTCTCCTTTTCTCTGTGTGAAAGGGCCCTACCAGCTGCCACGGTTTGGACTAGCCACTAGGGCTTGGGTACCCAGGGACAGTAACTGATAAGGATAGGCCTGTGCACAGAGCCATAGGTAGATTATTAGAGTGATAAGCTAATTAGCCTGATTTCCCTGTCCTTGTTATATCCCCTAAATAAATCAGAGCTGCTTGTTTCAGCAAAGTTATACTGCCTGAGGTATTTGTCTATGTTAAAGTACTGTACTGTGATTGTTGCACTGTATCTCATTTCACAGGAGGTCCCAGTGCGGAACCAGACCTGGGGTAAGTGTATACTGTGAAGGTAATTCTGATATATTGTGTGGGCCACTAGTGGGAAGAAAGGGGTTGCAGTGTCCCAGAGGGCTGTGACCAAGTTAGTTTAACTATTGTAAACCCTGACCTCTGGGTGGAGGCACCCGCCATTGGATCCAGGCCCCTCAACCTGTTAGTGGCAAATCAGGCAGAGGTAGTAGCCCCTGGGATAGCGCCATCTAGGGGTTACATCTTGGAGGCTCACCACTGGGATTGTGTGTCCTCTAGTGGCCATATTTACGAACCACTGTTAAAAAAATGGGTACCCCGACAGAAGTGGCTGTGCACCGGCTGGTGGAGTGGTGTACTGGGGAGGAGATCGACCCCCAAAATGCTATGCTTATCCTGGACATCCCCTGGGTATCAATACGGACACTGTGCAGGGAGTACTTTCCAAGGTGGAAGGTTTACAAAACCCTGTGGTGGTGGGTCGGCATGCTAATCTGCTCACCCACACTTTCCTGGCCCTAGTAGAGTTTAAGGATCCCATAGATAGCTCCAAAGTGCCACAGACCATTACCCCAGAGGGAGCCCTCACTGCTTGGAGAGTGATAACTAAGGACAGTAAAGACCGGGGAATCAGCCCCACCACTATCTGAAACTTTTGAGGAGAAATTTGCTGAATGGTTGCTGGGAGAGGGAAAACTGTGGAGGACTTGAAGAAACTATTCTTGCCACCTGGGTGTTCCTCCCCAACACCCTCTCCTGCTCCAGTGCCCGTAATGGTGGCTGAACCAATGCAGACTCCTATTTCTGCACCTGCCATTAGTCACGACTCTTCGAAGGTTGAGGATCTTCTCTGGCACCCTCCCACCCCCAAGGGGAGGATGACTGGAGAGACCTGGATAGACTATGTTGCCCCCAGTGCTAGAATGGCAGTACTCGGAAGGCGGCGAGAAGAGGGTTAGTGAGAGCCTCCGAGGTCCTGCCCTGGCTACCATCCGTGCTAAACGGGCCAGTAACCCTGAAGCGACTGCACAGGCCTATCTTGAGGCCTTGGAGAATGTGTATGGGAGCCCAGATTCTGATGAGGACCTATGGTGGAGAGTAAGAGATGCACAACAGTACCAAGGGGAGTTGTTGTCTGTGTATGTATCTCGGCTGGAAAAATTGTTGCAAGAATGCCTCAGAAAAGGTAGTTTGCCAGCGATTGAACTGGACGAACCAGGCTGGACAGGATCCTTAAGTCTGCCCCTTCTCAGAACTGCTGTTGCTTCAGTTACGCCTGGCAGATCGACTGGAATCCCACCCTCCTATGATGAGTTAATGAGAAATTCGAGGAGTTGAGAAAAGACGACCGGGAGGGACCTGCACCAATAGCTGCGGCTATGACCCGAGTGACTGAGGGTGACCCATCAAGTGAAGTTCAGGGGCAGAGGTTGGCAGTCAATGAGTGCTTGACAAGGAAAAGATATGCCACAATGGAAGGAACTGTTGAGAGAGATCGGAATTCAAAACAGTCCCTTTATGAAGGCCACGCCTGCAAGTACGGGCCCTGACCTATATCCGACTGCATCTGCTATGGGGTGGGGGGTATCTGACTGCATCTGCTATGGGGGTGGGGGTACCCACCCATGTATCTCCTGCTGATAACAGCTCGAACTGATTCCTTGACCATGGAAGTGGAGAAACTGACGAGATGTCTCCAAATGCTTATCACGCGCAGACAGAGATGGCACCAAGGTTTCCAGTTAGTAATACCCCGCCCTGGCTCCCAGTGTGGCGCCTCGGCCAGCTCAAACTCCAGAAAGTATGTTTTGCTATAATTGTGGGAAAGATGGGCACATGAAAGGGAATGCCAGTCCCAAAAGACACTGACAAAGTTGCATATAGGCTACAAGGAGAGCTTGGAGAAGAAATCAGTGGTTAAGAGGTGCACGACATGATCCCAGTGAGGGCACCAAAATGCTAATTCACGCCCTTTTGTGGCAAGGTCAGTTGCCCAGGCCCCACTACCGCCTCTCAGACTGGTCCAGAATAGTGGGTCCTCCATGGAGACCACTGTAAAGGTGAATGGAGTGTCTACAAGAGCTGTATTAGACAGTGGCTCCCAAGTGACAATTATGTTCCAGGATTGGTATCAGAAGCATTTGTCAGGACGTCCCTTACAACCATTAGAAGGACTGCATGTATGGGGGTTAAGTGAGAAGGCCTACCCTATTCCGGGTATATCGAATTTGGCTGTCTTTCCCCACCTCCGTGGCTGGAGTGGCCGGAACAAGTAGAGACCCTAGCCTTAGTGTGTCCCCCCACTGGACTGTATGATGGTGTCCCTTTGTTGATTGGAACAAATGCTCATATGTTCGGAAGGCTGGCACAGTTGTGTTATGAAAAACAGGGGTCAAAGACTAGTAGAGCTTTAAGAGTTCCGGCTTTAATTAAGAAGGCCTATGAGTCACAGAGAAATGCTGAAAAAACAGAACCAGAGGAACCGGTCGGAATTGTATGGAAGAAGGATCCTGAGTCTCTGATCCTGGCGCCAAATGCCCAGTGTACCTTACAGGGAGAGGTCTGTATCAGAAAGGATGGTAGAATAAAATATTAATGTTGGATGCACCAGGCGATGGAAAATTGCCAGAGGGACTGCTGGTCAAGCCTAGTATTTTGCCCGCTAGAGCCCATGCTTATGCCAGAAGGGTAATGGTCCAAGTTCATAATGTGTCTGAAAGAGACATTGAGTAAACAGAGGTTGCATCCTGGCTAATGTGCATTGTGCAGACACTGCAGTGCTACCCAGCAGCAAGAGTTCAAGGAAGAATGACAGAGTAACGCCTGACTTGTTTGATTTCGCGACTCCCGCTGCCAGCTGAATGGAAAGTGAGGATCAGTGAGAAGCTTGCCCAGAGAGACCAGGTGTTTTCTTTAAAGGAATGGGATGTAGGATGCGTGCAAGGAGCTGAGCACAATATCCGGCTGCATGACGAAGACCATTTACGTGAGAGGTCTCGACGCCTGGCACCTGCTGACATAGATGATGTGAGACGGCATCTGCAAGAGATGTTAGCTGCTGGTGTAATACAAGAATCCAGAAGCCCTTATGCTTCCCCATTGTGGTAGTGAGGAAAAAGAATGGAACAGTAAGGATGTGTGGATTATCGCACTAAACCGGCGGACTATCCCTGATCAGTACACAATGCCCCGCATTCAGGATGCTTTGGACTGCCTAAGACGGAGAGTGGTTCTCTGTGCTGGATCTCCTGAGTGGGTACTACCAGATCCCGATGGCCCCAGAGACCGTGAGAAGACGGCCTTTATCTGTCCGCTTGGCTTCTATGAATTCATGAGGATGCCTCAAGGGATTTCAGGTGCCCCAGCCACTTTTCAACGATTGATGGAGCGTGCAGTGGGGGACATGAACTTACTAGAGTGCCTGGTATACCTAGATGATGTTATTGTATTTGGCAGCTCACTGGAGGAACATGAGAGCAGATTATTTAAGGTATTGGACCGACTGGAGGACTTTGGCCTTAAACTGTCCATTGATAAGTGTCAATTCTTTCAAACATCAGTAAAGTATGTGGGACACATAGTATCCACCGAGGGAATAGAGACCGACCCAAGTAAAGTTGAGGCCTTGACCACCTGGCCACAGCCCAAAATCTAAAGAACTGCAAAGATTCCTGGGATTCTGTGGTTATTATCGGCGCTTCATCAAGGACTATTCAAGAGTGATCCGCCCTTTACTTAACCTTACTCAAGGGTATCCCCCAACCCACAAAAAATACCAAAAGTCAGCGTCCCTCAAGACTAAAAGAGTGTATTTTCATCCGAGTGAAGTATTTGGGGCCCGCTGGACTCCTGATTGTGAGACTGCTTTTCATGAGATCATATATCAACTTACCCATGCTCCAGTGCTGGCCTATGCCGATCCAAGAAAACCTTACGTCCTGCACACTGATGCTAGCTTGCAAGGGTTGGGGGCTGTGTTGTACCAAGAGCACGAGAATGGCCTGAGACCAGTGGCCTTTGCCAGTAGAAGCCTGACCCCATCCGAAAAGAACTATCCTGTACATAAGTTAGAGTTCTAGCTTTGAAGTGGCTATTGTTGACCAATTCCATGAGTACTTGTATAGAGGCTAAAATACTAGTAAAACTGACAATAATCCTTTGACCTATGTGCAGACCTCAACTAAGTTGGATGCCACTGGCCATAGGTAGCTTTCTGCATTATCTACATATGACTATGCTCTCGAATACCGAGCAGGTCTGAACCACATAGATGCTGATGCTCTCTCCGGAGGCCTGTTCCCCAGAATGATTGGGTCCGATTGGCAGAACCTGACATTCGGGCACTCTGCGAAGTTTGACAGGGAGGAACAAATGTCCACGGACGCAGTGGACTGCATGGTGGATTGCTTGGAGCCTCTGAGAATTGCATACCTGCTGCTTATTGCCACTTTTCTGCAATAGACATTGGTGCACTGCCTCAGCTGGACAATGACAGTATTCGGCGGGCTCAATCCGCGATCCCATGATCAAAGCAGCTTTAGAAGCCCTCATGCAGGAAAAGATGTGTCCAAATTACGCCCACTGATTTGAGAACTGCACTGTTATACAAAGAAGGTCCTAAGTTGAAACTGATCAATAAACTGTTATACAGAGAAACAGTAGACAGAGGGGACAAGTAGACAAACAACAACTAGTGCTGCCCACTGCCTTCGAGACTCAGTACTGAGGTCCTTGCACAACCACATGGGGCACCTTGGTATAGACAGAACACTTGACTTGGTGAGATCCAGATTCTATTGGCCTAAGATGGGGCTGATGTGGAGCAACACATTCGAACTTGTAGTCGCTGCTTACAGAGGAAAGCTTTGCCCAGAGGGCTGCCCCTTGTTAACATCACCACCAGTGCACCCATGGAGCTGGTCTGTATTGATTTTCTAAGTTTGGAGTCAGATCAAAGAAATATCAGTAATGTGCTGGTGGTCACTGACCATTTCACGAGATATGCCCAAGCTTTCCCCACCAAAGACCAGAAAGCATCCACTGTAGCCAAAGTACTTGTAGAAAACTTTTTGTTCACTATGGGCTCCACAAAGAATCCATTCTGATCAAGGAAGAGACTTTGAGAGTCGTCTTATCAAAGAGATGCTTTCTCTGTGGGGAGGAAGTCCAGAACCACTCTTACCACCCCCAGGGGGACCCACAGCCTGAACGTTTCAACCGCACTTTGCTAGATATGCTAGGCACCCTGCACCCAAAGGACAAGCCTAGATGGAGCCAACAAATTAGCACCCTGGTACATGCTTATAACTGCACCAAAAGTGATGCCACTGGATTCTCCCCTACCGCCTGATGTTTGGAAGAGAAGCTCGACTACCAGTAGATGTGTGTTTGGGGTCTCTCCTGATGGGGTTCAAGCTGACAACTATTTACAGTATGTGGAAAGTTAAAGGCCCAGCTAACTCATGCGTACCAACTGGCTCAAACCATGGCTGCCAAAGAAATCTGCCAACAAAGAAAGGTATGATAAAAGGTGAAAGCACAGGAACTCCAGGAGGAGATCGGGTATTGCTAAGAAATCTGGGACTGCATGGCAAGCACAAGATTGCTGACAGATGGCACCATCTCCCTCACATTGTAGTGGGCAAACTAGATGATCTGCCAGTGTACAAAGTAAGGCCTGAGAATAATTCAAAAGATGTAAAACAATGCATAGAAATCATTTACTGCCCATTGGACAAATCCTGATTGAGTCTGAGCCCCAGAAGATGCCCCTCTGGACCAGTGACTAGAGCTGCTGCTAAGAAAAGATCAAGAAAGTCTGCACCTACAGAAGCAAAGTTAAAGTGTTCCCCTCCACAAGTCCCAGTTGAGCATGACTGTCAGTCCATATCGGAAGAAAGTGAGTGACTTTGAATACTATCCTTCTTACGAACTGAGTCAATTGTTTGGGGCAATCCCTAGTCAATACTGGAGATGAAGCTGGGCCTTCTGGACTGTCTAAGCCCCCAGCTTCATCCCTGGAGCCAATGCTCCCAGAAAGTGAAGTGCAAAGCATCAGATCAGATGAAATGGAATCATTGTGCATGGTTGAACTGTTTGAGCTTTCAGGGAGGAAAATGATAGATTGGGGCAGACTGGTGATACACCCGAACAAGAAGAGTATTTTGAGTGCCCTGACAGTCCACTGCCAGTGTCCGAAGCTCTCCATGCAGCCAAATGTTGTGGACTCAGAAACTGTAACTCCTGGAGCTGAAAGTGCCCCAAGTTCTAGCCTCTCTACCCCATGGAGACTCCCCTGACAAGTGAGGACAATGCTGAAAATGAGGCTCAGAGTGCAGAGACTATAACAGTTCCCCCTAGAAAGACTGGTCGAGCTGTAAAGCCTGTGGTGCACCTCAGTTATGATTCACTTGGGAGGCCTGTGGACTTGCCTCTCAATGTTGTCCATAAAGGAGTGTATGTGTCCCCGAGCTCATTGCCCAAACTGAGCATCAGTGCTAACTCCAAGTTATTTGTGTTGCCCTCTAAGTATGGTGCCCTTGCCCCATCCAGCCCCAAGGTAACTGATAGGGAAGGGCCCCCTCTCTTCAGGTTTCATGTACAAGAGGTAATAACTTGAGTTATGGTACAATGTGTATGTAATACTGTGTAAAGAGTGAGTACTGCAATGTTTCAGAAATGTGTTCTTGGTAAAATGATATATTGACTGATGATTACATGTGCGAGCCTAATGCAAATGTATATGGTTGCAGTTGAAACTTATGGGGGTACTTGCTTGATGCGGACGTCAAGCTTTCCCAGGCCAGGAAGGGTGTAACCCCCTTGCAAATGGGGGTTCCCAAAAGACTTCCAGGAGCTTGCTTGAATGCTCCAAGCCTGAATGGTGTTTGGCATTTAAGCAATTTATCAGTGAGTGTTTTTAGAACCTCTGGTACTGTCTCTTTAAGAGCTGTCTGCTTGCAGACATAATTAGTTTGTATGGGGGACTGTGTGTTTCTTTGATTGAGTACCACTCAAGCTGCTGCCAATTCACTTCATTTTTGCAGTCACTAGGAGTGCAAAGGGAACCTATCTGAAAGATGTAACTGTTTGCCAGAAATTATTTAGAGTAATAATGAAATTACAATTTGTCTAACCTGCTTTCTTTGCAGTCAGAACTGTGTCTGCTAGTTCCCATTCTAGTTTTGAACTGCTGAACTGGACCAATCAGTGTGGGGTAAGCTAGCTCTAAAGTGGTGCCTTGGACGAATCAGAACTTGGACTCATAATCTGAGCCAGCCACAAGAGGATTGTATGGGCAGTGACTCTGGGAGATGTAGTTTAGACTTCAGTGCCTTTTGGACCAACAGCAGCAGTCTATTGTGAGTGACAGCCAATCCAGTCAAGAACTGGGAGGAACTCAAAGGAAGTGCCGGTTTGTCGGTTGGAGTTTCAGTTGAGCTTTGGCAGTGAAGAAGGAAGGAGCCCTGTGCTTTTCAGTGTGCAGTTTAGTCAAAAACGTGTGTAAGGCCCAGAGTTCCGGTCTGCAGCTTGTGTAACAGCTTGTTAGGACTGAATCCGTCCTGTGAAAAGAATCAAAGGATCTCTGAAGAGTAGAAACCAGGCTCACCCTGTAGAAGACTGGAGGAATTGCTGAAAATTGCATTCGGTCTGTCAGAACTGAATCTGCTGTGTGTTCTCCCGGTATTGTGCAGTAATTGCGATCGGGATACAGATGCAGCCTGCCTGGTATAGTGCTTTCTTTTATATGGATGTGTGAAGAGGTTTGTGTACCTCAAGTGAGCCCTGCTGACATTGAAGGACCCTATCTTATTTGGAGGTCGTGAGTACTAATTCAGGGTCGCTCCTGTTGAATTGCCACATTAAATCCAAATGGAATTACTGTACTGCTGACTGTTTAATTCTCCTTTCTCTGTGTGAAAGGGCCCCTACCAGCTGCCACGGTTTGGACTAGCCACTAGGGCTTGGGGTACCCAGGGACAGTAACTGATAAGGATAGGCCGTGCACAGAGCCATAGGTAGATTATTAGAGTGATAAGCTAATTAGCCTGATTCCCCTGTCCTTGTTATATCCCCTAAATAAATCAGAGCTGCTTGTTTCAGCAAAGTTATACTGCCTGAGGTATTTGTCTATGTTAAAGTACTGTACTGTGATTGTTGCACTGTATCTCATTTCACAGGAGGTCCCAGTGCGGAACCAGACCTGGGGTGGTATACTGTGAAGGTAATTCTGATATATTGTGTGGGCCACTAGTGGGAAGAAAGGGGGGTTGCAGTGTCCCAGAGGGCTGTGACCAAGTTAGTTTAACTATTGCAAACCCTGACCTCTGGGTGGAGGCACCCGCCATTGGATCCAGGCCCCTCAACCTGTTAGTGGCAAATCAGGCAGGGGTAGTAGCCCCTGGGATAGCGCCATCTAGGGGTTACAGAAGATCAGATGTAATCTAAGTTAACTGGCCTTTATACAACAGCACGTGGAAGATGCCTGCAAACTGTTAGCCAAGTTTTATTTAAACATAGAACACTTTACTGATATATCAATACCCTGTTGAACTAATTTATTTAAAACCTATGGACCATAACATGAAAAAGATCTTTCTGCTATTTTGGTTTGTGTACATTTTTCTCTAAACCATAATAGTGAACCATTTCGCAGTGATGTACTTTTGGTACCTGGAATCAAATTTTTTCGTAAACATTTCAGTATATTTGCTGCAAACATTTTCTGAGCAAAGCTCGCAACCTTCTAAAATATTCTATCTCGTGGCGCTAGGGCCTGTGCATATGCATACAAATCGCAATGATAAGTATACTAAGAAACATTGGTAACAAATCTTATTTAAAATGACTATGTACTTAGACAGTACTTTCAGAAGCTTGCCACAATAGGATTGAGTTTACTCCATTATTGGGAGCAATACTTGCTTTGCTATAGTATTTTTAGCCTCAATTGTCAAGTTATTTTGGTTTCTATAAAGAAAACTCAACATATTATTCACTTTTTAGTTACACTGTATATGTGTTCTTGCATAGTCAACGTTTGATCAAGGACTACACCTATATAATTAAAAGTTTTTACAACACTCAACGGTTCCCCATGAAATCCCTTTATTGTAAAACTTTGCCCATGCACATTTAGTCTCGTCTAGTCCCAAAAATCACCTTATTTTTTTTTCTCATTTAGCAATAATCTATTATTACAAAAACAATTGTGTAGTTTGTTATAGGCGTCCTGAAGGCGCCCCTCTAGGTCTGCCCTGTCTTATCAGAACAGTACAACACTTTATCATCTGTGTATATTGCTGTAGATATGTCTTTACACACTTTAGGAAGATCCTTTACGTACAAGGAAAACAGGAGTGGGCCTAGAATGGAGCATTGAGGGACATCCAAACTAATTCTTTAAAGTTTGGATTTACTGTTGTCAATTTTAGTTATTTGTACACTGTTTTCTAAGTAATCTTGAAACCATTTAATGGCATAATCACTGACTCCACAAAGTTTTAACTTTTTTTTCAGCATTGTGTGGTCCACCAAGTTAAAGGCCTTGGTCAGGTAGACAAAGATGGCCCCAGTCAACATAACATACCGGGGCGCGGTGCGGCATGGCCAACAGTGCAAGATGGCAGGCGCCTTTCAGAACAGCGCAGCATGGGTAGATCGTATTTCAGGCAAAACAACTAAGATATCAGTGAGCAACAATGAACATCTTCTACCTATGGTTGGGAGACTTCGGGGTCCTTCCACAAAAGTAAATACTAGACACTCCAAGCTGGTATTTGTGGCAAAATAAGGGCAACAACCTGACACAACCTACCACGAGGCTCCACAAGTCCTGCAGGCTACCGTTCATACTCATGATGAAATTATAAAACTCAAAAAAATCCCTTGTGGGAGTCCATGCCACCCTGTACAGAATGCAAATAGAGATGCAGGTGGGATTCCAGAACATAATGGCACAAGTAACACATTTACAATCGGTGGTGACATGGCTATCAGAAACATCTGTGGCCGATGCCACCTGCCTGGAGGAAGCTGAAAGGAAACTCGGGGAGACTGAGGACATGCTAGCAGACCTCTCCAGGGACAGGACCAAACTCAGAAGGTAACTCTTAGACATGCAACTTAAAGTGGCCAATCTAGAAAACAGATCGTGGCACTCCACCATTCAGATAACTGGCCTCCCAGAAGGTCTTGAAAACAGGAGCCGGGAAAGGAAGTACATGCCTGGATCATCCAGCATCTAAAACTGGGGGAGTGAGCTAACTCCTTCGAAGTGGTGAAGGCCCATTGAACAGGGCCCAAACCAAGACCTGAGGAATGGTCGTGGCACTTTTTGATTAAGTACCTCCGTTATACAGACAAGGAGGTAGTCCTTCATGCGGCCAAATCTCATGGCCCCATCACTCTAAACAATGGAAAAAAAACTTTCATTGTGCAGAACTACAGCTGAGAACTTCAAGCAAAATGGCAGAAATTCAATGGGGTGAAGTTCACACTGCATTTAGCCAGCTGGGAGTTTGCACATCTATACCATTTGCGCCTTAGGATCACCTGACCAGGCAAACCACCACGTTTCTTCGAGACTCCTCAGGATGCAGAGAGGTTCATCAGGGAGAAGGAAGCAGCTACAGCTTGAAGCTTACAAGACTCCAGTGCTGATGCCTGACAGCTGAAATCTACAAGGCTGTCCCAGCAAATGACATGAGTGGCTAATTGAAGAGCCAGAGTTTTGGGGGCTTCCCTGTTAAATCCCATATCCCCTGGAACTCTAAGTACAATGCCCTTCATAACCTCAGTTTCTAACTTTCAATACTAGTGCTTTTCTGATGAGTCCAGCACGTTAACCATAAACTAGCTAGTACTTGTTTTATGAGAGCAGGAGGCATGGTGATTTCAACTCGGCCTGGGGTGAGACTGAAAATGGCACGGAAGCAAGCCTGAAGTCATGCCCCTCTCCATCCTGGCCACATGGTCAATGCTTCAGGAGGGGGTCAACTACCCTCACAGTGCTTTCCCAGGAGGTCGGCTCACCTACAGCAAGCGCTAACTTTGATCACAAAACAGTGACTGTTACCAGCAGAGCAGTGAGTGGAAAGGGGGATCATACCCTAGGGCCGTGGCCGAGAAATGCTAAGGGGTGCCTGAGCAGGAGACCAATCACTTAATGGATAATACTGCTTCCCAGAAGTCATACATTGTGGTCCCCAGTAATACTGCTTACTCCAACAAGCAACTCCTCTGAGAAGGAGGTAACACTGGTAGCCTAAACACAGACTGGGTCAGATGGTGAATGCTTGGACCTCTGTATTTCTTCTTTTTTGCTTGCCACAGTGATCAACCTAGCTGGATTAGCCTCCAAGAACATGAGGAGGACCCCCCCGACTGTGTCTGGGCTGGAACACAGGTATTGGCGGGGGGGGGGGGGAGAGACCAGTCCTTGAGAAACGCAACATTTCACATCATTACGGGGAATCTTTGGAACTAATACAGCCTGGACTAAAATAAAATGTATATTCCTTGTTTCCATTGAACACATGACTGCAAAACTTGTGGTTGTGGTGCAGAGAAAAATTCCGCTGAGGAGCAGGGGTGATGGGAGTCTGGGGGTATAGCTCTCGAACACAGGGAAAAGCTCAAACTGAGCACCCATGGCTCAGGGAATATATAGCTCCTCTATCAGAATCGAAGCCATCGCTCACCAAGTTTAGTGGAAGGAGGGGTGCCGAAGCATCTTCCCAAATGCTCTAGTTACCTGGTTTTATTATTAATAGTTTTGCCTGAATAGTTGATCACCTTTTTGGAGGTTTCATCTGCTTAGTGTGCCCCACCAATGCCATCATTAACAGAGGGGTAGGTAATAGCTCGGCTCGAAATCTGAGCCTAAGTTTGAAAGTAGTTGGGGTAACAGCTATGCTTGTTGCTAGCTGGGAAGAGGGTGGGAAAGAGAGAGAGAGAGAGGTGGCTGGGGGTATGCAGGAGGGGGGAGGGAAAAAAGGGGCATTTAAGGGAAAAAAAAGTTTGGTTACACTGTTTAAATGCAAACTTTAATAGTTTATACTTGGATACCAATATGACAAGAAATACATGGGTATATGGGGAGGCACAGGGTACATGGGCATTTTACATAAAATGTAAAAATGGTTAATGGATTAAATATAACCTCATAGAATGTAAATGGTCTCAAGAGTGGTTAAAAGGAAGAGAGTGTTAACTAGACTAACGAAATTCAAAACTAATATAGCTCTCCTCCAAGAGACCCATATGACACCCATGGAAGCAGGGAAGCTAAGGCAAGCACGGGGGGGGGGGCAGCCTACTCCTTTAGGGCAAGTGGGGTGGCAATTTGGTTGCCCAGGGGGTTCCCGGGAAGCATTATTGACTCATATGTGGACCCAGGGGGGAACTATGCTCTGGCTCAAATACAACTCAACACAGGAAATAGCATAGCTGTGGGATCAATCTGTGGTCCAAACATAGAGGAACCCAGATTCTACCACAAATTGCTCCCAGACATGGCACCTTTCAGGGGACCATGGATACTGGAAGGGGGCTTCAATTGTGTGGACAACCCAACATTAGACAGATCGAGTAAAACCCCAGCAACCGCAGCACAAAATGCCAGAGCGCTAAATGAAATTGTGAATGCACATTATCTGAGGGATATCTGGAGACACCAAAACTCAAGGGGCGAGAATACAGTTTTTTCTCTCATGCCCACCATTCATGCGCAAGGACTGACTGGGTCTTGTTGTCAGCACAGATAGTTATGCAGATGGGCCATGCAGCATATGAGACAATATTGGTTTCAGATCATGCCCCACTTACCTCCACATTCACTGATGAAAGGGATGATACCTTCCACTAAACCCTGGAGAATAGACCCTATCCTGCTAAAGGGGAGAGAGTTTGCAACATATATGCACCACTCTATAAGGGAATACTTGGCCAATAATAAGGTGGGGGACATCACCCATATGACCAGGTTGGAGGCCATGAAAGCCTATGTTAGGGGTCAAACAATCTCTTAAGCTGCCCATAAGAAACAAACAGAAAAGAAGGAGATGGGAGACTTAAAAAAGAAAATAGGGGAACTAGAAAAGACACATATGGGAAATCCTAACGGAGAACTCTATCACAGGCTACAACAAGCAAAATGACAGCATAATACCCTAATTACAACCACTCTGGAATGCAATATACTTCTAGGCAAGATAGAACCCTACTTTGTTGGAGATAAGGGAGGGAAACTACTCTCTTGGCAGCTAAGGCGTAGGGAGGGAGAAAATATGGTAAAAAATATCAGCTCCTAGTGGTGCCAACTGGTCTCTGATAACAAATCCATAGGCCAGGCTTTTGCTCAGTTCTACAAGGAGCTCTACTCCACAGAGGTATCCCCTTCAGACCAACAGATTCAGGCCTTCTTTCAGAAGGTGGTAATCAAGCTAATAGATGGGAAGACCTCTGGGGGTATGGAGTCCCCCATCAGTCTGGGTGAGATTCACAGGGCCATCAAGCAGCTAAAGTGTGGAAAGACACCTGGCACTGATGGGCTACCTATAGATTATGATACCGTTGTAAGAAATGTTGGGGGAGAGTATAAAAGTTGGACAACTGCTCCCCTCCATGTGGTCAGCCACTATCACTGTACTGCCCAAGCCAGGCAAGGACCCTGCACTCTGCTCCTCCCTGCTCCTCCTACCAGCCGATTTCACTCTTTACTGCAGACTATAACATTTTGGCCAGGATTATAGCTGCTAGGTCGGAACTGGTGTTGCCAACAATCATACATTCTGACCAGAGTGGTTTTGTGCAGAGGAGACATGGGAAACATAATATCCGGAAAACCCTCAATATTTATTTATGTTTTTATGTATGTATGTATTTATTTATTTATGTCTTTGATAACCGGGTGAGCAAACTGATCCAGTGGACCATTTTCAGTCGCGACCCGGGCCACCAGGGTAGCAAATGCAACAAACATCAATACAATACAGAGATACAATCAGAACAAAACAGGACCGCCGAATACAAAATCCCGCAGGCAGCACGGAGCAGCGGTCCTTGCCTTAGATGCTGAAAAGGCTTTCGACTGGGTGGAGTGGGGGTACATGTTTGCGACCCTAAAATAAATTTGGGTGGGGGATTTCATGGTGTCTATGATCAGAACTCTCTATCACCAGCCCATCTTTCAGATACTGACCAACTGATCTCTGTCCCCGACCTTCCAGTTACAGTGAGGTACAAGGCAGGGGTGTCCGTTGTCCCCCTTCCTGTACGTGGTGGCGCTGGAACCCCTGGCATTAGTTATTAGAAACCACCCAAAAGTGAAGGGGTTTGGCACTCGAGGTGAGGATAAGCTTGCTCTATTCGCTGATGACTTGCTATTGTACTTGCACAACCCCACTGAAAGATTTCCCCATGTCAAGTCAATACTGGGGGAGTATACCTCATTGTCAGAACAGAAGATTAATACGTCAAAAAGCAAAATACTCCCCACTGGGGACCTGGGAAACAATGCACTTAAATATCTGGGTGTTTTCCTATCCTCTTGTTTTAAAAAAAAACTCTATGCCTTGAACTACGAAGGGTTGCTGTCCAAAATAACACAGCAATGTGAGAGATGGATGGACCTTTCCCTAACAATGCATGGAAGAATAGTCACCACTAAGATGACAATTTTACCTCAATGCCTGTATCTTTTCCAGTCACTCCCCTGCTATGTGGCAGATAGATTCTTCAAGGCCCTAGATAGGATAGTGCACAGATTTAGCTGGAGAAGGAAAAATGCACGCATAAGGTGGAAAATCCTCCAGCTGCCAATCTCCAGAGGTGGGGTAGGTTTGCCAAATCTTAGGCTCTACTACTGGGTATCACAGTTGGCCTTCCTACCAGTGGGGCTGAACCCAACTCTCCTGGGATGGATGTGTCTTGAGGGTACAGAGGGAGAGGGAGACCTACGTAGAGACATCCTAACTGCAAGTAGGATGCTTGTAGCACCTAGCAGGAAAGTTACAAACCCCTTCACAGTGGTACTCCAGAGAGTCTGGAACACTGCCCACGACCATATTGCACTGATAAGCTGTGTATCCCAGTACTTCTCCATCTGGTCTACACCAAAAGTAATACCTCAATATAATGTGTTCCTTCATGGGACTATTATGAGGTGGCAGAAAAAAAGGGATCAAACAAATCTATCATTTTTTGGAAGGTGGGAGACCCCTGGAGTTCAGGGAACTACAACAACAATGTCAGCTCCCACTGGAAGATAAACAAGATTATCAGCAAATACATCAGAGACTGGAATTTCTGGGATATTGATCTCTGGTGGGTATACAAATGGACCCATTTACAGAAGAACTGTTCAAGCCACAACCCTTGTCTAGACCACTTTCAATATATTATAACATACTGATTGGAGGAGAAGGCGACCCCTCTGCACGGCTCAGAGAAACCTGGCAAGCAGCTCTAGAGGTCGAACTGACTATGGAGGTATGGGCAGGGGCCATACAACACCTCAACTCATGCTCTAAAAGTAACAGACTACGTCAAATATAACTTAACTTTTTGTATAGGGCATATATAACACCAGTAAAGAGGCACTCATATGAAGCCACAATGTCTCAACTGTGTCCAAAATGTATGGCAGAAGATGGTACATTCCTCCACATGACTCTCATGTGCCCCAGAATACTGAGATATTGGCTCAAAGTACATAGAATTATGGCAGGGATGTTAGAGGTGACCCTCACCCCGGATCCCCTTTAGAATTCTTATTTGGTGCTGACCCAGTTAGAAAAGCACTGGGGGAAACACTACCCCTTTGGTCGCTAGGCCTGGTAAACGCCTGCTCAGTGCTGACACAAGACTGGATCTCAAACAATCTGCCCACCATTCAACAATGGGCCAACAACTTATTAAACTGTCTCAGAATTGAAAAAGCTCAGAGCAAAATCAACAACTCCGCCCAGGCCTACGAAAACATTTGGAACAGTTTAGAGGGGGTCCTAGAAAAAGGCACATTCCTAATATCTATGGGGGTGGGACAGGAATGGAGGCTAACGTATCACCAAGAGCCCAACTAGTAGGCCCATTCCAAATGCCAGGTAATGTTGAAACATGGGGTAAGAAACTTGTGCTTCTGTACCACCCTTTACCACTCTATGCCATTCTATAACATTTCACACCATTCCACAACACTCTACTTCATACCATCCCACACCACTCTACAAAAGTGCCAGTACCTGCATGTACCATTTACCAAAGCTGGAATACTGTATGTATCCAAAGTTGTTACGGGCTCTTGTTAATGCCCGATATGTTTGTATGTTTTTTTTTCAGTCTGTTGATGCTTCAATAAAAATATTTTACAAAAAAAACATAACATACCAATATCCATATTTCTGTGGGCATCTTACATCAACCTGACCAAGGCCGTCGTGGTACTATAACCATTTCTAAACCCATACTATTCTGGGGCTAACAGATTATTTGTTTCCAAAAAAAATGATAACTAGCAACACACAACTTTCTCCAAAATCTTGGATAAAGTTGGCAAAACTGATATGGGCCTATAGTTTGTCATTTCAGTTTTTTTTTTATTTTATTTAGTTTTTGTTTACCGAGTAGGTGCACTAGCCATAGCAAAGACTATTTTCAGGCACGACCCGGGAGGGTACAGAACAACAATTCAGAAAAACATTACAGTACAAGTTAGACTTTGTGGACAATTTGAATACAGAGCAGGTAGGAAAAAATAACAACAGGCAAGGTAAATACCTAACAGTGTCAAAAATATACAGTAAACAGTACTTTAACCAAGACTAGAGTACATTGTTAAAATTGAGGAGGGATACAATGAATGACTGTAACACTATAGTAGTCACATAAGATAGATATAGGAAAATTAAGGGACGGATAGGAGTAAGAAAGATAGAAGTAAGAGGACAGTAGAGTTGAGAATGAGACACGGTGAGAGGTATGAAACATTAGGTGAAATAGGTAGGACAAACAGGTAGAGGGAAAGTGCTGTGCATTTAGAAGGGCAAATAAGAAACGGCAAGAGGAGAAGAGGTTGGGAAAATGTGAGGGCTAGGGTGGTTGGAAACAGGAGCATTTGCAGGAGGAGATGAGATGGTTACGTAACTCTTTCTTAAAAGAGGCATGGGATAAGGATTGGTGTATGGTTAATGGGAGGGAGTTCCAGTATTGGGGGCGTGACAGGCAAAAGCACTTGCGCCTTTGGAGGTATTATGTCTGGGGATGTAGACAGGGGTTTTGTACGCAGACCGTAAACCACAACAGGGTGTCAGATTTAAGAAGAGACCCGCCAGGGGCTTGTGTATTTGTGATTGGACAATATTGTCAATGACAGAGCCATAAGCATAAAGCCTTAACGCATGAGGAGGAAGCCATCCCAGATCAGAATAAAGGAGACAGTGGTGTTTTAGCCGATGAGAGAAGAACACATAGCAACAGATGTTATTGTAGGTGACATCCCACTTCCGAAGACTTGATTTATATGCAGAGGTATAGGTAGCAACACCATAGGTAAGCGAGGGTGGGAGTATGCCATGGGCAATGGCAAGCCTTGCTGAGGGGGTGAGCACATAGCTAGTTCGGTAGGCTATACCAAGTTTAGTGTTGACCAACTTGCAGGTCTATTGGATATGGAGATCGAAGTTTAGAGATGGATCAAGTGTGACACCCAGATATTTAAACAAATTCACCACCCCAACAGATGTACCATTGGAGGGGGAGACTTTAAACTTTAGTTGCGAGTGTTTGAGTTTGACAATTGATCCAAATAGCACAGCTTGGGTCGCAGACTCATTTAGGACAAGTTTGTGACTAGCCAGACACTGTTGTATTAGCTGAAAGTCATGGGAGAGTTGTTGATTGATGTCCTCAATGCTTTTAGCACTAGTGTACATAACAATGTCATCCGCATATAACAGACAGGCTATCCTATGGATGTCAGTGGTGATGTTGTTTATGAAAACAGAGAAAGGCAGAGGTCCAAGGATGGACCCTTGCAGCACACCAAGGTTTATAGTAGTCTTGTCTGAGAGGGTAGAGTTATATTTTACAATTTGAGTCCTATCCGATAGGTAGCTGCCAAACCACCTGACAATGTTTGGCAAGAAGCCTAATAATCTAAGGGTGGCTAAGAGGATGGAGTGATCAACTAGGTCAAACGCCTTTGTTATGTCAATGAAAATGTCCCCAGTGAGAAGACCAGAGTCCATGGCCACTAGGGCATCTGACGTAAATTTAACTAGGGCAATAGTGGTGCTGTGGCCCTTCTGAAAACCATGCTTGGCAGAGGTAAGAAGGTCATATTTCTGGAGAAAGTCAATTGTTTGAGTGGCTACATGTTTCTCAAGAATTTACTGAGAACTGACAGGATAGCTATGGGCCTGTAATTTGAGGGATCTTTACGATCGCCTTTTTTGAACACTGGAGTAATCCTAGCTATCTTCCATATATCAGGAACATAACTCTGGCACAGGGAGAGAGTGAAAACCTTGGTTAAGGGAGCAGCGATGTAAGGGGCAGCTAGTTTTAGGAGCTTGGGTTCAAGATTGTCAGAGTCTGCTCTAGTGTACTCTGAGATATTGTTAAGCAATCCAAGCACCTCTTGCTTTGAGACAGACTTGAAGAATTGAGGTCCAGTGACAACAGATGGGGTGATTCAATTTGATTGGACAGGGAAGGAGGAGGTGTAATTAGCCAACTCGGAAAATTGCACATTGAAAAAGTTGGCAATGGTTCGGGGATTATTACAGTGGATGCCATTTTAGTGACATGTCGTTAGGGGTAGAGGCCGGATTCAATCCCAGGAAGAAATTAATATGGGACCAGAATTTTTTGGAATCACCATAGGAGCTGGTTAATAGTTCTTTGCAATAGGAACTTTTGGCCTTTTTGATTTCCTTTTTATAGGAATTAAGCAGAGCCCTGTAGGTATTAAGGTCCTAGGTTAGCCCTGAGCTCTTGAAACGGAGCAAACTTTTGTCTCTCTGCCTTAGTCTAGAGAGAAGGTCAGATTTTAGCCAGCAGGTTTGTCTATTTTTTAACCCGGCGAGTTACAAGTTGGCAGTGCTTATCCTGAAGTGCAAGGAAGTGGGTCGGGAAGAGATTAAGAGCAGTCTGAGCATCACTGGATATAAAAAGAGAGGACCAGTCAGTAGTAGCAATGCCTAGTAGGAAAGCCTGTGAATCGAAGTTCGCATAGTTACGGAAAGCAATGAAATGGGGCTTCGTCGAAGCTGGCCTGCGTTTACTTCAGATACAGTAAGTGGGGGAGTGATCAGTGATGGCATCTGGTAGTACGCCAGAGGCAATTATATGTTCCGGGTGGTTAGTCATTATCCAATCCAGCGGTGTGCTCATGTTAGAGTGTGGGGCAGTTCTGGTAGAGACACATATCAGTTGGTGCAGGTTAAAACTTTGTAGCCTGGACAGGGATGTGGATTGGGAGCTACCCAGCCAATTTATATTAAGGTCACCAAGAATAAAAACCCTAATTTCTAACTGCAAGGAATGAGGTTTGATCCAACAACTCATCCAGTCCTTTTACACTGCTGGAAGTGGGGGTTGTAGGCACATACAATATGTAATTTTTTGGTACCAAAAGTGAGAAGGACATATAGAACTTCACAGTGGGTTAGGAGAGACGAGCTGACAGCAGTGAGATGGAGATGATCTTTGAAGTAGACAGCTGCACCATCCCCTCTTTTGGGTGCAGGTCTATCAAATCTCACGAGATTATAGGATGGAAGGGAGCATAATGAGTCAGGGTGGAAGATTTAAGCCAGGTTAGAAACACAGAAACATAGAATTTGATGGCAGATAAGGACTGCTTGGCCTACCTAGTCTGCCCATTTCCCTACCTAATGGATAAGCTGCAGATCCTAGTTAACCAACAGCATACTTCCTCCTACCCCCCACTAGAATTGCCTTATGTCTGTCCTATGCATTCTTGAATTCCCCCACTGTTTTTGATTCCACTAGCTCCTCAGGAAGCCTGTTCCATGTATCCACAACCCTCTCCATGAAAAAATACTTCCTCACATTGCCTCTGAGCCGTCCCCCCTCTATCTTCAAATTCTGCCCCCTTGTTCTTGTACATCTCTTTTTCTGAAAGATGCTACCCTCTTGGATTTTGTTGATTCCTTGAGGTACTTGAAAGTTTCTATTATGTCCCCTCTCCTCCTCTCCTCGAGGGTATACATATTAAGCTCCTTTAAACTCTCTTCGTATGTCTTCTGGTGCAGAACCTGCACCATTTTAGTTGTCCTCCTCTGGACAGCCTCCATTCTATCTATGTCCTTGCAGAGATGGGGTCTCCAGAACTGCACGCAGTACTCCAGATGGGGTCTCATCAACTGTCTGTACAGAGGATAACAATTTCTGTTTTTACTGGTTATGCCCAGGGCCCGAGTTTTCTGCAATTCCGCTGTCGCAGTCACCCGGAATTAACTCAAGAGACCCTAGGCCGCCTGTAGAATTCACAGGCACCTGCTGAATTGACGGCCGACCGCTGAATTTTCAGCAGCAGACCGTAGAAGTTACAGTTGACCGCAGAACTTTCCATGGGTGTTCCCCTGTAGAATCTCTCTCCTAAACAGAACTTGGGCTTTTGACAGTGGGAACGGCTGGAGGTGCGAATGTTTACAGTGCTATGCTTGGCATTGAAGAATGGCTGGTTCATGCTGTAATCCCCTTTTTCCATCGGAATGTCTTCAGTGCAAGTGGAGCAAGAAAAACTGCTGCTTTTTGTCATCTAAGAAGAGGTGGCAATTTGCAAGTTCATTTGATCCTGTTTTGTCCAGTTTGCAGAATGAGGGCAGAGGTCACAAGAACAAACCCCCCACGCCAAGCTGTCTAAGACATGAGGCTTTGCTACTCTACTGCCTTGCTTCAGTTTAGGAGAGTTCAGGCAGAATGATGACCACCCAAGAACTAAAGAAACCTCTAGCCGTTCCCACTGTCAGAAGCCCTGGTTCTGTTTAGGAGAAGTTCTACAGGGGGAAGGAAGACTGAGGCGGCTGCATGCTGCAAGCCAAGAGGAGTTTGTGGGAGACTGATGCCATTTCTAAATGGTAGGTGTCGCCCCCAAAAACTAAAGAAACTCTGTTGTTTTACTGGTCAGATACTGTACTCGGCGATTGACATAGCCCTCCTCTCACCTTCGCAGTCGGTTGCTGAACTATACAAATACTAGGTCACTGTAATATAGACTATAGTAGGCTACGGCGCTTAGACTACAGCAAGAGTGTTCCCACCATATGCAAATTAGGATCGGCATTTCTTGGAGTATATATGAGCATGCTCCTCACTCCTTTTCAAGCAGTCTGCTAGCTTGCTCAAAAGGCACTGCTGCTGTGTTCATGCCGCGCAGAATTTTGTTTTAGCCCTTAGTTTCATACCATCGCAGTTTTACACATCACTGCTCAGTGGGGGATTGTTTCTGAGCTGTTTTCAAGCTGTTTTTAACCTTTTTGAAGTTTATTGATCATGCAGACTGTGTATCTTCAAGCTGCTGTGCAGATCAACTAGTGCCTTGTTTTATTCAGGAAAGCCCCATTGTGGTTCCTCCTCCTTTAAGCAGCATACTGTATATCTGTAAGTGTGCTTTTTAAATCTTTTTTTAATAAAGGAAGCACTGATGTCACTTAGCATGTTGCTCATTGCTGGTTTTTGTGATGTGCTGACAATATAGATGCATGGGATGAGCAGTTTACTCTGGATGAGTGCCAGCCACAACAGGGCAAGACAAGGACACACGATGTATGCACACTCTATATGCAAAATTCTGAATGCACAACGTTTAGAAAAATTATAACAGTTTACATTAAAGAAAATCTGCATGTGGACACGGAAACCCATATATCTGATGTGTCTCTGTCTTGCCCTGTCCTGACTGGCCCCTGTCCAGAGTAAACTGCCCACCCATGCTTGGAGCCTAGCCTTCCATAGCTCATAGCTGGGATTTAAAATGAATAATTGCACCTTCTGTGACTCTCCTTGCCTCCACTCTGAGTGCCTCTGCCAAAACTGGCTGCACACAACAAAAACCATCACAGAACAATGGACAGTCTGATACGAGATTATTTTATTCACAAATAGTACAAAAAGCTTTCTCGAGTGATGAACGTTTTAGCAAAACCAGCTGAGTCACCCACTCTTGAACCTTCTGCACTGCTTTGAAGCCACAATTAATTATAAATTGCACTTTTTACCATTTGCAAATAAAGTAATCTTGTATCAGACTGCTCCTTACTCTGCGCTGGTTTTTAATGTTTGCACCAACTGAGCAGAGACCCGATACAAGCGGGAATGATTAAATCCATGTAAGCCCCCCCCCATGGATTGGTCCCGCTACTGGCAGGAAACAAAAAGGATTTTAATTTTAATTGAAGCCTCCGTAGCTCTGTGGGGCTTGAACCTGCCACTTGTGGAGAAAGAAACCACTTCCCTTCTTTGCCGGCTATATAGCATTTTGCTGGCACTTTCACTGCTGTGAACATCTTTACTGAATATAACAATTCTAAAAAACATTTACGTGTAATTATTTAAATAATAATGGTCAGATACTCTCTACTAGCAGCAATTATGAACTCAGTGTAAGCCTCTCCATTGCTCTCCATGGCCAGATCCAGTTGTTGGGTGGAAAAAAAATAATTTCCCATCCTGGGCAGGTCTGCTCTGATGGGATTTGATTTTTTAATTTTCTGCACTGTAACTTCAAGCATTTAATGTTTTGACTCCAGATTTTCAGCATTACCATTTTACCATACCTCCTTATGAACAGTACAACTGTCATTTTTCACATCTCACCCGAAATGTGTTTTTGCACATGTAGGACACACAATGGCGCAGTCAGTGTGCGAAATCAATGTTCCAGACAGGTTAATAAAATCACAGTGATACTGTTCATGAGCAGAGGTCTTACACTGGCTATGTTGAAATCTGGTGACAAGCGCCCGCCGATAGCTGTGTACAAGCGTCGTTGCGCGGTTCCTATGCGCTCGTAACCCGGGCATTTTTAATATTTTCACTCCAGATTTTCAGTATTGCCATTTTACCACACCTCCTTATGAACAGTACAACTGTCATTTTTCACATTTCACCCAAAATGTGTTTTCGCACATATAGTGCACAATGGCGTGGTCGGTGTGCGAAATCAATGTTCCGGACAGATTAATAAAATCACAGTGATACTGTTCAGCAGAGGTCTTAAACTGGCTATGTTGAAAATTTGGTGACAAACGCCCTTAAAATGACTGTGTTACGAGCATGCATTGTGTTGGATTGGACAAAAAAAACAAAAAAAGGAAAAAAATGAAGGGTAAAAATGCCGCAGAAATTGGTGCTGAGTGCCACAGAAGTTCTGCGGCAAATGAGAACCCTGCCGCAGAACTTTGCTCCGATGTGCCGCAGAAAAATCGGGGCCCTGGTTATGCCTCTCCTTATGCATCCCAGTATCCCCCAGTCCTCCTTACTGCCTTCTCACATTGCTTTCCCACCTTAAGGTAATCTGATATGACTACCCCCAGGTCCCTTTCCATTTTTGTTGCTGTTAGTATCTCACCCCCATTGTGTACTCTTCCCATGGGTTTTTGTTTCCCAGGTGCATTACTTTGCACTTCTTTGCATTAAATCTAGGCTGCCATACATTTAACCATTCCTCCAACCTTGGCAAATCTCTTTGCATCCTTTCCACCCCACCTTCTGTATCGACCCTGTTGCAGATTTTTGTGTCGCCTGCAAAGAGACACACTTTTTCTTCCAGTCCCTCTGCAATGTCACGTATAAAGACATTAAAGAGGACCGGTCACAGTACTGAACCCTACGGTACCCCACTAGTAACCCCCCTTTCTTCAGAGTGAATTCCGTTTACTATTACCCTCTACGTCCTGTTGTCCAGCCAATTTTTTACCCAGGCTACTACTTTGGGACTCACTCCAAGGCTAGTTAGCTTGTATATTAATCTTCTGTGTGGGACTGTATCAAATGCCTTGCTAAAGTCTAGGTAGGCCATGTCCACAGCCCCTCCCTGGTCTACTACTTAGGTCACCCAGTCAAAGAAATCTATTAGATTCATCTGACATGACCTTCCTGCTGTGAATCCATGCTGCCTTGGGTCCTGTGCCCCACTGGCCTCAAGGAATTCAACAATTATTTCTTTCAGAAGTGATTCCATAATTTTCCTTACCATTGAGGTCAAACTAACAGGTCTGTAGTTTCCTGCCTCTGCCTTGCTCCTACTTTTGTGAAGGGGAATCACATCCACCCTCCTCCAGTCCTCAGGTACCACACAATTCTCCTATGATTTGTTAGAAAGGGTAGTCAGTGGTGTCACTAGTTCTACCCTTAATTCTTTTAGAATTCTCGGGTGAATCCCATCAGGCCCCATTGCTTCATCCACCTTCAGTTTTAAGAGTTCTTTCAGAACCCTTTTTTCTGTGAATGTACTGGTATCGACCTCCCTATCCAGAGTGATCCTATTCTTTGATTTAGGTACCTCCCCCTCCTCTTCTTTTGTAAATACTGAGCAGAAGTATTCGTGCAGTACCCCTGCCTTTTCACTGTCCCCCTCTGCCCACCCTCCCTTCCCTTTATTAAGCCTCACTATCCCTCTCTTGGTCTTTCTTTGCTCCCTAGTGTACCTATAAAAGGTTTGATCACCCTTCTTAACTGAGTTGGCTATCTTTTCCTCAGTTTGGGCCTTTGCTATTCTGACTGCCTTCCCCGCTTCCTTCTGCTTTAACTGGTACAGTTCTCTGTCTAGCTCCTTCTGTGTTTCCTTATACTTCCTGAATGCTACTGGTTTCTCCTTAGCCTTCCCCGCCACCTCTTTTGAGAACCACAGTGTTTTTTTCCTTCATTTTGCTTTGTTGATTTGCTTCACACAAAGGCTTGTTGCCTCTGTGATAGCTGCTTTGATTTTCCCCCATTGTTCCTCCACCCCTCCTTCTTGCCCATTTGCTAGTGCATTTCTGAGGCACTCTCTCATTTTCCCATAGTCAGCCCTCCTAAAGTCCAATACTCTTGCTTTTGTATGGCTTGACTCTATGGCTGTGTTTATCATGAACCACATTGTTTGGTGGTCACTTATTCCCAGATGGTTGCCCACTTCTAAATCCGAGATCCTTTCTCCATCCCCATTTGACAGTACCAGGTCTAAGACTGCTCCCTCTCGAGTGGGTTCCACCACTAGTTGTCTGAGGCATGCCCCTTATAGGGCATCGAGAATAACCCTGCTCTTGGATGTGGCTGCAAAGGTGCTCCAGTTAACATCTGGCATATCCATGTCCCCCATCAACAATATTTCCCCTTTCTCTGCCATTCTAAGAATGCCTTCTATCATTTCCTTGTCCACTGCCTCCCCCTGAGAAGGGGGTCTGTATACAACCCGTGTGGATTGTGGTACCATATCCTGTCTCCCGGGTGACCCACAGTGCCTCCTCTACTCCCTGTTTATCCTTTAGTTCCATTGCTTTGATTCCTTCCCTTGCACAGAGAGCCACTCCTCCTCTTTTACCCTCCCTGTCCCTCCTGTAGCTTGTGTACCCTGGTATGTTGACACCTCATTCGTGGTTCTCAGTGTACCATGTTTCTGTGACTGCCACAATATCCAGGTGTCCCTCTTCCATCAAGGCCACTAGTTTAGGGAGCTGGTTACACAGACTACGGGCATTGGTACTCATCACCTTCCATTTTTTAATGGCTTTACCCCTTTTAGCCCCATCCCTCTCCTTACTACCCATTTCTGCATTTAGCCCTGTCCTGCTCCCTTTTGACTTCTCTATCTTGGTGTTTACATCTCTAACTACTGTGTTTTGTGGGGGAAGGCTGGGTTTTCCTGCTCCTTTTCAGTGCCTTCCCCCTTGGCTTGTTTAAATGCTTGACAATGAAGCATTTAAACCTATCATCTAGGATCCTGGTTCCCCTCCCGGACAGATGCAGACCATCATGCCAGGATAGGCCTGCATCCCTCCAGGTGGACCCCTAGTCCCCAATGAAGCTAAAACCCTGAGCTCTGCAACTGTTTTTCAACCATTCATTGATTCCCATGGTGTGGAGTACCCTAGCATCACACTTGCCATAGACAGGCTGCACCTCTGAGAAGGTTACCGTACGTGCTACTTGTCTAAGGCCCCTCTCCAACACTTCAAACTCCTCTTCCACTGCTCTGACCCCATTCCCAGCCAAGTCATTTGTCCCTAGGTGGACAATGGCATCCAGCTCCCTCCCTCGTGCAGCTGCTCCCGCAATCCTGAGGATTCGCTCCCTGTCCCTTCAAGCCGTGGCGCCAGGTAAGCACTTTACCTCCTTCTCCCCTTCCTCCCAAGTTTTACCTCCATAACAATTGATTCCCCCACCAAGAATTGTTTCCCTCCTCTGAGGGGTCCCATGCCACCCTCCTGTGGGTCTGCTTTGTGGAGGTTCCCAGCATCCTCCTTGGTCTCCACTGCAGGTGCCTCAATAGAGGAACCACTTTCTGCCAGAACAGTGTATGAATTGTGGAGAGGTACAATTGGAGGAATGCGCCTCTGTTCCACCACCCTCTCCCTCTCTGAGCCCACCTTGGTCCAACAGTTCCCCTTTCTTGGCAACCTCTGAGGTAGTGGTGGTGGTCCTGGTGGTCCCTGGGTGGGGGAGAAGGTTTCATGAATCCTAGCCAAGTTAGCCTGGAGACAAGCAACCTCCTCCCTCAGACCAGAGAGGTGCCTACAAATAGGGCAGCATCGCAGCCTCCAGAATGTCTCCCGGAAGACTGCCACCCCACAGCCATTGCACTGCACCACTCCCATCATGTCTTATTTTGCGGCCCCTCTCCTGTTGCTTTGTATGCTTACTCTCTCTCTCCACCATGTTTTTTTTCCCCTCCTACTGCCTATGTGCCCTTACAGCTCTTGCCCTTCCTGTTCTGGGACAGGAACTACCTGTATTCTTCTGTAGTCTCCTTCTTCCTCGCTCAGAGTCAGGTTTCAGTTAGGCAGATGATATCAGGCTTGTAGAGGGAGGTCCAGGATTCCAGTTCAGCAAAGTTGTGCTCAAGGCTCCTGATATTGTGGTGCACTACAATATGACCTTTGGCATTATTAACAGGATCAGATAGAATGTTTGCTGGTCCAGGGTTTAGCTGAAAATCACCAGAGAGCAGAATAGCGAGTATCTGGAGATACTAGAGCTTGTGGTGCAAGAAGGGACATAGGGTACGCAGACACAGGTGACAGTTATTTTGGGCATAGGCAACCAGGTGTATCCAGGCCCTATTTAATAGTACTGGAGTGGAGTGACATTGGAGGGTAGGTACCAATAGAAGGTTTGAATAGTAGTAATCATTTGGCAGGAAATTAGGGAGAGCAGATGCAGCTTGGGGTACAGCAAGCATTGATAGGTAAAGCAGTGGCAGTGTGGACGCAAGAAGAAACAACATCATGTATTGGTTCATTTTAAGCTGTGTTACAGACAGATTAGTAGACAAGTGTACCTGGAGGTGCCTAAGGGAGATGAGGGTGGGATGGCAGCATGAGCAGTTCTTAGATCCCTAAATGCTGATTGCCAGTGGGATTAAAGATCCTAGTGTAGGGTTCCTAAATAAGACAGAAGTCCAAGCTATGGCTGTGCCAGAAAAAAACGGGTAGCTCACTAGTGTCAAATAAGTGGGTACCAGGGATTTATTTAACTCTAAAAAATTGATTAGCGTTTTGCTCATATAAGTGCTAAATCTTTGTGAAAATGCACAGCTCTTGCCTCACTGTATTTAACAGACACAGTACTTCTAGAACATCTATATAAATGCTTTCTGTACAGTTAGTATAGCCCCAAGAAAAAAACTGCTAATCAATTATTTAAAACCCTGAGGCACCCAGAGAAAGTAAATGTAATAGTAGGCAAGCCAATCGGTGGTTCGACTATGGATTGTGGGCTAACTAGCAAAGGGTGCTATATGTAATTTGCCAGTCTGCTAGGGCTAACATCTGACCTAGTAGATAGGCTGCAGATAGTGTGAGAAAACAGGGTGGGCGATTTACCCTGATAACCCAGAAAACACAAGAGGCAGGGAGGAGCAGACTAATGAGGAGAGGTATGCGGCAGTGAAGTAGGCAGAGAGGAGCAGATCTGGTAAGAAGTATAGAGTGAGTGCTCAGGCAAATGCTGAAGTTACTTGTGCCAATGGAGCAAGGATTGACAGTGAGCAGGCACAGAGTGAGCCAGTGGGAGGGAGATCACTGAGGAGGAAGGTGCTAGAGTGTATTTAAAGGAGGCCTGGGAGGGGGTGGGAAAACAATCTGAGCCAAGTTAGCAAGAAGAAGAAAAAAAAGCACAGAAAAGTGCTAAAAAATACAGTTCCTAGAGCTGAGAAAAGGTGCACCAATCAGTGGGGTATGTGGCGGCAGGTGGACTAATCAGGGTCTGCTTGCAAATGCACTGCACCAATCGGTAACTGCCAAAGCGAGATGGCTCTGAATTACAAACAGCAGCAGAACCTTGTGGAGAGATCTGATTCCGAGGACCGGGAGAGCGGCTGGAGATGGTGATTCTTGACTGGCAGCGGCCGGTGAGACGGCCAGAGTACCGCCTAGCAGAGTGGGGCGCCACGAGGCGGTAATGCCTGGGGAGCAAAAGAGAGCGCAATAAATATACAATTAGGCAGTGAGACTCAGGGGCGTGGAGGCTGGCAGTAGACCGTCAGCGGGGCGGAAGTGATTAAGAATAGCAAAAGGCCAGGACTAAAGGTAGACAGGGTAGGTGTTACAGGAGACAAAAGGTAGAAAGCGTGCAGTAGCCAGAGAGGGGGAATGAGAGCTGAGAGGGGGTTGGGATTATAGGCTGAAATTCAGAGAGTTTTAGGAGAATGAGATTGTGTAATCAAAAGAGCTTAAAGTGGGGATAGGAGAAGAAGCAGGCAGGGAGCGGAGGTACAGCACAGTCAAACAGGAGGGAGCAGGCAGAGAGTAGTAGAAACTACACCAACAGATTGAGCAGCTAACCAGGGTTCAAGCACTAAGCAATTTATAAAGGCAGGTTATACTAGCAAGTTTAAAGCCTTACATACAGTGCAGTTTTAACAGAGTTAAGCTAAAGCTACAAGGTAGTTTCCAACATCACAGTAATAATGTATTTTTAAAATCTGAGTCCAGTTAGCAAGAAGAAGAAAGAAAACGCGCTGAAAAAATACAGTTCCTAGAGCTGAGAAAGGGTGCACAAATCAGTGGGGTATGTGGCGGCAGGTGGACCTATCAGGGTCTGCTTGCAAATGTGCAGCACCAATCAGCAACCGCCAAAGCGAGATGGCTCTGAATTACAAACAGTGGCAGTACCTTGTGGAGAGATCCGATTCCGAGGACCGGGAGAGCGGCTGGAGATGGCAGTTCCTGGTGGGCGGCAGCTGGCAAGATGACCATAGAGCACCGCGTGGCAGAGTGGGGCACTGCTCGGGGTGGTAATGCCTTGTGGAGTGATCCGATTCTGAGGACCGGGAGGGCGGCCGGAGATGGCGGTTCCTGGCGGGCAGTGGCCAGTGAGATGGCCGTAGAGCACCACCTAGCAGAGTGGGGCATCGCTTTGGGTTGATAATGCCTTACGGAGAGAGATCCAATTCCGAGGACCAGAAGGGCGGCCGGAGATGGTGGTTCCTGGCGGGCGGCGGCTGGTGAGACAGCCGTACAGCACTGCCTAGCAGAGTGGGGCGTCCCTCGGGGTGGGGTAATGCCTTGTGGAGAGATCCAATTCCGAGGACCGGGACGGTGGCCGGAGATGGCGGTTCCTGGTGGGCCGTGAGATGGCTGTACAGCACAGCCTAGCAGAGTGGGACACCACTCGGGGCAGTAATGCCTTTGGAAAGATCCGATTCCGAGGACTGGGAGGGCAGCCAGAGATGGCGGTTCCTGGTGGGTGGTGGCCGGTGAGACAGCCGTAGAGCACCGCATAGCAGAGTGGGGGCACCACTCAAGGTGGTAATGCCTTGTCGAGAGATCCGATTCCGAGGACTGGGAGGGCAACTGGAGATGGCGGTTCCTGGCAGGCAGTGAGACAGCCGTACAGCACCACATAGCAGAGTGGGGCACCGCTCGGGGCAGTAATCTCCAGACTTGAAAACTGGGGTCACTATTGCAGTCTTCCAACATGTAGGGACCCTATTCTGACATAATGACATGTTTATTATAAGGGTTATAGGTCTAGCCAAATAGTGTGCCCCCATTTTTAACAATTTTTGGATGAAGTCTAGCAATCCCAGCTCCTTTGTTAGCATTTATATATATATATATTTTTTTCTTTTTTTCATTTGTACTTTATCCTCCTGACTTCCCTGGGTGGCCTCATCTGATCGACCCCCCCAAGCCCAGTCACCTGGCTCCTCCAGGATCTTACCTCCTCCTCCTTGCCTTCCTGCCTAAAGGACTTGGCTGCCCGGCCACCGGTGTAGAGCCTGCGGGGGGTCAATCTTCATCACGCCACCACGAGGTGTTTACTGCCATTTTTCACCCATTCCTCCCCATTGTTGGGGTGTAACACATCAGCTCGCGTATCTGGAGGTGTACGCATGCTGTGGAGTCTCGCAGCACCCACCCTTTGTTGGCATCCCCGACCCATTCTGCCCTCAG
Organism: Neoceratodus forsteri; assembly: GCA_016271365.2. Taxonomy (NCBI): domain Eukaryota; kingdom Metazoa; phylum Chordata; order Ceratodontiformes; family Ceratodontidae; genus Neoceratodus; species Neoceratodus forsteri. Next base: position 647,177,787 of record CM028136.1, on the reverse strand, counting down.
GCCTCCACCGGAGGGCAGTCATTCGGTGGGACTGCCAAGTCTCCCTCCCTGGGAGAGGAGAGCTGCCCTCCAGACACTCAATCCTCTCCCTCCCAAACCGACCCCCAGCGACCTGTCACCGGCGTGGCAGGAGGTAAGGCATGATGCCTCAGCTCTCCATGCCACTGGGACAGCTTCAGCATTTATATTTTTTAAAAGTTTGACCACTTCTTTTGCAGTTTGCATTTCGAAACTAAATTTGTAAATCCACTCACTGTCCTGTATATTAAATGTATGACATTTTTGTGACAGTTCACAAGTTTAAAATAGCTTAAAAGTTAAACTATGTGGTCTCCTACTGCTTAAATAGAAATCAAGACTAACAGACTGAAGCAAGCAAACAAACAAGACAGCAAATCATGTAGCAATGCCCATGTAACACAGGTAGTGTGGACAAAATATTTGCATGGCGTAAGTCTACAGTGCGAATATAGTGAAAACGAACATGAGTTTAAATATCTCGGTATGTACTTTGTCACTTAACCTCTGAATACCATGTCAGTTAGCTGAAAAAGTACACCAAAGGCTCGGTATGCTATACCGCGTGAAACAATTTCTGATACCCCAAATTACGGCCCTATTAGCAAACAGCTTCCTGCTGCTCTTAAGACTATGGCTCACTGGGTTCCTCCTCCTCTCCCTATCAAAAAATTATTGGTAGATTAAGAGCAACATACCACATTATTCAGTTTGTCACTGGACTCCGTAGTAGGGCCAACCACTGCGACCTCTACAAGGCTGTCTTTACAGGACAGGTTTAACAATACAACTTTTTTTTTTTTTTTAACAAAATTCTCTCTCATCGCTTGCCAAGTAGCATTGTTTCCATTTTTCAAAGGCCTGTCAACGCATGGACCACTAGATTTACCTCTGGTTACTCCCTTTCAGTTCCATTATGTCACACTACCCAAGGGGTGTCAGACCTTTTAACAGCCTGGCAATTCCTTTGGTTCAGTGTCTGACACTGACATTATTTAAAAACAATTTAAAGCTTTATGACAGAAATGTGTGTAAATGCTCCTAACCATTGTTATGTTTCACCTATGATTGTTATGTGTTACCTATAACCATGCTAATTATTCATATGTTTTGTTTGTCACTGGAAGCTTGTGAAAATGGGCAATTTTGCTCACATGCCCTTCCAGTATAAAAAAATAAATGAAATCAAATCAAAATGAAAATGAAGAACAAGGGGCACAGAAAAGATAAAATATAAACTGAGTTTTGTCTAAACATGTAATCAAATGTATCCCCACAGGCATTCACTGCTCTTAAAGACAAATGTCCTACAGTAATAATGAAAAAGCAATAGTGAAAACTTCTGCAAAAGAACTAAAACCTTTCTGTGAGTTAAACCCTCTTAAAATAATCAAAAATGAAGAGTGATTCTACAGAAGGACCTATGTTTATTCTAGAGGTCATGATGACAAGGGTGAGACAACATTTCAGTAAGTAGAAGTTTAGTTACAAGGTGAGTAACTTTTTCTCCTAAAAACATTAATATTTTATCTGATCTCTACTTTTTGCAGCTTCCTAGCAGAACCCATGGTTGTGTTACTAGGATTTCTTTAGTGATTAGGTTCCGCTGTAGAGAGACTTAAATCTTGACACCCTTCTGGACTGTTGTAAATGCAGCAGTGCGATGTACAGTAAGTGTGTGGATTGATGCCTATGTACTATGGCTCCTTTACAAACCCGAAGCAAGGTATCTCTTGAAGCGGCCAGTGATGTTGCCTTACTTCTGTTAGAGTGAACCATTAAACCAGTGCAGCACGCTCTTTCAGTCAAAGCATAACAATAAGAAATATAGGAGACCAGCCATCTGGAAATAGTTTGCGTACCAGAAGGAGAAATTCCTTCATACCATAATTCCCTTTTCTTTTTGCTCCAGCTTTGTCAATGGTGAATTTAGTACATATACGTAATGTGTTCCCGCAGTAGGGTGCTGGTACAGCCAAAAAGCTGTGACCTCAGCACGGAACACTAGGAACATGAACATTACAGCTACAGCAGTTACTTCAGTTTACTTATGTCAATGCAGTTTTTCAAATACAAATATGAATATCAACATCCATGACCCAAGGCGAGCTACTTAAACATTGCATATTAGAACCTAGCTAAAAGACTGAAAGGAAAATACAGCCCTACCTAATTTAGGACGAGAGCTTCAGTAACTGAACTGGTCAATCTTCCAGTCTCACCCCACAGGATCGCCATATGAACGCTGCAATTTCTCTGGACTGCCCACAGTTCTGTAGAAACTTTATCACGAACCACTCTGTGGAAAATTTAGCAACGACTATAGCATTCTGTAACTGAAAAGATTCTGAACTTGACTCTAACAACAAGTGGGTGCTAGCCTAAACAGGTCTCCCAACTCCACAACTTAGGAAATTGTAACCAGCTAGCCTGCCTGGCTATCATGCCAAATAAAGGTTTTATACTGTGATGCCCAGATACCTTAACAACTTCGGTAAACACCTCTCTTTACAGAATATATATCCATAAACATATTAGAAAATATTCTCCAAGACGAGCCAGCAGCTTCAGGGAGAGACCCCACTGAGAACACTGGAGATGAGAGAGAAGAAAATTACAGAAAGTATGAAGAAATTTCTGCTTTCTGTATTGCTCCATGTTGTCAGTGGAGAATTTAGTACAAATGGGTTCTAAGAAGCAGTACCTATCCTTGATAGGGCAGGGGAGACTACTGTACCATGTATGACCCATAAAGGTAGCTATAGGATTCATCTGTTAACCACCACCTACAAAACCTTGCCCAAACGTCACAACAGGGGAACGCTGGACATCAAGTCTGTAGTGCTTTATGAATGTGTGAATGGAGGAACACGTTGCCACTTTCCAAAGTTCTGGCACTGAGGCCTCTGCTCTCTCTCTGTCCAGGATAGTGGGGTGCCCTGGTGGAGTGTGTTATGATTAGAGCAGGAGCCTTCTTGTCTTTGGACACATATATCTTTGTAGTGCAGGACCCTGCCCACCTAGCTAAGGTGGCTTTTGATGCCTTTTGGAAATTCATAGACTACATACAGAATGAAGAAGCTTTTTAACTTTCTAGATTCTTCTGTTCTCTTTGCGTATGTCTTGACATCCCTGGGCAAATCCAGCTTATGAAATGCTTTTTTTTTTTGGATTTGCTGGCTTTGAACAGAAGGATGGAAGGTAAATGTCCTGGTTCTCATTGAAGGCTGTGGGAACTTGGGAACAAAGGACAGAACTGTCTTCAGGACTTCCTTGTCCTTATGAATTATAAGGTAAGGTTCCCTATGTGAAAGAACCTGGAGTTCACTAATCCTCCTGACAAAGCAAATCATGATCAGGAAATATATCTTATAAAACAAAATGTTCAACAGAATCAACAAAAGTGATTCAAAGGGCATCTTGCATAGGGTGTGCAACACTAAGTTTAAATCCTTCAGTAGGAACAGGGACCAAAAGGATGGCTGGCTCCTACTCACTGATCTGAGAAAGCATATGACATGATGTTGGTCCTCAAGGAGGTCTCCATGGAGGGCCCCAACACTATAATGAGAGCAGACATCTGCCCTTAAAGGATGATCACCATAAGACCTTTGGCCACTTTGGCATGAAAAAAATCAAAGCTCTATTGTATTGTAGCCTTGGTGGGCTTAATACTCCGGGCTCTGACCCAAACTGAAAAGCTGTTCCACACACTGTCAGACAGCACCAAGGTGGACACCTCCCTAAAAGCCATCAAGGTGTTTTTCACCTTTCTGAGGACCACCCCCACTTCAGGAGTCTTCTCCTCTCAGATGTCGGGCTGCCAATGGCATCATCTCTGGATTCAGGTGCAGGACTGGTTCCTGGCAGAGCAGGTCCCAGCAAAGTGGGAGCCAAAACGATGCCTGTATCATCAGATTTACCACATCAGAAAACCATGGCCTTCTTGGCCACTCTGAGGCTGTCAGAAGGAAGCTTGTTCTTGACCACTGAATCTTTTGCAGTACCTTATGCAACAGCAGCCATGGCGGGTACAGTTAGGTTCAATCAAAGTCCACTCCTGGGACATGGCATCCACAGTCTCCAGTCACAGGCACCAAGCAGCAGCACCTCCTAACACTACTTTGGAGGAGCCATCTAATACAGACTGACTTACAGCCATCCAGGAACTGGACAAATGCATCCTAGTGCTGGATCAGAAGATAGAAGATTTCAACTCCTACATGGTTGTCTGTGAGACATAAGTGACGACAGCATTAACAGAAGCCAAAGATGCTGCCAACTTAAGGCAGCAACCGCTACAACAGGGTTTCACAGGTTTACATGAGCTAATTAGGCCACAGACACATTCGAAAGCTCACCATTTACACAAAGGGATAGCCCATGATTCCTTCCCTCTTGAAGAAATTATCCATTCTGTTTTTAAATTTAGTCACAGAACTACTTCCTATAACATCCATTGGCAGCCCATTCCAAATACTGATTATCCTCTGACTATACCAGTAAGGAAAACAAGACTCCCAAATACTGTCTGGAAGCCCTCAAGAACCAGATAAGGGCAGAGAGCATAAGGCTACTGGGGCTACCAGAAACAGCCAAAGAGGATGATCCTATGGGTTTTGCAGGGTCTTCCCTGAGTGCAAGTTTACACCTTGAGCCAGCCCCGCTTGCCTACTGTCTCTTTTATATCATGTCAAGGAAGAGGAGAGATTACAAAAATACTCCTAGGACCATTCTAACAACTCTTGCATGGCTGCATGCAATGGACTGTGTGCTTGATGCAGCATGGCATGCTGGACTTTTAATGATGCCTGTGGGACCTGAGCTTTACTATGAGGAGCAGACACATAGCCTTTGATTGCATACACTGAATGCTGCAGTCCTTTGGAGTCTCTTGCTCTGCAGTACCCAGCTAAACTTAAAGGAAAACTACATGCAAAAAGTATAAAAACACATGTTGTGCATTGGGTTTGTGTTTCTCTTACAGTCCCTGGTATTCTGTTCCCTGTGTCTGTAGCAAGGTTTGTTTGTTTTTTGTTACTTTTCCCTGCAAATTTTATGGTCCCTGGGGGTGGCCGTGCAGGCTTCTTTTATTGATTTTTATCTGTTGGAATTTTCCCAGAATGCCCTGAGAATTATTTAAATTAAACACAAGACCTTCAAAGGTGCACTGGCTCTATTATCACAGAGTTACAGCAATTCACAAAGAAAACTGCTACACATCCACAACAACATTTGCCACTTAGAGAAATCTGACTTTGGCTGGGGAGAGAGGGCAAACACTTTCAAAGAGGTTAACTTTCACAAGCAGTTGCTCTAAATCTTCAAATCAAGGTACGATGGTTGTTGCATTAACTGATTTAGGACTAGATTTAAGACTCAAATAGAAACAGAGTGTTTGATAGGGGAACACATATAGTTTAACCCTTGCCTGTCACCTCATTTTCTTGAAAGTAATCAAACAACTCTGCTACAAGTTCAAAATGCAGCAGCAAGGCTTCTGAGCACTGTCTGGAAGTCAGCTCGTATTACACCTATGCTGTGTAAACTGTTATGACTGCCTGTTAGACAATGGACTGACTAAAAGGTCCTTATAGTAACTTTTAGAGACCTAAATGGACCTGGCCCTTTCAACATTTGTAAACTACTAATCCCTCTCCTCACCCCACAAGAACCTTATTTTCCATTGACTGGGCTCTGCTGAATATTCCACCTTCCTGTCTTGAGTTAATAGGTGGAATGGCTTTCACTGTCATGGTACTGCTGCTATAGAAGGCTTTTCCTGCTGCTTTGCACCACATAAACTCTCTTGCTGCTTTCATAAATCAAGTTAGGAGCTGATTGTTTATTTAATGCTTCTCTGAAAAGTGTGTGTAACCCATTTGGTACTGTTCTTATTCAGTTCTGGTGATTTTCTGTTCACATGTGTTCTCAGATAGTACTTTGCTGAAATTAGTTATTTATGAATTTAAAGCAGCAGTGCAATGAACTTGGGCAAAAATGTGACCCTACCTTTTTTTCACTATGAAAGATTCCAGGCATCTTCCAGAGTTCCACAAAATTTGAGTATTTTATAAATATTATAATGTAGCTTTTTCTCAATAAAAGATGGCCACCACATTTATCATAGAATTAGCACTGTAGACCTGGCAAGGGTTAGGACTAAAAAAACACTCATGGTGCACAACATATGAGGTACCTAGACAAGTAAGTTTGACAGGTATGCTAATTAAGCAATAATGCACAACAGGGTGTGGTAAATTGTAGGATACCATCACACCTCGGGTTGCGTTGTGAGGCATGAGGCTGCAGGCCGAGTGCTTCATGCACCCGAGAAGTGACAATATCCCATGATATACCACACCCTGGAGTGCATTATTGCTATTATGAACTGGGTGAACACCTCTAATAATAAGAAAGAAAAAAAAATATTTCAAAATATATGAAACATTATTTTTTTGGGTACAGTATCGTAAGAGTACATTTTGATAAAATAGTTCTTCGAGGGTTGTGGTCAGCAGGTGGCACTGTTGTAGTATAAAGTGCTTAACAGTGTGTGGGTTTCATTAATGCTGACTGGGAATCCTTCCCGTTGGTGCATCCCCACATAACAACTAGGGTTGTGCGTATACCATTTAACGAATATTCGTTATTCGATGCCCAAACATCCGAATATTCAGCTGAATATTCGGGTCATTTATTAAAATAAAAAATATAAAAACACAATGCCCCCAATCTCCTAGTCCAGACCTGGCAATTGTATAGAGAATCCCTTTCCCCACCCTCAGATAGCACCGAAACCCCTCCCTCCCTCCAACTACATTTTGACATGTTATATTTGTTAAAAATAAAAAATACTACAATGGCGACCGCACAACCCACCTGCCACCCGTGGCCAGCCGCCAAGTTTCAAGACTGTTTTGTCTTCTCTCGTAGCTAGCAGCAGTTTTTCGCTATTTAATCTGGATTATAATAAATAACTGGCACTGCCCTCCTCCGCCAAAGCCAGCTGCCTTTCTGTAGTGAAGCCGCCATCATTGGTGCTTACTCACACAGTAAAACCAGCTGACAGGTAGTTTTTATGCGCAGTGTGCATGCACGGTGGCTTCATCTTCAGCAGACAGCTGGCCGTGGAGGAAGGAGGACAGTGCCAGTTGCATTCTGTTTTAATTTACAGTTAGGTGCAAGGTGCGGGGGGCTGCTGCTAGCTACTTGGTGGGGAGAACACACTCTTGAAACTTGGTGGGCAGCCATGGAGAAGGGCGGATTGTGCTGGTTGCCCACTGTAGTAGGTTTTTTTTTTTTAACAAATACAACATGTTAAAATGTGGTGGAGAGGAGGGGGGTTTGGGTGCTAACTGAGGGTGAGGGGAAGGGGGATTCTCTATATAATTGCCAGATCTGGGCTAGGAAGGAGGGTGGGGAGGCTCTTGGCTTTTATTTAAGTGTTTCCCAAATAGAGGATGAATAGTGCATTATTCCGGGATCCGAATAACGAACAGTGCATTGTTCGGGGTATTCGGGAAATAATATTCGGAGCCTGCACAGACCTAATAACAACATGCTAGCTGGGAATCATCTGGTTCGGTGCCCCCTCCCTATATTCATGCAGTCAGGGAAATGTTGCTTTGGCAGGCTGGAGCACTTAAAATTTGAAGAAGAAATGTGTGGGCAGGAGGAGGTGTCTATGCACTGTTTCCAGTCATGCAGTTTGAGTCGCAGGAGAAGTGAAGCCGAGGTCAGTGACTGGATCATCATTGCCGAAGAAAAGTTAAATTAAGTTTAAATGTTGGCGGCTTAGGCATGTTTGTAGTTTGCGCTACATGTATGCATTACTTATCAGCGGCAGGTCTCTCTCAGCTGAGGACGGTCATCACAGCTGCTGCACAGTCACTTCCGTGTTTTATTGTAGTAGTGGTATAGCGATTTCTTCAGTTTTCAGTTGGGTGGATTGGTTGCTGTTGTAGGGGCGGAGAGTGTTTGTTTTTCTGCGTAGTTCAAGGATTTGTTTTTCTGGCAGGAAAGTGTTTCTTTTTTTCTGTACTTGCTAGATGTTACTCTTTTTTCTAATGGGACTGAGGAGCTGCTGCTACACAGCGCAACTGTCTGGCTGTCGAAATGATTTGGAGCAGTTGAAATGAGCTGTTGGCTGGCATCTTTTCTTAGCCGTGATTACGTTGCTTAATATAATCATGGGTAAGAAGAGGACTCAGTCAATCAGCTTCCAAGATTTACAGTAGCCAATTCATAATATGTTTTAGTAACTGAGAAAATTAAAGAACAGCACTCACCAATTGCCCGAGAAGGCACAAAGAAACCAAGCCTCTAGAAGTGTAATAAACTTCTTTTTAATTTATTATCCCAGTGATATACAAAACAAAAAACAGCAATCAGAAGCCCAGAACAACGGGTGCCAAGGCATCTGCTGACCTACCGTTTCACCCCAGTCAATCAGGGACTTCTCAGAGGTAACATCTGCCTAGTGAATTTCCCTATTTAAATACCTAATACTAGTGTGGCCCAGATAATAACTCCAACAAGAACATGCGAGGAGATATACAACTCCTTCATTATCACAGGTAATATTACAAACATACGAAACTGCCAGCAGATAAAGGCCTTATGGTCTACCAAGTATGTTCGATTGAGCAGTTAGCAGCCCCTATACTGCAGCTGCCTCTCCCTCCCCTCCCCCCTCCAGTGACCCTCCCCCTTATCTTGTCCCTGTCCCCTTTGAAGCAGCCCACTGTTCTATAGGATATCACTTCCTTTGACAATGTGTTCCACCCAGACACCCCCCCACTGTAAAAATGTGTCTCCTCATTTCCCTCCTGAACCTTCCCCCTTTCAATCTCAGATAGTGCCCGCGAATGTCCCTCCCCTCCTTAATTTGAAAAGCCCTTCCATGCCTGTCTTATTTATTCCTTTTATGTACTTGAAGGTTTCAATCATGTCCCCCCATCCCTCCTTTCCTCCAGGGAGCACATGTTCACTCTCTTAGCCTGCTCTCATAGGGTAAGTCCTCTAGACCCTGTATCATTTTTGTTACCCTGCGCTGCACCACCTCCAGTAACCTAATGTCCTTCTTCAGGTATGGTCGCCAAAACTACACACAGTACTCTAGGTGTGGTCTAACCAGTGACCTACAGTATACAGTGGCAGGATCACCTCCCCCCTCCTGGAGGATATGCCTGTGGCAATACAACCCAGCATCCTGTTGGCCTTTGCAATTGCCTTTCTACACTGTGCTGAGTTGTCCGTTGCTCCCGTTCTGATCACCACCAGATCCTTCTCCTCCTGTCTCAGCTAGTTAAACCCACCCTTTAGCTGGCAGCTCCTCCTTGGGTTTTTTGCACCAAAATGTAGCACTTCACATTTCTTGCCATTGAACCCCAGCTGCCAAGTGTCCGACCAGGCCTCCAATTTTGCCAGATCATCTTGCAACCCCTGCCACCCTCATTACTGCTCCCATCTTGGCGTCATCTACAAATATACTGATCTTGTTCTCGATACCTATTGAGATGTCTGCTATGAAGATCCCAAACAACATTGGTCCCAATACAGAGCCCTATGACACCCCACTTGTCACTGCCCTGGGAGATGCGAGCTCCCCTCCCACCACCACCCTCTGCTGTCTCCCTTGCAGCCAGTTCACTACCCATCCCACCATCTTTGCCCCATCCCTGTGCCTTCCAACTTATTTCTTAGCCTCCCATGCAGCACTAAATCAAAGGCCTTACTGAAGTCCAGGTACAGGACATCCATTGCATGGAACTTGTCTAATTACCTGATTATCCAGTCATAGTACTCCACCAGGTTGGTCTGACAGGATCTGCCTGAGACAAACCCATGCTGTCTGCCGTCCTGCAGCCCATTAGCTTCTAGGAGGGAAACCAGCCTGTCCATCAGGATTGTCTCCATCAGCTTTCCCACGATGGATGTGAGGCTTACCGGTCTCTAGTTTCCTGGCTCATCCTTGGGGCCGCTCTTGTGGAGGGGTACCATGTGCGCCATCCTCCAGTCCTGAGGTATACTCCCTGAGTCCAGGGAGGCATTGAACAGGTCTGCTAAGGGCTCTGCTAGGACTTCTGCTAGTTCCTTTAGCACCCTGAGGTGTATACCATCTGTCCCAGGTGCCTTGTCCAACCTCAGTGCCCTCAAGCCCTCCAGTACCCTGCCCACCAGGATTTCCCCATCTATCACCCCCAGCCCACCCACCCACCTCCTGTGGGTATAGCTCCCTTTCTCTTTAGTAAATACTGAGCAGAAGTACTTGTTTAACGCTTCTGCCTGTTCTGCCCCGGTTTCCACCCACCCTCCATCCCTCTTGATCCTTACTCTCTGGTGCTTACAAACTCCTTTTCTCCCAGATGTACCTGAAGAAGTCCTTCTCCCCATCTTTGATGCCCTGTGCTAGCCTGAGTTCCCTGGATGCCTTGGCTGCCCTGACTGCCCTTGTCACCTCCCTTGACTCCTTCAGGTATTCCTCCCTGTCCTCCTCTTTACCTGTTTTTTTTGTACATTCTAAAGGTGGCTCTTTTCTTCCTCACTTTTTCCATGACCCCCCTGCTCACCCAGCTAGGCTTCTTGACCCTAGCCTTCTTACTCGGGACTCTTGCACATGTTGCGGTTGCCTCCTCAATTCCCAGTTTAATGACCTCCCACTTCTGGTTAGTATACATATTTGGATGGATCCTGGCCAGATACCCCTGTACTATTTCCCTCCTCCTCCCAAAGTTGGCCCCCTGAAGTCTAACACCCTTGTGCCCATTTCTACTCCCCCTTTCCCCATGTTTATCATGAACCACACTGAGTAGTGGTCACTTTCTGCCAGCAGTTCTTCCACCCCCAGCTCCCTCACAAACTCACCATCCACCAGCATGAGGTCTAGGGTTTTCCCTAACCTGGTTGGCTTGTTGATCATCTGCAATAGGAAGTGGTCCTGGAAGGTGTCCAGAAGTACCTGCTCCCTCCTATCTGTGGTGGCTGGGGTACCCCAATCCACTCCCGGTGGGGTGAAGTCCCCCACGATCACCGTGCTGCCCCTCCTGCAGGTCCTTGTGATCTGTTCTGCTAGTTCCCTGTCTAACTCCTCAGTCTGAGACAGTGGCCTGTACACCACTACCATCCTGAGGGTCCTATTTTTGTAGTCCTGGAGCTGCACCCATAATGACTCTGTGCTGTCCTCCTCCCCTTCCTCCCTGACACACCTCAATCCTTCCCTCACATACTGCGCCACCCCCCTCCTTTCCCTTTTACCTTGTCCCTCCAAAATAATGTACACCCTGGTACTGCCTGGTCCCAGTCACGGTAATGGGTTGCCCATGTCTTGGTGATGGCTGCCATGACCACCTCCCCATCTGCCATGAGAGCCTGTAAATCTGCTGTTTTGTTCCCTAAACTCCTAGCATTCAGGGTTACCACCCTTCACCCCACTTCCTTCCCCCCTCCCTACTTCTCTTCCTTTCTAGCATCCCCTCCTGATCTCGCCCTAAGTCCCTTGCTGCTGGTACAGGGGGGTAAGCTTGTTCAGCTTCCCTTCCCATGGATCCTGCCTGACTATGTGAGGTTTCTCTCTACCCCTCTTAGCATACTTCAGAATAGATTGACCCACCCTTTCCTCTGTCATGTCTGGCATGGTCTCAACCCATATGCAACTATGCCTCTCCCTCTTGCTTCCCCACCTGATCCCTTTCAGAATTGAGTCTCCCAGCACTAGAATCCCACCCCTGTTTTCATGTTCTACTTGCCTTGTCCTTCCTTTATCCCATCCTCTTCCTCTCCATTCCTCCTCCTCTTCCAGCACAGTTGTTTCCCCTTCCATGCCTGTTGAAATGTCCCCTGCCTCTGCCCTGTTCTCCTGCTCTCCTTTTTCCTCTGATTTTAACTCCCCTATCCACTGGGCTCCACCTGCCTCCTCCCCTGATGCATCCCTACCCTTTTCTTCTCATACCTCCCCTCCCCCCTTCCCTACCACCCTCCTTACTCAACCAGTACCCTATACCATACCCCCTCAACCTGTTGACCCCCTCCCATTCTGTTCTCACCTTGTCTGTCATCAGCTCCTCTGCCCAGCACTCCCCATCACATCCCCCAGTCCCACCAGTACTTCAAACTGATTTTTCAATGCCCTTCACTACCACCTATTTCCTCCATCCTTGTGCTTGCCTCTCTACCGCTGTTGACTCTGCAACTTTTAGATTTCTCCTTCCTTTCCATCCTCTTTTTCTTCCCTTTCCTGCCCTTGTTTGTTCTCTGAACCAGGACCCCCTGTCTCCTTCCCCTATCTTCCACCGTATTCCTGATCCTCCACCCTCCCTCTTTGACCTGTTCTCCCCCCACAGTTACTCTCCTTCTCTCCCCAGCCACTGAGTTGTCTTCCATCGTAGCCCTCAGTCCCCTTCTAAACTCCATTTGTAAACAGCTGATCTCATTTCTAAGCTGCCTTATTTGCCTGCACACCAAACACCCTCCCACTCTCCACACAATATTCAAAAAGATTGCCACCCCGCAGTTGTTGCAGCCTACCACCCTTTCCATCCCACTGTTCACCCACCAGCATCCCCCTTGTTTTCGGTAGTAAGATTACCATACCACCCCTGTGACCCCACCCATCCACCTCTTCCAGTTGCTCCCATGATTCCCCCAGCTCTCCGATACCTTACCCTAATGCAAAAGTTAGCCAACCAACAAAGCTTGTCCCCCAAATAAATGCAGTCTGTCCCCTAAGTCCTAAAGCAAGAAGGCTCCCCTCAATTGTACCTATAAAAGCCCTTTTCCCCTTAGGCTGTGTGCTGACGAAAAAAGAAGAAATCATAGTACCTTCCTCATTCTTCTTCCTGCTTATGCCTCCTAATTGCTATATGTTATCTCCTATCCATTTTTTGTGTTGTTTTGCTTGCAACATCCTGTGTGGTTGCAGGATGTTGCAAGGCACCATGGGACCCACCCTATAAATGAAGGCTGAGCCTTGGGGTGGGTGGGTTGTGGGTGGATGTATGGGATCAACTCCACAGGCTGAGTCCAAAAGCAATCAGCCAAGGAGTTCCCAGGCATGGCTGGTCCAGCCACACCCACTTAGAAGCTGCTAGATGCTTCCACAACTGCAACAGAAACAAACAGAGGCCCTCCAAGTCGGCCCAGCAGCTTGATGCTACTGAAATCAAACACAAAGGCAGTGAAATTAACAGGATTGCAGTCAAAAACAGTTCAAGGCTCCAGTACCCCCTACTAAGCTGGACCTACAAGCTCCTCGATGCCCAACCTCCGGCAGGGCTGATCAGACTACTTGCCCCAAAGCAGAGTAGACAACCACTCCGTTCCTCAAACAACAATCTACTAGAAATTCCCTTGGCCTGCTCTGTCACTGGGAGCAAATCCTTTACTCACCTGGCCCCTATATCGTGGAATAACCTCCCCAGCCACCTTCAGGAGGCACCCACCCTAGCCAAATTTCAAAAGGGATTGCACGCTCAGCTCCTGAACCTTAGTCCCTGCCTCTGTACCAATCGCTAGCCTACCTCACCTAGTGTCAATTGGGTTAGTACAAAATTGCTCTCCCACAAGGGTAATGACTAAGGATTGCACAAACTGGTACTCTATCCCTATATGGAACCTCTTGTGTGCATTTAAAGCACTTACTACCCCACATCCATCTGCCGTTACTGCTGAACTTTGCACTGTAATCTACCTACTGCTCTCTTCACAGAAACTATATACTGTCCTTGCAACCCTATATTATATATACCACACTGTTCTGTTGTATTCAATAATGTAATGTACCTCCAGCTCTTCCACTAAAACTGTATACGGACTTTGTAATCCTGTATGACATCTCCTACACTGTACTACCTATCTGTATGTGCAAAACAATGTGTAACTAACTCCGGGTTGCCCCTGAAAAAGGGAACCCGGTTAACAAAATTCAATAAATAAATCCCAAACAGTTACCTTTACTCTCCTCCACAGAGCCTGATATGGGATTAACAAAAGACTCACCCTTAGTAATCATGTGGCATACACGACATCTGCCATGGTGTGCATCCCTATTTTTTCTGTACATGTTCACTATGTTCAAGTTTTGGTTGATAACTGCATGCTAAAATAGCCCGCTGGTTGTTGCCCCTTCTATATAAGACCCTGCGAGGTTTACTGAGGTAACTTTTCAACTTTGTAGTGCCTCCAGGTATACTCAGTTTTTTTCTCACAATACTGGCAACTTATCTAGCCCCCCCCCCGTAACTACATACTGTATGTAAGCAATAATACCTGACAGGGTGGGCGGTATTGGGCTATACCGGACCGCCCAGGGGCATAATGAGGCCTGACACCGCAGGCGGAGGGCCTTATAGTCCCTGGAAGGTCCAGTATAGCCCAATACCACCCACCCTGGAGAGTATTATTGCACTTGGAAAATGGGCACTGTAAAAAAAAAAAAAAGAATAAAAAAAATAGGTAATGAATATTTAGTTTAATATCCATTTTGTAATAAAATAGTTCCTCCACTTGCATGAGCTACGAAGTTTAGTACTACTGGAGTCTCCCTACAGTACTTTAAAGATAAAAAAATGGTTAACTGCAGTTACACCCTTCTGTAGTTTAATACACACCCATTTACTTGGCTACTGTTTTTTGTTAGTTTGTTTTATTAAGAGAGACTGGGGCTGGTCCTGACCCATGCTTCTGGGCTGTTTCTGTGCAGAGCCTGAAACCCCAGCTACATATTCACTTATTCTACTGCTGCAAGCCAGCAGCAGCTCTCCATCTCTGGTAGGCACATGAGAGAAAATACTAGTCCTGTCATGTTGCTTGGGCTGGCATCTGGTGGATCGGGATCTTGGTTGGCATAGGAACAGTGAGAATTGCTGTTCAGAGGTGCGCAGTTTGTAGAAACAGTCCGTTGTTATTTCTGACACCAACCTCAGATTTTTTTTTTAAACAAGCAGCAGTTGAGTTGTAGAAGCTGGCAATGTAATCAGGGTCGGGCGGGACAAAGTGCCTGTGGAGTCACAGTTTATGGTCAGCAGCAACACTAGTGGAGATTTAAATTAAAAAAATGTGTTGTTGCGTGAAAGTGGATGTGCCATTTTCTTACTGAATGATTGGAAACAAGGTGGTTGCTGTAAAACTGCTATACTGATGCTTTGCATTTGAATTTGTGTTTGAGTTTGAGGCAGCTTAGGAGAGCTGCCATTTCAAAGCTGTATGAATTACATATTGGGAGAGGAGCAGAGGCGGCAGGCGGGCGAGCACACTGAGCAGCTGAATGTATCTGACATCGGAAGAGGAGCAGAGGTGGCGGGTGGGTGGCTGTCTGCGGGCATGCTGTGGAGAAGCAGAGTACGGATGGAAGGTCCGTGGACTTGGTAGGAGGAGGAGGTCGATTAAGTAGCAGATACTTGGTCTCAGTACTGGCAGCCACTATCCACTTCCCTAGAGCACTAACCGTGGAAGGCAGTTGTGAGAGAATGCCTAAAATACAGACTTGGGCACAGTAGGGAAGACAGGTTGGTAAAACCAAATGACACGTCTCGTAAATACCATCCATATCAGAAGCTCGAATGAGGTGACAGAATAACGAAAAAAACAAACTTACAAACAGCTGGAACATTTATTAAATTTTGATGGTGATTTGTGGAAATTGACCGAGGACTCGTGATGGGGTGATGGGACAGGCTGGGGGGGTCAGAAAAGTATAATGGGCAGCTTAAACTGATGTTCATGTGGCGCTTTCAAAGTAAGTACTTTAAGTTATTTTTTTTTTTAGCAGCAAGATAGTTGTCATGGTTGTGCCTTTGTGTGTCTGTGATAGGGCTGTTTTGGCATGGGTATTATCTCTCGGTAAACGACCGAAAAGATGGTGGTGATTTGAAATGATAATTAGGTGTGTTAGCCAATTAGGAAGCAGTGTGGGCACCAAAATACTTAAGTGGGTGGAAGGGCACTATAGGATGGTACTTCTTATTTCCTGGGCATCTACTGAAAGTTAATGTACCCCCCGGCAAGGGTACTAGCCAATCAGATGCCAGGAAATAAAAAGACCATTTTCTAAAAAGAATGAATTCACTGCCCTTAAATTTCACTGTTTTGTCAGCTCTGACATTTTCACAGCAGTCTGATTTAGCTGAAGTGCAATGGCAAGCTAATTTGTCAATTGCAGTATATATTTTCACTGGCATATAATTTTCACTGGATTTTCAAAATAGTGAATATAGCTAAAAATTTATTCCAGTGAAAATAAAGTCTTATGCATTAAAATTACCTGTGATAGTGAAGGAGTTGTATTTCTCCTCACATGTTCTTGTGGGAGTTATTATGTGGGCCGTACTAAGAGACAACTTAGAATGAGACTTAATGAGCATACACTGGGTACTGAAAACAGAAATGTAGACTATGCTATGGCTGCATATATGCACGGTGTTCACGATCAGGCGAGTCACACTGTAAAAGCCATGGGGATTGAACTTGTTCAAAAAGATGTTAGAATCTTTTAAATAAAAAAGAACAGGAATGGATCTATAGATGATGAGCTCTTAAGAGACAAGGCATGAATGGAAAGTTTGAGCTAGTTCCATTTTTGATGAAATTACTTCTTTTATATAATACGACTTCTTCCAACCCCCCCCCCGAAATAACCTGCCTGTGACTTTGCAGCTGTTTAATTGTTTATAGCCTATTTTCCTGACCATCACCCCCCAGAGATAGCCATATATATATATATATATATATATATATATATATATATATATATATATATGTGAAGTCTTCTGTTTTTCTCCCAGATCAGCACAGCATCAATTTGGAGATACAGGATGAACCAGTGGATATCTGCAAATTTGTTAACTGGAGTGCTGTTGCCGCAGCCACTTCGAAGAGTGGGGTTATTCTAGATGCCCTACAGGGGGCATGCCTTAGACAACTAGTATTGGAGCCCACTCGAGAGGGAGCAATCTTAGACCTGGTTCTCTCAAATGGAGATGAAGAGAGGATCACAGATGTAGAAGTGGGTAGCTATCTGGGAACTAGTGACCATCGAACAGTATGGTTCACAATAAACACAGCAATAGAGTCGTTTTACAAAGGCAAAGGTACTGGACTTTTAGGAGGGCTGACTTTTTAAAATGGGTAAGTGCCTAAGGAATGCACTAGCAAATGGGCAGGAAGGAGGGTGGAAGAACAATGGGAATAATAAAAACTGCCATCACAGAGGCAACAAGCCTTGTGTGAAGCAAATAAACAAACTAAACGATGTAAGAAACCACTATGGTTCTCAAAGGAAGTAGCAGTGAAGGTTCAAGAGAAAAGAAAGCTTCAGGAGTACAAGTAATCACAGAAGGAGCAGGACAGAGAACTGTAGAATGTTAAAGCAAAGGAAGCTGGGAAGGCAGTCAGAACAGCAAAGGCCCAAACCGAGGGAAAAGATAGCAACCTAGTTAAGAAGGGGATAAAACCATTTATAGGTACACCAGGGAGCGAAGGAAGACCAAGGAGGATAGTGAGGCTTAATAAAGGGGGAGGAGGGTGGGCAGAAGAGACTGTGAAAGGCAGAGATACTTAAACAAATATTTTTGCTCAGTATTTACAAAGGAGGGGGTACCTAGAACAAACAGTAGAAACACACTGGATACAGAAGTTGATACCAGCCCATTTACAGAAGAAAGGGTTCTGAAAGAACTCTTAAAACTGAAGGTGGACAAAGCAATAGGGCCAGATGGGATTCATCTCAGAATTCTAAAAAGGGTAGAATTAGTGACACCACTGACTACCCTGTTTAACAAATCATGGGAGGATGGGGTGGTACCCGAGGACTGGAGGAGGGCAGATGTGATTCCCCTTCACAAAAGTGGGAGCAAGGCAGAAGCAGGAAACTACAGACCTGTTAGTTTAACCTCAGTGGTAGGGAAAATGATGGAATCACTTCTGAAGGAAAGAATTGTCGAGTATCTAGAGGTCAGAGGGCACGGACCCAAGGCAGCATGGATTCACAGCGGAAGGTCATGCCAGACAAATCTGATAGATTTCTTTGACTGGGTGACCAAAGTAGTAGATCAGGGAGGGCTGTGGACATGGCCTACCTAGACTTTAGCAAGGCATTTGACACAGTCCCACACAAAGATTAATATACAGGTTAGCTAGCCTGGGATGGGTCCCAAGATGACAGCCTGGGTAAAAATTGGCTGGAAATAGGACACAGAGTAATAGTAAATGGAGTCCACTCTGATGAAAGTGGGGTTACTAGTCCAGGCACCGCAGGGTTCAGATAGATTCAGTCCCTCTTCAATGTCTTTATGTTTATACATTGCAGAGGGACTGGAAGGAAAAGTATGTCCTTTGCAGATGACACAAAGATCTGCAACAGAGTTGATGCACAAGGTGGGTGTGGAAAGGATGAAAGGGACTTGGCAAGTTAGAGGAATGGTCAAATGTATGGCAGCTTAGATTCAATGCTAAGAAGTGCAAGGTAATGCACCTGGGAAACAAAAACCCAGGGGAAGAGTACACAATGGGGGGTGAGATACTAACGACAACAAAAATGGAAAGGGACCTGGGGGTAGTCATATCAGATGACCTAAAGGTGGGCAAGCAATGTGAGAGGGCAGCAATGAGGGCTGGGGGGATATTGGGATGCATAGGGAGAGGCATCACCAGTAGAAAACAGGAAGTTATTATCCCTCTGTACAGACAGCTGGTGAGACCCCATCTGGAGTACTGTGTGCAGTTCTGGAGACCCAGTCTTCAGAAGACATAGACAGGATGGAAGCTGTCCAGAGGAGGGCACTAAAATGGTGCAGGGTCTGCACTGGAAGACATATGAAGAGAGACTAAAGGAGCTTAATATGTATAGCCTCGAGGAAAGGAGGGAGAGGGGGACATGATAGAAACTTTCAGTACCTCAAGGGAATCAACAAAGTCCAAGAGGGTAGCATCTTTCAAAAAGAGGTGTGCAAGAACAAGGGGCACAATTTGAAGATGGGGGACGGCTCAGAGGTAATTTAAGGAAGTATTTTTTTTCACAGAGGGTTGTGATGCATGGAACGGCCTTCCGGAGGAGGTCGTGGAGTCAAAAACAGTGGTGGAATTCAAGCATGCATGGGACAGTCATAAGGCAATTCTGGGGGGTGGGGGTAGGAAGAAGTAGGCTGCTGGTTAACTAGGATCTGTAGCTTATCCAGTAGGCAGGGAAATGGGCAGACTGGGTGGGCCAAGCGGTCCTTATCTGCCATCAAATTCTATGTTTCTATGTTTCTAAATGCAGGATCAGGTAGCCCGAAGTACAAAGATATCTCAACTTTAAGAGGACTGAATTCTTGATTTTTAATGTTTGTTTAGTGCACTGGATGCTTGTTTTGAATTATGTTTAGTAGTTCATTTTGAAATGCTCCATCAGTCAATCGTTAATGCCAGCACATGAATATGTATTAAGCATTTAAATAGGGAAATTGACTAGGCTAGGCAAAATAGTAGACCAGGGAGGGGCTGTGGACATGGCCTACCTAGACTTTAGCAAGGCATTTGACACAGTCCCACACAAAAGATTAATAGTCAAATTAACCAGCCTGGGAGTGGGACCCAGGGTGGTAGCCTGGGTAAAACATTGGCTGGACAACAGGATACAGAAGGTAATTGTAAATGGAGTCCATTCTGAAGAAAGGGGGGTTACTAGTGGGGTACCACAGGGTTCAGATGGTCCAGTCCTTTTAATGTCTCATCAGTGACATTGCAGAGGGACTGGAAGGAAAAGTATGCCTTTTGCAGATGACACAAAAATCTGCAACAGGGTTGATACACAAGGAGGTGGAAAGGATGAAAAGGGACTTGGCAAGGTTGGAGGAATGGTCAGAAGTATGGCAGCTAGGATTCAATGCAAAGAAGTGCAAAATAATGCACCTGGGAAACAAGAACCCAGGGGAAGAATACACAATGGGTGGGGAGGTAGTAACAACAACAAAAAAGGAAAGGGACCTGGGGGTAATCATATCAGATGACCTTAAGGTTAGCAAGCAATGTGAGAAGGCAGTAGGGAGGGCTGGGGGTGTACTGGGATGCATAGGGAGAGGCATCAGTAGCAGAAAACAGGAAGTTGTTATCCCTCTGTACAGACAGTTGGTGAGACCCCATCTGGAGTACTGTGTCCAGTTCTGGAGACCCCATCTCTGCAAGGACATAGACAGAATAGAGGCAGTCCAGAGGAGGGCAACTAAAATGGTGCAGGGTCTGCAAGAGAAGCCGTATGAGGAGAGACTAAAGGAGCTTAATATGTATACCCTTGAGGAAAGAAGGGAGAGGGGGGACATGATAGAAACTTTTAAGTACCTCAGTGGAATCAACAAAGTCCAAGAGGGTAGCATCTTTCAGAAAAAGAGACTTGCAAGAACAAGGGGACACAATTTAAAGATAGAAGGAGGGCGTGTTCAGGGGCAATGTGAGGAAGTATTATTTCACAGAGAGGTAGTGGATGCGTGAACAGCCTTCCTGAGGAGGTTTGTGGGTCTAAAACTGTGGGAAAATTCAAGAATGCATGGGACAGACATAAGGCAATTCTTGTCGGGGGTAGGAAGAAATAGGCTGTTGGTTAACTAGGATCTGTGGCCTATCCTGTAGGTAGGGAAATGGGCAGACTAGATGGGCCTAGCGGTCCTTATCTGCCATCAAAGTCTATGTTTCTGTGTTTCTAGGCTGACGTTACCTCTGACGAAGTCACTGATTGGCTGGGGTGAAACATTAGGTCAGCGGATGCCTGGCGCCCGTTGTTCCAGACCTCTGATTGCTGTTGTTTTGTATATCAATGAGTTAATGAATTAAAAAGAAGCTTATTACACTTCTAGAGCCTTGGTATCTCTGTGCCTTCCCGAGCAAGTGGTGAGTTCCATTCTTCAATTTTCTCGATTGTCAGTATGTGAACTGGCACCATCGTCCCAGTGCTCGCCTTTATTAGTACCGACCATTTTTTATTACTTGTGGATAAAACTAGCTTTCTAGAGAAACATGTTTTGTTGCACTGCTGCTTTAAGTGCCTTCACAGTAAGTTGTTTTATTTGCACAATGGTTAGTATAGGGGTACCGTAGTGTCCCTATAGTTAGGGATGAGCAGGCTGTTTAAAGTTAAACTGCAATTTTTGCACCTTAAATAACTTTGGCATTGTTTGACGAAATAGCCCAAAATTTGGCATGCAAGGTCAGGCTGTCAGAGTCACATGACATGAAAAGATTTTTAATGGCATCTTGTTCGCTCTCTGAGATACACAGCATCAAAAAATGGAAAAAAAAATAGCCTCTACTTTGCATTGCATATTTTTTGCTCTCACCTACAGCCTAGACAGTGTGGAATTTTTTCATGAAAATTTCAGGGTTGAAGGGGCCTTCACAAAGGGTGTGCCTTTGGAAGGTTTCCTGAAAAAATATACAGTTTTATAGTTATAAGGATTTTTCTTTTTATTTTATCCTCTTTTTCCCGGCAGGTCCTCGGTCCTCTGTCAGGCTCTGCTCTGGTCACGGCCCCCGAGTTCCCACCAACCTTCAATTCCCGCATACTCCTGATCACCCCCGGCTTGCCCCCCCAGAGGGTGGGGCCGCGGCACTGGTTCCCCTAATTCCAGTGCTGAGAACCAGTAATCTAGTTGGGAGTGCTAAAGGGCGGTGGCTAATTAGCTCAGGAGGGCTTCATGTAGACTGGAGGACCCACCTCCATTTTCTTTTTTTTTTTTTTTCCTCTGGGAGACGGGACATGCAATGACATCCAGCTGCCTGCTCCTGCTCCATTATGAACGATCGCCCGTAGCTGCGCAACTCCCAGCATCCATCAGGAGTCTGTCTCACGCTGGGCACTTCCACACCCTCCCACAGGAGAAGGAGAGCAGTCGACAGGACGATCCATCCTTCTCCCCCCAGCCGGCCCTCCAGCGACTCGAGTCTGTTCCCAAACCTGGGTCGCCAGTGTCGCAAGTGGAAATCCAACCGCTGTGATGGTGGGTCGGCCTAGTTATAAGGATTCTTGAATTAACCAAAAACTGTGATTGGTAAAACAAAAGCTATCACAAACAGTAACAAAAACAGGTCTTCCTTGGGGTTCTCAACCCTAATGCCCAGCCTGCTCTCTAATGCTTACAAATGATGCCCTTTCTTCGAGTAGGGCCTGCGTGATGAAAGCTAAAACAAGTTGTGTTGGCAACATGGGGCGAGACATACTTCTCTACATTTCAAGAGTGTATCACTATGAGGCACTGGCTTGGAGCTGTAACTTGTGTTTCTGACTGGAGGCTATGGGATGGGCGAGAGGGGTGAGCATTAGGATAGAGAACCCCATGGAAGACCACACCACTGATTCGCCAAGACTCCAGAGACCTAAAACCCTAATGTTTTTTTCCTTTTGCTGCACGAGGGAGTGATGGTGGGGAGTTAGGATTAGAAACCCTAACACCATATTTACCTACTTTTATGGCATTAGGTTACCCTAATTGCTACATTAACAGATTTTTTTGTGAAGAATTATTGATCTTTTGTATTTGTGCTACACATTGTGAAGTGCCTTGAGCCCTAGGGAATGGCATGGAATAAGGAAAGGTTACTCACAGTATTTACATATTTTCTTCTAAGAGAGAAGAACTGCCATTGAAACTTATACATCATCTCCTGCAGGAGTTTTACACCCCATTAAACAAAATGTTTTTCCAAAGATGCTCTCTCACTCTGCTGGTTTTAAGCATTCCAGCGGAAGACGTTTGCGTTTAAGAGGCTAGAAGACAGGATACCTAATTTGAATTAAATAGGTCAATTACAACAACTTAAAATTCTAGATTTCAAAAGTTTTAATGAGAGAACAACCAGAAAAGTCAGGGTTAGCCAGCAGGATGTGTGCACATCCATTCCCACCCTTCTCTGACACTGAGCACCTTAATTCGGCGGAACACCAGGGTCCCTGCAAGATCAACTGTGGGAAATAAGTTTATCTTTGATTATTCCTTACTTGCCAAAGCAACTCAGGAAACATTACAAAAAAAAACACAATCAAAACAAAAAACACCAATCTATGGCAGTATGTATAGTTTTATATAACACTTACTTGTATGGTTCTGTGAGGTATATTAGTGAGGCTGACAGTCAAATGCATCATCTTTGAGGCTGGAGATGAAGAGCTACCTCCTCTTAGACTCTATGGTCACAAAACAAACAACATATTTTTTAGTGATAAATGGCTAAAACAGGTAATTTAAAATATTTGTCTACATGTTTTTAATTAAACAATATATATACTGAATATATATATATATATATATTTATTCAATAAGTGTGGACAATAAAACCATGTGATAAACTGGTTTATCAGAGTAACTATACACATAAATGTAAAATCTTACAGTCATGCATATAGTTGCTACGTCATGGCCAGTTTATACACCTAGTTACTTCGACATTAGTACACCCCCCCAAGCCGTCCAGCACCTCTTTCGCTAGTTTCATTTCTGAAAGTATTTCAAATGAAGCAGTCATCCTGTGTACAGCTCCAGCGCAAGCCAAGTTGAACCTGCTCCCACTCACACACAGAACACACACCTCTAACTACAGTAATCCCCACACAGTCTGGAGCTGGATGTCAAATTAAAACAGTTTAAAAAAAAAAGCTGTCAGTTTCCTGTCTAAGGCAAACCACAACCTGTGCTCTTTACTTTCACTTTCCCCTTCTTCTCACAGACCCACCAGCCTGCCTCACAGTTCCGGGATTCAATAAACCATTTCAGATTGCCAGAATATGTTCCTTTCCTCTCTGTTTTCGGCAGCAGCAGATCTCCTGTTACTGCTTTGGAACACCACTTTCACTTGCGCCTGATTCCAACTGCTCAGCACTGGGATGCCACCTTCCACACTGAATGGCCATCCGAAGACAAAAAAGAGCTTCAACTTGCACCTCTAAACTGAGCGCACTAAACCTTCCATGTGACTTTTCGATACTTTGAAAGCTGCTTGCTAAACTCCACTGCCATTTTCTTGCACAAGTATTCATTTAACCACTCCCTACACCAATCGGCCGCCACATTACAGCATCAGTGTGCCCTCCACATGTTATGGCTGTAGCAATGGCCACAGGTGCAGTAAAACCAGCATTTTACAAAATAAACCCATAAACCCAGACAAATTTTAAAATATTATTTATTCAAAAAACATTGCACAATCAAAAACTACATATGCAACTCCTTATTTTGAAGGCTGCAGTGGAAATAACATGTTATTTCCACCGTAGCTTTTATTTCCACTGCAGCCCTACCCATACCTGTCATATCATGAAGTTGAAAACCCTATATCACATAAAAAATGGAAAGTTTCCCATGCTGAATATGGTATCTGAGGACTGTTCACTGCCTTCAATACTTTGGAGCCACAATATGAAAAAGAAAATGAATGTCATGTTTAAACAATAAACAAAAAACAAAATTTTAACTTGTCCCGAACTCAACTAGTCTGTGAAACTAACACCACGAAGAAGAAAACTGAGTTGCCCATTGTATACACAGGACATGCCATGGGTTCAGCACAAGTAACCTATTTATTCACTCTGGAAAGATGCCAACAATGCCACCTGGCACTCGTGGCTGTGTCACTCATTGCCAGGTAGCACTGTCAGCAACATTCCAGAGTGAATAAAATGTGTTCAACCCACAGACTATCCCCTATGTGTGTATGTAAACTGTGTGAGAGGCGTTTCCGCACCATGCATTTCTGCTTAAAGTTAAACCAGCATAATATTCTGAGGTGATCTGCATATGCAGCCCATGATGCTTTGCATTATCGAGGCATGTGTGATTTTGTATTTCTTTGAAACTTGGCTTCCCAGCCAAATGCCCTCTGGAGTAACCACTGCCTCAGTGCTTGCACACAGAGGTTCTTTGTCTCTTAAACTGTTTTTTGTTTTAATTAGGTTCACCACAACATAACCCAGATCGACCATCTTAGGGTAGCTGGTTCATTCCACTGGGTTGTCAAACAGACGAGGCATACTGATGAGTCCTGGTAGGACGAAACACATGCCTATGCCTTCTGTTGGCACCGTTTGCAAACTGTGGGAGAGGCCTTTTGGCACCATGTATTTATGTTTAAAGTTGAACCAGCATAATATCCTGTAGTGATTTGCATATGAAGCCCATGATGCTTTGCATTGCCGGGGCATTTGTGATTTTGTATTTCTTTGAAACTTGGCTTCCCAGCCAAATGCCCTTTGGGATAACCATTGCCTCAGTGCTTGCATAAAGATATTCTTTGTCTATGCATATATATATATATATATATATATATATATATTTACAACAAAAACTCTGTTTAATGCATCAGTTAGAGTTGTTCCACAGTGACAAAAGTGAGGGAGGTTGGATGTTGGGGTTCCACCCCTTGCACCCACACCACCCTGCCCCACCAACAGGCATCAGGGTGTGCTGGGGGTCATTGGTCCTAACCCTCACCCCATCCCATGTGTAAGCAAGCTGAGGTGGTGCAGTATAAGAGAATGGGGTGAGTGTTAGACCGACAACCCCAGCGCACACCTGATGACTTTTGTTGGGGCGAGGGCGTAGTGAAGGGCAACCTCTAACATCAAATTCCTCATGGTCACTGTGGAACAACCTTAACTGATGCATTAAACTAAGTTTTTTGCCATGAATTTCTCTTCTTTTTGAGAATGTGCACTATAAATAATGAAGTAGCGGTAACGCAAATGCAAATGGTAATGCACATGGTGACGCAAACGTAAACGATAATGCAAATGGTAATAGAAACGCAAGGGCAAATGTTAATGAAAACAGAAACGCAAACACAAGCACATACGGAAACGCAAATCGTAATGTGCATGGTCACGGTAACGCAATTGGAAATGCTAACACTTATGGGAACAGCAACGATGACACCAAAGGAAACAGAAACAGAAACGCAAACGCAAATGGAAGCCTGTATTGAAACGCAAATAGAAATGCAGATGGTGACACAAAAGGAAACGCAAACAAAAACAGTAATGGAAACGCAAATGTTAACAGTAACTCTGATGCAAGCGCAAATGAAAATGCAAAGAGTAACACACACGATTGCGTAGACAGGAACGGTAATGCAAATGGTTATGGAAACGCAAGTGAAAACGCTAACTAACAGTAATGAAAATGTACACTCTTTTTTTCCCTAAAAGATACATTGAAAAACACAGTGAATATGAAGAATGTACACCCTTTTTTTTTCCCTAAAAGCTACATTGAGAAACACAGTGAATATGAAGAATGTACACCCTTTTTTTCCCTAAAAGTTACATTGAGAAACACAGTGAATATGAAGAATGTATGCATAATAATGGGCATCGGAGCAGAAAATGAACACTTGGAATACTAAATGGCTTATATCTCAGGAACCGTATGACGTAGAAAAAAATTTTAAATTTCATATAATTTATTAATTTCTTGGCTAGTTTTGCACTTAGCCCTCTAGTGGGGGGGGGGGCTAAGCATTTTGTCTGACGAAAAGTCTGTATCTTGAAGTGTTTCCATGATACGGGCCCTGAAAGGCGTGGCGAACGCCGTAAGTAGTTAGTCTATGGAGAAATTCATCAACTTTGGAGTACGGTAACTTTGCAGCCCTCTAATATTTTGTCACCAGACCACTAAACGGCACATCTATGCGTTCTTGGCTTTCTTCCCTCCAAATGTCAGCACAAAAGACCAAACCGTTCTTTTGCAGCAGAATTGTAAAGATTTCCTAATATTTTGGCCATGAAGATTGTAAAAGCAAAGCAATTAATGGTGATTTGCGACACTTCGAAAAAAACAAACAAACATGAAAGTGTTTAATGTGCGACATCACTTTGCTACACAGTTTACAAAAAATTTAAAAACATATGTCTGGGGTGTTTAACCCCCCCAAAAAAGACATGGCTAGCATCCTCAGGGCTCGACTAGGTGAACACAAAAGGAATTGTGTCCCTAGAGGGGCCCAATTTTGAATGCCAAGCATTTCTGTGACCACCAACTGAAAACAAAATGGTGGATTTGTGACACTACAGGGGTAATTTGCGACACAGTCGAACTTTATGTTAACTTTTCCCATTGACTATAATGGGAAAGTTGTTTTTTGAATAACTTTTGAACTGTTCAATATTATTTCACGAAATCTTCGAAAGGCACATCAAGGACCCTGGCCACATGTTCCCCGAAGGTTTTGGACCAGTTGCGCAGACCATGCGCCCTGTAGGCATGAGCAAAGAATGTGCAAAAAAGCGTAAATATGATGTTCTACATTGCTATGAAGCTCCGCAACCGTATACCCAACCATTACGAAACTTAGCAGATCCAGAGATCTCTGTGCATGCCAAATTTCAGGCAAATCCATCATATGGTTGCAAAGTTATTTAGCTGTCAAATTTCACACTTTAACCTTAAATGAGGTACTCAACCCTAACTATAATGGCAGAGAGAGAGAGAGAGAGAGAGAGAGAGATAGCTTTATATCTATATCTAAATATAGAAAAAAAAACAGGGTAAATAAATCTTGTATTTTGAGATAAATATTTTCACTCAGAACACAATTTATTTCACATACAACACAATTTATTTAACTTAGAACGTTATTTCCACTTAGAATCTTGAAACATAGAACAGTGGGTTAGACAGAGAGCTTACAGTGGAAATAAAGGCCAAAACACTAGTAAAAGCATTACAAATGGTGTGGTGTATATACTGTATCAAATCATACTGGGTTGCAGTAGAATGAGCCATTTATCTCCACACGAGTGGTAAATCCTTTACAACTAACTCAAAGCTTCACCACTTGTGAGTTATGGATCATACTATTCACTAATAGACATGAATGTCTTACTACACAGCAATCCACTGTGCAGTCCCTCTAAATATCTATCTATCTATCTATCTATCTATCTAATAGGGCCGCGGTCACGGCCCTAGAGTTAGGTCAGAACAGGCACTTCTATGTTAAACTCAAAAGTCTGCACTTATAGCTTCACAATGATTCAACCGATTAACATGCAATTTGGCATGTGCCATCAGAGACCCAAGATCTCTTGTTGTAGTAAGTTTTGTTCCAGTCAGATACAGAGTGTAGAAAAGTGTGTAATTTACCTTGTTTTGGGCAGTTTTCTTTGTCACTCCGCAGCATAGTCAGTGTCAGTGGCTCAGTAGGTAACACACTCACCTCTAAGGCCGGGAGATCAGAGGGCTGTGGGTTCAGTTCCCACATCTGACACTTGGGTTAATATCCCAATACTGACACTGTAGTGCAGCATGAGAGGGGTGCTGCACTTCTGAGATGCCGTCTTTCGGATGAGATGTTAAACCGAGGTCCCACCTGCCTGGATTGGTGGTAGTTCAGGTGGACGTTAAAGATCCCATGACACTTATCGAAAAGAATAAGGGAATTTCCCCGATGTCCTAGCCAAATTTCCCCTCATTCACCCAAAAATACCACCAACAGCTTAATCTGGTTCAAGGTTGGCATTCATCTGTATCCCCCTCCCCCGCGAGTCGTGCCTGAAAAGAGGCAGGATTTGTCTAGTGCACTTACCCGGTCAACAAAAACGAAATAAATAGAAATGGTTTGGAATTTAGGTCTAAAATGTTCAGGATAGAAAGGGCTTGCCTCGCAGATGTCTCTTTTGCTGGTTTGGTGAACAAACTATTACTCCAGTCCAGAGTTATAAGAAGTTGAAAAGTTGGGTTCCAAGCATGCTCAGCAGCACTCTCAGTTGGATGTCAGGCTCATAAAAAGATCCGTCTTCACAAACGGATCGTCCTATGTTGCAAAAGCGAAATCTTTTTTTGTGCCACCGCCATTCTGGTTTTCAGTTAGTGAGGGAAGCAAAATAAAATAACCCCAAATAATTATGAGTTTAGTAGAAACCAACACGTGTTCTGCTAATCGGGATCTGTTTCACCTAATTCTGGTGTTAGTCTTCGGAAAAATGAGTTGATAACGTGTTTTCAACATTTTGAAATCTTCTTCCATGTCTTTTAACATGCTTGGGAATTCTTTTTTGCAAACTGCGTAAAAAAACAACACGAAAAAGGATCCTGTTTTGCAAATTTGCAGACAAAGAACATGCAAAAGGATTATAACACAGCCATGGTTTTGTCACTCCACAGTGAAGAAACGGTTTGGAATTTTGATCTGAAATTTTCAAGGTACAAAGGGATTGCCCCACAGAAGTGCATTTTGCTGGTTTGGCGAAAATAAATTAACTTGGTCTGGAGTTATACAGGTTTGAAATTTTGCTTAATTTCCCATAGGATAACACTGTAATATGAGGTGTTTCTTTGGCACTTCACACCGCAGAAACACTTAGCAATTTTACTCTAAACTGTTCAGGCTACAAAGGACTTGCCTAACAGATGTGCCTTTTTCTAGTTTGGTGGAAAGATTTTAATGCGATCTGGAGTTACAACATTTTAAAAATTAGGGTTCTAAGCATGCTCAGTATGGCCTTTTGGATACATGTGCTTCATTCGCCATACTGAGGTATTGGGTGTAGTGTTCCACCTACTTATACTGGGTTCATTAGGTGGGGTACTTAGAATGGTACAGTATGCTGTCAATTTTGTGACTGTTTTGCTACAAATTCAATAACATACAGTATATGTACACATTAATAGAGGGATGACAGTGCAGGGCCCTCCATACACTTCACCTATGTCGCCATGGAAGCACAGGGCCTCTGCTCTCACGTGCATGTCTTCAGGATATATGTACTGTATGTATCTGAGGACAGATACTATTTCAAAAAGTAAGGAAATTCTTTGCAGAAACTTCATTAAAGCACTAGTATGGGTTGAAGTAACAAAATAGGGAAATGTGGTGTTAGGGTTTCCAACCCTAACACGACACCCCCAACCACCACAGAGCAACAGGAAAAATCAGTACAGTTTCACCTCTACTGCGTCTTTGCTAATCAATCATGGGGTGTGCCTTGGGGTTATCAGCCCTAATACTCAGTCCATTCGATCATGAAAGAAGCCGAGATGTGTAGACTATATGAGAAGGGGGGAGCATTACAGCTGATAACCCCAAGGCACACACCACGTTTGATTAGCGAAGATGCAGAAGAGGCGAAACTGTAATTTTTTTTCTGTTGCTGTCTGGTGGGTTGGGGTGGGGTGTTAAGTGTTGGAAACCCTAACACCACATTTCCCTACTTTTGTTGCTTCAACCCTAACTAGTGATTTAACAAAGTTTTTGCAAAGAATATATATTATACATTATACATTTTATATATATCATATATATATATATATATATATATATATATATAGGATACATGATGGGCACGAGTGTGATATGGAAAATATCTTCACTCCTATAGAGTGACCTCTGAGTACACATGAGTGGCGAAGCCATGAGTGAAGTTTCCGAGGTCACTGTACAGGACTGAACATATTTCCCATATCACACGAGTGTCCATCATGTATCAGATATATACAATGGGAGCCTCACTGTTGCAAAATGTACCATTTGCGCGGGTGTGATAAATGTCAGGTCTTATATTTATCACACCCTGTTGAAAATAACATAATTTATCACACTCATTTACCACTCACCCCATTTGTGTGTGTGTGTGTATATATATATATGTGTATGTATTATATATATATATATATATATATATATATATTATAGGGGAGCAGTCACACCCTTATAGTTACGGTTAAAACTTCATTTCTGTGTTAACTCAACATTTTGCACTTTAATCTTTGCAACCCTTTAACTGATTTGCATGAAGTTTTGCATGCACTGTCAGGGACCAAAGATATCTTGATGTGCCAAGTTTTGTTCTAGTCAGATATGTGGGTGTGGAGATACGGAGTGTCAAAAATATGAAAATTACTGGTTTTGTACAATTCTTGTCATGCTGCTGCACAAAAACGGCTTGGGATTTTGGTCTAACATTTTAGGGTAGAAAGGTATTGGGTCACAGATGTGCCTTTTGAAGATTTGGTGAAAAAATATTAATCTGTTCAGAAGTTATAACATTTTAAAATTTCCCATCATTTTCAATGGGAAAAGTTAGATATGATCCTCAAAACAGGATTCTGTGTTGCAAATGGGGAATCTTTTACATGCTTTTTGCACTTTAATAACTTTGCAACCATTCAATTAATTTGCATGAAATTTTGCACATACCATCAGGTATCAATGATTCCTTGATGTGCCAAGTTTCATTCCGGTTGGATGTGTGGGTGCAGAGATATGGAATGTTATTGAAGGGGTGTGGTTGCACCCCTATAGTTAGCAGTGTTCCCCATTCATTAAAAGAGAGAGGCAGGCCGCCATGCTATTTCAGAATGCCGCCTCTCAAATTGTATAACTGCCTCTCTTACTCAGTGTGTTGTCACTTTAAATCCGCACAGAGTTCACACGCGAGCATGGGTATATGGAGGAGTGGTCGCTTAGCAACATGAGGCAGCGTTCTCACGCATTGAGGAAACTGTGCATGCGCGAGAACAGAGATAACCAGCCAAATGGAATCCAGCGCGATCTGTGTGCATGCACACAGCTGCAGTAATGGACGATGCAGTCGGGTCTCTCGGCAATCACGAGGGATATCTTCTGGTGTGTCAGATGAGCACTGGAAGAACAAAACGCAGGATCCAATGAGGGAACATGCTCAAGGAGTGATGGCACAGACACCCTATCAGTGGAGCAGCTACACCACTGGGGTAAGTCCCATCTCGGTAGTCTGCTGCCACTTGAAGATTTTTTGCCATTGCATTTTTGTGGTGGAAAGCATAAGGACCGATCGTTTCTGTTGGCAGTTGTGACTGAAATTCTGTCAGCAGCCAGCTTAATTTCATGCAAAAGTACAATAAAAAAAGTTATTTTCCTGAGGACTCTCATAGAAAACAATCTTACAAGAGGACTGCAATAAGGGAAGAGTGCTGTGTGTGAAGAGGAGAGGGGAAGGAGATCGCATGATCTCTTCAACAGAGTCACAACCCATGCAGCTCTGATTCATTTGCTATTGAAGGTAGCTGCATTAAGGAAAAAATAAAAGTTATGTACTGGGGTGGGCCAAAAAGAAGTGCACAGTAGTGTAGAGTTTTGGTGGTGGTGAGATGCTTGGAACAGGATTTCAAAACATTATTTGTGTGTGAGGGGAAAAAAAACATTGCTGTGACCAGTCTGTCAGTCCCTGTCCTGCCAGTACGTGTTTCCCTTTCTATGTGTGCTAAATTTTGTTGTTGACCACAAAAACAAAATAATTACTTGTGTGTGAGGGGAAAAAAAAACAGGGCTCTATTGCTGTGACCACTCTGTCAGTCCCAGTCCTGCCAGTACGTGTGTCCCTTTCTGTGTGTGCTAAATTTTGTTGTTGACCACAAAAAAAAAAACAAATAATTACTTGTGTGTGAGGAGGAAAAAAAACAGGGCTCTATTGCTGTGATAAAAACCAAAAATAGGTGCTCAAACCTTTAAATTACTACACACTGGAATTCACATTTCTTATAAGGGGTGCTGCTAGATGGTAACAAATAACAAACAAAGCAAAAGGACTAGCGTACCCTCCCCCCATAGCATAACATTTAAACTTTCAAATGCCAAAATTGGCTATATTTTTTCAAGCTCCATGTGAGGAGAGGTCCTCTTAGTTTCAGATTGGAATTCCAATTTGAGTAAGCTAAATCACCAAACGTCAAGGTGGGACCCTTTGATTTAGTCTAACTTTACAATGCCTCAATGGCTACTAGCTAACTTCTTTTATACTGTGCTCCCAACAGGATTTTACACAGGTGATTTAACTTTCAAATGCCTAAATGGCTACTGTGCTCCCAGAAGGGATATAACACAGACATTTTAAAGGGAGCATGCTATAGAGGACACCATAAACTCCCCAAATTCAAGTAAAGCCATAAAAACAAAAATAGCTGCTCAAACCTTTAAATTACTACACACTGGAATTCACATTTCTTATAAGGGTGCTGCTAGATGGTAACAAATAACAAACAAAGCAAAAGGACTAGCGCACACCTCCCCACATAGCATAACATTTAAACTTTCAAATGTCAAAATTGGCTATATTTACTTTCAAGCTCCATGTGAGGAGAGGGTCCTCTTAGTTTCAGCACAGTATAAAAGCAGTTAGCTAGTAGCCATTGAGGCCCTCTCCTCACATGGAGCTTGAGGCTCTATAGCATGCTCCCTTTAAAATGTCTGTGTTATATCCCTTCTGGGAGCACAGTAGCCATTTAGGTATTTGAAAGTTAAATCACCTGTGTAAAATCCCTGTTGGGAGCACAGTATAAAAGCAGTTAGCTAGTAGCCATTGAGGCATTGTAAAGTTAGGGACTAAATCGAAGGGTCCCACCTTGACGTTTGGTGATTTAGCTTACTCAAATTGGAATTCCAATCTGAAACTAAGAGGACCATCTCCTCACATGGAGCTTGAAAGTAAATATAGCCAATTTTGGCATTTGAAAGTTTAAATGTTATGCTATGTGGGGGGAGTGTGCTAGTCCTTTTGCTTTGTTTGTTATTTGTTACCATCTAGCAGCACCCTTATAAGAAATGTGAATTCCAGTGTGTAGTAATTTACAGGTTTGAGCAGCTATTTTTTGGTTTTATGGCTTTACTTGAATTTGGGGAGTTTATGGTGCTCCTCTATAGCATGCTCCCTTTAAAATGTCTGTGTTATATCCCTTCTGGGAGCACAGTAGCCATCTAGGCATTTGAAAGTTAAATCACCTGTGTAAAATCCCTGTTGGGAGCACAGTATAAAAGCAGTTAGCTAGTAGCCATTGAGGCATTGTAAAGTTAGGGACTAAATCGAAAGGTCCCACCTTGACGTTTGGTGATTTAGCTTACTCAAATTGGAATTCCAATCTGAAACTAAGCGGACCCTCTCCTCACATGGAGCTTGAAAGTAAATATAGCCAATTTTGGCATTTGAAAGTTTAAATGTTATGCTATGTGGGGGGGGGTGTGCGTTAGTCCTCTATTGCTGTGACCAGTCTGTCAGTCAATGACCTGCCAGTACGTGTGTCCCTTTCTGTGTGTGCTAAATTTTGTTGTTGACCACAAAAAAAAAAAATTACTTGTGTGTGAGGGGAAAAAAAAAAAACAGGGCTCCATTGCTGTGACCAGTCTGTCAGTCCCTGTCCTGCCAGTACTTGTGTCCCTTTCTGTGTGTGCTAAATTTTGTTGTTGACCACAAAAAAAAAAAATTACTTGTGTGTGAGGGGAAAAAAAAAAACAGGGCTCCATTGCTGTGACCAGTCTATCAGTCCCTGTCCTGCCAGTACGTGTGTTCCTTTCTATGGCATTCTGTGTGTGCTAATTGTTGTTTACCACAAAAAAAAAACAGGAATCCAAAAGGTACGTCCAGTGGGTCTGCCGGTCCCTGTCCTGACATTATCAAACTCTCATTCTGTTTTACTGGCAAAATAAATACACAACACACTTAGGAAAAAGCTTTATTGAAATAAATCCACAATGCAGAAACTAACTTTGGCTTCAAATTAACTCAAAAATGGAAACATCCTGAATCTGATCAAGATGACAGTCGTGAGATCACAATGCCAGTTGCTCCAGTCGTTATCGATGTCCAAGAGTCTCCCTGGACCTCATCATGTAATACAGAAAAAAACACCTCTAAGCATAGAGCAACAGGCTTTTATACTGGCTGGCTTAACAAATACTGTTGGTTACAGTACAAAGAAAATGATGGCATGTTTTGTGCATTTTGCATAAACAGATGCCCAAATCAGGAACAGTCTGGGTACTCAGTGGGTGTAAGACATTCAGAGAAGATGCTATAAAAAGGCATCAGAACAGTTCAGTTCACGTTGTTGCTTCTGAACTGGACGCTAACTGCAGGATTTCAGCTTCAAAAGGTGGAATAGAGCAGGCAATGCAGCAGGCCCTGACCCTGGAACAAGAAGCTTTTGTGGCATCCCTTGTGCATGTACTGGCTAATAAAAATGAGCTGCCTCATTAATAAATCTAAATATGGCTCACTGCTGATCTCGCCAAATCATTGGGATGCAAATACCTACACAATATACATATTGTTGATGCTATTAAATATCGTTCTGATTGAACTGTCAGAGAAATGGTTCTCTCTCTGGGTGAGGTGGTCAGGAGATCAGTTCTTACAGATTTGAAGGCTGCCAAATTTTTTCATATTTGGTGGACGAAACAACTGATATTGCTGTTATGAAGCAGCTCATTTTGTATGGTATGTACTGCAAAGAAGGGAAACCCAGAGTTTCTTTCCTGGGACTTGAGGACTAATTGATGGAAAGGCAGACACAATTGTTAAAAAAATGCTGGAGTTCTCTGATAACAATCAAATCTCGGTTGATCACCTTGCAGGGTTAGGCAGTGATGGAGCAGCCATATGCTGGGCAGGCAAAATGGGTGGCTAAAAGCTGAAAGAAATCAGCCCAATTCTTGTTGAAAATCACTGTATGGCTCACCGGGAGGCCTTGGCTGTAAAGGCAGCAGCAAATGAAGTGAACGCCATTAAAAAGTTTAATCAAACACTAGATCACTTATACAGACATTATGAAAACTCTGCTGTTCGCATGGCTGCCCTGAAAGAAATTCAGCAGGCAATGGAAAACCCTGTTTTAAAGCCTCAACAGGCAAAAGCAGTTAGGTGGTTGTCCCATGATGCAGCATGTGACACACTAAGGAAGATTTTCCCATCCGTTGTTACATCCTTGCATAGAGAGGCCTCTGAAAGGCATGATCCCCAAGCTGTGGGCCTAGTAAAAATGGTGGAAAATTGGTAGTTTTTCTCTATTTTATGCATGATGTGTGACATTCTTCCACAACTTAGCATCTTATCTAAATGCTTTCAAACATCAGCTCTGAATTTTACTGATATAAAGAGACATTTACATTCCACTTTAGAGATTCTTAGGGCACGCCTACTGGTACCTGGTCAGTACTTCTCCTCCGTTTCACCTGAACTAGTACTCCTGAATGATAATGGCCTGAACTTGTCATTTAGCAAACCACAGTTAAATCATTTCAAAACATCTGCGCATGACAACTTTATTAGGGCTCTAATTGCTCAAATTGAGCAAAGGTTTCCAAGCACAGAACTTTTGGATGTGTTCAGTATCTTTGACCCCAGCATGATACCGGAAGGTGATACTGAAGAGTTGGAAGGGTATGGTAGTGATAGCCTTGAGATTATTCTTGGTCAGCATGCTACTGTTGTGGATGTAGATGCTTCTACACTGGAATGGGCTTCCCTGCATAGTCTCATGTTCATGGAAAAGATGGCCTTTAAGACTATTTCTGATGTGCTGCACGCTCTAACTACTAAGTATGTAGACCTGTATCCAAACATATCTACTTTGGCAGAACTGGCAATGATAATACCAATGTCAAGAGCAGATTGTGAGAGGGGTTTTCTGCACTGAATCGAATAAAAACGCAGGGACAAAATAGATTAAATGCCAGTGTGCTAAATGCATTTAGGCTATTCTCAATAGAGGGCCCTGATGTTGACAGTTTCCCTTATTTGGAAGCTGCAGCTCATTGGGCAGGACTGCGAAACCGAAGATTAGATCTTGGCCTTGCAGGCACTAGTAAAGAGTTGTAGTATGGCCTCACCAAAATGTCAAGACTCTCACAAACTGTTGCCTGGCCAGCAACTAGAATGCAGAGGTTCTCCAGAATGTCTTATCACACTTTTCTTTTGCTACTGCACACTACGGAGGCCTCCAGATCATCATATTACTCTTATTTCTTGTTTCTTATGCATTTGTTGCATCCCGACTGACTCCGCCCACTGGTAGCTCTGCCCCTGGTGACCCGCCCCCTGTGGCTCCTCCCCTTACCACCGCTCTATATTTTCATGCAATGTGGAACACTGGTTAGGGTCCAACCTTCACATCTATGTTAAACTCAAAATGTTTAATAACTTCGTAAACATTTGACCAATTTGCATGAAGGTTTGCATTCGCCATTAGGGACTAACGATATCCTGATCTGCCAAGTTTTATTCCCATTGGATGTGTGGGTGTGGGGATGAGTGTCAAAAAATGTGAAAATTACTGTTTTTCTGTAAAATTCTTTATCACTATTGCTGAGCAAAAATGGCATGGGATTTTGGTCTGAAATTTCTAGAGTAGAAAGGTCTTGGACACAGGTATGCCTTTTGAAGATTTGGTGAAACTATAGTAATCCGTTGAAAAGTTATTAAATTTAAAAATGTCCCATTATTTTCTATGGGAAAAGTTAGATGTGAGCCTCGAAACAGTATTCTGTGTCGCAAATGAGTAGTCCTTTATTGCAAATGGGGATATTTTTTTCATGCTGCTGCCATCGTGTTTTTTCTTAACGAGGCAAAAAAAGCTCACAACCAGAAAAAAATTATGTTTTTTGAAGTAACCAACACATGCATTCTGCTAATCGGGACCTGTTCTATCATATTCTGGTGTTAGTTTTTTCATAAATTACCTGTAAATGTGTTTTTTTTAGCATGCCGAAATCCTTTTTTCTAATTTGTGAAAAAAGTCATGAAATAGGATCCTGTTTTGCAATTTATGAAAAAGGATTTTTCTTTTTTCGCAAATTGCAAGAAAAGAACAAGAAACAAGATTTTATTTCACAATTTGTGAAAAAAGTTTTTTCCTTTTTGCAAATTATAAAAAAAGAAAGCTCGAAACAGAATCCCGTTTCAAAATTTGCAAAAAAAAATCTTTACATAGTGGCTTTTTTTTGTCATTTCTCACTGAAGAAACTGTTTGAAATTTCAGTCTTAAATTTTAAGGGTACAAAAGGCTTGCTCCATGCATAGAAACTTAGACTTTGACAGCAGATACATACATACATAGATACATAGACAGTGTCGGCAGATAAGGGCCTATGGCCCACCCAGTCTGCCCATTTAAGTTTGTAAGTTCAGTTTGTTTTCCAGGAAGTCTGTTTCCCCTTCCCCCTGACCTCCAGAATTCCTTTATGTCTATCCCATGCATTCTTAAATCCCGTGATTGTTTCAGCCCCCACCACTTCCTCTGGCAGGGTGTTCCACTTGTCCACCACCCGCTCTGTGAAGAAATTCTTCCCACGCTTCCTCTGAATCATTCTCCTCCAACTTCATCCCATGCCCTCTAGTCCTGGAACATCTTTTCGCTTAAAAATAGTGCATTCCTGCACCCTGTTTCCTCCTGTAAGATACTTGTATGTCTCTATCATATCCCTCTCTCCTCCTCTCCTCCAGGGAATTACATGTTCAGTGCCTTCAACCTGTCCTCATAGGACTTGTGATGCAATCCATGCACCATCTTTGTTGTCCTCCTCTGAACCTTCTCTACCCTGTCTATGTCCTTACGAGGTAAGGTCTCCAGAACTGCACAGTGTACTCCAGGTGCGGCCTCATTAGTGCCTTGTATAGTGGAATTATGACCTCCCTTTTCCTGCTGGTGATGCCCCTGCCTATGCACCCCAGCATCCTATTTGCTTTACCTGCTGCCTTGTCACAGTGTTTCCCTGCCTTGAGGTCATCAGAGATGATAACTCCAAGATCCCTTTCCTGCTTGGTGCAAGCTATATCCTCACCCCCCAACTGATATATTGTGCCAGGGTTTTTGTGCCCCATATGCATTATCTTGCACTTCCTTGCATTGAATTTCAACTGCCAAACCCTGACCATTCTTCAAGTTTCTGCAGGTCCCTTCTCATTCTGTCTACACCCTCTGGTGTGTCTACTCTGTTACAGAGCTTTGTGTCACCAGCGAACAGTGAAATTCTGCCTTCTAGGTCCTGCGCAATGTCACTGATGAAGATATTGAATAGTACCGTCCCAGCACTGATCCCTGTGGTCCCCACTGGTCACTCTTCCTCTGTGGAGTGACAGCCATTTACCGCCACCCTCTGTGTCCTGCTGCCCAGCCAGTTACCTACCCACCGCACTACTGTCCTGCCCACACCCATATTCCCAGTTTGTGCAATAGTCTTCTATGTGGCACAGTGTCAAGGCCTTGCTGAAGTCCAGATAGGCCATGTCCACTGCCCTCCCTGATCCACCTCCCCAGTCACCCAGTCAAAAATTCAATGAGGTTGGTCTGACATGACCTTCCCCTGGTGAAACCATGCTGCCTTGGGTCCTGCAGTCCACTGACAACCAAATGTTCCACCAATCTCTCCTTCAGTAGTGCTTCCATGATCTTCCCCACTACCGAGGTGAGGCTGACTGGTCTGTAGTTCCCCTCTTCCTCTTTGTTCCCACTTTTGTATAAGGGGACTACATCTGCTATCCTCCAGTCTTTGGGTACCTCCCCTGTTTCTAGTAATTGGCTAAACAGGATAGCAAGAGGTTCAGCCACCACCTCTCTTAGTTCTTTAACGACCCTGGGGTGCACCCCATCTGGCCCCATTGCTTTATCAACTCTTATTACTTCCAGTTCCTTCAGGACCCTTTCTCTTGTAAAGGAACTTGTGTCCATTTCTGCACCATTCTGACCCCTTGTACCCATTCAGACCCATTACCCTCCTCTTCCTCAGTAAAGACTGAGCAGAAATACCTGTTCAATATGTCAGCTTTACTGTTGTCATCCTCCACACAGCCCCCATCCTCCCCCTTCAGTCTCACTATCCCTCCCTTTGTCTTTCTTTTTTCACTTATGTACCTGTAAAAGGTTTTGTCCCCTCTACCCACTAATTTTGCAATGTGTTCTTCTGTCTGAGCTTTGGCTTCCCTTACTGACCTCCCTGCCTCCCTTTGCTTCTCCTGGTACTTCTCCCTATCCCCTTCTGCCTGTGTCTTTTTGTATTGCCTGAATGCAATCTTTTGGCTTTCACTTTCTTTGCTACCTCTTTAGAAAACCATAATGGTCGCCTTTTCCTTTTCCTCTTGCTAACCTGCTTAATACATAATTCTGTTGCTCTTGTAATCCCCATTTTAAATACTTCCCACTGTTCCTCAACCCCTGATTCCTGCCCCATTCCCCTTAATGCCTCTTTCAAGTATCTCCCATTTTCTCAAAGTTTGCCCCTAAAATCCAGGATATGTGTTTTTGTGTGGTTTAGTTCTGCTCTTCGTGATTTCAAACCACAGTGACTGGTGGTCACTGTTCCCAGGTGCTCCCCACTCTTACCCCCTCACTGTCCCTGTTTGTGAGCACAAGGTCCAGTGATTGCCTTCTGCCGAGTTGGTTCCATGACCAGTTGCTTGAGGAAGGCACCTGAAGGAAGTCCAGGATAAATCTGCTCCTAGTTGATGCTGCTGCTGGGATGCTCCAGTCCACATCTGGAATATTGAAGTCTCCAACCAGTACTACATTACCTTTGTCTGCCATCCTTTGGATGGTTAGCATCAGCTCCCTATCTGTTTCTTCCTCCTGGGTGGTGGTCTATAGACCACACCTGTGCGGATGGCTGGTCCCATTTTCCTTTCCAGCTTAACCCACAGTATCTCTCCCCCATTTTGTTCCTCCTGGATCTCTGTGGCCCTTATGTCATTTTTCACATACAGTGCCACCCTCCTCCCTTCCTGCCTGCCCTGTCTCTTCTGAATATGTTGTAGCCAGGTATGGCCAACTCCCAGTCGTGGTTATCATTACACCAGGTTTCAGTGATGGCCACAATGTCCAGGTCTGACTGCACCGGACAGCCTCCAGATCTTCCATTTTGTTGCTAAGGCTCCTGGCATTTGCACATGACTTTCCATGATTTGACCTCCTAGACTGTTTCGCTGTTCTACTCCAGCTCCTTCCTTGGTTGTCCTTTATCCCTGGTTCACCTTGCTGTCTGCCCTTCTGCTGAATTTTGCCCTATTCTGCCTATCCACCTCCTGGGCGCTAATCTCCATCTTTGCACTTGGCTAACCTCCACATCCTTTCCTTCCATTTCTCTGGGTACCTCTATTTGGTTGTCCCTGTTTGGCAGTGTGGCATATGAGTTCTTGAGTGGAATAGGATCTGGGATGTGCCTCTGCCTGACTGGTCTAACCCTCCCTGAGCCCACTGTCATTCAAGTACCCTCGCTCTCTGCATCCTTTGAGGCAGCTGCATTGACTGAGTGGTCTCTGGATAGGGTGATGGTACTCCTGACCCAGTTTACTTCCGCTCTGAGTCTGGCTACCCCATCCCGCAGTCCAGAAAGATGCATGCAGATAGGGCAGCACCTCAGCAGTGTCTAGAAGATATGCCTGAATAAGGCTGCCCCACAGCCACTGCATTGCACCACTCCCCACATTATACTGCAATTATACTGCTATTTCACTACTTGTCTGCTACTGAAGCTCTCCTAGTTCCCTTTTTATTACTTTACTGTCCTAAAAATCCTGCCACTGTTCCTCTATAATATTTGAAAATACATACACTTCTATCTCACCTCTTTATCCTTACCATCAAAAGGTAACTACAATCACAATAATCTACCTTCTACAAATACAGATTCTATCACAGAATCAGAGCACAATGCAAAAACAACTGCTGCTTAGCAACAACAAACAGGTGACAATAAACCAAGTTGATGTAGCTTTTTTTAAAATAGAAAAAAAATGTAGACATTTAAACCAATAAAAATCAGCAGTTCCAAAAGCACCTTGAACTACAAGAAAGAACACAGTACCACACCTCTGCCACAATAACTAAACAGTTCTAAAACATTGGAGAAAGAAGAGAAAATTCAGAGACTGAGCAAAAAGATACAATGTACTATAAAGTATTAGGCAATAGGTATACTCAGCTGTTTAACAAAGAAAATAAAGTACCTACCAAAACAGACAGGATACCCACAAATGACACTTAGGTTCTCAATATCAGACACCACCAAAGGCACATACAGAAAGGGTTTAAACTATAGTATTAAAATTAAACACATCAGAGTAGAAAGATCACACTAAATAAATGTATTGATCCTTCTGACTTCCAACAAA
Source organism: Neoceratodus forsteri (assembly GCA_016271365.2). Taxonomy (NCBI): domain Eukaryota; kingdom Metazoa; phylum Chordata; order Ceratodontiformes; family Ceratodontidae; genus Neoceratodus; species Neoceratodus forsteri. Next base: position 647,135,906 of record CM028136.1, on the reverse strand, counting down.
TATCTACCACACAAATGTTATATCTTCCTGGAGCCTACAGGGTTGTCTTTCACAATCACCTAAATTTACATAAAACAAAACAATTTTTAAACTGAAAATTATATCAAAAAGCACTTAGCTTTGGGAGCTCTTCTCAAACACAGCCAGTCAGTTCAGAGTTCTAGAATCAGATAAGGACCGCTTGGTCCACCTAGTCTGCCCATTTCCCCTGCCTAGAGAATAAGCTGCAGATCCTATTGCACCAACAACCTATTTCTTCCTACCCCCAACAAAAATTGCCTTATGTCTGTCCCAAGCATTCTTGAATTCTCCCACAGTTTTAGACCCCACAACCTCCTCAGGAAGGCTGTTCCATACATCCACCACCCTCTCTCTTCCTCACATTGCCCCTGAGCCGTCCCCCCTCTATCTTCAAATTGTGTCTCCTTGTTCTTGCACTTCTCTTTTTCTGAAAGATGCTACCCTCTTGGACTTTGTTGATTCCACTGAGGTACTTAAACATTTGTATCATGTCCCCCCATCCCTCCTTTCCTCAAGGGTATATATATTAAGCTCCTTTAGTCTCTCCTCATATGACCTCTCTTGCAGACCCTGCACCATTTAAGTTGCCCTCCTCTGAACTGCCTCCATCCTGTCTATGTCCTTGTGGACATGGGGTCTGCAGAACTGGACGCAGTGCACCAGATGGGGTCTCACCAACTGTCTGTACAGGGGGGATAACAACTTCCTGTTTTCTGCTGGTGATGCCTCTCCCTATACATCCCAGTATCCCCCCAGCCCTCCCTACCGCCTTCTCACATTGCTTGCCAACCTTAAGGTCATCTGATATGATTACCCCCAGGTCTCTTTCCATTTCTGTTGTTGTTACTACCTCCCTCCATTGTGTAATCTTCCCCTGGGTTTTTGTTTCCCAGTTGCATTATTTTGCACTTCTTTGCATTGAATCCAAGCTGCAGTACTTCTGACCATTTCTCCAACCCTGCCAAGTCCCTTCTCATCCTTTCCATGCCTCCTTGTGTATCAACCCTGTTGCAGATCTTTGTGCCATCTGCAAAGAGGCATATTTTTCCTTCCAGTCCTCTGCAATGTCACTTATAAAGACATTAAAAAGGACTGGACCCAGTACTGAACCCTGCAGTACCCCCACTAGAAACCCCTCTTTCTTCAGAGTGGACTCCATTTACAATTACCTTCTGTGTCCTGTTGTCCAGCCAAAGTTTTACCCAGGCTACCACCCTGGGACCCACTCCCAGGCTGGTTAATCTGACTATTAATCTTTTGTGTGGGACTGTGTCAAATGCCTTGCTAAAGTCTAGGTAGGCCATGTCCACAGCCTCTCCCTGGTCTACTACTTTGGTCACCCAGTCAAAGAAATCAATTAGATTTATCTGACATGACCTTCCTGCTGTGAACCCATGATGCCTTGGATCCTGTGCCCCACTGGCCTCTAGGTATTCAACAGTTATTTCCTTCAGAAGTGATCCCATCACTTTCCCTACCATAGAGGTCAAACTGACAGGTCTGTAGTTTCCTGCCTCTGTCTTAGTCCCACTTTTGTGAAGGGGAATCACATCAGCCTTCTTCCAGTCCTCAGGTACCACACCATCCTCCCACAATTTGTTAAAAAGGGTAGTCAGTGGTATCACTAGTTCTCTGCTTAATTCTTTTAGAATTCTGGGATGAATTCTATCTGGCTCCATTGCTCGTCCACCTTCAGTTTTAGGAGTTCTTTCAGAAACCTTTCTTCTGTGAAAGGACTGGGATCGACCCCCCTCTCCAGAGTGCTTCTGTTAATTGGATTAGGCACCTCCCCTACTCCCTCTTTCGTGAATACTGAACAGAAGTATTCATTCAGTATCCCTGCTTTTTCACTGTCCCTCTCTGCCCACCCAGCATCCATTCTGTTCAGACTCACTATCCCTCCCTTTGTCTTTCTACGCTCCCTGATATACCTATAAAAGGTTTTATCCCCCTTCTAAACCGAGTTGTCTCTTTTCCTCAGTTTGGGCCTTTGCTATTCTGACTACCCTACCTGCTTTGTTCTGCCTTAACTGGTACAGTTCTCAGTACTGCTCCTTCTGTGTTTCCTTATACTTCCTAAATGCTATATTTTTCTCCCTAACCTTCACCACCACCTCTTTTGAGAACCATAGTGGCTTTTTCTTTCATTTTGATTTGTTTATTTGCTTCACACAAAGGCTTGTTGCCTCTGCGATGGCAGTTTTTATATTTCCCCATTGTTGCTCCACCCCTCCTTCTAGCCTGTTTGCTAGTGCTTTTCTAAGGCACTCTTCCATCTTGCCAAAGTCAGTCCTCCTGAAGGCCAGAACCATCACTTTTGTATGGCTTGACTCTGTAGCTGAGTTTATCGTGAATCACACTATTTAGTGGTCACTTGCTCCCAAATGGCTACCCACTTCTAGATCTGAGATCCTCTCACTGTCCCCATTTGAGAGTACGAGGTCTAAGATTGCTCCCTCACGAGTAGGTTCCAAAATTAGCTGTCTGAGGCATGCCACCTGAAGGGCATCAAGAATGGCCCTGCTTTTGGATGTGGCTGCAGTAAAGGTGCTCGAATTAACATCTGGCATATTAAGGTCCCCCATGAACAGTATCTTCCCTTTCTCTGCCATCCTAAGTATGCCTTCTATCATATCCTTGTCCATTCCCTCCCCCTGACATGCGGATCTGTAAACAACCCTTGTGCAGACTGTGGTGCCATTTCCAGTCTCTAATGTGACCCACAGTGCCTCCTCTCCTCCCTGTTTACTATTTTATTCAGTTGCTTTTATTTCTTCCCTTACATAGAGAGCTACCCCCCCTTCTGCCCTCCCTGTCTCTTCTGTAGGTTGTGTACCCTGGTATGTTAAAATCCCAGTCATGATCCTCTGTATGTCATGTTTCTGTGACTGCTGCGATATCCAGGCATCCCTCTTCCATCAAGGCCACCAGTTCAGGGAGCTTGTTGCCCAGACTACGGGCACTGGTACTCATTACCCTCCATTTCTTGATGGCCTTACCACTTTTTGCTCCATCCCTGTCCTTAATGCATTTGTAACTTTCTCCATTTACCCCTGCACTTCTTCCTATCAACATCTCTATGTGGGTGTCTACCTCATTTAGTACCCTGATTTTTTTTTTGGGGGGGGGGCGGCTAGGATTTCCCTATTCCTTTCCAGTGCCTCACCCCCTTGGCTAGTTTAAATGCTTGCCAATGAAATATTTAAACCTATCACCTAGGATCCTGGTTCCCCTCCTGGACAGATGCAGACCATCATGCCAGTATAGGGCTGCATCCCTCTAAGTGGACCCCAGTCCCCAATGAAGCCAAATCCCTGAGCTCTGCACCAGTTTTTCAACCACTGATTGAATCCCATGGTGTGGAGCACCCTAACCTCACCCGTGCCATAGACAGGCAGCACCTCCGAGAAAGTTACCGTGTGTGCTATTTGTCTAAGGCCCCTCCCCATCGCCACAAATGTTTCTTGCACTGCTCTGATCCCTTTCTTAGCCAGATCATTTGTCCCCAGGTGGACTATGACATCCACCTCCCTCCCCTGTGCAGCTGCTCCTGCGATCCTGAGGATTCGTTCCCTGTCCCTCCAAGTCATGACACCAGGCAGGCACCTTACCTCCCTTTCCCCTTCCTCCCCCAGTTCTACCTTCCTAACAATGAAGTCCCCACCAGGAGTTGTTTCCTTCCCCTGTGGGGTCCCATGCCACCCTCCTGTGGGTCTCCTTTGTGGAGGTTCCCAGCATCCTTCTTGGTCTCCACTGTGGGTGCCTCCAAAGAGGAACCACACATTTCCAGAATGGCATAGAAATTGTGGAGAGGTACAACTGGAGGGATGCGCCTCTGTTCCACCACCTTCACCCTCCCTGAACCCACTGTGGTCCAACTGCTCCTCTTTCTTGGCAAGCTCTGAGGCAATATTGTCCCAGTAGAGAAGTTTAGTTATACCAGTGGCTCCTTCCTCCTGGTGTTCTCTCTGTTCTCTGGCAGAAGCTATCTAGGGCAGTGTTTAAACTGGTTTTAACCTGGCTCCTTCTAGCTAAGCCACTCCCTCTACTTTGCAAATCTTTCTACACTTAGTTAATTTCACAGATAACAATTCCCTTCTAACACTTGTGACAAGCACCTAGATAAGTACACAGATAATAGATAATAATTCACTTCAACTAACTCTGACAAACACACCAACTCTTTTTTTACCCTAAATTGAATGTCCCAGTACAAAAGTTCTAGTTCTTAGTCCCAGTAGATAAGTTTAGTTATACCAGTAGCTCCTTCCTCCTGGTGTTCTGTCTGTTCTATGCCTTTTGCTGGTTTGGTGAAAGCAGGTTACTTTGCTCTGGAGTTCTGGGGGTTTAAATTTTCTTTCATTTCCCATAGGATAACATTGTAATGTGAGGTGTATGCAATTGTTTGTTTTTCACGCCGCTATGAAAACATGGCTTCCAATTTTTGGTGAAATTTTCAGTGTATAAAGGGCTTGCCCTATAGATGTGCCTTATGCTGGTTTGATGAAAAGATATTGATTTGGTGTGCAGTTATACAGGTTTCAAATTTTCCTGCGAGTCCCATAGGATAACACTGCAGTGTGAGGTCTTTGGTGCTGCACAGCATGGAATGAGAGAAGACAACAATATCTTTCAAATTATGGATGGATGGGAGCGCAGCGCCTTCCAAATGCAAATATGGATACTGTTGTGGACTAATCAGAGTGCAGGGCCCTATGATTACAATATCTCAAAAATTATGCATGGATGGGAGCGCAGGGCATGAAGGGCCCTGCTCTCCCCTAGGCAAATAAGGATATGATTATGTTATCTCAAAAAGTAAGGAAATTCTTGCAAAAAGCTATGTTAATGCACTAGTTAGGGTTCCAGCATCAAAAGTTGGGAAATATCGACCCACCCACCTGCAGGCATCAACAGGCGTGAGGTAGGCTAGAACTCTGAAAAGCTCATCCCATTCTCATATGCTGTACCTATCTCAGCTTATTCACTCATGGAATGGGGTGAGCGTTAGGGTTCACAACCCCAAGGCACACCCCATGCCTGCTGCTGCCTGCAGAATGGTTGTGGGGTGTAAGGGTTGGAAAACCAAACAAGATATTTCACTACTTTTGATGCTGGAACCCTAACTAGTGCATTAACAATGTTTCTTCGCAAAGATTATATTATAGAGGTGCGATGGTGCCCCTATAGTTAGGGTTCAATGGTCACTTCTATGTTAAACAAATTTTGCACTTCAATAAAGTTGCTACCATTCGATTCATGTGAAATTTTGCATGCGCCATCGAGGACCAAAGATCTATTGATGTGGAAATTTTCATTTTGGTCAGATTTGCAGGTGCGGAGATATGGAGTGCCCAAAAATATGACAATTACCATTTTTGTGTAAATGCGTTATTATGCTGTTTCTCAGAAACTGTGTGGAGTTATAGTCTGAAATTTACAGGGTATACAGGTCTTGGGTCACAGATGTGCCTTTTGAAGGTTTGGTGAAAAAATATTAATCCTTTCAAAAGTTATTAAAGTTTAAATTCTCCCATTATTTCCTATGGAACAAGTTAGATGTGCCGTGGGAAACAACTGTTTTGTTACCGCACAGCAGTATTTATCTTCGCAAATGCGGAACATAGTGTCGAGATTCCACCATCTTGTTTTCAGTTAGCAAGGCAAACAAATTTAAATATTTAAAAAAATACTGACAGATAGTAAACATCAACAGCTTCGTTTACCTAATCAGGTCCAAGGAATCTGATCCTGGGGTCAGTCTGCCCCCAAAATGGGCAGACATATGTTTATTTTATCCGCCGAGGTTTTACTGCCACAAATTGTGGCACTGTTTTCATGAACGGGGGGGAGGGGAGGGTTGCTGCAAACTGCAGCAGAAAGACTCAGTGTTCTGTAAACACTGTTCGTTTTCCTGCAATATGCGGCACAACTTTTCATGTCCTGTAGAGGGGTTAGTGTGAGATCTCCCCGATATTAGTATTACTTTTTTGCTTTACATTTCCTGATGGTCTAGTGGCTTTCTCTCCCCAATATTAGTATTATATGTTTTAATTTCCTGATGGTCTAGTGGTCCACCCTCTCTGATCCCTGTTAATTAGTATCATATTTTTTTTATTTACATTTACTGGTGGTCTAGAGGCCCTCCCTCCCCAATTCCTGATATTAGTATTATTTTTTTTTATTTTAATTTCCTGGTGGTCTAGTGGCCCTCCCTCACCGATCCTCGATGCCCATTTCTTTATTTCGTTAGTGGCTAGTGGCATCCCCCCACCCTCACATGTTTGTTAACAGCTGAAAATAAGAAAACTGTCCCTCAAAGTCTTTTTTTTTTTCTGTAAAAAATAAAACCATCCATTGCCAGTCACACCTGCACCCCCCCCCACTCGACCACCGCTTGGCACCCACCTTCCCATCCCCCTCCGACAACCCCATACACCGTCACTCACCTGAAGAGGTCTTGGGTTCAAGATCTCTCCTGATCAAAGATATGTCATGCTGCTGGAACTGGTGACTGCAACATGTCTGAAGTAAATGTGCTTTAATGTGTTTCAATGGGAGTTTCAACTTTTATGCATAACTTTGGCATTTCTTGAAATTTTTACACCAGATTTTCTACATGGGGACCCCACCTTGTGAACAATATGACTGTTGTCAAGCAACTCCTGCTGGAAAGGTGATTTTGTGGTCTGTTGGTCTGTTGATGAAATCACCTTTCTAGCAGGATTTGTGAAATGACTGTCATACTGTTCATGAGGTAGAGTCATAAGAAGGGTATGTTGAAAATTTGGTGTTAAAATGATTAAAAATGGCAGGGTTATGATCATTTGTTTCAATTTCGCTACACAAGCTCATAACTTTGGGAATTTTCCATATTTTCACCCCATATTTTCAACATAGCCTTCTTATTAACCCACATCATGTATGTCAAAGCTGTCATTTTTCAAACCATGGCCAAAATGTGTTTTCGAACCTGTGGCACAGAATGGCGTTCCAGTTGTGCTTAGGCGGCAGATCCACCATGATTGGCAGAGATGCTGGAATCAGCTAAGCCAGGACCATTGTGGTTGGCTCCATCCAAAGAGAAGGCATCGGAATTTTGAGCGACAGCCAGGTGATGGCCAGCATGGAAACCGGGGTCAGTTTAGTGATGGGAAGCACCAACTGTTGCCACATCAAGTCCTCATAGCATCAATGCTACTTGCACCAAAGCCTCTCCTCACTTGAGGAGGACGAGGACGAAGAGTAGCAGTGGTGCCAGCTCCCATGGTGCTGACAGCAGGAGAGTCGATGTTGGCTGGACTGGCTCAACCCATGGGAGGAAGACCAAGACCTCGACCTCCAGGGTGACTGGTGTTGGGGCTGGGAGGAGACAGAGACTGTAGAGGCTCCTCCTGGTCTGGGTCCAGGACCAGAGGCAGTGGGTCAGCAAACTGATCCGCCTCTCCAATGGTCTGAGTCAGGACCGGAGTCCTAGACAAGGAAGTGTCGGCCTCTTCAGTCAACAACTGGTCAGTTGGCTTGAGAAAAATCTCAGTTGGGACTTCATTCAGCGTCTTGGCTGACAGACCTGATGGGGTCACCATGGAGCCTGTGGCCAAGGCCAAGAATTCAACCGAAGTCAAATCTAGAGAAGCACAGGAATCAGAGGCCCTCGTAAGAAAGCGCTCCTGATCCCATGATCGATGACAAGTCCTGTCTTTTTCTAATTTGGACTCTTAGACTTGGATTTGCCAGAGAGTCCCTAAGCGAGGGTCGGCACAGACTAGCATAATTCCTTGAAGGAACCCGTGAAGGTTGAGGCCAGCTGAAGCAGTACAAAGGCAGATGTCGAGAAGGAATGGGCTGCAGCCTGGGCTGCCTCCTCTTTGAAGGCCACAAGCTGCTCGGTGGACCCTGGAGACTATCCAATGGGCATCCTTAGATTTGACCGGTGGGTTCTGTTGTGCCGGGTGGCCCAACTTTAGGTGAGCGAGATGGCCCTCCAAAATGGTGGGGTGAAACGAATGGCAAATATCACAGGACTGGGGATCGTGGTCATGCCCCAGGCAGTAAACGTACGTGGCGTGCAGGTCAGTCCTGGATATCTTCTACACACAAGGGCACTGGTGGAATCCAGAGGCAGACTTACTGTCCATCGCAGTCACGATTGAAGACTGAGCTGAAGACTGAACTCGAAGAGTTGAAGTTTTGGAAATAAATTCAAAGATTTTAAGCACTAGGGCCTACTCAATGTGGGAGTTGTAAGGAGGGAACCTGCTTCTTCTAGCGGAAAGGAAGATCTGGTGTCTTGAGGCGGAGCCGAGGGAGTTACCAACCGGGTGGGTGGAAGGAGCCAGCTTGAAGACTTTCCAGCACATCTTAAAGGGAAAGGACACTGCCTATAAGTGTGGATAGAACATCATATTCACATCCCTATAAACTGAATTGTATCTAAATCTCACATTTTTCAAAGTTATCTAACCGGTATCACAGGCTCTTTAAAAAAACAAACAATATGTAATTTAAGTAAACTATTTCTGGTGTTTTCTGCTCATTATTGACATACTGTTAGCATATTTGATGCTAATATATTTGCAATTCTGCATGCTGTACGTTTTCTTCCCACTCTATTTTGTGCTTTCAAAGAGATGCTCTCCAGACTCCTGTCTGTAGCTGAACCACTAGAAGTTGGAGACAGACACACACACACAGTGAGGCTTGATGTTTATCATCTTTAAAGTCTGATGATGAAGTCTGTTAGTTGGCTAATGGCCAAAAAGAAAAAAATTACTCACCTTAGTAACTGTGTTTCTTCTAGTGGAGTCTTGCTGTATTCTGACAATCTGCAGGTAGTTCCAGCGTTTAAACTGCCCTGGAGAGTTTAGGGTTAATCGTCTATGCCGTGCATAGAACGTTGAGCTCGAGCTCGGTTGAGATCTCTGTCTGCAGTCCTTTGAAATCCAACTGTCAGATTCTTACAAGCAAAGACTCGCTAACTACACTATGTGGAAATTGTAACATTTTTAACTAGCCAACTGGCAACAGAAGTTTTGGATTCCCAAAGGAAGATTCAAGTCAGGAAACCCCAAACCAAAAACCAATCCAATAAGGAAAACAATACAAAAAAACACTCAAATAAAAAACAAGAGTGTGCAAGAAACACCCCTGGGGTGCAGCACTGCACCTGCCCACCCACTTCCCAAAAAACAGGTTCTGAGAGGGGAGACAGGGAGGGAGGTCAGAATACAGCAAGACTCCATTACAACAAACACAATTACTAAGGTGAGTAATTTTTTCTTCAAACAACATGAAGTCTTGCTGTATTCTGACAATCTGCAGACTACGAAGCAGTACCTCCATGGAGGAGGGAGATAACCTACTTTGGGAATAGGCTCTGAAGTACTGCTGTGCCAAACCGAGCATCACTCCTAGCCTGGATAACCAGAGGGTAATGCTTGGTAAAGGTATGGACTATTTTCTAGGTGGCTGCCTGACACATTTCTAACAGAGGGATATCCCTGGCAGCAGCCAGGGAAGCAGCTGTACCTCTTGTAGAGTGAGCCCGCAGGCCTGAGGGTGGAATCTTTCCCAGTTTCTTATAGCAGAATTGTAAACAAGACACAATCCACCTGGCAATAGTTCTCTTGGTGGCAGGTTTGCGCTTTCCCACTTCCCCATAAGTGAGGAACAACTGGAGGGAATCAAACCGTTGACCTTTGGTACGCCCTACATAGTAGCTAAGGGCTCTTATAACATCTAAACTGTGTAGCCTTCTCTCTCTCTCTCCTGAGGAAGAATGATCAGTGAAGAAGACAGGAAGAGACATAGACTGATTCAAGTGGAAGTCTGAAACCACTTTGGGCAAGAACCTCCTGTTGGTTCTAAAGACCACTTTATCTCTATAAAAGGAGATAAGAAAAAATTACTCACCTTAGTAATGTTGTTTCTTCTAATGGAGTCTTGCTGTATTCTGACAATAGCAGTGAGGTCCAACCTTCGAACTGCCCCGGAGATGAAAGAGTTAACTTTCCATGCCAGGCATGGAACGCTGAGCTCGAGCTCGTATGAGACTCTGTCTGTTGCTGTTTGAACTCAAACCGTTAGATCTTTACGAGCTAAACTCACTGAGTGTCCTGTGTAGAAGCTGTAAACCTACACTAGCCAACTGGCTACTAAATGTAATAAAAATATTTTTTGGTCCCAAAACAAAGACTCAAGTCAGGAAACCCAAAAAATGAAATAAACACAACACCCACACACCCAAAGAAAAGAGGGTGATAATAAAAAAGGGTGGGGCACCTACTGAGTGCCAACACTGCTACTGTCCACCCACATCCCAAAAACAAAGGTTCTGAGAGGGGAAGGCGGGGGGGAGGTAAGAATACAGCAAGACTCCATTAGAAAAAACAACATTACTAAGGTGAGTAAGTTTTTCTTCAAACAATATGAAGTTTTCTGTATTCTGACAACAGCAGACTGCCAAGCAGTACCTCCATGGAGGAGGGACAGAACCTACTTAGGAAATAGGCTCTGAAGCACTGCTTTGCCAAACCAAGCATCACTCCTAGCCTGGATATCCAGAAAGTAATGCTTGGTAAAAGTGTGAACTGTTTTCCAGGTAGCTGTTTGACATATCTCTAAGATAGGAATATCCTGGCAGCAGCCAGGGAAGCAACTATACCTCTGTAGAATGAGCCCTCAGGCCTGAGGGTGGAATCCTACCTAGTTTTCATAGCAAACTGAATGCAAGAGACAATCCATCTGGCAATGGATCTTTAGTGGCAGGTTTCCTTTACCAACCTCACCATAAGTGAGGAACAGTTGGAGGGAGTCAAACCTGTGACCCTTGGTACGTTCTATGTAGTAGCTAAGGGCTCTTTTCACATCCAAACTGTGCAACCTCCTCTCACCAGAGGAGGAATGGTCAGTGAAGAACACAGGAAGAGACACAGATTGGTTAAGGTGGAAGTCTGAAAACACCTTAGGTAAAAACTTCCTGTTAGTCCTGAGGACCACCTTATCTCTATGGAAAGAGATAGAATCAGGCTCCACTGACAGGGCTTGTAACTCGCTTATGCGCCTGGCAGAAGTGATGGCCACCAAGAAAACAATTTTCCAAGTCAAGTACTTAAGCTCTGCTGAGGACAAAGGCTCAAAAGGAGGTTGCATAAGCTGAGCAATGCAAACATTAAGGTCCCAAGCAGGGGCAGGGTCCCTGAATGGCGGATTGGTATGAGGCAATCCCTTGAAAAACTTGGAGAATACAGGGTGAGCTGAAAGAGAAGAAGGCTTACCTGCCGAAAGAAAAGCAGAGACAGCTGCCAGATGCACCCTTAGTGTAGCTGGTCTGAGTCCCAAGCTATTCAGATGAACCATGTAGTCAAGGACTGTGGGCAGGCCGGCAGACTCTGGGGAAATATGCTTCCCAGAGCACCATATGGAGAATCTTTTCCATTTGGAATTATAAGTGGTTCTGGTGGAAGGCTTCCTAGAAGCCCTTAGGATATCCATAACGCCTTGAGAGAGGTGCAAATCAGCAAACTCTAACTCTTCAAGAGCCAGGCCTTGAGATTGAGAGATTTGAGATTCGGGTACCAAACCCTCCCCTGAGCACAGGTTAACAGGTTGTAATTCCTGGGAAGAGACAAGGGAAGGTGGACTGCTAAGGACAACAGGAGATGGTACCAGTGCTGTCTGGCCCAGTCTGGAGCAATCAGGATCACTTTGCTGGGCTGAGACCTGATTTTGACTAGCACCTTGAACAGGAGAGGGAAGGGGGGAAAAGCATAAAGGAACTTCCCTTCCCAACTGAGAACCAGGGCATCCAGGGGACTGGAGCCAACACTGGGGGCCTGCAGCAAAAGAGGGGAAGTTGGAGATTGTCTGGGGCTACAAAAAGATCTATCTGTGGGGTGCCCCATCTGGAGAAGATCACCTCCAAAACCAGGAGATCCAGTGACCACTCGTGATGGCCCTGAGATATCTTGCTGAGGGCATCTGCCAGGACATTGTCCTTGCCTGGGAGGTGTACTGCTGTAAGGGAGGTGTTCAGGGAATAAGCCAGAGACCACAACTTCATTGCTTCTGTGCACAAGGCCGTAGACCGAGTGCCCCCTTGCTTGTTGATATACCACATTGTGGTGGTGTTGTCTGTCCTGATCTGAACTACTTTGTTCTGAACAGACTTGGGAAAAAGCTAGAAGTGCTAGATACACTGTTCTGAGTTCCAAAAGATTGATGTGAAGCAGAGATTCCTGAGGAGACCACAACCCCTGGGTAGTCAGGTCTCTCAAGTGGGCCCCCCACCCCAAGAAGGAGGCATCTGTAGTAAGGATTAAAGAGTGAGACTGAGTGACAAAAGGAACTCCTTGTCTTAGATTGTCCTGATCCTGCCACCACTGCAAAGCCTGGATCAGGGTTCGAGTCACTGGGATCAGTTTGGTCAGAGGGTCCTTTTTCTGAGACCAAAAGGCTCTCAAGTGGGAACTGAATGTCCCTCATCTGAAATCTTGCTCCCTGCACCACTGCTATAGAAGCAGCCATGTGCCCCAGGAGCTGCAGAAAATGCCTTGCTGGTCAAGACACCTGTAGGGTGAATGAAGAGGCCAGTGTGATAAGTGTCCTTGCCCTGTCCAGGGGAAGGAAGGCTCTTGCCTTTTCTGTATCTAGCTCTGCGCCTATGAAGGTGAGGAGCTGAACAGGCTCTAGAACTGACTTTGACAGATTCAGAAGGAAACCTAGAGAAGTGAGCAGTTGCTGAGTTATCTGCAGGTGTGATTTGACTTGGTCTGGGGACTGGCCTACTATGAGCCAGTCGTCCAGGTACGGGAAGATGGAAATCCTTTTCCTTCTTAAGAAAGCAACTACTACTACTGCCAGGCATTTTGTGAACACCTTGAGCAGAGGTTAGCTTAGGGCGCATTGCTCTGAATTGGTAATGGCCTGAGGGCAGCTCGAACCTGAGGTATTTTTGATGGGAGCTTCTGATGAGAATATGGAAATAGGCATCCTTGAGGTCCAGGGAGACTAGCCAGTCCTCTGGCCTTAGAGAGGGTAAAATTACTCCCAGAGTCACCGTTTTGAACTTTGGCTTTAAAAGGTGCTTGTTTAAATATCTGAGATCCAGGATGGGCCGTCATTCTCCTGTCTTTTTGGGGGTGAGGAAGTACCTGGAGTACAATCCTTTCCCTTTGTGTAGGGGTGGAACCCTTCTCACAGCTCTGAGAGCCAAGAGGAAGAGACCTCTGCCTCTAGGGAAGTGCTCTGAAAGATTTGCAGGTGGAAAGGATCTGTTCTCATCTTTGGAAATTTTTGAAGCTGAGAACCAGTCCCTGGCTTACTACTCAGGACCCACTTGTCTGATGTTAAAGACTTCCAGTCCTGGACAAAGTAAGCCAGCCTGCCCCACAGGTGGTGCAGAATCGGCCCTGGCAAACCCATCAGGGTGCCTGTTTGGTAGGGGGTTTAGGCTGAGGGGTGGAAGCAGGTCTGCTTGTACCCCTTCTGCCTCTCCCTCTAAAGAACTCCCTCTGAGCATAGGTAGAAGAGGAGGCCTGGGCTTGGTAGAAAGGCCTATGAAAAGGCCTGACTCTGCCCCTGGGATGCTGCCTCTGAGGAGTGGCTTGCCTTTCCTTGGCCTGAGCACTCCTATAGGTGGTCCTGTATTCATCCATTTTCTTCATGTAGTTCTCTGTTTGCTCCCCAAACACAGAATTACCCACAACAGGAAAATCCATGGCCTTAGTCTGGGTATCCTGAGACAGGCTAGTACATCTGAGCCAAGCCATCCTACGAAGGGCCACAGATGTAGCCATGACTCTAGATGAAACATCATTGGAGTCCACTGCAGCATGGAATTGCACCTTGGTTGCCTCAATACCATCAGCAGCTACCTGCTCCAGCTCCTTGGCAAGCTGGCCAGGAACCTGTTGAGCTAAAGCCACGACAGTGTCCCATCTAGATTTCTGATATCTAGCTGTATAGGCCATATAATTGACCTGTCTGAGTCCCAAGGATGCTGCCATGTACTGTTTCTTTGCCATGGCATCAATCCTCCTGGAGTCCTTATCTGGGGGGTGTGAAGCCAAGGGTATATTAGCCTTATCACAGGCTGCAGCCTGCACTACCCCAACATGGCTGCATTGCTGGGTAAGGAACTCCGTATCTGAGCCTGACAAAGTATACCTCTTGCCCATTCTTTTATCCACAGGAGGTATAGAATTAGGAGTCTTTAAAATCTTAAATGTCTGTTTCCCAAAAGACTTGTGTAGGGGAATAGACAGCCTCCTGGACTCTGGGATATCCATCAGTTCCTCATAGTCAGGCTCCTCCTGGTCATCCACAGCTTCTTCCATAGGAAGCTGAAGGGTTTCGGCCAATTTCTTGTAAAACATGAAATGGGAGGAGGACTCAGAAAGCCTAGGAGGAGACACTCCTGAAGGTCTGTCTGGGGAGATGTCCGGGTCAATGGGCACATCCAGACTTTCATAATCACATTCACTTTCCTCATACTCTCCTTCCTCCTCCTCCGGTTCATAAAATTCCTCCAAAACATAACCCGGAACCGGTGGAACCGGACGAACCGAACGCCTTCCTGATGGTGCCGGTTCGGTCGGAACCGGGGGTAGCAACTGAACAATTTTTATCGCTTTGGCTATTTCATCAGCGGTTGGAGAAGAAACTTTTGGACCCACACCAGCTGATTTATCCCTTCTTGTTCTCTTAACCGGAACCGACTCCTTGGAATCGGTTCTCCTTTTGCCCGAAAAAGTTTCGCCCTGGTCAGAGGGCACTCCTTCTGGTTCGGTTTGAACCGAACCGGGCTGGCCATCCGGGTCAGCGGACTTTTTGGCCTCCCTTTCCCTGAGCCTACCAACTCTTTTTTCTAGGGTAGCTGCAGGAAAATTTTTACAAATCTGGCAGTCTGAATCAAGGTGGTCAAACCCAGACAATAAATACGTAGGTGCGGGTCAGCCTTAGCAAAGACTTCCCTACATACATAAAGTGTTGAAACCCAGTGGGCCCGGTTTTTCTTTTGGGTTTCTCAGACATGGTGCCAGTCCTAACAAAACTTACCTTTTAATGGCAATCCGTCAGGCAAGACACTTATCGGTTCCTGACTGTGTTACAGGTTGTGAAAAAAACCGTAGTAAAATCTGTTTTTTTTTTTAGAATTGATAAGAACCGGTAACCACACTCTAAAAGTAGAAATAACGATTTTTAAACAACCTGATCAGTTCAAACCGAACCGATGAAACGTTTACAAGTTCCACACAGAAAGAAAAACAATATAAACCTATCTAGTACTCATGAATACCACAGACAGAGACTGAACCAATAGGTTGCGGTTTAAATTCGGTTGAAAACCAAGAAAAACGGTACTTTAACCGACAAATTGAACCGAGCAAAGAAGAAATCTCCGGAGCGACTGTTCAGTGAGGCGGAGTAAAGAATCTGACGGTTTGAGTTCAAACAGCAACAGACAGAGTCTCAACCGAGCTCGAGCTCAGCGTTCCATGCCTGGCATGGAAAATTAACTCTTTCATCTCCGGGGCAGTTCGAAGGTTGGACCTCACTGCTATTGTCAGAATACAGCAAGACTTCATGTTGTTTGAAAATCAGGTTCCACTGATGGGATTTGCAGCTCAGTGATATATCTGGGAGAGGTAATGGCTATCAAAAACACAGTTTTCCAAGTCAAGTATTTAAGCTCTGCCGAGGACATAGGCTCAAAAGGAGGTTGCATAAGTTGAGCAATGCAAACATTTAAGTCCCAGGTAGGGGCAGGATCCCTAAAGGGAGGATTGGTATGAAGCAATCCCTTGAAAAATTTACAGAACATAGAATGAGATGATAGTAAGGAAGACTTCCCCACTGACAGAAAAGCAGAAACAGCTGACAAGTGTACCTTGAGAGTAGCTGGTCAGAGGCCTAGGCCATTAAGATGGACCATATAATCCAGAACTGTAGGCAATACAGCAGTGTCTGGAGAAATATGCTTCTTGGAACACCAAATGCTGAATCTTTTCCATTTGGAGTTATAAGTCTTTCTGGTGGAGGGCTTTCGAGAAGTTTTGAAAATATCCAGAACCCCCTGAGATAGATGCAAATCTGCATATTCTAACTCTACAAGAGCCATGCCTTGAGATTGAAAGACCGAAGATTGGGGTACGAAATCCTCCCCTGTGAGGCGGTTAGCAGGTTGTAATTCCTGGGAAGAGACAGGGGAAGATGGACTGCTAGAGACAGTAACAGGGGGCACCAAGGCTGTCTGTCCCAGTCCGGAGCAATCAGAATCATTTTGCGAGGTTGTGACCTTATCTTGACTAGAACTTTGAACAGTAGGTGAAAGGGAGGGAAGGCATACAGAAATGTCCCTTCCCAGTTCAAAATCAGAGCATCCAGAGGGACTGAGCCCTGGACTGGGGGTCTGCAACAAAACAGAGCAAGCTGATGATTGTCTGGGGCTGCAAAGAGATCTATCTCTGTAGTGCCCCACCTTGAGAAAATTACTTTTAACACTAGGGGGTCCAGGGACCATTCATGAGGGCCCTTTGAGATTCTGCTCAGTGCATCTGCTAGCACATTGTCCTTTCCTGGAAGGTGGACTGCTATCAGAGAGGTCTGCAGGGAATAAGCCAGAGATCACAATTTCATGGCATCTGTGCACAAGGCCGTAGACCGAGTACCTCCCTGCTTGTTGATGTACCACATGGTGGTGGTGTTGTCTGTTCTGACCTGAACTACTTTGTTCTGCACAGACTGAGAGAGAGCTTGCAGGGCCAGAAAAAACTGCCCTGAGTTCCAGGAGATTGATATGAAGAAGGGAATCCTGAGGGGACCACAGTCCCTGGGCAGTGAGAGCCCCCAGATGAGCTCCCCAACCCAAAAGGGAAGCATCCATGGTAAGGACCACTGAATGAGACTGAGTGACAAATGGGACCCCTTGCCTTAAATTGTCCTGATCCTTCCACCACTGAAGAGCTTGGATCATTGTCCGAGTCACTGGAATCAGCTTGGTAACAGTGTCCTTCTTTTGGGACCAAAAGGCCCTCAGATGGAACTGAATGTCCCTCATCTGGAATCTTGCCCCTTGGACCACTGCTGTAGAAGATGCCATGTGGCTCAAGATCTGAAGGAAGTGCCTTGCTGGTCGGGACACCTGAAGGCTGAAGGAAGAAGCCAGTTCTATAAGAACTCTTGCTCTTTCCAGGGGAAGAAAGACTCTTGCTTTGACAGTATCTAGCTCTGCCCCTATAAAGGTAAGAAGCTGTACTGGTTCAAGGACTGACTTGGGCAGGCTGAGAAGAAACCCCTGGGAAGAGAGCACTTGCTGGGTCACTTGCAGGTCTGACTTGACTTGGTCTGGAGATTGACCCACTATGAGCCAGTCGTCCAGATATGGAAAAATGGAAATCTTCTGCCTTCTAAAAAAGGCCACTACTACTGTCAGGCACTTTGTGAAAACCTTTGGAGCTGATGTTAGGCCAAAGGGCATTGCTTTGAACTGGTAATGGCCCGAGGGTAACTTGAACCTGAGGTACTTTCTGTGGGAGCACCTAATGGGAATGTGAAAGTAGGCATCTTTGAGGTCCAGGGAGGCTAGCCAGTCCCCTGGCCTTGGAGAGGGAAGAATTATTCCCAGAGTCACCATCTTGAACCTTGGTTTTAAAAGATGTTTGTTCAGGTAGCTTAAATCTAGAATGGGTCACCACTCCCCTGTCTTTTTTGGGGTAAGAAAGTACCTGGAGTACAGACCTTTGCTCCAGTGTATGGTAGGAACTCTCTTATGGCTCCTAAGTCCAGAAGAGATGAAACCTCTGCCTCTAGGGCAAGGGTTTCAGAGAGACTTGCAGGTGGAAAAGATCTGGCTCCCATCTTCAGAAATTTTTTGAAGCTGAGAACCAGTCCCTGGCTTACTACTTCCAGGACCCACTTGTCTGAAGTAACAGACACCCAATCCTGGATGAAGTAAGCCAGCCTGCCCCCTACTGGGATAGGACAGTCGACCCGGGCAGGCCCATCAGGGTATCTGCTTGGCAAGGGCCTTAGGCTGAGGAGTGGATGCAGCCCTGCTCATCCCCCTTCTGTCACTCCCTCTGAAGAACCCCCTCTGTGAAAAGGGAGAAGAGGCCTGTGCTTGGTAGAAAGGCCTATGAAAAGGCCTGCCTCTGCTCCTAGAATGCTGCCTTTGAGGAGTTGCCTGCCTCTCCTAGGTCTGTGCACTCCTATAAGTGGTCCTATATTCCTCCATATTCTTCATGTAATTCTGTGTCTGCTCTCCAAACACAGAATTACCTTCCACAGAGAAATGCTTGGCCTTTGCCTGGGTGTCCTGTGAGAGGTTAGTACATCTGAGCCAAGCCATTCTCTGAAGAGCCATAGATGTAGCCATGACTCATGATGACACATCACTGGAGTCCACAGCAGCATGGAACTGTACCTTAGATGCCTCAATCCCATCCGCAGCCACCTCCTCCAGCTCCTTGACCAGCTGGGGGAGGCCTGTTTAGCCAGTGCCAGTACAGTGTCCCACCTGGACTTCTGGTACCTGGCTGTATAGGCTATATAGTTAGCCTGCCTGAGTCCCAAAGAGGATGCCATGTATTGCTTCTTTGCCAAGGCATCCATCCTCCTGGAGTCTTTTATCTGGGGGGGTTGAAGCCAAGGGGACATTAGCCCTGTCACAGGCTGCAGCATGTACGACCCCAGCATGGCTGCATTGTTGGTAGAAAAACTCCATGTCTGAGCCTGATAAAGTGTACCTCTTATCCATTCTTCTATCAACAGGAGGTACAGAATTAGGAGACTTTAAAATGTTTGTGTCTGTTTCCCGAAAGATTTGTGCAAGGGAATAGACAGCCTCCTAGATTCTGGGATGTCCATCATCTCTACAAAATCAGACTCCTCTTGATCCTCTGTAGCTTCCTCCATAGGGAGCTGAAGAGTCTCAGGCACTTTCCTGTAAAACATATAGTAGGGAGGGGACTCAGAGAGCCTAGGAGGGGAAACACCAGAAGGTCTGTCTGGGAAGATGTCCGGTTCAATGGGCACATCCAGACTTTCTGCTTCATCATAATCATCATCTTGTTCATAATCCCCCTCCTCCTCAAATTCCGGTTCATAAAAATCTTCAGGGGCATATTCCTGAACCGGTGGAACTGATTAAACTGAGCCCCTAGCCAACGGAGCCAGATCGGACGGAACCGGGCGAAGCGATTCAACAATCCTAATCGCTTGGGCAATCTCATCAGCGGTCAGAACATGAACCTCTGGATCTGAACCGGCTGATTTCTTTCCTTTTCCTTTTTGTAGGAACCGATCCCTGAGGATTGGCTCTCCTCTTGCCTGAAGAAGTATCGCCCTGGTCAGAGGGCATTCCTTCTGGTTCTGCCGGAATGAAACCGGGCTGGCCATCCAGGTCAGCGGACTTCTCAGCCTCCTTTTCTCTAAGTCTACCTAATCTCTTTTCCAGGGTAGACCTTGGAAAATTTTTACATAATTGGCTGTCTGTATCGAGGTGTTCAAACCCCAGACAATAAACACAACTGGTGCGGGGATCGGCCTTAGCAAAGACTTCCCCACAATCACTGCAGTGTTGAAACCCAGTGGGTCTGTTTTTTTTCCTGGGTTTCTCAGACATGGCCAACCTACCGAAACTTACCCTTTTCTCGGCAACTGCCAGGCAAGACTCCCTTATCGGTTCCTAACCTTGTCACGGGTATTGGAAAAAAACGTTTAAAACACGTTTAGAACCGATAAGGACCAGGAACCACACACTAAAGCAAAGTACAAGGATTCAGTATATAGGATCGGTTCAGCCAAAGCGATCGAACAAACTTACAATTTCCACAGAGTGATGAAAAATAACTATCTAGTACTCACGGTACCGCAGACAGAGCCTGAATCGACAATGCAGAACAAATTCGGAATAATTTCGGCTTAAAACCGACAATTTAACCAACTTTTGAACCAAGCTGAAGGAGAAATCTCCGGAGCGACTGTTCAGTGAGGCGGAGTAAAGAATCTGACGGTTGAATTTCAAAGGGCTGCAGACAGAGACCTCGACCAAACTCGAGCTCAACGTTCTATGCACTGCATAGAAAATTAACCCTATACTGTCCGGGGCAGTTTAAAGACTGGAGCTAACTGCAAATTGTCAGAATATAGCAAGACTTCATGTTGTTTAAAACTACAAATTGTAGTGAGAAAAAAATAATGTGACCTACTGGGAATTGAACCCAGGCACCCAGAACACTGTCCTGGTGCTCTAACTACTGAGCAATAGGTTCACATGGTTTGCCTGACTCTTCCAGGGCACACATCCTTTCTCGGGTATCACAAATTTTGCAACTAGGAACAACTGACATGACAATTAGATGTTTATGGTGCAGTATTAGCCACTGCTAAGCAATTTAGATCACAAGTTGTACAGTATGCGCCTCTTGTAACAGACTAGTTTTATATACAGCATCACGTCCATTACAAATGGCATCCGGTACATCATTGTTGCTACAGTAAGGGGCCTCTGGACAGGATGCGTGGCATGGCAAAGATATTGATATAGTAACAGATGACAGACAACACAGAAGTGAATCTCAGCTCCTTCAGTGAATATTGTTGCTGGCATACCAAATTGTAACTTTTTATTTATTGATCCAAAAACAAACAAACAAAAACAATAAAAAGCTGTGCACTGTACTGTGTCCTGGCATTCTTATTGCTGGCTTGAGCGCATGTACTCCATAACAGATGTCTGTTTTTTTTGAGCAGTCATTTAGTGTTTCCAAGCAGACTCTGTAAGTGCCAACTGATCCCACTGACGGATGATATAATCTCTCCGCTCTACTGCTCGTCGAAGTGTCAGGAGCACATTTCTAACATCTGCTGGTGTCACTGGAAAGTACAGTTACAGTACGTAAGAACTTACCATAACAGTAGATCTTCAAGAGGAGCTCTTGCAGCAGGCTATTACCATTAGGACCGTTGCCGCAAGACTTAGGACCCACCGGAAAAAACTTAGCTAGCAGTACCCAGCGGGGATCGCCCCCCTGACATCAACTCTGCCCTGACGTCGGTCACGCCATAAAGGAGCCTGGCCTGCTCACCTCAGTTCCACTGCCAAAGACCCGTGAACGGATCCTAGCAAGGGAACCAGGCGAAGCCCGCCCCAGACATGCTGAAAACATTTTCCTGGGGGACGGAGGGCAGAAAAGCAGCGCCAGCTGCAAAAGCACCTCTGGAAGATCTACTGTTACAGTAAGTTCTTACATAGCTGTACTATCTTACTTCGAGGGGGAGCTCTTGCAGCAGGCTACAACCAATAGGACAGAATCCCATGCAGTCCCGCACCAAGGAGGTGACTAGCCCCGGGAGATAGGATGGTAGAAACTGTAGAGATGATAAAGCCTAATGCTGGAGTCAGCACACTAGGACAAGAGTCCCTGAAGTACTGCCAGGCCAAAACTGGCTCGGTGCCTAGAAGCAACATCCAGACTGTAATGCCTAATGAAGGTGTGCACTGAATTCCAAGTAGCAGCTGCACAAATGTCTCGAAGTGAGACGTTTTTCAAGGAGGCAAAGGAGGTAGCGACTCTTCTAGTGGAATGGCCTCTAACTATGCCTGGAAGAGGTTTGTTATATTTGTTGTAGAAGCATACTATACAGTGTACAAGCCACTGGGAAACAGTCTGCTTAGACACCGGTTTGCCCAGGTGTTGAGGCACAAAGGCCACAAACAATTGCTGTGATTTGTGGTGTGCTGCTGTCCACTTAAGGTAATACTTCAGCGCCATGTGGGCGTCCAATATGTGTAGGAGAGACTCTCCCCTATTGGTAGGGGTAGGATAATAGACTGGAAGGTCAACCAATTGGTTAAGGGTATATTCCAAGACCATTTTTGTTAAGAACTTAGGATTTGTTCTAAGGGAAACTCTTTCCTGATGAAAAATAATATAAGGCTCCTTACACATCAGGGCCTGTAGCTCGGAAACTCTTTGAGTAGAAGTAACAGCAACTAAAAAGGAAACCTTCCATGAAAGAAAATGGAGCTCACACTCTGCTGCAGGTTCAAAGAGGGGAAGAGTTAACTTCTCCAACACAAAAAGGAGATCCCAGGGAGGAACAGGATCCCTGATGGGAGGTCGTAAAGGTAAAAAGCCCCATAAAAATGTGTGGGCCACATCCAGCTGAGCTAGTGTCCTGTACCCGAGCAGGAGGTGATAAGCAGAGATAGCCCACATATGCATCTTTATGGAAGAACAGCTTAAGTCTTGCTAGTATAAGGAGAGGGGATACTGTAATGCTGAGTTCATTGGGCAGAAAAGGGGGTCCAGATGGTGGGACGAAGCCCATAAGCAAAAATGTTTCCACTTCATAGCATTAGTGGATCGTGTAGAAGGCTTCATCATTGAAACAAGGACATCTGCCACCTCTTGGGAAACCCCATACCTGGATTTGACTATGTCTGCAGGAGCCAAGCATGAAGGTTTAGGGACCTGAGATCTGGATGAACCAGCCTGCCCTGATCCTGGGACAGCAACTGCAAGCATATTGGCACTGGGACTGGAGGTTCTGAGGACAACTGCTGAAGCAGTGGGAACCAAATCTGCCAAGGCCACAGTGGGGTGATGAGAATAATCCAAGCCCCTTGGCTTGCACCTGCAACAATACTCTCTGAATGAGAGGGGAAGGAAGGCATAAAGAAACCTCCCTGCCCAACAAAGGGACAACGCGTCTGGCCAGAAAACACCAGACGCATGCTCTCGCGAGCAGAAAACTAGCAGTTTGGTGTTGCGTGGAGACGCAAAGAGGTCCAGCTCTGGATGACCCCAAGTGCTGAAGAGCTGGTTCGCTACTGACTGGAGTAGCTCCCACTCATGCGCCTTGGACTGAGACCTACTTAGGCTGTCTGCCAAGTCATTTTGTGCACCTGGAACATGGACAGCTGACAAAGAATTGTGATGCTCCAGTGCCCAATACCAGACTCTCATTGCCTCCCTGCACAGGGGTAGGAGTGAGTGCTCCCCTTGCCTGTTGATGTAAAAAACAACCACAATGTTGTCCATCTGAACAAGAAGAGAGCCTGGTATGAGGTCCTCTTGAAAGGCCATTACAGCACTGAGGACCGTTCGCATTTCCAGAACATTAATGAGGAAGCTGCATGCCTCTGTGGTCCAGATGCCTTGAGTCCGGCGATTCCCAAGGTACACCCCCAACCCAAGTCAGAGGTATCTGTTGTCAGAGTCCAGCTTGGGGGCTCCTGATGAAATGGGACCCCTTTCTCCAAATTCAGAGGGTCCAGCCACTAAGATAGGGTCCTCCTGACTGGCTCTGAGATCCTGACCATGTGGTCCAGACCATCAGAGCTTTGATCCCACTGCACCCTGAGCATCCATTGTGTGGCCTTCCTGTGGAGGTGGGCCAAGGAAACTACAGGGATGGCCTCCGCCATATGCCTCAGAAGTCTGAGGAAAGTCCTGGCTGGGACCTGTGGGGTTACGAGGACCGAACCGGTCACCTCTCTCAGGCAATCTCCTCTCTCTTGAGGAAGAAACAGCATGCCTTGGATTGAATCCAGGACTGCACCAATAAGGGTAAGTCTTTGACTGGGCTCTGGGGAAGACTTTGGTAGGTTCAGGGTGATCCCCACCTCATGGAATAAGGAAGAACCCGGAATTGATAATGCTCCCCCCCAGAAGTTGAACCTCAGGAACTTCCTGTGAGGGGGAAAGACGCCGATGTGCATGTATGCATCTTACATGTCCAGGGAACAAAGCCAGTCTCCCCGGTGCAGCAGAGGAATGAGACCTGGAACAGTCACCATCCTGAACCTT
Source organism: Neoceratodus forsteri (assembly GCA_016271365.2). Taxonomy (NCBI): domain Eukaryota; kingdom Metazoa; phylum Chordata; order Ceratodontiformes; family Ceratodontidae; genus Neoceratodus; species Neoceratodus forsteri. The sequence continues at coordinate 647,112,069 of CM028136.1, read as the reverse complement.
CTGTATTCTATATAATAGTTTAGAGAGCTGAGGTCCAGGATGGGCCGAAGAGCTTGAGCCTTCTTGTGAACTAGGAAGAAGTCGGAGTAATACCCTTTTCCCCGCTGCAGTGGGGGGACTGGCTCTTTTGCCCTTTTCCGCAAGAGGGCCTGGATTTCTCCTTCTATGAGAGAAATGTGAGAAGGAGGCTATCTTGAGGACCTTGGTAGAGTTTCTGGAAGGATCTGGGTAAACTCCAGCATGTGTCCTCTCCTTATGATATCTAGGACACACTGGCCCGATGTGATAGAGCTCCAGCCCTCCCAATGGAGGAAAAAGTGACCCCCTACTGTCTCCCCTGAAGCTTCTTCCAGAGGACGGGGTCAGTAGCGAGTCACTGGGCAGAGCCAGGAGTGGGGGAGAGAGGTGGGAGGACTTGAGCCTCAAAAAGGTGCACTTCCAGGCTGCTGGTTGCTGGTCTTCCTTTTGTAGCTACCTCTCAGACCTTGGTTGTTACCATGGGCTTGCTGGCCTGAGGATTTTCGAAAGGGCCGTGTTCGGAAATGTCTCTAGTACCCTCTATACATTTGATGAACAGACCAAATAGACTTGCCCTAATCTCTTATAGATGAGAGATCAGACCCTCGGTCTCCTGCCCAAAGAGAATGGAACCATATAATGGGAGGTCCCTGATTCCGGCTTGCAGATCATTCTGAAATCCAGAGCATCTCAGCCATGCGTGGCACCGAAGGCAGACCCCTGACACCGATGCCCTAGCTGCCATATCCTCAGTATCGTATGAGGTACGTAAGACATGCATGCCCATGTCAGAGCCCAATTTCAAGACATCCAGAAGCTCAGTCTTCTGTGTGGAGTCTGGTAAGGCATTGGCAAGCTCCTGTCCCTTTTCCCAAAGCGCATTCTGGTACTAGACCATATGCATGAAGAAATTAAGGGAATGAATGGAGCAGGTGGATGCAGAATATACTTTCTTGCCCACCTGGTCCAAGAAATGAGACTCCAAGTCAGGAGACTGGGAGCTTAAATGTTTCAGCTGCTTAGATTTGTCATGAGTAGCCACAATTACTGTACAGTGCACCTGAGGGTTCTCTGCCAGAAAAAGGCTCATCCCTCGTGGCCCTGTATAGCCTGTCCGGCTTCTCAGGAACTGCCAGGACAGAGGCTGGATACTTCCAAGTTGTCCTGTTAAGGTCTTGGAAAGTGCCGAGCAGAGGAGGCACCATCAAGGGTTTGGTCTCCTTCTGCCTCAGGTAACGAGCCAGTCTCTGGCATTCCGGATCCAGGTCCTCTATCTCCCATTCGTTAGATACTTGGATGTGCCTCATGACATCCATGAAAGTGGGATAATCCCGAGGTGAACGGGGTAGATCCTTGTCATCAGGAGACCCCTTAACTCCTGAAAAAGATAAGGAAGAAGAGGAGGAAGACCTGCTCCTAGACCATAAAGTGTCTGAGCTGTGTCTCAAAGGACTACCCTCCCTAGAACGTCAGTGACTCACAGACCAACATCGGCTCCTGGACCGAAGACGGAGCAGAGACCAACGCCTGTCCTTAGACTGGCACCGGCAAGGGGAGCGAGCCCGCCTAGAGGAAGATCTGCGGCAGCTGCAGGACCTGCTCCTGGTCTTAGACTGATGATGGCTGTCCGACACGGAGCAGTGCCATCTACAGTCCCTGGACCATGACTGGGAATGTACAGCCAAGGGGAAGAGAGACTTAGGGACTGTATGGTGCTCCTCAGGGGACTTAACTGGCGACACAACTGGGTTGACCTCAGGCTCTTGGTTGCCCGGTTGGTCTGGAACCGGTGTCTCTCTTCCGGCTGTGGTGGAGCATCATCTTTGTGGACCTGGCTCCACCAGAAGGGAAAAAGTTCCTTCAGCTCCTCCTTGTTGAAGAAAGCCGCCACCCCCTTTGGGGGGATTAGAGAAGCCGGGGATCTGGTAGAGCTTTCAGGGAGAAGCCCGAAGAAGAGCCCTCTGGAGTCAAGGATCTAGGCACTTTGACCAGCGCCAGTGTCTTGGCCAGTGCCAGGTCTGACTTGGCTGGTTTTGATGGACGAGACCCAGAAGGGGCTTGGGGTCCTGGTCCTTGTCAGACGGCTTACCGGTGTCCGGTAAGACCGTAGTCAGGATCTTCTTCGGCAAGACCGAGGCACTGGCCGAAGTGGAGGCCTTGCTTGTTGTGACCGGGTTATGTGGGTAGGGTAAATAAGTGAGTCAAGACTTCCAAAGTATGGTTAACACACCTTTGCTAGGTGTGATGTTTATTTTCCAGATGCACTAATTATTTTTGTAAAAAGGATATTTTTATATACAAAAATAAAGATGTACCATATTCGGCACACGTCTTAAACTTCGACTTAAAAAAAGAAAAGAAACCAAAAGAAAACAGCTCTTTTGAGCTCTCAGACCTACCCTCCCCTGGTAGTTCTGCCACAGAGTAGAAAACCTTATTGTCATAGTTTCTACAATCTTCTGTGTTTGAGATAACCTCTCCTCACTCACTTTCAGGCCATCTGTTTCTTCGGTGAACTAGGGCTGCTTTTATACAGATCCCTACAGCATCATCAGGTCAGCTGATCTGCCCCTTTTCTAATTAATAGTCAATCCTCCTCTAATACAAACATTTTGGTAGATCAGCATGGCTTCATAAATACATTTGAAACATCAAACAATAATGAGCCATTCCTTTATTTCATAAAAATAATGTAGCAAAAGATATTCAGTAAAGCATCCTAATTATCTCTAGGCATGAAACTCATCCCCTTTTCCAGTTAATTGCAAACCAGGGAATTCCTATATAACAGCCTCCACTTGGGGCTGCTGGTTCCTAAGAGCCCATTTTACATGATTGCTGTGTTCAGGTAAGAGCTCTCTTCATTTTCAGAGGCAAGGAGAAAAGAGAAATCACTCCTGTTTACTTCATTTCTGCACAGTCTTCTTTCTTTAGCTACCTTCTCATGTGTTATCCTCACTGAACAATGTAACTGCATTTCTTTATGTTTAATTGCTCAGGCAACAAGTTTGTACCTAGTGCAGCCTTTCTGTTTATGCTATCTTTTTACTGCCTGCGCAGTTTCTTCGCACAGAGCACCCAGTGCTCGATGTATGCAGCTCTAGGGAAGTGTTTTTATTTAGGGCTACCATTCTTTACACTCTGCCCAGGAAAAGACACTCTGTACTTTCTTTGTGCAGGCATAGGCAGGGGGTGAAAAGGAAATAAAAGAGGGACAGTCAAGTGAGCAGAAGATACCATTATGGGTGGCCTTCCCTTAAAATTAGAGTTAGATATATATAGTTTAGAAGAGAGAAGTTTGCTACTGCAGTAGACTTTGTAGGGAAAGAATTATGCCAAAGTCTTCAAAATGGAGGGGGAGGGGGGTCAATCTATCACAATTGTCTCCGCCGGAACAGAGGTAATGAACAACAGTGTAGCCTTCACTTTAGAATGCTTGTTGGTAGGAGCTCCCGACGGGACTGACATCGGTAACTCGGCGGGAGCTTCTGGCCTCGACTTCTCCTCGTGCCTGGAGCGTTTTAAGCGGTCAGACCCACCCGAGCCGGAGAAGGAGGCCTTTTTATGGGGAGAGCGGGATCTAAAACGATGATGGGACCAGCTACGGTCCTTGTCCTGGGACTTCTGGGACTTGTTGCGGCGCATGCCCTTTTCCCCAGAAGAAGACTGCAAGACGTCCATTTTTGGTTCTAGCACATGGTCTTTCAAGGCCTTCAGGCATCTGATCTGAGTCCTGCTAGTGAAGCCCTTACAGATCTTGCAGGATTTGAGGTCATGGTCTGGTCCCAGGCAGAAGATGCACTGATCGTGGCCGTCCATAGATGGTATCTGGAGGCCACAGGTGCAATTCATCTTCTTGGGATTGGAGGAGACCGACGACAGTGACGACATGCAATGGTAGCGAGGTCAGTTTGAAGGACGAACTGCCAAAACCAGAAAGAAAAAAATGGAAGAAAAAATGGAGAACTTGTAGATAGAAATTCAAATTTGCTGGAACTTCTGAAAGCATGTTAAGAACTTCCCAATGAGAGCGGGTCTGCAGCTGGAAAGAACTGAGGTGGAGCCGAGGTCCGCCCCCTTGTATAACATGACCGACGTCGGGGCAGAGTCAGTGTTGAGGGGGCGGTACCTGCTGGGTACTGCTAGCTAAGTTTTTTCCGGTGGGTCCTAAGGCCTGCAGCAATAGTCCTAATGGTTAAGCCTGCTGCAAGAGCTTCCCCTCGAAGTCAGATCCTCGGCTTCTACTTCATCGGTTTGATCCTCTTCCTTGTCGTCTTTCTGGGCTTCTCCAAGCACCCCTGCTATTGCTTTGCTAATGTCATCAACAGCTGCACTCTCTGGTTCATTGCCTAGGTTACACAGCTAGTCAAGCACTGCTGAAGTAAATCCAGCGGGAGCAAGGTCTTCAGTCTCTTCTTCGGGCTCTTCCTCGGCCACCATTCCAAAGGTGGGCTCAGTTGCAAACCCACCCTACAGGGTCAGACTGGGAAGAAAAGGGCCCACCTGGAAATGGGTCTGAGGGGGCCTTGCTACTGGCTCCTGGGGGGCCCACTACAAAGTCACAGGGTGGTCTTGGTACTGTTCCTGCAGAGGGGGCCCCGCTACAAAGTCATCGGGGGGGCCTGGGCTTCCCCAATTTCATACTGAATGGCAAGGCTGTGTCACGGGTATCATGGACATAGATGCTTCATTTGTGCCCTAGTTGCAGTTCTGATGAACATTTTGCTTGTTTTCATGCTAAGTAAATACAAGTTACTCACCTGTAACAGGAGTTCTAGGAATGGTATATGTTGTTCACCACACTTCTTGGCAGGTTCTCTGCCGCTTTAATTGTTGCCGGAAGGTCTTCAAGCTGGCTCCTCCCACCCACCGGGGTGGTACAACTCTCGGCTCCACCCCATGACACCAGATCTAGCCCGCTGGAAGCCACGTTGTGTGTCAAAGCCGGGGAGGTCGGGTGGGTCGTGTGGATGAATAACATATACCATTCCTAGAACTCCTGTTACAGATGAGTAACCTGTATTTCTAGGGACATGGATATGTTGTTCAATCCACACTTCTTGGCAGACTCCTAGCAGTTCTCTGGGAAGAGGGAGGCAAGGCGCACACCCTTGATACTTACTTGGGAAATATGGACTGGAGAACCGAGGCCCTAAAACCAGCATCCCGGCATGACTCAAGGTCGATGTGGTAGTGGGTAATAAAGGTATATGCCGACTTCCAGGTAGCAGCCCTGCAGATATCCTGGATAGGGACGTCCCTGGAAGCAGCTCCCGATGCAGCGGTATGGCGGGCAGAATGAGCACTTATCCCTCTGGGAGGCTCCATGCCCGCCAACCTATAGCAGAGCTCTATGCAGGAGGTGACCCACCTGCTTATTGTCCGCTTGGCTGCAGGTCTGCCAGGTGCGGCTTCAGCGTAGGTGACAAACAGCTGGCGAACCTCTCCCAAACTTCAACCGTCTGCTCCTTATAATAAGCGAGCGCTGTCTAGGGTCCAAAGTATGGAGACTTATATTTGGCCTCCACAAGGTGTGATTGGGGGTAGAACCACCGCAGAGTCAACACCTGGTTAAGGTGAAACTCGACACCACCTTCGGGAGGAATTTCGGGTGGGGGCGAAGGACAACCCTTGTCCCTGTGGAAGACCAGATAAGGAGACTCAATGGAAAGCGCCTGGAGCTCTCCCATCCTTCTGGCTGACATGATAGCCACCAAGAAGGTGGTCTTCCATGACAGGTGGGAAATATCGCACCTGTGCATCGGTTCGAATGGCTTGCCCATGAGTTTGGCCAATACCAGCAGTAGATTCCACAGAGGTGGAGGTTCTTGCACCGGAGGGGAAATGTGGTCAAGGCCTTTGAAAAAGCACCTGACCACCTTCTCCTGCGCCACCGACTGCTTCCTGGCCCGCGCCCGGTAAGCAGAGATGGCTGCCAGGTGCACCTTAAGGGTCGTCGACCGAAGCCCTTGCTGAGAAAGGGACCACAGATAGTCCAGAATGCTTCCCAAGGGACAGGCGGAAGGGTCCAAGTCCTTCTCCTGACACTAAATGGAGAATCTCTTCCATTTGAAGGCATAGAATTTCCTGGTCGACTCCTTACGGGATGCCTCAACAATGTTGAGGACCTTGTCAGAAAGACCCAAGGCCTGGAACTCTAGCCACTCAGGAACTAGGCCATCAGGTGCAGGGATTGAAGGCCTGGATGGAATACCTTCCCCTGGTTGACTGAGATCAGGTCCGGGCGAGCTGGAAGCCGCCTCGGAAGCCTGGAGCTGAGGCTGAGGAGATCTGGATACCAGACTGGCGGGGCCAGTCTGGGGCTACCAGAATCACCTGAGCCTTGTCCCTCCTCGCCTTGAGAAGCACCTTGTGTATCAAGGGAAATGGGGGAAAGGCGTAGAAGAGGCCCGGGTCCACGGCCTCGAGAAGGCATCCCCCTGCAGCAAGCCCTGCTGAGGGGGGCAGGCATGGAAGAGACTCAGCTTCGCATTCTCCCTGGAGGCAAACAGGTCCACCTGAGGCATGCCCCAGTGGGAGAACAGATCTTGTACTACCTCCAGCAGGAGAGACCACTCATGAGACGCAGCCCCAATCTTTCTTAGGGCATCGGCCAGGGTGTTGGAGGCTCCTGCCACGTGAATGGCTAGGAGATCCGCCTCCAGGCTGCGCATGAGGTACCATATGCGGAGAGCTTCCTTGCATAACAGCATGGAGCGCGTCCCGCCCTGGCGGTTCAGAGAGTACATGGTCGTGGTATTGTCCGTCTGGACCTGAACCACTTGACCCCATAGAAACAGAGCGAAGGCAGTGAGAGCTAGGTGGACTGCTCGGAGCTCCAGCAGGTTGATATGGCATCGGGACTCCCGAAAGGACCAGAGGCCGTGCGCTCTGTGCTCCCCCAGATGGGCACCCCAACCCATCAGAGATGCATCCATCAATAGAGAGACCATCGGCTTGGGGCCGACGAATGGGATGCCCTCCTGCAGATATGCTGGAACGGTCCACCACTGGAAAGCATTCCACATCTTCTGGGTCACTGTCACGGGCTGGTCCAAAGGATCACAGCGTCGTGACCACTGGCTGGCCAGTCCCCAATGAAGGGGACGCATGTACCAACGGGCCCAATGGACCACGCTGGTGCAGGCCGCCATGAGGCCCAGGGGGCGCAGGAAGTCCTGGGCAGGGCACGATTACCCAACCAAAAATGATTGGGTAAAGGAGGAAAGAACCTCAGCCCTGTCCGCTGGGAGCCGAGCTCTGGCTTGAAGAGAGTCGAGCTCTGCCCCGATGAAGAGTATCACCTGCTTTGGCATGAGTTCCGACTTGACCTCGTTGATGAGGAGGCCAATCTGAGAGCAAACCTGGAGGGCCAGATCTCTGGACCGCTCTGCCTCCGCTCTGGAGGGGGCTGCAATCAGCCAGTCGTCCAGGTAGGGGTACACCCAGACCCTTCGGTGCTGCAGGAATGCTGTCACCACTGCCATGCATTTGTTGAAGACCCTGGGAGCTAGGGAGAGGCCGAAAGGAATGGCCCGGAACTCGTAAAGGGATCCTTCTGCTCTGAACTGGAGGAATCTCTGATGAGATGGACGGATTGGGACGCGAAAGAACGCATCCTGGAGGTCCAGGGAACAGAACCACATGCCTCGTTCCAAGCATGGGATTATCTGAGCCAGAGTGACCATCCTGAAGGTCCGAGACCATAGGAACCTGTTCAGGTTGTGCAGGTCGAGAATAGGGCGCCAGCCTCCCCCCCCCCCGTCCGTTTTGGGACCAGGAAATACCTGGACACAAACCCTGGGTCTGGAGGAGGATTCGCCACCTTCCTGATCACCTCTTTCTCGAGGAGCAGGGTAATATTGGCTCGGTGACCTGACAGCAAAGCTGCAGACCCCGTGGCCCCCCAAGGGGCAACGGCTCAATAGGATGGAGCCTGCTCGAACTCCAGAGGCAGGCCTTTTCCCACCACCTCCAACACCCAGCGGTCTGTGGTGATAGTGAACCAGGCAGAAAGGAAGTGGCGGAGTCGTCCCCCCATGGGGGGGAACCCAGGGGGGAGTGACGAGGCTGGAGGCAGCACCCTCAACCTGTCACTGGGCAGGCTTGGAGGAGGAACCGAGCCTGGGCCTTTACCTCCTGCTTCCTGTTGGAGGAAGCCCAGCTTGGGTTTGGGATACCTGGCGTTGAGCCTGCTGGCCCTGTTGCTGGTGCTGTTGGGCGGTCGAGCTGCAGGGGCGAAGGACAAAGGACTTATGCTGTTGCTTGACGGGCTTTGTCCCTCTGGGTGGAGCTGACTGAGTCCAGAGTGGCATTGGACTTTTCGATCCGCTGGAGGTGCCCCTCCACTCCAGGGCCAAAGAGGTCAGTCCCCAAGAAGGGGACGTCCGCCAACTTGTGCTGGGTCTCCACCGTGAAGGTGGATATCCTCAGCCACGCCCTGCAGCACATGGCCACCATGGCCGCTACTGACCTGGCACAGGAATCACCTATATCCAGAGCAGTCTGAAGCTGCTGCTTCGTCACCACCCTACCCTGGTCCCGCACCTGACGGGCCATGGTCTGCAGGTCGATTGGGAGATGAAGAACAATCTCATCCAGGGAGCCCAAAAGGGCAAGGGAGAAGTGTGCCATCAGCATGGCCGAGCTGGCCTGACGGAGGCCGAAGGAGGGCATGGCGTTACACCTTACACCTTGTGCTCAGCAAAGTCAGCTTTCTGTCGAGGGCTTATCCATGTCCTGAGTGTTACGCGAGCGCGGGAAGGCGGCTGTCGGTGACTAGCCCTCGGCAGAGGGTGCTCAAGAAACCGGGCAAGAGCTGGTAGGGACCATACTTCCTGGCCAGGGCGCTGGGACAGGAAATGAGCCGCTGCCAGGGCTCAAAGGCTGGGCAGGCAATGGCCTCATGCGAAAGGCCTCCATGGGGAATCCCTCGGTCAGAATCCGTCAGGGGATACTTGGCCCGTTTAGACACGGGCTCGAGCTGCATCCCGGTGGACTCCGAGATGAGTCGAAGCAGACCCAAGTCCAATGACTGGCTCCCGGAGGACTCCAGGTCGACCTGCCTGGAGAACAGGGAGGAGTCGTTGTGTTCGAAGAGTCTGCGAAGAGCTGCCTCGGCCTGAGCCACCCTCTACCTGCCGAGGCGGCCGGGAGTGAGGGTGACCGACAACCTGTGGGGCAGGCCGTGACCAAGCGAGAATCATGATGGTGCCCCAGACTTGATACAGAGGAGGCGGAGGTTCCACCACAATCAGTGGAGCAGCCGGTCTGGGCCGGGCAGCTGGCCCTGGGAGGCAGACAGCTTCATTGGGCTGATGGTGCTGCCGGTCGTTCGGGCGACAGCCACTTGATGGCCGGGCTCTGAACCGGAGTCGGTTTAGATCCAGACAACAGTAACTGCTACCACATAAGCTCCTCGTAGCGCCGAAGCCTCCCTTCATCCGAGGAAGAGGACCAGGAGAAATGTGTCATGGCTCTACTTTGGTGCACGGGCAGAGCAGCCGATGTCGGCAGGAGCAGTGGAGAGAAAGAAGACCCGAGACTGAGACCCTCAGGGGACTAAGGAGGCTGCTGGGAGGGGTGAGGGACCTTGTCTTTCCCTTGGCTCGGGGCAAACCGGGGACTGCGGCCCGGCGCAGGCAGATCACGATCTCCACGGGGCAGTGAAGGTGGGTTGTCGGCTTCACCCAGTCAACAGCCATCCGGCGGATCGAGAAAAATCTCGACTGCGTAGACGGGAGTCTTGGCAGGCTGTCCTGACGGGGACACCGTGAAGCCAGCGGCCTGAGCCGCAACTTCGACCGAAGTCGATGGTTGGCTGTTCGGAGAAGGAGACCTCTCCCACTCCCACAAACACCGATGGTGGGACTTACCCTTCAACTCCTTCTTCTTGGGCCGAGAAAAATGTCCCAATGGCCCCTCTCCCTTCGTGGAAGGGACTGACAAAGCTCCTTGAACGAAGTTGTGTAAAAGGAACTCAGAGAGTGCAGGATAAATGCCATGGCCGAGGAGGAGGAAGATGCGGCCTGGGCCGCCTCATCTGCTCGAGCTGCTCAGCACGGCCAGCTGCTGCGGACATCGCCCAACGAGCCTCTTTTGATTTACCAGCGGAAAATGCTTCTCGGGGCGCCCGAGCTGCAATCCAGCAGTGCGATCATCCAGGAAGTTGGCTGAGAAAGAACGGCACAATTCGCAGGCCTGCGGGTCACGATCTAGGCCTAGGCAGTAGATGCACGTGGAGTGCGGATCCATCCTGGACATTTTCTGCCCGCAAGGGCACCTCCAACCGGGAACAGATTTGTCCATTGCAGCCGCGAGAAGATGAAGACCGAGTTTAGAAAACTTCAAACCAGTTTGAGACGAACCGAAGAGTTAGGATCCAGTCTAAAACGCAGAGCGCTAAGGAGGGAACCTGAGCTTCCAAGCGGTAAGGAAGATCTGTCATCATGGGGTGGAGCCGAGAGTTTTACCACCCGGGTGGGTGGGAGGAGCCAGCTTGAAGACCTTCCGGCAACAATTAAAGTGGCAAGGAACCTGCCAAGAAGTGTGGATTGAACAACATATCCATGTCCCTAGAAACCTTATTTTGCCAGGTTACTAGGACCTGACTAGCCCTCATGGCCTTCATTATTCTAAATATTTTTACTAGTTTACTTGAAGACTGTCGATGTTAACATCTGGGTAATTATCTCTATTCGCCTGCTGTAACCAATGTATTTGCTTTTTTCTGCTCCTCTTGGTGATACTTTGTTGTTTTGCCCTGTTCTGTGTTCAATAAAGATATATTTAAAAAAATGAGAGAAGTGGCTCATGAATATTGCATGTGATCTGTTCAAATTCCAGATCACATGTTGGACCTTCTTCTTTACATCGGGTATTGGCACATAGACATATGTCAATGGAATAGCAACAGCAAATCCAAATACAGTATTTAACATGTCCATTTTCTAATTTGTAATTGTGTGCTATGTAACATAGTTTTTAACCGTCTAATTGTGTCTGTAACAAGTGCTCCACAGGGTCTCCATTATAAATGAGTATTCTGCTCAATGTATCTTCCCAGAATAAAACTAAATTGAAAACTTAAAAATTGAACTGAATTCTGATGGGGGCAGGGACCTATTCCAGTGGAAGGGTGGGTGTTCCAGCAAGTGGGTGGTCATCCTGGCCCTTAATGTGGGTACTGAGGCACACAGGGTACACATTTCTGTCCTGTGGTCATTCTGGCCTGGGGTGTCAATGTGGCAGAGAGGGTAGTCATTGCAGCCCTAGTTTGGGCATTCTGGGCCACTGGATGGTCATTTCATTACCATGGTGGGCATTCTGGCCTGAGCCTGGTCATTCTGTCCCTCAGGTGAGGGTATTCCAACTCTAGAGTGGCTAGTTAAGCCCCAGGGTGGTAATTCCAACCCTAGGGTTGACAATAAGGCACAGAGGTGGTCATTCAGACACCAGGGTGGACATTCTGTCCCTAGAGTGGTCATTTGATTCCAGTGTGGGCAATTAGGAACACAGTTGGCATTCTGGCTCCAGGGTGGAACTTTTGCCTTAGGAAGGTCATTCCAGCACCCAGGAAGGAATTCTATCCACAGGGTGGGCATTGAGGCACACTGTATGGTCACTTCACCCCCAGAGTGGACTTTGCAGCACCAGTATGGGCATTGAGGCACAAAAGAATTGTCATTTGGAAACCAGGGTGATCATTCCAGCCTCAGGGTAGGCACTGAGGCACAGAGACTAGTCATTCTAGCCTCCAGGGTGGTCCTTCTGGCCATAGAGTACGCACTGAGGCACAGAGGATGGTCATTCCAGTCACTGGAGTGGATATTCCGGCCCTAAAGGTGGTCATTCTAGCACATAGGGTGTTCATTCTGGCACACGGGTGGTCATTCCAGCCCTCAGAGTGGTCCTTCCAGACACCACAGTAGGCATTCCAGCCCTAGGATAGTTATTCAGGCACATAAGGTGGGTATTTTGGCTCTAAGGTGATCACTTCAGCCCTACGGTTGGCATTGAAGCACAGAGGTTGGATATTCTGGCCCTAGGCTGGTCATTCCTATCCTAGGCTAGTCATTCTGACCCTGCCCCCCACCGTGTAAGCATTCTGTCTCTAGAGTGGTCATTCCGTTCCCCAGGGTGGGCATTCCAAACCCTAGGTTAGTTATTCTGGACCACTGGAGGGGGGCATGGGGGGTCATCCTGGCCCCAAGAGTGGGCATTCTGGTCCTAAGGTGATCACTCTGGCCCCCAGGGTGGGAATTCTGGCCCTTGGGATTCCAGCCCCAGGGTCAACAAGTGAAGCACACAGGGTTTGCATTACAGCCCTAGGATGGTCATTCTAGCAACCAGGATGGTCCTTTTATAGTGGTCATTCTAACCCTGGGGTGGCATTGAGTCACAGAGGGTTGGCATTCTGACAAGAGTGGGCACTAAGGCTGAACGGGTATTCTGGTCCCAGAGTGGGCATGCCAGCACCAGGGTAGGTACAGAGGCAAAATGTCATTCCAGCCCCCAAAGTGGGCATTCTGGCAAAGGGTGGAGGTGAGTCACAGAAGGTTTTCATTCCACCCACCAGAGTGGGTATTCCAGCCCTAGGGTATGCACTGAGGCAAGAGATTGTTCATTCCAACTGTCAGGATGGGCATTCTGGCCCTAAAGTAATTATTCTGGCCCCTAGGGTGGGAATTACAACCCTAGGTCATTCAAGCATGTAGGGTGGGCATTCCAGCCCAGTGCGGGCATTTCAGATCTAGGGAGGCCATTTCAGTCCCAGGGTAAGCACTAAAGCACAGACTCTACGAAGAGCTATGGAGCTCTCCCAACATTTCTCTCTCCCAAAATCTACCCCAGATTTAAATAAAAAAAATCATAAGTCCCTCATACATGTAATACTAGTAACCAGCAGTCAACTTTTTTTCTTAACTGTCATCTGCTTCTATCTACTCACATATGATGCAAAAAAAGGGATGGGTAGGATGCAGGTGGACGAGACCTTGCTTTTGCGGGCAGAGGGAAAGGAACCGATGGTGTCATATTTCTATAATTAAGCTTCACTGGGCGTTTGGGGGGGGGGAGTGGGGAATGGGGGAGATTCAATTTAAAAAACAAGTTGTGTGGTGGAAGGGGGTAACTACACATAACACAGAGGGTGAGGATCGATTAATGTTTTTTTCTTAATAAAATTGTGAAAACCAAGGGCTAAGTTGGTGCAGCAGTCAGAAACTTCATTAAAGGAAAACTACACCCAAAACTTGAAAAAATATATGCTGTGCAGAGTGTTTTAATTTGCATGTGAAGTTCTAGTGTTTCCTTCCCTCTGACTGGTATTAGGAGTTTTTCCTAAATTAGCCTGCTAGCTTTAGGGTAGTTTTACGACCCCTGGATATCTCCATATCAAATAGGTTTATTGCATTTCTTTGTCCTACAATGCACCTTGTTTCATGTGATGGTGATGCAGCAGAGCCCATAAATCCAGCAGAAAGCACTGCATTACAATCAGTTCACAACAATAGAGATGGCTATATTTTAAAATCTGTAGAATTCAGCTTGGTGACCACCCTCATCCTAAAGGTTTTACTGTCCTGAAAAACTTTGCGGCTGGTAATTTTTGTGTAGCTTGTAAAGCTTCCAAGATATTTAGTTTGTTTGGCATGTGTGTGCTGAATGATGAGTCTCTCTTACATCACAGTCACGTGAGGCAAGATGCACTGTGGGAACAAGAAATACAATTCCACTATCAGGTATGAAGATCCCCAGGGGTCGTAAAACTAGCATAAAGCTAGCAGGCTAATTTGGGAAAAACTCCTAATACCAGTCAGAGGGAAGGAAACACTAGAACTTCACATACAAATTAAAACACTCTGCACAACATATATTTTTTCAAGTTTTGGGTGTAGTTTTCCTTTAAGTCTTAATGAAGTACAAAGTTCCTGACTTCACATTATCAATCAATCACTTTATTTAACACTTTATTTAACCACATTAGCTTCACTCAAGAAGTAAAGCTTTGCAACCTCTCTAACTGTGGGATTGGATCTTGCATCCGTAGTCTCAGAGGTGACAGCTCTAAACAGTCATCTAAAGGGACACTGCAGTTAGAGTTATAGACTGTATGTGGCATTTTGTGATCTCAGCTTTGACCATCAGATGAAACTCTGCATTGTCTTTTAATCCGGTACAGCACACTAAGCTGGAAGCTTTTTTACAGGAGCGACCTGGGAGCACAAGGAGGTTAAGTGACTTGCTCAGGGCCACACAGTATGCAAGTGGAAGCTGTGGGATTCAAACCCTGGTCTGGTCTGCTGGATGTCACCAGATTTGCAGCTCAGAGCCTGAGACCACTGCACTATACTGCCTCCAATATTACATTACTTCCTCATTTTCTTGTTAATTTTTACAGGTCAGGATCCAATCATCATAATCAGTATAGTATTTGTAGCTTCTTAAACACTGAGACACGCTGCTTAAAGTGTTTCAAATACAGTACTTTATTTGGTTATCAGAAAAGGATACTTGCACTGCTCTCAGTGTTAATTTTACAGAAAAAAAAATGGCCTACACCTTACTCCTGGAATGCCCTTAGTGGTCTTAGCCTCAACCTTGACCACAAACTATGGACCAGACTCCTGAGATTGAATTGCATACATTACAGGTGTGGTGCTCCTATAATGCATTTAAGCTTCTGAAGCCCAGTCAGTTATTACAATTGGCATTGTGGCAGCCGAAGGAATATCATAGCTGCCATTTGTTAGTTGGATTACTTGGACTCCCCCCCACCCCTGAGATGCATTTGGAGACAAGATTCTACCAGCTCACAGTATGTCTCACCTGGTAAAACATTTGAAATAAATAAATAAAACCATTGCCAGGTGCCAATTATGGCAGATAACGCCAAAGAGAGAGAATACTATATGTCCCTCTAATGTCCCATTTCAACAAAATGAATTCCCTAATTTAAGGGAAAGAATGAGTGTTTGCTGAGAGTAATAATGGCCTGGAAACATTTTATTTTATAGTGATATTGCATACAAGTATAGCGACACAAACGACTAATGAGTCTGATGTTTGAACCGTTTACAATTTTACTTCATTTGGAACTGCATGCTCGGTCGGCTCACCAGGCCTCACCCTGACCCCCTCCCGAGTCCCGACTAAAAAGCTTTTAAATTTCTCTTTGTTTCTTACCAGACAGATGCTCCTCTAAGTCATTTTCGAATAATCTCACTCCAGCCTCCGGCTCCAGAGTCTTGAACGCCACATCAAAACGGCACTACAGGCCACGCGGTCGGGTGCGGTACTATCCGTCGATTCCTCGGGAACTGCAGTCTGTGCACAAAGAATTGCTTGGACACTAGTTGGTCGAAACACTCAGGATCAGGATCACTACCAGCTGGTAAGAGAGACTGCCGCACTACAGGGCACCGGCTTTTGAGGTGCCCGCTGTCGCGCCATGTGACGTCAGTATTGAGCATTGGTCGGTGACTCCAGCCAATCAGTACACAGACCCCCCCCTTTACTTGCCTAACTGGTTCCTCAATCCCTTGAAACTGGAAACTCCGCTCCGGCAGACTCATTGTACACAACACAAAGGGCCCAGCCCCACAGACACTATCACACTAGCGCTGTCTGGATCTTCTGCTGTGCCTGTAACTTTTTGGGAATGTGGCACTGTGTGCAGTAAGGTATGTGGCGCTTCATTCAATTGCCATAGACAATCTTATCCTGACCCCGTGAAATTCCTTTAATAGCCAGCATCAGTATGCATGGGCTTACAGCTGGGGCCCACCCGGAAATTTCCGGTATTCGGCAGGCCAGTCCGACCCTGCCACCCTAACGAACGCACCTCTGTAGTGTTTCAGCAGGGACCTTGTGCCAAGCCTGCTGCATCAGTCTGACTGCGTGCAACAAGTTTATACGGCAGACACAGGTGGAGGCTGTAATCTCCTCATCCTCAACAAGGATATCAAGCAGACGACCCTTCATAAGGGTATCATAGTGGTGTTTGAAACTGCAGATCATGTCCTGATCAAGGGGCTGCATAAGGCATGTGGTGTTTAGTGGCAGGCAAACCAGCTTAACCTTACGGAGGCCAGACAAAGGAAGGTGCAAACTGCAATTGTCCAGCAACAGTTCGATTTTCCTAGATCTCAGCCACCGGTCCCAGTCTCTCAACCACACTGTGAAAGTGTCCCCAGTCATCCAGGCTGGCTTGTTGTGATGGCGCAGCACTAGTAGACTGCAGACACCACAGAAGCAGCACGGTTGTGCAGACTTGCCTGCGACCACTGGGGTTTTCTTTTCACTGCTGTACATATTGCAGGTAAGTATATCTTAACATTTGAAAATAAATTGTTTGGAGGTTACTTGCCGAGTTTACAATATTTATTATTTTAATTATTTACTACTTATTCATATATTTATTTACCAGTAGCATTTTGTTATAATCTATTAACATATACAAACTCTTCGTTACTTGAGCAAATAGAAAATTCCAAGATAAGTCTCTTATTTGTGATGCAAAAATTAAATTTTTGTTATAAGCCCATGTTAAGGAAAATTAATGGTATCTCAATTTTTTCCTATGCTTTATATATATGTAATGTCCTTATTTATACTGAAATAATAACAATTCTTATTGATAAAAAAAAAAAATATTGCAGGTAAGAAGCACAGTGACTTGCTCCTTCACTTTCTTTAAACCCACTGGGGTCTCTGACTGGAACACTAAGGTTCCATAGCCCAAACAACGAAAGAAAAACCCAGTCTCATTGGTGTTGAATATGTTGCCTGGGCTGTAACCATTGAGCAACTGGGAAAGAAGAAAAAATTACTCACCTTAGTAATGTTGTTTCTTCTAATGGAGTCTTGCTATATTATGACAATTGCAGTTTGTCCCCCCATTAGAACTGCTCCGGAGGTGAAAGAGTTAACTTCCATGCCAGGCATGGAACTTAGAGCACGAGCTCGGTTAGAAAAGCTCTGTCTGGAATATTTCAAACTGAAACTGTCAGATCTTTACGAGCAAAACTCACTAAGGTTCTGTGTGGAAGCTGTAACCTACACTAGCCAACTGGCTATTTAATATTAACACATTTTCCAGATCCCAACACCAAGACTCAAGTCAGGGGACCAGAAAATAAGATAAGGTAAGATAAAATAAAACACAACACCCAAGCACCCCAAAAAAGAAGGGGTGGAAAACATAAAATGGGCATCAATAAGTGCCAACACTGGACTGCCCACCCCATACCCAAAGTAGAAGTTCTGAGAGGGGCAGGCTGGGGGGGAGGTCATAATATGCAAGACTCCATTAGAAGAAACAACATTACTAAGGTGAGTAAGTTGTTCTTCAAACAACATGAAGTCTTGCTATATTATGACAATTGCAGACTACACAGCAGTACCTCCATGGAGGAGGGACAGAACCTACTTAGGGAATAGGCTCTGAAGCATGGCTGTGCCAAACCGAGCATCCTCCTGGCCTGAGTATCCAGGGAGTAATGCTTGGTGAAAGTGTGTGTACTGTTTTCCAAGTAGCTGCTTGACATATCTCTAAGATAGGGATGTCTCTGGCAGCAGCTAGAGACACAGCTGTACCTCTTGTAGAGTGAGCCCTCAGGCCTGAAGAGGAACCTTACCCAGTTTTGATAGCAAAGTGGATACAAGAGACAATCCACCTGGCAATGGATCTCTTAGTGGCAGGTTTCCCTTCCCCAACCTCACCATAAGTGAGAAATAGTTGAATGAGTCAAACCTGTGACCCTTGGTATGCTCTATGTAGTAACTTAGGGCCCTCTTAACATCTAAGCTGTGCAACCTCCTCTCACCAGAGAAGAATGATCAGTGAAGAACACTGGAAGGAGACAGATTGATTAAGGTGGAAATCTAAAACCACCTTAGGCAAAAACTTCCTGTTAGTCCTAAGGACTACCTTATCCCTGTGAAAGGAAATAAAGTCAGTCTCCACTGACAAAGCTTGTAACTCACTTATGCGCCTGGCAGAAGTGATGGCTACTAGAAAAACAGTTTTCCAAGTCAAGTACTTAAGCTCTGCCGAAGACAGAGGTTCAAAGGGGGGTTGCATCAGCTGAGCAATGCAAACATTAAGATCCCAGGTAGGGGCAGGGTCCCTGAATGGTGGAATGGTATGAAGCAATCCCCTGAAAAACTTGGAAAATACAGGGTGAGCAGAAAGAGAAGAGGGCTTCCCTGCTGAAATAAAAGCAGAGACAGCTGCCAAATGCACTTTCAGGGTAGCTGGTCTCAGTCCCAAAGAATTAAGATGGACCATATAGTCCAAAACAGTGGGAAAATCAGCAGATTCCGGGGAAATATGCTTCCCAGAACACCATATGGAAAACCTTTTCCATTTGGAGTTATAAGTAGCCCTAGTGGAAGGCTTCCTAGAAGCTTTCAAGATTTTGAGAACACCTTGAGAAAGGTATAGGTCAGCAAACTCTATATCCTCAAGAGCCAGGCCTTGAGGTTGAGGGATTTGAGATTCGGATACCAAACTCTCCCCTGGGCACAGGTTAACAGACTGTGGTTCCTGGGGAGACACAGTGGAAGACGGACTGCTAAGGACAGAAGGAGTGGGTACCAGGGCTGCCTGGCCCAATCTGGAGCAATCAGAATCATCTTGCAGGGCTGAGATCTGATTTTGACTAGCACCTTGAACAGGAGAGGGAAGAGGGGGGAAGGCATAGAGAAACTTCCCTTCCCAATCGAGGAGAAAGGCATCCAGGGGGACTGAGCCCAACACTGGGGATCTGCAACAAAAAAGTGGAAGCTGATGATTGTCTGGGGCTGCAAAAAGATCTATCTGAGGGGTGCCCCATCTGGCAAAAACTATCCTCAGTACTCGGGGATCCATTGACCATTCGTGATGGCCCTGGGAAATCCTGCTGAGAGCATCTGCCAGGACATTGTCCTTGCTTGGGAGGTGAACTGCTATGAGGGAAGTGTTCAGGGAATAAGCCAGAGACCACAACTTCATTGCCTCGGTGCACAAGGCCAAAGACCGAGTGCCCCCTTGTTTGTTGATGTACCACATTGTAGTGGTGTTGACTGTTCTGACCTGTACCACTTTGTTCTGAACAGATGCAGAAAAAACCTGAAGTGCTAGAAAAACAGCTCTGAGTTCCAACAGATTGATGTGGAGCAGAGATTCCTGAGGGGACCACAATCCCTGGGTGGAGAGGTCGCCCATGTGAGCTCCCCATCCCAAAAGGGATGCATCTGTAGTAAGGGTCAAGGAGTGAGATAGAGGGATGAAGGGAACCCCTTGTCTCAGATTGCTCTGATCCTGCCAACACTGAAGGGCCTGGATCAGGGTTCGAGTCACTGGGATCAACTTGGATAGGGGATCTCTTCTTTGAGACTAAAGGCTCTCAAATGGAACTGAATGTCCCTTATCTGAAATCTTGCTCCTTGCACTACAGCTGTGGAAGCAGCCATGTGTCCTAGGAGCTGTAGGAAATGCCTTGCTGGTCGAGAGACCTGCAGAGTGAAGGAGAGGCCAGGGCCACTCAGGGTCCTTACCTTTCTAGGGGAAGGAAGGCTCTGGCCTGCTTTGTGTCCAGTTCTGCACCTATAAAGGTGAGTACCTGGACAGGTTCCAGAACGACTTTGGAAGATTGAGAGAAAGCCCAGAGAGGTAAGCAGCTGCTGGGTAACTTGCAGGTGTGATTTGACCTGGTCTGGAGACTGACCCACAATGAGCCAGTCGTCTAGGCAGGGAAAGATGGCAATCTTTGCCTTCTTAAATGAGCAACTGCTACTGCCAGGCATTTTGTAATACCCTTGGGGCAGAGGTAAGCCGAAGGGCATTGCTCTGAACTGATAATGGCCTGAGGCAGTTCGAATCTGAGGTACTTTCGGTGGGAGCTTCCGATAAGAACATGGAAGTAGGCATCCTTGAGGTCCAGGGAAGCTAGCCAGTCCCCTGGCCTTAGGGAGGGTAAAATCATTCCCAGAGTCACCATTTTGAATTTTGGTTTTAAAAGGTGCTTGTTCAGATTTCTTAGGTCTAGGATGGGCCGCCATTCTCCTGTCTTTTTGGGGGTAAGGA
Source organism: Neoceratodus forsteri (assembly GCA_016271365.2). Classification (NCBI taxonomy): domain Eukaryota; kingdom Metazoa; phylum Chordata; order Ceratodontiformes; family Ceratodontidae; genus Neoceratodus; species Neoceratodus forsteri. Next base: position 647,091,980 of record CM028136.1, on the reverse strand, counting down.
AGTACCTGGAGTACAGACCCTTGCCCTGCTGTAGGGGAGAAGCCCTTTCTACAGCTCTGAGAGCCAGGAGGGTTGAGACTTCTGTTTCCAAAGCAAGAGTCTCTAGAGGATTTGCAGGTGGAAAAGATCTGATTCTCATCTTTGGAAATTTTTTGAAGCTGAGAACCAGACCTGGCTTACTACTTCCAGGACCCACTTGTCTGATGTTAAAGACTCCCAGTCCTGGACGAAGTAAGCCAGCCTGCCCCCTACAGGTAATGGAGAACCGGCCCTGGGCATCCCATCAGGGTGCCTGTTTGGCAGGGGCTTTAGGCTGAGGGGTGGGAGCAGGCCTGCTTGTACCCCGTCTGCCTCTCCCTCTGAAGAACCCCCTCTGAGCATAAACTGAAGAGGAGGAGGCCTGGGTTTGGTAAGAAGGCCTGCCTCTACCCCTGGGGAGCTGCCTCTGAGGAGTTGCTTCCCGTTCCTTGGCTTGTACACTCCTATAAGTGGTTCTATATTCATCCATTTTCTTCATATAATTCTCTGTCTGCTCCCCAAACAGAGAATTTCCCACCACAGGAAAATCCATAGCCTTAGCCTGGGTATCCTACGACAAACTAGTACACCTGAGCCAAGCCAATCTACGAAAAGCCACAGATGTAGCCATGACTCTAGAGGATACATCATTAGAATCCACTGCAGCATGGAATTGCACCTTAGATGCCTCAATACCATCAGCAGCCACCTGCTCCAGCTCCTTGGCAAGCTGGCCAGGGGCCTGTTTGGCTAAAGTTATGACAGTATCCCATCTAGATTTCTGGTATCTCTAACATAAGCCATATAATTTGCTTGTCTGAGTCCCAAGGAGCTGCCATGTATTGTTTTTTAGCCATGGCATCAATCTTCCTGGAGTCCTTGTCAGGAGGATGTGAAGCCAGGGGAATATTAGCCTTATCACAGGCTGCAGCCTGAACTACCCCAACATGGCTGCATTGCTGTGAAAGAAATTCTGTATCAGGACCTGACAAAGTGTACTTCCTGTCCATCTTTTTATCCACAGAAGGCACAGAATTAGGAGCTTTTAAAATTTTTATTGTTTGTTTCCTAAAGGATTTATGTAAAGGAATAGACAATCTCCTGGACTCTGGGATATCCATCATCTCTACAAAGTCAGACTCTCTTGCTCATCCACAGCTTCCTCCAAAGGAAGCTGGAAGTTTCAACAACTTTTATAAAACAGAAAATGAGAAGGGGACTCAGAAAGCCTAGGGAGATTCTCCTAAAGGTCTGTCTGGGGAGATGTCCTGTTCAATGGGCACATCCAGACTTTCAAAGTCACATTCACACTGTTCATAATCATCCTCCCCTCCTCTGGTTCATAAAACTCCTCTATATCATATTCTTGAACCCGGTGGAACCCGCAAACCGACCTTTGCCAGATAGTGGCGGTTTGACGGAACCGGGAAAGTGACTGCACAATTTGGATTGCTTTGGCGATCTCTGCAGCAGTTGGAGAAGGAATTTTTGACTCCACACCTGCTGATTTTCTAGTTCTCTTTGCTGGAACTGGCTCCTCTGAGTCAGCTTTACGTTTGCCCGAGGAAGTCTCGCCCTGGTCAGAGGGCACTCCCTCCGGTTTGGTTGGCACCGAACTGGGCTGGCCATCCGGGTCAGCGAACTTCTTGGCCTCTCGTTCCTGAGCCTACCAACTTTCTTATCTAAGGTAGCTGCGGGAAATTCTTACAAATCTAGCAGTCTGCATTGAGGTGGTCAAACCCCAGACAATAAACACATGTGGTGTGTGGGTCAGCCTTGGCAAAGGCTCCCCACAGACACTACAGTGTTGAAACCCAGTGGGCCTGGTTTTCTTTGAGGTTTCTCAGACATAATGCCAGCTAACCAAAAACATGCTCTTTTTCGAGCGGTGCCAGGCAGGAACACCCTACTCGGTTCCCAACCGTGTCGCGGGTCGTGGAAAAAAGCGCGTAATGAAATCGTTTTTGAAACTGGAAACAAGAACGGGCAGCACTCTAAAAAGCTTTTAAATGCTTCAGAATAAAGTTTCAAAACAACCTGATCGGTTCAAACCGAACCGATAAACATTTACAAGTTCCACACAGAAATAAACCTGTCTATTACTTACAATACCGCAGACAGAGCTTGAACCGATCAGTTTCCGGTTAAAATAATAATAATCGCGGTTGAATTTAACCGAGAAAAACTCTTTTAAACCGAGAAATGAACCGAGCAGTACGAGGAATCTCCGGAGTGACTGTTCAGTGAGGCGGAGTAAAGAATCTGACAGTTTCAGTTTGAAATATTCCAGACAGAGCTTTTCTAGCGGGCTCGTGCTCTAAGTTCCATGCCTGGCATGGAAGTTAACTCTTTCACCTCCGGAGCAGTTCTAATGGTGGGACAAACTGCAATTGTCATAATATAGCAAGACTTCATGTTGTTTGAATGTTCTTTTGCCATGAATCTGCAGCACTAGTTTTCGCGTTAAGCTTTTTCCCACAGATTTTTCTGAAGCAGATGTTATGTCTCTGTTTCCAGCGGCTTAGCCATCCGTCTATTGCCTTAAAATCTATTTTCCCAAGGGCTGCCACTATCTGATCTGCCTTCTGAATCAGTAGTGGGCCACTTATCAAAGATTCCCTGCCTCTGGCATTCGTGAACCAGTGTAGCAGGACATCCTCAACATCATTGTCCTTGCTCTCCCATTTGCGTTTACGATCCGGGTTCTGGTTAGAATGCCAGTCCGCAAGCAGTGTTTCTTTATTCTTGAGCAGATCTGGAGTTGTGGATTTTGGGATGCCAAAATGTGTGCTCAGATAACGAATGCTCAATTTAGGAAGCTTGTCCATTTGTTGAATGATTTCAACCTTTCTGGCCAGAGTAAGACATGTTCGCTTACCAGACATTGTTACGGTATAGCAGCACAGCACAGAACAGCAATGTAGTAAAACAAAGGATACGGATAAGAAAGCAGTCAGTAGGGAGGCACTAAATACTGTACTAAACTGCTGAAAACTACCACGATCAAGTTAACGGCAGCTGAATAACTTAGTGTTCTCACACACTGGCACCTGTCTGAGGTGTCAAGAGAGCTGTTAATTAGCAACTTAGCAGCCGCTAAATGAGGAGTTACAGGTCCGCTTAATCAGTTGACTTTATTACTGATCCCTGTAGTAAACGGCTTTTGGAAAGGGGGAAATGTTCATTAGAAGCGGCTGTCCACTACAAGCATGTCCATTAGTTTGGCGCCTACTGTAGTAAGAAAGAAAAAATTACTCACCTTAGTAATGTTGTTTCTTCTAATGGAGTCTTGCTATATTATGACTATTGCAGTTTGTCCCACCATTAGAACTGCTCCGGAGGTGAAAGAGTTAACTTCCATGCCAGGCATGGAGCTTAGAGCGTGAGCTCAGTTAGAGAAGCTCTGTCTCGATAATTTCAAACTGAAACTGTCAGATCTTTACGAGCAAAACTCACTAAGGTTCTGTGTGGAAGCTGTAACCTACACTAGCCAACTGGCTACTTAAATATTAATACATTTTCCTGGTCCCAACACCAAGACTCAAGTCAGGAGACCAGAAAATAAGATAGATAAGATAAAATAAACACAACACCCCAAAACCCCAAAAGAAGGGATGGAAAACAAAAATGGCATCAACAAGTGCCAGCACTGGACTGTCACTCCATACCCAAAGCAGAAGTTCTGAGGAGGGGGTATTGGGAGGGCCATACATAGCAAGACTCCATTAGAAGAAACAATATTATTAAGGTGAGTAATTTTTCTTCAAACAACATGAAGTCTTGCTATATTATGACAATTGCAGACTACACAGCAGTACCTCCATGGAGGAGGGACAGAACTTACTTAGGGAATAGGCTCTGAACACAGCAGTGCCAAACCGAGCATCCCTCTGACCTGGATTTCCAGGAGTAATGCTTGGTGAAAGTGTGTACCGTTTTCAAGTAGCTGCTTGACATATCTCTAAGATAGGGATGTCTCTGGCAGCAGCTACAGACGCAGCTGTACCTCTGGTAGAGTGAGCCCTCAGGCCTGAAGGGGGAACGTTTCCCAGTTTTTGATAACAAAATTGGATACAAGAGACAATCCACCTGGCAATGGATCTCTTAGTGGCAGGTTTCCCTTTCCCAACCTCACCATAAGTGAGAAATAGTTGGAGGGATTCGAACCTGTGACCCTTGGTATGCTCTATATAGTAACCTAGGGTCCTCTTAACATCTAAGCTGTGCAACCTCCTCTCACCAGAGGAAAAATGATCGGTGAAGAACACTGGAAGGCAGATAGATTGATTAAGGTGGAAATCTGAAACCACCTTAGGCAAAAACTTCCTGTTAGTCCTAAGGACTACCTTATCCCTGTGAAAGGAAATAAAGTCAGACTCCACTGACAAAGCTTGTAACTCACTTATGCGCCTGGCAGACGTAATGGCTACTAGAAAAACAGTTTTCCAAGTCAAGTACTTAAGCTCTGCCGAAGACAGAGGTTCAAAGGGGGGTTGCATCAGCTGAGCAATGCAAACATTAAGATCCCAGGCAGGGGCAGGGTCCCTGAAAGGCGGATTAGTATGAAGTAATCCTTTGAAAAACTTGGAAAATACAGGGTGAGTGGAAAGAGAAGAGGGCTTTCCTGCTGAAAGAAAAGCAGAGACAGCTGCCAAATGCACTTTCAGGGTAGCTGGTCTCAGACCCAAAGAATTAAAATGGACCATATAGTCCAAAACAATGGGCAAATCAGCAGATTCCAAGGAAATATGCTTCCCAGAACACCATATGGAAAACCTTTTCCATTTAGAGTTATAAGTAGCCCTAGTGGAAGGCTTCCTAGAAGCCTTCAGGATTTCGAGAACACCTTGAGAAAGGTGTAGGTCAGCAAATTCTAACTCCTCAAGAGCCAGGCCTTGAGGTTGAGGGATTTGAGATTCGGATACCAAACTCTCCCCTGGGCACAAGTTAACAGGTTGTGATTCCTGGGGAGACACAAGGGAAGATGGACTGCTAAGGACAGAAGGAGTGGGTACCAGGGCTGCCTGGCCCAATCTGGAGCAATCAGAATCATCTTGCAGGGCTGGGATCTGATTTTGACTAGCACCTTGAATAATAGAGGGAAGGGGGAAAGCATATAGAAACTTCCCTTCCCAATCTAGGAGAAAGGCATCCAGGGGGACTGAGCCCATCACTGGGGGTCTGCAACAAAACAGTGGAAGTTGGTGATTGTCTGGGGCTGCAAAAAGATCTATCTGAGGGGTGCCCCATCTGGCAAAAACTATCCCCAGTACTCGGGGATCCAGTGACCATTCGTGATGGCCCTGGAAAATCCTGCTGAGAGCATCTGCCAGGACATTGTCCTTTCCTGGGAGGTGAACTGCTATGAGGGAAGTGTTCAGGGAATAAGCCAGAGACAACAACTTCATTGCCTCGGTGCACAAGGCCGAAGACCGAGTGCCCCCTTGTTTGTTGATGTACCACATTGTAGTGGTGTTGTCTCTTCTGACTTGTACCACTTTGTTCTGAACAGATGCAGAAAACACCTGAAGTGCTAGAGAAACAGCTCTGAGTTCCAGCAGATTGATGTGGAGCAGAGATTCCTGAGGGAACCACAATCCCTGGGTGGAGAGGTCGCCATGTGAGCTCCCCATCCCAAAAGGATGCATCTGTAGTAAGGGTCAAGGAGTGAGATAGAGGATGAGAGGACCCTAGTCTCAGATTGCTCTGATCCTGCCACCACTGAAGGGCCTGGATCCAGGTTCGAGTCACTGGGATCAACTTGGAAAGGGATCTTTCTTTGAGACCAAAGGCTCTCAAGTGGAACTGAATGTCCCTCATCTGGAATCTTGCTCCTTGCACTACAGCTGTGGAAGCAGCCATGTGTCCTAGGAGCTGTAAGAAGTGCCTTGCTGGTCGAGAGACCTGCAGAGTGAAGGAGGAGGCCAGGGCCACTAGGGTCCTTACCCTTTCTAGGGGCAGGAAGGCTCTGGCCTGCTTTGTGTCCAATTCTGCACCTATAAAGGTGAGTACCTGGACAGGTTCCAGAACTGACTTTGGAAGATTGAGAAGAAAGCCTAGAGAGGTGAGCAGCTGCTGGGTAACTTGCAGGTGTGATTTGACCTGGCCTGGAGACTGACCTACAATGAGCCAGTCGTCTAGGTAGGGAAAGATGGCAATCTTTTTGCCTTCTTAAATGAGCAACTGCTACTGCCACGCATTTTCTGAATACCCTTGGGGCAGAGGTAAGGCCGAAGGGCATTGCTCTGAACTGGTAATGGCCTGAGGGCAGTTCTTATCTGAGGTACTTTCGGTGGGAGCTTCTGATGAGAACATGGAAGTAGGCAGCCTTGAGGTCCAGGGAAGCTAGCCAGTCCCCTGGCCTTAGAGAAGGTAAAAATCATTGCCAGAGTCACCATTTTGAATGTTGGTTTTAAAAGGTACTTGTTCAGATATCTTAGGTCCAGAATGGGCCGCCATTCTCCTGTCTTTTTTGGGGTAAGGAAGTACCTGGAGTACAGACCCTTGCCCTGGTGTAGGGGAGAAACCCTTTCTACAGCTCTGAGAGCCAGGAGGGTTGAGACTTCTGTTTGAAAGGCAAAGGTCTCTAGAGGGTTTGCAGGTGGAAAAGATCCGATTCTCATCTTTGTAAATTTTTTGAAGCTGAGAACCAGACCCTGGCTTACTACTTCCAGGACCCACTTGTCTGATGTTAAAGACTCCAGTCCTGAACAAGTAGCTAGCCTGCCCCAGAGTAAAGAGAACTGCCCTGGGCAGCCCATCAGGGTGCCTGTTGGCGAGGAGCTTTAGGCTGAGGGGTGGGAGCAGGCCTGCTTGCACCCTTCTGCCTCTCCCTCTGAAGAACCCCTCTGAGCATAAGCCAAGAGAGGCCTGGATTTGGTAAAAAGGCCTGTGAAAAGGCCTACCTCTACCGCTGGGGGTCTGCCTCTGAGGAGTGACTTGCCGCTCCTTGGCTTGTGCACTCCTATAAGTTGTTCTATATTCATCTATTTTCTTCATGTAATTCTCTGTCTGCTCCCCAAACAGAGAATTTCCTACCACAGGAAAATCCATAGCCTTAGTCTGGGTATCCTGTGACAAACTAGTACACCTGAGCCAAGCCAATCTACGAAAGGCCACAGATGTAGCCATGACTCTAGAGGATACATCATTAGAATCCACAGCAGCATGGAACTGCACCTTGGATGCCTCAATACCATCAGCAGCCACCTGCTCCAGCTCCTTAGCAAGCTGGCCAGGGGCCTGTTTGGCCAAAGCCTTGACAGTGTCCCATCTAGATTTTTGGTATCTTGCCACATAAGCCATGTAATTTGCTTGTCTGAGTCCCAGGGACGCTGCCATGTATTGTTTTTTAGCCATGGCATCAATCTTCCTGGAGTCCTAAATCAGGAGGATGTAAAGACAGAATATTAGCCTTATCACAGGCTGCCGCCTCAACTACTCCAACATGACTGCATTGCTGTAGAAAGAAATTCTGTATCAGGACCTGACAAAGTGTACCTCCTGTCCATCTTTTTGTCCTTAGGAGGCACAGAATTAGGAACTTTTAAAATTTTGTGTTGTTTTCCTAAATGATTTATGTAAAGGGATGAGACAATCTCCATGGACTCTAGGATATCCATCATTCCACAGAATCAGGTTCCTCTTGCTCATCACAGCTTCTCAATGGGAGCTGGAACAACTTAACCTTTTTATAAAACAGAAAGTGAAGGAGACTCAAGAAAGCGTAGGAGGAGATTCTAAGGTCTGTCTGAGGAGATGTCAGGTTCAATGGGCACATCAGACTCTCAAAGTCACATTCACACTGTTCATAATCATCCCCCCTCTTCTGGTTAATAAAACTCTTCTATATCATATTCTTGAACGGTGAAACCAACCAAAGCCGACCTTTGCCAGACAGTACGGTTCGGACGGAACCGAGAAAGTGACTGGACAATTGTATTGCTTTAGCTATCTCTGCAGCAGCTGGAGAAGGAATTACGACTCCACACCTGCTGATTTTCTAGTTTTCTTTGCTGGAACTGGCTCCTCAGAGTCAGCTTTACGTTCTCGAGAGTCTCATCCTGGTCAGAGGCACTCCCTCCGGATGGGTTGGTACGAACCGGGCAATATCGGGTCAGTGGACTTTTGGCATCTCGTTCCTGAGCCTGCCAACTCTTTTATCCAGGGTGGCTGCAGGGAAGTTCTTACAAATCTGGCAGTCTGAATTGAGGTGGTCAATCCCCAGACAATATACACATGTGGTGTGTGGGTCAGCCTTGAGGCTTCCCTGACATACAGTGATGAAACCCAAGCAGCCCCGGTTTTCTTTTGGGTTTCTCCAGACATAATGCCAGCCTAACCAAAAACTTGCCCTTTGCTTGACGGTATGAGGCAAGATATCCTTATCGGTTCCCAACCGTGTCGATTGGTCGTGGAAACAAGAATGAAAACTGCTTTTTTAGAACCGATAAGAAGAACTGCACTCTAAAAGCTTTTAAATGCGAAGATAAAGTTTAAAACAACCTGATGAGTTCGAACCGAACTGATAAACATTACAAGTTCCACACAGAAATAAACCTGTCTATTGCTTACAATACCACAGACAGAGCTTGAACCGATCGGTTTCTTGGTTAAAATAATAATAATCGCGATTGAATTAAACGAGAAAATACTGTTTAAACAGAAATAGACAAACGAGCAGTAGGAGAAATCTCTGGGTGACTGTTCAGTGAGGTGGGTAAAATCTAACAGTTTCAGTTTGAAATTATCCAGACAGAGCTTCTCTACCGAGCTCGCGCTCTAAGCTCCATGCCTGGCATGGAAGTTAGCTCTTTCACCTCCGGAGCAGTTCTAATGGTGGGACAAACTGCAATTGTCATAATATATCAAGACTTCATGTTGTTTGAAATACAGGTTACTCACCTGTAACAGGAGTTCTAGGAATGGTATATGTTGCTCATCCACACTGTCTGGCAGGTTCCTTGCCGCTTTAAATCTTACCTGAAGGTCTTCAAGCTGTCTCCTTCCACCCACCCGGGTGGTAAAACTCTCGGCTCCGCCCCATGATGCCAGATCTAGCCTGCTGGAAGCCAAGTTGTGCGTTGAAGCTGGGGAGGCCAGATGAGTCGTGTGGATGAACAACATATACCATTCCTAGAACTCCTGTTACAGGTGAGTAACCTGTATTTCTAGGGACATGGATATGTTGTTCATCCACACTGTCTGGCAAACTCCTAGCAGTTTCCCTGGGAGGAGGAAGGCAAGGAGCACACCCCCCCTACTTAGGGAATAAGGACTGGAGAACCAAGGTCCCAAAACCAGCATCCTGGCATGACTCTAGGTCGATGTGGTAATGGGTAATGAAGGGGTGTGCTGACTTCCAGGTAGCAGCCCTGCAGATTTCCTGGATAGGGTAGTCCCTGAAAGCAGCCGCAAAGCAACAGTATGGCGGGTAGAATGAGTTCTTATCCCTTTGGAGAGCACCATGCCCGCCAACCTATAACGAGATCTATGCAGGGGTGACCCACCTGCCTATCATCAACAGCTGCAGGTCTGCCAGGTGCTGACTTCAGCATAGGTGACAAACAGCTGGTGAACCTCTCCCGAACTTCGCCATTCGCTCCTTATAATAAAGGACCTCTTCTAGGGTCCAAAGTATGCAGCCTATATTAGGCCTCCGTGGGTGTGACTGGGGTAGAACACCGGCAGGGTCAACACATCTGGTTAGGTGAAACTCTGATACCACCTTGGAGGAATTTCGAGATGGAGGCGCAGGACAACCTTGTCCTGGGGAAGACCAGATAAGGAGACTAGATGGAAGCACCTGAAGCTCCCATCCTTCTGGCTGGCGATAGCCACCAGGCGGTCTTCCACGACAGGTGAGAGAGGTCACACCTGTGCATTGGTTTAAAAGAAGCACATGAACTTAGCAAGTAAAGCAGTAGATCCCGGTGGAGGTTCTTGCACGGAGGGATATATGATCAAGCCTTGGAAAAGGCCACGCCACCTGCAGCTATGCCTTCCAAGCAGGGTAACATCCAAGTGCACCTAAAGGTCATCGCCAAGCCGCTGAAAGACCCAGAGTAGTCAGAATACGCAGGAACAGAAAGAAGGTCCAGCCCCTTGCCCTGACACCAAATGGAGAATCTCTTCCATTTAAAGGCATAGCATTTCCTGGTTGACTCCTTATGGGATACCTCAATGATGTTGAGGACCTCGTCGGAAAGAGCCAAGGCCTGGAACTCTAGCCACTCAGGAACCAGGCCGTCAGGTGCAGGGATTGAAGGTCCAGATGGAATATCTTCCCCTGGTTGACTGAGATCAGTTCCGGGCGGGCTAGAAGCCGACTCGGGAGCCTGGAGCTGAGGCTGAGGAGATCTGGATACCAGAAATGGGCGGGGCCAGTCTGGGACTACCAAATCACCTGCCTTGTCCCTCCTCGCCTTGAGAAGCACCTTGTGGATCAAGGGAAATGAGGAAAGGCGTGAAGAGGCCTGGGGTCCACGGCCTCGAGAAGGCATCCCCTGCAGCAAGCCCTGCTGAGGGGGGTAGGCATGAAACAGCCTCAGCTTCGCATTCTCCCAGGAGGCAAACAGGTCCACCTGAGGCGTGCCCCAGTGGGAGAAGAGATCTTGTACTACCTCCAGCAGGAGAGACCACTCGTGGGATGTTGCTCCTATCTGGCTTAGGGCATCGGCCAAAATGTTGGAGGCTCCTGCCACATGGATGGCAAGGAGGTCAACCTCCAGGCTGCGCATGAGGGACCAAGTGCGGAGAGCTTCCCTGCACAGAGGCATGGAGCGCGTCCCGCCCTGGCGGTTTAGGTAGTACATGGTCATGGTATTGTCCGTCTGGACCTGGACCACTTGACCCTGTACAAATGGAGCGAAGGCGTGAGGGCTAGATGAACTGCTCGAAGCTCCAGCAGGCTGATGTGGCATCGGGACTGCCAAGGGGACCAAAGGCTGTGCGCTCTGTGCTCCCACAGATGGGCACCCCAACCCATCAGAGAGGCGTCAGTCGATAGAGAGCCCGTCGGCTCGGGGCGGACAAACAGGATGCCCTCCTGCAGGTGAGCTGGAATGATCCACCACTGGAGAGCATTCCACATCTCCTGGGTCACTGCCACTGGCTGCTCCAAGGGACCGGAGCGTTGTGACCATTGGCTGGCCAGTCCCCATTGTAGAGGATGCATGTGCCAACAGGCCCATCGGACCACACTGGTGCAGGCTGCCATGAGGCCCAGGAGGCACAGGAAGTCCTGGGCAGGGCGCAAATACCCAACCTGAAATGATTGGGCAACGGAGGAAAGAACCTCAGCCCTGTCTGTCGGGAGCCTTGCTCTGGCTCGCAGAGAGTCGAGCTCTGCCCCGATGAAATGGATCACCTGCTTTGGCACAAGTTCTGACTTGGCCTCGTTGATGAGGAGACCAACCTGAGAGCAAACCTGGAGGGCCAGATCACTAGACTGCTACACCTCCAGTCTGGAGGAGGCCGCAATCAGCCAGTCGTCCAGGTAAGGGTGCACCTGGACCCTTCGACGCCACAGAAATGCTGTCACCACTGCCATGCATTTAGTGAAGACCCTGGGAGCTAAAGAAATGCCAAAGGGCATGGCCCGGAACTCGTAAAGGGACCCATCTGTTCTGAAGCGGAGGAATCGCTGGTGGAATGGACGGATTGGGATGTGAAAGAACACGTCCTGCAGGTCCAGAGAACAGAACCACACACCTCGTTCCAAGGATGGAATGATCTGAGCCAGAGTGACCATCCTGAAGGTTCAAGACCTTAGGAACCTGTTCAGGTCATTCAGGTCTAGAATGGGGCTCCAGCCCCCCATCCGTTTCGGGACCAGGAAATACCTGGACACAAACCCTGGGTCTGGTGGAGGATCCACCACCTTCCTGATCACCTCCTTCTGGAGGAGCAGGGCAATGTCAGCTCGACGGGCTGACAGAGAGGCTGCGGACCCTGTAGCCCCCCGTTGGGCGACGGCTCAGAAGGGCGGGGTCTGCTCGAACTCCAGAGGCAGACCCTTTCCTACCACTTCCAACACCCAGCGGTCCGTGGTGATAGCAAACCAGGGAGAAAGAAAGTGGCGGAGCCGTCCCCCCATGGAGGGGGGCCCCCGAGGGAAGCAACACGGCTTGGGGCGATACTCCTCAACCCATCACTTGTCAGGCTTGGAGGAAGGACTGGCCGAGGGACCTCCTGGGCCTTTTCCTCCCAGCTTCCTGTTGGAAGAAGCTGCAGGCTTGGCTTTGGGGTGCCAAGTGCGAGCCTGCTGGCCCTGATGCTGGTGTTGCTGGGCTGGACGTGCCGCAGGGGCAGAAGGGCGAAAGGGCTTATGCTGCTGCTGCCGGCGGCCTTTGTCCTTCTGGGCAGACGTGACCGAGTCCAAGGTGGCATTGGACTTCTCAATTCTCTGGAGGTGGCCTTCCACCCCAGGCCCGAACAAGTCAGTACCCAGGAAGGGGATGTCTGCCAGCTTGAGCTGGGTATCTGCCATGAAGGCGGAGATCCACAGCCAAGCTCTGCGGCACATGGCCACTGCAGTCGCTACTGACCGGGCACAGGAGGCTCCAATATCGAGTGCCGTTTGGAGCTGCTGTTTCACCACTGCCCTTCCCTGATCCTGCACCTGCTTGACCATAGTCTGGAGGTCAGCCGGGAGATGAGGGATCACCTCATCCAGAGAGCCCATAAGGACATGGGAGAAGTGCACCATCAGTATGACTAAACTAGCCTGATGGAGGCCGAGGGAGGACACGGCGTACACTTTACACCTGACATAGTCCAGCTTTTTGGATTCTTTGTTGGGGGGCTTGTCCACATCTCTGGTGTTCCCATAACGCCGGAAAACATTATCAGTAACCAGCCCCTCCACAGAGGGGTGCTCCGAGAAACCGGACAGTGATCCTGTGGGGACCGAGTACTTCCTGGCCATCTTGGCTGAAGGAGCAGGACAAGAAGCCGGCTGCTGCCATAACTGCAAGACTTGGCCAACAATGGCTTCAGCCACTGGAAAGGCCTCCATGGGAGAATCCCCTCCATCCAGTATCTCCATGAGGGGATACTTGGCCTGCTTGGATACAGGCTCGAGCTGCATCCCAGTGGACTCTGAGATGAGCCGAAGCAAACCCATGAATGAGGATGGGCTCTCATCCATTGACTGTCCCCCACAGAATTCCAGGTCAAGGGGCCTGGAGAACAGGGAAGAGTCGTCATCAGACTCCAAGGAGTCTGCGAATAGCTGCCTAGGGCCTGAGCCACCCTCCATCTGCTGAGGATGGTCAGGAGTGAGGGTGACCAACAACCGGTGGGGCAGTCCCTGACCTGACCGAGAATCCTTGGTCGGAGCCATAGATTTAGGTTGTGGAGGCAGGGGTTCCACCACAATTGGTGGGGCAGCTGGTTTTGGCCTAACAACCGGCACCAGTTTGGGCTCCTCGACCAGCGTGAGGGGTTGTTTCGGCCTTTCAGGTGACAGCCACTTAATGGCCGGGGAAGGCGACGGTGTCGGCTTGTTCCTGGTCAGAAGGAGCTGCTGCCACATTAAGTCCTCATAGCATCGACACAATTTGCACCGAAGCCTTTCCTCCGAGGAGGACGAGGATGAGCGGCGCTGCCGCTTCCCTTGGTGCGAGAACCCGAGACACTTGCGGTGTCGGCGGAATCAACTGGACCGAGAAGAGGTCTGAGACCAAGACCGTCCTGTGTTTCCGTGGGTGAGTCTGGGAGGGAGCGGGGGAAACCCATTCCTCCCCCAGCTCGGGAGCCTTAACCGGGGACTCCAGCGCAGGAGGTGCAGGCAAGTCCTCGGTTTCCACCAGTGGAACTGGTGAACAAGGGTTGTCGACTTCTCCAGTCGTCAGCCCGTCCGACGGGTCAAGAAAAATCTCTACCGCGTCGACGGGTGTCTCGGCCAGCTGACCTGACGGGGACACCATGAAGCCAGCGGCCTTAGCCACAACCTCGACCGCAGTAGAAAGTCGACTGTCCAGGGAAGGGGACCTCTCCCGCTCCCATGAACGCCAATGGTGGGACTTACCCTTCGAGTCCTTCTTGGACCGAGAGGAGTGTCCCAATGGACCCTCACCTTTCGTTGAGAGGGGTTGGCAAAGCTCCTTAAAAGAAGCCATATAGGAGGAGCCCAAGGAGAGTGGGATAAATGCCGCGACTGAGGAAGACGAAGATGCGGCCTGGGCCGCCTCCTCCTCGAGGGTGATCATCTGTTCAAGTTGCTCAGCTGAGCCAGCCGCCGTGGAAACCGCCCAACGGGCCTCCTTTCACTTCACCGGCGGTATACATCTCTCGGGGCCCCCAAGTTGGAGCCTGGCAGCACAGTCTTCGAGGACATTTGCCGAGAAGGACTTGCACAAATCACAGGCCTGCGGATCGTGGTCAAGCCCGAGGCAGTAGACACACGTGGAGTGCGGATCGGTCCTAGACATCTTCTGCCCGCATGGGCACTGCTGAAAACCGGGAGTCGATTTGTCCATCGCAGCCATGAAGGAAGAAGCAGACCGAAGTCTAGTAAACTTTAAAATTAGTTTTGGGTTAACCGAAGAGTTTGGATCCAGTCTAAACGCAGAGCGCTAAGGAGGGAACCTGAGCTTCCAAGCGGTAAGGAAGATCTGGCATCATGGGGTGGAGTCGAGAGTTTTACCACCCGGGTTGGTGGGAGGAGCCAGCTTGAAGACCTTCCGGCAAGATTTAAAGCGGCAAGGAACCTGCCAGACAGCGTGGATGAACAACATATCCGTGTCCCTAGACGAAATGTGACCTACTGGGAATCTAATAGTCATGTCAGTTGTTTCTAGTTGTAGGATTTGCAATATCTGAGAAAGAAAGAGTGTCTGGGGAGAGTCAGACCGTCCATGTGAGCCTATAGATCAGTGGTTGGGGGGGGGGCAGAAACCGAGTGGTACTGTGATGGCACTGTAGGTAGGAAAAATAGGGCAGACTGAGTGGGGCAGGAGGTCTTATCTGCCAACAACTTCTATGTTTCTGTTAGGGCACCAGGATGGTGTTCTGGGAGCCTGGGTTCAATTCCCAGTAGGTCACATTTTTTTTTTTTTCTCACTACAACTTGTGATCTAAATTGCTTAGCACTGTTTAATACTGCACCAAAAACACCTCTCAGGTCAGAAAACCAGTGGGATTAGAGAGGCTGCATCTTTTGAACTACACAATGTTTAAGCCCATCAGCCACCTGAACATTTATCAGCCTTCTCAGCAGGCTTTTGAGTAGCAAGCTTCCTCCATTACTACATTCATTGGGTTATAAAGTACATACCTACACAGCCCTCTACACTGATCGAGCTCCACCAATATGTTCGCTTTGCACATGTTCACAATCAAACATGAAAAGTACTGAATTACAACAGAAGATTCTGTAAGTACATTTACCTGATCTGCTGTTACCTGATCTGTTGTTCTGTAGTTTTCATCCTGCATATTCTTTTCAGATTTAATGCCATAGGCAGATCTCCTGTCATCCTTTACAGAGGAAGTGTTTTGACTGTAGATATGTTTTGTTCCATCAAGAAGCTGTAGTCCGCCCGATACCTTTGTCAGTAATGGCATCTTTCTTCAGTAAATCAAAATAACCACCATTAACACATATTTAGTGCCAGTATAAAATTTGCAATGTACTATTTCCAATTTAAATAGGTAATATAAAAATAAAACAGAATTCTTAATGTGACTGTCATGCATACTAAAAGCATTTAATTTAAAGGGAAATACTCATGGGCCAAACTGTGTCGCCGGGAGCCCACCAGGAAAGCACTAATGGGGCCCAGATGTGACAAACATGTCAGCATTCCACTTGAATTTGGTTTTCAAGTTCTTTCTGTGCATTTTATATTAACTTGAAGGGATCCTAAAACCACAGTTATTTAGAAAAATAGATGATACATACAAGGATTCTCAGCGTTTTGAAGTTGGTGAGGGGCCAGATGAAGAGGAGGCCACCATAAAACGTCCAGATATTCAAGTAGGCCAGTCCTTTACTAGAATGCTCATTACTAGAAATCCCACACATCAGTGTGGGGTTTACCACAATTAGCATATAAAGTGCCCGTGTAAAGTTTTCTATATTCACTAGGTTCTTTTAAATCACTACACTATATGGACTTAAATCTGACTGATCCTGATGACTGCCACCAGTATTTTAATGTTCTAGAAGTTCATGAAGAGTCCCAGAACCCTGCCACAGCTAATGTCTGTGCCATTTTTCAGCCACAAGGAATTCATAGAAACTAGACAGTGATGGCAGCAAAAGACCCAAAATGCATCCAGTCTGCAAACAATTCACATTTTTTACCCCAATGGCCTACAGCGTACTAGGGTCTATCCCCCCGATCAACCCCTTAGTTCCCTGTCTTTCTCCCCCACCTAATTACTGCCCTCCTCATCTCACTTATTTGTGCCTCTAAACCCTTGAATTGGTCTTACCTGACCTTGAACCCATCCATTGTCCCTGTCTCTACTACCACTTTCAGAAGTCTTTTCCACAGATCATCAACCTCTTGGTGAAGAACTTTCTAACATCCTTCTTAAGGTTCCCACTGACTAGTCTCCACCCATACCCTCTCCTCACCATTCTTTTGTTTCTAGTGAGCAGGTCCTCACTGTCAACTTTGGTAATCCCCCTCCAGAACTTGTACCTCTTGATCATATCCCACCCCCTGCCTCCATCATATACATGTTAGAGTGTACCAGCCTTTCCTCATACTTAGAAACAAAGATAATGAAGTCAGAAAAAGACCAAAGGTCCATCCAGTCTAACCAAAGTTCCTAGCTGCCCCAGGACCTATTGTCCCTATGGCGTTTTATCCCTCCCAGTTCACCCACCTGTTCTCCTCCATACCAGACCCTTCACTGTGTCCCAGTCATGCTTGAAACCATTCACAGTCTTGGTGCCCAGCACCTCCACTGAAGGACTGTTCCATAGCTCCACCACCTCTTCCATTAAACAGAACTTCCTCACATCTCTCTTAAATCCACTCATGACCATGGGTTCTTGACTCTGTACTTCTGCTAAATAGTTCCTCGTAGTTCACCTTGTTTATTCCCTTCTGGAACTGGAAGGTCTTTATCAAGTCTTTACTAGGTGTCAGCATGGCTCAGTTGGTAGCACATCCGCCTCTGGACCAGAAGGTTGTGGGTTCTCGTTCCACACCGGGATTGGACTTGCACCTAAAAATCGATGGTATCCGAGTGCAGTATTGGGGGGTGCTGTACTGCTGGTGTGTGCCGTCCTTTGGATGAAACGTTAAACTGAGGTCCCTTCTGCCCATCCTGGTGTTGTCGAGGTGGAAGTAAAAAAAAAAACAGGGCACTCTTCGCAAAGAGTAGGGAACATTCCCGGTGTCCTGGCCAACATTCTCCTTCCCATAAAGCGGTTCATGCAATTAGCCAGGCTGTGTGTGGGTGATGATGTGCGATATGGCCGCCACCACACATCCAGTCACTTCACTACCAGTCTAGCATTGCTTGTAAAGTGCTTTGGGATACACTGTGCATAAAAAGTGCTATATAAATGCTGATTCTGATTCTTCTTCTTCTTCTCTTCTTTATCATATCCTCCCTCTCCCCCCTGGTATCTAGAGAGTACATGTTCAGTGCTTTCAAATGATCTTCAGAAGGAGATCACATGATGCAGTTCGCCTTGTGGTAGCACAGTTATGTCTCTCCGGCCATCCAGCCATTTAACTAGTTAATTTTACCCACTTACTGATTAAAAACTATTGGAAAACGGATTGGTACTGCTAGTAGAAGATCGACTCCCTTTTCTTAACTAAAGTTACCGACGATGGAAGCAGAAATGTGGTGTGCTCTGCCTAAATACACACCACCTGCTACGCACGAAAAAGTCTCGAAGAAGCCTAGGGCTGCTAGCACAACAGATACGCAGAGAACCTCACATTCTCCTCAGGATTCAACACCCCTGACACCAGCCAACTTTCTAGTGGAATTCAGGCCATTCAAGGAAGAGCTGCAGGCAATCACTGCTGATATCAAAACCTTAACACAGACTGTGGAAGAAATATCAAGGAAAACCTCCGATCCTGAAGCCCACATATCCTCGCTGGAAAAGCAAATTGGGAAAGTAGAACCAGAACTTGTTTCTATCAGACATAACATAATAAAAGTAGAAATGAAGCTTGGAAACCTGGAGGGTCGATCCCAGCGGAATAATGCAGTCCTTATTGGCCTTCCAGAAGGTGAAGAAGGTCAGGATAGCATATCATTCACCCAGACATTAGTCGAAAAGCTAGTGGGACCCTCTCCCTATGGGGCAAAGTATGTCGTCGAGAGAACACATAAGGCCCTACGTCAGATCCCCCGCTCGGCAGCCCCCGAGACCTTTTATTTTCAAATTCTTGAACTACTTAGAGAGATAGCAATTTCTTGTCAAGATCCGAGAATTGAAATAGGTACAATGGGGCGGTACTAAAATCCGGATAGCCCAAGATTTGCCAGCGACTGTCCGACGGCACCACATGGCTTTTCAACCACTCATCACTAAGTTAATTGATGCGGAGAATCGTTTTAAAATGCTTTACCTTGCAAGGCTGCAGGTTCTTATTGCTGGGTCCTGGGAAACATATGACGACCCTAAGGCTGCTAGTGTTGGACTCTAGAATAGTCTCCCAGATCTTTTCTGAAAATCCTGATTGAACTAAGAACACATCAGGGAAGTATCAGCAGTAAAATTTCAACATCTAAATAGTTAAACAATACGGTGATCCAAAGTGTATCATGGACAGAGGAATCCCAGCACTACTCCCAGTATTAACAAAACTTAGCATTCAAGTAGAGCAGAAGGACGTAAAAGAAACGAGAAGCAACTTAGCACACACCCACAAGAGGGAGCCTAGGTACTGTGCTAAACCAAATTTATTTACATTTTTGGGAACCGACAGTTCATTGTCTGATATCAGTATTGAGATCACTCCCTTAGAAGAGTTAGATACTGTTATGAGCTCAAGGGGGCACCTGGCAATACCTGTATGGTTCTCTTCTCCCCTGGACCGTACCGTCATGCCACACGGAATATGTGCGACTGACATAGACTTTTATCATCGATTCCAGGGCTTCTTTTACTGATTTTCTTTTGGACAAATAGTTGGAATTATGAGAGTGAAATTATACCGAGTTATTGTGTATATCTGTGGTATTCTAAACAAGTTAATTTTGAACAAATCTAGTCAGGTGTTGTAGGTTGGAAAAGATTGTAAGGACCCTCATTTAGGTTTGTGTTCCTTTAGATACAGAACTGGAAAACACATCAGTTATTTAATTTATCTTAATGCGGATTTTAGCATGGAATCTTACTTTGTATAATGACTTTACTAAATGTTGGAGGTAGCGAGGGTTTACTAAAGGGTGGCTAGAGGGAGGGAGCTTATTTGGGAAAGTTCTGTTGAATGATGTTCAGGAAAATGGAGGGAGGGGGTGGGCTTGGAAAAATTAATCATTAGCTGTTTTATTGTTTGGATCTGGGGAACAACAGGGAGGGATAGCGAAGGGAATAAGGGCAGGGGATATGGGGAGGGTGTCTAGTACGGACTTTACTTTCAACAATGTGCTGGTACTTAGAAACTCAGGGCTTAGGGCATTTCGTATCTTGATAATATTATTATATGGCTATTAATTTTAGTTTTTTCATGGAATGTCAAAGGGCTCCGGAAAAAGCTGAAACAATATAAAGTGTTAAAACATTTAAATCTCTTAGCTTCTGATATAATATTCTTCCAGGAATCCAATTTGTTACCCTTGGAAGCCTTGCAGCTCTGAAGACAGCAAATAAGGCAGGTTTTCTCTGCAGGGGATTCCATCCAGAGCCGTGGGGTTATGATATTGCTTTCCAGAAGGGTCAATTTCTCTCCCACTCAGGTGACTCAGGATCCCAAAGGCAGGTTCACTTTTGTCAGAGGTTCAATAAATGCAACGGAAGTGCTTTTAGGTAGTATATATGGACCTAATATCAACACACCCATTTTTTTTTTGGGCAGCTGACTACACTGCTGACTCCCTTCCTCTCCCTACCAATTATCCTGGAAGGTGACCTGAATCTGGTCATTGACCCTAGCATGGACCGATCATTTAGGGTCCATAAAGGACTGTCCCCGGCCCAAAGGGCACTAAGGGAGTTCTTAGATCAATGCAGCTTATGTGATGTTTGGAAGGTACTACACCCCATGGAAAGGGGGTATAACTTTATCTCTCCAGTTCATCACACAGCTTCTCATATTGATTACATCCTAGTGTTCCATACAATTCTCCCAGGAATCCTCACATCTTCACTCCAACCGGGTCCTCCTTCAGATCATTCACTGGTTGTGGCTCACCTTTCCTTTCGCTCTCTCCCTAAGAGAAACATGTGATGGAAGATAAATAATCAGCTCCTGAAAGACCCTGAGATATCCAAATATCTCTCAGAACAGATTGACTAATTCATCAGTGCTAATCTTAATTCTACCTCAAGACCTGATATGGAATGGAGCTCCCTCAAGGCTTATATTAGAGGAATACTAATTAGCCTGAACTCCAAAAAGAAAAAAGAAAAAGAGCAAAAGCTTTCTAACCTTCTTACTCAAATTAGGCAAATAGAATCAGTTATATCTCCGCAATCACCAGACTCCCTAAGACAAGAACTGGCAAAGCTTAGAGATAGTTACTTGGATATACTACGGGAAAAAGCAAAGTTTGCAATTTTGCGAACAAAGGCATCTTATATAGATCAAGGTCAAAAGGCAGATAGGATATTGGCCCTTAGAATAAAACAGCAAGAATCAGATAGATACTTAGCTTCTATCTGATCCCTTAAAGACGATTCTGTAAAAACATCCCCGGCGGACATTATAGCAGAATTCTCTATATACTTTGTGACTCTATATAACACTATGTCCAACCCCCCCCCCACACTCAAATATTGGATGACTACCTGTCAGAATCCTGTTTACCTTCTCTTTCTGAGATACACTTCCATAGTCTAATAGTTCCTATCTCTCGAGCAGAGCTGGTTAGAGTTATCGATAGTCTCCCGTTAGATATATCTCCCGGCCCAGATGGCTTTTCATCTAATTTTTATAAGAAATTCAAGGATAACTTGATACCCTTACTACTCCCAATGTACCAACACACATTATCTGGAGCCCACACTGATAAGACTCTGTTTGAAGCCTTAATTGTTCTTATACCAAAATCGGACAAAAATCCAGAATTAGTAACAAGTTATCGCCCTATATCCTTGTTGAATCAGGATTTGAAAATTCTAACCAAATTGTTGGCTGATCATATTGCTGTTATCCTTCCGGAGATCATTGGCCCTGAACAGGTAGGATTCATGAAGTCAAGATCTTCGAAGGACCACCTTTGAACTTTGGCATATGTCTTCTCGGCATCCAGGGATGCCAATGAGCCATTGGCTTTGGTCTCCCTGGATGCTGAGAAGGCCTTTGATAGGGTGAAGTGGAACTTTTTGTTCAAGACCCTGGCAGCTTTTAACTTTCCTCCTCAATTTCAGAAGTGGATACAAGCACAGTATCAGTCCCCATCTGCGAGAATTATGGGTAACGGAATTATTTCCCCTCTTTTCCCTTTATATTCGGGCACTAGACAAGGATGCCCCCTGTCTCCTTTATTATTTAACATCTACCTTGACCCCCTCATCCACAGACTTATGACTTCCCAAACTATACAGGGCATTACTATTCTGGATCACGAAATGAAAGTATCGGCCTATATGGATGATCTCCTTTTACAGATCTCCCATCCAGCTAATTCAATTCCACCAATGCTAGATCTTACTGCTGAATATAGCAAAATGTCCAATTATAAACTAAATGTGGATAAAGCGGCGGTATTCCCACTCAATCACAAGGTTTTCAAACAATCGGTTACTGACCTAGGTTTATCTTGGAAAGCAAAATCCTTGAGATATTTGGGAATCGAACTAACCTAAAATATGAATTCCACACGTAGGTTAAATCTGGACTCCCTCATTCTTACCATTGCTCAAGATCTGGACAGGTGGTCCAAACTCCCTCTCTCCATTTGGGGGAAAATTAGCCTTATCAAGGTGAATGTGTTCCCTAGGATATTTTACCCTCTCAATTTACTTAATATTTGTCTCCCTCTTCATTGGTTCAAGAAGATACATGGTCTTATTACGAAATTTATTTGGTCTGGTAGACACCCTAGACTAGCCTATTACAAATTAGCTGCCCCCAAAGGTAAGGGAGGCTTGCGTTTGCCTCATCTAATCTTATATTATTGGGCCTGTCACTCCGCAAAATACCTCATGTGGCTGTCTTTGGATAACCCAACACCTCCCCTCTCATATGTCCCATTATGGCTCCAAATTGAAAGGGCTCTCATAAAATCTTATGGCCTCTCACCAGATGCGCTTTTTCATATTAAGAACTCGATGCTCCCAGCGAAACTACAAAACACCCCCATAGCAGTGTCGATCCAGGTTCACATGCAGATGTGTGCTGCTCTCAAATATAAACATATCCTAGACGTAGACCAGTCTGTAGGGGATAATCCTAATTTTAAAACTGATAAGAGTGTACTGACTGCTCAATGGATTCCCTCACTGGAAGAAGACAAACTTTCACAATTTATAACTGAGAGAGGGGCTTGGCCTACTACTGCGGAGACTGTCACGCAGTTTCATATCCCGAACAATATAGTCTTTAGAGACTTCCAGCTGAAACATCTCTTGCTGAAAGTTTTGGGACCTCTCCCTCCACCCCACCACCTGCCAAATTAGCTTTCAAATCAGATTTAGGTCAATGGATAGGCTCCCAAGGAGTGGTGTCCAAGACTTATGCAATCCTATACGATTGGGCTTACCCAGATACTTTTGGCCCTATAGACTATTGGTCTCCCTTTTTTTCTACTCTAGAATTAGATTGGCCAACCCTCTGGAAGAATGCTCACAAGTTTATGACTCAAGACAGACTATGCGTCATGCAATTCCATATCCTCCATAATCTATATTATACTCCTCAGAGATTGGGTAGATTTGAACTCATCCCATCTTCACTTTGTACCAGATGTTCACTAGAGGAGTGTTCTATCTATCATATATTATGGACCTGCTCCAAAGTAGCCCCATTGTGGTCCAGTATCCAACAAAAAGTTGATCCCCTTTTAGGGCTGGGAACATTTTTCATTTCAGAAATATGTTTGTTGGGGGACTTTTCTAAAATTACAGTGGTCACTCGCAAATACCACATAGCTTTAATCTCTATGTTGGTTAAAAAACTTGTTTTGCGCCACTGGAAAGATGATGAGGAACTCTCATACGCTGAGTGGCTCAATGAACTTCTAGACAATCTCAGAACAGAGAAAACTATTGCCAGTCTCAACAATAAGATTGATAAATTTAACAAGATATGGGATCCGCTATATACCCTTTACTTATTACGAGTATAAAATAGGGTACCAGTTCTCTGTTTGTAGGTTTTGAGGGAACTGTCTGCATGGGCAAGTGGGGGGGTAAGAAATGGGTGGGCAGGGGGTGGGAGAGGGCAGAGAATATATCCCTGTTACGTTGATGTAAGTACTGTATGTATATTTTATGTTTAATGTGATCCATTCTCTGCAAAGTAAAATCAATAAAATGTGAATGGAAAATGATCTTCATAAGATCTGCCCCACTGGCCCTGAATCATCTTGGTCACCCTGTGCTGCACCATCTCCAGCCTACCCTGTCCTTCCTTAAGTTGAGGATTCCAGAAATGAGCACAGTACTCTAGATGCAGCCTCACCAATGACCTATATAGAGGTAGTAATACCTCCTTCTTACTGCTGTCAGTACCCCTTCCGATACACCCCAGCATCCTATTAGCCTTACTACAGGTCTTGTTACCCTGGCTTGATTGCTTGAGTGAGTCACTAATGATGACTCCCAGGTCCCTTTCCTCTGCCGTAGTGTGGTTAACCCCTCCCATCCAGTACTCTGTTCTAGGTTTTTTCTCCTAGAGGTGCATAACCCTGCAGTTTTTTGGTGTTGCATTTCGATTGCCAAACCTTAGACCACATTTCTAGGCTTTGTAGATCCTCTGCACCATGATCTCTTCATTACTATCTATCCTCCTACAGAGTTTTGTGTCCTGCGTGCAGAGACGCAACTTGCCCTGGATGTCCTCTCCAATGTTGCCAATGAACATACTGAAGAGGACATACCAAGGACAGATCTCCGTGGCACCCCACTCATGACTTCCCTCTCTTTCGATTTGACCCTGATCACCACCACCCTCTGCTGTCTCTCTTCCAGCCAGTTTCCTACCCATCTAACTATGGCCCAGGTCCTCCAGATTCTTCAGCAATCTTCTGTGTGGCACCAAGTTGAAAGCCTTGCTGATATCAAAGTAGAGTAAATCCACAGCCTGGCCCTTATCTACTACCTGTTACCCATCAAAGAAAACCATTAAGTTGGTCTGACAATGCTTCCCTGCCACAAACCCATGATGTTTGCTATCTTGTAGACTGTTGCTCTCTAGGTAGTTCACAAGATCTCTTTGATCAGTGACTTCATCAGTTTACCCACTACAGCAATAAGGCTGATAGGTCTGTAATTCTGAAATTCCTTGGTTGCTCCTTGTCCCCCTCCCCTCCTTCAGTGGCACTATATCAACTACCCTCTAGTCATTCGGCACTATCCCTATCTGAACTGAGATATTCAATAGCCCTACTAGGATTTCAGCCAATTCCTTGAGCACTCTTGTGTGCATCCCATCCAGCCTTAGTGCTAATCTACCTTTAGGGTTTCAAATCTCTTCTGAACCCTTTCTCTAGTAAATACTGGCTGCCTCAGGTCAGGAATGCTCCTGACAGCCACCTTGATGCTACTTTCATGCAGGGGCTCATTGTCTTCCCTTGTGAAGACAGAGTATAAGTAACTGTTAGGAATGGCTGCTTTTTGTTCCTCTTCCTCTAGTACCCCTCCCTCTCCTGTAGCCTAACAATAACCTCCTCACAGCTTCCTTTTTTCCTTAATACTGTATATCTGAAGAACTGTTTTTCCTCACAAGTATCCCCCCTCTGCAAAACACAGCTCTGTGTCTGCCTTTGCCTCCCTGACCATCCTCTTTGCTTCCCTAGTTTTTATTTAGTACTCTCCCCATTTCTCCTAACTCTGATTTTCTTTGTATCTGGTAAAAGCCTTTTTCTTGGCCCTCACTGCTTCTCTGACCCTTTCAGAGAACCATTTTGGTCTCTAGTACCGGTGTGTTTTTTTGTAAAGATTCTCATGCATGACTTTGTTACCCTGAGAATGGTCCCCTGAATTGCCCCCCATCCTTTCTCTACACCTCGGATGCAGTCTACCCAGGTCAAATTGCCTTGGACCAGCTCCCTCATCTGGTTGAAGTTTGCTTTTCTGAAATCTAGGACTTCAGTTTTTGATAGTGACATTCTGGTCCCCAAGGGCCAGCCAGAACCAAATATAGTTATGGTTGCTGGACACCAGTGTCTCCCCTACCCTCACTCTACTCACAACCTCTTAGCTGTTGAGTACCAAACTGAGAAAGGCCTCCTTCTAGTGGGTTCCTTGACCAGCTGCACCAACAGGCAGTCCTGCAATGTATCCAACAGGGCCTCACTTTTGGTGCACCTGCCTGCTGGAATGTCCCAATTGATATCCGGCAGGTTCAGATCACCCACCACCACCACAACTTCCCCCTTCTTCATTCCCCTTCTCAGATCTTCCCCAAGCTCCCTATATCTTTCTTCCCCCTGCCCTGGTGGTCTATAGATCATCCACCCTCCTCACATTTTCTTGCCTCAGGGTATTGTGAAGTGAACCCATAGTGACTCTGTTTCCACTTTGCTTTCCCTGATGTGTTCATCCTCCACAGACTCTATGCCCTACCTGACACTGAGGGCAACACCCCCCTTCCCTCTATCCTGCCTAAACACTGTGTAACCTGGAACTGACAAGTCCCAGTCATTATTCTCTGTGGACCAAGTTTCAGTGATGGCTATGAGTTCTGCCTCAGTATCTGCCACCAATGCCTGGAGCTCACTGATTTTATTGTCAAGACTCCTGGCATTAAGGCAGACCCCCATCCAACTAGCTCTAGATTCTCTTTTGCTGTTTTGTGATCCTATACCTGCATTCCTTTCTAGTCTCCTCATCTTATTTTCCTATTGCTTGCAGACACTGACAGCCTCTCTTCTACTACTCCTTTCTCAACCTCAATCATATTTTTACCCACCTTACTGCTACCATTCCCCAGTACATGGGAATCACTAGCTAGGTTCCCATCCCTCACTCCGTTTACTGTGGTTCCCCTGACCTCAGTGTCCCTTGTAGTCAGTTTGACTGTCTAATATAAACATCAAACTTCTGCCCCAGCATGTCTGTCCCCTCTCCTGAGAAGGCTGGCACTATTGAAGAGCCTCCAGTCCCAGAAGCCCCCACCCAATCCTCCGCAAAATGTTACCCTTTCTCCTGACACCATCCTTTTAACCACCCATTTAACTCCTCGATCACTTACTCCATACTCTGCCTTCCACTCCCACACTCCACACAGGGAGGACCTTGGAAGTGGCCAGGAAGGCTGATTGTGCCTGCAATCTTTCCCCAGCCTCTTACAGTTCCACTTCACTTCCTCAACAGGCTGTTTGACCAGATCATTGGTACCCAAGTGTACCAGCACCCTCAGCCCCCCATGCTATCCTACCTATTCTGTCTATGTCCCAAATGGCTGATGCCCCATGAAAGCACCTGACCATCCCTCATCCCCCCACCACTCTCTCTACTCCACTGATCACAGAATCTCCAGCCTCTAATAATCTCCTACCTGCCTTCTTACTCTCACCCCTGAGTGCCACCAGGTCATCACTGCCATTTCTCCTGACTAACCCAGACTTCCCCGTGGTAGAGTCAGGTACCAGAGTCTCTTCCAGGGGTACAAACATATTTCCCATCAGGATGGTGTGGGGTTGGTTGACCTCCTTGTGGCTACCCCTGCCACCATTCCCCAACCCCACCCCTCTCCACTGCCCTGTGCCAGTGGGCCTCTGAGGGACTGGGGATGTGGACCGTGGGCTCTAGCTGAGCCGGTGCTACAGGAGTGATATCTCTTCCCTCACTTCAATTAGCTGAGCATGGAGCTCTGCAAAGGTCTTGCAGAACAGGCAGTGGCCCCTCCTCCAGAGCATAACCCTGGAGAACAGTGCCCTACAGTCCCTGCAACTGACTTGCTCCCTGCTAAACCTCATGTGCTTCCAGCCCTGTTGTCCTGGTTCATCCTGATGATCTTCCAGTTCACCAGCTCCAGCCTGTTCCTATCCTTTTTGAGTCATGGGTTCCTGAACTACAGCAGGGATGAGCTTTCCAATGTTCATTACAGATCAAGGGAGTGCTCCTGACCAATCAGAGTGTTTCTCTCATCTGCGTATGAGACAGTCTGATTCTATGAAGAGTGTCTCATGCACAGCTGTGCTGGAATCAGCACACCCTCGGAAACTGTTTTAAAATGTTAATATATTACTGATTGAGCTTGATCAGAAATGTATTTTTTTTTTATTTAATATGCTTTATTACAGTCATAAAAAGACATAACAAAGCAACATTCAATACAGGCACAACACACATGCAAGAAAAAAGGATACAATTACAACAAAAATCCTCCTCCCCCCCACCTACCCTCCTCCCAACCCTCAGGTGGAGTGCATAAACCAAAACCTAGAGAAACAAAGGCACTTTATCAGGGCTCGAGCAGGCAGCACCTTATCCTGATAAAGAGTAGCATAGTAAGCAACACCATGACCAGTGTGGCTAGGAAAAACAAACCAGGAAAGAATAAAATAAGAGAGACTGAAGTAAAAGGTAGCAACATTCCAGGTAGCTCTGTAGGGAATATAGGGTATGTAACTGGCTTCATTTCTTACAATGAAAGAATGTTCCAAAGGCTGGCAATCATCTATTCAACCCAGAGATTATGGAGGAGTTCTTGTAACCATTCCTGGTATGAGATGGATGTCTGATCAAGCCAATGGTGGAGGATCACTTTTTTAACTGATAAAAGAGTTTAAGGACATAAAGCATCTCCTCTCTCGGACCCCTAAAGCACTGTAGTCTCCAAGTATACAAATTTCTGGGAGAAAGTGTTCTTCTATACCCAAAAGAGGGTCAGCCCTAGACTTAATTAAGTTCCATAATACAATTGTGGGGCAGTCCCAAAAAATGTGCAACAACGTGCCTTCCTCCAGTCCGCACCGCGTATATGAAGAAGAGTACAGCTTGCCCATTCTGATGAACTTAGATGGCGTGTAATATAAATTGTTCAAAATATAAAATTGCATAAGGCGTAACTTGTCCTGAGAAGTGTAGGTATAGAGATCCAGCCGAATTGTATGCCAATTAAACTCCTGATGTGGAAACACTGTATTCCAATGTGGTGTCTCTCCAGTAAGTGCAGAAATTAGTTTTGAAAAGAAAAGGGAGTACAGATTCGACACTGCATGTGGCCAGGTTAAAATCTCGTATACAGAGCAATGGAATTCAGAAAAATTCACACCCCATGGCATAGAACCGAACCAGTGGAGTAAAGCATAACTTAACTGGTAAACCTTAAAAACAGATCTATTATCCAACTGGAAAGATTCTATGATGTCCTGACAGGAAAGTAGCACCCCATTGTGGAGCAGGTCACAGACCTTTGCATTTGCTAATCGAGGTAACCACGTATCAGTCAGAGCTTTCCCCCATACTTTAAAGTTAACATTATAAAAGACAGGTTGGGATGTATCCTTATAATGCTTATACTTCAACAATGTACACAATTGTGAGTGAACATGAACAGAGATACTGATTACAGAATCTCGCAAACTAGTAGGCAGATCTTTAGGAGGGGTGAACGGTAAAGCAGAAGGGGATATACCAGCCTTATTAATCTGTTCCTTTTCTAACTCCAGCCAAATAGGGGAATATACAGGAGCAGGATTCTCCCATCTCAAGTTAGACCACTGAAAATACTTACTAGCGTGACTAGTGAAGTAATATGTGGTGAAGTGGGGAAGCTGCAAACCACTAACAGTTTTAGGGGCAGTAAGCTTGTTATATGCTTTCCTGGGAGTCTTACCTGCCCAAATCAATCTGGAGATGAGTTGATGAATACTTTTGAACCACAAAAAGGGTAACACACATTAAGCATGTTAAGTGGGTAAAATAAACAAGGGATAATATTAATTTTAATTATATTTATTCTCCCCCCAGAGAATTAGTGGTAGGGACTTCCATCTCTTTAAATCCTGTTGTAAGGTGACAACCAGATCATCCAGATTAAACTGTTTAAACTGAGCCATACTTCAAGCAAGAGTTATACCAAGATATCTGTTTGGGGACCCATGAAAGTCCAAGATCGGTAATGTCTGACTTGAAAACAACAGAGTTCAGGGGCATAACAGCTGATTTATATAAATTAAGCTTATAATTGGAAAGTGAACTATATTCTGGAATAGTGGCAAGTGCAGCCAGGATGGCAGGTTTAGGATGGGATACATGACGCAGAATATCATCCGCATAAACCCAAATCGGCAGGTTCCAGGAAACAACTGTTACCCTGGACAAGGCTGTGTTACATTTAAGTTTCAGAAGCAGGAGTTCTAAATATAAATTAAATAAAAGGAGGGATAAAGGACACTCCGGCCTAGTGCCAGAAAATGGTGGAAAAGTCGACGAAAATACACTATTACAGTAAATTCTGGCACTAGGACAAGAATATAAAATCTTAATCCAGCGAAGAAATGATGGTGGAAAACCAAAGTTTTCCAGGGCAAGGAACAGAAGGCCCAATTAACCCTACTGAAAGCTTTCTCTGCATCCAGGGAGACCAAGGCAGAAGGAATTTTGAAATCCCTGGATGCAGAGAAAATGTGGGACAACTTATGCAAGTGGTCGACAGAAGAACAGTTGGGCACAAAACCTACAGTACTTGTTCTGGGCTGATAAGATGGGCCCAAACTACATTCATCCTAGAAGCCAGAATTCTGGATAAACTTTTAATGACATCATTCAGTAAGGATTTGGGCTGATAACTAGTTACACTATCTAAGGCTTTACCAGACTTCAGAATTAGGACAATCAAGGCTTCATACAGGGTGTTATCAGATATGCCAAAATCAAATAAATAAAGGAAAAGGTGGTGTAATAAAGGGGTGAGTTCTTTGGAAAACAATTTATAAAAATTGGGGGTGAAGCCATCAGGACCTGCAGCCTTGTCTGGAGGCAAAGTATTAATCACATCTATTATTTCCTGTGGGGTGAGAGGTTCCATTAACAAGGCCTGATGAATGCCGGAGAGAGAGTGGGAAGAGGGAAAGACTCCAAATAATCTATAATACTAGCAGGGGCAGGGGGTCCCACATGGGCCAATGAAGTGTTTTATAGTGATCAGTAATGTATTAATATGGCTGCTGAGACCACTTTTACAGTTTTAAGAGTGGTCTCACTTATATCCTTAGGGTACTACTTCGATAGGCATTTAAACAAGCCAAGGGTGGAGGCAAAAGGAATGAGGAAGGCAGTGATTGCCACTCCCCCAATGATAATGGAGCAGCAGTGGAGAAAAGACCAGGGTAGAGTGGGGCAAGGGCGATGGTGGAAGGATGGGAGGGCCAAGAGGTGTGACTAAGCCTGACAAAAATACTAGGAAGAGTAGGCAGAGGAAGGATAAAAATGGGAAGGACAGTACCAGTGAAAAGAAAAGGCTGAAGGATCATTTTGGGAAGAGAGGTCCAAGTAGTGGAAGGGAAGGAGGAGACAAAAGGAACGGAGATCCACGTGTGCCAATGCAAGGAGTCTAGGAAACAAAATTTCTGACCTTAAGGTTACTGTTGCGGAGGTTGACCCGGATCTGGTGGCCATAACTAAATCGTGGTGCACTGACAATCACAGCTGGGAAGTGGCCATACCAGGCTACAACATGTTTTGAATGGATACGGCAAAGAGGAAAGGGGGATATTTTTTTTATATGTAAGGGAAGGTATAAAGGCCATGGAAATACAAGGACACAGTGGGGAAAATGAGGGGGCTGAAGGTTCTTTGGGTTGACTTAGAGATGGGGCCCAGGGCCTTAATACGTGTGTGGATGGAGTACAGGCCACCAACACAGGGGGAGGAATTGGGCAGAGTTTGGGGGAGGCCCTAGGCAAAATAGCAAGCAAAAGGGAAGCAGTACTTATGGGAACTTTAATCTCCTGGATGTGGACTGGACTGTCCTGGCCGCAGCTACAACTAGGAGCATGGTCATACTAGACTTCCTGAAGGGGGCATTTTTCAGGAAGCTGGCTACAGATCCCACTGGAGACGGGGCAGTGCTGGATCAGATAATTATAAACAGGAACAGCTGCAGACATCACTGGGGGTAGCCCCCTGGGTACAAGTGAAGATTGTACAATGAGGTTTGACATACAAATTGCGCAGGAGAAGATCCACACTAGGATGAGGGTCCTGGACTTTAGGAGAGCAGATTTTAAAGAAATGGGGTACTGCCTTAGTAAATACCTTGAAGGGGTGATAGGCAGGGGGTACAAAAGAACAGAATAAAGGATGGAATAACTAAAGTAATGGCAACCTGTTTTAAGGTACTAAGCACGAGTAAGAGAAGAAAAAGTCCACTGTGGTTCTCAAAGCTAGTGGCTGAGGAAGTAAGAGAGAAAAAAGTTTTCAGGATGTACAAGGATGACCCAAATGGAGACAGACAGGGAGGTATGTCTAGAGAAACAAAGGGAGGTAAGAATGAGGGTAAGGACAACAAAAGCTCAAACTGAGGAAAAGATCACACAGGAGGTCAAGAATGGAGATAAGACTTTCTTCAGGTGTGTGATCGGAAAGAGAAAGGCAAGGGGTTGTATAGTGAAACTTAGGAGACCATAAAGGGGCGATTGTGTAGAGAAAGATCAAGAAAAATTTAGAATTTGAATGAATACTTCGGCTCGGTCTTCACAGTGGAGGGGGGAATGGGTTGACATGTATTAACAGGCACCTAGAGGGTAGTGGACACAGGTACATTTACAGAAGAGAGAGTCTGCTGTGGGCTGGAAGTCTAAAGGTAAACAAGGTGATGAGGCTGGACAGGATCCACCCAAGTGTATTAAAGGAATCAAGCATGGTGTTAGCCACCCTTTTGCCAACTTTATTTAGCACCTCTTTGGAGACAGTGTGGTTCCAGAGGAATAGAGTAGGGCTGATGTGGTCCCTCTGCATGAGAGCGGCATCAGGGTGGAGGTCAGCAATTAGAGACCAGTCAGTCTCACATCAGTAGTGGTGAAGTTAATAGAGTCCGTGCTGAAGGAGAGACTGATGGATTACCTGGAGACATATGGGCTGATGGACCACCGGCAGCAAGGCTTCACTGAGGGAGATCACATCAAACAAATCTCATAGATTGCTTTGACTGTGTAACTAGGGAGATGCAGCAGGGAAGGAAAGTGGACGTGGCCTATCTGGACTTTAGTAAGGCCTTTGACACTGTACCACACAGGAGGCTGATTAAGAAACTTAGCAACCTGGAGGTGGGGAAGAAGGTGGTGAGCTGGGTACCTAACTGGTAGAAAGGTAGCATGCAGATGGGCAGTGGTAAATGCCAATCACTCAGAGGACATGAAAGTGACCAGTGCAGTACCACAGGGATCAGCACTGGGCCCTGTCCTCTTCAATGTCTTCATGAGTGACACTGCTGAGGGACTAGAAAGGTAGATGTGTCTCTTTGGAGATGACACAAAAATCTACAAGACGGTGGACACCCAGGAGGGCTGGGGGAATGCAAAGAGATCTAGGAAATCTAGATGAGTAATCTGGGGTGCAGCAGTTCAGTTTCAATGCCAGAAAGTGCAAAGTCATGCACAAAGGGCGAAGAAACCAGATGGCTGTATATAAGATGGGAGCGGGGGGGGGGCTATTCTATTGGTCACTCTCAGGGTAGCATCCTTCAAAAAATAAAAGATGTTCAAGAACAAGGGTCCATGACAAGGGGGGTAGACTTATGGGTAACATGAGGGTGTTGGATCCATGGAACAGCCTCCCGGCAGTGGTTGTAGGGGCCAAAATGGTAGGGAATTCAAAAACGCATGGGACAGACATAAAGGAACTCTAGCTATAGGAAAGAGAAGGTAAGCCGCAGATCATTTAGGATCTGCGATATATGAAACAGGTAGGGAAAACGGGCAGACCAGGTGTATCAAGCGGTCATTATCTGCTGTCAAATTCTGTTTCTATGATCTTCAAGTCTCTGCTGTTTATCAACACCCTCTGCCTCCTATCCTTCAACCAGTTTGATAATCAGCTTACCACCTTCTCCCCAGCTCCCAGTTTGCTAACTTTCTTAATCTGCCCATCAAACTTCTGCTCGGAGCTCACAGCAAGCACTTACGATACTCACAGTCTACATCCCGCCCAAAACAACAGTGGCAGGAACCAGTGACCTAATGGACTTTGTCAGTACCCTGAGCCTAAACTCTAAAATTGTGCTACTAGGGGACTTCAACATCAACTGGCTGTCCCCTGCTGCTGCCACTGTCAAGGACACGTTGACTGCCATCCACTTCTCCCAAATGGTCGAGAATTCAGCAAGGGTCAATTACAAAATGGGTACTGGCACTCTTCTGGACTGGGTTCTTTCCAACCAACCTACATATATCTCCTCCACCACCATCCTCCTTGATTCCCTAAGTGATCACTCTCCCATTATATGCACCTGGAACAGCAACTACTGCAAACCCCCACCCAGAACTATAGCCAACTGTGTGCTTCTTAAAGAGCACCTCCCTCAACTGCAAACAGACCTGCAACGCCTTGATTGGTCTGACCTCTATGGAGCAAAGGACGTGGATGATGCCCTCGACCTCTTCATTTTGAAATTCAGTACTGTTTGTGATAAACACGCCCCCATGAAAACAAGAAAAATAAATGAACCCTGCAACCCCTGGATTAATCCGGACCTCCTACTTCAACTTAGTGCTAGAGACCACCTGTGGCAAAAGGCGTGAGCACATGGTACACCTGCTAACATCCAACAGTATAAAAAAAGCTAGAAACAAGTGCATGAAGTCTTTTTGACTCACCAAAAGCTTGTAGTATAAAGAAGCCCTTTCCAATTCCTGGAATAGCAGCAAGTCTTTCTGGGCCAACCTCAATGACATAACGGGTAAGGACCCCAAAACTGCTCCAACTATGCTTGTGGTCGAAGATGTACCTTCCTTGGAAACTCTCCACATTGCAAACTCGCTGAACAATACATTCACAAACCTAAGTGGAGTGCTCCTGGCAGACTATTTCACTGAAAGATCCTAATGGCAAACTAACTCCAATGAGCAACCTTCCATTATTTTGCTTTAAAGAAGTTTCCAAAACAGAGGCCAGAAAATACCCGGAGAAGGTACTGGGGAAATCAAGACACATCGGGGACAACCTGGACCTTAAATTTGTTGTCCTGACCCTCGAAGAAGTCCTGAGCCCCTTGACTTCAATAATTAACCTGTCCCTCCGCCTCTCACAATTCCCCCAGTGATGGAAATCTGCGACTATAACCTCAGTCCACAAAAGTGGGGACCAAGCATTGCACAACAACTACAGGCTGATCTCCATACTCTCGCCACTTTCCAAAGCATTTGAACGGATTGTGGCAGATCAGCGTGTGGAGTACCTGAGCCTGCACCAACTCCTTTGCCCAGAGCAGCTTGGGTTCTGGGTGGAGCACAGCACCATCACAGCTTTGCTGGAATTTACGGGCTTCATCCACCAAGCTTTAGACCAAGGCCAGCTGGTGGGGACTGCATATATCGACCTAACAAAAACATTTGATACAGTGCATCATACGCACCTCCTTGAGCAGCTAACTGACACTGGACTCTCTCCAGATACAGTTCAATGGTTCAACAGCTATCTCTGAAATCACTCACAGCAGGTCAAGATTGGAGACTACATCTCTGATAGCAGGCCGGTCTGCTCAGGGGTCCCACAAGGGGCAATCCTGAGGCCCCTAATGTTCAGCATTTTCCTAAACAAACTCCTGGGCTCCTGCACCAGTCATAGGCTCTTGTACACTGACAACATGGTCATTTTCACCAGCAATCCTCACTCTGAGCACCTACAAGCAGACCTCCAACTTGGTTTCTCCTCCGCCGAAGCTTGGTTTAAAGAACACAGACAAGTACTCAACTATAAAAAAAAAAAAAAAAAGACCATGATCTACTCCAGCTCCCTTAGTAAGCATAAGACCTTCCCCCTGTCTGTCAAGAATGACAGTGATGACACACTGGATCTCGTACAGTACCTGGGTATCACAATTGACTCCACCCTGTCCTACACCTAGCACTCAGACAATTCCGCAAAGGCCATCAATTCCATCGTCACAAACAAAGCCTAACAAATCAAGCCCTGAACCTGGCCATCAATAGTTTAATTGTCTCCCTTATCGATTATGGCCTGGTCATATATGGGTCAGCTACAGACACTGCCCACCGTCGCATCTCTCTGTCACCAAATAAGGCCTGCCACCTCCTCATAGATGCTGCAAGACTCACGCACACTTGTGAACTCTATGCTCGGGCAGGATAGCTCCAACTGAAGAACAGAATTAAATACCAAACCTGCCTACTTGCCAAAAAACCCTCATTAAATCTGCTGCCACCAAGAGTTCAGAACCTGCTCACATGACACGTGAGTGCTAGGCTGACCATACGCTCCAACAGTCAAAACTTTAGAGAACCTAGATACCTCGTTGCATTGGCACAACATGCGTTCTCCTACGGTGCACCCCACTGGATCAACGCTTTACCACCTGCAGTCTCCAGAGTAGCAACTACTGGTGCCTTCAAGCATAAGCTTCATTAGCACCTCATTGCTGAGGACAACTATGACTGCTTCAACTAACTTTTGGTGCATACAAGTGAAGTCTTAGTCAGTACCTCAATATCAAGAACACCTGTGACTGCATTCGCTGCATCCCACAGTAATCACCTGCTGCACTTACAGATGCACCTCTTGACCCAGGGGGCACCTTCCAACCTCAGCACTTCACTGATCCCCACCCCGCCCCTGCCTACCCCCCCCATCTTATAGCACACCCCTCCCTCCCCCCTCTCTCCATCCATTCCTCCACTATGTCACCTTTGTCTGTTACCTTCTCTGTGTCTATCTTCTCCAGGGTGTTCAAACTCATGGACGCAGGCATATGTTGAACAATGCCTCAGCAGTGTCTACTTGTGTGAACCTTTCTGTACCATCTCTGTGAATGTATAAATTGTTGTTCTCTGCTATTTTCTGTTCAACTGATGTGGAACCTACAAAAGAGCATCCGCTCACAGGTGTTATCCAAGAACTCAATAAATAAAAAAAAATAATCAGCCTCCTGTGTGTTAGTGTCACAGGCCTTACTGAAGTCCATACAGGCTACATCCAATAGCCACCCTGATCCACCTCCACTGTCACCAAGTCAAAGAAATCTATTAGATTTGTTTGACATGACCTTGCCCCTGTAAAACTGTGCTGCTGGTGGTCTTGCAGCTCATTTTCCTGCAGGCACTCCATCAGTCTCACAGCAGTGTTTTCATATTTCCCACCACAGATGTGAGACTAACTGGTCTATAATTGCTAGTTTCCTCTCTTTTGTTGCACTTGTGCAAAAGAACCGCATTGCCTCTCTTCCAGTCCTCTGGAACCACCCCATTCTTCAATTAGGTGCTAAATAGTGTTACCAGAGGGGTGATTAGCATCATCCTTAGTTCTTCTAATACCCTTGGG
Source organism: Neoceratodus forsteri (assembly GCA_016271365.2). NCBI lineage: Eukaryota > Metazoa > Chordata > Ceratodontiformes > Ceratodontidae > Neoceratodus > Neoceratodus forsteri. The sequence continues at coordinate 647,055,199 of CM028136.1, read as the reverse complement.
TGGATTTTGTCTTGCCCCATTGCCCTGTTTCCTTTAGAGCTTCCAATTCCCTTCGAACTCTCTCCTCCAAAAATTGACTTTTGTCCTCATCTCCCTCCCCCTGGTGCTTGCAGTTACATGTTGGTCTGTCCCCCCAACACTATGAAAACTATGCAGAAGTATTCATTTAAAACTGTATGCTTTTTCTTGATCTTCCTCTGCACAGTCCCCCTTTGCTCTCCTGATCCTCACTATCCCACCCTTGCTTTCCTCTTTCACTCACGTACCCGAAGAAAAAAATGTTCACCACAGTAATGCTGTTTTTTCTTAAGGGATCCCTCACAATGTTTACACTTTAGCAGTCATCTTGGTTCAGAGAGACACCATGGAGATGAAACATATGCAAATCTTAGAATTTGGAATATAAATTCAAACTCTCCAATGGCAGAAGGCAGAATTGCTTCTAAGCCAAGTTGGAGCAGTGACAAATGAAACTAGCTAATAAGGTTACCAAAAAATTTTGAAAATTGTTTTAATAGATTTTGAAAAATACCAAACCAACTGAAAGCAGACTTGCAGAAAAATCAAATAAACAATAACAACCAACTTATAGTTGTGAGAACTGCAATAGTGATGCTCACGCAATCTCAGGAAAAAAGGAAAAATTACTCACCTTAGTAATTGCTTTTCTTCTCATGGAGTCTTGCTATATTATAACATTAGCAGTCAGCCACTGCAGCTGAACTGCCCCGGAGAGGAAGGAGTTAACTCCAGAGGATCTGGAGTTCTATAGCGCGAGGGCGCTGTGCCCAAAGCTCTATCTGGCAGTTTCAAATGAAACTGTCAGATCTTTACGAAGCTCACATCAAAGAACAGAAAGTCTGTGTGGAAAAAACTACACTAGCCCATGGCTACCTACTAGTAGTAGTAACAACAATATAAACAACAAAGAAACACCCAGAACCATAATAACAAAAATTGATGGTATTATGGTTCGTTTTACCACCCTTGACAAGCACATTATGAACCCTCCTTCCCCAAGACTCAAGTCCAGGAAGGGGCAATATAAATAACCTAAATGAAAGCAACCAGATCCCTAACCCAAAGGAAAGAGGGTAAAGGGATAACTACAATGGCATGACACAGTGCTTGCACTATTCGCCACCCCTACCCAAGTAGAGGTTCTGAGAGGGGCAGGAGGGAGGGTGGTTATAATATAGCAAGACTCCATGAGAAGAAAAGCATTACTAAGGTGAGTAATTTTTCTTCAAACACCATGAAGTCTTGCTATATTATAACATTAGATTACACAGCAGTACCTCCATGGAGGAGGGTCAGAACCTACTTAGGAAATAGGCTCTGAAGCACAGTTGCGCCTAAACTGAAAGCATCTCTCCTGGACTGGACATCCAGGGAATAATGCTTGGTAAAGGTGTGAACTGTCTTCCAGGTAGCAGCTTGACAAATCTCCAGAATGGAATGTCCCTAGCAGCCGCTAGAGACGCAGCTGTACCCCTGGGGAGGGCCTCAATCCTGAGGGGGTACTCTACCTAGTTTCTGATAACAGAATTGGATACAAGAAACAATCCACCTTGCAATTGTTCTCTTAGTGGCAGGTTTTCCTTGCCAACCTCCATAGGTAAGAAACAGTTGGAGGATTCGAACCTATGACCTCTGTGCGCTCTAAATAGTAGCTTAAGGCTCTTTGACATCCAAGCTGTGCAGTCTCCTCTCACCTGAGGAAGAATGCTCAGCTAAAAATACTGGAGAGAGATAGATTGATTCAGGTGGAAATCAGAAACCACCTTAGGCAAAACTTTCTATTAGTCCTAAGGACTACCTTATCTCTGTGGAAAGAGATAAAATCTTCTTCCACTGACAGGGCCTGAAACTCACTTATGCGCCTGGCAGAGGTGATAGCTACTAGGAAAACGGTTTTCCAAGTTAAATACTTGAGCCTGCGTGAAGACAGAGGCTCAAAGGGGGTTGCATTAACTGAGCAATGCAAATATTCAGGTCCCAGGCGGGAGCTGGTTCCTCAAAAGGAGGGTTAGTATGAAGTAACCCTTTAAAAACTTGGAGAACACAGGTGAGAAGAAAGGAGGCAGGCTTCCTGCTGACACAAAAGCAGAGACAGCTGCCAGATGAACCTTCAGGGTAGCTGGTCTAAGGCCTAGGGAATTCAGATGGACCAAATATTCCAGAAGAATGGGAAGATCAGCAGATTTGGGATAATCTGCTCTCAGAGCACCAGATGGAAAACCTCTTCCACTTAGAATTATAAGTAGTTTTAGTGGAAGGCTTCCTGTAGTTTTTAACATCCATGACACCTTGAGAAAGGGTGTAAGTCAGCAATTTAGGCCCTCAAGAGCCAAGCCTTGAGGTGGAGGGATTTGAGGTCCGGATACCACACCTCCCCTGTGCACAGGCCAGTAAGTCGTGGACTCTGGTAGGCTCAGGGCAGGGTGGACTGCCAAGGACAGAAGCAGAGGGTACCAGGGCTGTCTGGCCCAATCTGGGGCAATCAGAATCACTCTGCAAGGTTGAGATCTGATTTTACTAGTACCCTGAAAAGAAGAGGAAAGGGAGGAAAGGTGTACAGGAACTTCCTTTCCAGTCCAATAGAAAGGCGCCCAGAGGGACTGAGCCCAGTACTGGAGGCCTGCAACAGAAAAGAGGAAGTTGATGGTTGTCTGGGGCTGCAAAGATCTATCTGAGGAGTGCCCATCTGGCAAGACGGACCCCAGCACTTGTGGATTCAGAGCCCATCTGTGATGGCCCTGAGAAATTCTGCTGAGGGCGTCCGCCAGACATTGTCCTTCCTGGGAGGTGAACCGCCATCAGGGAGGTGTTCAGGAGTAGGCCAGAGACCACAACTTCATTGCTTCGGTGCACAAGGCTGAAGATCGAATGCCCCCTTGCTTGTTGATGTACCACATTGTGGTGGTATTGTCTGTCCTGACTTGAACCACTTTGTTCTGGACAGAATCTGAAAACACCCGAAGAGCTAAAAAGACAGCTCTGAGTTCCAACAGATTGATGTGGAGCAGAGATTCCTGAGGAGACCACGCCCCTGGGTGGCAAGATCGCCCAGGTGAGCCCCCCACCCTAACAGGGAGGCATCCGTGGTGAGGGTGAGGGAGTGAGAAATGGGAATGAAGGGAACCCCCTGTCTTAAATTGCTCTGGACCTGCCACCAGTGGAGGGCTAGGATCAGAGTTTGAGTAACTGGAACCAGCTTGGTAAGGGGGTCCTTCCTTTGAGACCAATAGGCCCTCAAATGGAACTGAATGTCCCTCATCTGGAATCTTGCTCCCTGCACGACAGCTGTGGAAGCAGCCATGTGCCCAAGGAGTTGCAGAAAATGCCTTGCTGGTCGAGAGACCCGCAGGGTAAAGGAGGATGCCAGGGCGATGAGTCTGTCCACCCTTTCCGAGGGAAGAAAAGCCCTGGCTAACCTTGTGTTCAATTCTGCGCCTATGAAAGTTAGGGACCTGAACCGGTTCCAGAACTGACTTTGGTAAGTTTAGCAGGAATCCTAGGGAAGTGAGAAGCTGCTGGGTGACTTGCAAATGGGTTTCACCTGACCTGGAGACTGACCCACAATGAGCCAGTCGTCCAGGTAGGGAACACAGCAACCCCTTGCCTTTCTAAGTGAGCCACTACTACAGCGAGACATTTTGTGAATACCCTTACGAGAGGTCAGGCCAAGGGCATTGCCCTGAACTGGTAGTGGCCTGAGGGCAGTTCGAACCTGAGGTACTTTCGTGAGAAGGCCTGATCAGAACATGAAAATAGGCATCCTTGAGGTCCAGGGAAGCTAGCCAGTCCCCTGGCCTTAGGGAAGGCAATCATTGCCAGAGTCAACATTTTGAACTTTGGTTTCAAAAGATGCTTGTTCAGGTACTTAAATCTAGAATGGGCCTCCATTCTCCTGTCTTTTGGGGTAAGAAGTATCTTGAATAAAGCCCCTGCCCTGATGGCAAGGAGGAACCCTTTCCACTGCTTTGCAGTCCAGAAGAGAAGAAACCTCTGCTTCCAAAGCAAGGGCTTCTGAAGGATTTGAGGTGGAAAATGTCTGGCTCTCATCTTTGGAAAGTGTTTGAAGCTGAGAATTAGACCCTGGCCTATTACCCAGAACCCATCTGTCCAGAAGTTAGGACAGCCAGTTCGCTGAAATAGGCCAACCTGCCCCCACTGGTACAGGAGAATCGGCCCTGGGCACCCCATCAGGGTGCCTGCTTAGCAGCAGCCTTAGGCTGAGGGGAGGGGACGGTTCACTTGTGCCTCGCCTACCCTGCTCTCTGAAGAAACCTTCGCGAGACAGCAGAGGAGGCTTGAAATTGGTAAAAGGCCTGAAAAGGCCTGCCCCTATCTCTGGGAGCATGCCTTGTGGCATGGCATGCTTCTCCTTAGCCTGGGCACTTTGTAGGTAGTTCTATTCATCCATCTTTTCATATAGTTTTCTGTTTGCTCCCAAACAGAGAATTTCCCACTACAGGAAAATCCATAGCCTTTGACTGGGTATCTTGGGACAGATTAGTGCATCTGAGCCATGCCAACCTACGGAAAGCTACAGAAGTGGCCATGACCCTAGAGGAAACATCATTAACATCAACAGCAGTAAGAAATTGAACTTTAGAGGCTTCAATGCCATCAGCAGCCACCTGTTCCAACTCACTAGCCAGCTGGCCATGGGCCTGCTTGGCTAACTGCAATACTGTGTCCCACCTAGATTTCTGATATCTAGCCACATGCTATATAATTTGCCTGCCTGAGTCCCAAAGAAGCTGCCATATACTGTTTCTTTCGCCATGGCATCAATCTTCCTGGAATCCTTATCAGGAGGATGTGAGGCCAGAGGAATATTAGCCTTGTCACAGGCTGCAGCTTGTACCACACCTACATGACTACACTGTTCAGTAAGGAAGTCTGTATCCGAGCCTGACAAAGTATACCTTCTGTCCATTTTTTATCTACAGGAGGGACAGAATGAGGATTTTTAAAATCTTTGTTGTTTGCTTCCTAAATGACTTATGCAAAAGAATAGACAACCTTCTAGACTCTGGAATATCCATCATTTCCACATAATCAGGCTCTCTTGCTCATCCACAGCCTCCTCTAAGGAAGCTGGAGGGTTTCTGCAACCTTTTGTAAAAATAAGAAAGAAGGGACTCAGACAGAATAGGAGGAGATTCTAAAGGTCTGTCTGGAGAAATGTCCCGTCAATGGGCATGTCCAGACCCCCAGCCACATATATATTGATCAAATTCCTCCCTCCTGTGGTTCATAAAATCCTCAACTTCAAAATCCTGAACCACTGGGACTGAACGAACCAACCTTTTACCAACTGTTGGTGGTTCTACAGATCCCTGAGACAGTGACTGGACAATCTGAATGGCTTTAGCTATCTCTGCAGCAGTTGGAGACACAATTTTGGACCCCAAACCTACTGATTTCCTTGTCTTTTACTGGACTGGTTCCTCTGAACCAGCCTTCCTTTGCCCGAGGAAGTCTCGCCCCTGGTCAGAGGGCACTCTCTGGTCCAGTGGGTACTGGACCGGCTGGCCATCCGGTCAGCGGACTTTTGGTTTCCTCGCCCTGAGCCGCCCAATCTCTTTCCAGGGTGGCTGCAGGAAATTTTACACACCTGGCAGTCTGACAGGAGGTGGTCAGCCCCCAGACAAAAACACAGTGGTGTGTGGGTCAGCCTGGCAAAGGCCTCCCACAGACATCACAGTGTTGAAACCCAGTGGGCCGGTTTTTTTTGGGTTTCCAGACATAATGCCAGCCTAACCAAAACTTGCCTTTGATGGCAGTGCCAGGCAAGACACCCTTATCGGTTCCTAACTGTACACGGGTATTTGAAAAACGTTATAATTCTGGTTTTTTTAGAACCGATAAGAACCGGGAACCGCACTCTAAAACCCACTGTACACTTTTAAAATGTAGAAATAACAAACCGATCGGTTCAAAACCGAACCGATAATTAATTTTCCACACAGACTTAAAATTTAGTACTTACGGTTACCAGATAGAGCTTTAAAACCGAAATGCGGTAAAAATAATGACTTTTGCCGGTTCAAATGAACCGAAAAATACTCGCTTTGAACCGAGAATGAACCGAGCTGAAGGAGCTGATCTCCGGAGCGACTGTTCAGTGAAGCGGAGTAAAGAATCTGACAGTTTCATTTGAAACTGCCAGATAGAGCTTTGGGCACAGCGCCCTCGCGCTGTAGAACTCCAGATCCTCTGGAGTTAACTCCTTCCTCTCCGGGGCAGTTCAGCTGCAGTGGCTGACTGCTAATGTTATAATATAGCAAGACTTCATGGTGTTTGAAGAACCAATTCTTATGTGAACCTATAATTCAGGTTCTGGAAGGGGAGGCAGGGTTTGGGAGTGTAAACATAGTGAGGGTCACCTAAGGAGAAACAGCATTGCTACGATAACCATTTTTTTTTCCTTCTAACCCTAGGAATCTCTTACTCAGTGTTTACACTTTAGAAGACTTCACAGGAGTACCCTGGGAGGCTGGGTCCAGAACCTAATTAGAAAAAAGGTTCTGCAAGACAGCAGTTCCAAAGCTGGCATCCCTTCTGGATTCCATGTCCAAACAGAAGTGTTTTGTGATGGTGTGTACTGTTTTCCAGGTAGCTGCTTTGCAAATGTCCAACAATGGGATGCTCCTTAAGGATGCCACAGATGCAGAGGTACCCTTCGTGGAGTGTGCCCTAAAGCCTCTTGATGACAACTTCCCAGATTTCTTATAGCTGAACTGAATGCAAGAGACTATCCAGCTACAGACAGCTCTCTTTGAAGCTGGTTTGCCTTTGCCATCCTCACTATAGGTCAGGGACAGAGTCAGATTTTTGTAGGCCCTCCAGGCAACGGATCTCCATTGGGCCTCCAGGCCCATCCATCTGTGCAACAAAAAATTGAAATTAAAGCAGCAGGCTTGGCAGAGACTAGAGATGCATGCAACCCCCGGGAGAGGACTCAATGGCATTTTTCACACGCAGTCGTGGCTTGTTGGCAGACAGTGATGAAGCAGCCCACCAGAGATTGACATCCCCAAGCACTAATGCACCCCCTATTTGGCTTCTGTTCTCCTCACAATGGCTATAACTTCCACACCATCCCAGAGCTGCTCAAGGTTCGGACTATGACTGCCAAACAAGATTACCTTTTAATTTTTCCAAGACGTTTCTGTTTATAACTTTATTGATGAAAAATAAGTGGAACTCCACACAATGTTTTACAATGACCAAGATGTAGTCAGAGGCTGGAAATTTCACACCCACAGAATTATGCAAAATTCCACTTTGCCAGTACCAAATGTGAAAAACTCTTCCCTCTAATACCACTAGGACTCAATGCCAGCCATCACCAACCCACAAGGCAGCAACTATTAGCTGAAGTTCCAGACCAACACCGGCAGAGCCGCTCAATACTCGGACTGCAACCACCTAATCTTCGACATAAAGTCCTTCCCACAGCCTCTTCTCCCTCCTGGGGCTCTACCTACCTGGTGTGGTGTGGGTCACACAAGGTGCTTCATCCACCGTTGCTGTCATCAGTGCCGTTTCAGAGCTCCACAGCCCAATGCACAACTGTCGCTCTACTCAGCCCAAGTGCACTGCCACCACTCTGCCTGAATCCCGCTTTCACAACAAGACAGTTAAGCTAAAACTGGCTGGCCAGGCCATTCAGGCCTGACCCTCCAACACACTCTCCAGCCATAGGCTACTACATCCACACCCCACACCACAGAATGTGCCCTAGTGTCTCATAAATGAATCGGGGGCCTGCCAGTCTAGCAGGGCTCACAGCCTTAGTTTTTTTTCATGGGAAATCCTGGGTTCCCTAGTTTTCCACTCAGCTCGGCACTGATTTGAATGATCATGTCTTCACCAGCAGTTGGGGCAGAGTATCAGCAAGCAGCTGTAAATCCTGAAAGCATGCCTATGCTAGGCTATGGCAAAGTTAACATGTTTTTTTTTCTTTGAGCTCCTGGTGTCCCCCCAAGTGTTGGGACCCCGGTGCTGACACGGGCTCTGCCATAGGTAACAAAAAGCTGGGTGCCCTGAGACCTGACATCTTTTGTCCAGTCTGTGTAGATACTCTGAACTCACTTTAGGGCGGGGCTATGCAGCTTTTGCTCCCCTGGACTGAAGTGTTCTTGATAAGAGTACAGGACTGATTCGGGTAGAATTGAGATATCACCTTTGGTAGGAATTTCCTGTTGGTTCTAAGGACTACTACCTTATCCCTGTGAGGGATTATGCAGTTGGGCTCTGTGCAGAGGGCTTGCAGTTTTCTTACCCTCCTAGCAGAGGTCACTGCAACCTGGAATATGGTTTTCCATGTGACATACTTTAGGTCAGCAGTGACCATAGGCACAAAAGGAGCCTCCATAAGCTGGGCAAGGCACATATTGAGCTCCCAAGATAAACAGTCCCTCTCCACTGGGTACAAGTCGACGAGGAGATTACAAAATGTTTGAAAACAGGCTGCAAGTCCAGAGACTTGCCCTCACCACCTAATACGTAAGCCAACACTGCCGCCAAGTGCATATTTAATGCTGAAGGCCATGTAGGCCTAACGACTGTAACTTGCCTCTGTGGGGTTATCTTCCCAGGGGAACACCAGTAAGAAACAATTACTCATCGAAGTAATATTACTTCTTCCAGGGTATTCTTTAGCATTATTGACAGAAGCAGTATGCCAGCTGGGTTCAGTTGCCCCAGAGCGGAGGAGTCAATGCAAATGAGGAAGGCATTGGCCAATCAGGATACAGTTCGAGCAGAGTGCTGCCTGCAGTCAACCTGAAGGACCTCAAAACGCATTTCGAGGTTGAAAAAGAGCAAAAACTGTGCCCACTAGGGGCAACAAAAAAAAAAAACTGTTAGCAATAACCCACTATATATTCTAACCTACTATTATGAAAAAAATTTTTTTTATTTTTTTTTGAAAATCACACGAATGAATGACAGTCTTCAAATTTGGCTAAATCCCCTAGCAGAGCCTTTATACAAGGTTTCCAGGGGAGGAAGGGTTGGAGTGTCAGTAATGCTAAAGAATGCCCTGGAAGAAGTAATATTACTTTGGTGAGTAATTGTTTCTTCTCACCCCAGGAATTCTTTAGCCTCTATTGACAGAAGCAGACTTCAAAGCAGTGTAGTTGGGTGGAGGGCACAGAAACCTATTTAAAGAAGAGGCTCTGAAGTACCATCCTGTCAAAACTGGCATCCTATTGTAACCCCCCTGCAAATGGGGGTTCCCAAAAGACTTCCAAGAGTTTGCTTGAATGCTCCAAGCCTGAATGGTGTTTGGCATTTAAGCCATTTATCAGTGAGTGTTTTTAGAACCTCTGGTACTGTCTCTTTAAGAGCTGTCTGCTTGCAGACATAATTAGTTTGTATGTGGGACTGTGTGTTTCTTTTGATTGAGTACCATCAAGCTGCTGCCAATTCACTTCATTTCTGCAGTCACTAGAGTGCAAGGGAACCTATCTGACAGATGTACTGTTTGCCAGAAATTATTTAGAGTAATAATGAAATTACAGTTTGTCTAAACTGCTTTCTTTGCAGTCAGAACTGTGTCTGCTAGTTCCCCATTCTAGTTTTGAACTGCTGAACTGGACCAATCAGTGTGGGGTAAGCTAGCTCTAAAATGGTGCCTTGACGAATCAGAACTTGGACTCATAATCTGAGCCAGCCACAAGAGGATTGTATGGGCAGTGACTCTGGGAGATGTAGTTTAGACTTCAGCACCTTTTGGACCAACAGCAGCAGTCTATTGTGAGGACAGCCAATCCAGTCAAGAACTGGGAGGAACTCAAAGGAAGTGCCCGTTTTGTCGGTTGGAGTTTCAGTTGAGCTTTGGCAGTGAAGAAGGAAGGAGCCCTGTGCTTTTTCAGTGTGCAGTTTTAGTCAAAAAGTGTAAGGGCCCAGAGTTCCGTCTGCAGCTTGTTAGGACTGAATCCTTCCTGTGAAAAGAATCAAAGGATCTCTGAAGAGTAGAAACCAGGCTCACCCTGTAGAAGACTGGAGGAATTGCTGAAAATTACACTGGTCTGTCAGGAACTGAATCTGCTGTGTGTTCTCCCGGTATTGTGCAGTAATTGCGATCGGATACAGATGCAGCCTGCCTGGTATAGTGCTTTCTTTATATGGATGTGTGAAGAGGTTTGTGCACCTCAAGTGAGCCCTGCTGACATTGAAGGACCCTATCTTATTTGGAGGTCGTGAGTACTAATTCAGGGTCGCTCCTGTTGAATTGCCACATTAAATCCAAAATGGAATTACTGTACTGCTGACTGTTTAATTCTCCTTTCTCAGGTGAAAGGGCCCCTACCAGCTGCCACGGGTTTGACTAGCCACTAGGGCTTGGGCACCAGGGACAGTAACTGATAGGATAGGCTCAGCACAGAGCCATAGGTAGATTATTAAAGTGATAAGCTAATTAACCTGATTTCCCTGTCCTTGTTATATCCCCAAATAAATCAGAGCTGCTTGTTTCAGCAAAGTTATACTGCCTGAGGTATTTGTCTATGTTAAAGTACTGTACTGTGATTGTTGCACTGTATCTCATTTCACAGGAGGTCCCAGTGCCGGAACCAGACCTGGGGGTAAGTGTATACTGTGAAGGTAATTTTGATATATTGTGTGGGCCACTAGTGGGAAGAAAGGGGTTGCAGTGTCCCAGAGGGCTGTGACCAAGTTAGTTTAATTATTGCAAACCCTGACCTCTGGGTGGAGGCACCCGCCATTGGATCCAGGCCCTCAACCTGTTAGTGGCAAATCAGGCAGGGGTAGTAGCCCTGGATAGCGCCATCTAGGGGTTACATCTTGGAGGCTCACCGCTGGGATTGTGTGTCCTCTAGTGGCCATATTTACAACCACTGTTAAGAAAAAATGGGTACCCGACAGAAGTGGCTGTGCACCGTTGGTGGAGTGGTGTACTGGGAGGAGATCGACCTCAAAATGCTATGCTTATCCTGGACATCCCCTGGGTATCAATAATGACACTGTGCAGGGAGTACTTTCCAAGGTGGAAGGTTTACAAAACCCTGTGGTGGTGGGTCGGCATGCTAATCTGCTCACCCACACTTTCCTGGCCCTAGTAGAGTTTAAGGATCCCATAGATAGCTCCAAAGTGCCACAGACCATTACCCCAGAGGGAGCCCTCACTGCTTGGAGAGTGATAACTAAGGACAGTAAAGACCCGGGGGGGAATCAGCCCCCACCACTATCTGAAACTTTTGAGGAGAAATTTGCTGAATGGTTGCTGGAGAGGGGAAAACTGTGGAGGACTTGAAGAAACTATTCTTGCCACCTGGGGTGTTCCTCCCCAACACCCTCTCCTGCTCCAGTGCCCGTAATGGTGGCTGAACCAATGCAGACTCCTATTTCACCTGCCATTAGTCACGACTCACCAAGGTTGAGGATCTCTCTGGCACCTCCCCACCCCCAAGGGAGGATGACTGGGAGACCTGGATAGACTATGTTGCCCCCAAGTGCTAGAATGGCAATGCTCGAAGGCTAAAAGCGAAAGAGGGTTAGTGAGAGAGCCTCCGAGGTCCTGCCCCTGGCTACCATCCGTAAGCAAAACGGGCCAGTAACCCTGAAGCGACTGCACAGGCCTATCTTGAGGCCTTGGAGAATGTGTATGGGAGCCCAGATTCTGATGAGGACCTATGGTGGAGAGTAAGAAATGCACAACAGTACCAAGGGGAGTTGTTGTCTGTGTATGTCTCTGGCTGGAAAAATTGTTGCAAGAATGCCTCAGAAAGGGTAGTTTGCCAGCGATTGAACTGGACCGAACCAGACTGGACAGAATCCTTAAGTCTGCCCCTTCTCAGAACTGCTGTTGTCAGTTACGCCTGGCAAATCGACTGGAATCCCCACCCTCCTATGATGAGTTAATGAGAGAAATTGAGGAGTTGAGAAAGGCACTGGGAGGTACCTGCACCAACAGCTGTGGCTATAATTCGAGTGACTGAGGGTGACCCATCAAGTGAAGTTCAGGGGCAGAGGTTGACAGTCAATGAGTGCTCTGACAAGGAAAAGATATGCCACAATGGGGCTTAACTGTTGAGAGAGATCCGGAATTCAAAAACAGTCCTTTATGAAGGCCACGCCTGCAAGTACGGGCCCTGACCTATATCCCACTGCATCTGCTACGGGGTGGGGTACCCACCCATGTATCTCCTGCTGATAACAGCTCCAAACTCAATTCCTTGACCATGGAAGTGGAGAAACTGACGAGATGTCTCCAAATGCTTATCACGCCGCAGACAGAGATGGCAACTCAGGTTTCCAGTTAGTAATACCCCGCCTGGCTCCCAGTGTGGCGCCTCGGCCAGCTCAAACTCCAGAAAGTATGTTTTGCTATAATTGTGGGAAAGATGGGCACATGAAAAGGGAATGCCAGTCCCCAAAAGACACTGACAAAGTTGCATATAGGCTACAAGGAGAGCTTCGGAGAAGAAATCAGTGGTTAAGAGGTGCACAACATGATCCCAGTAAGGGCACCAAAAATGCTAATTCACGTCCTTTTGTGGCAAGGTCAGTTGCCCAGGCCCCCACTACAGCCTCTCCAGACTGGTCCAGAATAGTGGGTCCCTCCATGGAGACCACTGTAAAGGTGAATGGAGTGTCTACAAGAGCTGTATTAGACAGTGGCTCCCAAGTGACAATTATGTTCCAGGATTGGTATCAGAAACATTTGTCAGACGTACCTTACAACCATTAGAAGGACTGCATGTATGGGGTTAAGTGAGAAGGCCTACCCCTATCCTGGTATATCCGATTTGGCTGTCTTTCCCACCTCCGTGGCTGGAGTGGTCAAATGAAGTAGAGACCCTAGCCTTAGTGTGTCCCACTGGACTGTATGATGGTGTCCCTTTGTTGATTGGAACAAATGCTCATATGTTTGGAAGGCTGGCACAGTTGTGTTATGAAAACAGGGGTCAAAGACTAGTAGAGCTTTAAGAGTTCCGCTTAATTAAGAAGGCCTATGAGGCACAGAGATGCTGAAAAACAGAACCAGAGGAACCGTCGGAATTGTATGGAAGAAGGATCCTGAGTCTCTGATCCTGGCGCCAAATGCCCAGTGTACCTTACAGGAGAGGTCCGTATCAGAAAGGATGTTAAGAATAAAATATTAATGTTGGATGCACCAGGCGATGGAAAATTGCCAGAGGGACTGCTGGTCGCCTTGTATTTTGCCCGCTAGAGCCCATGCTTATGCCAGAAGGGTAATGGTCCAAGTTCATAATGGTCTGAAAGAGACATTCGAGTAAACAGAGGTTGCATCCTGGCTAATGTGCATTGTGCAGACACTGCAGTGCTACCCAGCAGCAAGAGTTCAAGGAAGGATGACAGAGTAACGCCTGACTTGTTTGATTTCGCGACTCCGCTGCCAGCTGAATGGAAAGTGAGGATCAGTGAGAAGCTTGCCCAGAGAGACCAGGTGTTTTCTTTAAAGGAATGGGATGTAGGATGCGGCAAGGAGCTGAGCACAATATCCGCTGCATGACGAAAGACCATTTCGTGAGAGGTCTCGATGCCTGGCACCTGCTGACATAGATGATGTGAGACGGCATCTGCAAGAGATGTTAGCTGCTGGTGTAATACAAGAATCCAGAAGCCCTTATGCTTCCCCCATTGTGGTAGTGAGGAAAAAGAATGGAACAGTAAGGATGTGTGTGGATTATCGCACCTTAAACCGGCGGACTATCCCTGATCAGTACACAATGCCCGCATTCAGGATGCTTTGACTGCCTAAACGGAGCAAGTGAGTTCTCTGTGCTGGATCTCTGCAGTGGTACTACCAGATCCCGATGGCTCCAGAGGACCGTGAGAAGACGGCCTTTATCTGTCCGCTGGCTTTTATGAATTCAGGAGGATGCCTCAAGGATTTCAGGTGCCCCAGCCACTTTTCAACGATTGATGGAGCGTGCAGTGGGGACATGAACTTACTAGAGTGCCTGGTATACCTAGACGATGTTATTGTGTTTGGCAGCTCACTGGAGGAACATGAGCAGATGATGTTAAGGTATTGGACCGACTGGAGGACTTTGGCCTTAAACTGTCCATTGATAAGTGTCAATTCTTTCAAACATCAGTAAAGTATGTGGGACACATAGTATCCACCGAGGAATAGAGACCGACCCAAGTAAAGTTGAGGCCTTGACCACCTGGCCACAGCCCAAAAATCTAAAAGAACTGCAAAGATTCCTGGATTCTGTGGTTATTATCGCGCTCATCAAGACTATTCAAGAGGATCCGCCTCTTTACTTAACCTTACTCAAGGGTATCCCCAACCCACAAAAATACCAAAAGTCAGCGTCCCTCAAGACAAAGAGTGTATTTCATCCAGTGAAGTATTTGGGGCCCGCTGGACCCTGATTGTGAGACTGCTTTTCATGAGATCATATATCAACTACCCATGCTCCAGTGCTGGCTATGCCGATCCAAGAAAACCTTACGCCCTGCACACTGATGCTAGCTTGCAAGGGTTGGGGGCTGTGTTGTACCAAGAGCACGAGAATGGCCTGAGACCAGTGGCCTTGCCAGTAGAAGCCTGACCCCATCCGAAAAGAACTATCCTGTACATAAGTTAGAGTTCCTAGCTTTGAAGTGGGCTATTGTTGACCAATTCCATGAGTACTTGTATGGGGCTAAAATACTAGTAAAACTGACAATAATCCTTTGACCTATGTGCAGACCTCAGCTAAGTTGGATGCCACTGGCCATAGGTGGCTTTCTGCATTATCTACATATGACTATGCTCTGAATACGAGCAGGTCTGAACCACATAGATGCTGATGCTCTTCTCCGGAGGCCTGTTCCCCAGAATGATTGGGCCCGGACAGAACCTGACATTCGGCACTCTGCCGGAAGTTTGACAGGGAGGAACAATGTCCACGGACGCAGTGGACTGCATGGTGGATTGTTTGGGAGCCTCGAGAATTGCATACCTGCTGCTTATTGCCACTTTTCTGCAATAGACATTGGTGCACTGCCGCAGCTGGACAATGACAGTATTCGCGGCTCAACTCATCGATCCCATGATCAAAGCAGCTTTAGAAGCCTCTATGCAGGAAAAGATGTGTCCAAATTACGCCCACTGATTTGAGAACTGCACTGTTATACAAAGAAGGTCCTAAGTTGAAACTGATCAATAAACTGTTATACAGAGAAACAGTAGACAGAGGGGACAAGTAGACAAACAACAACTAGTGCTGCCCACTGCCTTCGAGACTCAGTACTGAGGTCCCTGCACAACCACATGGGGCACCTTTGGTATAGACAGAACACTTGACTTGGTGAGATCCAGATTCTATTGGCCTAAGATGGGGCTGATGTGGAGCAACACATTCAACTTGTAGTCGCTGCTTACAGAGGAAAGCTTCCCCAGAGGGCTGCCCCCCTTGTTAACATCACCACCAGTGCACCCATGGAGCTGGTCTGTATTGATTTTCTGAGTTTGGAGTCAGATCAAAGAAATATCAGTAATGTGCTGGTGGTCACTGACCATTTCACGAGATATGCCCAAGCTTTCCCCACCAAAGACCAGAAAGCATCCACTGTGCCAAAGTACTTGTAGAAAACTTTTTGTTCACTATGGGGCTCCACAAAGAATCCATTCTGATCAAGGGAGAGACTTTGAGAGTCGCCTGATCAAAGAGATGCTTTTCTGTGGGAGTGCGAAAGTCCAGAACCACTCCTTACCACCCCAGGGGACCCACAGCCTGAACGTTTCAACCGCACTTTGCTAGATATGCTAGGCACCCTGCACCCAAAGGACAAGCCTAGATGGAGCCAACAAATTAGCACCCTGGTACATGCTTATAACTGCACCAAAAGTGATGCCACTGATTCTCCCCACCGCCTGATGTTTGGAAGAGAAGCTCACTACCAGTAGATGTGTGTTTTGGGGTCTCCTGATGGGGTTCAAGCTGACAACCATTTACAGTATGTGCAAAAGTTAAAGGCCCAGCTAACTCAGCGTAATAACTGGCTCAAACCATGGCTGCCAAAAGAAAATTCACAACAAAGAAAGGTATGATAAAAAGGTGAAAGCACAGGAACTCCAGGAGGGAGATCGGGTATTGCTAAGAAATCTGGGACTGCATGGCAAGCACAAGATTGCTGACAGATGGCACCATCTCCTCACATTGTAGTGGGCAAACTAGATGATCTGCCAGTGTACAAAGTAAGGCCTGAGAATAATTCAAAAGATGTAAAAACAATGCATAGAAATCATTTACTGCCCATTGGACAAATCTTAATTGAGTCTGAGCCCTAGAAGATGCCCTTCTGGACCAGTGACTAGAGCTGCTGCTAAGAAAAGATCAAGAAAGTCTGCACCTACAGAAGCAAGTTAAAGTGTTCCCTCCACAAGTCCCAGTTGAGCATGACTGTCAGTCCATATCGGAAGAAAGTGAGAGTGACTTTGAATACTATCCTTCTTACGAACTGAGTCAATTGTTTCGGGCAATCCCTAGTCAATACTGGAGATGAAGCTGGGCCTTCTGACTGTCTAAGCCCCAGCTTCATCCCTGGAGCCAATGCTCCCAGAAAGTGAAGTGCAAAGCATCAGATCAGATGAAATGGAATCATTGTGCATGGTTGAACTGTTTGAGCTTTCAGGGGAGGAAAATGATAGATTGGGGCAGACTGGTGATACACCAGAACAAGAAGAGTATTTTGAGTGCCCTGACAGTCCACTGCCAGTGTCCGAAAGCTCTCCATGCGAGCCAAATGTTGTGGACTCAGAAACTGTAACTCCTGGAGCTGAAAGTGCCCCAAGTTCTAGCCTCTCTACCCCCATGGAGACTCCCCTGACAAGTGAGGACAATGCTGAAAATGAGGCTCAGAGTGCAGAGACTATAACAGTTCCCCCTAGAAAGACTGGTCGAGCTGTAAAGCCTGTGGTGCACCTCAGTTATGATTCACTTGGGAGGCCTGTGGACTTGCCTCTCAATGTTGTCCATAAAGGAGTGTATGTGTCCCCGAGCTCATTGCCCAAACTGAGCATCAGTGCTAACTCCAAGTTACTTGTGTTGCCTTCTATATGGTGCCCTGCCCCATCCAGCCCCAAGGTAACTGATAGGAAGGGCCTCTCTTCAGGTTTCATGTACAAGAGGTAATAACTTGAGTTATGGTACAATGTGTATGTAATACTGTGTAAAGAGTGACGTATCGCAATGTTTCAGAAATGTGTTCTTGGTAAAATGATATATTGACTGATGATTACATGTGAGCCTAATGCAAATGTATATGGTTGCAGTTGAAACTTATGGGACTTTGTGACGTGACGCTAGCTTTCCCAGGCTAGGAAGGGTGTAACCCCCGCAAATGGGGGTTCCCAAAGACTTCCAGGAGCTTGCTTGAATGCTCCAAGCCTGAATGGTGTTTGCATTTAAGCCATTTATCAGTGAGTGTTTTAGAACTCTGGTACTGTCTCTTTAAGAGCTGTCTGCTTGCAGACATAATTAGTTTGTATGTGGGACTGTGTGTTTCTTTGATTGAGTACCACTCAAGCTGCAGCCAATTCACTTCATTTTGCAGTCACTAGGAGTGCAAAGGAACCTATCTGACAGATGTACTGTTTGCCAGAAATTATTTAGAGTAATAATGAAATTACAGTTTGTCTAACCTGCTTTTGCAGTCAGAACTGTGTCTGCTAGTTCCCATTCTAGTTTTGAACTGCTGAACTGGACCAATCAGTGGGGTAAGCTAGCTTCAAAATGGTGCCTTTGACGAATCAGAACTTGACTCATAATCTGAGCCAGCCACAAGAGGATTGTATGGGCAGTGACTTGGGAGATGTAGTTTAGACTTCAGCACCTTTTGGACCAACAGCAGCAGTCTATTGTGAGTGACAGCCAATCCAGTCAAGAACTGGGAGGAACTCAAAGGAAGTGCTCGGTTTTGTCGGTTGGAGTTTCAGTTGAGCTTTGGCAGTGAAGAAGGAAGGAGCCCTGTGCTTTTTCAGTGTGCAGTTTTAGTCAAAAACGTGTAAGGCCCAGAGTTCTGGTCTGCAGCTTGTTAGGACTGAAACTCCTGTGAAAAGAATCAAAGGATCTCTGAAGAGTAGAAACCAGGCTCACCCTGTAGAAGACTGGAGGAATTGCTGAAATTACACTCGGTCTGTCAGGAACTGAATCTGCTGTGTGTTCTCCCGGTATTGTGCAGTAATTACGATCGGATACAGATGCAGCCTGCCTGGTATAGTGCTTTCTTTTATATGGATGTGTGAAGAGGTTTGGCACCTCAAGTGAGCCCCTGCTGACATTGAAGGACCCTATCTTATTTGGAGGTCGTGAGTACTAATTCAGGGTCGCCTCCTGTTGAATTGCCACATTAAATCCAAATGGAATTACTGTACTGCTGACTGTTTAATTCTCCTTTCTCTGTGTGAAAGGGCCTCCCAGCTGCCACGGTTTGACTAGCCACTAGGGCTTGGGTACCCAGGGACAGTAACTGATAGGGATAGGCTCGTGCACAGAGCCATAGGTAGATTATTAAAGTGATAAGCTAATTAACCTGATTTCCTGTCCCTGTTATATCCCCTAAATAAATCAGAGCTGCTTGTTTCAGCAAAGTTATACTGCCTGAGGTATTTGTCTATGTTAAAGTACTGTACTGTGATTGTTGCACTGTATCTCATTTCACAGGAGGTCCCAGTGCCGGAACCAGACCTGGGGGTAAGTGTTACTGTGAAGGTAATTCTGATATATTGTGTGGGCCACTAGTGGGAAGAAAGGGGTTGCAGTGTCCCAGAGGGCTGTGACCATGTTAGTTTAATTATTGCAAACCCTGACCTCTGGGTGGAGGCACCCGCCATTGGATCCAGGCCCCTCAACCTGTTAGTGGCAAATCAGGCAGGGGTAGTAGCCCCTGGGATAGCGCCATCTAGGGGTTACACTATCATACTACGCATCCAAGAAGATCTTAATGAATGTGAAAAGCAAATTTCAAGTAAGTGGTCTGCATACTTCAGGTGAGGATATAGCCTTGAATGCTGCCCAGGAGGCAGCTGGTCTCCAGTAAGTAGGCCCTAAGCACGAGAAGGGCTGAATGTCAGCTTTACTGAAGCAGACCTAGAATACCTGAAAACAGTCCCATGGGAAAATACTCTTGGTCACTAGTTTCTCCTTTTCTGCAAAGCGTAGGAAAGAAAAAATATGATAATGACAGAACCTGAACTGCTAGGACTGCTGACGCAGACCGGCAGGACTAATTCATGACCCTTCCAAGCAGGTTGATACAGCCTAGATAGGATTTGCCTGAGAGCAGTACAGGCAGAGAAAAGGGATTGATGAAGGAAATGGTAGAACACTTGGGGAAAAAGATTTTCTATCCATCCAGAAGACTAATTTGTTCATAAAAGCACTGAGAGGATAAGGCCTAAAAGAACAACCTGAAACTCTGAAAAACATCTGACAGAGAAAAACAAGCAGACAAATTGTCTTCCATGTTACTCACTTCAGGACATACAGTAATTTCCACAGATTCAAAGGGGCACCCCATGAAACTGAAGTTACAGAGGTTTGGGTTCTATGGGAAATAACTCCGGTCCCTAGAAGGGTCTGGAAGTGAAGATGGCCCTTTGCGGAATTCTTTGAAATGGTCTGAGAAAAGAGATTTCTCTTGCCTGATGAAAAAAGAATCCAAGTAACCGTTAGGTGTACTCCCAAAGAAAGAAGGCTACTGTCCCACTGTTTGAAGGAAAATAAAAACCTTTATACTTTTACAGGAAACAAGTCACAAAGACCAAACTAGTTCAAAGTCCAAGATTGTAATGCCTGGAAATGAACTAAATAATCCAGTCATGAGAGGAATAGAGGATTGAAGAACTCTAGGCTCTTGTCCTTGTACCCAGGGGAAAAGCCACTTAACCTACAAAAACTGAGGTTTTCGTGATACTAAAACCTTTTTTTATTTTTTTTCATAGACGTTCCAGGCCTTGTTTGGATATAGGGACTCTAAGAGATCTAGCCTCTCAGGAACCAGGCCTTGAGAAGAAAAGACTGGGAGCTGAGAAAAACACTACTCCTGATTTTTCAGAAAGTATCAAGGTTGTCCTGAGCCACCAGGATTGTGGTGGCTGATAGCTTGACTAGAGAGGTACTTAGGAAACAAGGGATATAAGGAGAGAGAGAAAACTTCTCAGGCCAGCCTTGAGATAAGAAAGTCCACTGGATGGAACCCCAAGCTGGGGCCTGCAACAGGAAAAAAGGAAATAAAATGGAGGTTCAGGCTGGAGGCGAAAATTCAGAACTGGACCTGAACTTTCCCCTGAATGATGTGGCTAGGACTTGTGTGCTGAGGGCTCACTTGTGGTGGTCCCGGGTATTGAGGCTTAGAGGATCTGCCAAAGGGCCCATTTGTGGTGGCTCTGCCAAAGTTTTGTCCTTGCCCGACAGATGGATGAGAGACTAAGACACCTCCAAAGAAGCCAGCTAGCGATAACAACTCATAGCTATTGCGGAGAGATTGGAAGCGCAGTGTCCCAAATGCTCATTAGTGTGATACAGGGCAGGGATATCGAACTAAATGACCTTTGGACTGAAAAAATGCAGGCCTGATAGAGATACTCTGAGATTCCAGGGACTGAAGAGAGAAGGACTCTCTCAGAAACCAAGATCCAATGATGGAACCCCCTGAAGGGAAGTGCCAACTGGAAGGAAGCCTCTGTACCGACGATTTGAAGGGGAGAGGTGTGAAGTTCACTGTTTCCTTACACCAGTCCAGCTTGTAACAGGGGTCAAGCTTCACGAAAAATTCTCTTATTTGGAATCTAACCTAGAGGCCTAGTCCCTGGGACTTCAATGACAAAATTATGCACCCCATGCAGGGAAAGAGCTTCCCCTGATAAGAGGTAAGCATTGCCCCCTAAGAGTTGCCGAGATTTAAATAGTTAGGGGACCTTTTTTTTTTTCAGTAGGTACAAAGAACCCTCAAGACTGTAGGAAACAAAATATCAGACTTAGGGCTTGAAAACCAAAGTCAAGGGAAATTGGCTAAGGTCGGCCAAGCCTCTGATAAGGGAAAGCAGATATTCCCTGTCTTCAGGGTAGAACTGCCAACCTACCCAGATACCTGGAGAACAACCTGATTTTTTACTCCATATCTGAGAACACTCTGGAGGCAGTTTAAATGGCATGGAATAAAACTGCCTGAGAAAAAAACCTGTACTAAGGAACTGAGAACACAGAATGTATCAAAGGAGACAAGAAAGATCCCCTACATTTGCAAAGGCAAGACCTGAGCCAAGGAAGCATCCTGACCCTAGGTTGTGAAAATTGATAATGATTTGCTGTTCCCTATTTTCCTTTAAGATTCAGGTAAAAGCCTGGGAAAAAAGGTCCACTCCCAAGCAGGAGGGAACCCTTTCACAACTTTGACCCTCACAAGGTTCTGGTGCTCTAGTTACCATTGCTGACATGCTACTGAAGAACAACAGAGAATGCAGCATTTGGAGGTAAACTATAGATATTTATTCACTTATCATGCATATATATATACCGTATATATATATTTAAATGTTAATATCTGCATATATCTATCTCCCTTTATTAACATTTTTTTTTTTACCAACCAAAGAAGGTGTAAAAACTTAAACGAAGAAGAAAAATAACTAAAGAAAAAAGAGGTTATCAGGAATGAAAGAGCATTCCTGCCTAAACCCCTGGAAAACTTCACATTTGGAAATTTCCTAATGTGTTGGCGTAGGAAAAAAGGGTTAAAGGGAGAATAATTCCTATCCGAAGCCCCCCAATGATACTTCTGGGGAAGGAACGCTTATATTTAACTGAGTACTAGGAGAGTTAAACTCGTCCATAAGTTCCTATCAGCTTCAGTTTGACATAAAGACCAACCAAAATTTGTACCAAAGCATAACCCAAAAGTCTGGAACTTTTCAGACAGGCAAGCCTGAGGGACATGACCTACACCAAGACTAGAATCTGTAACACTATGACTTACTATGAGAGCATAGTGCTACTAAATGCCACTTGGGTATTCCAGCAAACCTCCTTGTGAATAGTGCTCAAGGAATGCCGCACTATGGCAAGGATGGTATGCATCAAACACTCTTAATATATAATAGCGTATGTTACAAAGGTTATAGGCATTATGTAAAATTACTTACACATGGTATATGATTATCTAGAGCCTATCTCTGGAGGGAAAGCAGACAGTGGCACGAGGCTGAGAAGCAGGCTGCTGTTTGCACTAACTCTCTTTAATCTAAAAGTGTATAGATAAAAACAGCAGAACACTTACCAAGCTGGTACTTCATCTGAATGCTTCTGTCAACCCCGAAAGAGAAGGAGGGGTTTCCAGAACCTACCTGTCGGAGTCTTGAGAGAGTTGTCAACTTCTTTGGAGGAGAGCAACCATCAGATCTATGAAGTCATCGTCCTTCACCTCTTTATCGGTGTCATCCTGTAGGGGAAAGTCCAGGGAGTCCACCGGATGAATGAATATATATATATATATATATATATATAGATATATAAAATGCCTCATTATACCATAACCTGAATCAACCTCAGGGTGACCTACTGGAATTAGTGGGCCCCGAGAGGAGTTCAAGAAGGAAAATCCTCTCCTAAATTACTAATAATAATCATAACAATAATATTCTTGGGCGTAAGGATTAACAAGGAGAGGAATACTTGGACCCGAAGGAGCCGAGAAACACCCAGAAAAATAAAGTCTGGAATAATTGCCAAGCTCTCAGAAATTCAGTTGCAGAGGGCATAATTTTATCAACCCCTGATGTCTCCCTAAGTTGTTCATGAGGGAGGGTCAGAGGAGATTAATCTCTATCTTTGTGCAGGGAAAAGGACACCCTGCCTATTTTCAAATTAAAGGCTTGGACAGAGAAACAACTACTACAGAACCAGACTTGTAATAATAGAAGTCCCAAGGGGACTTGTCATTTATTTTGTGTTAACTTGAGGTACCCTCCTCAGTGCTTTTAGAGGAGGGGGAGGTAGACTAAAAGCCCAGATAATAGTAGTTAGGCCAAGGCTCAAACAAATCAAAATCAACTTTGAGATTTTTTTTTCACAAAGAGGAAAAAACAGAACCACCTCCACACCTCTTGTTAACAAAGCCAACTGCACATCAAACAAGAGAGTCTCGCCCCAAAAGAGAGGGGATTACCCTTCAAATATTAATAATTTTGAATTTAAACTGAGAAAAAAGGGTTCCAAGAATTCGCGATAGTGCGCAACGGAAAAAATGTGCACGCGTGAAAAAACAAATCAATGATTTTACCGCAAAAGCGTTAAAAACCACTGATAAATACTAAAAACTAACAAATTAAATAAAAATTATGCAATTTATTGCACACGTCGGCAAAATTTACTTCAGGAAAAAAAATGCTGAAGCAGGAAAATATGAAAATCCAGCAACTCAGAGAACCCAGTACAGATGCAGTAAAACTAGATAAAATGAAGAAAATACACAAAATACCTTAAAGCAGCACTCCAAAAGAAAGAAAATGGCTCAGGAAGATCTCTGAAGAGAAGAGCTCCAGGGCAGTGTTGCCAGTTCAGTGGAGAAAAGTTCTGAGGTCCTTCAGGCTGACTGCAGGCAGCACTCTTCTCTACCTGTATCCTGATTGGCCAATGCCTTCCTCATTTCGCTGTGACTCCTCCTCTCCGGGGCAGCTGAACCCAGCTGGCATACTGCTTCTGTCAATCGATGCTAAAGAATTCCTGGAGTGAGAAGGAAACCTTTTCTACTTAAAGGAATATGCTTTCCTCACAGCTGGTTTCCTTGAAATGCAAAGCACGTTCAGGACTTCCTCTGAAAGATCCAATCTAGAAAATTCTAACTTTCAAAAACTATGCCCTCAGGGGCAGTAACCTGTGGTTTGGGAATGTTATTCTGCCACAAGATAACGTTAGCAGATTGTGACTTAATTGCAAGTGGACTGGATTCCTGTTAGACAGATCCGGGAACATTGGGTACCAGGCCTGTCTGCCCAGTCTGGGGCTATTGGAATCATTGTTGCAGGTTCCCTCCTGAGCTCAGGAGTACATTCTGTATGAGTGGGAATGGTGGGAAGGCATACAGAAGCCTCACTGTCCAGTTCTCTGGGACTGCCCCTCTGGCTGGTGGTCTGCAACAAAACTGTGGAGCTGACCGTTCTCCCAAGAGGTGAACAGGTCTATATTGGGAGTGCCCCACCTTCTAAAAACTGTTGTCCAGAACCTGCTGGTTTAAAGCCCATTCATGATTTCCCTGGCTGATTCTGTTTAAGAAATATGCCAAGACATTGTCATTGCCTGGCATATGCACTGCAAATGTGTCTGCTTGTAAGAAATATGCCTGGTCCAAGATCCTCACTGCCTCTGTACTCAGTTTTGAGGATCTTGTTCCTTTCTGCTTATGTAGTGCATCGTTGTGTTGTCTGTTCTGATTTGAACAGACTGACCTTGTAGCTGGGAGGAGAACTCTAGCAGCACTATCCTGTGTTCTAGAAAGAAATGTGTTTCAGAGACTCTTGTGCCACTTACTGTGAGATCCTGTAGTGAGTCCCCCATGCCAGTAGTAGTTATATAGTAAGGACACTTGGTGACTGCTGAAGGAAGGAATGCCCTCTCTGCGGTTGATTTCTTCCTTCCACCACTATAGTGATGTTTCTAGTGATTTAGCCACTGGCAGCGGTTTTGAAAGTGGGTCCCATCTTTGAGACCACTTGTTTCTTAACTGATACTGTATATCTCTTATCTGGAACCTGGCCCACGGTACCACTGCTGTGAATGCAACCATGTGTCCCGGTAACTGCAGAAAGTCCCTTGTAGTTTTTTTATACTCTGGCCTGTGGGAGGAAGGCTTTCTCCTGCAGGGTGTTTAACGCTGCTTCTATGAAGTCCAGTACCTGAGCAGGTTCTATGTGAGGCTTCTGCAGATTTATCAAGAATCCCAGCTTCTCCAAGGTGCTTTTTACAAGATGAACTGAGCACCTTGCCTCTAGCTCTGTTTTCACTAAGACTAGCAAGTCGTCCAGGTAGGGGAAAACTACCACACCTTGTTTTCTCAGATGTTCTGCCACCACAGCCAAACACTTTGTGAAAACCCTTGGAGCTGAGCTGAGAACAAAGGTAAGAGCTGAGAAAGAACAGTTATGTAAGAATTTACTGTAACAGTCGATCTTTGAGGGAATCTCAGTAATCAGGTCACACCATAGGAACTTTGCTGTCGGTGAAGGGGAATCTACACAAAAGATTTTCAGCAGCATAACTAGGGCTGCCCATGCCGACATCATGTGACAATGTCTCAACCCTATAAAGGCATGAGTGACCCCGCTCCCTCCTCAGCTTTTTCCCCCAGAGATTAAGGGAGGAAGGCCCTACTAAAAGGGACAAGAGAGAGAGAGGTGGCCAGGCCTATAAAAAAGGCTGGATACACCAAGTAGCCAGTTCCAGTAACCCCTAAAGGGGGATGGTGGAAGGGAAATATACCTGATGACTGAGATCCCCTCGAAGATCTACTATTACGGCAAGATCTTACGTGACTGTTCAATCTTCTTTGGTGGTATCTCATTCATCAGGTCATATTGTAGGAATGAGTCCCAAGTAGTTACAGTTGCAAGAGACTATGAGGAAGGCCAAGCTTAAACTCAAGACAGGAGGCCCTGCAGGACAGCCCTGCCAAATGCTGCAGAGGCTCTAGAGGTAATGTCCAGACTGTAGTGCTTAGTAAAGGTATGGCCATTGCTTTAGCTGGCAGCCACATAAATGTCAGTGGTTGAAACCCCTCAGAAACTAACTACGGAGGTAGCCATGCTTCTGGTGAAGTGAGCTTAGACAGCACCAGGAAATTCTTTGTTGTACTTGTTATGGCAGAACACTATGCAATTTGCCAATCATTTGGATAGACACTGCTTAGAAACTAAAGCACCCTCTCTACCTAGGGTGAAAGAAACAAGCAACTGCTTTGACTTACTGCTTTCTTAAGTTTAGAGCAGATAATACTTTAAGAGTTCTGCACACATCTAGTGTATGAAGCAGTGCTTCCCCAGGTCTGTCACGCTCTGAAAAATAAACAGGAAGGGAGATAGATTGGTTCAGTGTAAACTCAGACACCACCTTGGGAAGAAACTTAGGATTCGTGCACAAAGACACCCTGTCTGTGAAAAAAAAATAAAAATAAGGCTCCTCACACCAGAGGGCCTGAAGCTCTGAAATTCTTCAAGCAGAAGCAATAGCAAATAAAAAGAACACTTTCCAGAAAAAAAGAGCAGGTCGCAAGTTGCGACTGGCTCAAAGGGAGACAGGGTCAACTTCTCCAAAACAAAATTAAAATCGTAAGCTGGGACAGGGAATAGATTGAGGTTTCAGATGCAAGATGCCTCTCAAAAGGTATGGAAGACTTCCAGCTGAGCTATAGTATGGTCACCCATGGGCTTGTGAAAAGCAGAAACTAGCCAAAGTGTACCCTGAGGGACAGTACTGGAGAGACTTAAATTGGACAAAAGATCAGGTAGTCCAGGATCTGGTTCACAGGACAGGTGAAGGGATCCAGATTATGCTTGGCAGCCCATATGAGAAACTGCTTCCACTTCATGGTGTAAGTGGCATGGGTGGAAGGCTTCTGGGTAGCCACTAGGACATCTGCCACCATTAGAAATCCCAAATATGGCGACAGCTACATTCTCGGGAGCCAAGCATGCAGATGGAGGGACCTGAGGTTGGGATGGACCAGGGTCCCCTGATCCTGAGTCAGCAGACTCCTGCAGAGGGGGAGCGGGACTGAAGGTTCCTCCGCCAGCTGCTGAGGAAGAGAAAAACCATATCCTGAGAGGCCAAAATGGAGCCTCCAGGATCATGGTGGCCCCCTCATCTGTAGCTTGATGAGCACCCTCTGAATCAGAGGATAAAGAGGGAAAGCATAAAGAAACTGCCTGCTTCAGGAGAGGGACAATGTGTCTCACCAGAAAACTCCAGGCCCTTGATCGAGCGAGCAGAAATTGGGCAGTTTTGCATTGAGTGAGGACACAAAAAGGTCCAACTCTAGATGACATCATCTGTCGAACGGATCTTCTGCGATTGATAAGAGAAGTTCCCACTTGTGCATGCTGGAGTGCGTCCAGCTGAGGCTGTCTGCCAGAGTGTTTAACACTCCTGGGATGTGGACCATTGAGAGGGTCAGACCAAGGTCCAGAGCCCAATACCACACTCTCATGGCCTCCCTGCATAGAGGGTACGAATGAGTCCCTCCTTGTTTGTTGATGTAGTACACCACACAGAGGTTGTCTGACTGAATCAGCAACTGTGATCCAGAAGAAGGTGACTCTGAAAGGCCTGCATGGCATACAGAACCACTTGCATCTCCAGGACATTGATATGCAGAGAGTTCTCAATCTGGGACCAAAAGCCATGAGTTTGAAAGACACCCAGATGGTCCCGCAGTCCAACCAGGAAGCATCCACGGTGAGGATCTGCTGTGGAGAGGAAAGCTGGAATGAAACCCCATGCAAGGTTCTTGGGATCTCATGGCCTCCCTGCATAGAGGGTATGAATGAGTCCCTCCTTGTTTGTTGATGTAGTACACCACACAGAAGTTGTCTAACTGAATCAGTAACTGTGATCCAGAAGAAGATGACTCTGAAAGGCCTGCATGGCATACAGAACCGCTTGCATCTCCAGGACATTGATATGCAGGGAGGTCTCAATCTGGGACCAAAAGCCATGAGTTTGAAAGACACCTAGATGGTCTTGCAGGCCAACCAGGAAGCATCCACAGTGAGGATCTGCTGTGGAGAGGAGAGCTGGAATGGAACCCCATGCAAGAGGTTCTAGGGATCCATCCACCAACGAAGGACTCTGTGAACGGGAGAGGAGACCAGAACTAACTGGTCCAAATCATCTGGCCGCTGGTACAACTGCATCCTGAGGGTCCACTGAAGGATATGCATGTGGAGTCTGGCCAGGGGGACAGTGGGAATGGCGGCTGTCACGAGCCCCAAGAAGCTCAGATACAGACTGGTGGGAATGTTTAATTGTTTAATTAGTTTAATTGTTTAATTAGTATTTCAGAAAGACCTTTGAACGTGAGCTCTTTTGCAAAGGTTCCACGTCAGGGTGGACAATAAGACAATACACATATTCAGTGGTTACAGAGGCCTGATCATTAGGCATTAAAGAGTAATTACATGACAATTAGATAAATACAAAAAAAAAAAAAAATGAGCCGTTGTAATTGAATACTAAGCTATTTCTAATCAGTTGCCCTACGTAGCACACCCCTGGAAACCTCCAAATCCGTTGATAAGACTATGGCAGAGTAACTGCATAGGGTTTAATGCTATCCCAGATGGCAAGAGGCTGGGTGACAATGAAACAAGGGGGACTGGGTCTGAAACCAACCGCAGAGAGCGAGAGATGGGGGATAGTGAAATGGGGGAGTGTGGTGAGGTGGAGCAGCTCAGAGGGCTTTGTCAGTATGGTGTGTGTGTGTGTGTGTGGGGGGTTGGAAGGGGCAGTACCAAGTGCGTTTAAAGAGGACTGAGAGCTTACTTAAGCCCTTGGCTAGGCTGGAATGGAGGCAGGGTTCTAGGGTAGCCCTGCTGGTGTTACCTTGGGGGTAGGCCTGTCTATCAAGGGGCCTGAGAAGCAGGTGCATTTTGAGTTAGACATTAGGTGCTGTTTGAGGCCTACTTTGAATTGAGACAGGCTGTTGTCTGTTTGTAATTTCATCGGGAGTTCATTTATCCAGTGGGGACCCGATAGGAGAAAGCATGCTGCCCTAGTGAGGTTCGGCTGAATGGTATGGACAGTGCTCCATTCTTCCTCCATCTGGTGATGTGTGTTGAGAGAGAAGCCTCAAGCAGGTATCCTATACAGGGTGGGGTTTTTCCGAGGAGTGCCTTCTTTCCCAGAAGGCAAGTTTGGTATTTGATCCTGTCTTTTAGGTTAAGCCAGTTGTACGCACATACAGGTGCAAGTATGAGGTAGTGATCTGCACACAGGGTGAGCGGCATGCCTTATTGAGTGCAATTTGGACCCTTTGATAATGTAACAGTAGCAGCTCCACAGACCACCAGCCCATAGTCTATCGTGGAGAGTATGGAGCTGGAGACTGAGATTCGAGTGCTTCTGAGGTGAGGGATTTCTTATGCCTATAGAGGACCCCGATCTTTGTGTTTCCCACTTTGACAAGGGAGTCTACGTAATCTGTATAAGGGAGAGAGTCATCAATGGTGACTCCAAGGTACTGGAACAAGTGCACCTGCTCAATCTGCTCACCAGCCTTGTTGGTGATTACGAGGGAAGCATGCTTGTGTTTGCTGTAGGGGCTGGATTGTAGCATGGCCTTGGTTTTCTTGTAATTTAGTAGCAGCTTTGCCTACTGAACCAGTCCTCAAGTTTATTAAAAGAGTTCTATAGTTCTGTTTGTAGGGCAACCTGAGAGGTGCTGCTGCTCAGCAGCATGGCATCGTCCACATACAGGATAAGTCTGGTGTCACAGGCTGTGGGTATGTCATTTACAAAGAGGCTGAAAAGCAGGGGCCCTAAAATTGATCCTTGAGGGACTTCTAGGAGTACATCTCTGGAGCTGGATAACGTCTGCCCAATTTTGACTTGCTGGCTCCTGTGTGTTAGGTAGTCATTGAACCAATTCAGGGTGTTAGGTGCTACACCCAATCTTTGGAGCTGGAGTACTAGTAGAGGGTGGTTGACGGTCTCAAAGACTTTGGTGAGGTCAATGAAGATGGACCCCACCAATCTGCCTTCATCCAGCGCCTTGTGCGCATAGTCAATGTATTCCAACAGTGCCATGGTGGTACTGTGTTCTTGCCTGAAGCCATGTTGGTTTGGGCAGAGCAGATTGTACTTATTGAGGTATTCTGTGAGTTGACTTGCCAAGATTTTTTCCAAAGCTTTGGATAGTGAGGACAGGATAGATATTGGCTTATAGGTTGACACCAGCGCCTTGTCACCATTCTTATGCACTGGAGTTACCAGGGCTTGCTTCCATACCTCTGGAAATTGAGCTAGGGCCAAAGATTTATTAAATAGTATTGTTATGGGCATGATAAGAATATCATGGGTGAGAGATGGTAACTTCATGTCTAGCCCGTCACTCCCCAATTTGATTTTGCCTAGGACTTTCCTGACCATCGTTAATGATGTGCCAACTCTGGGCCACCTCCTGGGCCTGAGTCATGAGGCACTCTGCTCTGTTCAGGGGAAGTAAAGCTTTCCCCTGTGCCAAGTTCAGAATCACCCCTATGTATTGTAGTCTTTGGTATGGAACCAGGACCAACTTGGGCAAACTGACAGTGATGCTCAGGGAGAGGAAGAGTTCTGTTTAAGATCTCCAGGAGGTGGTCCCCGGACGGGGCTTTTAAGAGCCAATCATCCAGATAAGGGAAGGCATACATCCCTTCCCACATGAAGGCTGCAGCTACTGCTGCTAAGCACTTGGTAAAGACCCGTGGCACAGAGGAAAAGCCAAAGGGCAGTACTTTGAATTGGTAGTGTTCACCTTGGAAAAGAAAATGGAGAAACCTCCTGTGAGGAGGAAACACCGAGATGTGCAGGTATGCTCTTGGCAAAGACCCACTGTGCAGGGGACAAGCCAAAGGGCAGCACCTTGAACTGGTAGTGTTTGCCCTGAAAAAGAAACCGGAGAACTCTACTGTGAGGAAGGAACACTGAGACATGCAGGCAGACATACCCCATGTCCAGAGAGCACAGCCAGTAACCCTGCTTGAGCAGGGGCATAAGACCAGGAAAAGTTACCATGCGGAACTTTTTGTATTGGGTGTACAGACTGAGGTTTTTTAGATCCAGAATAGGCCTTAAATCTTTGATCTTTTCGGGAACCAAGAGAACCTGGACCAAACCCTTTGTTCCTCTGATACCTGGGCACAGGTTCTATGGCCTGTTTGTGAAGCAGGGATTGTACCTTCTCCCACAGCACAGACAAGTGAGCTGGGGGGAAAACTGGAGAGCACTGGAGGATACTTTACAAGCTCCAAGGTGTGACTCTTTTCTATAAGTTGCAGAATCCAAGCATCTGACGTTATGGTTCTCCATTGATTTAGATGCTCAGTTCTGTTTCTGGATCCTAGGATCCAAATATTTAGAATTTTTTGATGCAAGTTAACTAGCTCCTCGGGCCCCCAGGGTCCTGCTGATGGGCCGTCGCTCCCAGCTCCATTAAGTCCTCCCCCCTCCCGTCAACACGGGGCTTGACTCTTGTCGATCTCAATCTGAAACATCTGCTAGTCAAACAGATTGAAAGTTAGCATAGGTTTTAACAGTAGTTAAACTCAGAAACAAACGTCTTCTGTGGATCGAAAGATCTGGCAGTTAAATGGTCAATGGGTGTCAAGCCACAGCACAGTGCACGATTGGATTCAAACCATCACAAAATTCAAGGGCACCAGTCAGTCGTGAGATATGTGCAAAAGTGGTACTCTGATTATATTACCGTTTGTTCAAAAATCTAGTTTCCAATCAATCACCATTTAAAACTGACAATGAGCACTAGGTTTCAGGTGCTTATCCTGCACATGTAAAGATCACCCTCACTGAAACTGGCCACTAAAACATTTTGTCTAGTAGCAACCTGGTCACAAAAATGTAAGAGTTTGATTTACACCATAATACAGTACATACCCAAGTCTTTTTCTGGTCAAATATCCCCGTATCCAGCGTTGAACAATTAACGCAGGTGAGTTATGAGCAAGAATTTGGTTGATCTTAGAAACTACACAATTCAACAGTTTCATTTCATCCTGGAATGATGCCCCCTATGTTAAAAAAAACAATGCTTAGTACATGTCATTGATAGCAAAAATACAGAGCAAACTTTGTGAAGAATAATTTCAATTAGAGTATTACATAATTTATAGCTGGTATGTTCATTAAGACAAAAATACTAACTTGAAATTATATTTCTGCTAGTGGTGTACATCTACAGTCACAGAATTGCACAACTGTCAGTTCCTGACTCAACAGATTTGAACTGAAAAATTAAATCTCCCCTCCCACCCATCATACATCTCAACCTCTCAGCATTAACATGTGAAGCACTGCTCTTTAAAATGGTGTGCAATTGGCTAAAATGTGTTACACTTTTTTATTTAAAGAATAACAGTGCACATTGCACAAAATCACCCTAAGGGGATGGGTAGAACCAATGGCACCCTGGCTACCTCCTCCCTTTCCAGGGCGGGATCCCTTGCAAGCAGAATAAAAAAGGGACTATCCTATCAGAAGACAACTTCCAGCCATGGTACCTCCTACTTCCCACTCTTAAAATCAGTCCTCTCTTCTCACTCACTCCCTGAGCACTACCCCCTGAACCTGCAACACCTCTTGAGGACACCAAGGCATTTTCAACACTTATAAGCTGCATTAGGAAGTTGTGGCCTCCTTAGGGAGCGCAGCTGACAGAGGTGCTCAGTTGACTAAGAGAGCAGTGTGTTGCTCGCACACGCACCCTTGCACATCCTCTTACTACAAGAAAACATACCCTAAAACTAAAAAACCCTGCATGAAGCTCCCACAATCCCCAACAAATTACAGTAATACTGAATTAAAACAAGATAACTCCCTCCCCCAAGAAGTAACCATCCACACAAAACCATGTAAGCATTAAGCCACGACAAAGGTGGCATCTAATGGTGGATTAATGGATGGTTGGGAAGGTTGAGGCCCAGGGCCACAGGCCGAGGACGTACAATGGCCCAACCATGCATTAATCCACCATTAGATGCCACCTTCGGAGTGGCTTAATGCGCTTGTAACATGGCTTTGAATAGTGTCTGCTTACTATGACGTTTATTTTTACACTCTCAATAGAACAATAGGCCCAGATTTTGATATTTTGTAATTTCTGTGCTGCACTGTCTGAACATTTCACTGACTGCGATTTATATACTGGTGTTGTCATAACTATGGCACCCATAACTATTAACTTAGTATATTTTAAGATTTCTCTCTCACATTTATGCAGATGTGCGCGGCAATTTCTCTCATACGCGCCGTTGGAGGTCTATGAGATGCTCGTTTCTGCGTTCCACTATCTCGCATGCAATCTCATTTACATGTCTGCACTCCTACTCTGTGTCTCCAGCGTATTGCTCTGATGTGCTGGCGCCCCTCTTTCCTGGCTTACCTTCCCTTGCTCCTTGCTTGCTTCCCTTTCTCAGTGGAACTTCCTACCAGTCTTGTTCACCTGTTTCCCACACCACTACTTCTGCTTCGCCGTGCCATGCAATTTTGGCGACTACAGATGTACGCCACAGCTGACTATCTTTTGCGACCTGTCTCTGGGTCGGCTATGCTACGGACTGGTTTCCCCCCTTGCTCCTCTGCCATCCTGCACGTCACTGCTCCGCTACCCTGTGCACTCCTACAGATTCCCGATGAGTGCTCCAAACAGACAGTGATCGGGATTTGGGTGGGTGGTTGGGATACACAGGTGCTGGTTCTATGCTGCAGTGCTTCTCAACCTGTGTGGATCACTATGGTATTTCAGTTTGGGGATGGCATTACTGCTGGATTAATGCCCGCTCCAAACTATACCACCTGATCTCTTTCATCCAATCCACTGTGCTGTTTTCACCTTTCTTACATTTGCCATGTTACAAAGATTCTTAATACACTTCACTAACTCACTCATTCAACCCCACTCAAGCAAATTCCTCTTAATAAATATATGTTTATAGTGTATAGTAGTGTTGTTCTGTACAGAATTCCATCCCTTTCAAAGTGCTTTTGTACTACAGCTCAAAGGTCATGGAATGTGGTTGTACCATTGCATGGTACAACAGCATTCTGAAACCTCTAGAAACTGCACAAGTCAGTTTTGTTCTGAGAACAAAAGAACCTCTGCATGCACATTTCACATACTATCATACACCATCAAATATACAGGATGTGCACCTTTATGCACAACCAGTGGGTTCTGCCACCTCGGGGTTCTGATTCCCATGGAACTCTCGAACCTTGCTCTCGAGGCCAGAAGGAATCAGAACCCCTCTGTGGCAGAATACAGTGGTTCTGCATAGTTGCCCATCCAGTATTTCATATATCTTTCTAGCAGGTGGCACATTACAGGAAAGACACAATAAAAATATCCGGGTTTTATCAGCTTCAAATAGTGCAACACAGAGAAGTCACATAAAGGTGGGGGAACCTGACCTCAGGACCACAACAGTGCCCAAGAGATAAAGTTAAAATATTCTCATGCCCAGCTCAATGGAGCAGCACCAGTCCACAGTCCCAGGTGGGATGACTCACTACTTGGTAACAAGTACCTCCTAGGGAGTCAACAGATGAAAGAACACCACACTCATACTCTGGCCCCTATCTGGGACCAAGCTGTGGTGTCCTCAGCAGCAGCTTTCCAACCCACAACACTGAAGAAAAGCACAGGAAGTCTAAAGAACAGCAGTCTGAGGCTCTCTCACCCCCCCCCCCCCTTCACCGGCAGGATAAGATGCAGACAGACCCTCTCTTGCTGGGTCAAGCAGCACCTGAGCCACAATGAAACAAATCATCAGTGGAAAAACAAAGTCAAAATACTGCTGAAATGACCTCCAGCATCTGTCACCAAAAATACCAGGAAAATAATTCACAGTCACAGCACATCTAACAACCACAGAACAGTCCCTCATACACAGGAGAATGGAACCACAAACCCTGACTGATTGACAGCCAGGTCCTCGAGTTCACTTAGCACTGACAGCATATACTGCTGAAACAGACTATTTTATTTATTTATTTCAGTTTGGGATTAATACCTTTGAGTCAAGGACTAATTTTCGAAGGTTCCGAGTCAGTGTTGAACAAGCATTACATGAGTACAAGAATACCAGAAGAAAAAAAAACATTGCAACATATACATGAGCAATAAAACTAAAAATAGAACTTATATACATCTAATTAGTATGTATTGACAGAAAAGAATGATTAGATAAAAGAAGGTTTGCAAGGCACTGCAATGTAGTACACTAGATGGTGGGCCGACCCAAAACATATAGGAGTAAGGAGTTCAAGCCAGAAGTGGTATCATCAGAGGTGGGGGGTCAGATTAGGCCACTACATATGCCAGCATCCTTCAAACCAATGTCGGATGCAATAACCAGACAACACACCACCCCAATTTGGTCATCTGTGAAGCGCCACCGAGCACCAAGGAGCACGGTCACAACCAAGACTGCCCTAAGCAGCAGCCTTTTGCATGACCATGAGGAACAACCATCAGACGACCACACCACACAGCCCAGTAAAGTCAGTGAGGCAAGAGTACCACTGGACTACTGACAGGAACAGTTCAGTGGGCATCCTTTGAAAAATGCCAAAATTCTGTTGCATCACGTAGGTGCAGACTTGATGCAGTAGTTTAAAGAGACACATCACATTCACATTGTTAGAACTCATGAGAGAACCAGAGTCAGAATGGAGTGTGCCCTTCGCCCCTGTGGCTAGAGTTGTGGTACATTTGCAGGCATTGACATGTTCAGATATTTCGTGAAATGTCTGTATTATCTCCTGAGAAATGTACAGCCTTCCTGAATTAGTTGCAGTACTATTGTAGGGCCACCTAAGAGATTTCTGGAGAATCTCTTTAGAAATATTACAATATAGCTGGAAATATTGGGACGACTCAATGTTAACAACTGTACTTTCCACTTGTTCTAAAATCTGAGGAGCCACCATCACTAGTATCAGTAACCTACTGTATGTTGGACCCTAGGCAGACAAGACTCTTTCTAGAGTGCTGGGCTTTTTTCGGTCCAACTATGGTGGTGATCGTCAGTGGTTCACTAGTTGAGGGAGTCTTTCCCTCCACCCGAAAAAAGGCAGTGGTAAGGTCTCTTCTTAAGAAGGCTTCTTTGGACCCTGATGATTTACCAATTACAGACCTGTCTTGTATCTTCCCTTTTCAGGGAAGGTGATCGAGAAGGTGGTGGCTTCGCAGCTGGAACAACACTTGGAGAGGTATGACATCTGTGAGCCCTTCCAATCCAGTTTCTGGTCTTGCCACAGTACATAGACTGCCCTAGTCAGGATATTTATGATGTCCTTTTAAGCAAGGGATAGTGGACAGTGTTCTATTGTTGTCCTTCTAGACCTTTCATCAGCATTTGACATGGCCAATCATGGTGTGCTCATTGCTCATCAGACACTATGTGGGTATCTTGGGCACCGTTTTCACAGTGATTCAAGTCCTACATAACCAGCAGGACGCAGCAAGTGATACTTGGCTCCTTTGTATCTGAGCTCTGCTGTGGGGTGCCTCAAGTGGCAATCCTGGCTCCCATGTTATTCGTCGTGCACGTGCTGCCTTTGGGGTAGATCATTAGACACTACAGCTTGGCATTTCATTGTTATGCGGATGACACCCAGTTGCATGTGTTTTGTGTCCTGGATAATGTGGCAGCTCTCTCAGTAGTGGGCAAGTGTCTCAAAGAGATCCAGGATTGATTGGCAGCCAGCTGGCTCCGGCTGAACCCATCTAAGATGAAGGTGCAACTGGTGAAGCTGGGCCGACATGGTTCTTCCGCGACCTTTGGGAGCACTGCTTTGCCTTCATTGTGAGGAGTGAACCTCTATCCAGCAGATAGGGCTAAGAATCTGGGGGTCATTGTGGACTCTAAGCTGACTCTGGAATTCCAGTTGTTTGCTGTAGTCCACAGTGGCTATTACCATCTTCATAATATCGCCCGGATCAGGCCCTATCGCGAACAATTCGATCTGGTGATATTAGTACATGCCTTTTATCTCATCAAGACTGGACTACTGCAATGCTTTTTACCCAGGGCTTTCTGTGAAGCTGATGTGCCGCCTGTAGCTGGTTCAGAATGCAGCAGACAGGTTAGTGGCTGGGACATCTTCTTCCAAGCATACCACTCTGGTTCTCCGCATTCTCCACTGGCTTCCGGTCAGGTGGCACGTCAGTTTCAAGGTTTGTTAACTTACATGGCCCTTCACAGTCTGGGTCCGGGCTATCTGAAAGACCTCCTGATTCCAGCTTGTGCCCTCAGGTCAGCTGAGGCAGACCTCCTTTCTGTTCCTCGCTCAAGACTGAAATCTTCTGGGGATAAGGCATTTAATGGAGCAGCATCGATTTCGTGGAATGTCCTTCCCCGTGAAGTGAGGAAGGCTCCTTCGCTGGCCATTTTTAAATCACATTAAAACGCTTTTGTTTAGTTTATGTTTTGAATTGGTCTTGTAATTTTTTTATGTTAACTCTAATGAGTTGTTTCAGTTATTTTATCTGTTTGCTGTAAGGCACTCAGAGCCATCTGGATTGAGCGTGATATAAATAAAATTGACTTGACTTGACTTGTGGGGGACTGGTACTGGTGCATAGCCAAAGGCTCAATGGATTTCTTTTGTTTTTTCTCCTCTAATCTCAGAACTGAAGAACTAGATTTTTATGCCATGGAAGAAGGACTTATTATTCTTGTTCAAGGAAGAAATTCAGGAAGAGACTGGACCCATCAAGCTTGACTTGGCAGACTGTAAGTGTTTTGAATCTAAGCAGTTCAGGTATTTATTATGGACATCAGCCACTGGTATTGGCTTTCTACAGGCCTTGCAAGGCTTTGTATCACCTAAGAAGTTCCCTTTGGGAGAAAGCATGGAGCCAAGAGGGAACTTAACCCACTCCATCAGCTACATACGTGAACATCTGACAATGCCTACCTTGGGCTACTTCCGACCCACCCCCATTTTCACCCCTGGCCACCACTGGTGAGCTCAGCCTACCACTCTGGCAACCGTACATGCCCCACCCCCACTTGACCCCTGTACTACCCAGCGGAGACTCAATCCCTGGTCTCTTCCTCTCTTTCCTGTTTCTAATACTATTATGCCTGCACTTAGTGCTGTCACTTACAATGTTAAACTCCTATGTACTAGTGAAACTTACAATGTTTGACTCCTATGTATTAGTGAAACTTACAATGTTTGACTCCTATGTGCTAGTGAAACCTAGACTCCTATGTATTAGTTAAACTTAAAAGTATGTGCAACCCTCTGTAACCTTATTTTGTAATCCACTGCTGTGCTATGTGTTATGTTGTCCATATCTGTTCATTTAACTGACTTGGAACCTTTGAAAACGAGTCCTTGACTCAAAGGTATTAATCCTAAACTGAAATAACAACAACAACAAAAACAGCATAAAATAAACAAAAAAAAAATGTTCTAAAGATGTGGAAGCAATGCTGGAACTCAGTGGAACTGAATCAAATGGGTATTGTATATGGATCAAATTACATATGAAGATGAAAAAAGACTTGGGGCGGGGATTACTGCAACAAACTACTTCAGCAGAAAAAAAATATTTGCTAGTTGGAGACAACCAGGGACAAAGCATGTGGCAGTGCATACAGTTCAACTCTATAAGGCAGTTCTCAGCAGCAGCCTTCTGAGCCTGGAATCTGCAAGTCTGTTGCTATGGATGAAGTCACACAGAACATTTTCTATTCTGGTCATTGTAGGTAAGAAATGTATTACTAGAACATTTTATCAAAATGTTCTTAAATTTGGGGAATGGTGAGGCATGGTTCATAAAATGTGCCCCATGGATTAGCTGGCTTTTACTGTGAAAAGTACAGTTATGCAAGAACTTACCATAACAGAAGATCTTCGAGAGGATCTCTTGCAGCAGGCCATCACCGGCAGGACCAAGCGATCAGGTGACAGGACTACACAGAAACCTTTCTAGCTAACAGTCTACCAGAGGGGGACGCCCACCTCCAACATTAGCGCCTGATGTCAGCTAATCCCATATAAGGCAGGTGGCCCCCACACCCTCTTCAGTTCTCCCGCCAGAGACCATAAGCAGGATGCTTGAAGGGGGGAACCGGGGAAGACTCAGAGGTAACCCAATAACAAAGAAAAAGTAAAAGCTGAAGGCTCACCCCTTTGGAAGAGGAGAGAGACACAGGAGAAGGGGGAAGGAGAGACAGAAAGCAGGGCCTACTGCAAGAGATCCTCTTGAGGATTTATTGTTACGGTAAATTCTTATGTAACTATACTATCTTACTTCAAGGGTATCTCTTGCAGCAGGCCATCACTGGTAGAACCGAGTCCCAAGCAGTTCTGGCACTACAGACAGACAGTCTGAGTGGTAGGCAAAGGGAATAACATCCTAAGAAAGGAGGCCTTGGAGGACAGCTAGGCAAAGTTGACCCTACACCTAAAGGTGATGTCCAGACTGTAATGCTTAGTAAAAGTGTGGACAGTGCTCCAGATGGCAGTAGATGACACATTTCTGAAACAAGCTACTGAGGCAGCCATACCACTAGTGGAATGGCTTTTAACCCCTCTAGGATGTTCCTTGCCATATTTCTGGTAACAACAGACAGTGAAACTGGCTAACCATTTTGACAAACACTGTTTGGACACTGTGGCATCCTCTTTCCCAAGAGCGAACAATACATACAACTGATTGGACTTCCGGGAGTCCTTCATCCGGTGTGTATAGTACCTCAGGATTCTATGCACATCCAAGGTATGGAGCAATGCCTCCCCCTGATTGGAATACTCCAGATAATAAACAGGCAGGTGGTTGGATTGATTCAAAGTAAAATCTGACACCACCTTTGGGAGAAACTTAGGATTTGTACACAAAGACACCCTGTCTTTGTGTAAAAATAAATAGGGCTCCTTACACATGAGGGTCTGAAGCTCGGAAATCCTTCGAGCAGAAGTAATGGCAACTAAAAATAACACTTTCCATGACAGAAAGCATAGCTCGCAAGACATGGACAGTTCAAAGGGAGGCAGCGTAAGCTTTTCCAACACAAAATTAAGGTCCCAAGGCAGGACAGGGTCCTGATTGGGGGCTTCAAATGCAGAATGCCCAACAAGAAAGTGCAGGACACATTGATCTGGGTCATCGAGCACCCATCCACAGGTATATAATATGCAGGGATGACAGACAGATGTACCTTAATAGAGGAGTACCACTAACCCGAGTCTGAGTGGGACAGAAGGTACTCTAAAACCTGATCCACTGGACAGGTGAAGGTATCTAAATGGTGCAATGCAGCCCAAACAGCTAATGCTTTCAATTCATAGAGTACGTGGCCCTCATGGAAGACTTCCTGGCTGCCACCAAGACATCCACTACTCTGGAGGAGACCCCAAATCTGGCGATGGCTATGTCCTCAGGAGCTATGCATGGAGATGGAGATGGAGAGACCCGAGGTCTGGATGGACCAGTGTTCCCTGTTCCTAGGAGAGCAAGCCTGTGCATAGGGACAGGGGCAGTGGAGGTTCCACCACCAGTTATTGTAGCAAGGGGAACCAGATCTGACAAGGTCAGAAGGTGGCAACGAGGATCATTGTAGCCCCCTCCATCTGGAGTTTGATTACAACTCGTTGAAGTAGCAGGAAGGGAGGGAAGGCATATAGAAACCTCCCTGTCCAGGAGAGGAACAATGCGTCTCACCAGAAAACTTCAGGCCCTGGATCTGGTGAGCATAAAAGTGGCAGTTTTGTGTTGTGTGGGGATGCAAAAAGCTCCAACTCAGGCCAACCCCACCTGTCGAAGAGATCTTCTACCACTGAGATTAGAAGTTTCCACTTCTGGGCTCTGGACTGCGAGCGACTTAGGCTGTCTGCTAGGACTTTTTGGCCACCAAGAACATGAACGGCTAAGAGTTCAAGGCTGTGCTCTGTTGTCCAATGCCAGACCCTCATCGCTTCCCTGCACAGGGGATAGAAAGGAGTTCCTCCCTGCTTGTTTATGCAATAAACCACACACATGTTGTCTGTCTGAACCAAGAGTGGACCCGGGGAGAATTGGGTCAGAAAGGCCCGCAGGGCGTACTGAACTGCTCTCATCTCCAGGACATTTATGTGGAAATCCTTTTCTATCTCGAACCATGTCCCTTGAATTTGGTGGGTCCCCATGTGGGCTCCCCAACCAAGGCTGGAGGCATCCATTGTAAGGATCAGCTGGGGGGGTTACAGAAAAGGGAACTCCCCGGAACAGGTTGCTAGGATCCAGCCACAACAACAGCATCTTCCTGACCGGACCACACACTGGCACTGGTTGGTCCTGGCATTCCATGTGTTGGTTCCACTGGACTCACCCTGTCCATTGGGGGATTCACATATGCAGCCTGGTCAGAGGAACTGTGGCAATGGCTGTGGCCATGGAGGCCTAAGATCCTCAGAAAGATCCTCACCAGAATGCAATGGCTGGAGTAAAGGAGTCAGGCCTGGTTCATCAGATGCTCTGCCCTGTATGGGGGTTAGTAGATTTTCCCCTGGGTGGTGTCCAGCACTGCCCCATGTACAGAAGGCACTGGCAAGGGATTACGAAAGACTTTGGTAGGTTGATAGTGATGTCCAAAGCTTGGAATAGGCTGCAGGTGTGAGAAAGAGTTTGAAGGAGATGATCCCTGGATGGCGTCACTAACAGCCAATTGTCCAGGTAGGGAAAAATATAAAACCCCTGTCATCTCAAGGCAGCTTCCACCACTGCCAGGCATTTGGTGAAGACCCTGGAGGCTGAGGACAAACCACAGGACACAGCTCTGAACTGGTAGTGCATCCCCTGGAAGTGGAAGTGCCAGTGGGAGACAAAGACCTTGATATGCAGGTAGGCATGCTGCATGACTGGGGAGTAAAGCCAGTGTCCCTGGTATAGCAGGGAGCAAACCCTGAAGGGTGACCATCCTGAACCATTTGTACTTTATAAACAGGTTCAGTTGGTTTAGGTCCAGGATGAGCCAAAGGTCTCCCGTCTGCTTGAGGACCAAGAAGAAGTGGGAACAGAACTCCTGTCTCTGCTGACACCATGGGACTGGCTCTGTGGCCTTTTTTTCAAAGTAACGTGGGCACTGGTGCGACTAACAGGCTCTTGTTAGTCGACCCAGTTATATGTTCATTGATAAAGCGGCCATTATAATACTAAAAAAAGATTGTAAAGGCGCCCCCATAGATTATAATGTAGCACATCCTGTGCTCTCCCAGTGACTACAATAGAAATGTGCTGACTCAAGTGCACAGGGTGTGGATCTTAGAACCGGAAGTGCCTGTGCCCCTGTAAAGAGAATTTATGAGGGATATGAATAAAATATGAGTGCATATTTTGGGGCAACTATACATGAAAAGCATGTCTTAGAGGCAAGGCACCGAACTACGTGGTACTCAGCTAAACTGATTTAGCTTGGTGAGTCTCTTTAATTAACTACCTAGACCAGTGAGAGACCCAGATACTAGAAACATTAGTTTTAAGATTAATGAGCAGTGCCCATCATAGCATGAAAGCCTATGAACAACTCTTAAATAAGATACTGGACTTGTGTGTAGCTGCCAGCAGTTCAGAGATACTGAGGGCTATGGCTGCCCTCATGATACTAGATTTGCCAGCATTTTTAGAATCCTGTGATGTCACAGAAGGCTCTTAAAATGGTGGCAATGTAGCATCAATATTGGGCAGACTTTGTCCTTGATATGGCTGGGCAGATGCCAGCTACAGGTACAGTAAGTTAAATACTAATTTGAAAGAGTTTTTCAGTGCTGTCTAAACCGTAATTGGTCCTGCTCATAAAATAAGTTCCCTTATAAAATTTGATCCAATAAACCAGGCAGGGAAAAATATGTTTGCATTTGAAACAAGCATATAAGAGCTGAAAACTGATTAAAATGCAAGTAACTAAATATTGCTAGTAGCATGCTAAAAAGAACACTTGAGATAGAAAAGATAAAACTACAGAATTATCCTATCATATGACTGCCCACAAGTCTAAGGAAAAATAGAAATGTTGAGTGCTTAAAATGTCAGGAAGACAAAATGCTTACCATGTCATTGACAGGCAAAAGATCTACCTGTAAACGAGGATGTAATGCTTTAAATTTGTCAGGAAGAGACCAACCCTCAATAATTTCTTCATCAGAAATAACATAGTTATCCAGAGCCTTGAGAGACCATATGGCATTAACTGTGCAGTGTCTGTAACTTTTTTTTAAGCTCAAGGGGGTATCGTACATGGTAAGACCAACCAGGTTTGAACACGTATACAGAGAGTGAGCGTTCTCCAGCCCTGCAATGTTATTGTCGTGTAAATAGAGAAGCTGAAGGTTC
This sequence comes from Neoceratodus forsteri, assembly GCA_016271365.2. Lineage (NCBI taxonomy): Eukaryota > Metazoa > Chordata > Ceratodontiformes > Ceratodontidae > Neoceratodus > Neoceratodus forsteri. Next base: position 647,012,101 of record CM028136.1, on the reverse strand, counting down.
TTCAATCCAGCCCAGAAGTGTTCTCCTGGAAGTTGTACTATCTGGAAGAAAAGAGTTTATTTTTAAAAAACATGGCAAATACACTAGTAACAATTCCAACACTGATTACCACTCGGAGAACTATCTACAGAACTATTAAGATGGTACATAAGTGTTAACGTTTGTTTGGTTGAGAATTTTCTACATTAGCATATTAAAGGCTATTCAGAGGTTGCTCTACAAATCCACAAAGAAACATAGTAGTCATGTTAATGAGCATGGTTAAAACCTCAGTACAAAACATATACTGTAGCTTCAAGCAAGACACATAGGGGATATGTGATGGATGCTTATGACATATGATATTTATCTTCATGAGTGGCCAGTGACCTCTTGACCTTCATGAGTGGCAAAGCCATGAGAGAGGTAAAAAGAGGTCACTAACCACAAGTGATGATAAATGTCATATCTCATAAGTGCCCTTCACATGTCCAGTTAATACACTATATATTAACATTTCTAAGCTAGTTTTATTTCAGCTAGTTTGATTTTATTTAAAAGTGAAAGTTTCCAGTAGGGTAGGAGATCTGAAGCGCCAGCAGCTGCCACATGCTGGGTTTTTTTTTAGAGGTGGCTCGTGCTGGCTTGAGCATGTGAATCTATCGATGGCTAGGCACAGGTGGCAAAAACGTTTTTTGTGATGTACCCAACTAGCTAGATCAATTTTGTGATGCACCCTACTGTGAAGATCAAACATTTATCTAGGTAGCTACTGCTCTCTACTACAGATTGTGTTTTTATTTAGCCTAAAAAACACTAATGTATATTGTACAAATCAGGCTTTCTAAATAGACTTCAGCAGTGAATGAATCCGGTGAAAATTCTGACCTATACTTTTTTTATGCTATTTTAGATTGCCCCTTCTATACTGACTTGTATAATATCATTCCTTCTCAGTTTTGAGTTTGAAATAATAAAAAGAGTGCTACTTTTAATATGGCTCTGACCAGGTTCTGATTACTATTCCCAGCTGTTTTTAAACACTTACTGTTCCATAAGGCCAGGGAGCACTGCCTGCTTCATGCTAATTCATTTTAGTCACAACAGAAGTGATTTTAAACCATTGATGTACAAAAACAGCTGAGAACAATGATGAAAACCTGGTCCAGGCCATATATTAAAAGCCTTCCTTTTAATAAGGCTGTGGGCGGAGCCTACAGCCCTCTTGGGATCAGACTGTAGCTCTAAAAATGACTGATCGTGGAACTCCCTCTTTGGACATTTGGAAGTATTCCTCCACAACTGCAAAATAGTGCACCACCACCCCTCTGATTTTTGCTATTTGCTGCTGTATGTTAAAGGCATCTGAATGGAGGGTGGATGCTACTGTATTGTACCTCCGAACTTCTCAGGATATTAACAAAAAAAACCTTTTGAAACTGCTGTTTCTAGCCCCTCAATTGAACCTTTGCAGGGCAGCAGATTGAGTATCTGTCCAGCTCAGTCTAATAGATTTATTCTATTTCTTTCAGCAACCTAGGGGTTAACTCATTAGCTGCTGTACTGGAATTTATTGAAGCTCTGAAACAGTCAGGCAGACTACAGTGTCAGATTACAGACAGTCCAGCTGCAGCTTTGTTAGCTCTCTCACCCCTTACTGACAAACTTAAGTTTTTGCCCTTGTTCCTGTGTGCATTTATTGGGATCTGAGACCATTTTCTTTCTTTCTTTTTTTTTTTTTTTTACATTTTTCTATTCACTCTTTATGTATTTGCTATCCAGTGCTAGTGAAAGGTGGGGACTTACAACACCTCTGTTTATCCACAAAATCAGGTTCACTGCTGACTTTTCTTCTCAATGCTCATACAAGGTACAGTTCAGATAGCACTAGATGGTAAACTAAAGCTCTTTGTTTATCCACAACGGCAGGTACTGTGCAGCCCCCCCCCCCACATTCACCCACTGTGATGAGTTTAGCGCTGGTAAAAGGTAGATAAAGCCCTCAGTGTATCCACAGGTACAGTATCATGTAGGGCAGGCTCAGTGCAAACTTACCCACACCGTGATGGATTTAGTGCTGGTAAGAGGTAAGGGACTGACACCACTTGGGCTTTAAACTCTTGGATAATCCACAGAGACAGCTAGAGTGTGGGGGCAGGGTAAGTGCTTGGTTTCCACACTGTCTGCATTTAGTCCTGGTGAATGGTGAGAGACTGCCAGAACTGGGGACTACAGCATTTTATCTACAGTGACAGGTTGCATACTCTCTCACACACACACACACACACAGCAGCATGTACTCTGACTAAATAAATTCAAGAGGACTGAATTAGCAGCTTACCAGTTTTTGATGATTGTGACTGAACAGCACTATATAGCACCAACAAGAAAATAATAAATTGCTATCTGAAATGTGTATCCAAAATAATATTTGAGTGAAAGCATAGACATTTTTTAATAAAAGATGTTTTCCATATTTGACCATTGCTTCTTAATAGTCATATAATATTACTTCAATATGTAGTGTGCATTTTAAATATTTAACTTGTAAATACTTGTTGTTATGGCCATGTCATGTACAACAGCAAAAATAATCTCTTTCAAAATAAAAACTCAAAAAGGGAATGTGTTTGTACTGGACATAGAGATATTGTAAATTTATAGTTTGCCTGAGATATAGGTAAAAATCTGGGAATGTCACACTTTCTGAAGCTTTGCAAAGTTCCCCAACCTCATATCAAGTTCGTTACCAATTACTGAATATTAAAAAATAGCATGTTCACTCTGCAAAATCACCTTTTGGGACAAGTGAACAAGATGACACTGGTACTCTTCATGAGGAGGGGTCCCAAAAAGTCCATGTTGAAAATTTGGTGCAATACCTCCCAAAAATGGCCAAGTTACACCCAGGCGTTGCATAATTTCTATGCACATTTGTAACTTTGGTCATTTGGTAGCTTTTCACAGCCCTATCGGCTCTGGCTAGAACTTGTTATTTCAGATGTAAAAGTACTAAAGCAGACTCAAATTGTGGAAATAAAGGTATCATCCAAGTCAGTAGGTAAGGGGTGATCTAAAACAGAATAAAAAGTATACAGTGGGTCAAAACTTTCACCACATTCATGCACTGTTGCATCAACCAGTTAACACGTGTCTCTCCCGTTTAGTTACCATGGACATTTCTTATAGACATAGCACAATGGCATGCCATGAATACAAAAAAGCAGTCACAGACACCCAGTATTCACCAGACGTGATCACCAGTGAACATTTTATATGGGGTTTAATCCCTCAAATTAGACATTTTTCTTCAGCTGCAAAGGATCACTGGTTTGAATTGTCAGCATTTAGGATTCAGTGCTATTTCCTTCATGCACAAGTAGCAGTAATCGAATTAACCAAAACCGCCAGCGACATTTAACAAATCTGGATTTTAGTTACGTTTCATTAGTGCTATCACATCTAGGGTGAAAGAAGAGCTACAGCAGTAATGAGATTTCATCCTCAGGATGTATTTGTGAGTCATACAATCTGCATAATGTCAGCCCCAAGGAGTTGTCCTGGAGATAGAACTTTAAAATGTTTAAATTCAAACTCAGAAGAGTGGGCATGCTCTACCTGACCCACCCCCACAGCCCCCATGGCACATTTATAGCTGAAGAGCAGAAGACAGCAGTGACTACCTAACTAATCTGTGCTATGCATTAAGAAATGCAATAAGAAATGTCTGATCACCAAATGAAAAAAAAAAACAACTTGTAAAACTGTAGTTCAAATGACAGTACGATTAATGAAATGTCAAATGCGTAGGCAGAAATTAAGTCATTTTGATATATAATGTATACATGAAACTAAAGAACCCTTTTTATTCATGTCCAAAAAGAAAAAAATTACTCACCATAGTAATGTTTTTTTCTCTCACAGATCCCTCTCTGTGTTTACACTATGCATCATCTTCTTGGGCAAGAGTGATTCCCTGGATATAGAACCTTATTCTAAGTAGAGAATTTAGAATGAAAACTCAAACTCTGCACTGTGGTTATGCTTCACTTTAGCCTTCAATGCCAGATGTGTTTCCATAGCTACACAGAGGTGTGACTACTAAAACTAGCTAAACGACTACCATAAATGATCTAAAAATAACAAATTTTTAAGATATACATCAGGTGGAAACATATTTAACAAGCATTTGTCAATGCCAAATATTTGCTTGCTGGCATTAGCAGTGGAAGTGCAGGGGTTAGACAGATGCAGTATAGGAATGGCACTGAAGTACTGAATCAACGCCAACTCCACCCTTACTCTGCAGAGTTGAATAGGCATTGGGGTTTGCCTTTGGGTCATTGCCCATGACGGTCACAACATTTCACCTCACCCTACGCTTCAGACACTGACAAGTGTTAAGGTGTGCCTTGGGGTGTTTGGGCCTTACATTCACCTCATTCCATAAGGAAATACACTGAAATGGGAGCAGTATAGGAGAATGGGGTGAACTCTGGGGGCAAAGGGTTCAAGGCGCACCTCGATGCTTGTCACTGGCTGCAGAGTGGGGGTGGAATGGCAGAAGCATTACTGTCGACAATCCCAAATCACACTCCTGACGCCTGCCAGTCCCTACAGGGTAGTGTGTTATCGTCGAAAACCCTAACACCCTGGGAGTTTCTTGGTATTTTTACTCCAAGTTTTCCACATGGGCTGTTTTTGACCCCACCACATGAACAAACACACTATCAGTTCATTAGGTGGAAGGTGATTTTGCACAGCGACTGCGCCAAAGGTGTGAAAACACATTTCGAACAGGATGAAAAGTGACAGGTGTACTTTTCATGAGGAGGTGTAAAAATGGCATTGTTAAAAATATGGAGTGAAAATATACAAAAACTGGTGAAGTCACAAGCGTGCATAAAACTGCGCAACGTACACCCATAATGTAATTACTTTGGTGATTTTTTTACAGCGGATTTTCAACATAGGCATTTTGGGACCTCTGCTCATAAACAGTGTCACTGTGATTTTCGTAATCTGTCCCGAACACTAATTTCGCACAGTGACCGCTAGTCTGCACCAGAAGTGCGAAAATACATTTCGGCCAGGTTGTGAAAAATGACAGCTGTACTGTTCATAAGGAGGTGTGGAAAAATGTAAATGTTGAAAATCTGGACTGCAAATATTACAAATTCATGAACTTAAGAGGGTGCATGGAAACTGCGCAATGCACGCTCGTAAGAGTCATTTTATGGACTTTTGTCACCAAATTTTAAACATAGCCATTTTAACATCTCTGCTCAAGAACAGTGTCACTATAATTTTCTTAATGTGTCCCAAACATTGATTTCGCACACCGACTGCGCTAATGTGTGCTACATGCATGAAAACACATTTTGGGCAAGATATGAAAAATAAAAGCTGTACTGTTCATAAGGAGGTGGGGTAAAATAGCAATGCTGAAAATCTGGAGTGAAAATATGAAACATTCTAAAAGTTATGAGCGTGCGTAGGAATTGCGCCACACATGGTCATAAAAGTCATTTTTGGAAATGTTTTCACCAAATTTTTAACATAGGGTTTTTGGGGGCCTACCTCATAAACTATGACACTGCCATGTTATTACTCGGTCCCAAAAGGTGGTTCCGCACAGTGACCGCGAAATCACCTTTCGGAACCAAATAACAAAATGACAGTGACTGAGTTCATGAGGTGGGGCCCCAAGAACCCTTACATTGAAAATTTGGTGAAAAATTTCCCAAAATGGCCGATATGCACCAAAGTTGAAAAACATTTATGCCATTACACAGCTTACCGCATTTCTTCAGTTTGCAGTCGGCTTTGAAGAGTGCAGACGTGTTCCCGGTCCACTGAAGATTGTCACGCTGGGCTCCAGAGGTAAGTATGGGGTCAGGGGTGTGGGGAGGTGGGTGTGCAGAGGATAAGTGGGTTGGGGACAAGACAGTCAACGAGGGACATTTTTCCCAGGTTTTTTCTTTCAGAAGGCGGCGGGACTTTTGCCATGCTGGGATGGGCTCCCAAGCGTGGCAGCTAAACTTTCTTTGGGGACAATGGAGCTGGCGGGGATTAGGCACCGTCGGCCATACGAATCTTTACCCACGCTGGGAGTGGGCTCCCAGCGTGGCACCTAGAAAGTCTGTTTGGGGGGTGCATGAGCCGACAAGGGCATTCTCTATTGGCCATACGGGTGTATGGCATGGGGCACATGAGCAGGCTGGGGTGGGCTCCCCAGCGTGCTACTTGAGTGTTTGTGGAGGGGAACTAGAAATAGGGAGCTGTCTATGACAGCTGTGTTCAGATGCAGTGCTGAGTTTAGGCACTTTGCATACTGCCGATGGCAGTATGTAAACTGCCTACACATTACCACTGCTGATTGCAGTGGTCTTTTGCTTTCAGCTGTACACCACTGCATCTGAACTGCTGTCATAGACAGCTCCGACATTTATTGGTGCAGTGAGGCAGCACCTGCAAGAAGGAGCAGGGCATTGGAAGCTGAGTGGCACACCTATGAAAATTCATATGGTGGCACTATGTTTCTTGCACATGCATGCAAGCAAACATAAAAATGGTGAAAAACACTTAACTGACCACATTTTACAATTGCCAAGGAACTGCAACAGAAATGCTCAATCAACTCTAATGAAAAGAACTGATTCTTGTGCAAACCTATTTTCAAGTTCTGTAAAGGGAGGCAGGGTTGGGAGACAGTGTAAACCTACTGCAGTGAAGGATCCCTGAGAAGAAACACCATTACTTTGGTGAGCAATTTTTACTTCTAACCTCAGGAATCCCTCACTTAATGTTTACACTGTGCCAGCTCTACAGCAGTACCTTGTGAGGCTAGGCGCAGAACCTACTTAGGAAAAAGGTTCTGCAGGACGACAATTCCAAAGCTGGCATTCCTTCTGAATTGTATGACCAGATAATAGTGCTTTGTGAAGATGTGCACTGTTTTCCAAGTAGCTGCTTTGCAAATGTCCAATAGTGGGATGCCACAGAGGCAGAGGCACCCCTTGTGGAATGTTCCTTCAGGACCCTTGGGGAGTATTTTCCCTGCCTTTTCATAACAAAACTGTATGCAAGAGACTATCCAGTGAGGAACAGTCCTCTTGGTCGCTAGTTTATATTTGCCAACCTCACCATAAGTAAAAAGCTGAGTGACCCGAGACCTTACATTCCTTGACCGGTACAGGTAGGCTCCCAGTACTTGCTTCAGATCCAGGCTACGTAATTTATGTTCACCTGGGCTGGAGTACTCAGGGCAGAGACAGGAAGGCAACTGACTTATTCAGGTGAAATTCTGATACCACCTTAGCCTGGAACTTACTATTGGTTCTAAGGACTACCTTGTCCATGTGGAAGATTATGTAGGTTGGCTCTGTGTAGAGGGCTTGCAGTTCATTTACCCTCCTAGCAGATGTCATGGCAATCAGGAAAATGGTTTTCCGTGTGATATATTTTAGGTCAGCGGTACCCATGGGTTCAAAGGGGGCCTCCATCAGCTAAGCAAGGCAGATATTCAGGTCCCATGGGGTGACTGAGTCCCTCACGGGTGGCTGCAGATTTTTATAGTATGTAGCATTATGTGAAATTTGTGCATTTTTTTTCTCTTTCACAATGAAACTGATTTGTGCAATCTCTAGAGGTTCTAGAATGCTGTTCTGCCACAGAAGGGTACAATCACATTCCATGACCTTTGAACTGTGGTACAACAGCATTTTGAAAAGGATGGATTTCTATATAGAATAATGGTCTACTATACACTATATTGTCTTTGCCTGGCAAATGTACTGCAGAGATCTTTGCATGATTTGGTGAGGAGTGAAATTTAATATCTTGGTTTAGCCTGCCCTATCTAGCCTCGCAACCTTGAGAGAGCAGGAACACTGATACTCAGGTTTGGGACTAGTTCCAGGTTTACTGCATGCTGACACTGTTGCTGTATTGGGCAGGTAAGGACTGGGGAGACTGATACATCTTTCAAACAACATGAAGTCTTCCTGTATTCTGACAATATGCAGTTAACCCCAGCACTTGAACTGCCCCAGAGAGGAAAGGGTTAACTCTATGCAGAAGCATAGAACGTTGAGCTCGAGCTCGGTTTTCAAACCTCTGTCTCTGGTACTTATCAGTGTTACCCATCAGATTCTTTACTCCGCCTAACTGTGAAGTCGCTCCGGAGAGTTCTCCTTCGCTTGGTTCGGTAAAGTTTCAAAAAGGATTCAGTTGTTCAACCGATTTATTATTTTTTCGGTAATCAAGTCTCTGTCTACAGTACAAATAGTGTTGTAGATAGGTAGTGATATTTTTTTGTGGAAATTGTTGGGTTTTTTTTCAGTTTCCGATCGGTCGGTCCGCTTGGAAACTGACCTTTTGTTTGTGTTTGTATTTTCTGGGATTTAGTAGTGGTGTTCCGGCTCCTATCGGTTTTAAAAAAAACTATTTCTGTTTTTTTTCCACAGCCCGTAACACGGTTGGTAACCGATAGGGGAGTATTACCTGGCTTGAAGGCTGTAAAGGCTAATTTGTTAGTGTGGCCATGTCTGAGAAACCCAAAGTAAAAGACTGTCCCTCTGGGTTTCACCACTGTTCTGAGTGTGGGGAGGCCTTTGCCAAGGCTGACCCCCAACTTATTTGTGTTTATTGCCTGAGGTTCGACCACCTCAAAACAGACTGCCAGATTTGTAAAAATTTTCCTAAAGCCACTCTGGAAAAAAGGTCGAGTAGGCTGAAGGAAAGAATGGCCAAGAAGTCTGCTGATCTTGATGGCCAGCCCGGTTCGGTTGCGGCCAAACCTGAGGAGGTGCCCACTGACCTGGGCGATACCTCCTCGGGCAAAAGGAGATCTGACTCCAAGGGGTTGGTTCTGGCAAAGAGGAAAAAGAAGTCAGGCAGTTTGGATCCAGCACCGCACACTCCAACCACTGACGAAATAGCCAAAGCGATCAGTATAGTTTAGTCGCTTCGCCCGATTCCGTCCAAACTGGCACCGTCGGTTAGGTGATCGGTTCAGTCGGATACGACTCCACTAGATTATGATCCAGATGCTTATTATGATGTGGAGCGGGAGGGAGATGAAGAGTATCCTGACAATAATGATGATGATAATGATCTTGAAGTCCTGGATGTGCCCCCAGACAGGCCTTCCAATGTCTCCCCTCCCAGGCTTTCTGAGTCACCGTCTCACTATTATTTTTTTACAAGAAAGTGGCTGAAACCCTCCAGCTCCCAATGGTAGAAGCTGCTGAGCAGGAAGAAGAGCCCCATTTTGCTGAGATGATGGACATCCCAGAGTCCAAAAGATTGTCTATCCCTCTTCATAAATCCTTGAGGAAACAGACAAAAACGATATTACAAACACCTAACTCCTTACCTCCTGTAGATAAGAGAATGGACAGGAGGCATACATTATCAGGCTCAGGTACGGCGTTTTTATATAGTCACTGCAGCCATGTTGGGGTAGTGCAGGCTGCAGCCTGTGACAGGGCTAACATTCCTTTGGCTTCACCCCCCCCCCAGACAAAGACTCCAGGAAGGTGGATGACATGGCCAAAAGACAATATTTGGCATCTTCCTTGGGACTCAGACAGGCTAATTATATGGCCTACACAACCAGGTACCAGAAGTCCAGGTGGGATATGGTTCTGGAACTGGCTAAACAGGCCTCCCCCCAGCTGGCCAAAGAGCTGGAGGAGGTGGTTGCTGATGGAATTGAGGCACCCAAGGTACAATTCCATGCTGCTGAGAACTCCAGTGATGTGGCATCAAGAGTCATGGCTACATCTGTGTCTCTCAGGAGACATGCTTGGCTCAGATGTATTAGCCTCTCCCAGGATACCCAAACTAAGGCCATGGATTTCCCTGTGGTGGGTAACTGTCTGTTTGGGGAGCAGACAGAGGCTTAAATGAAGAAAATAAATCAGTATAGAACCACCTACAGGAGTGCACAGGCCAAAGAAAGGCAAGCCACTCCTCAGAAGCAGCAGTCTAGGGGCAGGGGCAGGCCCTTTTACCAAGCCCAGGCTCCTTCTTCTTTTCCATAGAGGGGGTTCTTTTGAGGGAGAGGTAGGAGGGGGGTGAGCAGGGCTGCATCCTCTTCCCAGTCCAAGGCTCCTTCCAAACAGACACCCTGATGTGTCAGCCCGGGTCGACTCCCCTATTCCAGTAGGAGGCAGGCTGGCTTACTACTTCCAGGCCTGGAAGGCTGTTACCTCAGACAAGTGGGTCCTGGAGGTAGTAAGCCAGGGTCCAGCCTTCAGTTTCAAAAGGTTTCCAAAAATGAGGGTCAGGTCCTTTCCACCTGCAACCATCTCAGAAACCATTGCTCTAGAAGCAGATGTTTCTTCTTTACTGGTTCTCAGAGCTGTAGAGAAAGTCCGTACTCAACACAGTGGCAAAGGTCTGTACTACAGATATTTCCTTACCCCGAAAAAGACAGGGGAGTGGCAACCTATCCTAGATTTAAGGTATTAGAACAAACACATCACAGAACCAAAATTCAAAATGGTGACTCTGGGAATAATTCTTCCCTCTCTAAGGCTAGGGGATTGGCTAGCATCCCTGGACCTCAATGATGCCTATTTCCACATTCCTATCAGGTGCTCCCACAGAAAGTACCTCAGGTTCGAGTTGCCTTCAGGCCATTATCAGTTCAGGGCCATGCCCTTTGGCCTAACATCAGCTCCAAGGGTGTTTACAAAGTGCCTTGCAGTAGTAGTTGCCTTCCTCAGAAGGCAGGGTATATCCATCTTCCCCTACCTGGACGACTGGCTCATTGTGGGTCAGTCCTCCGACCAGATCAAGTCAGCTCTGAAAACCACTCGGAACTTGCTCAGTTCTCTGGGGTTCATCCACAATCTTCCAAAGTCAGTTCTCAAACCAGTACAACTTCTGACTTTCATAGGAATAGACTTAGATACTGTTCAGGCAAAGGCCTTCCTCCCATTAGCAAGGGTAAAGGCCCTTACAGATCTCGCTTCCTCATTTCGACCTCTGGTCTCCAACAAGACACTTTCTTCAACTCCAAGGCCACATGGCAGCTTCCACTGTGGTGGTACAAGGAGCCAGGTTTCAGATAAGGGACATTCAGTTCCACCTAAGGTCCTTTTGGTCTCAGAAAAAAGACTGTCACCAAATTGGTTCCAGTGACTCTGACTCTAGTCGAAGCTCTTCATTGGGGGCTGGATCAGGACAATCTCAGACAAGGGGTACCACTCCTCAGTCAAGCTCCCTCAGTGGTCCTAACCACAGATGCTTCTCTCCTAGGCTGAGGAACCCATTTGGGAGCCCTCACAGCTCAGGGTGTTTGGTCCACAAGAGTCTCTCCTTCATATCAATCTCCTGGAACTCAGGGCAGTTTTCCTAGTCCTTCAAGCTTTCTCGGACTTAGTCAGAGACAAGGTGGTGCAGGTCAAGACAGACAACACCATCACAGTGTGGTACATCAGCAAGCAAGTGGGCACTCAGTCCACGGCCTTGTGCACAGAAGTCATGAAATTGTGGTCTCTAGCCAACTCCCTTCAAGCTTCCCTGACAGCAGTTCATCTCCCAGGGAAGGACAATGTGCTAGCAGATGCCTTGAGCAGAATCTCCCAGGGCCATCACGAATGGTCCCTGGATCCTCTCATCCTGAAAGTAATCTTCACCAGATGGGGCACTCCAGAGATAGATCTCTTTGCAGCCCCGGACAATCACCAACTCCCCCTGTTCTGCTGCAGACATCCAGTCCTAGGGACTGTTCCTCTGGATGCTCTCATATTGGATTGGAAGGGCAGGTTTCTCTATGCCTTTCCTTCCTTCCCCGTGTTGTTCAGAGTCCTAGTCAAGATCAGGTCTCAACTCTGTACAGTGATACTGGTCGCTCCAGACTGGGCCAGACAACCTTGGTACCCTCTGCTGTTGTCCCTGGCAGTATCACTCCCCCTGTCTCTTCCCAAGAGACACAACCTCCTAACTTCCTCTGAGGGAAGAATTTGGTACCCAAGTCTCCAGTCTCTCAATCTCAAGGCCTGGCTCTTGAAAAGTTAGAATATGCAGACCTGCATTTTTTTAAGGGAGTTCTGGATACTCTCAATGTCTCCAGGAAACTTTCTAACAGAAAAACTTACAATTCCAAATGGAAAACATTCAGTATTTGGTGTTCTTAGAAAAGCATTTTGCCAGATATTGCAGACATTGCTACAGCTTTAGATTATCTGATTCACCTTAATGGCCTAGGCCTTAGGCCTGCAACTCTGAAGGTTCACCTAGCAGCTGTGTCTGCATTCCTTTCAGCAGGGAAGGGCTCTTCCTTGGCATCTCATCCTGTTTTCAGTAAGTTCTTCAAAGGTCTGGTTCATATCAACCCTCCCTTTAGAGAGCCTACTCCGGCTTGGGATCTGAAAGTCTGCATTGCTCAGCTTATGCAGCCACCCTTTGAACTTCTGGCTTCGGCCGAGCTTGACCTGGAAAACTGTGTTCCTGGTAGCTATCACTTCTGCCAGGCGGATTAGTGAATTACAGGCTCTGTCAATTGAACCTGACTTTATCTCTGTCCATAGAGAAAAGGTGGTCCTGAGAACAAATAGGAGGTTCTTACCCAAAGTGGTATCAGATTTTCATCTGAATCAATCTATGTCTCTACTTGTGTTTTTCACTGATCATTCTTCTTCATGAGAAAGAAGATTACACAGTTTGGATGTTAAAAGGGCACTTAGCTACGACATAGAGCATACTAAGGCACACAGAAATGACTGTCTTCAATTACTTCTCACTTATAATGAAGTGGGAAAAGGTAAGCCTGCTACTAAAAGAACTACTGCCAGGTGGATTGCCTCTTGTATACAATTCTGCTATGGCAAGTTGGGCAAAGCACCTCCTTCAGGCCTGAGGGCTCACTCAACTAGGGGTACAGCTACTTCTCTGACTGCTGCCAGAGATATACCCTTGGTAGAAATCTGTAAAGCAGCCACCTGGAAAACAGTACATATATGCACCAAGCATTACTCTCTGGCCATCCAGGCTAGGAGTGATGCTAGGTTTGGTACAGCAGTACTACAGAGCCTGTTCCCAAAGTAGGTTCTATATTCCCTCCTCCTGGGGGTTACTGCTTGATAGTCTGCATATTGTCAGAATACAGCAAGACTTCATGTTGTTTGAAGAAAAAATGACTCACCATAGTAATGTTGTTTCTTCTAATGGAGTCTTGCTGTATTCTGACCTCCCTTGCTGCCTCCCCTCTCAGAACCTAGTTTTTGGGAAGTGGGCTGATAGGTACAATGTTGCACCTCAGGGGGTGTACCTCTTACCCTCCCTCTTAAGGGTGGGGTAGTTTTATTGTTGTTGCTTTATAGTTATATATCTTTTCACTACCTTTTTTCCTTGGGTTCTCGACTTGAGTCTTTTGGACCCAAGTTGTTGCCTTTTGGCTTAAAGTAAACAGTTTCCTTAAGTAGTTAGTTAGTTTGCTCGTAAGAATCTGACAGTTACACTAATAAGTATCAGAGACAGAGGTTTGAAAACCGAGCTTGAGCTCAACATTCTATGCTTTTGCAGAGAGTTAACCCTTTCCTCTCTGGGGCAGTTCAAGTGCTGTGGCTAACTGCATATTGTCAGAATACAGCAAGACACCATTAGAAGAAACAACATTACTATGGTGAGTAATTTTTTCTTCTTTCTTCTAGGATCCTGTTGAGTGACAGAGGGATACAGATTACTGTAGTGCTTAGCTGGAACAAAACACTGGGACACTTGGTTTGTAGTTTTACTTCTTTTATTTGACAAACCATTAACACAATGAAATACTGCAAGTTTTTCATAATGCAAAGATTGGAGAAAAAATGGTACACAAAGTGCCGGGACTACACAGCACCACTGGCAAGTTACTTTCTGGGATCAGTTCAGGTCTCACAGACTGTAGAGAAAGCCCTTGTTGTGTGCTCTGAGCCAGAGCTGTAGTGGTCAGAGACCTGCTTGGCTGTGTGAAGGGCAGGCACATGCTTGACTGGAGAGTGGCTGCGGCAGCAGACAGGAGGAACAAAGTTAATAATCTTTGGCAATTGTTCTGCTGGGCTAATGAAAAGCCTGCAGGGCTGGTGGATTTTTCCAGTCATTAGCCCTGCTGGCTGATTGCTGAAAAAGTTAGTTTCAACCCCTGTGGACAGTAGGCTAAGTCCCAGATTCTCACTGCTTCTGTGCACCGACTTGAGGATCTTCTAACTACTGTTTGTTTATGTAGCATGTTGTTGGGGTGCTGTTTATTCTGATCTGGACAGACTGATATTGTAGCTGAGAGGAGAGGGCTTGCACTGCCAGAAATACAGCCCTTAGTTCCAGGACACTGATGTGTTCCTGGTCTCCTGCAGGTTTCAGATGCCACTAACTGTGCGGACCTCCAGGTGGGTGCCGACCCTAGGAGTGCAGCACCTGTTGTGAGGATAACTGCTGGAAACTGCTGGAGGAAGGAAAGAAACAATTACTCACCGAAGTAATATTACTTCTTCCAGGGTATTCTTTAGCATTATTGACAGAAGCAGTATGCCAGCTGGGTTCAGCTGCCCCAGAGAGGAGAAGTCAATGCAAATGAGGAAGGCATTGGCCAATCAGGATACAGTTAGAGTAGAGTGCTGCCTGCAGTCAGCCTGAAGGACCTCAGAACACATTTCGAAGCTGAAAAAGAGCAAAAACTGTGCCCACTAGGGGCAAAAAAACTGTTAGCAATAACTCACTATATATTCTAACCCACTATTATGCAAAAAATTGCGTTTTTTTTTCTGAAAATCGCATGAACGAATGACAGTCGTCAAATTTGGTTAAATCCCCTAGCAGAGCCTTTAGACAAGGTTTCCAGGGGAGGAAGGGTGGGAGTGTCAATAATGCTAAAGAATGCCCTGGAAGAAGTAATATTACTTCGGTGAGTAATTGTTTCTTCTCACCCCAGGAATTCTTTAGCATTTATTGACAGAAGCAGACTTCAAAGCAGTGTAGTTGGGAGGAGGGCACAGAAACCTATTTTAAGAAGAGGCTCTGAAGTACCATCCTGTCAAAATTGGCATCCTATCATACTACACATCCAAGAAGATCTCACTGAATGTGAAAAGCAAATTTCAAATAAGTGGTCTGCACGCTTCAGGTGAGGATATAGCCTTGAACGCTGCCCAGGAGGCAGCTGGTCTCCAGTAAGTAGGCCCTAAGCACAAGAAGGGCTGAATATCAGCTTTACTGAAAGAGATCCGAGATACGGGAAAACAGTCCCGTGGGAAAATACTCTTGGTCACTGGTTTCTCCTTTTCTGCAAAAACGCAGGAAAGGAAAATATGATAATGACAGAACCTGAACTGCTAGGACTGCTGACACAGACCGGTAGGACTAATTCATGTCCCTTCCAAGCAGGTTGAGATAGCCTAGACAGGACATGCCTGAGAGCAGTACAGGCGGAGAAAAGGGATTGATGAAGGAAATGGTAGAACACTTGGGAAAAAGATTTTCTATCTGTCCATTAGACTAATTTGTTCATAAAGGCACTGAGAGGATAAGGCCTAAGAGAACAACCTGAAACTCTGAAAAACGTCTGACAGAGGAAAACAAGCAGACAAATTGTCTTCGATGTTACTCACTTCAGGATAGAATTTCCACAGATTCAAAGGGACACCCCATGAAACTGAACTTACAGAGGTTTGTGTTCTGTGGGAAAAAACACCGGTCCCTAGAAGGGTCTGGAAGTGAAGATGGCCCTTTGTGGAATTCTTTGAAATGGTCCTATGTGACGGAAAAAGAATTCGAGTAACAGTTAGGTATACTCCCAAAGAAAAAAGCCCTACTGTCCCACTGTTGGAAGGAAAATAAAAACCTTTATACTTTTATAGGAAACAAGTCACAAAGACCAAACCCAGTTCAAAATCCAAGATTGTAATGCTTGGAAATGAACTAAATAATCCAGTCATGAAAGGAAAGAGGATTGAAAAACTCTAGGCTCTTGTCCTTGTACCCAGGGGAAAAGCTACTTCCCCTAGAAAAACTGAGGTTTTCATGATACTAAAACCTTTTTTTTTTTATAGACGTTCCAGGCCTTGTTTGGATACAGGAACTCTAAGAGATCTAGCCTCTCAGGAACCAGGCCTTGAGAAGAAAAGACTGGGAGCTGAGAAAAACACTACTCCTGATTTTTCAGAAAGTACCAAGGTTGTCCCGAGCCACCGGGATCGTGGTGGCTAATACCTTGACTAGAGAGATACTTAGGAAACAAGGGCTATAAGGAGAGAGAGAAAACTTCTCAGGCCAGTCTTGTGATAAGAAAATCCATTGGATGGAACCCCGAGCTGGGGTCTGCAACAGGAAAATAGGAAAAAACTGGAGGTTCGGGCTGGAGGTGAAAATTCAGATCTGGACCTGACCTTTCCCCTGAATGATGTGGCTAGGACTTGTGTGCTGAGGGCTCACTTGTGGTGGTTCTGAGTATTGTGGCTCAGAGGATCTGCCAAAGGACCCACTTGTAGTGGCCCTGCCAAAGTTTTGTCCTTGCCCGACAGATGGATGAGTGACTAAGACACCTCCAAAGAAGCCATCTCGAGATAACAACCCGTAGCTATTGTGGAGAGATTGGAAGCCCGTGTCCCAAATGCTTGTCAGTGTGATACAGGGCAGGGATATCGAACTAAATGGCCTCTGGACTGAAAAAATGCCAGCCTGATAGAGATGCTCTGAGATTCCAGGAACTGAAGAGAGAAGGACTCTCTCAGAAACCAAGACCCAATGATGGAACCCCCTCAAAGGGAAGCGCCAACTGGAAGGAAGCCTCTGTACTGAAGATCTGAAGGGTAGAGGTGTGAAATTCACTGTTTTCTTACACCAGTCCAGCTTGTAACAGGTTTCAAGCTTCATGAAAAATTCTCTTATTTGGAATCTAACCTAGAGGCCTAGTCCTGGGACTTCAATGACAAAATTATGCACCCCATGCAGGGAAAGAGCTTCCCCTGACAAGAGATGAGCATTGCCCCCTAAGAGTTGCCGAGATTTAAATAGTTGGGGGACTTTTTTCTAGTATGTACAAAGAACCCTCGAGACTGTAGGAAACAAAATGTCAGACTTAGGGCTTGAAAACCAAAGTCAAGGGAAATTGGTTAAGGTCGACCAAGCCTCTGATAAGGGAAACCAGAGATTCCCTGTCTTCAGGGGAGAACCGCCAACCTACCCAGACACCTGGAGAGCAGCCTGATTTTTACTCCGTATCTGAGAACACTCTGGAGGCAGTCTAAATGGCATGGAATAAAATTGCCTGACAAAAAACCCCGTACTAAGGAACTGAGAACATAGAATGCATAGAAGGAGACAAGAAAAATCCCCTACGTTTGCAAAAGCAAGACCTGAGTCAAGGAAGCATCCTGACCCCAGGTTGTGAAAATTGATAATGATTTGCTGTTCCCTATTTTGCTTCAAGATTCAGGTAATAGCCTGGGGAAAAAGGTTCAACTCCCTAGCAGGAGGGGACCCTTTTACGACTTTGACCCTCACGAGGTTCTGGTGCTCTAGTTACCATTGCTGACATGGTACCGAAGAACAACAGAGAATGCAGCATTTGGAGGTAAACTTTAGATATTTATTTACTTATCATGCACACAGATACACTGTATATGTATTAAAATGTTAATATCTGCATATATCTATCTCCCTTTATTTAATTTCTTTTTTTTACCAATCAAAGAAGGGGTTAAAACTTGAACCAAGAAGAAAAATAACTAAAGAAAAAAGGGATTATCAGGAATGAAAGAGCATTCCTGCCTAAACCCTTGGAAAACTTCACATTTGGAAATTTCCTAATGTGTTGACGTAGGAAAAAAGGGTTAAAGGAAGAATAATTCCTACCCGAAGTCCCCCATTGAGACTTCTGGGGAAGGAACGCTTATATTTAACTGAGTACTAGGATAGTTAAACTCGTCCATAACTGCCTGTCAGCTTCAGTTTGACGTAAAGAACAACCAAAATTTGTACCAAAGCATAACCCAAAAGGCTGGACTTTTCAGACAGGCAAGCCTGAGGGAAATGACCTACGCCAAGACTCTAGAATCTGTAACATTATGACTTACTATGAGAGCATAGTGCTACTAAATGCCACTTGGGTATTCCAGCAAACCAATGCCGCACTACGGCAAGGATAGTAAACATCAAACACTCTTACTATATAATAGCGTATGTTACAAAGGTTAAAGGCATTATATAGAATTACTTACACATGGTATATGATTATCTACAGTCTATCCCTGAAGGGAAAGCAGACAGTGGCATGAGGCTGAGAAGCAGGCCACTGTTTGCACTAACTCTCTTTAATCTAGAAGTGTACAGATAAAAACAGCAGAACACTTACTGAGCTGGTACTTCATCTGAATGCTTCTGTCAACCCCAAAAGAGAAGGAGGGGTTTCCAGAACCTACCTGTAGGAGTCTTCAGAGAGTTGTCAACTTCTTTGGAGGAGAGCAACCACCAGATCTAAGAAGTCGTCGTCCTCTACCTCTTTATCGGTGTCATCCTGGAGGGGAAAGTCCAGGGAGTCCACCGGATGACATATATATATGCCTCCTTATGCCATAACCTGAATCAACCTCAGGGTGACCGACTGGAATTAGTGGCCCTGAGAGGAGTTCAAGAAGGAAAATCCTATCAAAATTACTAATAATAATCATAACAATAATATCTTTGGGCGTAAGGATTAACAAGGAGAGGAATACTTGGACACGAAGGAGCCGAGAAACGCCCAGAAAAATACAGTCTGGAATAATTGCCATGCTCTCAGAAATTCAGTTGTAGAGGGCATATTTTTATCAACCCCCTGATGTCTCCCTAAGTCCTTCAGGAGGGAGGGTCAGAGGAGATTAATCTCTATCTTTGTGCAGGGAAGAGGACACCCTGCCTATTTTCAAATTAAAGGCTTGGAC
This sequence comes from Neoceratodus forsteri, assembly GCA_016271365.2. Lineage (NCBI taxonomy): Eukaryota > Metazoa > Chordata > Ceratodontiformes > Ceratodontidae > Neoceratodus > Neoceratodus forsteri. The sequence goes on along the minus strand of CM028136.1, from coordinate 646,993,211 downwards.
AGAGAAACAACTACTACAGAAGCAGACTTGTAATGTAACTTCAGAAAGAACTGGAAGGGGACAGGATCAGTTGTGTTCCAGGACAGTAGCTGCTGCTGTTGTTGTTTTCACAGGGTTCTTGTGAATTTTACTTGGTAGGTTAGTTCTTTTCTTTCTTACTTCTAAGGGGCTAGCAGGGTATTGTTTTGGGGGCTGCTGGATGTTTGTAAACTGATTTGGTGGCTGTAAGTGGGGCTCATTTTGTGGATGTTTCACTGTGTAACAGGCTGCACTGGTAGAGGCCTATTTCTTCTGATTTAAAACCTATTTGGTGGGATTTGCTTGGAGATGGTTATTTGAATTGGAGACCTATATCTGTTAATTTCAAGCCTATTTTGATGTGTTGTTAATGAAGCTGATTAAATTGGAGACCTGTTTCCTTTGGCAGCAAACATATTTTGGGGCTTTGACTTGAATTTTGATTCCTTGTGCTGACTCCATTAGCTGTAAAGGTTAGTTCATAGTGGGGGAGGGGTGTTAATGGTCTGGCTAGGTCTCACTCAGCCAATTGACTGGAGGCAGAGCTGAATCAGGCTGAGGTGTTAGCTGCTTTGTCTTCTCAGAAAGAACTGGAAGGGGACAGGATCAGTTGTGTTCCAGGACAGTAGCTGCTGCTGTTGTTGTTTTCACTGGGTTCTTGTGGATTTTACTTGGTAGGTTAGTTCTTTTCTTTCTTACTTCTAAGGGGCTAGCAGGGTATTGTTTTGGGGGCTGCTGGATGTTTGTAAACTGATTTGGTGGCTGTAAGTGGGGCTCATTTTGTGGATGTTTCACTGTGTAACAGGCTGCGCTGGTAGAGGCCTATTTCTTCTGGTTTAAAACCTATTTGGTGGGATTTGCTTCGGCCTGGTTCTTGGCTGCTGGGCTTGGAGGGAGACACAGGGCTGATACACTCTCTCTCTCGAGTCAGGTGTCTGCCCAGGACCGCCCTCCCCACCCCTCCTCCCAGAAGTCTGCAAATTTATGGGGAACACCTGCCCTGCAATTGGAGGAAAAGGCTGCAGGTGCAGCTCATGTAGTTCTAGCCACTGGGGTTGGATTTAAAGGCTAGAGAGAGAGGAGCTTAGGAGTTGTTCATTTCCTTATAAGTTTAATGTGTTGTACTGCACCTAGTAACAGGGTTACTGGTGTACAGTGGGACTCTCTAAGATTACTGGGTGACCTGATTAGGCAGTAAGGGGTATCTTGGACTAGGGGAACCTGGTGGCTCACCCAAGGAAACCTATTTGGAAGGGATGGAACCACACATCATTAGGGGGCATCTTGGAGGGTGGTGGGGTGCACAGGTGTGGAGCAGCCATGATACTGGACTGGGCTTGAGTTCGGTGGTTGCTTGGTGCTACCATAGCACAGCTTAGGAGGAGGTTGCGGGGATTAGGAGAAAGCTGGGGAAGGGGGGTATGGTTGGGGAAGGGGCTGGGAATCTCCCACAGGGTTGCACCAAGCACTGGGGGTGGGGCATAGGAAAGGAGTGCAGGAGAATACTCAGGGGTCACATAGGGACCCTGGCACAGGGTCCAAAAGAACACTACCAAGGAAGCAGGCAGGTAACTGGGGACCCTCACAAATGGGGGACGGAGGGACAACATTCTCAGGGAAGTAGGCAGATGGCCAGGGCTGGACAGAAAGAAGCAAGGCGGGGAGGTGGATCAGACCTTACACTCAGTAACCGCTTCAATTCTCTTCTTCTGCTCAAGGATGACGGAGGTGATGTAGCCACGACAGAGGTGGTTAGAGACGGAAAGGGAGTGGGAGGCAGGAGGCAGGGGCCAGATAGCAGGAAGAACAGGGGGGGACCTGGAATGCAGGAGAATGGGGGAGCAGTGAATCAGAGCAGGAGGGGCAGGGGAAGAGGGAGGAAAGCCAAGGAAGAAGGACCAGTTGGGAGGAAAGGTAAGGAGAAGGACCAGAAGTACAAGGAGGATTCAGTAAGGGAGCTGAGGGTTTAGGCCAGGAGAGCCCGACGAGCAAGGAGGAACTAAATGGAGACAGGAAGGAAGGGAGGATGAGCCAGGCTAGTTTAGCAGATGGGGAGAAGGACCAGTTGAGAGCAGTGAGGGGATTGCAAGGTACAGAAGGATACTCGGAGGAGGAGGCATAGGATTGGAGGGAGGGTGGCCATGGTAAATAAGGAGGGTGGCATGTGGCACCCAGATGAGGGAGGAACAAGGAGCCAGCTGGGTGGAGGGGCCTGTAGAAAGGATGAGGGACATGGAAGGGGGGAATGGAGGAAAAGAGTGGTCAGAGTGCTCCTGCTGGGGATTCTATGATCAGGGGTATCAAATGGGATAGGGAGGAGAAGCCTGGCCAGTTAGAACAAGATGCTCCCTGGACTAACAGTGCACAGGGCTAAGCACGAGGTATATCAGCTGGCAAAGGATTGTGGGGTTCCCAGACATACTGGTCCACCTGGGTACAAATGACATTGAGGGAAATAGCGAGCTAGAGATACAGGCAAGATTCAGGGAGCTCGCCAGGTCTGTCATGACATAGGATGCACAGTTTCCTTCTCAGAAATCCTGCCAGTGCCAAGGGCTAGTGGGGAACACAAAAGGAAAATGGGAGATAAACCAGTGGCTCAGGGAGTGGTGTGAGGCCAGGGTATGGGTTGATGGGGATTGGGGAGACCTGGGAGGATAAGGAGCTGTATGCTGAGAGTAGACTACATCTCAATTTGGAGGAGGGAATCCTTAAGTTGAAAATAGAGGTTCATTGGTGAAAAGTTGGGTTTAAACTTGTGAAGGGGGTGGGATGGGAGAAAAGGCTGTCAAGGGGTACCGATAAAGGAGGACTCTGTCTCCACCCCTGGGACCAGGAGGATTGCAGGAAAAGGTCAACTGGCAAGTGCAGACCAGGGAAAACAGAATCCCCATGGGAACACGAGCAGGAAATGGAACTATAGGGAAAGGGTGGAAGGTAGTCCTGCTAAATGCCAGGAACTTGGGCAATAAAATGCCTGAGCTCAAGCGATGCTAACTGAGGAGCAGTGGATGTGGCAGAGGTCACTGAGACTTGGGCCACTGCAAGACATGACTGGGACCTGAACCTGGAGGGTTACACTATGTTCAGGAAGGACAGGGGGGAGGGAAGGGGAGGAGGGGTAGCAATGATAGTCAAAAACTGCATTGGCATAGGGGGAGTAGAGGAGGCGGAGGGAACTGTGGAGGCGATTTGGGTCACCTTGATAACAAGGGGCAAGAGAGTAAAAATAGGAGTGGTGTATAGACCTCCTGCCTGGCGAGGAGCTGGAGGACAGTCTGGTGGCAGATGTTAGGAGACACTGCAGACTGGGCAGAGGAGACAGTGGTGGTGTTGGGGACTTAAACATGCCAGGAACAGACTGGAAGACTTGACATCCTCTGTGACCAGGGAACAGAGGTTGTTGGATGTCTTTCAAGGCGCTTTCCTAACTCAGCAGGTGAGGGAACCGACCAGGGAGGCACGGGTACTGGATGTGGTCCTGGCAGACAGTGACCAGATTGGGGGCCTGGAGGTAAGGGACCCATTGGCGGGGAGTGACCATGCCAAGGTCTGGTTCTGCCTGGACGTAGAAGGCTGCACAAAGACGGAAGTAACCGACTTCAGGGGGGGCAGATTTTAAGGAAATGGGAAGGCTCCTTAAGGAGCACTTGGATGGGATTGGGTCAGACATGGACGCTGATAGTAGGTGGGAAATCATCAGGAGAGGGGTGCAGGATGCTACCAGCACCTGTGCAAGAGTAAGACGAAAATGTGGTAGGGCCCAAAAACCCTGTTGGTGGACCAGGGAGGTCCAGGAGGTGGTGCGTGGAAAGAAAGCAGCCTATAAGCAATTCAAGTGCTCAAGGAGTGAAAGGGATTGAGGGAGTACGAGCTGATGGCTGAAGGGCCAAAAGAGTGGTGAGGGGCTAAGACAAGGAAGGAGCAGAACCTGGCCAGGGAAATTAGGAGAGGAACAAGGGTTCTTTAGATACATTGGGGAAAGACGAAGGTGAAGGACAGATTAGCAGGATTAAATCAGGGGAGATGGGCACAAGACCGAGAGGAGCAGGCTGAGGTACTAAATGTTTTCACCTCCCAGTTTTCACAGGGAAAATGGGGTGCTGCATCATACATGGGAGGAGACAGAGATACTGAGGAGGGGACCCTTACCGATTGGCAGGTCTGGGGAGAGGAGAGGCATCACTGGCAGGTGGGGGAGGGCTAAGCAGGGAGAAGAGGACCCGAAGTGGAAATCACAGCAGAGAGTGAGGAAGCCCTCAGCTCCTTAAGACGGAGAAAGCACGGGGCTGGATAAATTACATCCCAGAGTACTGAAGGAACTTGCAGATGTCCTGGCGAAACCCTGGCAGAGCTTTTCACCATCTCTGAGGACAGGTGGGTGCCCCAAGACTGGAAGGTGGCGCATACAGTGCCTATCCACAAGGGGGGATCAAGGGAGATGGCAGGGAACTACAGGCCTGTCAGCCTGACATTGGTGGTGGGCAAGGTGATGGAGAGCATTGTCAAGGAGGCTGGGGGACCTGGATAAGTCAGGGTGCCTGGACGATAGACAGCATGGATTCATCCCGGGAAATCGTGTCAGACAAACCTGGTGGAGTTCTATGACTGGGTGACAAGTGCCTTGGACCTGGGTAGACCAGTGGATGTCCTCTTTCTAGACTTCAGCAAGGCATTTGACTCTGTTCCTCCGTGGGCCTGTTGGATAAGCTGGGAGAAATGGGGGTGGGAACCAGATGATCAGATGGATAGGCAATTGGCTCCAGGACCGGACCAGAGGGTCGTGAGTTGTTGGGATAGTCTCATCCCAAGGAGGGTCATTAGTGGGGTCCCACAGGGATCAGTCCTTGGGCCCCTTCTGTTCAACGCCTACGTATCTGACATAAGGACAGGAATCAGGAGGAGATGAGTCTCTTTGCAGATGACTCAAACTGGGGCTGTGGTGGATGGGGAGGAGGGAGGGTGGCCTACAGGGGACCTGGAGGCTCTGGAAAGATGGTCTAGAAAGTGGAAGCTGAGGTTCAATGCAGGGAAATGCAAGGTACTCCACCTGGGGCCAGAAACCCAGGCCAAGTGTACACCCTGGGGGAATGCTACAAGTCTCAATGGCTGAGAGGGACCTGGGGTGGTGGTGGATGTCAAGATGAACAACTCTGAGACTTGTAGGAGGGCAGCAGCCAAGGCCAACAGGATGCTGGGATGCATCGCTAGGGGATCACCTCCAGAAGGAGGGAAGTGATACTCCTCTGTATAACTGCTTGGTGAGGCAGCACTTTGAGTACTATGCAGTTTTGAGGCCACACTTAAAGAGGGACATTAACCTCCTGGAGAGGGTCCAGAGGAAGGCAACCAAAATGATTTGGGGCTTGGGGGACAGGACCTATGAGGAGAGGCTCGAAGAGCTAAATATGTACACATTGGAAGAGAGAAGGGACCGGGGGGACATGATAGAGGTCTTCAGGTACATGAAGAGAGTAAATAGGGGAGGAACAGTCAGGGTGCTTCGAAGGAAGGAGGAAGGGCCACTAGAGGGCATGGGTGGAAGCTGGAGGGGGGAAGATTCAGGGGAGAAAGGAGGAGGTGCTACTTCACTGAGAGGGTGGTGGAGCCATGGAATGCACCGCCTAGGGGGCTGGTGGAGGCAGAGACAGTGGAGGGGTTCAAGAGGGGTGGGACAGGTACAGGGAAGGGTTCTGGAAGCAAATCCAATGCAGCAGAATATCAGGAACTGGGAAGGGAGAAACCAGAGAAGGCGGGGGGGGGACAGCAGGTCAGCACCCAGGGTGGGGGCTGACCAAACGAGCAGACACGAAAGACCGTTAGGCCTATTCTGCTGGCATTTTAGTATATTAGTATGTAATAATAGAAGTCCCAAGGGGACTTGTCATTTCTTTTGTGTTAACTTTAGGTACCCTCCTCAGTGCTTTTACAGGAGGGGGAGGTAGACTAAAAGCCCAGATAATAATAGTTAGGCCAAGGCTCAAACAAATCAAAGTCAACTTTGAGAAATTTTTTTTTTCACAAACAGGAAAAAACAGAACCACCTCCACACCTCTTGTTAACAAAGCCCACTGCACATCAAACAAGAGAGTCTCACCCCAAAAGAGAGGGGATTACTCTTCAAACAGTAATCATTTTGAATTTAAACAGAGAAAAAGGGTTCCAAGAATTCGCACTAGTGCGCAACGGAAAAAATGTGCACGCGTTTGAAAAAACAAATCAATGATTTTGCCACAAAAGCGTTAAAAACCACCAATAAATACTAAAAACTAACAAATTAAATAAAAATGACACAATTTATCGCGCACGCAAGCAAAATTTACTTCAGAAAAAAACACCAAAGCGGGGAAAAAATGAAAAAATCCAACAACTGCGCAGAACCCAGCACAGATGCGGTAAAAATAGATAAAATGAAGAAAATATACAAAATACCTTAAAGCAGCACTCAAAAAGAAAGAAAATGGCTCAGAAAGATCTCTGAAGACAAGAGCTCCAGGGCAGTGTTGCCAGTTCAGCGGAGAAAAAGTTCTGAGGTCCTTCAGGCTTACTGCAGGCAGCACTCTAACTGTATCCTGATTGGTCAATGCCTTCCTCATTTGCACTGACTCCTCCTCTCCGGGGCAGCTGCACCCAGCTGGCATCCTGCTTCTGTCAATAATGCTAAAGAATTCCTGGGGTGAGAATGCTCTCTCTGAGGTTGCTTTCTCCCTTCCACCACTCTGGAGACCTTACCAATGCCGTTGTTATTGCAAAGGTTTTGAGAGGGAGTCCCATCTTTGAGACCAGTGTTTGTTTTTTTTTAACTCAGTTTTATTGATCAAATGCAAATGACACATGCATCAGGCACAGTATCATACAATGACACAACATTCAGCAGAAAGAAAAAATTACTCACCTTAGTAATGTTGTTTCTTCTAATGGAGTCTTGCTATATTATGACATATGCAGTATAACCCCAGGTTAGAACTGCTCCGGAGGTGAAAGAGTTAACTTTCCATGCAGGGCATGGAATCTTGAGCGTGAGCTCGGTTGAACACTCTGTCTGTTGAAGCTCAAACTTAAACTGTCAGATCTTTACGAGCAAAAACTCACTAAGGTTCTGTGTGGAAGCCGTAAACCTACACTAGCCACTGGCTACTAACTACAAAAACACCTTTTTGTTCTTGATCCCAAAGCAAAGACTCAAGTCGGGGGATTCAAGAAAGAAAATTAAGTATAACACCTAAGCACCCAGAAGGGTGAAAATAAAGTGGGCATCAGTGAAGTGCCAACATAGCACTGCCCACCCACATCCCAAAAAATAGAGGTTCTGAGAGGGGCAGGCTGGGGAGGAGGTCATAATATAGCAAGGCTCCATTAGAAGAAACAACATTACTAAGGTGAGTATTTTTTCTTCAAACAACATGAAGTCTTGCTATATTATGACATATGCAGACTACACAGCAGTATCTCCATGGAGGAGAGACAGAAGCTACTTGGGAAATAGGCTCTGAAGCACAGCTGTGCCAAATCGAGCATCACTCCTAGCCTGGATATCCAAGGAGTAATGCTTAGTAAAAGTGTGAACTGTTTTTCCAAGTAGCTGCTTGACATATCTCTAGGATAGAATGTCCCCTGGCAGCAGCCAGAGACGCAGCTGTACCTTGTAGAGTGAGCCCTCAGGCCTGAGGGAGGAACCTACCCAGTTTTTCATAACAGAATTGGATACAAGAGACAATCCACCTGGCAATGGATCTTTTAGTGGCAGGTTCCTTTACCAACCTCACCATAAGTGAGGAACAATTGGAGGATTCAACCTGTGACCCTTGGTACGTTCTATATAGTAACTAAGGGCTCTTTGACATCTAAACTGTGTAATCTCCTCTCACCAGAGGAGGAATGGTCAATGAAGTACACAGGATGAGACACGGATTGATTAAGGTGAAAGTCTGAAACCACCTTAGGCAAAAACTTCCTGTTAGTCCTGAGGACCACCTTATCTCTATGAAAGGAGATAAAATCAGGCTCCACTGACAAGGCTTGTAGCTCACTTATGCGCCTGGCAGAGGTGATGGCTACCAGAAACACAGTTTTCCAAGTCAAGTACTTAAGCTCTACTGAAGACAATGGCTCAAAAGGGGGTTGCATAAGATGAGCGATGCAAATATTAAGATCCCAAGCAGGGGCAGGGTCCCTGAACGGAGGGTTGGTGTGAAGCAACCCTTTAAAAAACTTGGAGAACACAGGGTGAGCTGATAAGAAGACGGACACAGCTGACAAGTGCACTTTTAGGGTAGCTGGTCTCAGCCCCTAGGAATTCAAATGCACCAAATAATCCAGGATCGTGGGCACGCCAGCAGATTCTGGGGAAATATGCTTTCCAGCACACCATATGGAAAATCTCTTCCATTTGAATTATAGCTAGCCCTGGTGGAAGGCTTCCTAGAGGCCTTCAAAATATCCAATACACCTTGAGACAGGTGTAGGTCAGCAAACTCTAACTCTTCAAGAGCCAAGCTTTGAGATTGAGAGATTTGAGGTTCGGATACCAAACTCTCCCCTGGGCACAGGTTAACAGGTTGTGATTCCTGGGAAGACATAGGGGAGGGTGGACTGCTAAGAACATGAGGAGTGGGTACCAGGGCTGCCTGGCCCAATCTGCAGCAATCAGGATCATTTTGCAGGATTGAAATCTGATTCTAACTAGCACTTTGAAAAGAAGGGGGAAGGGGGGAAAAGCATAGAGAAACTTCCCTTCCCAACGAGGAGGAAGGCATCCAGAGGGACTGAGCCCAACACTGGGGGCCTGCAGCAAAAAAGGGTGAGTTGGTGATTGTCTGGGGCTGCAAAGAGATCTATTTGAGGGGTGCCCCATCTGGCAAATACTATCTCCATAACTAGGGGATCCAGTGTCCATTCGTGATGGCCCTGGGAAATCCTGCTGAGAGCATCCACTAGGACATTGTCCTTGCCTGGGAGGTGAACTACCGTAAGGGAGGCGTTCAGAGAATAAGCCAGAGACCACAACTTCATTGCTTGATTGCTGCAGCTGCTGTAGACCGAGTGCCCCCTTGCTTGTTGATGTACCACACTGTAGTGGTATTGTCTGTTCTGACCTGAACCACCTTGTTCTGGACAGATGTGGAAAAAACCTGGAGTGCTAGAAAAACTGCTCTGAGTTCCAGCAAATTGATGTGGAGCAGGGATTCCTAAGGGAACCACAGCCCTTGGGTGGAAAGGTCGCCCATGTGAGCTCCCCACCCCAAGAGGGATGCATCTGTAGTAAGGCTCAAGGAATGAGACTGGGGAGTGAAGGGAAACCCCTGTCTCAGATTGTTCTGATCCTGCCACCACTGAAGGGCCTGGATCAGGGTTCGAGTCACTGGAATCAATTTGGTTAGGGGATCTGTCCTTCGAGACCAAAAGGCTCTCAAATGGAACTGAATGTCTCTCATCTGAAATCTCGCTCCCTGCACAACTGCTGTAGAAGCAGTCATGTGCCCCAGGGCTGTAGAAAATGCCTTGCTGGTCCGAGAGACCTGCAGGGTGAAAGAGGAGGCCAGGAGACACCAGGGTCCTTGCTCTTCCAGAGGGAGAAGGAAGGCTCTGGCTTTTTTGTGTTCAGTTCTCGCCTATGAAGGTGAGAAGCTGGACAGGCTCCAGAACTGACTTTGGAAGATTGAGAAGGAAACCTAGAGATGTTAGCAGTTGCTGGTTACTTGTAAATGTAGTTTGACCTGCTCTGGAGACTGGCCTACAATGAGCCAGTCGTCCAGATAAGGAAAGATGGCAATCTTTACCTTCTTAAATGAGCAACTGCTGCTGCCAAGCATTTGTGAACACCTTGGGGCCAAGGTGAGGCGAAGGGCATTGCTCTGAACTGGTAATGGCCTGAGGGCAGTTCGAATCTGAGATTGCTCGATGGGAGCTTCTGATGAGAACATGGAAGTAGGCATCCTTGAGGTCCAGGGAGGCTAGCCAGTCCCTGGCCTTAGAGAGGGAAAATAATCCCCAGGGTCACCATTTTGAACTTTGGTTTTAAAAGGTGCTTGTTTAGATACCTGAGATCCAGGATGGGCCGCCATTCTCCTGTCTTTTGGAGTAAGGAAGTACCTGAGTACAACCTTTGCCCTGGTGTATGGGTGGAACCTTTTCCACGGCTCTGAGAGCTAGGAGGGAAGAAACTTCTGCTTCCAGGGCAAGTGCCTCTGAAGGGTTTGCAGGTGGAAAAGACCTGGCTCTCATCTTCAGAAATTTTTTGAAGCTGAGAACCAGTCCCTGGCTTACTACTTCCAGGACCCACTTGTCTGATGTTAAAGACTTCCAGTCCTGGACAAAGTAAGCCAGCCTGCCCTACCGGTAGTGGAGAATCGGCCCTGGCTACCCCATCAGGAGCCTGTTCTGCAGGGGCTTTGGGTTGAGGGTAGAAGCAGGCTTACTAGAACCCCTTCTGCCCTTCCTCTAAAGAACCTCTGGGCATAAGCAGAAGAGGAGGCCTGGCTTGGTAAACGGCCTCATGAAAAGGCCTGCCCTGCCCCTGATATGCTGCCTTTGAGGAGTGACTTGCCTTTCTTTGGCCTTGCACTCCTATAGGTGGTCCTATACTCATCCATTTCTTCATATAATTCTCTGTCTGCTCCCAAACAGAGAATTTCCCACAACAGGAAAATCCATAGCCTAAGACTGGGTATCCTGTGACAGCAGTACATCTGAGCCAGGCCATTCTGCGAAGAGACACAGAAGTAGCCATGACTCTTGATGAAACATCATTAGAGTCTACTGCAGCGTGAAATTGCACCTTGGATGCCTCAATCCCATCCACAGCCACCTGCTCCAGCTCCCTGGCAAGCTGGTCAGGGGCCTGTTTTGCTAGGGGCCAGGACAGTATCCCCACCTGGATTTCTGGTACCTAGCTGCGTAAAGCCATATAATTTGCCTGTCTGAGTCCAAAGATGCTGCATGTACTGCTTTTTGCCATGGCATCCATCCTCCTGGAATCCCTTTCAGGAGGGTGAGAGGCTAGAGGAATATTAGCCTTGTCACAGGCTGCAGCCTGCACTACCCCACATGGCTGCACTGCTGGGATAGGAACTCCGTATCAGAGCCTGATAAAGCATACCTCTTGTCCATCCTTTTATCCACAGGCAGGATAGAATGAGGAGTTTTCAAATTTTTACTGTCTGTTTCCTAAAAGATTTATGCAAGGAATAGACAGTCTCCTAGACTCTGGAATATCCATCATTTCCACAAATCAGGCTCTTCTTGATCATCAACAGCTTCTCAACAGGGAGTTGCAGAGTCTCAGCAACTTTCTTGTAAAACAAAAAATGAGAAGGGGACTCAGATAGCCTGGGAGGGACACTCCTGAGGGTCTGTCTGGAGAGATGTCCGTTCAATGGGCACATCCAGACTTTCAAAATCACACTCACTCTTACTCCCCTCCTCCCCTTCCCCCGGTTCATAAAAATCCTCAAAATCATAATCCTGAACCGAGGGAACCGACCGAACCGGGCGCTTCCCTAATGGTGCCGGTTCGGACGGAACTGGGGAAAGAGACTGGACAATTTGAATAGCTTTGGCTATTTCCTCAGCGGTTGGAGAAAGAACTTTTGGCCCCAAACTAGCTGACCTTCTAGTCCTTTTAGTTGGAACTGGCTCCTCAGAGCTGGCTCTTCGTTTGCCCGAGGAAGTATCGCCCTGGTCAGAGGGCACTCCCTCAGGTTTGGTTGGAACCGAACCGGGCTGGCCATCCGGGTCAGCGGACTTTTTGGCCTCCCTTTCCCTGAGCCTACCAACTCTTTTTTCCACGGTGGCAGCAGGAAAATTCTTACAAATCTGGCAGTCTGCATTGAGGTGGTCAAACCCCAGACAATATACACAAATGGTGTGGGTCAGCCTTTAGCAAAGGCTTCCCCACAGAGGCCTGATGTGCTGAAACCCAGTGGGTCAGTTTTCTTTGGGTTTCTCAGACACAGGTGCCAGCTAACCAAACTTGCCCGTTAATGGCAATCCACCAAAGCCCGCTTATCGGTTCCCAACCGGTCACGTGGTCGGGAAAAACGTAATAAAATCCATGTAAACCGATAAGAACCGGAACCGTGACTCTAAAGGACTAGAAGGTAATTTTAAACTCCATCTGATCGGTTCAAACCGAACCGAAAAAGACGTCTACAAGTTCCACACAGAAGAAAAAATAATAAATAAGCCTATCTATTACTTACAATACACAGACAGAGCTTGAACCAACGATTGAGGTTAAATTTCGGTAAAATAAACCGAGAATTACAGTTTAAAACTGACAAACGAACCGAGCAGCAGGAGGACTCTCCGGAGCGACTGTTCAGTGAGGCGGAGTAAAGAATCTGACAGTTTAAGTTTGAGCTTCAACAGACAGAGTGTTCAACCGAGCTCACGCTCAAGATTCCATGCCCTGCATGGAAAGTTAACTCTTTCACCTCCGGAGCAGTTCTAACCTGGGGTTATACTGCATATGTCATAATACAGCAAGACTTCATGTTGTTTGAAACAAAAGAACTGATAAAAATATCAGCATGTAGCACAAGAGAGTAAAAGGAAAATACATTGAGTATATTAAAGACAAAACAAAAAGGGAATTACCAAAAATGAAAATTACGTACCTACCGTAATTCTTGATCTTCTTGGACGAGTCTCCACCACTCATTCACACTAGTGGGATTAGCGCCGGAGGCACTAGGACCCATCGGGAGCAAACTTTTTGCTGGAGGGTCGGCACGAGAGATGGCGCCGCGAGGAACGGCAGCAATGCTGCTCGAGCGGCAATCACTGTCTCGCGATTTACCCTCCAACCGCCAGTACCTTTTTACCAAGGAGGTGCAGCGCAACTAACGTAAGAGTAAATCTAACTTAAAACGGACATAAGACAGTCCCTACGACCCGTGTAAGAAGAGTCAGCAAAGAAGTCTTCACGCCCAAAGATTTGAGGGAGGAAGACCAACACAGCGGTGAGCTGGGGATGGAGGGTATAGGATAGAGTGGGAGGAGACCGTCCAAGAAGATCAAGAATTACGGTAGTACGCAATTTCATATCTTCCTGGACATAAGTCCCACCACCATTCACACTAGTGGAGAGTACCAAGCTGATAATCCCCAAAGGGCGGCAGGAGAGCCGAGCTCACGCGACTAAGATAGAAAGTCCATTAAGGATAGTTCTGCCGAATCGGAATGCCACCTGGCATGAACATCCAGTGCATAATGCTAACCTAAGGTATGCACTGAGCTCCAGGTGGCGGCTAGCAGATATCTGCACATTGAACATTGCAATTTCCGCTAGGATGCCATGACCGCCCTAGTAGAGTGAGCGATACTCTACCTTCTAATTTAACTTGAGCCATGGAATAGCAATGTCGAAGGCATGCCACTAACCATGATGAGATGCATCTGATAGCGACAGGTTGACCCAGCCGGGTGTCGCTGAAAGACGGGTGTCGCTGAAAGAAACAAACAGTTGCTGAGTCTTGCAAAAATTCTTGGTTCTATCTAAATAGAACCGCAAGGCTCTCTTAACATCCAAGGAATGAAGAGATTGTTCCCCTTCATTTTGGAAATTAGCGAGTAAGAGGAAGTACCAGAGGTTGGTTTAGATGGAATTCTGACACACCTTGGGAAGAAATTTAGGATGAGTCGGAGAACTACCTTGTCTTTATGGAATGCAGTATACGGAGGTCCGTAACCAGGGCATGTATCTCAGAGACCCTGGGCTGAGGTAATGGCCACCAGGAAGGCAGTCTTCCAGGTAAGAAATTTTAGCTCACAGGTAGCTAGGGTTCAGAAGGCTTCCGAGTGAGCATGTCCAGCACCAGGTTAATGTCCCAGGCTGCAACTGGACGCTTAACAGGGGTCTGGTATGAAGAATCCCTTAAGAAATCTCTTCACCATGGTAACTGAGCCAGAGTCAAGGAAGAAACCGGCTCATGGAGCGCTGAGATGCACTAGGTGAACTTTAACTGTGGAGTACTGGAGACCTGAGTTTGATAGGTCCAAAGATACTCCAGAACCTTGTCAGGAGGACAGGAAAAGGTTTCAAGAGGACTTCACACCAGAGAAAAACGTTTCCATTTGGAAGTGACGTTTTCGGGTGGCTTTCAGCTGCGCAGCCAGAAGGATGTCTGAGACTCTGAGAGACGTTGAACCGATTCACTTCTACCTCTTCCAGGAGCCAAGCATGAAGGTGAAGTGATTTCAGGTTAGGATGGACCAACGAACCCTGAGTCAAAGATTGATTTGCAAGGAAGTGGTCTGGGAGGCTGCCAACATACTGTTGAGTAGAGGAACCATAGTTGCGAGGGCCAGGAGGGAGCAATGAGAATCATTTTGGTCCCCTGAGACTCGAACTTGAGGAGTACTCTCTGGATTAGAGAAGCGGTGGAAAGGCGTAAAGAAAGCGTTTGTCCACGCAGCCTGAACGATCCTGACAGAAAATGCCAGGCCCTGATTTCTGGAGCAGAAGAGAGCAGTTTTGTGTTGAGTGGGGATGCAAAAGGTCCAGGTCTGGAGTCCCACTCTTGAACAGTGACCGAGCTACGGCTGGATCGAGACCACTCGTGAGGGTCTGCCTCCTTTCTGCTGAGGTGATCTGCTAGGTCGTTTTGTATACCTGGCAGATAAACCGCTGAATCAGAGACTTGTGTTCCAAGCACCACCCACACCCCTCATTGCTTCCCTGCAAAGGGATAAGAATGAGCACCTTGCTTGTTGATGTAATACATCACAGCTTTGTTGTCCGTTTGAAGGAGAATGTTCTTGTGACAAAGGATATCCTTCAGAGCTCGGATCGCATAGAGGACCGCTCTCATCTCCAGGACATTTATGTGGAGATGAGTTTCGAACTGAGTCCACACACCTTGAGTGTGGAGGGAGTGACAGTGAGCTCCCCATCCCATTAGCGATGCGTCTGTGGTGATGGAGATCTGATGATCCGGGGGAGCAAAGGGGAACCCTTCCAGGAGATTGCTCTCTTGAGACCACCAGGTGAGAGACCTTGAAGGGCTCCGCACCTTGATGGGATAAGACTGGGGGTGGGAGGTCGGAGACCACTGAGTGGAGAGCATCCATTGGGTGGTTCTCATGTGCAACTGCCAGGGTACAGTGAACACTGAGGCGCCATGAGACCCAACATCGTTGCATCAGAGAGCTGTAACGATTGGTTCTCCCCGATGTAACGGGCCATCCGAAGGATATCGAGTCTTCTGTCCTCTGGAAGGAAAGCCTTCGCGGAAGAGGTGTCTAGAAGCATCCCTATGAAAAGGAGCCTCTGGGAGGGCTGCAGTTGTGATTTTTTCAAATTCAGCAGAACTCCCATGAACGTAAGAAGACGAGAAGTCGTTTGCACGGCTTCCAAAGTCCCTTGGCTGGAAGGGCTTGCTAGAAGCCAATCGTCCAGGTAGGGAAACACTCGGAGTCCGATCTTCCTGAGATGTGCAGCGAGAACTGCACAACACTTTGTAAAAACTCGTGACGCCGAGGATAGCCCAAAGGGCAGGACTCTGAACTGATAATGCTGACCCAAAGCTACAAACCTGAGGAACTTGAGGTGGGTCGGGTGGATGGGGATATGCTGGTAAGCATCCTGCATATCCAGGGAGGCCAGCCAGTCGTGCTGATGCAGCAAGGGTAACAGGGTACCTAGGGAAATCATTTTGAATTTCTCCCTGGGGAGAAATTTGTTTAACTTTCTGAGGTCTAGAATGGGGCGCATTCCCCAGATTTCTTTGGAACCAGAAAGTAATGGGAGTAGAACCCTGTGTTTCGCAGATGCGGGGGCACCAGTTCTATTGCCCTGTTGTTTAGAAGGCCCTGGATCTCGGTGGTGAGGAGGTCTGACTGAGAGACCGACAACCTGGGTTGTCGTCTGGGAGGACAATTGGGGGTTTCCAAGAAATTGAGAGAATAACCTTTGAATTATCCGAAGGACCCATTGTCAGTTATGGACTTCACTGGTTGTGAAGTACATCAGACGACCTCCACGGAGGAGAAAGTTCCACCTCGGGCAATGTGGATGGAACTTGGGCCAGCAATTCATAAGGTGGCGCTGGGGCTTTAGGCCCTGTGCTCTGCTTCGTCTTCTTTTGAGGTTGGGCAGGTTGGCTTTTATGGAAGCCTCTCTGCCTCTGCCTCGAAAGGACTGTGACTATGAAACTGACGTCTGTTCACATGCCCGAGAGGGGTAGGCGGCGGTCTGGCCAACTTAATGGCCGATCTAGTCTTCTGAGTGGCCTCTAAGGCTTGCTCCACCTGAGGGCCAAAAGATAGAGCAGTCAAAGGCAGCCATTACCTGCTGCTGAGCATCATTCGTGAAGCCAGAATGCACGCCCAGGAATGGCGCCGGTACAAATACCTGTGGCTGCTGAGCGAGAAGCAGTGTCGAAGCGTCCATGGCGGCTTTGACCTGTTGGTTATTGGACTCAATACCTCTAATAACGGTCAGAAGAAGCTCTGACTTGGAGTCCGAATCTGGAAGAGCTTCAACCATTCTTTTCATAGAGTGCCACAGGATATACTCATCTGAGAAAAATAGCCTTGATAACTGGCAACACGCATACTTAGAGTGGAGGCAGCAAAGACTCTCTTACCTAATGTATCAATCTTACGAGACTCTTTGTTAATAAGTTGAGACTGTAGTAGTTTGAGGAAGAACGACCTTGTCATTCTCTCCAGGACTACAATAGGATCCATAAGGCTTGGGATGCCAAAATGGGACGATCCTTGGGAGCTGAATACTTCTTATCAATGGATTTAGCCACTGAGGGAATAAAAGCAGGATTATTCCAAACCATTTGAGACAGCGTCTCGAAGGAAGGCTTGATCGGAGGAGTCAAATCCGTAGGGATCTCCGAAGCATGAAGATACTGGAGTCTTAATATCTTCCCAGGATCGACGTCTGTAGTCTGGAGAGAAAGAGTGGATCTCAGGTTCTTCAACAGAGACTTAAAGGACAGGTCCTCGACCACAGGCTCTGTAACAAAGAAAGATCCTGTTTCTCCACTTCATCACCCAACCAAGGTCTGGGTCAGGCTCAACATCATCTCCTGATGGTCCAGGAAGGACTGTTTGGACAGGAAAGGAGAGAAAATTAGGAGAGGAGGAAATAGCAGAGAAACAAGGAGAGGTCCCGAGGCCCCAGCGCCGAGAGAGCAAACGAGTTGAAAGCAGGCACCACGGAGGGCACGGCGCCGAAGAGCCCGCCGCACATAAGCGCCCAGCGGCGCCGCGAAACACCACGCGCCACCCGACCAAGCGGAGCTGCCAACAGCGCCGCCAGACCAGCCAGCGCCATCAGACCGCAGGCGCGCGAAACGGCGCCATGAGCTAACACCGCCAAGGCCCAGCAGCAGCAACGGCACTGACAAGCCAACAGACCTGCTGAAGGCGGCAGGAACGCCCCAGGAACCTGGAAAGCTAAGAAGGAAAAAAACAGGAGATAAGGGCATCGGTGTGGCCCCTGCGCGCAGCCATGTGAGAAACACTAGCGCGGAGTCGCTGGCACGGAAGGCGCCGTGCGACTAGGAAGGTCCAACCGCCCTACCTGATCGCCGGAGGAGCCCGAGGGCTCCGTGGCAACCGAGCCAGGCAGAAGAACCAACCTCCGAGCCCATCGCTCCATAAGAGCGGCCCACTGATGAAACTGCTCATCTGGAGCCCTACCTATAGGTGGGGAGGGGCTCCGATATCGAGGCAGCGGTCACCGGAAGTTGGTGACTCGAAGAAGGAGACGGCAACTAGCTACGATAACCCGATCGTCGTGGCGCGAACCATACCAGAGGCGACCTCGAGTGATGCCTTCTCTTTTTTGACCTGTGGGCCGAAGAAGAGCTCGAGGCCGAACGGTGCCGAGAATGCGACCGTTTATTTTTATGCCGGCGGGGACCGCCCATCCCCCCGGGCATCGGACTGACCGTTGTCGGAACCCCGCTGAGGAGAAGAAGGCTGACCGGACCCAGCCCGGCTGACTGAACAGCTTTCATCCGAAGTCTCCCTACCGTCACCTGACCTGCTCATGGTCGACTCCGTCCAGTAGGCCGAGGCGTCTTCAAGTGATTAAATTTAAAATATTAGAAAAATTTAACGAAAATAGAATAAAATTAAGCGATACTACTATCGTGATAATGTTACAAAACAATAAACTGAAAACTATCGCTAGTTTGAAGTTTGACTCATTTCAAGCGGCGGCGTTGTCACTAAAGCGCACTCGATGGCGGGAAAAAGGAACTATGAGAAGCTGGTTGGAGAATTAAATCGCCGAGATAGTGATTGCCGGCAGGCCGCTGCTCGCGGCGCGTTCTCTGGCGCGCCATCTCTCTCGCCGACCCTCCAGCAAAAAGTTTGCTCCCGATGGGTCCTAGTGCCTCCGGCGCTAATCCCACTAGTGTGAATGAGTGGTGGAGACTTATGTCCAGGAAGATCAGATCATATATTTTATTTTTTTAATGAATACGTAAATAAGACTTGAGCAAAACTGTCAGGGGTTTTGTTTTGGCTGAGGTTTGGGGGCTGGTAGTGCTGCTGCAGCACACTTGCAGACCCTCCTGCTTTTGCCACTGTAATGACCTTTTTGGAATTGGTACTCACTGAGGGCATAGGGAGCATAGGCTCTTGGAAATTAGCCTCTGTCCCTGCCTTTCCTACCATAGGAACTTTAGGAAGCGGAGGCCTTTTCTTTCTCGGTGGTGTTTTTGTAAGTGATTTTGTACTCATCCACTTTTTCAGGTATGCCTCTGTTTTGTCACCAAACAGTAAATACCTTTCAGATTGGAAATCCATGGTCGTCTTGGTCTGGGTGTCCAGGGACATGATGGTTGACCTTATCCAATAAAATTGCCTCAATGACACTTTATCAGCTAGGACTCTTGAGGCAGAGTCATTGGTGTCCACTACAGTGTGGAAATAATATCCGGTTTGGTAACATCCCGACCAGGGTTGACTTCACTCTGGCAGTCAGGTCCTAGGCCAGTTCAACATCAGCCTTATCAGCCACCACCAGCACTACATTCTACAGTGCCTCTGGGTACTGGGTTATGTGAGCCGCGTGAATGAGCAGGGACACTGGTGTATAAACTTTCATGGCCATAGTATCCAATTTTTTGGAGTCCTTCTCAGGGGGCTGTGTGGAGATGGGGACATTAGCCTCTCGTAAGCAGCTGCTTGGACTACACCTTGATTATCAGGTTGGGCATACAGGTATTTTACCACTCGTTTGTCCACCTAATACTTTTTCCCATCTTTTTATCTACAGCTGATGTAGGTGCAGATGATTTCTGAAGTGGCTTTTTGTAATGATTTGTGTATGGGGACCAGCATTGTCCTTGTAGGGGCTAACCCCATCTTATCCATACATTCTGCTTCCTCCTCATCCTTTTCTGTTTCCTGAGGAGGAATGTGAGGATGTTCACCATTTGCCTAACAAAAGGCAGACCTTAGAGGACAGCCAAGTTCCTACGCAGGTAAACTGTCTGGTTCAATAGGGCCACCTTCCTTATCCTATTCATATTGCATTTCTTCCTCTTCCTCCACAGGCAGGAAGGCTGGAGCCTGATCCGGGACGGCAGGTATATCCATAAAATGTTCCCATTACCTGGAAAGCCTGGAAAATCTGACACATTTTTGTTGTGTCCTCTGTTGAGGGCCTTTTTCTTTGGTCCAAAGCCTGCTCCTTCCTTTTTTCAGGAGGAGTGGCAAGGATATTCTTTTCCTTTTGTTCTTTTCTTGGCAGACACTGTTTCCAGTGCCTGCCCGGAGGCTCTTTTAATTGTATTTTTGCCATCACTGGACTCAGGGTTCTGCCTTTCACACACCCTGGTGTCTTTACCATCCCAATCTGATAGCTGAGCAGCTTTATCTTGTTCCTCTGTCCCCTCTGACAAGGACTGCTGCTGTATTTCAGAAGACAATCCCTCTGATGCATGTTTTCCCCCATCATTAGCAACTCCCATGGAGGCAGACTGAGAAGCCATGAACTCTGCTTTTGGGTTTTAGGGCAAACCATTACACAGAGCCCACAACTGGTAAAATTGTGATCTGGAACTAGGCACCTTAAACAAAGCTCATGGTAGTGTGCCCTTGCCAGGAGCTGTAAACACTTTTCACAGTTTTTAAGTCTGTTGGTCCTATTTTGTTTTTCTTAGGTCTGTCAGACATGGCAATTTCTGAAGACCTATGCGAGAAAAAAATAGTTTGGTTACCAAAAGGAAAGAAAAACTTTAAAAACAAAACCTGTGGTAACAAATGTGGTTCTCAGTAAAAAAAAATATCACATTTTGGTTCCCCCTTCCAGGAACTGATTTTAATTAGGATAAAAAAGACAAAAATGTAATTTAGAGCAGTCTTCTTAAAAGGAATGGTGTGACAATTAAGTTATGTGGTCCGGTTCCTTCTAAGTGGGAACCATGACTGGAAAACAAAAAATGCTACCTTTTATTAAAAAATCAGTTTTAAAAGCTATTTTAAAGAATGAAAACTAAATAAATGATAAAACTGTGTGCTTTTGTTCAGGTGTAAACTACATTGTGCTGTGGCCTTCTCTGGTTCCTGGTTGGGACCTTGAATAATTGCAAAAATGCACACAATATGATTAAAAACTCTAACAATGTCCCTCTCTAATGCAGACTTAAAATAACTAAATTAACTGTTTAAAGTAAAATAACAAACTTCTGAAGATCAGGGATGCTGGAGCTGACTTTCAGTGGCTGCTCTCTTCAGGCAGAGAAACAAATAAGACACTGAAGACTAGAGTGGACCATAACCACAGTACAGAGTTTGAACCTTCCTTCTAGATTCTCTAATTATCATAAGGTTCTATCTCTGGGGCATTACTCTTACCCAGGAAGGTGATGCACAGTGTAAACATTAAGTGAGGGATTTCTGCAGTAAGAAGGGGCCGACATCAGGGCGGATCTGCGTCCGGCAAACTCTAATGGGGATGCTACTGGACAATGTGAGTTCACAGTACCTCAATTTTCTTGGAGTTCCTTCGGTCGACCTGACTTCATGGATGTCATGAGGATTATCCATAGCGTACGCCCTACAAGCTGTAGTTTGGATCCTGGACCGACCTCCCTAATGTTGGGTTGTAGTGATATCATCGGTCCAATCCTTGCGCGAATAGTCTGGTGCTCCTTGGAGACGGGTGAGTTTCCTAGCTACCTGAAAGAGGCGGTGGTGACACCTCTCTTGAAGAAAGCTACCTTGGACCCGGACTGTTTCACAAACTACAGACCTATCTCAAACCTACCCTTTATTAGGAAGGTAATTGAGAAGGTAGTAGTGGCCCAATTGGAAGACCATTTAACCATCCATGATATCTACGAATCCTTCCAATCCAGTTTTCGTAAAAGACATAGCACCGAGACTGCGCTGGTTCGGGTGTTTAATGATCTTCTGAGGGCAAGAGATCAGAAGAGACATTCTGTTCTGGTTCTTCTTGATCTCTCGTCAACCTTTGACACCGTGGATCACTTGGTGTTGATAGCACGCCTAAGGCAGATCTGTGGAATACCGGGAATTGTCCTTCGATGGTTCACCTCATTCCTCACCGGGAAATCACAAAGAGTTGTGTCTGGGGTTTTTTCCTCAAGCCCAACTCCTTTGTTGTGTGGGGTGACCCAGGGTTCAGTGCTGTCTCCCATGTTATTCGCGGTGTATATGCTGCCCCTCGGAGACATTATAAGATGGTATGAGCTGAGGTTTCACTGCTATGCAGATGATACCCAGCTATACCTGTCTTTTGGCCCCGACCAGAATGGAGCTCTCTCGGTGTTTAACAGCTGTCTGAAAGAAATCCAGGATTGGATGGATTCTAGTTGGCTGAAGTTGAACTCAGAAAAGACAGAGGTTTTGATCGTGGACCCTGGTCGTCATATAGAGGGGTCGTTTGTTGGTGCGCCCTCAGGAATTTTTCTTGGCAGCGTTTCACTCCCGACCTCTGAACGGGTGCGTAACCTGGGGGTTATCTTGGATGATGGGCTGACACTGCAGTCACAAGTTTCAGCAGTTGTCAAGACTTCCTTTTACCATCTTAGGAATATCGCCAGAGTTAAGCACCTTGTTCCGTCTGACTCGTTACCAACGTTGGTCCACGCCTTTGTGTCCTCGGGTTTGGACTATTGCAACTCCCTGTACTTTGGGCTTTCTGGGGTTGAAATCTGCCGCCTACAGCTAGTGCAGAATGCAGCAGCCCAGGTTTTGACTGGGACAAGTAGGTCCTGTCATATTACCCCAGTGCTGTGCCTATCTGAAAGAACTTCTGGTCCCTTACTGACCCGGCTGATCGCTTCGCTCGGCCGACGAGGGGCTGCTAGAGATTCTAAGAGTGAGTCTTAAATCTTCAGATTGTAGAGCTTTTTCTTACGCTGCACCCACTCTTTGGAATTCTCTACCATGCCGATTACAGGAGTGCACCTCCATGGAGGAATTTAAGAGGGGTTTAAAAACCCACTTTTATCAAATAGCCTTTTTGGAGTACTGACTGTATTTGAGATTGTTGACGATACTGTGATTTTATTGTGTTTTATATTGAATTTTACTATCTGATCTGTGTTGTTTTAGTTGTATAGCACCTTGAAAATTGAAAGGCGCTTTATAAATAAACATTATTATTATTATTATTGTAGGGAAGGATTGTTTGACAGACTGGTCTCTCCCAGACTCAGCCTGTACACTGTTACCAGCTTTCTCAAACCATTCAGATGCCTACATGGGCACCACTCAGCATGGATGCTCCCTCGGGGAATCTCTGGGTCTGAATCCCACCACAGCCACTGCCCACACAATACAGTGCTCCTTACCAAAGGACAAACGACCCACTCCTCTCTGTCACAGCTGAGAACCCTCACTCTAGAAACAAAATATGATGACTCTAGCCTTCTCTTCAGAGACAGAAACAGTTTTTGTCAGTTATAACCCAGTTATCTGTACCTCAAAGGACTCAGTCACAGAAACAAAGTATGTAAAAAAAATAATATTTTAATTCTTCAAAATATTTACAAATATAATACAGGTCACTACACTAAGACTGTTGGAAACACTTTTTTATATATATAGCTATTTGGTCCCTGTGCCTCTTCCAGCCAACTGGTGATGGGGACACATAGTATTAGGTTTTCTCCGTGACACCCCAAGGCCCGGCACATGGCCCGTGTGAGCATGTGGAGGCACGCTACGGACCCCATGGCACCAGCTCACTCCCTTCTACTTCCCGTAACTGTCTGCCGCCCCTTCTCTGCCTATGCTACCCATGGACCTCCACCATTGGCCGCCTTCTCAACCTTGATGGAGGACAAGGACACTGCCTTAGGGTACCTTATGGCATAATGTGCAACCACCAAAATGTACCATTTACCAGTGCAACTTGGGGTACTATGTGGCCCCACAATGTCCATGGCAACTCGCTGAAATGGCTCTTCAATAACAAGCAGGGGAATCAAAGCCACCTTAGCCTTGTCCCCAACCTATCTCGCCCTTTGGTACTGAGTACTGTGCACAAGTTAAGCAGTAGTTTGCCACGTCTTTATAAATACTGGGCCAGTAAAAATTGTTAGACAGACACCTTTTTGTACAGCTGACACCTAGGTGTCCGGGAAGGGGTATGACATGGGTGTCAGTGTGGCTCAATTGGTAGCACATCCGCCTCTGGACCAGAAGGCTGTGGGTTCTTGTCCCACATTGGGACTGGACTCATACCTAAAACGCTGGCATCTAAATGCAGTATTTGGGGGGGTACTGTACTACTGGGGTGTGCCGTCCTTCAGATGAGACGTTAAACCGAGTTCCCTTCTATCCATCCTGGTGCAATCCTGGTGGGTGTCCAGGTGGAAGTAAAAGAACCCAGGGCACTCTTCGCAAAGAGTACGGAACATTCCCGGCATCCTGGCCAACATTCCCCTTCCCATAAACCAGATCATGCAATTGTCCAAGCTGTGTGTGGGTGCTGATGTGCAATATGGCCACTTCACTACCAGTCTATCATTGCTTGTAAAGTGCTTTGGGATACACTGTGCATGAAAAGTGCAATATAAATGCTGATTCTTCTTCTTCTTCGTGGGCTAAGAACAGAAGCTACTTCCTATACTCCATAGGAACCACTGTTTACTGGACTTTTTCAACTCTCGAGGTTTCCATGGTAATGAGACCTCTCGAGCTGCGCCCTCGAGGTCTACAATTATCATGGAAACCTCTCGAATGAAAACTATCCTTGTTGTGAATGAGCGATCATACACAATCCTCTGTTTAGTGGCTTTTACCACAGCAAGAAGGGTCAGTGAGATTCAGGTGCTCTGTACAATACAGACCCTATTGTTTTTTTTTTTTATAAGGAAAATATGGTGTTTGGACAAATGGAACTTTTATCTAAGCTTGTCACTGCATTATATCTGAACCAAACAATACCACTATCTGTGTGTTTGTTTTCTAGGCCTCATTCAAACCTAGGAGAAGAAAGGCTGCAAGACATTTATGTGAAGAGAACCTTGCATTTTTACTAACACAAAGCTAAGAATTTTGAGGTAAAGCAGGAGAACTGTTTGTAACTTATGGTGACGTGGGAAAGGGCCATCCTGCTGCAAAGAGGACAATAAGGACAATCTCAAGGACTGTGCTTGTATCTGTTTCAACTATTCTACAGCTCTCAAGGAGCCACAGCAGGAATAAAAGCCCCTTCCACAAAAGAAAAAGCTGTCTTAGCTGCAGGTGCTGGAGATGTTTAACTATCAGATGTCTGTAGAGCAGCTACAGTACCTGGCCCTCCACTCATGCTGTAGTGTCCCATCATTGTCTGGATATCCCGGTTCAGAAGGGATGCAAGGTTCAGAACCCACTGCTTTTAGAACCTTTCACCCAAAACAGTTCCTAGAAACCCACCTCCCAAGTACTGCTAGGAGTCTACAATTAGAGTGACATTGTACACTACATTCCTACTATTAAAAAAAAAATCACCTTCTGTACATATTTTTCTTCCAAGCGATGTGCTATATGGTCACACCAACCCAACCACCTTTCCTTTTAGGACAATGGTTGAAGGTTCTTCAGATCAATGTTTATGAGTTAAGGTTAATGCTTAAGTGTTTTTTTAGAGATATCCCTTAAATTGTGGACATAAACACCTATAATTTTTATAATAACCGGCTTCCCCTTTTTCCCATAGGGAAACCGTGGCATAATTTGCTGTTATAAAGGAGTGTTTATAACGGCAAACATGCACATGATTTCCCTTGCTGTGTGCATGCTCAGGCAGCAGCGTGACCAGTCGAGACCGCTCAATGCTTCCGTCTCGCCCGAAACAGAACCGCCAGAAGAACTTGGCGGTAAGTTCTTTTCTTTTTTCCCCCCACGTACACTGTAAACACATAAAGACCTGCTCAAAGGAAGAAAAACCTGGTTTAAAATACAGCAAATATCGCCACCGAGCTAAAACTAAACCGAACCGAGGACACACTGAAAGTTCTTTATTTTATATAATTGCTGAGAAGCGAAAAAGGAAACCCAGCAATATATAAAATAAAATATGGAATTGTATGTATAAACTCGAAGTTTACACACACCTCAGAGTTAGATGCTAGTCATAAACCCTAGCATCTAACTCCTCGGGTGTGTGTAAACTTCTCGTTACACACCCCGACCCATACTTTATCCTATATCTAACATACCGTTTTCAATGTTGTTTTAAAGAACAAATTCCAAATCCAGCATGATCTACCCTTGTTTAATTCACAAAGTACAAATCACATTTCTCACAAGGGGTGCTACTGGTTTTGTAGCACGTAACAACATAGTCCATTGCCCCCCCATGGTAAGTCTTTGAGAAGTTAAAATTTATTTTTGACTAAATTGTCAATATTCTTGCTTTATCTCCATGACAAAGGGGCTCTCTTAGTCTTCATATCAGTTCTCTAATGTGATTCAACCCAAACCACAAGACATCAAAATGGAACCCAAACCACAAGACGCCAAAATGGAACCCAACAGTTTGGTCTTAACTGTGAATTGCCTGCAGTGGCTTCTTTTATATAGAGTCAAATCAAATCAAATCATTCTTTACTTGTAAAAAGGTGCCTTTCCAAAACCAAGGCAGCTGTGCAACAACTTAATTTAAACACATCAATAAATAAATAATACAAAAAGTTAAAACTAATAAATACAGCAGCGGCATTAAAAATCAGAAAAGGCTAGGCTAAAAAGACAAGTTTTCAGGGCAACTTTAAAACTTTGGATGGTCAGGCAATCTTGCACCCAAGATGAGGTAGAGAATTCCACAGGGTCGGAGCCATAAAACCGAATGACCTTGCCCCAGATGTCCATAACCGAACCCTGGGAATCTCTAGCAATCCCTCATCGGTGGATCGGAGAGGGCAGAGGGGACAGTAGGGGTGAAGGAGATCTTGCAGGTAACTAGGGCCCTGGTCGTGTATGGCCTTATAGGTCAGCAAACTGACCTTGAAGGTTATCTGCCACTGTACTGGCAGCCAGTGCAGTCCGCGCGGAGCACAGGTGTTATATGACTGGTCCTGGAAGTACCAGTCAAAAGTCTGGCTGACGCATTCTGCACCAGCTGCAAGCGGTGGATATCAACCCCCAGTAGCCCAAGGTAAAGGGCACTGCAGCAGTCAAGGTGGGAGGTAACGAAGGCGTTGACCAAAGTTGGAAGATTGTCGGGGGGAACCATGTGCTTTACTCTGGCAATATTCCTCAGATGGTAAAAAGAGATTTTGACAACTGCCGACACCTGTGATTTAAGGGTCAAGCAGTCATCAAACATAACGCCCAGGTTCCGCACCCAGTCTGAGGTAGTTAGCTGGACACCTCCAAGCACAGAGACCCAAAGGTGAACCCGCCAACAAACCTGCCTCCCGACTACCTGGGACCACAACCTGCACCTCAGTTTTTTCCTGGGTTTAACCGCAGCCAGCTCACATTCATCCAGTCCGGGATCTCGGCTAGACAGCTGTTAAAGACAGAAACATCATCATCCTGGCTGGGCACAAAGGACATGTACAGCTGAGTATCATCTGCACAGCAGTGAAAACTATATGAGTGCACTGCTTTATTAAAATAATGTGTTTCTGCCTAGGAAATTTACAGGTGAGTACAGGGGAGCAGCTACAGGAGTGCCACACAGCTCCAAATGCTTAAAGCATTCCAAATCTAGCATGCTCTGCCCCTGTTTAATTCACAAAGTTCAAATCACAGTTCTCTTGTCTAGTGAAAGGGATACTTTTGTAGAGGTTTGATATTCTCCCTACGTTTAATAGTTTATTTTGCTAATGGTGACGTTGTTTCCAAATGGTTTTTGTATGTTGATTGCCACTTTTTTCTTTCACTTTTTAAATAAAGTATTATGAAAAAAAGTTCAAATCACATTTCCCATGAGGGGTACTACTGGTATGAATACTAAGACAGCCCCTTTTCCATGTTCTGTGACTTCTCAGTTGGGGAACATAGGAGCACTCAACATAAAAGTAAATGGGGATACTTTTTCAAACTTTTGTTTTTATTATTATAAGAGTCCTAACTGCTACAAATCAATCAATTGCTCAGAAAACAAGAGCCTTCTAAATAAATATAAAAATAAAGAGCGTTCCAGTTAACTTCTAAGGTGCCTGCTTCTGTGCACTCTCGAGTCCCAACTGAGACATCATAATTCTGAGTGTGGGGGTGGACCTGGGGCCAGCACTCCAGGAAGTGGACTGGAATACACAGCTGACTTTTCAGAGCCACAATGCAATTTCTTCCCTTTCCAAAATCCTGGCACCAAAAAATTTTGATTATTGGCCATCATGCTTACTTATCAGGTAAGGCTCCAACTGTTTCGTTTTATGCCTGGCTCTGAGTTATGCATGACTGGAGCTCTAAAATTCACATTTTATGGAATGCTGTGTTACTGGGTTTGTTTGATACCAACAATATTATTTTGCCGCTAACCGGACCCTATCTTTAATGTAGAAACCTGTCAGAATGTAGAAGCTAAGCTCCTGTAGTTCCAGTATATCAGTTCAAAGGAAAAGTTTTACAGACTAATGACTGGACAATTGAGCTACTGTAGATATGGAAAGGCAGATCAGTCTTGCAAGTGACATTATTACAGAGAGTAGGTCAGTGCACTGTACACCTACAAATCTGCTACATCATTAATGCAGAGAGGTATGCAGCACTGCCAAAGAACACAAAGTACAAATTTGTCAAAACATAATTCAAACATGTCCTTGCATATATCTGGGCAAACACAAAATTATCCTGGACAAAGCAAGACTCTAAACATGCAAGCATTAATCCCCGACAGAGGAGGGCTCTACTGGTTGATTAATGCCCGGGTGGGGGTTGGTGCACAGGCCGCAGGCTGAGTGCTTCCAACCACCCACCGGGCATTATTCCACTGGTAGAGCCCGACTCTGGAGGGGATTAATGCGCTTGTAACATGGCAAGTGCAAGGGGAGTATTGTTGACACTACAGTGTTACTCACAACCAGATACAGATTCAGACGATCAGTAATTCTACTGCAGAAGTCATGGTGCAGGGTCGTGCTTTTCAGTCACTGAACATCTATCGCCGTGCGCATGCACATTCAACCTGCCACATTTATTTCTGTAGTGTACAGCAATTGTGAAGAAATGCATACATAAGCTTGCTGTGTGACAGGTACAACATAAGTGTTTTTTCTCATTTTCTCCGACAGTTTTACTGTATTCGCCTTCCTTGTAACACCAGCGACATACATGCCCGTGGTGCCTTCTGGGAGACATGTTTTTTTTTCACTACTGCCGATAGCATCTGGAAATACTCCTGTATTGCTGTCTGTGAAACTGATTCTGTGCTGCCCGCTTCACTTTAGTAACTGTGATCGGTCATACTCGCTTACATCGCCGTGCGCTGACAGGCACATGTTGCTGCTGAAGGTATTTCTCTCAGTCCTCTCAACACTCGATGCGCTTGTCTCTGAGGTACCCCAAGCTACTATGGCACTCCGCAGGATCCCGACGCTTATTCTGTTACTCTTGGATCACATGCACCATCTACAGGTACAAATACATACCGTCACAGAGTGTGTTTCTCTGTGTGCCAGCGTTTTGAAGCGCGCTCCCAATATTATCTTTTAGTTGACTCCTGGCACTTTTAACGTGGCTTGCACAGGTACTGCAACAGCGGGCTCTACTGCTGGATTAATACCCACTCCATTTTGATCACCCTGATGCCTTTCAACCACTCTCTGTTCTGTATTGGAGTCTAATCGTTTGTGCCATGTTACAAATTTACTCGATAGTCACTGACTACTTAGTGAAACAAACGTAATGGCCACCTTTACGTTTTCAGAACAAAATCAAAATCAAACAGAACACCTAGTGAAAAAAAAAAAGCATTCATTAAGTCATCGCATTCACTGTTTAGTCAAACTTGCAAAATCACGAATAGCATCTATCATTCTGCCTTCTTGAACAGACATTAAAGAGGCTGGAGCCAGTTATGGTGTCCAATACTCAAAAAGCATGAAATTTACATGCAGTTCTTGTTTGAAGCCTTCAGTGCAGCACCAAAATCTAGTTTGCAGCACAGCTGGATAAGCTATTTTTTCCATAAGGAAAAGCTTTCCCCAGACACTAGTACCACTAACAGAGGAATACTGGAACGGATCTTGTTTCACCAACCTGTACATTTTTTATTAGCTGTTAAAGATGATTAGCAGGATGTACGTGTAAGTAGCAAATCAATTCATCAATATGATTATTCAATAAAGCAGGGGTTATATTTTATGCACAGCATTAACATATTGTATTTGAATTATGTCTTTTATAGTTATTTACTTACCTGATTTCCATGAAGATCTAGTTTCACAAGATGAGGACAAAATGCAAGTGCATCAATGTTTGTCAAGTAATTGTTCGCCAATGAGCAAATTTTTAATGAACGGCAATATTCCAGGTATGCTATATTTTTTAAAAACAGTCCATCCAACTTTACACAAAGAAGGTTGTTCAATTCCTTTTGATGATCTTGGTTACTAGTTTGTCCATGTTCAAGTAGCAAAGTTTTTGAAAGGGAGATAAGGTAGTCTGTCTCCGATAGCTGTTTCATATTTGCATACTTTTTGTTCTATATAATTCTGAATCTGTAATAAGATAATGCGCATTAATAAAACACATTTTAACAAGTACAAGGTATGCAGTGAAGTGGGCGAAACCAGAAAGAGTGACAACCGGAATCGTGACATGAAAAGGGCGAAACCGAAATTGCGACAAAGGTTTCACCCCTTCCCCAAGGAATGACCTCAGAGTTTGTTATATTAGTAAGGAGTGCGCAAGCCCCCAAACAACAACAAAGGAGCGGATTGGATTTCAGCCTAACTGGTTTTGCAATTTGGGTTCGCTTCTATTATTTCGCCCTTATCACATAAAACCCAAGTACAACATTTCACCAAAGTTTTTATTAATTGGTGATCCCATGACATTTATCAAAAGATAAACAGACCATTTTAAAAGACATCCACTTTAAGCAAATCAAAAATGTTAGAAAAATAAATATAACATTTTTATCATTCAAAACACAGTAAGCTTTACGGTTATCAGTCTCAAGCTTTACCACGTGACCATAATAAAAGATTAATGGGATACTTTGCAGTATTTGTCTTCAAAAGTATCTGATAATCCCTAAAGTGCTACTGTTATACAATGAGCTCTGCATTTTATCAGTGATCATAAAACATAGTATTTGGTTGTGGTGTCTCAGAGTGGAGGCGGACAATGTGCCAGACTCACCAATGCTGAAATAAATTTTCTAGTCTCAGCTTATTTCCCAGTGGACACTTCAATTCTGAATGAATACGGCGACTAAATTACTATTTCACCTCAGATGATCACTCCAGGTCAATACTGTAATGCACTGAGTATGGCATAAAATGCAAATGTCCACACTATAAATGGTTTGTGGATTATAAAAGAAGGATTCAGGTTTCAGTGCCATCCTCATGATTTTACTATACAATAAACATGCCAGCTCAAAACATTTTAAATCACAAGTGGTACTTGTTGTGTATGAGAAAGGGCAATGCAGCTATGTGGGGAAAGAGAAATAACAGTCAAAACAGTGCAGAGTACATGTAACCGTTGGTAGCATCTAATGGTGGTTCATGGGATAGTAAGCATAAAAATAAAAGGAGCTCAGTAACCTCCCAGCTAGGGTAAATTTCCCTTGGGCAGGGCTAATTGCAGACATATTCAACAGCTTGTGAATCACAGGGGTGGTCCTTAAGAACTAGAGGACAGCAGACATGGTCCCTTTACACAAGACTAGAAGTACAGATGAGCCAGGGAACTACAAACCAGGCAGCATGATGCCTATATTTGGAAAAATTATGGAGTCTTTACTAAGGGATGAACTGGTGGATTTCTTGGAAATTGACTACAGGACCCCAGACAACATGGGTTCATTAGGGAATGGTCTTGCTAAACAAGTCTGGTCAACTTCTTTGACTGGGTGACAATAGCAGCAAATGGGGGACAGGCAGCAGATAGAAACATAGAAACACAGACTTTGATGGTGGATAAGGACCGCTTGGCCCATCTAGTCTGTCCATTTCCCCTACCTACAGGATAAGCTGTAGATCCTATTTAACCAACAGACTATTTCTTTCTACCCCCCACAAAAATTGCCTTATGTCTGTCCCATGCATTCTTAAATTCTCCCACAGTTTTAGAACCCACAACCTCCTCAGGAAGGCATCCACCACCCTCTCTGTGAAAAAATACTTCCTCACATTGCCCTTGAGCCATGCCCCTCTATCTTCAAATTGTGTCCCCTCATTCTTGCACATCTCTTTTTCTGAAAGATGCTACCCTCTTGCACTTTGTTGATTCCATTGAGGTACTTAAAAGTTTCTATCATGTCGCCCCTCTCCCTCCTTTCCTCAAGGGCATACATACATATTAAGCTCCTTTAGTCTCTCCTCATATGGCTTCTCTTGCAGACCCTGCACCATTTTAGTTCCCCTCCTCTGGACTGCCTCCATCCTGTGTATGCCCTTGCAGAGATGGGGTCTCCAGAACTGGATGCAGTACTCCAGATGGGGTCTCACCAACTGTCTGTACAGAGGATAACAACTTCCTGTTTTCTGCTGGTGATGCCTCTCTCTATACATCCCAGTATACCCCATCCCTCCCTACTGCCTTCTCACATTGCTTGCTAACCTTAAGGTCATCTGATATGATTTCCCCAGGTCCCTTTCCATTTTGTTGTTGTTACAACCCCCAATTGTGTAATCTTCCCCTGGGTTTTGTTTCCCAGGTGCATTATTTTGCACTTCTTTGCATTGAATCCAAGCTGCCATACTTCTGACCATTCCTCCAACCTTGCCAAGTCCCTTCTCATCCTTTCCACGCCTCCTTGTGTATCAACCCTGTTGCAGATCTTTGTGCCATCTGCAAAGAGGCATACTTTTTTTCCAGTCCCTCTGCAATGTCACTTATAAAGACATTAAAAATGACTGGACCCAGTACTGAACCCTGCGGTACCCCACTAGTAACCCCTCTTTCTTCAGAGTAGACTCCATTTACAATTACCTTCTTTGTCCTGTTGTCCAAAACTGTCACTTCATGGAGTTTGTCAGTTGACAATGGCCCTTTGTTCCACATGACAACATTTAAACACTTTGCCTGCACCTAATCGGGAGTAGCTGCTTCTATATTACCTTAATGTGTAAGGCTATATTGTATTATAGCAAACCATAAATGCAATACAGCCTTAACCGTTAAGCTAACGCCAAGCAAAGCAGCTGTTGCTGGTCAGTCCGATTCTTGTTTTAAAGACACAGCCCAGCCTATATCCAGTACCAGGGCTGCTGCACACTATTCCTTTCCTGCTCTTCTGTTAGCCAGCTGGAAAGGCTGTTTTTGAGGGAGGGAACAAACTGTTTGAGACAGAAAGAAAACAAGAACAGTAGCGGAAAGAACTGCTGGATGGCCAATTGGCAAGCAATGGAGTGAAAAGATAAGAAAGGTAAGTAGTATACAAATATTGATCAATGGTGAAGGAAATAGTGAGAAAATTTTAATCCAGAGAGATGAATTATTGCCTGACAATAGTTATATTGCCTGAAGCTGAAGATAATATGATTTTTGTAAGGCAATAGTTCATCCCAAAGTGCCTAAACTTTCCAATTATATCCTGACACAACTCGGTCAATATCTGGTTTATTAAACCTACCTGAGTTGCAAGGACTAGAATGGGCAGATCTTACTTAGTGGGGTTCTTGCAGCAGGCTATTACCATAAGGACTATGCCTCCAGGCACTAGGACCCCATAAACCTTCAATAGCGAGTGCGTCAACAGGGACCCTTCGGCGCGGATCTGCCCTGTCGGCCAAGGTATATTGGTGGATGATCCCAGCCACACCTCAGTTCTTTTCCTGCCACAGACCCATCTATTTTGGCTCTTTGGTTGCCTTCAAAAACTATCCTAGTGTTTTCAGTGAATATTTGGTATAATCTTGTTTTTCATCATAAAGTCCACTTTTCATTAGATTTATAGTCATCTGCATGTCTTCTTCACCATCATCAGTTTCTTCCACCAGAAGAAGAGGACCAAGTGTGCCTGCGATGCGTCAGATAAGGATAAACCAAGGCCTGTGTCTTCTGCCTGGGACCCACCGCAACACACAAGGCCTGCTCCATCTGCAGCAGCTTTACCAGTTAGACTCGAATCCGCTGCCTTAAGGCACTAAAGGCCAACATTTTAGAACAGCAGCTGGCCATCATGCAGAGCTCACCAGCCGAGAAGTCTGCCTCTTCTTCTCATTCCTCAAAGCACAAGGAAAAGAAAAAGAACACGAATCAGCATAAGTCCAGTGAAAAGGACCAAGGTAGGTCTAAGGGGTGTTTGCGCTCCCGGTCCCCACACCACAAAAAGACCTCCTCAGGTTCCAAATCAGGGGACTCTGAATATTCCTCCCACCATTCTCGGCACTCTTCTGGGCGGCAGAACTCCTGCACTTCCACCAAAACCCCGATGCTGGGAGTGGGAAAGCAGGGCTCATGTCTTCTACACTGGCCTTGAGTACCCTGAAAGTGAAGGCCACACCCATGAGGTCACCCTCCATCTCAGGGCTGGGACCTCCTCTTTGTCTTCATGAGGGACCTCAGACCCATTGCACAAGGTCCCGGCATTGGTGTCTCCCAGGGCTCCGGGTAAAACTACAGATCACCAGGATCAGGAGTCGGTCTCTAAACTGACCTCAGCTCACCATACTTCAGTTTCCCAGATGCCTACAGCCAAACAGACGATGGTCCATAAGGCAGACAGCTCCAGACCATCGACGGTATCAGCCAAGGGATGTGCGACGGACAAAGCACCACTGGACCTCACTTGCTTGCCGGTCCATAGGGTTCTACACCTGATAATCAAGGGGATTGGTCTACTCCCTCTCCCAGGGACCAACCGGATATGACTTCTTCCCCTACTGCTCCACCCACACCAGACGGTCAAGCACCTCGCCCCCGCTAAGGTCAGTGGTTCCTCAGTTCTCCAAAGCAGAACTGATGGAACTTGTCCAATTTTTGGTGGAGCCAGGTGAAACAGGACATCCTTCCACCGCGGCCGGATGCTACTCCGACTCGGATATGGACAAGCACCAGGGTTGGGAGACAAACCATCTTCACCCACTCCCAAATCTAAGTCCACTCCATGCAGCCCACCCGACTCCTGTGGCAGGACTTTGCATAGAGACAGCATCACTCCGTTTGCCAAACCCTTACTGCCATCGCTCCTCTAGCCATAAGTGGTCAGACAGCCGACGTAGGTCGGATAGCCGTCATCAGTGCTCCACCAGCCATCGCAGGTCTTCTAGTGGGCAGCATTCAACTGAGAGGTGCAGGTCTTCTTCAGATTCTAGATCTGCTTCCCTCTCTTCTAGGGGTTACGGTTCGGACTCCAACGCATTGGGTTCTGACCATTCTCCTTCGAGAGAAAGACATGTATCCTCAGATGAGACCCCTAGATCACCTCCTGACTATCCTACTTTTATGGATGTCATGAGGCATATCCAGCCTTCAATGGATGGGAGATGGAGGATCTGTATCCAGAGCACCAGAGGTTGGCCAAGTACCTGAGGGAGAAGGGCCAAAGCACTTGGTTATTCCTTCCTTAGTGGATATGTTCCAGGATCTCACCGACTTGGGAAGCATCCCTCTACCACTCTGGTGATCTCAAAAAGTTTGACGAGGCTATACCAGGCACCAGGGATGAGCCCTTTTGGTAGAATACCCTCAGCGGACTCAGTGGTTATAACAGCTGCTCACAACAAGTCCAAGTAGTCAAAACACCTCAGTTTGCAGCCTCCTGATATAGAGTCCAGATTTTTAGACCAGGTGGGCAAGAAAGTGTATTCTTCCTCCACCTGTTCTAGTAGATCACTGAACTTTCTCACACATATGGTTCAGTACCAGAATGCGATGTGGAAGAAAGGCTTAGAAGTTGCTCAGGACTTGCTAGACTCTGCTCAGAAAACTGAGCTTCTGGATATTCTTAAGTCAGGCTCAGAAGTAGACACTCATGTCCGAAGAGCCTCGATAACACTGCAGACATGGCTTCTAGAACAGCAGCATCTGGAGTTTGCCATAGACGTCATGCCTGGCTCAGTCTCTGGATTCTCCCAGGATCTGCAGTCTGGGATCCTGAATCTTCCTTCCAGTTCCGTTCTTTTGGGAGGAAATAGAAAACTGATCTCTCATCTCCAGGAGTACGGAAATCTAGCTGGTCCATCCAAAAGATGTATAAGAGGGACCAGAAGCCTCGCAAATGGTCTTTCAAAGCCCTCAGGCAAAACACCTGCAACCTGTTCCAGCAGAGGGGAGGCTTCAAAAGGAAAGCACTAACCTAAACCCCTGGGAGCTCTGCCTCTAGAGGCCCAAGAGATCTCCAAGCCCTCTGCCTGTTCCCAGATCTGCCTAATGACTCACTACCTGCCCCTCCCACCTCCAGCAGAGACCATGGGTGAGGCAGTAGGGGGTCACTTCTCCCTCTATCTAGAAGCCTGCAGCAGCATCACAGCAGACCTCTGGGTATTGGATTTAATCAGGAGAGGTCATACTCTAGAGTTCCTTCAGATCCATCTGGACAAACTACCAGGGTCCTCCCATTATCCTCCTTCTCACATACCCCTTATAGAAGGGGAGATCCAGGCCCTTCTGCAGAAGCGAGCGATAGAGACGGTCCCCCTGGATCAACAGGGGCAGGGTTATTACTCTCATTTCTCCCTGGTCCCAAAAAAGACCACAGACCTTCAGCCCATTCTGGATCTCAGCTCTCTAAACCTCTTTACAGAGTACAAGCGGATCAGAATAGTCACTCTGCCTGGCCTCTTTCCCCTCTTGCACCAAGGGGACTGGCTCTGCTACCTGGACATGCAGGATGCCTAACTGCACATAAGAGTCTTTCCTCCTCATTGGAAGTTTCTGAGGTTCCACTTCCAGGGGAGACATTACCAGTTTCAAGCCTTACCCTTCGGCCTCTCCTCCGCTCCTCGAGTCTTCACCGAGTGTCTAGTGGTGGTGACTGTGGCTATCCGACGCAAGGGCCATTACGTCTTCCCCTACCTAGATGACTGGCTCCTGGCAGCTCCTTCCAGAGCTCAGCTGCTTCGCACTCTCGGAGACACCTTTACACTCTTCCGAGAGCTGGAGATCACCCTGAACCTTTCAAAGTCATCCCCATGGCCCAGCCAGTGACTCCTTTTCATCGGAGCGGTACTGGGCACAGTTCATGGCATGGCCTTCCTCCCAGAAGACAGGGGAGATCACCTAAGGAGTTTAGCCTGGATGGTACCCATGGCTCCCCAGGCCTCAGCTCAAGCTAAATCAGGACATTAACCTTCCGGTGTACTACCCTAATCAACTGAACTGAGGGGAAGCGTTCTTGCATACTTTGGACGTCCATATGGTGCTACGGTATTACCTTAACTGCACTGCTCCGCACCGTAAGACAGATCAATTGTTTGTGGCCTTCGCACCTTGCTGTCAAAGTGCTTCGGTATCTAAACAGACATTATCTAAGTGGCTGGTAAATTGCACTGTCTTCTGTTACAACAAGTACAGCAAACCCCTTCTGGGCTCAGCAAGGGGTCATTCCACCAGGGGCGTGGCTACTTCCTTTGCATTGATGCGTAATGTCTCCACTGCAGACATCTGCACTGCGGCTACTTGGAGCTCAGTGCATACTTTCATTAAACACTACAACTTGGACATTGCCTCTAGGAGAAGGGCAGGTTTCAGCCTGGCGGTCCTTCAAGGCCTCCTATCCTAATGCCTTCTTATGGCTGTGGCACTTCAGCCTCCTCCTGAACCTATCTTACTCCTTTTCCAGGACTGCTTGGGACTCAGTCCTTATGGTAACAGCCTGCTGCAAGAGCTCCTACTCGAAGCAAAATAGTACAATTATGTAAGAACTTACCCTAACAGTGGATCTTTGAGAGGAGCTCTTGCAGCAGGCGCTGCTTTATCTCCCTCCTTCCCCTGGTGAGTCTGTGTACTTTTTGTTTTATATGGCAAGCTTCCGTCTGCCGTACCAATGGATCTCAGTGGGTGAACTGAGGTGGGCTGGGGACCACCCCTGATATACCATTGGCCAACATCAGGGTGGAGCGGAATCAGGAGCGGTTCCACTGAAGACTGCTAGCTAGAAGATTTCCATGGGATCCTAGTACCTGGCGGCATAGTCCTTATGGTATTAGCCTGCTGCAAGAGCTCCTCTTGAAGATCTACTGTTATAAAAAGTTCTACATAACTGTACTTTGTTGAAGAAACTATTGCCAAATCTAGCAAACTACTGCATGGTTCTAATGAACTATTGCCTGGTTCTTTGTTTTAACTGGGCAATCGTTCAAAGATCTTGTATGTCAAGAGACTCATTCTGGTCCAACAAGAGGCCAGGATTTTCTTCTAGGATTAAAGGGAATGGTCAATGTGCTGTAAACTGTATCATTCTAAATCAAAGCTGCACTAAGCATATCACAACACAACTGCATGGAGAGAGTCAACTGTTACCTTTATTTTCTTATTTTATTCTTATAGCTGTTTGCCTCCATTTTGATGATTCTTTGACCTGTGATGAATTTTAAACTTCGGAGTAGCGCAGCGCAGGGAAGCTAATCCTGATAGAGTGTTTCCACTGTATTGAAGTGCCAATGCTTACTGTTATATAGCAGTTTCATCACATAGCTATTACTTGTGTTTTGGATTACTAATGGTAAATATTTTGGCTACTAAAAAGGTGTCAAGTTGGTCATCATTAGAGGTACATTTTTTTTTGCCCACTCCTGCACTGAATTTGGCTTTTCAGTGTTGTGCCCCATGTTACTATATTGAGGTGAAGCTTCTGCCATTGCTTTTGCAGGTATCTGTTGCAAGCAGACATAAATATTATTGGGACATGAATGTTTTTACAATTCTTGTCACTGTGTGTTTACATGACTCGAAGTGCACGGTTAACACCACTATGTGCAGACAGTCCCTTGTGTGTAAACACTGATTTTGGTACTGGCAGTATCTCTGCTGATCCTGTCTTGAAAGCACTGCATGGACTACTATAATTTGTTATCACTCCCTCACCATCTCTGTGTTGCTTTCTGCTATGGTGATTAGCATGGTGCATTTGTGGTTGTGCATGACAAAATCTGCTGCTGATGTAATATAGTGTGATGTTTGTTGCCTAAACAGCATTCACTTTGCGTTAATAAGAAGGATGGTAATAGTAATTTAAAGCTGGTGTTTTGGTTGCAAGGATGTTACTGCATTACAGTGATCTGTATTGGGCCATTAATTTCACTGCTCTCAAACTCATCTGTATAGTTTCTCCTCATAGATCCCTATTTGAAATTTGCTTTATGTTTCCCTACCTGATTGTCCTCCTGACTCCTCCTTCATCAGACATCTTATTACCACTGTACTTGCTGATTATACATGTCCTGGTGCCACACCTCCATTCCAGCACCCCCTCCATTGCTGATCCTGAGCACGATGATGTTCTCCAGCTTTTATTTATTTTTTTTTTATTTATTAAATTCACGGATTACAAATACCTTTGAGCAGAAACTGCTTGTTTACAAAGGTTCCACGTCAAAGGATGAGGGTCAACATACATACAGAGGTAGTAAAAGAATGCACAATAAACAACCAAAACAACTAAAAGAAAAAAATAAAGATACTCAGTTACAACATACTTTGAAATAATATTCATAAAACGAGCAGCTTGAGTAGGCAGCTGGCTGCAGTAACAATAAGAGAAAGAGGGCACCATAGGCAGTTAGTATTGCAGACATGCACCGGGAGAAGTTGGCAGGCTAATGGGCCACTGTCCGATGGTAGTGGAAAATGTCTTGTACCAGTGGAGATGTGAAGCAGGAAAGGAGTCACAAGGAAGGCCCAGTGCCAGAGGGAATGAGACTGGGAAAGGGCTGGCTGTGAGACATGAGTGAGCTGGGAGGTGTTTAGAGAGATCTCTGTTCAACAAAGCAGTCACATTGAGTGGTA
Organism: Neoceratodus forsteri; assembly: GCA_016271365.2. Taxonomy (NCBI): domain Eukaryota; kingdom Metazoa; phylum Chordata; order Ceratodontiformes; family Ceratodontidae; genus Neoceratodus; species Neoceratodus forsteri. The sequence goes on along the minus strand of CM028136.1, from coordinate 646,953,683 downwards.
GAGGTGAGGTAAAGTTTGAGATTCCTTTTGAAGGGTCCAAATGTAGTAGAGGAAAGTGATTCTTTATTGAGGGAATTGAACCATTAAGCAGCTCTATAGATAAAGGACCGCTGACCCATGGAGGTACGACATCTGGGAACCTGAAAGGTTAGAGATTGGGCACCACGTGTTTGTTGAGTGCCACTGTAGGTAGTAAGGAGTGAGCTAACACCAGGTGGCATGAGACCAAGGAGAATCTTTTTGGCAAGTAAGCAGGTCTGGTATTGTATTCTGCTGCGTAGGGGTAGCCAGCTGGCCTGTGCATAGAGGTCACAGGTGTGAGTTTTTAAGGCTGCACCTGTCAGTAGTCTACAGGCTTTGTTGAGAGCAACTGAGATCCTCACGGAGGGCACTTGTTGGGGCAGAGCCACAGATGGCAAGGCCGTAGTCAATGATAGAGTGACAGAGCTGTAGATGGCTAGTTTAAGGCATCCATGAAGCATACAGTGCTTGTGTTTGTGTAGTAGTCCAATCCATATATTGGCGGTCTTGGCAACAGTGTCAATATGCCGAGTGTCGGAGAGGGTACTATCCAGGGTAATACCAAGGTACTTGAACTCCTTGACATGTTCGGGAGTGGGTTCCCAGCGTGGTTCTTGATGGTGAGGGACAGAGTTGTGCCTGCTCTGTCGGTTACAGAAGGACATGGCTTTAGTCTTGCTGTGGTTCAGGACAAGTTTATGAGAACTGAACCAGTCTTGATCGCGACTGAAGTCGAGCTGCAGCTGGGATTCAAGGACTGTAATGTCATGGTGGCTGGAAAACAGGACTGCATCATCTACGTATAGTAATATTTTTTGGTGGCAGGCACTGGGAGATTGTTGATGAAAAGGAGAAGAGTAGAGGGCCCAGAATAGACCCCTGGGGACTCCAGAGTGGACGGTTTCTCCTCCGAAGAGATCCCTGCAATCCTTACGTTAGATCCGATTATCAAGGTAGCTGGTGAACCATGGAAGGGCATCGCTGGAGATCCCAATGGAGGACAGTTGCTTGAGCAGTAGGGGTGGTTAACTTGTCGAATGCCTTGGTAAGGTCTATAAATACTGCCCTCCACAATTCCCTTTGTCAAGCGTGGCATGGATGAAGGTTGTAAATTCCAGTAGTGCAGTGGTGGTGCTGTGCCCTTTTTCTGAAGCCATGCTGCTCTGGCGCTGTACATTGTATATCAGGAATTCAGCTAGTTGGTCGACACTATTCGCTCCAGCGCTTTGGATAGTGGGGGGAGGAGTGAGATAGGTCTGTAATTGGTGTGCAGTGTCCTATCTCCGCTTTTGTGAACCGGTGTGACAGTGGCTTTCTTCCAGAGAGAGGGGAAATGGCCCAAACTAAGCGAGAGATTAAAGATCTTTGTAAGTGGTTCTAAGATTTCATCGAGGACTTGTGCCAGCAGTTTCAGGTCAAGGGAGTCACCACTGTACCCTTGTTTGCCGATGGCCTTTTGAATGTATTTTCTAGCTACTTGTGGTGGGACCTCCTAAAAAAAACTTTGGGGTTGTACGTTCTAGTTGGGGGGTAACTTGGGAGGAGCTGGAGGGGAGGTCGTCGAAAAAATTTGGTGGAAGGACACTGTCCAGGTTTGTAAATGCATTATTAAAAGTGCTGGTGATGATACCTAGGTCGAGTGTAGGAGTGCCATGAAGGTTGAGCATAGTGGGTGGTGCTTTAGGATCCCTGCCTGTGAGTTCTTTCATGTTGTTCCAGAATTTGTTTCCCTGGCCCCAAGAGTTGGTCAGAGCCTCTTTGTAATAGCTGCGTTTAGCATTCCGTATTTTTCGAGTGCAATCATTTCTGGCTGCTTTGTATAATTGTATGTTTACTTGCATCGGAGTTGCAGAGCACAATGCCAGAGGTGGTCTCTGTGCTTGAGCAGAGTTAAAGGTCAGTAGTAACTCAGGGGTTGGTCTGTCCTTTGACCTTCATCTTTTCACTGGTGCACAGATGTCACAGGCTTCGTTGAAAGCGTTTGATAAATAGGTCAGAGCTTTGTTGATGTCATTGAGGGAGTCGAGCACTGCCCAGTTCAGCCTGGTTAGATGGGATTTTAACAGCTGGAGGTGCCCTAGTTTGATAACCCTGGCATAGATAAGCTTGGGAGGGGCTTGTGGTATTTGTTTGACCAGGAACAGATGACAGGCAGTGGTCACTTATTGTATCCGGGAGTACAGAAACATTGGAGATGCGTTCAGGGTGGTTAGATAGAATCCAGTCTAGAAGCGTAAGAGGGCCTGTCCTATAGTTACACCTAGTGAGGCACTGACCAGTTGAGTGAGGTGATGCGCCGCTGCTGCATCCTTATAGGTAAAGACCTCAGCGGAGAGCCAGTTAATGTTAAAATCACCCATGATTATGGTTTCAGAATTATGTTGCTGGACCCTTAGATAGTCCATGATGCTATGGAAGCCAGCAGCCTGGTCTCTTGGGGTAGGTAAACCGAGATGACAGAGTTCCTTGTTATGTGCACCAAGGAGAATTTTGATTGTGAGGACCTGAGAGGAGTTGCTCAGGCTGGGGATGGGATGATGTGACCCATAAGGGTATCCTTAAGATAGATGGCGCAGCCCCCGCCCCGTTTAGCAATCCTGTCTTGCCTGAAAATGCAGTAGCCAGGGATAGAGACTGAGGTATCAGGGATTTTAGGGTTTAGCCTTGTTTCCATAACTGAGAGGACATCAGGGTTGTGCTGTAGGATCCATGTTTGGAGGGAGTCAAGTTTGTTGAGGATGCTGCAGGCACTGATGGATGCCATGGTGAGTGTCCCTGTCCTTCTGCTTGGTGCCACTGCTGGCTGCCCAGGTGGTCCTGGGTTGGGGTGAACATTTCCTGAGAGCAGGAGCAGCATAAGGAGAATTTGTAGGAGAAAGGATTTCAGCATCTTGTAGATACCTGGTGGTTAAGTCATAAGCCAAAAGAAATTATCAACAGCTGAGGTCCAGAGTCACAGAATGTGTTAGAATTCCTGCAGGTGATGAACTGTTTTTAGACTTAATCTTCCTGAGGGTCATATCTGAGAATAGACAGATCAAGCACACTGTGCCTGTTGACATGCAGAGACAGTGTAATCTTACAATAATGCTAATTTCTACCACTAAAATCCCCATCTACTCGCTTATGCCATCCAACACTCACCCAATGTTGGGGTGGCAGTATCGTGTGATCACTATAATGGCCAAAGCCATGTTAGGTCATCCACAGCAGAACTTGTCTACTGGCATCATTACAGTTGTCTATCTTGTTCCCCAGTTCCCCCATGCAAGAATTGTGTTTGTCATAGCATGCATGGGTGTATGAGTGAATAGTATGATGAATTTTATACAGTACACGTGTGTTCGTGGCTGCTGGTCAGTGTGTGTGACGGTTTGAAAGTATGCATGGGTGTATGTCGACTTAGAGTATGGTTGGTGGCATAGTGTTTGTGTGTGTGCATATGTATCAGTTAAGTTTTTAGTGTGTGTTGCTGGATGTGTGAGTGTATGTCACAGCATGATTATTCAGACTAACTTGTCATCTTCTATGGATGATACTTTCCATGTCCAAATAAAATTGTACAGTATAGATGCTGTAGACTTACATGTCCGAAATCAGTTATTTAAATTTAATTTTATTCTTCTTGCATGCTTGCTGTGTGTGTATGGGAGGGTGGGTGTGACACTGTGTGTGTGTGGGTGTCGCTGTACGTGTATGAGTCTGTGTGTGGGAGAACTTAGTGTGTGGGGCAGTTTGCTTACATGTACATGTGCAAAGGGTTTGTGTGTTTTCTGTGTGTGTTTCATCATGGTGCTGTTGATATGTGAGGTGAAACAGCATTGCTGGGTGGTATGGTGTGAAGCGTGACTGTGTGCATGGTGTTATTATACCTTGTTGTATGTCAGTACATGAGGTATGGTCTTGTGTGGTTTGTGATATCGTTCATGGTGTATGATGTCACAGTCTGTGTCAGAGTGCATGGTGTATGGTGTTCCTCTGTGTCAGACTGCATGTTGGTACATTGTCATGAAATGTGCAGTAGTGTACTGGGTATTACGTCACTGTCTATCTGACATTGCATGGGGTTATTGGGTGGTGAGCTGTATCAGCATGCATGTGAGCATGGTGTTGCTGTGTATGTCCTACAGCAAGTGTGTATGAAGTCAATTTGTGTGTTAGAGTGCATGGTCGCATTATGTCGCTTTGTGTGTCATAGTGCATGGGGTGTGTGTGCGGGGGAGTATGATGCTGGTTTGCGTCACACAGCATGGATTTATATTGTCTTGATGTGTGACAGTGTGACTGGGAGTATGGCATAACTGCATATATCACAGTGCATGGGTGGATGGTGTGTGTTGTGATAGCGTCATTGGGGGGCAGGCACATCATAACACAGTAGCCACTGATCAGCACTGCTCTGCTGTCTGTGAAGGAGGGAGTTGAGCACCAGTACAGCAGCAACATTCAAAATGGGAAAACACAGCTGGCACCCTCCACAGCACATCACTATATGCAGCCAATTGTGTCTGATGAGCTGCGCCTATGCCAGGTCAAGGAGTGAGGCACCAATGAGAAAAATGCATTGGAAAAACAAATGGCCAACTGGATAAAGGCATGGCGCCATGTTCAAGGACTCCACTGGGTCATATTGACAGCTGTCACTGAATCAGAGTCCACATAGTGGATTTCCTCAGGTGGGATGACGAACATCCACCTGGACTCCTTTCATTGTGTGTGGCGGCGTACAGGCGCTGGGCTGGATTTGTGCCTTGGAAGGACAGGGACAAGCAGGCATGACCACTATAGACCAGTGCAACAAGCATGGCGTAATACATTACACTAGTTGTTCTACTTAGGGTTAGCTGGTATGGGTGCCAGGATACAGATCTTGACCTATCCTTGCCTGCTTCCTGAGATTCCCGGACAAAGAAATTATCCTCTCACTGGCAAGAGAGAGGGGTCCCTTCAACTGGAAGGTGCACAGAATATACAGTTTTGCAGACTATTCCACAAAGTTGCCTATTTCTGATGATGTAAAGGTGGGTAGTCAATTTGAAAAGGCGGTGCAGAAAGCTAATAGCATCCTGGGATGTACTGGCAAGGACATTACAAGTAGGCAGTGAGAGGTCATACTCCCTCTGTACAAGTCCTTGGTGAGGCCGCATCTTGAGTACTGTGTACAGTTCTGGAGGCCACACCTAAAAAAGGACATAGACCGCTTGGAGGCTTCACAGAGCAGAGCTACTAAAATGGCCCAGGAATTGCACCAGGAGCAATATGAATCTAGACTACAGCAACTACAAATGTACTGTACTTCCTCGAGCAAATGAGAAACAAGGGGGCTATGAAAAAACCTTCAAATACATAAAGGGCATAAATAAGGTACAAGCAGAAAATCGCTTTCACAGAAACGACACCACACGAACGGGGGGGAGGGCACAGATTGAGACTAACGGGGTATATTTAAAACCAACATTCGTAAGTTCTACTTCACAGAGAGGGTGGTGGACCCTTGGAATACCCTACTAACACAGGCTGTGGAGGCCAAAACAGTCACTGCTTTTAAGCTAGCATGGGACAAGTACTGCAGTAATCTCAGAAGAAGAACAGAGCAGGGAGTAGGTAATCTGGGCAGACTAGATAGATCATACAGTCCCCTTCTGCCGACACACTCTTATGTTCTTATGAGATGAAAAGGCTCTAATCTGGCCAAAATTGCTACAAGAACTGAATATTCCTATAAATTCCAGTATCCAGCTAAGCTCAGCATTAATAGGAAGGGATCCTGCACACATTTTACACCTGGAAGAAGACTGCCATTATATAGCAAAAACTGGCCAGAGAAATCCCAGATGCTACAGCAGAAGAGGAGAGCAAAGGGACCCAACAAAGCTGTCAACAACCTAGGCAGGCTTGGTGGCTTCTGCACCCACTACTGCCACAGGGAAGTCCCCACCAGACCCTATGAACTGGCAAACGATGAAGGCAAAGAGGTCCAATCATCATATGACCATGCACTCTGACACACAAATTGACTTCATACACACTTGCTCTAGGACATACACAGCAACATCATGCTCATCTTATGTTATGAATCAGTAGCCTACGGTAATTTATCAGCCTTACCCTGTATATCAGCTTTCAATATTTCTATGTTGTAAATAGGATTTTACTGTTTTGTATACCTATATTCCTGTATTGTAAATCAGTTGATTTCAAAGTTTTGTACCTTAAGTTGTTTTGATTGTACTTGTTTTTCTTGCCCTCTTTTATGGCTAGAGTCATGCCTGAAAATGGTCCTCGGATCAGTGCACTTACCCAGTAACCAATAAATAAACAGGGATCAGGCCACTCCAGGCATGAGGGTCTGGATGGAGAGGGCAGCAGAGACCCAGGACACTCAGCAGCAAGCTTTGACTCACTGACAGAGCCTGACTTCAAGAGACAAGGGACATTGAAGGCCATGGCACACACCACTCCTCTGGCCAACTCAACAGCAGAGCCGCATGGTCTCCCCTCTCACCAGCAAAGGGATAGGGACAAGACAGAGACAGAACCAAGAGATCTTGTTGGACAGGGATGTGGCATACCCCGATATGGATACGGTCGGAGAAAGCAGCAGTTGTGAGTGGGAGCAAGAATGCCTATGGGACAGAACTTGACAGACTGGCTCACTGAAGAGTCAGCTAGCAGCGTATTCTTTGGTAATGCAAGCCTCTTAATGAGAACTGCATCTCAGTTAGCAATCCTCCTCCTCTGACAGTGATGACTCTCCCACTTACACTATATTTTGCCCCCTCCATTAGCATGCTTGATATTGGCCTCAAGGCACCTTAGTTTAATTTTATTGTCTTTGCTTTCAAAACAGGCATGAGCTCTGGTCTTCCCTCCTCCCTGATCGCTTCTTCCCACCCTGGAGTAACTCCCCACCCTTATCTCCTTCCCTTCACTCCTATTATCATGAACTGGAATAGCTGTCAGCTGAGTTCACTGTATTATAAATAAACTGATTGTGTTCACTGTAATCCATGGGACAAGGGACAGGAGGAGGAGGCCAGACAATTGGAGTGCAGCTACTGGTTCGCTGGATCAGGCCTTTAAGCCATGACCCTTGAAGTTACAGCAGCCAACATGCCCAGGTCTTGAAGTGGCTAGCTGTCAAGGAATTCATCATTCTCTGATTAGCTGCAGGCTCACTGTCCCCCTCACTCTGTCAGCTGCATCAACAGGGCTACCTCCTCCTCACAGCATGGAACTTTGTGGGACAGCCTGCTGTGTGATAGTGCATGTGCCACTGTAAAACTGCCATCTCCGTGAATGTGTGAGTGGCAGGCATGGGTCTCCACTCACACAACAGCAGGTCTCTTTGAGGAGGGATAGTGGAGCCCCTTTGTGCACATACAGGATTCCTATCCTCCTCCTGGAGGGTTACCAGTCTGTATCTGATGGAGCAGTGCTGAGGAAGGATTACACCAGTCCCTCTCTCATGCTTACCAATAGAGTCACAGTAGTAGAATACTCTATAGCATTAATAAGGTAACACCACCCTTTTCCCCTGGCACTTCAAGGGTTTTGAGGTGGGAAGCAGACAGCTGAAGCTGGTTGCTTGGGATAATGGATCAAAACTTTGGGGTCGCCTTTCCCCCACCCTCGAGTTCCTTGCAGGGTGAATGACTATGTGAAGGTGCGAATGCCCATGTGGTAGCTGCTGCCTTTGCAAGCGTGGAGTGAGAGAGAGACTGACAACAGATCCCCCCTACTCACAGTGCGCCCCCTTGGGAAAAAGCAGTGGCGCTCCCCTACCAAAACTTCAGTACTCCCCCTTCTCCATAAATGCTTGGCAGCAGACTTCGGAACAGCCAATACTGGCAGCTGGGCCCATGCTGGCAGCACATCTACACCCTCCACCTCACCAAGCCGAGTGGAGGAGATCAAATGGCCTGACTGGCACCACCACTAGTCTTTCATGGCACCACGGAGGCTGTTCTGATCTGCACAGGCTGAACTGAGGGTAGTTAAAAGAGTGAAGACCAGTGCAACATCTCCTCCTTCTCCAGCAGGGCACCCCCTCCACCTCTCCTCCCAACAGGAGCAGATTATTTGCACCACATGGATAGACACCAGGTCTCCCCCACCCCACATTATTCCTCACCTCGGAGGATACCCTCTGCTCCCCGGTGCCTCAAGACTTGTGCCAGATGCGAACACAGGCACTGGGCATTACTGCAACTTGGTGCAATGGTATGAGTACTGACTTGGTGGCACAGCTGTGACCATGTGTAGGAAACACTCTAGGGGATAGATCTGCAGGGGCAAGTGGTTGACCAACTTGGGGTCTTCATCCCCCACTCAGGCCAAGCCCACCCATCCCAAAACTGAATTTTTTCATGTTATTCTACTGTACAGTAGTACAAGTTTGAACTGTTTTACTGGTTCTACTGTCTGTATTCTGTCTCATAATTGTTTTTTCCAGCTGCTATGGTCGTCTAGGCTTTTACTAAATGCACTATATAGGACTACAAGTTTTTACAAGTGTGAACTGCATAACAAGACGGGCAGCATGCATCTCCTGATGAGGAATGGTATGGCAGAGACAAGCATTTCTCCCAGCAGCACCCCAGGAGAATGCACCCAGGCGTGCTAAGCACTCTCTCCATTCACTCACTGACCAGAAAGACATAGCTGTAGTTGCAACCCCTCTGCTTGCACCTATATGTATTACATGACAGTCTGTCCCCACAAATGGATTTCCTGGAATATTAACAGCATTCAAACCCTCATTACAAATTGGAGATCCTAGATCATCTTAAGCGGTAGGGGACAGACACAGCTTTTCTTCAGGAGACCCACCTCCCTGACCCTGAGATGGTAAAACTTAAAATGATGTGGGTCTCACAGGTGTATGGAAGCACCTTTAACTCCAAGAGCAGAGGGGTAGTCATATTCATACACAAGAATACTCTCTTTACAGCCAGCAAAGAGATCACTGATCCAGAAGGAGGCTGTGTAACAAGTCATAGGCATACTACTTAGCGAGCGTCACCCTGTGTAACGTCTATGGCCCAAACCATTCAGAGGCTACCTTCTTCAATAGCTTGCTGTAAATCCTGGCATTCCAACAGAAAAGCACACTGGTAATGGGAGGGGATGCCAATACAGTGATGGACAAGTGCAGATAGAAGCAAGACACCCACGGGACCCTGTACACCTGCATCACTGGCCATAAAGGATGCGGTGACCGAGCTGGGACTCACAGATATCTGGTGTCTAGTACACCCTGCCACAAACGCACTCCGCAGATCAGGCCCTCTACTACCACAGTGCCAAACCTCAAAGTGCTATATATGAACAGAAGACAAACAGGGTAACCCTCCTGTCTGTTTTGGGTCCGAAACAACTACCAGTCTCAAGTCCTGAGGTCAAATATGAACCCTTTTTCGCTAGCTCGCCCAGTTAACAGGTTCAAATATCACATCCTCTTCAGGGAACTGCAGTGCAATACTTAAACCAGCAGACACCCAACCTGGTTCACAATCCCCCTTTTGACTCAGTTGAGACCTAGGTACTTTTGTTACCTTAGTGCATATGGTAACACACTATAAACACCTAACAGCTCTGTCGGACTTATCAATACTGTCCCAGCATTCACATTCAAAATGAGAAAAATAATCTGACAGAATTTCAAGGAAAACAAAGTTTACTACAATAAAAAAAAAAATTGTAGATGAAATACAAAACATAAGAACATATAAAATTGGGTTTACAGTCATTTAAATTAAATGGAAAATTTAAACAAAACTGCCCTATTACTGAATGTTTTCTCCTATCCTAGTTTCCAGTAATAAAAAGTGGGGTTGATTTACCTAAAGTGCTCTGAGAGTGTGTCTTGTCAGGAGTCCAGCATCAAAAGCAAAAGGTACTCTTTTCTTCCAGCCATCTGGTAATATATGCAGTACAGTCCCATTCTCCCTGTGATGCCACAGCTCACAATGATGCTGGCTGTGAGGTCACTCAGACATGAATACTGAATTAACTGATCAGTCACATGTCCCAGCACTCTGCTAACAGTCCAATTAAAAAAATATGTATTCTTCCTAATTAGTGATGCCTCATGACAGGTCAGAGTTACCTCTTTGATCTTTTCAGGTAAACTTCCTGATGAGCTATGTCACCTATTTGTGAAATCTAACAGGTATCAGTTAGAAGTTGTGTTTTCCTAATATGTCATAAAATGCAGCCTGGTTTCCTGGATTTCAAAGTAAAGGGTGGTTTACAATGTGTTACAACTTGGTATCTGAAGAAAACTCTTAATTAGATTTTCCACTCAGAAAAAGAACAATATATATATTTTTAATCTAAGGTCCCACAATGCCTTGTGCTGACTGCCATACTTTCCAACATATATTTATATCACAAATATGATACAATATAATAATAAGCAGATGGGCGAAGTGTCACACACCCCTGTGGTAGGGACTTTTTATTCCACTCTGCTCAACACAGGACAGACATCTGGATGATCCCTCACCATTGGATGCCAGATGTGACAGAGCAAACATAGGCAGGTAATCATCTTGGATCATGCCCCAGTTTCTTTACCTGGCTCCCATTTGATATGCAGGCTCCTTCAGGCAGCAGTAGTGATTCAATGCCTCCCTGCTGCAAGACAAGAACTTTACTTTTGCCAGTCTCTGAAAATGAACATAAAGTCATTCCTAGATAACAACAGCCTGGATGACACATCGGCTGCAATCCACTGGGACGCATAGAAGACCTCCATAAGGTGGAACTGCATCAGCTATGCTTCCCACCTTAAGAAATGTAATCTAAAGGACCTGGAGGAACAGTTACGCAGGAGGCTAAATTCAGGGCAGAGCCAGATAATTCTGCTGAGCTTCTGGCACATATCACAGGCACCAGGTACAAAGTGAACATGCACCTCCACCAGAAGGTAGAGTTTGCACTATTGCACCTCAAACAGTCCTTCTAGGAGGCAGAAGAAAGGCTGTGCCACCTTCTAACTACAAAGTAAAAAAAAAGGCAGAAGTTTAAGATACTAGTCATTAAAGCTCACAGTAAGAAACTAGGTAGAGACACCCAAGCCATAAATGATGCCTTTCTCGATTTCTACTAAACTCTGTACCAGAAAGAAGATGAAGACCTTTTGTCTTTATGTCTCCCATGGGCTTGCTCTATATGTGACCCTTGCTGCAAGAAACTCTGGATAAACCCTTTACTGTCTAGGAGCTGGAGTATGCCCTCCGTACAATGCCAACTTGAAGGCACCAGGTCAGAATGGTCTTCCACTAGAATTTCTCTACTGCTTCAGAGAGTTATTACTATCACCCCTTGCAGCTGCACTGAGGAGACGTGCCGGACTGGTGAACTTCAATCTTCCATGAGAACTGTGACTGTTTTTTTTTTTTAAATTAAAAGGTTTTAAACTGAACAAGCCAATAGCAAATACAATAACAGATCACAGATATGACAGTACACAGTGATGTAACAACACTCGTTTTAGTACCCAGACATAACAATCTATTAGCTGAGAAACAGCATAAGGGAAAATCTACCATATAGTCAAGAACCATAATACATTTTGTACATATATGCTCACCAAGCCATGACCTGTGGAAAGAAAGACAGGCATTAATGTAAAGGCAAACAGTCAAAATGACCTTGTTTCAGTCACTGTTTCCACTAGTCTGTGATGTCACGTAGAAAAAAAAGGGGTTTACAGATCCCCTTCAAATACCATGCAAGATGCCAAAACTCTAAACCTTTTTAAAAGAACAGCCCCCCACCACCACATGGATATAACGACTACAATAAAGAGCAGTTCCACGGTGATACAGAGAGGTAAACAAGGATGTATGCTCCATGTAGATTTAATGGTGCCACCATCTGGTGGTTGGAATGTCTTGTTTGCATCAAAAGTGCAGGAAAGAGAACTGCATAGAAATGAAGTCAGCACCAACTAAAGTCCACAGTAGCATTGGGGGATAGTTACTGTAGCCTACATCATCAAATAATGAAGAAAATAGCGATTTCTATAACAATGTAAAAATGAAGGCCCCCCCCCCGGATCATGGGTCCATATAAGTATCACTACAAAAAAATCAAGCTGCAATCAGCAGAACTAAGTAACTGAATTGGGACCCATAGCTCAGTTCAAGTGCCCAATTCAAAGATCATAAGAAAAATATAAAAGTCACTAGAGCACCTTAGAATTTAATCTCTGACTCAGCTTCCTCTGCTACACTCTCCAGTGCTGCTGATCAGAATTCAGCTGCTATTTTGTCCACCCATTTTTCGGCTTCTTTAGGGTCTGTAAATTGAAATGCTTTACTGCCATAAGTAAATTGGAGCCTTGCTCATGTAAAGAGTGAGTGCAGCACCCAAGGCCACAGTTGCTATCACAGTGGGTCAAAGTATTTATGATGATTCCAGGTGGCAAAGAAACCAATCTGGAAATACTCACACGTCCATGCCCTCAAGTTATAGTGGATGATTCAGCCTGACCCACTGTATAATCCAGTTCTGCACCTCCATCCCAGTGGTGACTATCAGGATCATGCTGGGAGAGTCTTGGTTTAACTGTCGGATGCAAAAATTCACCCTATAAGCTCATTTAATTTCCTGCATATCGATGCCCAGTTCATCAGGAATAACAATCGACACCCAGGTCCTAATGAAGGTGATCAAATCATCCCGCTGCACACCTTCTGATAAGCTGATCAGTTACAGATTCATGGCCCAGACCCATTCTCGAGGGTCTTGAGACGGGTGCGGAGATGAGAGTTTTCAGTTGTTAACTGGATGACTGTCTCTTGGATCCGCATGGAGCACTCCTCCGCATCCTTGGCAGTGGCTACTGCACTCTCTGTTTTCCTGTCTTGGGAGCCCAGTCAAATTTGGTATCAATCTGCAGCCCTAATGCTTACGGTGTTCAATCCAAGAAAAAAAAAATCCAACAAAAAGGGAGAAATTGCTGGTTTAATTTGGCAAAATGTTATGGCTCTGCTGGAGCTGATTTAACCTATGTCTGGTCCATTGCCTGGCTCTCTAGCGCCCCTGAGAACTGCGACTATACCATTAATCCTGGGTGGAGATATCCAGACTAGATCAGATTACTATAAGTTACTGGAGGCTGCAATTTTTAAAGACACAAAGCACATTTTCTGGACCTGGAAGGACACTACTTCTTTATTCAACTGCGAGCTGTGTGAGAAATTCTATATTGCATGATATCTGCAACAAACGTGCACTTTTGCTTAATTCTGTGGGAGGTGAAACTAACTACCTTAGTAATTGCTTTTTATTCACATATTTATTTCGTGTTTAACCTAGAAGGGGCTTGGCAAACTCTGTTTATCTTGTTAGTAACTTCAGAAGGATTTAAATACTGCATTTGGGTAGATCCTTGGAGGTAGCTAGATTGTCTACTAGGATTTCTGACAGTTAAACTATTTTTAAATAAATTACAGGGCTGAGGAGTTGAAAAAGAAGCTTGCAAACTCTGCTTATCTTGGAAGTAACTTCATAAGTGTTTGAATACTGCATTTTGGTTGTCCCTTGGGGGTAGCTGGATTGAGTACTAGGATTTTGGGACAGAAACTATTTTTAAATAATTTACTGGTGTAGGAGTTTATGATAGTTAAACTATTTTTAAAAAGTTACTGTGGTTAAGGAGTGGTCATAGAAAAACCTGCAGTGTGAAACAGGAAAAGACAGTCTTTCAAGCAACAGAGGGAGGTGGATCTAGGTTTACATTTGTTTGTTACAATTCTTAACATTTTCAGTGCAGAAAGAGTTTAAAGCACAGCTGACTTATTTTGGGGCTGACAGCTTTCAGAGCACAAACCACCAGGCCTGTTTTGGGGCTGGGGAGGTTTACCTGTGTTTGACTTGGATGTGTGGATTTTTCTCTCTTTGATTAGCAGGGTGTTTTCTCTGTCAAATTGTTGTGTAGGGCATCTTGCTGACAGGAAGGCACTCATCGCAGCGGTGGGTCAGAGCTTTTAGCTGATTCTGATTATTTTGTGAGGGCACAGTTTAGGCCCAACCCCTTCCCACCCCTGGAAATGGTTCCTTTATACCTGGGGTTCTGACATCATTTCCTCAAGAGTGCAAGGTGCATATCACTGTCATATCCTCTCTAGCACTCTGCACTGACAATATAAGCATACACATTGTATATTTATTTATTTCTTTTTTACAAACCAATCACACACAAAAAAAAAATGTGGGGAGTAGTGCAATGTAATGGCTGTGGGGCAGCAGTCTTCTGGGAGTCTTTCTGGAGGCTGAGATGCTGCCCTATTTGCAGACAACTCTCTGCCCTGAGGGAGAAAGTTGCCCGTCTTCAGGCCACACTGGACAGTAGTAAGGGACCTTCCCCAGGCCACACTGGATGGTAGGAAGGGAACCTCCCCCATCCAGGGAGCACCAGAGCCACCACCACTACCTCAGAGGTTGTGAAGAAAGCACAGCAGTTGGACCACAGTGGGCTCAGGGAGGGTGAGAATGGTGGAACAGAGGCACACCCAGTCAGTTGTTCCACACCACAATCCATACACCATTCTGGGGGAGCATAGCTCCCCTATGGATGCACCCACAGAGGAGACTAAGGAGGCTGAGGACAACTGTCACAAGGGAGGCCCACAGGAAGGAGGCAGAGGACACCCCAAGGAAAGAAAGCAGCTCCTGGTGGGGGACTCAATAATTAGGGGGATAGAACTGGGGGGAGCAGGGAAAACTGAAGTAAGGTGCCTACCTGGTGCCATGGCTTGGAGAAACAAGAAGCGCATCCTCAGGATCACGAGAACAGCTGCATGGGAGTCTGATCTGGACGTCATTGTCCACCTAAATAGGGACAATGGCTTGGCTAATCATGAGATTAGAGCAGTGCAGAAGGACTTTGTAGAATTGAGGAGGGCTCAAGACAAGTAGCACACACAATATCCTTCTGAGGTGCTGCCTGTCAATGGCATGAGTGAGGCGAGGTACTTGCACCATGCAGTTTAATGAACGTTGAAAATGGTGTGGAGCACAGGGGTTTGGCTTCATTGGGGACTGGGGTTTCACCTGAGGGACACCAGCCTATACTGGCAGGATGGTCTGCATCTGTCCAGGAAGGGAACAAGTCTTTTGAGCAATCGCTTTAAATGCTTCATTGGCAAGCTTTTAAACTAGTCAAGGGGGGAGGCACTTATAAGCAGCAGAAAAATCCCAGCCTCTCCCTACAAAACAGGGTACTAAATGAGAAAAAGACAGAGGTAGAAAGGTCAGTGGGGGATGCTGCAAAAGAAGGTAAAGCCATCAAAAAATGGAGAGCAATGAGTACCAATGCCCGCAGTCTGAGTAACAAGCTTCCTGAACTAGTTGCCTTGATGGAGGAGGAACATCTGGATATCGTGGCAGTCACAGAAACATGGTACACAAAAAACCATGACTGGGACATAAACATACTCAGGATACACTATCTACAGGAGGGACAGGGGAGGGTAAAAGAGGAGGAGGAGTAGTAGCTTTACATAAGGGAAGGAATCAACAGAACAGAAAAAATTGAAAACAGGGAGGAGAAGAAGCACTGTGGGTAAATCTGGAGACCGGCAATGGCACCACAATCTGCACAGGGGTTGTATACAGACCCTTCTCAGGGGAGGAAATGGACAAGGAAATGATAGAAAGAATACTTAGAATGGCAGAAAAAGGGAGATATTGCTGATGGGTGATCTGAATATGCCAGATGTTAACTGGAATGCAGTTGCAGCAGCCACTTCAAAAGACTGGGGTTATTCTAGATGCCTACAAGGGCATGCCTTAGACAAGTAGTATTGGAGCCCACTCGAGAGGGAGCAATCTTAGACCTGGTTCTCTCAAATGGAGATGAAGAGAGGATCACAGATGTAGAGTGGGTAGCCATCTGGGAACTAGCGACCATCAAACAGTATGGTTCACAATAAACACAGCAATAGAGTCAAGCCGTCATAAAGCAAAGTACTGGACTTTTAGGAGGGCTGACTTTGCTAAAATGGGTGAGTACCCAAGGAATGCACTCACTAATGGGCAGGAAGGAGGGGTGGAAGAACAATGGGAATAATAAAACTGCCATCACAGAGGTAACAAGCCTTTGTGTGAAGCAAATTAACAAAACGAAACGATGTAAGAAACCACTATGGTTCTCAAAGGAAGGGCAGTGAAGGTTCAAGAGAAAAAGAAAGCATTCAGGAAGTACAAGGAATCACAGAAGGAGCAGGACAGGAACTGTATCAGTTAAAAGCAAAGGAAGCTGGGAAGACAGTCAGAACAGCAAAGGCCCAAACTGAGGAAAAGATAGCCAACTCAGTTAAAAGGGGATAAAACCTTTATAGGTACATCAGGGAGTGAAGGAAGACCAAGGAGGGCTAGTGAGGCTTAATAAAGAGGAGGGAGGGTGGGCAGAGGGTGACTGTGAAAAGGCAGAGATACTAAACAAAATATTTTGCTCAGTATTTACAAAGGAAGTGGGAGGTACCTAAAACAAACAGTAGAAACACACTGGATACAGAAGTTGATACCAGCCCATTTATAGAAGAAAGGGTTCTGAAAGAACTCTTAAAACTGAAAGGTGGACAAAGCAATGGGGCCTGATGGGATTCAACCAGAATTCTAAAAGAACTAAGGATAGAAGTAGTGACACCACTGACTACCCTCTTTAACAAATCATGGGAGGATGGGTGGTACCCGAGGACTGGAGGAGGGCAGATGTGATTCCCTTCACAAAAGTGGGAGCAAGGCAGAAGCAGAAAACTACAGACCTGTTAGTTTAACCTCAGTGGTAGGAAAATAATGGAATCACTCTGAAGGAAAGAATTGTTGAGTATCTAGAGGCCAGAGGGCTCAGGACCCAAGGCAGCATGGATTCACAGTGGGAAGGTCATGCCAGACAAATCTGATAGATTTCTTTGACTGGGTGACCAAAGTAGTAGATCAGGGAAGGGCTGTGGACATGGCCTACCTAGACTTTAGCAAAGCATTTGACACAGTCCCACACAAAAGATTAATATACAAGTTAGCCAGCCTGGGAGTGGGTCCCAAGATGACAGCCTGGGTAAAGAATTGGCTGGAGAATAGGACACAGAGAGTAATAGTAAATGGAGCCCACTCTGAAGAAAGGGGGGTTACTAGTGGGGTACCGCAGGGTTCAGTATTAGGACCGATCCTCTTCAATGTCTTTATAAGTGACATTGCAGAGGGACTGGAAGGAAAAGTATGTCTCTTTGCAGATGACACAAAGATCTGCAACAGAGTTGATGCACAAGGTGGGGTGGAAAGGATGAGAAGGGACTTGGCAAGGTTAGAGGAATGGTCAAATGTATGGCAGCTTAGATTCAATGCTAAGAAGTGCAAGGTAATGCACCTGGGAAACAAAATCCAGGGAAGAGTACACAATGGGGGGTGAGATACTAACAACAACAAAAATGGAAAGGGACCTGGGTGTAGTCATATCAGATGACCTAAAGGTGGGCAAGCAATGTGAGAGGGCAGCAAGGAGGGCTGGGGGAATACTGGGGTGCATAGGGAGAGGCATCATCAGTAGAAAACAGGAGGTTATTATCCCTCTGTACAGACAGTTGGTGAGACCCCATCTGGAGTACTGCGTGCAGTTCTGGAGACCCAGTCTCCGCAAGGACATAGACAGGATGGAGGCTGTCCAGAGGAGGGCAACTAAATGGTGCAGGGTCTGCACCAGAAGACATATGAAGAGAGACTTAAGGAGCTGAATGTGTAGCCTCGAGGAAAGGAGGGAGAGGGGAATGATAGAAACTTTCAAGTATCTCAAGGAATCAACAAAGTCCAAGAGGGTAGCATCTTTCAAAAAGAGGTGTGCAAGAACAAGGGGCACAATTTGAAGATAGAAGGGGCGGCTCAGAGGTATTTTAAGGAAGTATTTTTCACAGAGAGGGTTGTGGATGCATGGAACGGACTTCCAGAGGAGGTTGTGGAGTCAAAAATAGTGGTGGAATTCACCACGCATGGGATAGTCATAAGGCAATTCTAGGGGGTAGGGGGTAGGAAGAAGTAGGCTGCTGGTTAACTAGGATCTGCAGCTTATCCAATAGGTAGGGAAATGAGCAGACTGGGTGGGCCAAGCGGTCCTTATCTGCCGCCAAAATCTATGTTTCTATGTTAATCCCTAAGGCAGGAAAGGATCCCTTCCCCTGCAGCAGTTACGGGCCAATTTCCCTTATTACCAGTGGCATATGCGGATGATATCATGATGAAACTGGTAAGGCCAGAGGAATCTGTTTTCACCATGCTGCAGCTCCTAGACAGGTATGGCACACTCGAAGGTTATAAGGTTAACGTTGCTAAATTGCTACTGCTACCTTCCGGTGATACTGCCAGGCACTTCCGAACTACTGCTGGAGACTCCAACTGACAGAAAATAGCCTAAGGTATCAGACAGCTTCTCCTTGGACCTGGCAAGCCTGGGCCATCTTAATATAACCTGGCTACTGGCGGAGACGGATTAGGATATAGATAGGTGGTGACACCTCCACCTCTCTTGAGCAAGGCACACACCTTTAAGATGATAACTGCCAGAGGCTTCAATACATATTATTTGATAACCTCACCATAAGACTCTGGTCGGGGTGCTCAAGGTTGTGAGGCAGAAAATGCTGGCCCTTATATGGAGGTTGGGGCCAAGAAGAGTCAGCCTCCGAAAGCCAGTGCAACCCCTAGAGAGAAATGAACTACAGCTCCCTGACTTCACCTTCAAATATGACACATACAAGTTATTACAACTCACGCAAACACTCCCCTCCATAGGGTCAGAGTGTCAACCCAAGTGGGCTTCATGCGAGGCACACCTTCTGGGAGACGACCCTACAAAGCCATCACGTTTGGGAAACTACTCCATCACTGGCTTCGCAACCAATCTTGCATTCAACTATGGCTGTGTGCAGACACTATGTTAAGGTCATCCACTGGTCTTCTCTCCACACATCCTTTCCCACTTTGGCAAAACCCATTCCTTAAGATAGAGATGCACCAGTGAGTTGGGCAACTATATTTCAAAAGATATCCATAGTCTTTCCCAACTGGTAGATGCGACTATGAGGTTATCTGAAAACCTTTGGGTAACTGCAAGCTGATTTTGCCCTACAATAACATCAACACTGGCAACACCTACAGATGAAACACACACTAGGAGTCTGCCTTAGCCTGCAATACAAGCTCCAGAAATAGAATTAACTTGATATTCTGAGCCCACAAGGGGATCGATTCCTCATGGCTGGTAGGATCTACAAAGAACCCCTGGCTCATGAAGCAGACCCCAGGAACCCGCTATGCTACAAGTGGGGCATGGAGCTGGGCTGTGATATTAACCAACATGCTTGGGGCATCTGCTGGAGGCACCTCCACCTGGTAGCTCGAGACACATGGGATCAAGTCACCCAGATCAAGATCCTCCACAGATGGCACAGGACTCCATAGCAAGTCCATAAATGGGGGCTAGCGAACTCTGACAAGTGATGGAAGTGCCTGAAGGACAAAGGCAGCATTACCCACTTGCTCTGAGAGTGCCATGACCTGCGTTACTTCTGGAAGGAAGTCCAGAAGGCAGCAATCAGGTGACCAGCAGTTTGGCTGGCACAGACATCACCCTGAAATATGGTGAAGGGGGTATATATATATTTTGTATTTTCTCAAAAAAGAAATTACACTTCCATTTTTAGATTGCAAATTAAACTTTATATCCTAATCTTCAATTTTTAAATAAATAAAAAAATATATTTAGTTTAATATATTTAACACTTAGTCTTTTTACAATGTGAATGTAGGTCCATCCTCCCCAGCCCCACCCCCCAACTGACCAGTCTGGATGCGAGAGCTCCTGTCTCCTATTCATAGTTATAAGGATGTTTGTTATGTCACTAATGAGCTTATATCCATTTGTTCCTGCCACATTGTGTGCTTTTTTTGGCACAGAGTTATTCATTTCCAGATAGGATTAAACATTGTTAAGGTACATCAGTAAGTGTTTGAACTGTTGTTAAACTTTATTCACAGGATAAACTGTATTATTATATTCCACTAATTTATATGTTGTTCTCTGCACAGGCATTTTAAAACTTCACATGGCTAGTTTTGTGGTCATGAATATTTATGCACTGCACTGTAAGAATACACATGACTTTGCTATTACAGCTCCCCTAATGACGCTTTTGAGTAGACAAATGCACATGGGGTTGTGAGTCCTCGGTTTGTGATCTGCTCTGAATAAATCTTTTCAATTGCACACTTACTTGATGAGTGTGTCAGATTCTTCGGTTGTGATTTTGTGCTTTGGCAGTTTATCTGATAGCACCTTCAAGAGTTGTCCTTCAGTGTACCCAGTCATTTTTTTTGTTTTTTCTGATCACCTTGGCACCTGTTTTGGTGTTAGTAGGCTTGTTCGATGGCAGAGATGACTGACCGAGTTTGACTCCCCCAGTGAGGAAGTGTCTGCTAGGCACACTTATCACCGATAAAAGAATCATTCCATCCTACACCTATGGAAAGAGCAGAAATCTTCAGTCCTTCTAAACGGCCATTAGAGCTGGGGAAATGGCCAGCTTTGAGGAGAATGCAGCTACTCTAATAATAAAGCGGACATGTACATGCACCTGTGGGGCCCATATCTCACCTCGGACTTTAATCCCACAAGAGCACTACATGCTTCAACACCTCACCAAGCACATACTGTAGTAATCTTACCCGACATAATACCCAGGACAACTGCATAACAGCCAAAAGGTCCCATACTAGACTGGGGAGCTCTACTCCACTTCTCCCATCCCTCCTGGCACCTGATGATTTCTACACACTGGCAACACAGACATTTCCTTAAGAATGTTATGGTTTTCCGTCATATATGCACAAGTGCAAGGGTATATGCCAGCCTGCTGGTGCAGCGATGCACTACCGCCTGTGATGCTGATGGCCTACAATTAGAAGTGATCTCAGTAGTCAGAGGGCTGGTCGTAGGGGAGGGGAGGATCGAGCTTCTCAAGGACTACTCTCCTCCTCTGGGGGGGGTTGGGAAGTTGCCAATGTGGTGCTGACCCCTTGCAGAGGGCAGGGGCTTGACTGCCGGAGCTGTACCTAGCCAGGAGGTGTGCTGGACGTTGGGCCAGAGTGCCACATACATTATTGCATGCCACTGGGGAGCTCTACTCCACTTCTCCCATCCCTCCTGGCACCTGATGATTTCTTACACACTGGCAGCACTGACATTTCATAAGAATGTTATGGTTTTCCGTCATATGCACAAGTGCAAGGAGTATATGCCAGCCTGCTGGTGCAGCGTAGCACTACCGCTGGATGCTGATGGCCTACAATTAGAAGTGATCTCAGTAGTCAGAGGGCTGGTCAGGGGAGGGGAGGATCGAAGCTTCTCAAGGACTACTCTCCTCCTCTGGGGGGTTGGGAAGTTGCCAATGTGGTGCTGACCCCTTGCAGAGGGCAGGGGCTTGACTGCCGGAGCTGTACCTAGCCAGGAGGTGTGCTGGATGTTGGGCCAGAGTGCCACATACATTATTGCATGCCACGCCCAGGAAAAAAATGAAGAAAAACCCCTGCCCGAGCAATGGAGGACATCCGCTCCACCATGCCCTATATAGCTGTCCAAAGCGTTCGACCCCCCCCCCGATCAAGTTCAGATGTTCATCGAGGTCCCTCCCCAGTGGCCCCACCCTGGGGGTAAGTCACGGGCAGTCCAGGGGTCACAGTTAAGTCCTGGGTGATGGTGTGTGGCTGGAGCAGACCAATGAATGGCTGGCCAGGAGAAAAAGCATATTAAATAAAAAGAAAAGCACAAGAAGTATTTGTCATCTGATGCAGGAATGGAACAGCTAAATCTCTACATTTGGGACTAGTAAACTGTATTTCCTGTATAATGTAACTGATCTGCTCTGTACTGTTTTCAGTACCTGAGTCACATTAGAGTGGTATATTCATGGGCATGACCCCAGCCAGGGGACTGGTTCTGTTTAAAGAGGGAGTCCAGCCAAAATTTCTGGCATCAGTAGATTCAGTATTTGGATCAGCATATCCCCAACCAGCCTCATGACAAAAATCAGATTTCTAAGTTATTTTGTTTAAAAGTTACAAGTCATTTTGTAACCCTAAATTCACCTCCTGTTCAAAAATCCAGTTTCAGCCAGCCCGATGACGCTGAGGGTTGAGGCACTGGATGCTACACCTCGCTCCATGCCGGCAACCCGGGTTCAGGAATGAGCCCAGATCGTCCGAAGTCTGAAGGGGAAGGAGGATTGAGCATCCCAACGGATGCTCTCCTCCTTCGGGGTTGGTTACCGGGGGTGCTACATGCACCCGACGTTCTTGAAGGTTGGTGGGAGCACCAACTTTTGAGGCACTGGTGGCTCCTATGGCATTGGGAGTCGGGGAGGGGCACTGTCAGGCACTTGGTGGGCATAGTGCATCAGCACATAGCCCCCTTGAGCCGGCATCCTCAGGGGATGGAAGGGGACCACTAAGAAAAGCAGAAAACACCCCTCGGAGGTCCTAGATGACAGCCACTCTGAGCCATCCAGCCACAAGATCTATGGGCAGACCCTGCTAGATGAAAGCACTCCACTGAGGGGGAGGAGGAGGAAGGTAGGTCCTTCCTTGACCCACCCAGGGGGTTATCCAGGCACTTGAAGGAACCAGTGGAGTAGCCGGGGGCACTCTGGGGCAGAATCCAGGACTGAGGCAGGGGATGGTACGAGAGGCCCGAAGGAGTAGAATGATGAGGGCAGGTCAGGAGGGATAAAAAGAAAGTAAAAAAAAAAAATCCAGTTTCAGAGAAGAACTAGTGATGATGTGAGAACCTGAACTTGCAGCCTAGTCAGTCCTCCCCGCAAGCTACTTTATTGGACTTATTTCTCCCGTGTTACATAAAATTACAATTGAAGTAAACATCCGGAAAAATGGAAAACTGACACAGGGTGGGTCAGCACATGCATTTCCATTATCATTTAGCAGATACAAAATGACACAGGGGAAGGAGGACAGGGAGAGTTACTAGGAGAAGCAAAGGGAGACAGGGAAGGCAGCTAGGAGCGCAAAGGTGCAAACAGAGAAAATGATCACCAAATCAGTGAAAATGGAGAATAAAACACTTTTTAGGTATATAAGCAAAAAGTGAAAGACAAAGGGAGGGATAGTCAGGCTAAAAGATGAGAAAGTGGATAATGTAGAAGAGGACCACCAAAAGGCAAACATATTAAACAAATACTTCTATTCAGTGTTTACAGAAGAGGAGGTAGGTGTTGGGATGAGAATAAAGGACAACGGCATTAGGGCCCGGGAAGTGGACACAAGCCCTTTTACATTGGAAAGTGTCCTTAGGGAACTAAAGACACTAAAAGTGGACAAGGCAATGGGGACTGACGGGGTACACCACAGGGTACTGCGGGAACTCAGCGAGGAGCTAACAGTACCTCTGACATCTCTGTTCAACCTGTCATTGGAAACAGAGGTGGTACTGGGGGACTGAAGGAGGGCAGATATGGTCCCTCTCTACAAAAGTGGTAATAGGGAGAAGGCAGGAACCTACAGGCTGTCAGTTTGACATCCATGGGTGGTAAGGTAATGGAATCACTGTTGAGTAAGTAAGTAAGTAAAAATTTATTTCAAAATGCTTTACCAGATATCAAAGTGCTTTACAAAGAACAATAAACAAAACAATATTAACAGTATAAAATCATAGGCCATAAGCTTAGGCAAATAAAAAAGTTTTCAACTCCATTTTAAAACTCTCGACGGTCAGGCAGCTTCATATCCGACGAGGTAGAGAATTCCACAGGGCTGGAGCTGCATATAGAAATGCACGAGCTCCAGATGTTTTCAAACGAACCCTGGGAATCTCTAGCAATCCCTCGTTGGTGGATCCGAGTGAGCGAGAGGGGCAGTAGGGAGTAAGGAGATCTTTCAGATACTGCGGTCCCTATTCGGGTAACGCTTTATAGATCAGTAACCTGACCTTGAAGGTGATTCGCCATTGTACCAGCAGCCAGTGCAACCCACGCAGAACAGGTGTAATATGACTGTACCTAGATGTTCCAGTCAAAAGCCTGGCTACTGCGTTCTGCAGTAGCTGCAGGCAACGAATTTCAACCCCCAGTAGCCCCAGGTAAAGGGAATTGCAGTAATCCAGGTGAGTGGTCACAAAGACGTGGACCAGAGTAGGAAGGTCAGCCAGAGGAACCAGGTGTTTTACCCAGGCAATATTCCTCAGCTAGAAAAAAAAGAGGACTTAACAACGGTTGACACCTGTGATTTCAGGGTCAAACCGCTGTCAGACATAATGCCCAGGTTCCGCACCTGGCCTGAGGTCAAGAGCTGGGCATCACCAAGCCAAA
This sequence comes from Neoceratodus forsteri, assembly GCA_016271365.2. Taxonomy (NCBI): domain Eukaryota; kingdom Metazoa; phylum Chordata; order Ceratodontiformes; family Ceratodontidae; genus Neoceratodus; species Neoceratodus forsteri. Next base: position 646,929,279 of record CM028136.1, on the reverse strand, counting down.
GGCCTGATGGTACTTCAGCCCTAAGATCCGCCTCAAGTGACCTGGGTCCACAACCAACACCGGGTCTTATCCGGTTTAACCTCAGCCAGCTGGAGCTCATCCAGTCATTGTTTTCTGCTAGACAACTATTAAAGGAGAGGACTGGGGAATACCTTGTTGCCAGTAGTCCTCAGGATCCAAGGCAACATGGTTTCACGGGGGTCGTGACAGACAAACCTTATCGAGTTCTTTGATTGGATAACCAGAGAAGAGGATCAGGGAGGGGCGGTGGACATGGCCTACCTGGATTTCAGCAAGGCCTTTGACATGGTTCCACATAAAAGATTAATAAATAAGTTGGGGAGTCTAGGAGTTGGTACTAAGGTTACTGACTGGATAGAGAGTTTGTTGAGCAGTGGAAATCAGAGGGTGGTGGTGAACGGAACCCATTGTGGAGTGGGCAAAGTGACCAGTGGGGTGCCACAGGGATCAGTATTGGATCCCGTCCTCTTCAATGTCTTTATTAGTAACATTACTGTAGGACTGGAAGGTAGGATATGTCTCTTGGCAGAAAACATGAAACTCTGTAACAGAGTGGACACACCAGGAGATATGGATAGAATGAGGGGTGATCTAAAAAAGCTAGAAGAATGGTCAAGGAATTGGGAACTAGGTTTCAACACTAAAAAATGCAAAGTAATGCATATGGGGCACAAAAACCTGAGAGCAACATACAAGTTTGGGGGGGGGGCACTGACAGTCACGGAGCAAGAAAGGGACCTGGGGGTGATTATTGCAGATGATCTAAAGGTTGCAGCAGTGTGATAAAGCAGTGGGGAAGGCTAGCAAGATGCTGGGATGCATTGGCAGGGGCATCACCAGCAGAAGGAGGGAGGTGATAATACCCCTGTATAGATCACTGGTGAAGTCACACCTCGAAAAATGTGTCTGGTTCTGGAGGCCTTATCTTCAAAAGGGTATAGCTAGGGTGGAGGCAGTTCACAGGAGGGCAACCAAGATAGTGCAGGTCATGCATCAAGAAACCCAGGGGAAAGACTTAAGGAACTGAATAAGTACTCACTGGAGGATAGGAGGAGGAGGAGGAGGGGTATGATAGAAACATACAAATACATCACAGGGAAGAATAAGGTACAGGAAGGTGGTATTTTCAAAGAAAAGATGCTCAAGAACGAGGGCACACTATGAAACTAGAAAGGGGTTCAGAGGAAATGTGAGAAACACTACTTCATGAAGAGAGTGGTGGATGAGCGGAACAGCCTTCCGGCAGAGGTGGTGGGTCAGAAACAATCGCAGGATTCAGGAAGGCATGAGATAGACACAGTGGGATCTTAGAAGTAAAGGGGGGACCAGTGACAGAATGGGTCAAGATGATAGAGTTAAGATAGTAGAAAGGAGTGGATAGAGTAACTATGGCAGACTACATGGGCCAAGAGGTTCTTATTCGTCAACCTTCTATGTTTCTATGTATGTATGTTTCTATGTGCAGATGCAAGGTAAAGTACTTCAGAATGTGACGGATTGAATGCAGCAGAAAACATAGCTTTAAAATGACAAAGCTGTGTGCAATTTTAAAATACTGCAGGTATGAGATTTCAAAATGCCACCTGGCTGAAAACTGTAGAATGCAGCAATGGCACAATCTCAGAAAGCAGCTAAGGCACTTAATGTTGGAATGTAGCAGGGGCACTAAAATTCAAAATGTGGTGGTGGTGTCATATATTTTTAGAATGTGGCAGAGACGCACAATTTTGAAATGTGGGGGACACAGTTGCAGAATATGGCAGGGATATGTAATTTCATAATGTGTCATGGATGATAAATTTGACGTGTGGTGATGACGCACAATTTCAAAATGTGGCTGGGATGCTTGATTTCTAATTGTGATTGCAACATGCAATTTCACAATGTGGCATGGACATGGAATCTCAAAATGTGGTAGTCACATGCAATTTCACAATAAGGCAGGGATGTATAACTTTAGAATGTGACTTGGGCATGCAGTATCAGAATGTGACAGTAACACTCATTTTCAGAATGTGGTGGGAATGTACAATTCAAACACCATGAAGTCTTGCTATATTATGACTATATGCAGTCAGCCACTGCAGCTGAACTGCCCCGAGAGGAAAGAGTTAACCCAGAGAGTCTGAGTTCCACAGCCGAGGGCTTATACCAAAGTTTATCTGCCAGTTTCAAATGAAACTGTCAGATTCTTTACTCCGCTCACTGAACAGTCGCTCGGAGATCAGCTCCTTCACATCGGTTCATTTCTGGGTTCAGCGGTATTTTGGGTTCATTTGAACGGCAAAAAGTATTTATTTTACCCGCATTTGGGTTAAAAGCTCTATCTGGTAAACCGTAAGTAGAAAATTTAAAGTCTGTGTGGAATTCAATTATCGGTTCGGTTTTGAACCGACCGGTTTGCTTAATTTAACGCTTTAAATTGTAGTTGGGCTTTTAGAGTGCGGTTCCCGGTTCTTATCGGTTCTAAAAAAACCTTGCTTTTAAAATAGGTTTTTTCAAATACCCGTGACACGGTTAGGAACCGATAAGGGTGTCTTGCCTGGCACTGCCATCAAAAGGGCAAGTTTTTGGTTAGGCTGGCATTATGTCTGAGAAACCCAAAAGAAAAACCGGGCCCACTGGGTTTCAACACTGTGATGTCTGTGGGGAAGCCTTTGCCAAGGCTGACCCACACACCACTTGTGTTTATTGTCTGGGGGCTGACCACCTCCTGTCAGACTGCCAGGTGTGTAAAATTCCCTGCAGCCACCCTGAAAGAGATTGGGCGGCTCAGGGAGCGAGGCCAAGAAGTCCGCTGACCTGATGGCCAGCCCGTCCAGTACCCACTGGACCAGAGGGAGTGCCCTCTGACCAGGGCGAGACTTCTCGGGCAAAGGAAGGCTGGTTCTAGGGAACCAGTCTCAGTGAAAAGACTAAGAAATCAGTAGGTTTGAGTCCAAAATTGTCTCTCCAACTGCTGCAGAAATAGCTAAAGCCATACAGATTGTCCAGTCACTGTCTCAGGGTCCTGCCGAACCACCTACAGTTGGTAAAAGGTTGGTTCGCTCAGTGCCAGTGGTTCAGGAGTATGATGTTGAGGAATTTTATGAACCACAGGAGAGGGAGGACGAATTTGATCATTACATGTGTGGCTGGGAGGGTCTGGACGTGCCATTGAACCGGACATTTCTCAGACAGACCTTTAGAATCTCCTCCTATTCTGTCTGAGTCCCTTCTCATTTTATGTTTTACAAAAGGTTGCAGAACCCTCCAGCTCCTTTAGAGGAAGCTGTGGATGAGCAAGAGGAGCCTGATTATGTAGAAATGATGGATATACTAGAGTCTAGGAGGTTGTCTATTCCTTTGCATAAGTCATTTAGGAAGCAAACAACAAAGATTTTAAAAATCCTCATTCTGTCCCTCCCTGTAGATAAAAAATGGACAGAAGATATACCTTGTCAGGCTCTGATACAGACTTCCTCACTGAGCAGTGTAGTCATGTAGGTGTGGTTCAAGCTGCAGCCTGTGACAAGGCTAATATTCCTCTGGCCTCACATCCTCCTGATAAGGATTCCAGGAAGATTGATGCCATGGCGAAAAACAGTATATGGCAGCTTCTTTGGGACTCAGGCAGGCAAATTATATGGCTTATGTGGCTAGATATCAGAAATCTAGGTGAGACACAGTATTGCAGTTAGCCAAGCAGGCCCATGGCCAGCTGGCTAGTGAGTTGGAACAGGTGGCTGCTGATGGCATTGAAGCCTCAAAAGTTCAATTTCATACTGCTGTTGATGTTAATGATGTTTCCTCTAGGGTCATGGCCACTTCTGTAGCTTTCCGTAGGTTGGCATGGCTCAGAAGCACTAATCTGTCCCAAGATACTCAGTCAAAGGCTATGGATTTTCCTGTTGTGGGTAATTCTCTGTTTGGGGAACAAACAGAAAACTATATGAAAATGATGGATGAATACAGAACTACCTACAAAAGTGCCCAGGCTAAGGAGAGGCATGCCACTCCACAGAGGCACGCTCCCAGAGGTAGGGGCAGGCCTTTCCACGGGCCTTTTTACCAATTTCAGGCCTCCTCTGCATTTGCACAGAGGGGTTTCTTTAGAGGCAGAGGTAGACAGGGCACAAGTAAACCGTCCCCCTCCCCTCAGCCTAAGGCTACTGCCAAGCAGGCACCCTGATGGGGTGCCCAGGGCCGATTCTCCTGTACCAGTGGGGGGCAGGTTGGTTTATTTCAGCCAGAACTGGGTGTCCCTAACTTCGGACAGGTGGGTTCTGGAGGTAATAGGCCAGGGTCTGGTTCTCAGCTTCAAACAGTTTCCGAAGATGAGAGCCAGACATTTTCCACCTGCAAATCCTTCAGAAGCCCTTGCTTTGGAAGCAGAGGTTTCTTCTCTTTTGGACTGCAAAGCAGTAGAAAGGGTCCCTCCTTGCCATCAGGACAAGGGGCTGTACTCAAGATACTTTCTTACCCCAAAAAAGACAGGAGAATGGCGGCCCATTTTAGATTTAAGGTACCTGAACAAGCATCTTTTGAAACCAAAGTTCAAAATGTTAACTCTGACAATGATTTTGTTCTCCTGAGGCCAGGGACTGGTTAGCTTCCCTGGACCTCAAGGATGCCTTATTTTCATGTTCTGATCAGGCCTTCTCACCGAAAGTACCTCAGGTTCGAACTACCCTCAGGCCACTACCAGTTCAGGGCAATGCCCTTGGCCTTACCTCTGCGCCAAGGGTATTCACGAGAATGTCTAGCTGTGGTAGTGGCTCATTTAAGAAGGCAAGGGATTGCTGTGTTTCCCTACCTGGACGACTGGCTCATAGTGGGTCAGTCCCCAGATCAGGTAAAATCCCACTTGCAAGTCACCCAGCAGCTTCTCACTTCCTGGATTCCTGCTGAATCTACCAAAGTCAGTTCTCGAACCAGTTCAGGTACTAACTTCATAGGTGCAGAATTGAACACAAAGTTAGCCAGGGCATTTCTCCCATCGGAAAGGGTAGACAGACTCATTGCCCTGGCATCCTCCTTTACCCTGCGGGTTCTCGACCAGCAAGGCATTTTCTGCAACTCCTAGGGCACATGGCTGCTTCCACAGCTGTAGTGCAAGAGCAAGATTCCAGATGAGGGACATTCAGTTCCATTTGAGGGCCTATTGGTCTCAAAGGAGGGACCCCTTCCAAATTGGTTCCAGTGACCCAAACCCTGATCCTGGCCTTACACTGGTGGCAGGATCAAAGCAATCTAAAACAAGGGTTCCTTTCATTCCGTTTCCCACTGCCTCACCCTCACCATGGATGCTTCCCTGTTAGGGTGGAGAGCTCCACTTGGGTGACCTGTCCACCAGGGAGTGTGGTCTCCCCAGGAATCTCTGCTCCACATCAATCTTTGGAACTCAGAGCTGTCCTTTAGCTCTTCAGGCGTTTTCAGCTTCTGTCCAGAACAAAGTAGTTCAAGTCAGGACAGACAACACCACAACAATGTGGTACATCAACAAGCAAGGGGCACTCGGTCATCAGCCTTGTGCAATCAAGCAATGAAGTTGTGGTCTCTGGCTTACTCCTGAACACCTCCCTGATAGCAGTTCACCTTCCAGGGAAGGACAATGTCCTGGTGGATGCCCTCAGCAGGATTTCTCAGGGCCATCACGAATGGGCTCTGACTCCTCAGGTGCTGGGGCAGTCTTTGCCAGATGGGGCACCCCTCAGATCTTTTCGCAGCCCCAGACAACCACCAACTTCCTCTGTTTTGCTGCAGGCCTCCAGTGCTGGGATCAGTCCCCCTGGATGCCTTTCAGTTGGACTGGAAAGGGAAGTTCCTGTATGCCTTTCCCCCCTTTCCCCTTCTTTTCAGGGTACTAGTAAAAATCAGATCTCAGCCCTGCAAGGTGATTCTGATTGCTCCAGATTGGGCCAGACAGCCCTGGTACCCACTGCTTCTGTCCTTGACAGTCCACCCTGCCCTGAGCTTGCCCAGAGTCCACGACTTACTGGCCTGTGCACAGGGGAGAGTGTGGTATCCGGACCTCAAATCCTCCATCTCAAGGCATGGCTCTTGAGGAGTTAGAATTTGCTGACTTACACCTTTCTCAAGGTGTTTTGATATTTTAAAGGCTTCAAGGAAGCCTTCCACTAGGGCCACTTACAATTCTAAGTGGAAAAGGTTTTCCATCTGGTGCTCTGAGAAGCAGATTATCCCAGAATCTGCTGATCTGCCCATTTACTGGACTATTTGGTCCATTTAAATTCCTTAGGCCTTAGGCCAGCTACCTTAAAGGTTCATCTGGCAGCTGTCTCTGCTTTTCTGTCAGCAGGAAGCCTGCTTCCTTTTCTTCTCACCCTGTGCTTTCCAAGGTTTTTAAAGGGTTACTTCACACCAACCCTCCTTTTCGAGAACCAGCTCCCGCTTGGGACCTGAATGTTTGCATTGCTCAGTTAATGCAACCCCGCTTTGAGCCTCTGTCCTCAGCAGAGCTCAAGTTTCTGACTTGGAAAACTGTTTTCCTAGTGGCTATCACTTCTGCCAGACGCAAAAATGAACTACAGGCCCTGTCAGTGGAAGAAGATTTTATCTCTTTCCACAGAGATAAGGTAGTCCTCAGGACTAACAAAGTTTTTGCCTAAAGTGGTTTCAGATTTCCACCTGAACCAATCCATCTCTCTTCCAGTATTTTTCACTGAGCATTCTTCCTCAGGTGAGAGGAGTCTCGCACAGCTTGGACGTCAAAGAGCCTTAAGCTACTATTTGAACGCACCAAGGGTCACAGGTTCGAATCCCTCCAACTCTTCCTTACCTATGGCGAGGTTGGCAAAGGAAACCTGCCACTAAGAGGACAATTGCAAGGTGGATTGTCTCTTGTATCCAATTTTGTTACCAAAACAGATGAGAACCCCTCAGGACTGAGGGCTCACTCCACCAGGGTACAGCTGCATCTCTAGCGGCTGCTAGAGATATTCCCATTCTGAAATCTGTCAAGCTGCTACTTGGAAAACAGTTCACACTTTTACCAAGCATTATTCCCTGGATATTCAGTCCAGGAGAGATGCTCGTTTTGGCACAGCTGTGCTTCGAGCCTATTTCCTAAGTAGGTTCTGACCCTCCTCCATGGAGGTACTGCTGTATATCTATATATAGTCATAATATAGCAAGACTTCATGGTGTTTGAAGAAAAATTACTCACCTTAGTAATTGTTTTTCTTCTCATGGAGTCTTGCATATTATGACCACCCTCCCTCCTGCCCCTCTCAGAACTTCTACTTGGGTAGGGTGGCAAATTAGTGCAAGCACTGTGTCATGCCATTTTAGTTCTTCCTTCACCCCCTTTATTTAGGGTTAGGGAATTAGGTATTTCTGTTTTAAGTAATATGTTGGCCCCCTTCCTGGACTTGAGTCTTGGGGGAAGGGGGGTCTAATAGTGCTTGTTAGGGAGAAACTAATAATACTATTATTCATTGTTATTATTATTATATAGAGGATAATGGATGGGGAAGGGTTTGATATGAGAATTTAATGCACACCCGAGTTGTGGGATGCTACATAAACCCCAAGGGCGAAGCCCGAGGGGTTTATCAAAGCATTCCGCAACGAGGGTGTGCAGTAAATTCTCATATGAAACACCCTCCCCATCTTTTATTTTTTATAATAACAGGCCAGCAATTTTTCTCCAGCAGTTTGTGAGACTGTTTGACCCCACCCACATACAGAATGTTGGCCAGTGAGGCAGCAGCATAGTTTGACTGGCATGGCTCATGAATGTCATAACAACCAGCCGGTTGTTATGGAAAATATCAACCTGGTCAGTACATTGAGAGAAATTGCTGACCAGTTATTATTGCTGTTTATATTGTTGTTTATATTGTTGTTATTCCTACTAGTAGGTAGCCACTTGGCTAGTGTAGAGCTTCCACAGACTTGTTGCTTAGTGTTAGTTCAGAAGATCTGACAGTTTCATTTGAAACTGGCCAGATAGAGCTTTGGTATAGCGCCCTCGCGCTGTGGAACTCCAGACTCTCTGGAGTTAACTCTTTCCTCTCCGGGGCAGTTCAGCTGCAGTGGCTGACTGCATATAGTCATAATATAGCAAGACTCCATGAGAAGAAAAGCAATTACTAAGGTGAGTAATTTTTTCTTTTGGAATATGTCGGGGATGCAGATTTTCAGAATGTGACAATGACAAGCAATTTTGGAATGTGGCAAGAAAGTACAATCTTAGAATGTGTGGGTGATGCACAATTTCAGAATGTGGTAGTGATGCACAATTTTGGAATGTGGCAGTGACACACAATTTTGAATGTGTCGGTGATTCACAATTTAGGAATGTGTCGGTGATCCACAATTTAGGAATGTGGCAGTGATGCACAGTTTCAAAATGTGACAGGGACGTGCAAGTTTTGAATGTGGCCGCAATGTAGTTTCCAAATGTGCTGGTGATGCAGTTTCAGAATGTGGCAGCGACTTACAATTTCGGAATCTTGCGGTGACTCACAATTTCGGAACCTGGCGGTGCACACAGTTTTGGAATGTGGTGGTGACGTACAACTTTGGAACGTGGCAGTGACACACAATTTCCGAATGTGGCATAGTAATGCACAATTCAGGAATGTGGCAGTGACACAATCTCAGAATGTGACAGGATAGATAGATAGAAAGATAGATAGATAGATACTTTATTTCTATAGTGCCCCACCGGGGACTCGGAGGACTTTACAGTTCACAAAAGCAGCAGTACTAGATGATCAGGAAGTGATTATCAAAATTCTGTTTTTTGGCTAGAAGCATGCAGCCATAGGAAAAAATTACTCACCTTAGTAATGTTGTTTCTTCTAATGGAGTCTTGCTATATTATAGACATTAGCAGTTTGATCCAGCTCTAGAACTGCCCCGGAGTGAAATGGTTAAAACCATTCCAAAATAGAATTTTGGTACGAGAGCAGCTCTATCTGTGTCATTTCAAACTTGAACTGTCAGATCTTTACGAGCCAAACTCACTAAGGTCTGTGTGGAAGCTGTAACTCACACTAGCCAAATGGCTACCTAAATAATAACAACCATTGATGGTCCCAACACCCAAGACTCAAGTCAGGGACCAGAAATACTAACACCATTCTAATAATATGAAAATGGAACATAAGTATAATAAAACACACACAGCGTACACATACACACCCCAAAGTCCCAAAGGGACAAAATGCTAACAGGACATAAGTAGTACCCACACTAATTGCCCGCACCCCACCAAGTAGAGGTTCTGAGAGGGGCAGGTTGGGGTTCTATAATATAGCAAGACTCATTAGAAGAAACAACATTACTAAGGTGAGTAATTTTTTCTTCAAACAACATGAAGTCTTGCTATATTATAAACATTAGCAGAATACACAGCAGTACCTCCATGGAGGAGGGGCAGAACCTACTTAGGAATAGGCTCTGAAGAACAGCTGTGATAAACCGAGCATCTCTCCTGGCCTGGACATCCAGGGAGTAATGCTTGGTAAAGTGTACTGTTTTCAAGTAGCAGCCTGGCAAATCTCTAATAAAGGATATCTCTGGCAGCAGCTAGAGACGAGCTGTACTCCCTCGTAGAATGAGCCCTCAAACCAGGAGGGGGGGCTCTGGGCTCTGCCCACTTTCTGATAACAAAATTGGATACAAGAGACAATCCACCTGGCTATTGATCTCTTTAGTGGCAGGTTTGCCTTTCCCAACTTCACCAAAGGTAAGGAAAAGTTGGAGGATTCGAACCCAGACCTTTGGCACGCCTATATAATAACTAAGAGCTCTCTTAACATCCAGGTTGTGCAACCTCCTCTCACCCAAGAGGAGGATCAGTGAAAATACTGGAAGGAGATAGATTGATTAAGATGGAAATCTGAAACCACCTTAGGCAAAACTTCCTATTAGTCCTAAGGACTACCTTATCCCTGTGGAAAGTAATAAAGTCAGTCTCCACTGACAAGGCTTGCAATTCACTTATGCGTCTGGCAGAAGTGATAGCCACTAGAAAAACAGTTTTCCAAGTTAGGTACTTAAGTTCTGCAGAAGACAGAGGTTCAAAAGGGGGTTGCATTAACTGGGCAATGCAAACATTAAGGTCCCAAGCAGGGGCCGGTTCCCGAAAGGGAGGATTAGTATGGAGTAATCCCTAAAAACTTGGAAAACACAGGATGAGAGGAAAGAGGGGATGACTTTCCTGTTGACACAAAAGCAGACACAGCTGCCAAATGAACTCTCAGGGTAGCTGGTCTGAGACCCAAGGAATTAAGATGTACCATGTAATCTAACAAAATGGGCAATTCAGCAGATTCTGGGGAAATATTTTTCCTAGCACACCAAATGGAAAACCTTTTCCATTTAGAACTATAAGTAGCTCCTAGTGGAAGGCTTTCTGGAAGCCTTTAGGATCTCAAGAACACCCTGAAGAGGTGTAAATCAGCAACTCTAACTCCTCAAGAGCCAGGCCTTGAGGTTGAGGGATTTGAGGTCCGGATACCAAACCCTTCCCTGGGCACAAGTCAACAGATTGTGATTCCTGGGAGGCACAGGGAAGATGGACTGTCAGAGACAGAAGGAGTGGGTACCAGGGCTGCCTGGCCCAGTCTGGGCAATCAGAATCACCCTGCAAGGCTGAGATCTGATTTTGACTAGTACTTTGAATAGGAGAGGAAAGGGGAAAGCATAGAGGAACTTCCTCCCAATCCAGAAGAAGGGCATCCAGGGAACTGAGCCCAGCACTGGAGGCCTGCAACAGAACAGAGGAAGTTTGTGATTGTCTGGGGCTGCAAAAGATCTATCTGAGGATGCCCCACCTGGCAAAAACTATCCCCAGCACTTGAGGATCCAGGGACCATTCGTGATGGCCCTGGGAAATCCTGCTGAGGGCATCCGCTAGGACATTGTCCTTCCCTGGAAGATGAACTGCTATGAGGGAAGTGTTCAGGGAATAGGCCAGAGACCACAACTTATTGCCTCGGTGCACAAGGTCAAGACCGAGTGCCCCTGTTTGTTGATGTACCACATTGTTGTGGTGTTGTCTGTTCTGACTTGTATCACCTTGTCGTGGACAGATGCAGAAAAGCTTGAAGAGCTAAAAGACAGCTCTGAGTTCCAGCAAATTGATGTGAGCAGAGATTCCTGGGGGACCAAACCCCTGAGTGGAAAGGTCGCCCATGTGGGCTCCCAACCCAGAAGGGAAGCATCTGTAGTGAGAGTCAAGTCGTGAGAAGCTGAAATGAAGGGGACCCCGCTTTAAATTGCTCTGATCCTGCCACCACTGGAGAGCTAGGATCAAGGTTCGAGTCACTGGGACCAACTTGGAAGGGGTCTCTTCTCTGAGACCAAAAGGTTCTCAAGTGAAACTGAATGTCTCTCATCTGAAATCTGGCTCCCTGCACAACAGCTGTGGATGCAGCCATGTGCCCCAGGAGCTGCAGAAAGTGTCTTGCTGGTCGAGAGACCTGCAGAGTGAAGGAAGAGGCCGAGCCACTAAATTCCTTACCCTTCTGGGGAAGAAAGGCTCTGGCTAGCTTTGTGTCCAATTCTGCCCCTATAAAGCTGAGTACCTGGACTGGTTCCAGAACCCGACTTTGGTAGATTTAGCAGAAACCCAGGAGGTGAGAAGCTGCTGGGTGACCTGCAGGAGATTTACCTGTTTGGGGACTGGGCTACAATAAGCCAGTCGCCTAGATAGGGAAAACAGCAATCTCTGCCTCCTTAAGTGGGCCACTGCCACTGCTAGACACTTTATGAATACCCTTGGAGCAGAGGTAAGGCGAAGGGCATTGCTCTGAACTGGTAATGACCTGAGGCAGTTCGAATCTGAGGTACTTTCGATGGGATCTTCTGATTAGAACATGGAAATAGGCATCCTTGAGGTCCAGGGAGGCTAGCCAGTCCCTGGCCTTAGGGAAGGTAAAATCATTGCCAGAGTTACCATTTTGAACTTTGGTTTCAAAAGATGCTTGTTCAGATATCTGAGATCTAAATGGGCCGCCACTCTCCTGTCTTTTTGGGGTAAGGAAGTATCTGAATACAGACCCCTGCCCTGATGCAGGAGGAACCCTTTCTACTGTTCTGAGAGCTAACAGGGATGAGACCTCTGTTTCAGAGCGAGGGTCTCTGAAGCACTTGTAGGTAGAAAAGTCTGCTTCTCAACTTGGGAAACTTTTGAAGCTGAGAACCAGACCCTGGCTTACTACTTCCAGAACCCACTTGTCTGAGGTTAAAGAAGCCCATTCTGACTGAAGTAAGCCAGCCTGCCCCCACTGGTACAGGAGATCGGCCTGGGCACCCCATCAGGGTGCCTGTTTCTGAGGAGCTTTAGGCTGGGGTGGGAGCAGGTCTGCCCACCCCTCATCTGCCCCTGCCTCTGAAGAAGCCCTCTGAGCATAGGCAGGAGGCCTGAGTCTGGTAGAAAGGCCTGTGAAAAGGCTCACCCCTACCCCTGGGGCATGCCTTTGAGGAGTGGCTTGCCGCCCCTTAGCCTGGGCACTCTTGTAAGTAGTCCTATATTCATCCATCTTCTTCATGTAGTTCTCTGTCTGCTCTCCAAACAGAGAATTTCCCACCACAGGAAAATCCATAGCCTTAGTCTGGGTATCCTGTGACAAACTAGTAGACCTGAGCCAGGCCAACCTACTAAAGCTACAGATGTGGCCATGACCCTAGAGGAAACATCATTAACATCCACAGCAGCATGAAACTGAACCTTAGAGGCTTCAATGCCATCAGCAGCCACCTGTTCTAGTTCACTAGCCAGCTGGCCATGGGCCTGCTTGGCCAATTGCATAACAGTATCCCATCTAGATTTCTGATACCTAGCTACATAAGCCATATAATTTGCTTGCCTGAGTCCCAGAGAGGCTGCCATATACTGTTTTTTTGCCATGGCATCAATCTTCCTGGAATCCTTGTCACGAGGATGTGAAGCCAAGGGAATATTAGCTTTATCACCGGCAGCAGCCTGAACTACCCCAACATGACTGCATTGCTGAGAAAGGAATTCTGTATCAGGGCCTGACAATGTATACCTTCTGTCCATCTTTTTATCTACAGGAGGCACAGAATTAGGAGCTTTAAAATTGTAATTGTTTGTTTCCTAAAGACTTATGTAAAGGAATAGACAATCTCTAGACTCTGGAATATCCATCATTTCTACAAAATCAGGCTCCTCTTGCTCATCCACAGCCTCTTCTAAAGGAAGCTGGAGGGTTTCAGCAACTTTTTTATAAAACATAAAATGAGATGGGGACTCAGACAGCATAGGGAGAGATTCTAAAGGTCTGTCTGGGGAGATGTCCGGTTCAATGGGCACACCCAGACCTTCCCAGCCACATTCATACTGTTCATAATCCTCCTCCCCCTCCTCTGGTTCATAAAATTCCTCAATATCATAATCCTGAACCACTGGGACCGGACGAACCAACCTTTACCAGATAGTGGTGGTTCGGACGGACCCTGAGACAGTGACTGGACAATTTGTATGGCTTTTGCTATCTCTGCAGCAGTTGGAGAAGGAATTTTGGACTCCAGACCTGCTGATTTTCTTGTTTTCTTTACTGGAATTGGTTCATCAGAACCAGCTTTTCTTGCCCGAGGAAGTCTGGCCCTGGTCAGAGGGCACTCCCTCTGGTTCGGTTGGCACCGAACTGGGCTGGCCATCCGGGTCAGCGGACTTTTGGGCCTCTCGTTCCCTGAGCCTGCCCAATCTTTTTTCCAGGATGACTGCAGGGAAATTCTTACATACCTGGCAGTCTGACTGGAAGTGGTCAAACCCCAGACAATAAACACATGTGGTGTGTGGGTCAGCCTTGGTAAAGACTTCCCCACAAACATCACAGTGTTGAAACCCAGTGGGCCCGGTTTTTCTTTTGGGTTTCTCAGACATAATGCCAGCCTAACCAAAAACTTGCCCTTTTAACAGCAGTGCCAGGCAAGACACCCTTACTCGGTTCCTAACGTGTCACGGTATTGAAAAAGCGTAATAAATCCGTTTTTTAGAACCGATAAGAACGAAGAACACCTCTAAAATAGTAACTTTTAGTTTTAAATGAGTTTAAACCCACTGATCGGTTCAAAACCGAACCGATAACTTACAAGTTCCACACAGACAAAACCTTCATTTACTTACGGTTACCACAGATAGAGCTTGAACCGAACGGTTTTGGGTTAAAATAAAACTATTCTCGTTAAATCCAACCGAGAAAACACTTTTAAACCGAGAAATGAACCGAGCAGAAGGAGAAATCTCCGGAGCGACTGTTCACTGAGGCGGAGTAAAGAATCTGACAGTTCAAGTTTGAAATGACACAGATAGAGCTGCTCTCGTGCCAAAATTCTATTTTGGAATGGTTTTAACCATTTCACTCCAGGGCAGTTCCAGAGCTGGATCAAACTGCTAATGTCTATAATATAGCAAGACTTCATGTTGTTTGAATTTTGGTTTCCATATATGTAAATATTTTTTTCTAGTGATATTTAGTTTTTTAGATATTTCAAATGTATTTCCATTGTTGTGGATTCACAGTAAATATGGCTGCTGCCTAATCTGCAGCTGAACTCTCCTCTCACATCACATTTCATCTTTTGTTTACTTTCATGGGACCCTGTCCTGCATGTTCCCGCTGTCCCTGTGTAGTGCTGCGAGTCATGCGCATGTGCGGTTGGCAGCAGAGGGTTCTAATTCAAAATGGCGGGTTGGAGAAAAGTAAACAAAAACAAAGAAAAATTTAGCAAATTACCGGGTGATAGTACAGAAAAAACAAGACAGATTACCAGGCAAGTGCTCAACAGAGCACAGAAAACTGTTGCAAAAGATAATTTTTTTTAAATCTGGTACTGCTGCTTTAAAACACAATACAACAAATTGAACAATCAATTCATTAACAATCCAGTTGGAGCAAACAGCAATATACATAAAAACTATCTAACCATAAAATAAGCAGTAAATCAAAATATTTATCCATTAAAAGCCTGATTGATTAAAACAGTTTTTAGTCCATTTTTAATGGTTTCTACCGAAGGTGCCTCCCGCAGTTGGTTAGGTAAAGAGTTCCACATGGTAGGTGCAGCCACTGAAAATGCTTGATCACCAGAATGCTGCAAACTAACCCTGGGAACACTAAGGAGGCAACCCTTAGTAGAACAGAGCCCAGAACAGACGATGGGGCACAAGGAGATCTTGCAGGTAGACTGGTCCCCTTGTGTAGGCAGGCTCAGAATTTTCTTTTTAATTTAGTTGCCCACGGACAACCTTGAACCTAAATTTAGTTGCTCGGCGCAAGCTTTCTGTTGTCCAGGAATTTGACGCAAACCTAATTGACGTTCAACAAATTGTTGAGTTTAGTGTTACGTGATTTGATTCTGGTCTGTGGCTCACATTTTAACTTCAAAATTATATTAATGCTTTTATGCCAAAAACAAAAAACAGAGAGAGCTGCAGCACCCACAGACAGTGATCTTGCTTTTTAGAGGGCAAGTCAGAAATGGATGGTGCATGCATGTCGTGATTGTTTAAGTAGTGTCTCTCTCTTAGGGTGCTGCTATACTAGCTTGGCTGCACTTGACTAATGTCTCTCTCACAATCACACTCAGCAGCCACTACCAGCAGTAAAACAATGCTGTTGTGGTCTTGTGAGACTGGAGTTCAAATCTCTCCCCTCCTGTCCTGTCCTCTCTCTCTGCCCTCCTGTCCTGTTTCAGATCAACACAACTGTATTTTTTGTCTTTCTGCTTTTACCATTACTGTTTTACAGTTACTTTGTTTTGTTGTATGGCTCAGACAGCCACAGATAAATGCTAGCTGCTGCCTGCTTCTGTGACGTGTTAGACTCCCCTTCACAGCTGGTTCACTGAAGTCTCAGAATTACATTTGTGCTGCTGCAACTAGCAGTCATCAGTAGCTCAGGCTGTATTTACTTTACTGTTGTTTTTTTTTTTAAGTCTTTTAAATGTTATTGAGGACTCAGGAAGAGACTAGAGTTCTCTTCTGAAATATCTCCTCTTCTTCTCCTGGCTTCAGCACAGCAACACTTGTCTCAGATCAGCAGAAGTGCTGCCTCCTGTGACACAATTGTATCATTTGTTCTTTAAAAAAGCTGTGTAGTCTGTACACACTGTGGATGGATCTGTAATTGTTACACAGCTTAAACTGAATTAGAGCCCTTTTTATGAGATTTTACTTTTGTTGTCAGGGACAGGGTGCCTTAATGTTGCCACTGACCAGTCAGTCACACAGTTCTCCCACGGATGCTCAGCCGCTGTCCCAACTCCCTCACTGTGTCTCACTCAACCCATTTAGCCTGCAACACACCAACAGCGAAGCTTTTGTGAAACAAGCCACACTCAGTAACTCAGTACCCTTTCATTTTTTTCTCTAATTTTTTGCACTCAGTCTTCTTTCCCCACCCTGAACACCTTTCAGCTCCTGTCTCCCTCCCCAGCCCAGTCCCGTACACCACTCTTCCAATCTCTAGTCTCCACTTTGAGTCTCCACACATGACTTACTCACACGAGGAAACTGAACTTGGCCTGCACCCCCCCAATCTCTAAAACCTGCTCCGCGCTGAGCATCCCCACACAAGCACCAACAATTGAAATGCACCACAGTGCTCAGCTGAACTCTTAAAAGAGCTTTTTAGATTTTGTGCTTTTTCAGTTTTTTTTAATTATGCTCCGCTCTTCCTCTGCAAAAAACACTCACTGCAGTCAGTGACCAGAACTCACTCCGGCTCCTAGGACTGCAACCCAGCAAATGGCGCTAATACAGTCTCCTGTCCACTTGTCCACAAGAGGCAGTCCAACTCTCGGAGGTATGGCACCGCATTTGGAACCCGGTTGCCAACTCCACCCCTCCTGCTCTGAACAGAGATTTCTGCAAAGTGTGGCAAATGAAAAGTGGGAAAGATATAGGCTAGTACCAGAGTTGGATCAAGCAGTAGAATATTTTTCTACTGCCTTTCACATGATATGTGATTACCATGCACCTAAATCCAAATCTTGTAATAAGCAAATTCGGTTACCATGGATTAATGATAAGACTTTGAAAAATATTACAGTTAAAAACAGATTGTGGAAGAAGGCTATAAAATCTAAATTAACCTATGATTGGGAATGGTTTAAAACTAAATGAAATGCATGTAAACACCTTATAAGAAAGGTTAGGGCCCATTATTATAAAATTAGTTGTAATTCTGACCCACGTAAGTTTTGGCATACAATTAATCATTTAACAAATCCTGGTAAGTCTGGAACACAAAATAATTTGATTTTACGGGTTGGGGCAAATTTAACAGATGAACTTGAGAGTACCTCTGAGGCCTTAAACAACTTTTTTGTAGATGTACCAGGTTATAATGGGATAGATGGTTCCAGGCCTGGGGACATACTGCCTATACAAATAGAGAAGCCACTTAGTTTGCCACCATTGTGATTTAAGGCCTTAAAAATATCGGAAGTTTGCAGGGAATCAAAGGTCCATAAATGCCCATAAGTCAACAGGGCCAGATGAAATTGAGGCAGATTTCTTAAGTTAGCAGCAGACTATATTGTTCCAATTATAACTTACATCTCTAATTGGAGCTTAGAGTCTAACTACTTTCCCATATCTTGGGGAGAAAGTAAGATTATCCCCATTCATAAAGGGGGTGATACTGCAGAACTGAATAATTACCAGCCTATAGCCTTATTATCCATTTTGTCCAAGTGTTTGGAAAAATGTGTAACTAGGCAGATCTCTGAACACTTGGATAAATATAAATTGTTGACACCCTATCAATCAGGGATTAGAAAGGGTCATTCAATAACAACGGCATTATTAGAGTTTAAAAATTTGGTTTGTACTTTATTAAATTCAGGGTTGGAGACTGCTGCTGTTTTCATAGACTTATCAAAGGTCTTCAACCTGGAGAACCACTCCCTCTTACTGGATAAACTGAAAGGAGTGGGCATAGTTGATGGACCCAGTAACTGGATAAAATCTTATTTAACAGGACGTATCCAGAGGGTGGAGTTCTCACAGAAATTATCTACATCTCGAAATGTAAGTAGAGGGGTTCCACAGGGGTCCATTTTGGGCCCCCCTGTTATTTCTTTTATTTAATAATGATTTGCCCCAGATGGTGAGGCATTCAGCCATGAGGCTGTATGCGGACGATACAGCAATTGTTGCCACCAGTAGTTCTGTTTTGAACCTCCAGTTAAAGTTCCAAACTGATTTTGCCGAGGTGAGGGAGTGGTTCACCAGGTCAAGGCTTTTGATGAATGTTAAAAAAAGTTAATGTATTTTTCAAACAAAAAGAATACATCTCAGATTCATGTTTTTACAAATACAAATGAACCCATTGATCAGGTGGATAGATGCTGCTATTTGGGGGTGACCTTTGACTCTTTGCTAACTTTTGATACTCATATAACTACTACCATAAAAAAGGTGAGCAAGAAACTGGGAGCCTTAAGACAAACCACCAAGTGTTTACAAATAAAGGATAGAAAAAAAGTGGCCGAACAGCTGATTATGCCAACACTGACTTATGGGGATTTAATTTATAGAACTGCAAATAAGCATTTGCCGATTAGACTAGATAGGGTGCAATATAGAATAGCTAGATATGTTTTACATTGTACATATAGAACTCATCATTGCAAAACGCTTATAAAATTAAACTGACAGCCTTTAGAAATGGGTTGCTTAAAAAATTGATTAATATTGATACATAAATATTTAATATCTTATTCTGATCATTATATTACATAAACTCTTTTTCCTAACGATAGTACGGGTAAACGTGAATTAACAAGCTCTGTGTATAGACACAACATTTGTCCCATTAAAATTAATAACAAATATGGTGATGATACCCTTTCATATCAGGCCGCCAAAGTCTGGAACACTCTACCCCCTCCAATAAGATAATCATGTGACCTTTAAAACAGAAATCTTGAATTTCTTATCAGATAAGATGTAGCTGTACATGACTTTGTTGGGTAAGGGTGTTTTTTTGTAAACTATTTTGTACTTCCTATTTTTTACTTAGTATTAGAGATTGTACTTATTGTAAGATGAAATGTACTTTCATATGTATATAGTAGATAGAACACTTAGATAAATGTTCTTTTTTTATATGCTACTGCAAACTGTATTTAGTGTAAATGTTGTATTGTTTTTGACATATTATATGTTTAAGTGTAACCTAGTGCAATACAACAGGACTGTCTTGAGAACAGGATAGTACAATCCTAATGACTAGAATTCCTGTATAAAAATAAAGTTTTTATCTATCTACTGGATGCCTAGGACAGAGAGAGGGACAGGTGCAGGAAAGGAGACTTGCTGACTGGGTGCGGTCACCACAACTTCCACAACGCAGCCCTGGATTACCTGACCTCACAATGCCAGCTCATATGATTTTGTTGGTTCATACCCTGCTACCAATCCTTGCAACAGCTACTGCTCCTCCTCCAGTCCACAGACATTGATGGTGGAACTCCCCCTTTCGGCACTCGCGCATGTGCAACACTGTAAAATCCGGCGCATGCGTGAAACTGATGAAAGACAGTATGTTGCCCAGCAGGCATTTTTTTTTTGTATACTTTATATTTATTAGTTTTATAGAATTCACACATACAGTTTGACATCACAAGCAATGACTTTTAAATACATAAGGTTGTACACTTTGAGGTTGCCACTCCGCTTAATACACTCTAATCTGCTTATCTATTGCTTTTTGATACATCCTAGGAGGGTACTAACAAAGAAATCTATAACTTTGTGTTTATACTTAATGCTGTTTAGGAGTCCAAGAGCAGTATGGAAAAAAATACTCAAAGTCCATGAAATGTCCAGATAAATCTTACCAAAAGTAAGGTAACTTACAACATGCATGTCTAAAGTTTATGCATTTATTTGCACTTGTCTTAAGCTATGGAGATAACTGCTACAAACAGAAAAAGCAAAAGACATTTCAGTCCTTATATTTAACACATATATCAGCTATACCCAAGTCTGGAAGTTTACAAATGGATTGACCTATCGTCCTTTTCCTTATTATTTTCGAAAACAGCCATTTCTAAAATTAATAGATGTGTACATACTTTTACATTGCTACATAACTGAGCAGAGTAAATTAACCACCTTACTACTTCATACTACACCAGCGCAAAGAGGTGTAAGGCATGTGAAGAAAAAAAGAAAAGGTGAAAAGTCTTATCTTTCAGGTGTCCTCGTCCTCCTCTGATGAGTAATTTTCCCTGTCTGCTTCTCGGGTCTTCATGACTGCATGCTTGTGACACCACTTCAGGGTGTCAGTACGGTTGTTGAACAAAAAGACCTTTCCTTGGTAGGCAATCTCAAGCGGGCCAGGAAAATCATCCCATGTGGAACAGAAGCGTCTCTTAGCACTGCTCTCACCACATCAAATCTCTCGCGCTTTTGCCTTGTCGCAAATCCAATATCTGGAAAGAATCGGATGGTCTGTCCTTCATACAAAAGTGGGCCCTTTCTACGGGCCATAGCCAGCAAGGAGTCCCTTGTACCAAGGCAGTCCATGACCAACATTACAGCTTGTGGAGCATCGGGGTTATCAGGGCACCCTCGCTGTGCGACACGATAAGCTTTTTGAGTGCGCTGAACTTTTGCTAATGCCTCAGTTCTCAGTTGCTCCCCCAATCCATTCCTGGACAAACAATCACAGGTGGTCACCTTCGCTTTCCTCAGGTAGCCCTAAGATTCAGATATTAGGTGCTCGAAACTGGTTCTCCAACATCTCAATGCGAGACTGCCATCGTGACGATTCCTTTATGAGTGAGGAGACAGCACCCATTGCCGCATCAGCTCGTTTAGACGTTTCTACAGAAGTAGTCTGTACAGTATCAAGAGAGGTCTCTAATGTTGCCACTCGGTTACTTAAGCTATTAAATGTGTCAGCTAAACTCAATACCGACTTAATTAGTCGATTCAGTTTTGAACCGATGGTCGGCAGTGTTTCCTCCGTAGCTTCTTCAATTTGGTCCTCCCCATGGCCTAGTCTGCAGCATGTGGTTGAAGCTGCAGACAGGTTTTTGGATTTAGCACCATGACTCTGTTGTTGATCTCGTCGAGGGTTACCGATTTTGTTATATAGGTAGTGAGAAACGACCCCCAATAGATGACAGGACAGTAAGAGCAGATATCTCTACCGCTTTTAATGATTTTACTTCGTCGATTAGCAGAGCTCCATTAAGCAACCTCCATCTTGCTCGGGCTCCACAGCGACTCCACCCAACTGGCATTTAAATAGGACAATATGGTTGTCCGAACGGAGCTTCCTATTGTCCCGAGCTGCCAGGCAATAGGATTTTTCCTAGCCTGCATGTACGGCCTTATAGGTCAGTAATCCAACCTTGAAGGTAATCCTCCACCTAACTGGCAGCCAGTGCAGTTCGCAGAGGACAGGTGTAATATGGTCACAACTTTGCGTGCCTGTCAATAATCTTGCCATCATGCTCTACAGTGATGCGCAATTTCTGAATGTAGCCATGATGCACAGTTTCAGAATGTAGCAGTGACGTAGTTTTTGAATGTTGAGGAGATGCACAGTTTCAGAATGTGGTGATGACGCACAGTTTCAGAATGTGATGGTGAGGCTCATTTTTAGAATGTGGCAGCGAGGCACAGTTTCAGAATGTGGGGGTGATGTGCAGTTTTGGAATGTGGTGGTGACACAGTTTTGGAATATGATGATGACGCACAATTTCAGAATGTGGCAGTGACACAACTTCAGAAAGTGGCATTGAAGCATAACTTTGGAATATGGCAGAGATGTGCAATTTTGGAATTTGGTGGGGGTGTGCAATTTCGGAATGTGTCAGGGATGCATAATTTAAGAATGTGGCTGGGATGCACAATGTGGGAATGTGGTGGGGATGTGATGCACAATTTCTAAATATGGTGGGTGTGTACAATTCTGGAATGTGGTTGGGACAAGCAGTTACAGAATAAATGGTGTGTCCTGTCATATTCCCACAGTGTGCGTCCCCACTATATTCCAAAATTGCCAGTCCCTGCCAAATTCCTCAATGTGTGTTCCTGTTGCATTTTAAGATGAGTGTCCCATCACATTTTAAGATAGCAAATCCCTGCCACATTGTGAGATTGCACGTGCCCCTCCCCCCAACACTTTAAAATTGTGCACCACCTTGGCATTCTATACCTTGGTTCAGCTCTGCATTCCTAAACCACCTCCTGGCCCATTTTAAAGTACAGTACCTTGCAGCTGAACATGCTGGAAACACAAGCACTGCAACCAACTCTATGTCAGGTTTTTGTTTTGTTTTTTATTAATGATTACTGCAGCTACAGTTTTTTAAACTTTGGAGAAACAGGTCCTATAAAGTTGCTGACAGGGAGGAATAGACTGTGAGTCCAGGTTATGACATGATCAGTGGCTCTTCAATGAAACTGGCTTTTCTAAACAGGTAGTGAAATCGTAATTACAAAATAGCTCATGGCTTTAACATGAAGTAACGTAGAAACATAATTTTTGATATGAGATTTATTGGGGGAATACTTATTCTAATTCTGCAATGTATCACTTTTTGCCAGACTCCCTCTTTAAGACTGTACCATGTTTGTTTGTTGTTGCTTCTTTCTATGCAATAAAATATTAATCTTAAAAAAAAAAAATACTATAAGGGACCCACATGGGTGTGCCCTTTCCCACACCTGTGCCACTCCCCTCAACAGAAAGGACTCAGGAAGGTTTCTGGGGAAAACAGGGGCCCCGGATTGTGGTACCTTTCCTCTAACCTGTGGCCTGTCAATTATGCTGAGCGACAGCCCCAGACACCAACTTAAGTAGACCCTGAACTCTGCCTATAAAGATGGGATTGTGCTGGAGGCAGACAGATCTGTGAGCGCTCTCACTGTGTTGAGACATTCTGTTTTGGGAGTGCTGCACCAGCAGAAGCCAACAGTGGAGGAGACGCACTGTGAAGAGAGTTTCAGTTCCTGGTGAGGAGGTGAGCGGTATTTATGTGCTAGACTGTGCAGTTGACAATGCTGGAGAGACAGTGTTGAGCAAAGCAGCTGAGTCCAGAGCTGGTGGTCTGGAACTGCAGCAGAGCAGAAACAGAAACCTGGAAGAGGGAGTAGGCCTGCATCAGAGATGCCCTGTGAAAGCAGAGATCCAGTGGCCTACTGCTTCATGAGCAGCTACCTATGTTTGGAAACCAAAAGTACGCCACAAGTGGCCCTGCATTTTAAGGAAAGTTCATCTGTGATTTATTGTATTAGCAAATTGGACATCGGGCCAAATTATAAACACCCATGTCTGAGTGGTTTCTTGCCATTTAAGCAACTGCATGGCCTTTGGGACTAAAGTTAATCTAAGCACATTACTCAATTAACAGAAGTGCACAAATGCAGCAACATCTATGGGCTTCCACCAATTCTGTACTTGCGTATTACCCAGAGACTATGTTATAGAAACTTCCCAAGGAAGTTGAAGTAATCCTGGTACCGGGGGGAGAAGGCAGAACTGGCCCACCTGGAAGGGCACCTAAGAATGACTGTGCTGAAGCTACTGGTCACACTAATCATTTCCTTTTCAGGCTTTTATTAACATTTTGTTAAATTCAGCCAATTATTGACTCCTGTGTGGTGGTGTAGATAGTGGTTTCCCCACTGAGCCAACCAGGAGCTGAGGCCTCTGTGGTACAGGCGACTGGAGTGCCCCAAGCACTCCTCCCAAACCCCACAAACTCAGCACCCCTTGCTGCAGGATCCATCACATTACTAGCTAACCTTAGCAGTGAAAACAGTGTGACATACTGCTTTGCTATGTCACACAATCTACACTAGTCTATAGACCTTTACTAGTGCCATGCAAGGCACCTACAGCAGCACAGGTGCCAGGTTTTCAGCAAATGGACAGCCATTCAGTTGTGCCACTGTAGGTGTTGGGTTTCTAGCACATGGACCAGCATGTCAGTAGAATATGCCAGTGATGGACAGGCTCCAAACCCTTCTGTAATTTCTTCATATTTGTCAGCCACCTCGGGAAAGACAGTGGAAGTGTGAAAAGAGCTCCTAATGCTCAAACTCTCTCACCCCTCCATCCTTCCTATTTTCATCGGCGTCCTTTACACCTCCAGTAAGATCCCTCCCTCCTCTCTCTTAAACTCTCTTTCCTCCCTCTCTGCCTCTGACAAACTTGTCCTTCTCGTCGATTTAACCTGAACTGGCTTTCCCCAGACTCTATGCCTATCCAGCATTCCACTGAATCATTAAACCCCAATTAATCTCTGAACCCACTAGATTAAATCCCCACTCCTCAAACCACTTCCTCCTGGACTAGGTATTATGCTCCCATGCACACTGAATCTCCTCCATTGCTGTGCTCCCAAATGTATTTAGTGATCACTGCCTTATCTACTGTATTAGAAAAACCCGCCCCTAAAATATAGTTGACACAGACCTCTAAGGTCCCTCAACACTGATGCTGTTTTGAGCGATCCAGTCCCTGCTGACTGGTCCCCAAACCAGATATTGGCACTGCCCTAATGCACTTCACTGCCATCCTCACTCGCTCCTGGAACACCCATGCCCCCCTCAAAAGAACTACAGTGAAAGGCTCCCATCACTCCTGGATAACCTCTGACCTCCTGGATTTATGCAAAACTAGGGACCTTGCTTGGGCACACTTTAAGGGCTCCCACTCCAACTCTGACAACCAGCATTACAAGTTCCTTAGAAACTCCTGCACCAAGGCTATTAGAGCTGCTACGGTCTGCTGCTTCAACTCAAACCTGCAATCCAATCTAAACACTCCTTCCAAGTTCTGGAAAGTTATCCATTCCCTCTTCGACCCGCCACTCTAGCGCCCCCACAAGTAGATGGCTCACTAGTCTCCAACCACCTTGCTGTTTCCTCCCTTTTCAACAATTTCTTCACATGTGCTGCTCCCTCTCAGCCTTCAATCACTCCTCCCCACCACCGCAATCCTCCTCATCTGATGGTTTTCACTTCCATCCTGTCTCCTCTCATGAAGTTTTCCTCACCCTCAATTCTCTCAACCCTCCAAATACAGCCCTGATGGTTTAGACCCCAAGCTGCTCCACACATCTGCCCCCTGCTATTCTCATCCAGCTCATCCATCTCTTGAACCTCTCCTTTTCTCTATGGGATGTCCCCCTTGCCTGGAAAACTGCCAAGGTATTCCCCCTCCACAAAGGGGGTGATCCAACATCTCCCAGAAACTACAGATCCAACTCTCTCTCCTTCCTTCCCTCACAAAACTGCAAGAGTTGCTAATCCACTCCAGATTAGCTGATTTCCTTGACTCCTCTTCCTTCATATCCCCGTTACAATCTGGCTTCTGAAAAAAAAAATACTCCACAATCATCTCCCTTCTCCTCATCACCGACTCTGTCCTCACAGGGATGGACTAGGGTATCATCGCTGCTGCCATCTTTAATGCTGTAGCCAAAGAATTCAATCCAGTATCCCACCATCTCCTTTTTAAACAAGCTGGCCTCAGCTGGTCTCTCCTTTTCCGCAGTTCAGCAGTTCCACTTCTACCTAACTGCTAGCAATCTGTGCAGGTGGGTGACATCTTATCGCCACTCCACCATCCGTGCTGGAATGTTCTGGGGCTCTATCCTGGCCCCTTACTATTCTCTGTTTTTCTAAATGACCTTCCTTTCATCTGTGTCTCATCCCATGTTCATATATATGCCAATGGCACTGTCCTTTGCACATCTGGCCCCTCCATGACCGCAGTTACATCCTCCCTCCAACTCGATTTCCATAACGTACTTCACTGGTTTCAGGCCAACCAGCTCAAAGTAAATACCTAAAAATGGAAACTACGTACTTACCATAATTCTTGGTCTTCTTGGACACAGTCTCCACCACTCATTCACACTAATGGGATAGCGCTGGGATAGGACTACACATGCACGGCACCATGAGACTAGCTCATGCCTGTGCTTGCTATCTCAGCATCAACGCTCCAACCGCCTCAGTACCTTTTTGACCAAGGAGATGCAACGTAACTACTGAAAATAACTTATCCTAACCTCCCAGGCCTGTGAAGGCTCAAAGTACCCTTGCAAGAAGGGTCAATGAACAATGTCTTCACAGCCAGAGTCAAAAGGCTGTGATGACCAAAGAAACAAAAATTAGTGAGCCCAGGGGAAGATGGGTGGGTGTGTGAATGAGTGGTGGAGACTGCATCCAAGAAGATCAAGAATTACGGTAAGTTCGTAATTTCTATATCTTCCTGGACGCAAGTCTCCACCACTCATTCACACTAATGGGAGAGTACCAAGCTAAAACCAACCCACTCTGAGTAGGGCAGTAGGAGATAGGACTCATTCGGAAAAAGACGTCCAAGGACTGTCCTGCTAAGAAAAGGATCTGCCTGGAAAGAAAATCTAGAACCTAGTGCTTACAAGGTATGCACTTGAGCTCCAAGTCACCACCTTGCAGAAGACTGCAATGAACAAAAAAATTAAACTCCGCCAGGAAGCCGCAACCACATTTGAGGAACGGTTGGAACCCGGCCTCTCAATTTTGTCCAAGAAAAAAAATAATAGTGTCAAAGGCATACTGCCAAACTAGCCTAAAACATCTCAGGGCAAGAAGGAGATCCAAATGAGGCAAGCTGCAGCTACAAAAAATTGTAGGAGTGTAGCTTTTCATTCTGTGAAGTAATCACAGGACCATTACAACAATCAGAGAGTGAAGGGAGCACTCTCTTCTTTCTGGAGGTAGGGCAAAACACTTTTAACAACTGTAAGAGACGGAGGCAAGTCTACTGGTTCAAGGTAGACCAAGAAACGCAGATGGATACCCCACTACCAAGTATGGCTGTCCTGTGCACAACAGGTCCAAGAGGCACTTGAACCCCTTACTTGCAATCGGAAGTCCAGGTGGGGTTAGCCCATCAAAGGAGAATGGTTTCCACTTAGTCACTTAAGCTTTCCAGATGAAAGGCCAAAGCATGAATTAGAAGCTTTATGTGGTGGTCTGGGAGAACTAGAGCCAACCCGCATCTTATTCTAAAGAGGAATCATTTTGCCTATTTGCCTACAATTCTAGTAGCAGTCTCTTAATTAAGGGAAGAGAAGGAAAGTGTACAGGAGGAATGTGTCCACTGCGGAGAAGCATTCTGACAGGAAAAACCAGGGTCTGGATTTCTGAGGCAAAAATAGGGGCAGATCTGCGAGAGAGGAGACGAAGGAAGGGCCAAGTTCGGACTGACCCATTCGTCGAAAGTGACTGCAAAATGACTGAAGTGACTCAACATGGAGAGGCACCACTAGGTCCGGCCTTCCTGAAAAGGAATAGGAAAAAAGATCTAGTTGGCTCGCTGATCAAAAACAAACATCACAGTTTTGTCACCTGCTCGAAGTGTGTAACTTCATGTCAGAGGGTCTCCTTCAGCCTGGAAGAGTCCACGGAAGCTCCAAAGAGAAGGAGCTGCTGGGAAGGTAAAATCAACATCTTCCCCTAAACAGAAAAACTCTTCCTGGGAAAGGGAGAGGAGAGGAGAGCTGAGCAACTGCTTCCGAACAGTCTAATCTGGAGTGACTGGCACGGAACTAAAGTGCAGGAAGCGAAGGTATGAATACTGAGAACCCATCTCTGAAGGAGGATCTACTTGACCATAACGGTCAAGAAAGAGGGCATGTTATCTGTTAACTTGGAGCAAGCAGTGAAGTAGGAAGTTGTGTTCTGACTCGCCATGGAGTCACTTCTGTTGCTCTGAAGCTCTGATCAAGAGAAGAGAGTCTGATGGACAAAACCAAAGACTGGGCTGCCACCTAGGTCTAGGGCACATCTCTGAATTAAGAGAAAATCTCCCTCAGAGAATGTGATGACCTATATCTCCACTGGATTCGACTTACCCTAGAAGAAGAAGTCAGGAGCTCTCCACTATAGTCTAGAGACGACCAGCTCAGACAGCTGAGGTGGAACCTGGGTCAGATCCAGAAGGATGGTACCACGTAGATTTGGACTAGGCCCTTTTTCGTGATGATTTTTTTTTTTTTTTAACAATAGTTAGAGCCTGACAAGGCTCTCAGGATTCTACTTAGTATGACTGTCTGATACAAGAATGACGAAGATGTCGTCCATCTGAGGGGCAAGAGGAGCCTGGATGTCCATAGCTGAAACTGGGACTGGACCAATAATCATAGCCGAGAAGATGTTTACTCACCCATTGTGAAGGAGCTACCATAAGGGCAGTATCACAGGGGGGCCATATACCCCTATCAAAGGAGAGGAAGAGTCTGGAAGGCTCCCGACCATTCAATTAGTGTGATCCAGAGGGTGTAATTGCACTGACGACTGAAAAGAGTCCAGACACAGAAGTGTTTGGTCCATGGATGAAGTCCGAAATGTTTTGGTAGACCGCATATCCCTGAGGAAAAACTGAAAGATCTTCCATCACAGACTCTGTTGATAGAGAAGGCTTGTCCTCCAGTTTCTAAAATGAGTTATCTGCTGTATCACCGACAAGTAGGACAGGGAGATTCATCCAGATGCAGGGAGGTCTAGGTCAGAATTACTAAAGACCCCACCACCAGGAAAAAGTGTCGAGGAGCTCGACACCACTTGAGGAGCCGACAAGTACTGAGCGGAATATGGAATTCTGCCAGCCGAATAGGCAGAACAAGAGTTCCACCAGCGGAAACTGCTAGAATGACACAAGACCCCAAGTGAACTTCCACTCCCTAGAATCTGTGTAAATTATTCACCGGAAAAGAACTCCATTCTGTGGAAAACCCCACAACCAGTTCCGCGAAAGAGGAGGTCCACAGAAGGAAAAACTCTGTCACCTGTTCTGCCAGACAACACCAACTGCCACCATCCATGGCACCAGCATCACCTGGGCATGGGATGGCACCAAGCATCACCAATGCCACCCGCAGTACTGCCGGCACCCAAGGGTGCCTGTGGCACCACCAGCAGCACTTGCAGCACCCATGGCATTGGCTGCGGCACCCAAGGCATCACCTACAGTGCTGAACATCTGTGGCAACACCCGCGGCATCAATGGCACCAGCGGTGCTGCACGGCACCAATGACACAGCCTGCAGCATCCCATTGCGACAATGCCACTACCTGCAGCGCAGCACCAATGGCACCAAACGCTCCACCCACAGCACCAATGGTGCCACCCATGGCAGTGCACAACACCAACACCACCAACAGCACCGCATGGTGCCAGCGGGTCAATGCCCGAACATCCTAAGAAAAAAGGGGAGAAACACAGTGGTACCCGTGCCAACTCCTGCAAGAAAAACAGAAAGGGGTAGGCACGAGGGGTTGGTGCGATGGCGAAATCAGTGTCGGTCAGTGTCAGTGGCTCAGTAGGTAGCACACTAGCCTCTGAGGCTGGGAGATTAGAGGGCTGTGGGTTCAGTTCCTACATCTGGCATTTGGGTTAATATCCCAGTACTGTACCTGTAGTGCAGCATGAGAGGGGTGCTGCACTTCTGAGGTGCCGTCTTTCGGATGAGACATTAAAACCAAGGTCCCATCTGCCTGGATTGGCGGTAGTTCAGGTGGATGTTAAAGATCCCATGGCACTTATCAAAAAGAGAAGGAGAAGTGTTGAGGCATTGGAAAGACACTTTAGAGATTCCTTATGGTGAATGGTTGCAAGAACTCCTGGCAAATCTTAGAATGGAAAGGACTATTGCGAGTCTTCAGAATAACCTGTCCAAGTTCAACCGAATCTGGGGTCCATTATACTCCTTATATTCTGTATCAGAGTAAAATGGTTAACGGTAATATCATGTTCAAGGATATGTAATTTGTGTGCTGTGAAGGGAGGGTTTGTGAAGCGAGTGGGAGGGTGGGAGGGGAGGGCATCTGGAAGGTTCTGTATGTCATGTTTGTTATTTTCATCACTACTTATGTTCCTACTGGATGTACTCCTGTATTGAAAATTTTCAATAAAGTTTGAATAGCAAAAAAAAAAAAAAAAAAGAAAAGAAGGAGAAGGTTTTTATTAATAAACAGAACAATAAATCAGAAAAACAGTAATACAAATTATGGAAAATAAGAAAAAAAACATAATAAAGAGAATATCAGCAAATCTCAATTCTCTTACAGCAGAATGATTCAATCTATTTTGTCTTTCAAAAAAGGAACCTCTTTCCACCTCATAAACCAGACAGTTTGGGACAAACATTTACATTCAGAATCACGTTGTAACAACAAATCATGTTTAATATGTTGAAGAACTTCAAGTGGTGAGTGGTATAACTGTCGCAGAGTAAGATGGCATCTGACTTGCCATAAATGAAACTTGAACATAGCAAACAGCAGTCATACTACACCTGCATCCAACAAAGTAGAATGTAGCAAAAAACCTCCCACAACTTCCAGATATGTAACAGCACGCCAGAAAGGCTGGTTCCAATGGGCAGAAAGGATCATCCAGAAGTCTTGCACAAAGGGGCAGGAAACGAAAAAATGGGACATTGTTTCCTCCTGATTAATGCAAGTATTCCTTGAACAAGTACTTTCAGTAACCATTTTATGCTTTAAAGTTAACACCGAGTCGCCCATGAAAACTAAGCCATAAAACATCCCATAATCTAAGTGGAATCCATTTATCTACCAAACTTTTAAGGAGGTTATCAACATGACCATCTGGTACATCCTTAAAAACGGGGACTATGGAATGTGCTTTAGATTGTAGGACATCATAAATATCTTTGTGCAATTTGCAATACACATGGGCCGGAAGTAACCTCCATCTATTAAGTTTCGATATCACAGGTCTGACATAAATCGGATAACTAGAAGTGTGTAAATTTTTCTGGCTCAAACCTGGCCACTCTGAGGACAATCTAGGTAACCAACCATACGCATAAATCATCCATAACACATAGTGTGGACGACTAAGGTCTAGTAAATTCCAAGTGAAAAAAAATACTATAGTAAAAAGTAATCGGATTCACACAATTCAAACCACCCTGTGCAATAGGAAGATACAACACATCTCTTTTAATGGGATTTAGGCGACTCTCCCAAATAATTAAAAAAAAAAAAAAGACCCAATAAAGTGACTTCCAAACCAGAACAAATGGGGTATACCGCACTAAGGTATCAAAATTGAGGGAGAAGTAAACATTTAGTAATGATAACCTTTTTCTGTTTAGTTTGTTGCCACGACTTCCATAATCTGATTCTGGATTGAACTGCCTCAGTTTTAATTGACCAATTAAGTAACGCAATATCACCTTTACCAAAGTCAATACCTACAATTTGGACCAGGCCCAGTATAACAGGCCTTGCAACTCCGTGACCTCAGGAATGGCAGTACGCAGAGGATAAAAAAAACTCTTAGATTTATTAAAGGAAGAACCTGCAACATCTGAAAAATTAGAAAAATGACATAACACCTTATCTCCAGAGGTCAAATCAGCAACAAAAATACAGACTTCATCAGCATAAGCCATAATTTTGGCCTCTAGGGTAATATGAGGTGAAGCAATACCAAGAATCTGCACATCTTGGGCAATTGTACGTGAAAGCAGATCCAGACTAAAAACATAAAGCAATGGACTCAGGGGGCAGCCTTGTCTCACCCCCCGATGAATAGGGATATAGGAACCTAAATAACCATTTACCAAGGGCATAGCATAAGCATGACTATAAAGCAAAGCAATCCAGGTTATAAAGCAGTCAGGAACTCCATAGATTCATAAAACCTGAAACAAATAACTATGCGGGACCTGATCAAAGGCCCTTTGTTGATCCATGGACAGAAGAAAACACTTTATAACATCAACTTTACCAAGCTCTATTAGTTCTTGAATCAAAAGGAGATTATTTTAGATAGATCTGCCTGGTACTGAACAGGATTGGTGTAGGGAAATCAAGTGTGGAGCTATGGACAACAATCTGGTATTCGATATTTTCATTAAAATTTTAAAATCTGTATTAAGGAGACTTAAAGGCCTCCAATTGGAAAGTAAAGTTCTATCACCTTTCTTATATAACAAAATCTGAATTGAAGTACAAAAATGGAAATCAAGAGTGTGATGTTGCAAAACCCAATTAAACACTACTGTGAGCACATCACAAACCAAAGGACTACAGGTTTTATAAAACTCTGCAGGCAAGCCATCAATACCAGGCGCCGTGTTATTCTTTAAAAGGGAAATTTCCTTTTTAACCTAATCAACACTAATCGGAGCAACTAAAGCCTGTAATAGTATATCAGAACAAGGAGCAATATGGAGAGATGAAAGGAATTGTTCTACACCAGCGCTATCCACTGGAGATGCAGCATACAAGTCTGAAAAATGCAAGGAGACTGCTCGCAAGATATCCTGAAATGCAGTGTAACTATCACCAGCAGTATCCACAACTTCAGTCAGAAGGCGATCCGCAGAACGCCTATGACTACAATCCAAAGCATCCCCCAAAGCAGATTTATTAGCAGAACAAACCCTATGTTCATGTAACAGGGAAGTAGCTCTAGTATACTGCAGTGCAGCCATTTCTTTTTTTACATTCTGTACCTGTGCAGTCAAAGAGAAGTCTTGTGAGTGTATAGCTGAATACAAAGTTTCCAACAGCATACGTAAAGACAAATATCTCTTATATTTAGTCACTGCAGCATATTTAGACGTTCCCCTAGCCAAAGTAGATTTCAGATTTAGCGAGTAGCCGCCAATCTAACAAATCCTCAGGAAGTCCAGACAGTGACATACAAGCTTTCAACAAATCATGAACTTGGGCCAAAAACCTGTCATCAAGTAGCAGTAAAGAATTCAGTTTCCAATATCCCTGCCCCAGTTTAGCATGAGGGCCCACCCCTAACGTAGCAGTTACCACATTATGGTCTGAAATCTCCACTGGAATGGTTTGAGCCTTAGTCAACCTTAAAGCTGCAGAGACATAAAGAAAATCAATCCTAGTGGACAAGGAACCCTTAAAAAAGTAAGTCTACGAGAAGGATGACAAACCCTATAAATATCCTGTAAATGACCCTGGTCAATAATGTGATTGAGACAATGTGTATCACAGAAATCCTTATCAGTCCGAGCCCCCGATTGGATTTATGCACTACACAATTAAAATCACCACCCCATATGAGAAAGTGTGACGTGAACAAAAAAGGCTGCACCTCACGAAAGAGATCGACTCGACCTTTCTTCCTAACTGGTGCATAAATCACAATTAATTTAAAAGTGTAATGTATAAATCACAATTAATTTCCAAGTGTAATGAAATAAGTAAAATCCAATATTAAGGCCCGTCCCATAAGCAGTTCACCCAACTTGGTAACATGAAAGCCAACACCCCAACACCGCTACATGTGTCTAATCCCAAAGAAAAAAAAAGAAGGACCCCATCGCCAAAGCTGTTTGGCCATATTAACCAAAGAATGGTTATTGAGACGGGTATCCTGAATAAGGTAAATATCACGTGCCAAATCACTCAAAAGTTGAAAAGTAATCGGCACCTATGAGCATTTTTCACACTGTTTACACTGAGGGTGGCTACAGTGAGATGAAATGCCATGGCCATAAAAGAGAATCAGAAAAAGGGTTGAAATAAAAATAAGTCAACATCAAGTAACCCTTCCCTTTCTAGTACTTCTCTGGGGTCTCACCCCTGACCACGAGGATCAAGTATCCATAGGCAACTCCTTTGACTTATCATTCTCAGAATCAGATGACATCATAGGTTGTAAGGAGGTGTCAGAATCAGCTTCCATACCGGAAGACTAAGTGTGACAGGACAGGACCTCAAATTTATTACTTAAGGGAACAGAGTCACCAGGAGAAGACGCTTTAGCCAATTTGGCCCTAACTGTAGTCTGTTTTGGGGCCCGTTTCTTTGGCTGAACAATAGGCTCAGGTGGGGTCATAATAATATTATCCAGAGGATTGTCAGGGACAGGCACAGGTTCACCAGGAACTGGAGAAACAACAGACAGGGGTGGGGGTTGGGGGAGGGGTCCTGTACAATCGGTCGGGGAACTTCCTGTAAAGGAGGTTCAGAGGAAGGTTCAGATATTGAAGCCACTGACTGGGGAGCAGGCACTGCAATATCAGGGCATAAAGGGGGACCAGTAACTACCGTAACATGAGAAGAA
This sequence comes from Neoceratodus forsteri, assembly GCA_016271365.2. Classification (NCBI taxonomy): domain Eukaryota; kingdom Metazoa; phylum Chordata; order Ceratodontiformes; family Ceratodontidae; genus Neoceratodus; species Neoceratodus forsteri. The sequence goes on along the minus strand of CM028136.1, from coordinate 646,895,170 downwards.
AGGGATTGCGCTGTAGCAATATCCTTTATCTGGGTATTAAGAAGGATTATATCCTGATCCGGGCTATCTTCCCTGTTATGGGAAGCCCAAGGACAGGATCTAAAACCGTGACTTAGGTCTTCACACAGGTTACACTTTAGTTCAGAAATACAATCTGCACTAGCATGGCCAAAAGATAAACAAAGGGAACATCATAGTTTATCACAGACAGCACTGAGATGGGAAGGGGAGCCACATTTAAAACAGGTACAAGGCTGCTCCACGTAGAAGCAATGCCCCCGTTCCCTACCTAAAAACAAACTATTAGGCAAGTGTATGGGACCCACATTTGTATTTCTGAGTCTCACCCTATAACACCAACCACCAGTCCACAAGTGTTCAGAGTCAAATATAGGCTGTGGCAACCCCAAGACATCACAGTGTTTAGCTAACCAATGCGTAACATCACTTGCTGCTACACTCTCATTTCTAAACAAAATGGTGACATTTTTAATAGAAGGTCTAGTATGTGGGATAGCCTGAAATGGTAGCCACAACTCAGTGTATTTAAGAGTATCATACTTTGTCCAGAATCAATCTAATCCCCTAGGGCTTTGAAAACTAACGTCATATAAGGAAGAACCTGATACATGAATCAACGCAAATATTTTGTTTGTAAAAAAAAAACACAGATCCTTTCAAAGGTAACTTTCCCACATAGAGACGGTCTGGAGCTACATCAAGACCCCCAATATACTGAAGGCGGACCACATTCCATCATTGAAGAGGAGGGGGGAGTTCCTAAACGTATCCCTTCTATGAAATTCTTCCCAAGTAGATTTAGCTTTATCCCCAGGGTCAGGAGAAGGGCCTGGAGGAGGGTCAGGGAGCGGGACATCCATCTCCTTTCTGTTACCCCACGCTGGTCCCCTAGAGCTAGGGCCTTCATCACCCAAAGAGGAGGGAGGTAAAGAAGGAACTTTAGCCAGCAGAGTAGTATCCAATGCAGGATGCTGAACATCCTCAGCACGCAAATCCAAATCCGGGCTACCAGGCAAAGGTGGAGGCATATCTATCAAGGGGGACTGTTGCCCTCCACAACCAGGTATCATGCAATGGGCAGGGTCAGGTATCCAATGCCCTGAAACACCTGGTTTCCAACCCGCACTTCGCAGGGAGACCTCCAAAGAGACAGGTAGTGTGCTAGAACAAGGCAACAGAGCGGGAGGAGGCAAGACAGTCTACGCATTAGGTGAAACACCCAGTCTAGGATGCATAGTACTCACAAGTTCACCAGGCAAAGTTGCCACCAAGTTCAAAGGCGGAGAAGGCACTGCTCGATTTGCAGGAACCGAAAACTCCAACTGAGCATGGTGCAACACTGGTAGGACCGGAGCAACTGAAGATTGTTGCTGACTCTGCACCTCCAAGGAATCCGAAGGTACCGCATCCATAATGAAAGCAGGAAGAGTCTCCACATCCCCAAGTTCTGGAGACAGAGTCCGTGTCCCAGGAGAGGCTGACTCAAGAGGGCTAACGGCATCAACAACAGCGAGCACCTGGTCCCGATGTGCAGCAAGGAGGAACTTCAACCAAAGTTCATCAGCAGGCAAAAAATCTGATGATGCAGAGGCAGACTGAACAGTAAAGGATTCATCTGGTACAGCAAGATCCACAAGCATATCAACAAAATGGTCAGACATCCTCAGTACTTCAGGCTCCAAGGCTGGACCTGCAGGAGCGGAGCTCTACTCTCCTGCAGGTACACCAGCAGTATGACTGGGCCCCACATACGAATCCGTGGTCCAACAGCGCCCCCACAAAGAGTAGGGGAATGTCCTTGGTGTCCTGGCCAAATTTCCCTCATTCACTAAAAATACCACCAACAGCTTAATCTGATTCAAGGTCAGTTGGCATTCATCTGTATCTCCCATCCCCTGGGTTGTGCCTGAAAATAAGCAGGATTTGTCTAGTGCACTTACCCAGTCAAAAAAAACTAAATAAAAATCAAACAAAATCACCAAAGAGGGCATTGAGCACATCCTGAGCCAATATGTAAACAAGTGCTTACGTGAAAGAAAAGAGGGAAGGGAGGGAGGGAGGGGTGAGGTGAGGTGGGGGAAGGGGAAGAGTCATGTCCCTGGAGACCCCTTCTGGATGCGAGGAACCCTGCAAGGGGACTGGTGGGACCAGAGAGGAAAGGGATAAGGCAGTGTCCCAGAGAGACCCCTTTAGGATGATGGAAGAAGGGCGCAGATCAGAGATACAAGCCTAGGCGATAGTGGAGAACACCAGACCAACCCCGGACCTATAACGTTAACTGTGGTTTGAGATTAACAGATTGCAACGAAAAATACGTAACTAGACGTGCTTATGTCACATCACAGTGAGCGTATAGGTCTAACAGGAATAAATCTGATCTGTGTCGGTGAAGTTTAGTAACAGGAAAAAATACAGCGCAGGCCTGTGCTTGTTGTAAAATTTTGCATTAGTTTGAGTTGGAGGGCTTCCCCCCACACTTTTTTTTAAAGGGGGGCAAAGCCCCCCAACTTAAATAAACGAATACAAAAAAATTACCAAAATGTAGTTCTCAGAGATTAGCGTAACTTGAACTGTACGCTAATAGCGTAGGTCCGGTATTCTCCACTATCCCTATCGCCCAAGCCCCTTGGGCCTATGTCTATGTCTCCTAGTCTGTGTTTCAACATGGTTGAGGTCTGCACTTTTTACTGTTCACTGCCTAAATAAACTGCTGTGTCTGTGGTCTACTTGTGTGTGGGTGATGCTGGATTTGTACTGATTCTTGCCTTCTCCTGCAGCACACCCAGCAGTGGGGCGGCTTTTCTGTTTTGAAGCTTCTATGTTCAATTCATTCCAACGCTCAGAATCACTGCCTTTTTACCTCCATGTATTCCTACCATTTTTTTGCTGTCACTGTATTTGCACCTCAATTTATTGCTGTCTTTTGCACTTGTTTTATTATATTTTGCTGCTTATTTTGTTCCCTTTTCCCTTCCCCCGGGCCGCACTTGGAAACGAGCCGCCTTCCCGGTTACCAAACTTTTAAATAAATAAATAAAAGTGCATCTTCTAATGAAATAAACCCGTCTGTTTGCAAAGTGGCGTCGTTCCAAGACAACTAGCAATTGCCGTAAGATTGGCAAACACAGCTATTTAAGAACACGCAACTGAAAATGCTACGAAGAATGAACGTTTTGCATAAATAATTGTTTTAGCGATTCTTACTCTTTCCAATCGTAAACACAAACATATCTCCGGGATTTCACTACACAGGACGCTCACTATTGAGTATGGTGCCACAGTGCGGGATGTGTTCCCATGACAACAGTACACCGGAACCACACGCAGCAACGTTTTGTATTTCATGGGGTTAGTTTTAGCAAAAAAAAATTTCGGTATAAAATGTTTTATCATTGTTCTGCCAAAATAGTTTTGATCTTTTGGGCAAAAGTGCTATTAAAAATCAATTTTCTTAAAGGTAAGTTTCCCGGTCTTCTAGTTCTTTTCTTTTCCGGTTTCCCCTCAGAAAATGACGTTGGTTCAGCCCATACAATTCTGTGATTCTGCCGCAGATGATTCGCCACGTCGACGTCACGGACTCCGCCCATTTGTGGAGCGCCTCAGGAAAACAGGAAGATGAGTAAACTCGAACTTTCACTTGACGTGCTGTTGCAAAATGCAACCAAAGAAAGACTTAACAAGTACAACAAACTCAGAGGTACTTCAGATTCAGATGTAATGTATGATACTGGAACAGGAAGACCGTAAACCAGAATATTAAACTGTGGACGATGGTGTAGAATGTAGGGTACATTTAAGAAGCTTGCCGTAAAAAGCTTCCTGAATACTGCGCTTCTTTGGTCGCGTATCGTGCTTGGGTGTCAGTTTAGTTGGGGGCTTCGCCCCCTACACCCCTTTTTTTGATTTACAAACTGTGTTATTCTGAGCAGAAACGTACCTTTGTCGCATTCGTTCCTGTGTTTTGTTGTTTGGTACGTTTTGTTTCTAGAGACACTTGCTGTGTGCAGTGTTGGACTGGCCCACCTGGATACCTGGACAATTCCAGGTGCCCCCCCCCCCAACTAGGGCTCTTACCCAATTTCCAAACTCTGAAAATACATATATTCATCAACTATTTTGTATGTAAATGAGTTGCTCTGATCACTGCAGGAAGATATAAAGTGCAAACATAGAGCCTTTGTACCAAATTGAAGTGTAAAGCCGATATGATTATTACCCCTGTGGGCCACTTTATTTATTTTCCAGGTTGGCCCTCAGTCCAGATTTCCAGGTGCCCCCCGCACCCCAGTCCAACCCTGGCTGTGGGTTTGTATGCCTTTACTTGCCTGTCGCTTGATGCCAGTTTTTAGTTGTATTACCTAAAAGAAAATTCATATTTTTCAGCCTTTCAACTTGAAAATCGCGTTACTCCAACATCAGGAGACTATCTTGTTGCTTCCTGCCCTCCACTTCTGACTTTCCGAGTCCTTCAGCTACTATGGGTGTAGAAAACCGAACTCCATTGGTGGGGCGGGAGAGGCAACAACAAGAAGTCTCTGTACCGCTGCTGTTGTTCCATGAAACACAACCCGGAACCAGCTAATCCTTTTTGTAATTTCATTCCTGGTAGTCCTAACTAAGGGTTGACCGAGTAGATTGCCCTTGCATCCCAAGGGCTGTACTACAATTACAGGCATTGGGTGATATGTGGGTGTTTGTGAGAGCAATGTATGGCATCTGTATTTATCAGTCTCTGGGTGGAGGCGACAACCAGTGTTATGGTGTACCATGGTTGTGTTCGTTGTACTAGATGAGGTGACAAACATGGTCCTGGAACTGTACATATTTTTACTTACTGGCAGCATAATCTCTTCTCCAATGACAATTGGGGGGGGGGGCAGAGTAGATTAAGATATGGCATAACATTTTGTGTGTGTGTGTGTGTGTGTGTGTATATAAAATCACACATACCTCCACAATGCAAAGCATCGTGGGCTGCATAGGCAAATCACTAACTATATGTATATGCGTGTGTGTGTGTGTATGTATGTATATATATATATATATATATATATATATATATATATATATATATATATAAATGTGTGTGTGTGTGTGTGTGTATGTATACATGTATATGTGTGTATGTATACATGTATATGTGTGTGTGTGTATATGTATATGTGTAGTAGAGTAGGTATGTGTGTATATGTATACACACACACACACACACACACACACACACACACACACACACACACACACACCTGCAAATAATTGCAGCTACTTTAAATAGTTCATTATACAGTGGTTCTAAAAATACTGTATCTTGGTTGGCTGGCACGATTTGCAACGTGTAAATCATGCCATCACCCCATGGCAAGAAGTGGCAGCCAGTCAGTCTTCTCTCCCCCCCACCACGCGCATATCATTGATCAAACAGGCCGACCACCACATTACCTCCATTTACTTAGCAACTGCGGGAAATTCAAAACAAAAATACTAAAATTAAAACGGGTGATGGCAGGATTTACCTATGCCTAGTGTGGTTTCTTCACTCACCCAGTGGCCTCATGAACAAACCACCACACCAAGCGTAGGTAAATCCTGCCCTCATCCACACCGTCACATGGTATATTGCTTAAGTATGCAAGGTCTGACAGGAGTGCATGGCACTCACCTGGAAAATCAGCAAAGGGGAATTAAAGTACTCGCATCAACTCTATACTTTTAATTTGACACACAGGCTCTAGTTAAAGCAGCAGTACATGATAACGGTGAAAATGTTGACCTATACTTTTTTTTTTTTTTGATTATTCTAATTTAGATTACACCATATCGCTTGACTTGTATGATGCCTTTTTTTCTTCATTTTGAGTCTACTTTGTCACTTTTTATACTGTGTAGCTCACTTGCATTTTATGCTGTAGGTGTCATGGCGGGTACCTTGCAGTGGAAGTGTCTTGACAGACAAGAGTCTTGTGTTGCTTGAGAATACTGCTTGGGACTACTCGTGCGCCGCTCAGATTGCCACCTATCATGGAAAACTATAAAGCTCTGAGGTGAAAGTGTCTTAGCATGCTGCTCATTTGGCATAGTGGTTAAGGTGGTAGACTGTGAAGCAGGGTAGGATAGTGATAGGGGTTCAAGTCTGACAGTCTGCAAATGCGATTCATGCTAGTAATAGGGAGATCACTCCAAACAGTAAAAAGTCTGAGGTCGCACACTACAAAAACAGTTTCTATATTTTTTTTCTTAAATATTGCGCGACCTCTGAGTTGATTATTTATTGGGGGGGGGAGCAGAGCCCACTGTGGGGGTGCATGCAGGCAGACAGACATACAGTTATGGCACTGACGGTGTTCCTGTCTGTGACGGTATTCCCATCTGCCATACTGTATCCTGTCCGCCATGACACCTGGAGCATAAACTGAAACCACTCTGGTATACAAAAACAGAAGAGAATACTGATGAAAACTTGACCTGAACCATATTAAAAGGAATGCTTGTTTTATTTTAAATGTAATAAAAAAAAATAAAAAAATAAAGTACTAAAGCAGACTCAAAATGTGTAAAGAATGGTATTGTGCAAGTCAGGAAATTAGGTGCAACCTAAAATAAAAAAAGTGTAGGTCAAACTTTCTACCAGTATGATGTACCACTGTTTTAAAGAGCACCTTTCCTGGTGCTCAGGACAAAAACTGTAGAGGAGTCTTACCTGCTGCAAAGTCTGTGGGAGCCAAAATGAGAATTTTAATATTGCTAGATTTATGATAGAAGGGATCGTAATTCGGCTCCATGGAGCCGAGAGCCACAGATCCCTTCCACTTACTTGTGCTCAGTGATGCTAGCACCTTATTATGATGTTTTACATGGAGATGTGTTTAGCACTGCTCCATGCTAGCACTTATGATGTTTTACATGGAGAGCATGGGGACACGCTGCATAGATTACTATAGGAGCTGATTTTTATGTTTGTTTTCTCAATAGTTCAGGGTACTGATTGAGATAAAACAAGGCCACTGTTCAACTAACAAGGTAGTCGAGTGGTAGCCTTGATGTATCCAAATTGGAACTCTGAAATATAAAAAAAAAAAAAAAGACGTAAATGTCAGCCCTTATGGTAGTCTATGAAGTGTGCCCCTGCACTTTCCATGTAAATACGTCACAAACCATGCTAGCGCAAGGGTGGCGCTGAACACAAGGAAGTGGAAGGGATCCGTGGTTCGGTTCCATGGAGCAGAATTACGATCTCTCCCATTCTTCAAATCTAGCAATATTAAAATTTGCCTTTTGGTTCCCACAGACTTTGGAGTAGGTAAGGAACAAATACTGTTTCTGGGGGAAAGTTCTGTAAATATCATTTAAGAAATAACGAGAAGCCGGTTATTTCCTAGGGAATTAACAACCATTAGAGAGGATGGGTAGCTTCGAGGTTGGTAATGTGATTATAAATCTTATCACAATAGCAGCTTTCATTTTTTTGACTGGTTCGTTTTACTTACGTTTAGGTTTTAGTTGTGTGGCACAAGCCGTGTATGCCACAGAGCATCAGTTGGCAGCTGAATCGGGTCATTTCTGAGATGTTAATGACCGATCCAGTAGCCTTGTTAGGCTCATGAATTGAATAATTAATTTAGACTTTTATAATTTAGCATTTTATATATGCTTGCAGTGATCAGAAAACCATATATAAATGGTTGTTTAGATAAATATCTGAAATTAACCCTGTTTTATTTATTTGGTATACTGACCCACTGGGTATAAAATGTAAGAATCAAAAAGAAAACAAAGGGCCATATTGTTCATAGATTCATAGATTGATACAAGTTCAGAAGGCACATGCCCATTTATGAACTCGCCACCAGCTAAATTAGCAGTGGAAGGAAAATTTTTATTACCCATGTACTTGTCAAGGTTTCTCTTAAGTTTTTCTATGTGTTAACTGTTTATAATGTTACTAGGTAATGTATTCCAGATTGGAGGAATTCTCTGAGTAAAAAATCTAGTTGAGCACAGATTTGTAAAACAGTAGTGTAAAGCCTTTATAACAGTGGGCAGATTGTCCCCAAAGTAGACGAATAGTTTAGTCAGAATTAATAAGTGTTTAGTAATTGTCCTAATCCCCACTCTGAAATGAACACTGATAAAAAGGTTTTCAGATGTGCTCTATATCATATCTCTCAACTTTCTACCTTGCAAATCCGGTACAGGGCCAACAAATGTGGCACAATTGACCACATCTGGGGGCAAATATTAGAAAATGGTAATACCCACTCCAGTAGTCACATACAAACATTTTCTAATAGAGCACATGATTGTGACACAAATGCCTGGCATTAGTTTATGGCTTCAATCTTTACTGTTCATTTTTAAGAAAAAATATGGGATGCCCCTGAAAATTAGGGTCCAGTTGAGAAGTATGACTGCTTAGATCACAGGTCTGGGATGTACTGCACATTGCCAAAACTTTCCATGTACTGTTGGCTCAGAACTGAGGACCCTCGGATTTAGCTTGTGTTAGTGGCAAAGTAGAATACGTTTAGCATGCTGGTGGCAGATGGGGCCAGTGCTAGAGATTATGGCAAAGGATCAGAGAGAGCCCCCCTCCCCGGTTTTAAAACAGAATTCAGTGGTTGTAGGGCCAGAGACCCCAACTTGAAGAGCTAGTGACACGTTCAAGTGGACTTTAACAAAACATATTGTTTAGACACAGTCCAGCTTGCATTTCCCATTAGTTCTGTATTTCTCCTCCCCAGTATTTATTACAGAGGTCATTTTGTATGAAAACAAAATTTCTGCTCCTGGAGAGTTCATCTATTCCTGCAGTTTTCTCCTTAGCTGTAGCCATAGGGCACTGTTTGAGACCTCACAGTTACTCCCATGGCAACAAACTGTGATGTCATAACAGAGGATTATGACTTGGAGTAGGGAGTAAGCTGTAGAGGCTGGTGAACTCAAAATGAACTCTGAGGGGACAACGATCAATTATTCATACTCATTTCCTTAGTAATAAATAATGGGGAGGAGAAATGTAAATGGAATGCAAGCAGAATTGTACTTATTATGTTTTTTAAAGTTTTCTTGGAGCTGTCAATAGCTCTTTAAACAAATAAACATAGAAATATAGATTTAGGTGGCAGATAATGACCACTTAGTCCACCCAGTCTGCCCATTTTTTCCTACCTACAGCATCGCTGCAGAACCTAATTGATCTCTCCCTCTTCCCTCCCTCCCCTTTCCACTAAGATTCCCTTGTGCCTATCCCAGGAATTCATGAACCCCACCACTGTTTTGTCCGTCCCCCCCACCTCCACTGGAATGTTGTTCAAGGAATCCACCACTTTTTCCATGGAGCAGTACTTCCTCACTGCTCTTCTGAATCGACCCCCAACCAACAGCTTCATAGCATGTCCTCGTGTTCTTGAGCTCCATTTTTTTCTGAAAAATACTTTCTTTCTTTACCTTATTTATCCCTCATGAGGTATTTAAAGGTCTCAATCATATCCCCCTCTCCCTCCTCTCTCCCATAGTGACATATTGTGGTCCTTAGTCTCTTGTTGTAGAGCTTTTTGGACCACCTCCACTCTGCCAGAGATGTGGGAATCAACACAGTCCAAGAGGGTGGCATCATTCGGAAAGAGATGTGCAAGAACAAGTGGGCACAATTTGAAGATAATGGGGGGGATGGCTCAGCAGTAATGTGAAGAAGTATTTCTTCACAGAAAGGGTTGTAGACGCATGGAACAGCCTTCCTGAGGAGGTCGTAGAGTCAAAAACAGTGAAGTAATTCAGGAATGCAAGGGACAGACATAAGGCAATTCTAGTGATGGGTAGTAGGAAGTAGACTGTTGGTTAACTAGGATCTGCAGTTTGTCCGTTAGGTAGGGAAATAGGCAGACTAGGTGGGACAGGCAGTCCTTATCTGCCATCAGAGTCTATGTTTGTATGTTAAACACAATAGCCAATATCATCCTGCACCTCACCACACTTTCATCCCCTACCCTGAGGGTAACAAACAGATTCAGACAGAGAAAGTCACTCAACCCCAAATTGGTGATCAACTGGAGAGTCTAGACCTGCTCTACTAAAAGTTTTCTCGTACAGTGTCAAGTGACTAATGGGCAGATATAGGATTTCTTTTGGGGAAGGGGCAAGACAAACCTAGGGAGCCTGGGAAATGGAAAACTTTGCAACATGTTTCATTTATATAGTATATAGTATATACTAGACACATTATGGATTTTAACATGCTCTGTTCCAACAATAACAGCATTTTTTTTCTTGTAGAACATTGTCCTTTAATCAGCTTGGGGGGGAAGTATCCAGGCAATGAAGCTCTACCACCTCTATTTCGGAGGCTCTGTTCACTACAGGAATGCCTGTTTTAACATTTCAAATGATATATTTATTATTAAGGTTTATTTTTTGTATTATGCATGCTCCAAAGCATTGTATTAAGATGATGGGACATGCTGGGTGAGATAAAGGTGGGCCTGCATGGATGGGATTGACGGGGCTGGTCCATTGGAAAGAGTTGGGGAACGCTACACTTGCCAATAATGGCAGCTGTGGGCCTATAGATGGTGATTTCACAGCCTGGTCTGCAGTGGTGTCCAGGGACAGTACAGAGTTATGAGACTGGGAGGCAAGAGGGAGCAGCTATGGTGAGGGTGGGATAAAAGCCACCACCTGCATGGCAGACCTTGTATACCTCCTTTTTTTTTTTTTTATTTATCATGTAAAATTTTATTGAGTTTTCCAATATGTAATACCTTGTCTATAAGATACACAGTAACAAGCATACGACTAAGTACAATCCCAGACAGGTAGAACGAAATCAGCTTATAAGACATTCAGCTGTAACAGAGCAATATATAAGATGGCAATAAACTACTTCAGCACCTATAAAAGTCTGTAAATCTTCACCAAGGCATAGACTGTGTTCTAAGTGATTTGATTATAGTATATTTTTACCAGATTTTACATCTGTATAAAACAAAGTTCAAAACAACAATGCAATGTAGCACAAACAGCTCATTTACATAATATCCTGCCACACAGATTCTTTTAGCTAACATAGACCAGATAGTTTGGTGATAGAATATCTGGATTATCAGTAGATCAGGACTGAAGCATGGAAATTAATAAGAGATGGAGATGAGGGTGGTAGAGAGCATACTAGCAATCCTACAGGGGAGAAGCTCCGTGTTTAGACATTTCAGAGCAGAGCCAGTCTAATGTCAAGTGATAGGAAGATTTTGCAGTGGAGGAGGAGGCACCATACAAATGTGGGAGTGCAGGTAGGGATTGCATTTCAAGTAGTAGCCAGGAAATTTTCCTCTGGCCACTGCTGTAAGTCTCTCAAAAACAGCCAGTCTGACCATGGCTGCACGCCATTGAGAAAATGTGGAAGGTGAAGGTTGCCTCCATTTCATTAGGATGGCTCTCTTTGCCTCCGTGACAGCAGCCAGGACCCATGCTTTATCGGGTGATGAAAGCAAATTTAATGTGGAGGTGTCCCCCAACAGAAGGGAGTAATGTTGAAGAGATAGTGGATGTCCTACTGTGGTAGAGCAATCGTTCAGGACTGTGGTCAAAAAAGTACTGATTATTGGGCATGTCCACAAGATGTGGTATAGGTGGGCCGGGAAGAGTGGCATCTCTAGCATCTATCCTGTGGAATTACCTTTTAGCTTGTGGAGGACTGTAGGGGTTTGGTACCACCTAAGAAGGATTTTTAATTGGATCAGCTGACTCTTTGTGTCTTCATATGCCGTGTGGGCTGCTCTAAGGCATTCTGATCATTGTTGCGGAGATAAGGGGTGAGGGTGGTCATGCTCCCATGTGGCTTTACTAGTTAAGGTGACATCCGGCTGGGTATCCCGAAGGGTTTGATACAGGGCACCTACTAGGCCTCTACCTCTGTTGGGTTGGGAGAGATTGCTCAGGCATTTCCAAGGAGACTGAGATGGCCAGATTTGAAGGAGAGGGGTCAAAGCGCTCCGTATCTGGATAAACTCCAGAAATCTTGAGATGGCAGATCATATCTAGCTTTGAGCTGTTCAAAGGACATCAGTGTACGAACATTATAACGGAGGAGATTGGCTACCGTCTGGATATGTCTAGAGGCCCATGAGGCCCATTGAAGCGGTTTATGGTTGGTTTACCTTGATGAGGGGGTTATTCCAAAGCTGGGCATAACAAAGAGGAGGGGGGGGGATATGCAGCCCTTGGGACACCTGTTATTGCCATCGCTCGATGCCAAAATCTGCATGTGTGTCTCATGAGCGGTGTAAATTGGTGGCTAGTGAGATTCCTGCTAGATGGCAGAGAATGAAGAGGAAGCTTCTAGCTGCACCCACTGAGGAGGAGGAGTGGATCGTGGGGCAAACCAGAACACAGCCTGAGCCATGCAAAAAGCGAGTTGATATCCTAAGAACCAGGGGAGGCCTAACCCTCCTTTGGTCCAGTGGGTTCATAGCTTTGTTCATCCCCACCTAGGGGCTCCACCCTCCCAGAGGAAAAGTGTGACTAGTCTGTCTAGGGTCTGAAATGGCTTTTGAGAGAGAGGGATTGGAAGGTTATTAAGTAGGTAACAATCCCTGGGGGGAAAAATAAACATTCTAACAGCCTCTACCTTTCCTTTTAATGTTGGGCGTAGCTTCTTCTAGCTATTGATATCGTCCGTCAGGGATGCTAAGAGCAGGGAGAAATTGGCCATTTCTAAGTCTTTTCCAGGCTGTCGTGATGGTGATGCCCAAATACGGGAAGCCTTGTGGGGCCCAGGTAATATCTGCTCCAGCTAGACAGTGCCTATTACACTTCTTGTTTAGGGGGAGAGAATGGTTTTCTTTTGATTCACTGTAAGTCCAGACAGTGATGCACACTCCTGTAAGGTTAACAAAACAGAGGGTAGGGAAGACTGGGGATCAGAAAGGGTGAGCAGCATATCGTCTGCATATGCATTGACTAAGTAGGCGTTTTTTCCCATAGGGATGCCAGTGTTACTTGGGATGCTAGCAAGTGTTCTGATTAGGGAGTCCAGAGCTATAAGGGAGAGGAGAGGGGAAAGAGGACAGCCCTGTCTGGTGCCTCTATGGGGGGAGGAGGTATCCCTGTTAGTGGGAATTCTGGCCATAGACAATTTATACAGTGTGAAAACCCAGGAGCAAAAATGGGGTCCAAAGCCATACAGCTGAAGAATCTGGTGGAGCTATGCCCATTCTAGGGAGTTGAATGCTTTGGAGAAGTTGACCGCTAAGGCAGCCATTGGGATGTCTGAGTGTAATGCTAACCATTTAAGGTTCAAAACAAGACATAGATTATCTGCACTGGATTTCCCCTTTGAAAACCCCTTCTATGCGTGGTGAACCAGATTTGATAGAACTGGGGACAGTCTGGTTGCCAAGATTTTGGCCAGTATCTTGGTGTCTACAGGAGGAAGTGATATGGGTCTATAATTTGCACACAACAGGCTATCCGAGGATTTTTGGGAATTAATGTAATGAGAGCCTCGTGCATAGTGGGGGAGGGGGATTGTGTCCACCTGGGCTTCTTGGAGAGCTTGCAGAAGTGGGGGGGTGGTAATCTCGTCCTGTAGTGCCTGACACAGCTCTACTGTCCTCCCATCCGGCCCAGGGGCCTTCCCTTTAGCTATCTGGGATAGAGCTGACCGAAGTTCATCCTGTGTTATGGGGGCATCTAGGGCATGGGCCTGCTCATTGGAAAGTAGGGGAAGTTGCATTCCTAAGCAGAAGGTTTGCAGTTGGCAGGACAGTTCATCATCCGATAGGGTATTTTGGGACTGAGGTAGCGCCTCGTAAAAATTTTTCCATAACTTCGTTAATAGCTTTAGGCGTTGTTACAGTCTTTCCCTCCTTACTTTTTAGAGCAAGGATTGTGGAGGAAGTTTGTTGCTTCCGCAGGTAGTAAGCTAATAATTTCCCTCCTTTATCCCCTCCCTCCCAGGATCTGTGTTTAGCCTGGGTTAGTTGCCACTCCGCTTTCCTGTTCAACAGCACATTAAGCCTATATTTTAAGCCAGTGATGTCGACCAGGAGGGGGGAGTTGAATGGGTTCGAGGTAGACAACTTAAATTGTTTTTTCAGACGTGTCGGTTCACTCTGTAGCTCTGTTATCTCTCTTGCTCTTGCTTTATTTTAAGCTGCTGAAAAGGAGATAATTCTCCCTCTAATAACTGCTTTGAAAGCCTCCCAGACTGTGGTTGCACTAGTGTCTCCTGGAGTATTGACAGTGAAATAGGAGAGGGCCTCCTTTTTTATGTAGTCACTAAAGACAGCATCCTGAAGCAATAATGGGTTACATCTCCACCTTGTGGAGGGTGAGCCTTGGCCCGTAGGTATAAATGTGACTGTCACATGGGCATGGTCTGATGTGATTATGCTCCCAATGGTGGAAGATCCTATCCTGGGCATTGCAGTGTGGTTGGCTAACTAGAAGTCTAGTCTGCTATGGGTCCCATGTACCTTGGAGAAAAAGGGAGAATCACTCATCCGGATGGAAGGGTTTATACAAGGGTCCCCTGACCCCCATTTAGATATCGGAGTGTTTAATATTTCTAAGACCTTCGGATGGAACTGAGGTGTGGGGAAAGACTTATCTAAAAAAATATCTTACACTAGATTGTGGTCTCCTCTGAGCAGGATTGGGATAGCGAGGTCGTCACCAGAGAGCTCAGTAAAAGCTTGGTTCAGTTCTGAATAGATATCCCCAGAGTCGGTGTTAAAGCCATAAATGGTGGCTATTAGGACCTTACCACCTGGATACGTCAGTTTGGTCACTATCCATCTCCCTAGGGAGTCCTGTTGCTGAGCCTCTACAGTCCATGGTCCTGTCCTCCATAGAAGGATGGCCAATCCCCTGGACTTGGTGGAAGCACAACTGCCTAGCACTGTTCCTACCCAGAGATTCCTTAGTCACTGCACCATGTGGCTGGTAAGGTGTGTCTCCTGAAGCAAGGCTATGTTTGCACCCAGCAAATTCAAATATTGCAATACTTTAGTTCAATTTGCTGGATGGTTCACTCTCCGTGCATTCCAGGAGACACATCCCCAGCCACGTCGCGCAGCTGTAGTCGAGACCGTGATAGTTTCTACCAGACACACAACAAAAGGAGGAGGTACTCACCCAGACAGCAGCAGGAAAAAGGGCAGAAAGGAGAAGGAAAGAGGGTACCCTGCTACAGGCTTGCAACAGGGCATGTAAAGCTAGTACTGCTCTAGTAGATGTGTGCTGAGAAGGAGGAGAGATAGAAACATAGACTTTGACGGCAGATAAGGACCGCTAGGCCCATCTAGTCTGCCCATTTCCCTACTTACAGGATAGGCCGCAGATCCTAGTTAACCAACAGCCTATTTCTTCCTACCCCCAACAAGAATTGCCTTATGTCTGTCCCATGCATTCTTGAATTCTCCCACAGTTTTAGACCCCACAACCTCCTCAGGAAGGCTGTTCCATGCATCCACTACCCTCTCTGTGAAATAATACTTCCTCACATTGCCCCTGAACCGCCCTCCTTCTATCTTTAAATTGTGTCCCCTTGTTCTTGCAAGTCTCTTTTTCTGAAAAATGCTACCCTCTTGGACTTTGTTGATTCCACTGAGGTACTTAAAAGTTTCTATCATGTCCCTCCTCTCTCTTCTTTCCTCAAGGGTATACATATTAATCTCCTTTAGTCTCTACTCATACGGTTTCTCTTGCAGACCCTGCACCATTTTAGTTGCCCTCCTCTGGACTGCCTCTATCCTGTCTATGTCCTTGCGGAGATGGGGTCTCCAGAACTGGACACAGTACTCCAGATGGGGTCTCACCAACTGTCTGTACAGAGGGATAACAACTTCCTGTTTTCTGCTGCTGATGCCTCTCCCTATGCATCCCAGTATACCCCCAGCCCTCCCTACTGCCTTCTCACATTGCTTGCTAACCTTAAGGTCATCTGATATGATTACCCCCCGGTCCCTTTCCTTTTTTGTTGTTGTTACTACCTCCCCCCCCATTGTGTATTCTTCCCCTGGGTTCTTGTTTCCCAGGTGCATTATTTTGCACTTCTTTGCATTGAATCCTAGCTGCCATACTTCTGACCATTCCTCCAACCTTGCCAAGTCCCTTTTCATCCTTTCCACACCTCCTTGTGTATCAACCCTGTTGCAGATTTTTGTGTCATCTGCAAAAAGGCATACTTTTCCTTCCAGTCCCTCTGCAATGTCAGTGACAGTGATGAGTGTTCTACCTGAATAAAAGAAAAAGAACACATTATGTATCTTGAAAAAAATAAAAAGAACTTGAAATAAAAATAGTCTAACAATAAACAAATATCAACCAACAAGATAGATATAATATAGTATGATTCTTCCAAGCAATCAACAGTAACTCAGTTGTTGGTGCTGAGTTGTACGCGTGAAAGGGGACAGATATGCCCCTAAGCCACACTGCTTCGAACACCAAATATATAGAGGGGAAGAGTCTCACCACATTTGGGTGATCTGTCCCAGCCTGACCTCAGAGATCTGGCCATGAGGCCTGCTTCAAGCAGTCAGGATAAATCTAGCGGTCGTGACCACCCCAGAATGATTGGGGAACGACCAACCAGCGGAGAGCAGGCAAGGTTTGCCTGTCTGGAAAGTGGGGAGGGGAAGGAGGGGGCTGTCAAACCACTCATTGCTTATGGAGTTCAAACAGAGGAGAGCAGCAGTAGTTTACTTGAGCTATAAAAAAAAAAAATGGGGAAGGGATAGCCAGTTATACACAGCATGGCAAAGACACTCAGAGGTGCATCTTAGCCTAGGTACCATTCTGAAGACTACCGCTGCCTCAAGAGCACGGCTGAAGGATTACAATATTTATCTGCCCGGGGCAACACAGGTACGATTTGGGGGTAATCTGGTAGATCACAGAGAGATAGAGCAAGGTGGGGTAGGATTCCCTCATCATCAGTGTAGTGAAGGCATAGGGACCTGCAACCACTGTAAACTGAAATGATACAGCCATCAAACCATCAGTTAATCCTGTTGCTTGAAGGGCACTCCCATGTCAAGTGCTAGGTGTCGCAAGAGCTCCTGCAAACGTTTTTAGCCCAGGTTTCAAAAGACCAGCGCTAGCTGCCGATTCCTCTTCATTCTCTTCCATCGCTGTTGCCCAGTCCGGGGGGACCAGATCGTCCATAAGAGCCTCTGCTCGGTCGTCAGTGCTGCATAGGTGCTTTTCCTTCTTGGGTGAAAAGTCCACCTTCAGGAGCTTGGCTGGGGGAGACACGGTGAGTTTGCTCTGCAGAGTGGAGCGAGGATTTCTGGAGCGTGGATGATGTCTCGCTAAAAGGGGAGAATCCGCTGTTTCCAACAGTTTAGGCTTTGGGTTGGTACCAGGTGCATCAGAAGCTGGGTGAGATGCGACTTGGGGCAGCGATTGCTTGGTCCCTTCGGGAGATGGAGAACATAGCTGTCTGTGCGTGGGGGAAGCTGCATTGAGTGTACCCATCAGTCTACGATCATGTTCCCCTGAGGCAGCATTACCCTTCCTATTAGTTCCTTGTTCTATCCTGCCTCACCGTTCTCAGAGGCGTCTGGGAGATGTAGTTCCTACCAACATATTCGGCCAGTGTCCCTGGATCCAGGCCTCAGCATCCCGGGGAGATTCTGCAAGAAAAGATTGGCCATTTTTGGAGCGGTACAAT
The DNA here is from genome assembly GCA_016271365.2 of Neoceratodus forsteri. Classification (NCBI taxonomy): domain Eukaryota; kingdom Metazoa; phylum Chordata; order Ceratodontiformes; family Ceratodontidae; genus Neoceratodus; species Neoceratodus forsteri. Next base: position 646,877,478 of record CM028136.1, on the reverse strand, counting down.
GAAGTGAAACCCTTATATCTATATTGAACTGAATTTGCATTCAGAATTTTTTTCAGTGGGTTATATGCCTTGCGTTTAGCCGCAACCTCTTGTGTGAAATCTCTATAAATAGATATGGTGTGGCCCCTTCAAGTTAGCTCCCCAGTGTCTCTTGTAGCCTTAATCAACCGCTCCTTAACTCACGAGTGCAGCAGGTAGGCTATTATAGTCTAAGCACCTCTATAGTTATTCGGATTGCTGAAGACACGGTGCACATATTCAGCGCTCACTGGCTCTTTCCAACAGTCTCCTAGCAGTTGGGGAAGCCACTCATTTAGAAACCTCTCCAGGTTAGAGCCCTCTGCTCCCTCTGGCACACTGAGAATACGTATGTTATTAATCCTACTACGGTTCTCCTGCTCCTCAGCTCTGTGCCACAGCTGTGCAAGCTTGGCTTCATTATCCTTAAATCTGTGCAATACATTTAAATGTTGGCCTTCCAGTTCTTCCACACGTTGTTCGAGGACATTATGTTGGTCCTCAAGCTGTGGACATCCGCCACGTTACCTGCTAAAGGGGCACCAGTGGTGTCCACTCTAGATAGTAGTGCCTCAAGCATTTTTGTAATGTTTGCAAGGGCTTCCCCCACTTGCGTTTGATCTGGAACGCACAAGGCTGTCGGGCCAGCGGCTTCTTCACCGTTGTTGGCATACTGAACCATGTCGGTGGTAAAACCAGCGAGCTATGGAGAGACAGGAGGCAGATAAATTTGTGCCTGAGTCTTTGAATTTCCCTTTGGGTGATAAATGGTGCTGATATTAGTGGTCTATAGTCGTAGTCACAGTCCGACAAGGGAGAGGGGGAAGGAAGGAAGTCAAGGCATCGATGCTTCACTGTGAAGGGAGACTGTGCGACTGAAAAAAACACACTTGAGCCTGTGCGGCTTAACCGGAGAAAAGCAGGGCCGATGTCAGCGCAGCTCGCCGGATGGTATAGAGTAAGGCTATCCTCGAAGGAGGAAAAAGCTCTAAGAGTGGTGACAGGGGTAAGTAGGGGGTAGAGTCAGATCGTAAAATGAGCCTTCAGTCAAGCATATTGGTGGTCAATATATAGTTTTGTGTCGAGCCGGGACAGAGCAAAAAGTTCAAGCTGCCATCTTCTTCGGGTTCAAGCCACGTACCACCCCCCCCCAAAGACCTTGTATACCTCTTAACATTTTGTTACTAAAATGTTGGCTATAGACACTCAAAATGTAGTGAACTGAGCACTGGTCTTAAGAATGTAGGTCGAACCATCAGACACATAAAAACAAGTTCAGAACACAGAAAGCCTGGTAACTTAACAGCACTCTACCCTCGATCACAACTGAGACACTAGCTGAAAGCTCTGAGAGTGGAGTGATCACTCATATTAAGTCTTCTGTGGGATCCCCATCATACTGCCAGATAACTGTAGCTCTTGAAGAGTTGTTAATCACACCAGGCAATCTGGAACACTTAAGTGAGGCTAGCATGAGGACAAGCCTGCTAAAGTAGGGACTTTTTTTTTTTTTTTTTTTAAACTTCACTGACATCCATGGAAAATCTGCACTGGTCAGGACGGACAAGTAAATGGTTAGCTGCACTAGTTCTGGCCAGTTTGCACTAGTCCCTGGGTTAGTGAAATAATGTTAAAATTGATCCTTGAGAAGGTCTCTGAAAACTGTTGTCCCACAGCTACTGCACTGCATCAATCCCAGCATTCCCAATTCATACTCTCCATGTGTTACTTGAAAATAATGATGTACCTGTACCTTTGATGAGGTGTTTCCAGTTTTTCCCCTTTTTATTGTTTTATTATGCCCCTTTGTATATCTACTCTAGATGGGATGTAACTCTGAGTCCCTTTTTTGGCCTACCCTTTTGCTTCCACCCATCCCTTATGCATCCTTACTCCTGATAGGGCATTTCTAGTTGTTCCTCTTTTGTTGTTTGTTATGCCCCTTGTACACCTACCCTAGATGAGTGTTGCTTCTGTTCCCTGTTCTGGCTGCCTTTTACTTTCCTCCTGTCCCAGTAGGGAATGCAACAACAGGAGTGAACAGATGTCTACAGACAAATCCCCCTGCTTTCTCCTGTGGACGCCTGCTGACATCTAAGATGCCAGTCTTACTTTTGTTCCACTTATGTACTGGGACACATTAGGAGTGTCTGCTTTTTATATACCAAGTGTAACCTTCTCCAGGCAGACTATCAAAGAGTCAGCTGGTGCATCCAGTTGGTAGGCTAGTATCTTACTTCAAGTTAGAGCTCTTGCAGTAGGCAATAATCAGAAAGACTAAGCTGCCAGGCTCCAGGACCCCACGGAAACCTTCTAGATATCAGTCTTCAGCAGGGGACCACCCCGATGTTAGCCAGTGGTATAAAGGGGGTGGTCCCCAGCCCCACCTTAATTCTCTTCCTGTCATTGACCCATTCGCATCGGCTCCTTGGACTTTTTTTTTTTTTTGTTTGTTTTTTTTTTTGCTACAGTTTGACCATTTTCATGCTTTCAGCATTTTTTTCTTTAATTTCTTTCAAAAATATCAATTTCTTCTTGCATGTCTACTTCTTTGGCATCTTCCGTTTTTTCCAGTCGAACGACAAAGATCAAAGTGTGCATGCGGCAAGCAGATACTGTCAAAAGATGGCCACGAGGCCTGCCTTCTCTGCTTAGGCCCGCACCGTGACACTGCGCCTGTGAGCACTGTAAGCAGTTCAACCAGCGACTTACATCTGCTGCCAAAAGGCCCTTAAAACTTGCTTTCTTGAGAAACCGCTTACCCCAATGCAGAAACAACCTTTTGGGGGGAAAAAGTCCGTCTTCATCCTTCTTGGTTTTGACCTCTTCTTCTTTGAAGCCGTATAAGGAAAAGAAGGACTCTGGAAAGCACAAGTCCTGGAACAAAGATAAGGAGAAGGCCCGGACTTGCTCCCACTGCAGTTCTCCCCATCACAAGAAGAGTTACTTGGGTTCCTTCTCCCACGGGGGGTCGGACCACTCATCCCAGCCTGCCCTCACTCCTTCTGGGCACCCAGTGGTGAAACCTCCCACATCAGTTCTGGCATCAGGTGGAGGTAAGTCAGGGTCCAGGACTTCGCTTCTGGCCCTGACACCCCTGAAGGTGAAGGCCAAACCTCCAGCATCCGCCTCCACCTCGGGGGCTGGTACTGGTCGCAAGCTGGGCAGTGAGTCTTTGTCTCCTGTTTGCCCAGTCCTGACGACAGTCATTACCAAGTCTTTGGATGAGACACACCATCATCAGGAGCAGACGTCCTCCTCCCAGGACCCAGCGACGCCTCCCTCTTCCCGGTAACCACACCATGGGCCTCGGCAAAGCCGGCGACCATATCTACCCCAGACTGATACCAGCCAATGCCTACCCAGACATAAGCTATTCTGATGTACCCGATGACACTGATTCCATCACCAGACAATTTGTCTCCAACCAACACGGATACCTCTTCAATGGCAGGTTCCTCACCAGCCACATCCTGGCCCAATGAGGCGTCTGATCAACCCACTCCGGCCCCTCTGAAGTCAGCTCCCCCAGTGCTGGTTTTACGATGCCAGGTACCCCGATGCCAGATAAGCCAGCGCTAGCCCCATCACCACCTCAGGCATCCACCAGTCCTTTGGGTCCCCAGAGTCCCCTCAGCAAGGTGAAAGATTTGTTCTGCTTCTGGTGAAATGTAATTAAGGGGGGCCTCTTCCCAGTGAAACCTGCAGAGCTGGTGGTCATCGAGCTGGAGCCAGAGCTAGAACCAGAGCCGGACCTGGAGCCAAAGTCAAAACAGCCAACTCTTGAGACAAGGAGCCATTCCCTGAGCCCTGACCATAAGCGCTGCGGAAGGTCCAAACACTGGGGACAGAGGCACTGACGTTCCTCCTCCCATTCGTCAGACCTACACCGATGTTGATCCCATAGCAGACACCGGCTTAGCTCCTTCTCTAGGAGTTTGGAGGACTTGAGCCGGGGCTCATCTCTCTCAGGGTTAGACCACTCAAAGCCTAGAGGCCATCCTTCCTCCCCTGATAGCAAGGACATCCCTAGGTCACCTCCCGACAGTCCGTCATTTATGGATGTCATGAGGCACATCCAGGCTCTAATGGATGGGAGACAGAGGACCTGGATCCTGAAAGGTGGAGATTAGTCAGATACCTGAGGCAGAAGGAACCCAAGCCTTTAGTGGTTCCTCCTTTGGTGGATACCTTCCAGGATTTAATGAGGCTAACCTGGAAGAAACCATCCTTCATCTCAGCCATCTCTCAAAAATCGGATCGGCTGTACAGGGTGCCTAGAGATGAACCATTCCAGGCTGAGCACCCTACGGCTGATTCAGTGGTGATCACTGCTGCCCATGACAGGTCAAAGAGGCCTAAAGCATCTAAGCAATCAGCCTCCTGAACCATTGACCATCTGTGCATGAAGGTAGAGTCCTCCTCTGCTTGCTCCATTCGATCCTTTAACTTACTCACCCACGTGGTTCAGTACCAAAATGTCCTCTGGGAGAAGGGACAAGAAATTGTTCAGGCCCTTCCAGACTCTGCTCAGAAGACTGAGTTCCTGGACCTTCTTAAATCTGGGTCAGATGCAGGCACCCATGTTTTGCGTGCCTCATATGACACTGCAGACACGGCTGCCAGAGCAGTCATCAAGGGCATCTGCCTGCGGCACAACACATGGCTCAGGGTCTCTGGGGTCACCCAGGACCTGTAGACTGGTATCATGGACCTACCTTACAAAGGTTCTGTCCTCTTCTGGAGATGAGGCTGAAAATGTGATCACCTGTTTCCAGGATTTGGGCAGAGCCATCTGGTTTGTACAGAAGATGTATAAAATGAACCAGAGGCCATTCAAAAGCAGCCTTTTCGTAAGCCCTCGGGTCAGCAGCCCAAAAACCATCCTCAGCAGAAGGGGAGGCTTCAAATGTAAGGCAACCTCCCAGACCCCTGGAGGCTCCACTTTTAAGACTCCCCTCCCCAGCCACCCTGCCCACTCCTGGAGCCACACAATGATTCCTTGCCTGACCCCCCATCTCCAGTGAAGTTTGTGGGGGAAGCGGTTGGGGGTCACTTCCCCCTCTATCTTGAGGGATGGAGCAAGATTACGACTGACTTGTGGGTCTTCCAGCTAATAGAGAGAGGACATACTTTGGAGTTCCTAGAGAGGCCACCAGAAAACCCACCTGTGTCCTCCCATTATCCTCCTCCTCACGTTTCCCTCATTGAAGGGGGAAATCCAGGCCTTGCTACAAAAGAGGGCCATAGAGCCAGTACCCCCGGGATCAAAGGGGAAAGGGATTTTATTCCCACTTTTTCCTTATTTCCAGAAAGACCAGAGACCTTCGTCCCATCCTGGATCTCGGGTCCATGAACAACTACATTGAATACAGGAGGTTCAGGATGGTCACTCTGCCAGGGCTAATCTCCCTACTGCACCAGGGAGACTGGCTCTGCTCTCTAGATATGCAAGACGCGTACCTGCGCATTCTAGCGTTCCTGCCTCACAGAAGGTACCTGCGATTCCTCTTCCAGGAGCAACACTACCAGTTCCAAGCTCTGTCGTTCGGCCTGTCCTCTGCTTCCAGAGTCTTCACCAAGTGCCTAGCGGTGGTGGCTGCAGTGCTTGGAAGACAAGGGCATTACATAATTCCCTACCTAGATGACTGGCTTCTGACCGCTCCCACAAAGGGTCAGCGAGACACCTTTACCCTCTTCTGAGAATTGGGGATCACCCTGAATCTTCGGAAGTTGTCCCCATGGCCCAGCCAGAGACTCCCAATTAATTGAAGTGGTCCTCGGCACAGTGCAGGGCAAGGCCTTTCTCCCCAAGGACAGAGCAGATCGCCTGGGTGGACAGGCTTGAGTGGTTTCCATGCCCCCCCCCCCCATGTCCTAGCTCAAGTCTGCTTAAGGCTCCTTGGCCATATGGCGGTGGCCATACCAACCATTCCTATGGCTCGCCTCCACGTGAGAGTCCTGCAGTGGACACTCAGGGTGCAATGGGACCAATGATCAGACAACCTGGAACAGAGGGTTCTAGTCTCGGATCTGGTTCATCGGACCCTGACCTGATTTGAAGGACCCTGACAACCTGTCCAAAGAAGTCTGCTTCAGACAGGAGTCCCCGAGGTGAGTTTTGACTACCAACACCTCGGGACTCAGTTGGGGTGCTCATCTGGAGAACAGGCAGACCCAGGGCTCCAGGTCCCCAAATGAGCAATCCCTGCATATTGGTGTCCTGGAGATGAAAGCGGTTCTGAACACCTTGCAAGCATTTTGGACCAATCTACTACCAGGACCTCTCCTCATCCAAATGAACATGTCCATGGTGTTTTACATCCAGAGACGAGGAATGCATTACTACCCCCCTCTGTAGGGAGGCAATGAAGGTCTGGTATTGGGCTCTGGAGCACTGCCTAGAACTCACTGCTGTTCATGTGCCATGCTTCTAAAACGTCTTGACCGACAGCCTAAGTAGGTCTTAGCCCAAAGCCCATGAGTGGGAGCTCCTGCAGTCAATGGCAGAGCAGTTGTTTGACAGGTGGGGTCGAACAGAGTTGGACCTCTTGGCATCCCCACTCAACGCCAAACTGCCCAATTTCTGCTTACTAGATCCAGGGCTTGGAGTTTTCTGGTAAGATGCATTGGCCTTCTGTTGGACAGGGAGGTTTCTTTACATCTTCCCTCCCTTTCCCATTCAGAGAGTACTTCTCATACTTCAGGCAGAAGGAGCAGAGATGAATCTCCGCCAGCTTGGTGGTGTGCCACCCCCCAACCCCCCCGAAGTGCCTGTAGTTGCCAAGTATTCAGGGCTCGGGGTCCCGGGGACTGCCAGGCTGGAAGTGGGGACGAATATCATCGGCAGGCCAAGGAGAATAAACACAATATGGGGGGGGGGATTCCACCAAGGGGAGTCGCCACTTCCTTTGCCTCTTTGAGAAACGTTTCCGCTGCAGACATTTGCACAGCTGCCACCTGGAGCTCTATTAACACATTTGTCAAGCACTACAGCTTGGATGTGGCTTCCAGACGTAGGACTGGGTTCAGCCTTGCAGTTCTCCAGGGCCTGCTCTCCTAAATCTTTGCTGGCTGCCTTTTTTTTGCCTCTTCCCATGCTAGTCTGTTCCTTTTCCCTTGATTGCTTGGGACACAGTCCTTATGGTTTTTGCCCGCTGCAAGAGCTCTAACTCAAAGTAAGATAGTACAGTTACATAAGAACTTACCATTACAGTAGAGCTTCGAGAAGAGCTCTTACAGCAGGTGCTGCTTACCCTCCCTCCTTCCCTCTGGTATTATTTCTGCCTTTCTTTTGGGCAAGAACCTACGCGGTTCTCCTTCCATCCTAGACTCCGGGTCTCCGGGAGAACTAAGGTGGGGTTGGGGACCGCCCCCATTATACCATTGGCTGACGTGGGGGGGCGTCCCCTGCTGAAGACTGCTAACTAGAATGTTTCCCTGGGGTCCTGGCACCTGGTGGCTTAGTCCTTATGGTTATTCCCTGCTGCAAGAGCGCTTCTAGAAGATCTCCTGTTACGTTAACGTCTTACGTAATTGTGCTTTTCTGACCTAGTCTTCCCCTTCCCCACATTGCCTATTACAATTTTAAAGAGAAGTTCAGAGTGCTTCAAACACTGCCAACAAATCTCATTTTTTTCACACCACTTTCTCTGCTACTTTCAATCTGAAGAGAAATATAAATGTACCTTTTAAGGTAAAACTAGGTGCTTACGCTTCTCTGTCAGCAAGTCTGTACTTCTAACACTCAATAGATGTAGTCAGTAGTTTGAACTGCATGGAAAAAGATGGCATAGCATAGAAGTTAGCAATTTTGCATACCTTTAGCGGAGTAAGTGGAAGTCTGATGTTTCATATAGCGTTCATACGCAATGCTGTGCTACTTCTAGTACTTCAGTATGCTCTACACTTTAATAATCAAGCTCGGTGACATCTAAGATCTGAATTTTTTTTTTTTTCTTTTCAATCCATGAGTGTTTGGTAAATCCACACATTTTTGTTATTCAGTAAAACAAATCAGGATGTGGAGGATGAAGACACATCTGAGAAGAATCGCCTGTCGTTTTTAATGTCATTGTTTAAGATTTAAGATGGGGGTTCCAGCCCCACACCCCTCACTTTAGAGAGAATTGAGGAAGTACTGCTTCACTGAAACAATGGTAGATGCCTCGAAGTGGAACTGGTGGAAATGAAAACAGTAGGGGGGCTTCAGGCATGCATGGGAAAAACATAAGGGAGTATTAGTGAATAGGCAGGAAGGAAGGAGGCTTGCTGGAAACCAGTTAAGGTCTGCGGAGACAGATACCATCTGGGCAGACTGGGTGGGCCACGCATTCTCTTTTGCAACAAATTCTTTGTTTCTTTGTAAGTGCGATTGCATAGTGCTAGGAGTAATGCAAGCAGCATTTATGCTACTTTACTTACGCAAGAACACGGAGCCAGATTAGGGGAACCTGGGGCCCTAGGCCCAAGAGAAATCTGGCCTCCACTGTAATCATGCCACTTCACCATGACTGTGCCCCTTCACTGTGAACCACACCTCTTGGCAATTGCATATCAGTTATTGAAACTTGAAAACCAAATGTTTTTACTGCCCCTAAAAAGTGGCATACAACATAAATAACCTAACTAAAACACCTCAAAATCAATTAAACTGATAACATCAGTATGGAAAAAAATAACAATAATCTAAGTTTTGATCATTTAGAGAAAATAATTACTAATTGGCTTTGTATAAATTTTGAATGTGAAATGTCGTGACTTGCACTTCTCCAAAGGCCCCAAAATACACACATGTGCACTTATGGTCTGGAAGTTATTATTTTGTCTTGTCAGGTAGTATGAACCAGGATGTGGGAGTTTTGTTGGGTAGGGTAGGGACCCATCTCTAAAAGGTGCTAGATTCTGGGTGGTGTCGGAGTTAAGCTGGTGGTTTAGTAGAGGAGTGATGAACTTTAGAGATTATATTGCAAAGCAAGGGATTGTTGGAAGAAATAATTCCCAGGATCAAACACTTTTGTTATTAATAAGTAAGTCAAGATCAATAAAAGGCAAGGATTTGTTGATAGGAATCAGGAAATACGTTCATTTGCTCACCCTGAAAATGGAGCTTTATCGAGGTCAGAACTTCAATATGAATGAGATGAGGTGAGTGAATTAGAGTAAATTTTTTAATTGTACCTTTGAAATGCATTGTAGATTTCTGAATTTTAGGAGTGTGATTAAATATAAAGCATACACACTGAACTGCACTGTTAATCTTTTATAAGAGTAAGACGTGGTTCTAAGTGGGGATTCTAAATGGTGGTGGGAGACAAAGCAAAGGAAATGGGCCTGTTTCCACCTTAATGGTCAGCTGGGCTCTGGCCCTCTGAAGCTATTGGCTGCACTTAACACCTAATCAGGACGTGAGAGTCATGTCACAGTTTAGCCCCTGCCATGCTCAGATTACCGAGTCCTTTACAAAAAAAATGTAGCTCAGGCCGAAAGAACAGGATATGTAGAGTGTGTGTGTGTGTGTGTATATGTATATGTGTGTGTATATATATATATATATATGTGTGTATGTATATATATATATATATATATATATATATATATGTATATATATATATATATATATGTATGTGTGTATGTATATATATATATATATATATATATATATATATATATACATATAGCACATGGTTGCATATGAATACATCAGTTGTCTGCTTTTAGCAGACCAGATGAAATAATTTTGTTTTAGTGTTATATAGGCAGCTCCCAATAGTATGTCTGGTCTGTTGACACTTATGGAATGGACCAGTTGGTAGTGGTGCCTTGACATTTGTGGTGAATCTGTTAAATTGAACCATTTAAAAGACAAAGAACCCTCTGCGCAAACACTGAGGCAAGGGCCTGTCTTTAAATAGTTTTTATTTTAATGGGTTCACCACAATATATCCAAGGCACACACTGCCTCTAGGGTGGCTGGTCCATTCCACTGGGGTGTCAAACAGATGAGGTATACTGATGAGTCCTGGTAGGATCCAAACACGGTTCATGTCTTCTGTTAGCACCCTTTGCAAACTGTGTGAGAGGCCTTTGGCACCATGCAATTCTGCTTCAAGTTGGACCAGCGTGAACATTCTGTGGTGATTTGCATATGCAGCCCATGATGTTTTTGCATTGTGGGGGCATGTGACTTTGTATTTTTCTTGAAACTTGGCTTCCCAGCCAAAATGCCCTTTGGGTAACCTCCTGCCTCAGTGTTTGCGCACAGAGTGTTCTTTTTGTTTTATATATATATATATATATATATATATATATATATATATATATATATATATATATATATATATATATATATATATATATATATATATATATATATATATATATGTATATATGTATATATGTATATATATATGTATATATATATGTATATGTATATATATATATATATATAGAGGCAAAAAACTCAGTTTAATGCATTAGTTAGGGTTCTTCCACAGTGACAAAAGTGAGAAGTTGCAGTGTTAGGTTTAAACTCCCCAACCGGCATTAGGGTGGCGCATTAGGGTCATCAGCCCTAACTCACCCCATCACATGTGTAAAGCAGCAGAAATATAGGAGAATGGGGTGAGAGTTATGACGAAGATCCCCAATGGGCACCCCAATGCTGGTTGGGGGGTCCAAGGGGGATTTTCAACCCTAACACTAAATTTCCTCACTTTTGTCACTGTGGAACAACCCTAACTAATGCATTAAACAGAGTTTTTGGCTCTAATTTCTTCTTTGAAAATAACGAGAAATAGTGAATGTAATGCAGTGGTGGGGCCTCCGTCTCCCTGCCACGTGATGTCTTGTGGCATAGTAACAGGAACAGCAACGTAAACAGAAGTGCTAACAGTGCACATGGTAACGCAAGCGTGAATGAGAACAGAAAGGGTAACGCACACGGTGGCATAGACGGGAACGGTCTGCCACGTGATGTGTTGTCACATAGTAACATGGTGCCTGCAAACGGAAATGTCAATGGGCATGGTGACGCAAAGTGAAATAGAAAGAGAAACAGTACTATAGACACAAATGGCAAAAAATAAAAGAAACGCAAGCGCAAATGAAAACGCAAAGGATAACGCATATGGTGCCGTGAGCGCCAATGGTGTAGAAAGGTACGGAATCTGCAAGCGAAAGGGCAACGGTAACAGTAATGTGTTTATAGGTTGGTTTTTCCCAAAAGCTGCAGAGAAAGACAGTGAGTACAAAGAATGTATGCATAATAATGGGTATCAGAGCAGAAAATGAGGACTTGGAATACTAAATAGGTTATATCTCAGGAATCGTATAACGTACAAAAAAATTAAAAGGCATATGATTTTGACTGTTCTGGCTAGTTTTGTACTTAGCAATTTTTCACGAAAGTCCGTATCTCGCACTGCTTTCCGAGATAATGGGCTCCTGAAAGCGCGCGAATGCCGTAATGTTATCCTATGGGGAAAAAAAAAGTTCGAGTGCCATAACTTTGCCACCGTGTAATATTTTTTCAACTTAACACTGAAAGGCACACCTGTGAGATGTCTGCTGCGCTCCCTCCACATTTCAGCCCAAAACTTCAAACCATTCTGTTGCAGCGGGGTGCCAAAGGATTGCTGTAATTTCCCACAGCCTAGAAAAGTACTGTCTCAATTTGCGAAAGCTTTCGCAAAAATTTGCAACATTTTCGTTCGCACGAAAGTACTTTATCCAGAAATTTGAAAAACATATATCTGGGGTGTTTTACCCCAAAATAAAGACATGGCTAGCATCCTCAGGCTTCAACTAGGTGAATACAAAAAGAATTAGGTTGCTAGAGGGTCCCAAATTTAAATGGCAAGCATTTTTCTGATCACTAACTGAAAACAAGACGGCGGATTTGTGAAAGTAAGAGGGCCATTTGCGAAAGTAAAAATGCATTTGCAACACTGTCGAACTTTTTGTTAACTTTTCCCATTGACTTATAATGGGAAATTGTTTTTTGAATAACTTTTGAACCGTTTAATATTTTTTCACGAAATCTTCGAAAGGCACATCAGGGACCCTGGCCGCACAAGCCGTGCAACCTGTAGGCGCGACTGTAGAATTCCAGAAAAAGCGTAAACGCACACGCAGATCATGCTTAATAACTCCATAGCCGTGTATACCACTGGTACGAAACTTGGCAGATCCCAACGTGTATGGTTCTTGATCGTGTATTCTAAGTTTCAGGCAAATCCGTTGAACAGTTGCAAAGTTATTAAGGTGCAAAATTTTGGGTTTAACATGTAAATGGCTCCTCAACCTAACTATGGTAGAACTACCGCTACCATAATATATATATATATATATATATATATATATATATGCATATGCGCTTGGGATTGCTGGGGCCTAGGGCTTTGCCTGTGCCTTAATCCGGCCCTGCAAGAACTTAAGTGAGGGATCCTTGGTGCTCCACCAACACGGCTTTAGCAGCATAGTCTAGTCTAAAAATATTACAGTTTGAATCTTTTTAGAATTAATTATATACAGTATTTAGATTCTAAAAACCATTTCTGCATGTTGTGAAATCTGCCTGAATCTTATTTTCAGCTTCACCAGCGTCCACAGCTAGTGATATCAAAATGGTATCATCGGCATATAACCTAATATCTGATTTTGTAATCTTATTTGACAGATGGTTCACAACATATATAGCTGGGACAGAAGGGGGCCCAATATTGAGCCTTGTAGCACTCTTGAGTCTGGCTCTGTTCAGTTAGGATGCCAACAGTAGTTATATTTGGCTTTCTTCCTGTTGGGTAGTATCTGAACCACTTGACTCCATCCTCAGAGATGTTAGAGTTTAACATTCTCTCCATAATGATTTAATGGTTGTTCTAAATCGAAAGACTTGGAAAGGTCATCTTTTTAGGCAGATCTGAACCATCTGCCACCATCCTCAGAAATGGTAGCTCTTGACAGTTTTTCCATCAGGACTTCATGATCTACTAAATAAAAAGGTTTGAAATGGTTCATGAACACTGCACTCACCATCCTCCCCATGTCTATCAGGGAGGTGACTTACTAGATCAGTGAACGCGGTGTTTGTGGAATAAGCTTTCTAAGCCCAGATTGAGACTTTGTGAAAGGCTGATATTTTTCCAGGAGTTCATATACTTGACTTTGAACCAGTCTTTCCAGAATCTTTGAAAGAACAGACAGCAGTGCAGTTGCTAGTAACTGGAGAGGGATCTGGAAATTTGGAATCCCCTCCCTTAAAGATGGGGATTATTTTTGCAAGCTTCCATGACTAGCTATGCCATAGTGTGCATTCCAAAACTTAGACCAATGTTCCATTCAGAAATGTGATGGCAGTTTTACTGCGAAGCATTTTTTTAAAAGGCTAACAATGTCTTAAATAATTGGTGTGTGTGTGTGGGTGGATTTGTTGTTTAAATAAAAATAACTTTAAAGAGCTAGTGTACTGCTTTGAATTAATAGTAAAGTTCAGATGCAGTCAGCTATCACTTCTTATATCTCAATTATTTTTTTTCTTTTCTGTTTGTTAATTAGAAGATTTTCCACCTGGCAGTACTGGAGTGATGTGTGGAGCAGCACTCTGTCTGGAGAAAAAAAAAAGTCAGTTCTGTTCCTCCCACTACATCCTCCGAAATGAGACCAAACACCTTGAGGCACCACAGTCCTTGCAGCCTGAGCAATGACTCTCACAAGCTACCAATCAAAGTATGTAGGAAATTGTGACATCACTAGTAACCAGGGAGAGCCAGTCCCTGCGGCTTCATGTGAAAGTGAAACCTGGCAGTGAGAAATGGCTCTCATTGGTTACCGGTGAGGTCACAGTCTGTCTGTCTGGTCTCAGTGTTGACATAGTGGGAGGAACAGAACTGATTTTTTTTTTTTCCTCCAGATAGCTGCTCCACACGTCACCCCAGTACTGTCAGGTGGAAAATCTTCCAATTAGCAAACAGAAAAGAAAAAATACTTGAGATATAAGAAGTGATAGCTAACTACATCTGAAAGTTAAAATTAATTGCAGGCAGTTTCAGGCAGTACACTAGCTCTTTAATAAGCAGTCTGGTGTCCCCCATTTTCAATGCTGTCTCTTGTTAGTTTTTCTATCAAACTCCTGTTCTCAGCGTGGTGTTGCCGCCCGCATTGTTCTGTCTGCAGTGCCTTAAAGCTTCTTCTCTGTGTGTCTGTAATGTTGCCTACCACGCTAGTTTTTTTTTGCTTACAAATCAACTGCGAAACAAAAAAACTAGTCATGTTTGGTATCCAATGAAAGCTGAGATTCTCCGCATCACCCATAGTTAATTTCCTGCCAGTCAGTAAGGATATATAAGGGCGCAAACGTTAGACACACCATTTTACTTCCATAAGGTGCTGAGGTAAGGAGAATCTTACATTAAAAGCAAAGATTGAGGTTTTGTTTTTTAATTGATTTTGCAGGTTATTTCACCCATATAGGAGTTTATTATTTGCTAATGAAGTACTGAAATCGGGCGGTTGGGGAAATTGTGTTGTCTAAAAAGCTACACAGCAAGTCCGAGACTCTTGACTGAAGCATGCTGCGTATGTGATGGCAGGAATCGTGTGGAGAAAAATCTCTTATTGTAATCATTCCTTCCACTGTTTCTTTCATGTGCAATAGTGGAAAGAATGGTCAAAATTACAAGAAATAGTTTTCTTTTCCCAGATTCAAAATTACTTCGGTAGGTCACAGGTGCACATGCTTTTTTCAGTCAATGAATAAACTTTCCCCTGCGTCTAGGTTTTTATTGTCTTTATTTGCCTGGGAGGATTATTTGACTCTGTAATCTTGTGTTCCCCAGTGCTTGTGTACCTTGACCCATCTGTGCACAGTAAACCATCATGTTCTCTGGAAAAAAAAATGTTCTTACCCCCATCTCCCACTGTCCGCAGTTTGATTTCTGCTCCATATCTTCATCCCCAGCCATGCTGCATCTCAAGTTGACTGTTTGGCTACACAGTACTACCACATGCCCCAGCCCACCATGCTCTAGTCGGATGCCTGCTTTGCAGTCCATCGGGCCTGCCTCTCTCCTTAGGATTTTCCACCATAGTGCCACGACCCTTTCCCTATCCTTCGGTTGCTCTGACCCGCAGTTACACCTTGCTCCCAACCAGCGTAATTCTCACTGACTTAAGTTAGTAACCCCTGCTTAAGTCCCACTTGTACACTGTGCTCCCCTGCTGCCTTTTACTGATCCAAGCTTGTGGTGCACTCTGGCTCAGTCAGTAATTATATATATATATATATTAAAATATTATTGTTCTCTGCCCCTCTGCACACCATCACCATGGTCTACAACATTTTTTTTCTACATGCCTACCCGTGTGCTAGGCTCGTTCCACTATTGGCTATCAGTGACAGACCCAAGCAGTGTGGCCCGGACCAGGCGGAATGGCATCCATGTAGAAATAAATGTTCTGAGCCAGCATAGATGCACACCCACCCCTCTTCCAACCACCGCCTAAGCCCAGAACAATTTTTTCCAGCATGCCTACCAGTTTGCCAGGCACATCACACCACCGACCATCAGCCACAGACCCAGACCCAAGCATCATGTCACAGCCCAGGCAGACTTGCGTCCATGTAGAAAAAGACGGTCTATGCCAGCATGCACACCCGGCCCTCTTCCAACCACCACTGCCTAAGGCCAGAACAGTGTTTTCACAGCATGCCTACCAGTCTGCCATGCCATTCCCACCACGACCATCAGCAACAGACCCAAGTAGCATGGCACAGACCAGGTGGACTGGCATCCTGGTAGAAAGCAATGTTCTACATGGATGCCAGTCCACCTGGTCCGTGCCTTGCTACTTCTTGTGTCTGTCTGTGGTCGGTGGTGGGACTGGCATGGCAGACTAGTAGGTGGGATGGGCCAGTCAGACTGGTAGGTATGCAGAAAAAAACTATTCTGCCCTTAGGTGGTGATTGGAAGGACTGGTGTGCATGCTGTCTCGGAACAGTTTTTTTTTTTCTACTTCATGGATGCCAGTCTGCCTGGTCTGTGCCACGCTGCTTGGATCTGTCGCTGATGGAACGGGCCTGGAAGACGGTGGGAATGCAGGAAAAAATTGTTCTAGAGCAGATCGTGATGGTGTGCAGAGGGGCAGACAGGCAGAGAAATATGCATACATGGCAAAGTTCAGTGATTTATTAATTTTTTTTGTCTACACAGATACCACTCTGCCTGGTCCGTGCCACGCTGCTTTGGTCTGTTGGTAATGGGACGGACCTTGCAGAGTGGTAGGCATGTAGAAAAAAATTGTTCTGGGCTTAGGCAGTGGTTGGAGAAGAGGGTCAGGTGTGCATGCCAGCACAGAACAGTTTTTTTTTTTTTCAACATGGATGCCAGTCCACCTGGTCCGTGCCGCACTGCTTGGGTTTGTTGCTGATGGTCATTGGTTGGGTGGGCCTGCCAGATTGCTAGGCGTGCTGAAAAAAGTTGTTCTGGACTTGGGCGGTGGTGCAGGTGTGCATGACATCACCGAACAGTTTTTCTCAACATGGATGCCAGTCCGCCTGGTCTGTGCCACGTTGCTTGGGTTTGTTGCTGATGGTCGGTGGTTGGACGGGCCTGGGTGACTGGTCGGCATGCTGAAGAAAACTGTTCTGGTCTTACTAGGCGGTGGTTTGAAGAGGGGTGGGTGTGCATTTGCTGGCTCAGAACATTTTCTTCTGCATTGATGCCAGCCCACCTGCTCTGTTCCACGCTAGTGCTTTTGGTCTGTCGCTGATGGTCGGTGGTGTAATGGGCCTGCCAGACGGGGTAGGCATGATGTAGAAAAATATTGTTATATAGCATGTTGACGGTGTTCAGAGGGGCAGACTGGCAGAGAAACATTGGCCTCTACCTGTCTGCCCCTCTGCACACCATCACCACGGTGTAGAACATTTTTTTTTCTACACGCCTACCCATCGCTAGGCCCGTTCCACCACCGACCATCAGTGACAGTCTCAAGCAGTGTGGCACGGATCAAGCGGACTGGCATCCATGTAGAAAAAATTTGAGTGTGCATGCACATTCATCCCTCTTCCAACCACTGCCTATAAGCATAGAACACTTTTTTCCAATATGCTTACCAGTCTGCCAGTCCCGTCCCACCACCGACCATCAGCAGCAGACCCAAGCATGATCATGGCACAGCCCTGGCAGACTGTCATCCATGTAGAAAAAGACCGTTCTATGACAGCATGCACACCCAGCCCTCTTCAAACCACTGCCTAAGCCCAGAATATTGTTTTTACAGCATGCCTACTAATAGTCTTTAGCTGGGTCTGCCTCTAGCATATCAGACCATCAGCGAGACGGCAGCATGGCATGGATCAGATGGACTGGTATCCTTGAAGAAAACAATGTTTTCATACACTGATGCCAGTCCACTTGTTCTGTGCCATGCTACTGGGTCTGTCGCTGGTGGTCGATTATGGGACGGGCCAGGCAGACTGGTTGGCATGCTGAAAAAAAACTTTTCTGGTCTAGGCGGTGGTAGGAAGTGGGTGGGTTGGGTGTGCATGCTGGCAGTGGTACAGAACAGTTTTTTTTTTTTGTCCGTGGAAGCTAGTCTGCCTGGTCCATGCCACACTGCTTGGTCAGTGACTTGTTGACGGTTGGAGGTGGTACTGGCCTGGCAGACTGGTGGTAGGCAAGATGTAGAAAGAAATTATTTGGACCAGCTGGTGATGGTGTGCAGAGGGGAGGACAGGCAGAAAACAATTGTGTTATCCTACATGGACGCCCCTCTGCACACCATCACCACGGTGTAGAACAATTATTTACAACATAAATGACTACCCGTCTGCCAGTCCCATTTCTCCACTGACCATCGACAGACCAAAGCAGTGTGGCATGGACCAGGTAGACTGGCATCCTGGTACAGAACAGTGTTTTTCTACACTGATGCCAGTCCACCTGGTCCGTGCCATGATACAGTCTGGTCTGTTGCCGGTGATCGGTGGTGGGACGGGCCTAGCAGACTGGTCAGCATGCTGAAAAAAAATGTTCTGGCCTTACTAGGCAGTGGATGGAAGAGGGGTTGGTGTGCATGTGCTGGCTCATGACATTTTTAATGGATGTTCCACTGCTTTGGTCTGTCGCTGGTGGTCAGTGGTGTAATGGGCCTGTCAGACAGGGTAGAGATGATGTAGTAAAATATTGTTATACACCATGGTGATGGTGTGCAGAGGGGCAGACAGGCAGAGAAACGTTGGTCTCTACTTGTCTGCACCTCGTAAACACCATCACCATGGTCTAGAACAATTTTTTTTTTTTTGCATGCTCACCCATCACCAGGCCCGTTCCACCAACGACCATCAGTGACAGACTCAAGCAGCGTGGCATGGATCAAGGGGACTGGCATCCATGTAGGAAAAAATCTTATGAGTCTGCGTGCACATCTGCCCCTCTCCCAATCACTGCCTATAAGCACAGAACACTTTTTTCCAGTATGCCTACCAGTCTGCTAGTCCCGTCCCACCACCGACTATCAGCGACAGACCCAAGCATGATTATGGCACAACCCTGTCAGACTGGCATCCATGTAGAAAAAGATTGTTCTATGATAGCAAGCACACCTGGCCTTCTTCCAACCACTGCCTAAGGCCAGAATATTGTTTTTACAGCATGCCTACCACCAGTAGTCTTGCCTGGCCCGTCCCAGCACAGACCATCAGCGACAGACCCAAGTAGCATGGCATGGACCAGATGGCCTGGCATCCTTGAAGAAAACAATGTCACATATCTGGAATGTGTAGTACGGTACGGGCTGCATGCCCATTGGCTCACGCTGTGAACCAATGGGCGTACAGCCCTACCGATGGTGTCAGTAGGGGGGCGGCATGTGGGGAAGTGCTACGCCACCGCCGACCGAGGGGGAGCGGGCAGTGGGGCTCGGTGGGTGGGGGGGGGTATCCTAGACCACCAGGGATATAGGACATATTTCTGTTTGTAATTACAAATGCCCGCAATCTGGCAGATAGCGGTCCACTGGACCACCAGGGATATTGGACATATTTCTATTTTTAAATACAAATGCCCGCTATCAGGCAGATGGCGGTCCACTGGACCACCAGGGAAATTGGACGTAGTTCTATTTTTAACAAATGCCAGTGATCGGGCATGGGGGGGTGCCGCCCGCCAGGTGCAGCGGGAGCTCACGTGGCCACCCACAGGTGACAGCTGCTATGTTGCACCCTGCAATGCGCAGCTTGCCTGTGGGTGGCCATCAGTTGTTCCTTTTTTTTTTTTTTTTTTTTTTGGGGATCAGCTTTGTACTGGCGCAGGTAGGGGTTACACATGCATGGCTCTGCACATCCTAGGCTGAATATCGGGCTGTGCAGGGTATGCTTTGGCACGTCCCCCCCACCTGCATCTGCATACATTACTGATGTACCGCGCACTTTTCCCTTTTGAATATCACGCCGGGGCGCATCAATGGGTTGTGCATGGCGCAACACTGTTTCGCCGTGCGCAACCCTTTTGAATATCTGGGCCAAGGAGTATATCCCTGAAGGAGGATTTGAGGTCTTGTGATTGGTGGAGACCTGAACATCAGCCAGGAGGCTGTTCCACAGCCTTGAGGCCACAAATGCAAATTACTTTTTGCCCACAGCTATTGCAGTTCTTGGGGCAGTAAGGAGTAATTGAGAGGAGGACCATAGGAGTCTTCTGTGAGGTTTAAGTACCAGGATGGAGGCAGGGGAAGAGTACGATTGTATGAGGCAAGGGAGAGAGTAGAATAGCGAATTCTGTTTTCCAGAAGGAGGCCAGGTTATCATGGACAGTGCCTTGCAGTGATGCTCCCTTTTACCGACACCTACAGCAAAACAGGACACATGGTGTTGTAAGGTTTTAAGCATTGAGCTTTCAGTATTTTTGAGAGAAGATAGGACAGGGACACCGTACAGGTTGGCAGGTAGTAAAATATTGTTGGCTATATTGCAGAGAAACTGGAAGGGAAGTGTGTCTCCTTGTGGATGACACACACATCTGCAACAGGTTGGACACCCAGGAGGGTGATGAGAGAATGCCAAGTGATCTAGAGAAACAAGGGGAGTGGTCTGAGGCATGGCAGCTGGGTTTCAGTACCAAAAGGTGCAAAGTAATGCACCTTGAGCAGGTAAATCTAGAGGCTGTATATAAGATTGAGAGGGGTAATACTTACTGTACAGTTACCAAACAAAAAAGGGACCTTGAAGTGATCGTATCTGATGATCTCTATATGGAAGGAGAGCAGGATGCTGGGGTCCATAGGGAGGCAGATCTCTAGCAGGAGAACAGAGGTTCTGTTGCCCCCATATCGCTTACTTGTGAGATTCCACCTGGAGTACTGTGTCCAGTTCTGAATGCTGCACTTCCACAAGGACATCAACAGGGTGGAAGCAGTGCAGAAGAGGGCTACTAAAATGTTGCCAGTGTTACACAAGAAACCATTCGAGGAGAGGCTGCAGGAGCAAATGTGTGCCCTTGAGGAAAGGAGAGTGAGAGGGGACATGAGTTAGACCTATTAGTAACCTTATATGGGTTAACAGTGCAGGAGGGGATTCTATTTTTTTTTGCAAGGTGGAGGAGCACCAGAACAAGGGGCCATGCCATGAAGCGTGAGGGATGGAAGTTTTAAGATGGATGTGAGCAAATACTTCTTCACAGATGGATGCCTGGAACAGCCTGCCAGAGGTGATGGTTGGGGGAGAAAACAGTGGGGAGCTTCAACCATGCATGGGATAGGCACATGTCTATAATAAACAGAGGTATGGAAGTAGGGTGGGACAACTATGACGAGGGTGTAGTTTTAAGCAGGGAAAATATGGCACACTAGATATGCCTACCGGTTATTTTGTGTCAACACATTCTGTGTAGGGGTGGCACTTACAGGGAAGGGATTACAGTCACAAGAGAGTATATGGGGCTTTGGACACTGAGTGAATTTGAGTACAGGTTCAAACAGCAGCAGGGAGAAACAGAAGGGTGGGGCTAATGTTCAGGCATCCAAATCAGAGCATCGCAACAGACCAGAAGCTTGGAATGGAGATCAGGAAGCCTTCAGTTCAGAGGGAGGTAATAATAGTAGAGGACTTCAACCTACATGACTTAGATTGGTATATCCCTCAAGCCAGCAGTGACAGAAGCCAGTCGCTCCTGGATGCTATCCAAGATGACTTCTTACCCTGAGAGTATGACACCTACTGGAGATCACATTGTCTTGGCCCTATTACTGGCAAGCAGCAATCAACTCAAGGGAATCAGTGTGGCTGACCCCACTTGAAAGCAGTGATTACCAGTGTGGAAGGCTGAGCGTCAGACAAATGGAGACTTGGCACAATATCTGGTAGATGCAGGCATCCGCAGGCTTTATTTACAGGAACTCCAAAATGCAGTGGTAAAGAATAAATAAAACAAACTGAACGTCAAATAAAGAAAATACAACATAACATCTCTGACTGGAAAACATGCCAGTAACTTGCATTGCAGGAGAAGCATAACCGCCCTGCAAGGTGTTCTAGGTACAACACCCAGGTTGAATCTGATCTGTTCTATAAATCCGGTTGATATATAAAAGGAACCAAGAAACATGATTGGTTCTTCCAGCTGTCTGTCATCTACTCTTTACAATCAGAATAATAAATACATACAATATTCAGGCATTTAAACAATAGCAATCTTGAACTGGGCATTTCTAAGGATAAAGGACCAAAAATAAGTTTCTAAACCCAGTTTAGACCTTGATTTATTATTTTAAAGCATGGATAGGTTCCTTCTCGAAGATTCCCTGCATAAATTGGATAGGAAAGAGGCCGGCTGGCTCTTAGAGAGCAGTAGGAATGGGAGGTTCTAAGTGTATGATGAAGGGACTTACCTTCGGTTTTCAGTTCCAGAATTCACAGCAGAAAAGACCTGGAGAAAAGAAAACCTCCTTAAAAAGGTACAAAACGACAAATTCTTTTTAACTAAAGCTTATCTGAAAGTTTTACTAAACATAAACGAGCTAAGACAAACTACTTCAATGAATGCAGCAAGACAGTCTCACGGTATAGCATCACATATATTGGCTTACTGGAGAACCAAAACTCTGGGAACTGGGTAGGGCATAAACAAAAGGGAAATTGAGAAGACCAAACAGGGGGTTTGAAGGAATGTCAATATCGGGACCCGAAAGAAAACGAAAGGAAGAGTTTGAAACCAAAGGGGGGTCAACAGAATGAAACAGACCTCTAAAATCACTAATGCTACCCTTAGTAGAGCAGGAAATGTTGTCCATCTACTATAACGAGAAAGACATATAATACTCTGCATAAGCATATGCCGGAACGTTCATTATGACATGCTCTGGGGGGGGGGGAGTTAATAGCATGCAATAGGTGGCCAGTCTATTACGCGTTATTCACTAAAGACAAAGACAAATACGATAAGACATCATTCATTCCGAAAGACAAACATGAAACAAAGAATGAAAAACAATGGGGGTGGGGCATAGCTAATGCCCGTACCACAACCAGTTATTGTGGTTTCACCTAGGGTGGAACATATTGGGTAGCCAGGTGGTCAATTGCCAATAAAAAGGTTCATTTGGCTGTCAGATTTTGAACGATACCTGCCAACTGGCTGCCTTCCTGTTAATTTAGTTTTAAGTCCTTAAAAATGTTGGGCACAAAAAATAGATTTTTGGCTACTAGATTTTGAAAGCTAGTGGCCAAATTAACCACTAGCTCATACACACTGACAAACTGACTTGACTCACCTTGGTTTTAGCTCAATATAGTTTAAGAAAGTCCTGAACACAAAGATGTGTTTTGGACTTCAAAAGGGCTGACTTCGCCAGAATTGGGAAGAAGCTGGGCACACACTAGACCAAGCTCGGTGCTGTCTAAGGGATGGAAGAAAAATGTTCCATAATTAGGGATGGAATCCAGGAGGTAACAAACACATGTCTGAAGCTGATGGGCAAGAACAAGCGCAAGAAACACCTCTGGTCCACAAGGGGGTTGTAAGCACTGTGAGTGAGTCAATGGGCTTTAAAAAAAAAAAAAAATAAAAAATAACTAAAATACAGGAAGTCCCAGCAGGAGGAAGACTAAGAGTGGACTACATAAACAGGAGGTACAGGGGAATTGAAAATATTGTTAGGAATAAGGAATGGTGACTTCTTGTTGTTGTTCTTTGCTTTTTTTGTTACATCCAAGAAAAAATAACTAAGAAAGGTATTGTCAAACTGCGACAAGGGGGAGAGTAAGTGTACGAGAGTAGACTAAAGGCAAATGCTGAATAAATGTGTCTGCTGTTCACTAAAGAAAAGGATGGACCATTGCCTCGGTATTGGATAGGAATAGGGAGTGTGGGGGACTGAATGTGCCAAGGACACTGTCATGGAGGACAGGGTCCTTAAATGAGGGGCTTATGACCGTTAAAGTGTGTAACTCTCCCTGCTCAGATGGCGTGCACCCAAGGGTGCTGAGAAAGGTTCTAGCAGTACTGACAGCCACTTGGGATGACCTGTTAAGTAGCTCTGTATACACAGGTGTGGTGCCACAAAAGTGGAGAACTGCAGTTGTGGTGCCCTTGAATAAGAGCAAGGGATGGGATGAGTGGGGTAACTACAGAGCAATCAGCTTGACTTCAGTAGTTGGCATGCTGATGGAAACCATTCTGGAAGTAAGGTTGATCAAGTTCCTTGAGGCAAATGGGGCTGCAAGATGATAGGCAGTACTGATTTATTGCTGGGAGGTCCTGTTAGACAATCTTGATACATTTTTTTTCAAATGGATAACACAGGTAATATAGATACTGTACCTGGATTTCAGTGAGGACTTTTTCTGTTCCCTGTAAGAGATTGATTATTTAGCAAGAAGGTGCACTAGCCAGTCCAAAGGTCTGTTTTCCATACAATCAATGAGGAGAACTTGAAAGACCTCAAGGTGGAGGCAGAATGACCAGGTGTGTGGCAGACTGGATAGGGGGAGAACCCAGAGGGTGGGGGAGAATACTCAGCGATGAGGGGGAAGTACCAGTAGTGTACCACAGGAGTAGGCGCTCTGAGCAGTGCTGTTCAACGTGCACATACATTTTCATTTCCTCTATTGTTTACCCTGGAAGGGCACATTGAGAAAGTTGCAATTGCCTCCTCCCTTACTCATCTTCTAAATGTCTTCTTCACCCACTGCACATCCCTCAGTCTTGGAAGATTGCTAAGGTTCTCCCCTTCAACAAATTGGATGATCCCTCCACTCTTGGCAGTTTCTACCCTATCTCCCTTCTCAGTTCTCTTGCAAAGATGCAGGAGAAAGTAGTCTTGCAGACTTCCTCCACTCTTCCAACTTCCTCTCTCCATTCCAGGCTGGCTTTAGGAAGAATAATTCCACAAATACTTAAGGTCACTGATTCCATCTTCTCAGTAATGGATCATGGGCACATCACAGTGGCCATCTTAATCTCTCTGGCCAAAGCCTTTGATTTAATGTCCAACTGACTCCTCCTGGATAAGCTGAGCACAGCCAGCCTGTCAGCCCCCGTTGTTGACTGATTTTGTTCTTACCTCTCCGATTGTCAACAGTCAGTACAGGTAGGAGCTACCATCTCCCTAACCCTCCCTATCAAGGCCATGGTCCCACAGGCTCCATACTGGGTCCAGTCCTCTTCTCTATCCTCCTAAACAACCTCTCCTCTGCCTGTGCCAACTTGCATATTCATGTGTATGCATATGACGTGGTTCTATGCACTTCCAGTCCGTCGGCTGCATATCTGGAAGTTTCGCTCTAGCAAGGCTGTCACAATGTTGTGCACAGGTTGCAGTCCAACTAACTTTGGGTCAAAACACCACAAAAAAAAACAAAAAAAAAACTGTCTACAATCTTTACCAACCAGAAGCTGGCCCAGCTTGACCCCTCCCTGTCTTCTCCATGTTGGATTCTTCCAGTTTTCGGTGGATGTGGTTTTTGGTACCATCCCCACTACCTCCCTTACCAGACTGGACAGCTTCTGTAACACCTTCTGCCACTTTGCTACCAGCTCACCCTCTCATCCCCACCACTGGTCCCTTTTACTCCTCCCTATCCATTCTCCCTCTCCCTTCATGTCGCCAGTCCCACTGTGCTGCCCTCATCTCTAAATACTGGTTTGGGTCACTCTCATTTTACCTATCCCATCCCCCCTTCTCCTCATCCTGTACTCAAGGGACCTGCACATCTTCTCT
Organism: Neoceratodus forsteri; assembly: GCA_016271365.2. Taxonomy (NCBI): domain Eukaryota; kingdom Metazoa; phylum Chordata; order Ceratodontiformes; family Ceratodontidae; genus Neoceratodus; species Neoceratodus forsteri. The sequence goes on along the minus strand of CM028136.1, from coordinate 646,852,242 downwards.
GTTCCCCACCCACACTCCTCAGTCTGGAAATCTGCTTTCTCATACCACCTCCCCTCCCTCTGGAACCAACCACTTTCTTTCATCCATCTCTTTCCCACTCCTTTCTCTCCCTGATTTGATGCTTCCTTTCAACTCTAGTTCAGCCTCCCATCACTCTGGCACTATGCATTTTGAGTTTACCCAATTTGCCTATATGTTTAGTATGCTAATTTATTTGCCCTCCATATACATTATTTGCCATTTTGTCTGTACTGCAATCAAATGACTCACTTTGTTATCCTCATTTTAACCACATCACCAGGCTGGCTGTATTTTGTTTGTAATTGTGCTTCTCCCGTTCCATTCCCCCAGATTGCACCTGGAAACGAGCCTTGGCTCAGTGTGCCTCTCCTGGTTACCAATTTTTGAATAAATGAAATTGCTCATGTTCAAGTACAACCAGCATTTACAGTGGTTACAGTACAAAAGTTTAAAAAAAAAAAAAAGTAAGCCAATAAGAGTATCATAAAATAGTGTGCTATCCAGGACAACTACTAAATATTTAAATTGTCTCTGATTTTGACATCAAAGGCTTTCAGTGAAAACGCACCACTTCCCAATGTCTTTGTTCTGCTCATGATCATGGCCTTATTTTTGTAAGTATTGAGGACCATCCCTTCAGCACAGAATCATGTTTGCAAGTTAGCAAATTTTGGGGAGGATAGTTTCAAGGGCCTCTAAAGTTCTTTCCTTTCTTGAGAATAACCGCATTGTCTGTATAAAGGAGCATTTCAGAAGATGGACAAGCAGAGGACCGGTCATTTAAAAAAGTGAAAAGAATAGCGATCCAAAAAAAGAGCTCTGCAGGACACAAATGACATTGGGAACAGCATTAAGGACAAAATGTGCCTATTCATGGATGATACTAAGCTCTGTGGGAGGGCTGATACAGAGGAAGGGGTCAAGGACTTGATAGAGTACCTCACAAACCTGGAAGGATAGTCTGAAATATGTCAGCAAGCTTTCAGTGAGTGCAGAGTCATGCACATCGGGAGTAAGAATGCTAGGGCTGAGTACAGACAGGAGAGTGATCCAAATGGTGTCTGAGGAGGAAAAAATCTGGGGATGAGTCACAAGCAACCTGAAACCCAGTAAGCAATGGAGCAAAGCAGTGTCAAGGGCCAACAGGATGCTGGATTGCATAAGTCATAGGTTCACCAGCAGAAGAAAAGAGGTCATACTGCTGTTGTACAGATCCATGGTGCAGCCACACCTGGAATACTGCATGCAGTGCTGGAACCCTTGTCGCAGAAAGGACATTACCCAACTGGAGGTGTGTAACAGTGTGGGTTCAAGTGCAGATCAACAGACAAGATTAATGTGCATAAAAAAAACACAAGGACTGCGTTTATCATTTTATTCAAAAAAAAGTCCAAATCAAAACAAAAAGAAATTGCAATATGTACAGAAAGGAAAATCTGTGTTAGTCCTTCACACCAAAAAAAAAAAAAAATCAGGATGATATTCTTCTCCCAAAATAAATGGCCATAAAAGAATTCTTGAACTTCCTTTTTTTATTCAGTGTGAACCTTGCACACTCGAGTCCTACACACTGTGTGGCCAGAAAGCTACTGGCCACCTATCTGCCTTAGTCCTCTAGTGGATTGCTTTTTATAGCAGCCTAGGCTGACATCAGAGGCCATGTGATAAACTAGTTAACAGAACTAGGCCCTTTATATCTTCTTTGTTTATTGAAGAAATGTTCTAACAGATTTAGAGCAATAATATCCTCTACATCAATCATCTAGGATACCTTTCATAACATAGACTGAATTAAAAGTGAGCTAAAAGCCTTAATTATGAGGGTATGACATCACAGCAAGACTTTAGCTCCTCCCACTGTGACATCATTCCCTCAGTGTACCATATAACCAGGCATTATAGGGCTGCCAGCCCTATAGCAGGACCTCCTAGTATTTACTGCATTGACTGGTATTTATAATGTTTTATTATTTCACTTGGTTTCCACTGTACCATAATTATCCTGAGGTATCTCTGGCCTTGGAAGACAGAAGTAGATAAGGGCGCACTCCTTATCTATCTATTCTTGCAAGCCATAGGAACCTCCTTTTGTTTAAGGAACCACTATTTTCAATAATAAAAGAAATATTCTCTAGGCATAAATAATACTGCAGTATCTGTAAACACCTTCCTGTAGTTAAAGCAGCAGTGCAACTGCAATGAAAAATGTTTTTCTAAAAAAGCTTTTATCAGCTACAGTTAAGAAAAATATTAGCTCACCTGCCAGATTTACTTGTCTGGGTACCTCCAATGCTACGCAGCATGAGTGTGTTTTTTTTTTTTTTTTTATGCTTACCCATGCCAGGTCTACAGTGTTATTTCTATGCAAAATGTGTCTGTCATCTTTTTTTTTTCCTTGACAAACAATTAAACTAAAAGGTTTATAAAATACTCAGATGTTGGTGGAATTAGAAAACTGCACCACCAAATAAAACTGGAAGATGCCCGGAATCTTTTATGATGGAAAAGAGGTAGGGTCAATTTTTTTCCCAATTTCATTGCACTGTTGCTTTAAATTTATTTAGAGTCCAAAATGTCCATTCTTCTTTGCTTAGTTTAGCCCTCTAAAGACTGACTGCTGAAATCTTTCAGCCTCCGGCTAAATGTTTCAATTCTGCCCTTATTTGGTCTTAGCAGGGTGCACTTTCCTGGACTGTACTCAACAAAACCCATATATGGGCAACACAAGGGTTTAAACCAGTTTCCCTTTTCTTTTTATTTATTTTCTAGAAATGCAGTGCTTTGTTTCATAGCACCTCAACATTCATACAGTTTTACACTCGTCTAGAGTGCTGCAACATTTGAGCTTAGTGAAGCTCATTTCACAGTAGTACTGCTAGTTTCACCCTTTTATCAGCCAGACTAGTACTGAGAAATCGCAACCGGCGGTTCCAAATCCTTTTATTTTACTTATTGCCTGCATGATCGTCCGCACATCGCAGTGGGGCTTTATTTCAGAATGCTGCCCCTTCCATCCTACCTGCGCAGTCTTATCCAGATGAACACCTGGGGACCACTTCTGTCACAATGAATCAAGGTAACCTCTCAAGTGCTTTCTCTGAATGGGGGGGTTAGAGGCATTTTAAAATAAAAACAACAGTGTTAGAAAAGAAAAGCGAGAGAGAGAGAGAGGTGTCAGGTTGGCCACCCTGATATGAAAAAAAAAAGGATAGTAAGAAAAAAGAAATAAGATAGGAGAGTGTGAGTAGAAAACTAATGCCTGTGGGTGTATTTATCATTCTGGCACAAAGTGGTACAGAAAAAGGCCGCAAAAATTATTCATGGGCAACAGAGGCTCTTGTATGAGCAGAAGCTGGAGAACCTGAATCTGTTTGGGCTTAGGGACAGATGGAAATGTGGGAACATGGTGGAGACCTTTTAGTACCTCAGGGGTATTCTCAAGGTTGACCCCATGGACTGTTCAAGCAATATTGGGAACATGAGGGGATACAGTTGCAAATTGGCTGCAGGTTCCGGAAGGTGGTCAGGAGGGACTTCTTCACAGAGAGAGATGGTGGTAGTGGGGTGGAATAGGCTACCAGAGGAGATAGTGAACAAGAAAACTCTTGACTTCAAGAGGTGGTGGGATAAGTCTATGGAAGGGGTAAGTGTCGGGGAGCAGAATGATATGTAAAGAAGAGAACACGTGCTCTGCATTGGGCAGCCACAATAGAATGTAAGGTCTTCATCTGCTGGCTAATTTGTATGTTTGTACAGTATGTATGTAGGCCATTTCTTGTTACTCTTGAAGACTTAATTGACTGTTCTGCACGTTTACCTTTAACATTTTTGTAGAATATGTTGCAGACTTATTGGCATTAGCCTATTCGTATATTTTGTTTTGAACAGGTAGAGAAGTGAAACATGAGGAATTCTGGGATGTAATTGTTATTACAGCTGCAGATAAAAATCAGGAGTTGGCATACCAGCATCAAATAGCTAAAAAACTGAAAAGAAAGGAACTTCCTCTTGGATTGAATTATCATGTTTTTGCTGATCCTCCAGGAGCAAAAGTTGGTAAGCATCCGTGTCCTGCATTATTCTTTTTTTTTTTTTCCTCTCTCGCAGGTCCTTATTTGGGTTGCTAGACAGCCATAACTAATGTATGTTTCTTACATTGTTTAAGCAAAAAGACCCAACAAATTATTATGGGAATAACTGTACATATCGGGTGTCTCTGAGTGCCTTCGTGCACTTGCAAAGTGCCATTATTATCTAACAAGAATGCACACTCTGCAGTGCCTTTTGGGATTATACAATGGGTACATATTGTTTTTATTTATATTTTTTTTTTTGGTGGGGGGTAAATACACAAAAATAAAATGGCTTCACATATTTTTATTTTAAGTTTGTCCACTCCAAATAGTAGTCACAGCACATCCCAGCATTGGCATACTACCCTGTTTTGAAATATTATATACACTAAAATATTTATCTTTCTTTTTTTTGTTAAATAAGCCCTTAACTCCTCCAGTCTACCCACCCATTCTGTTTACTTTGTTTCCCAACATTTCCCCTCCTTTTTTTACATTTTCCACTTTCCCACCTTGTTTAGTCCCCGATCAGCTGTTTACTGTGGAATAAAGAACTAAAAATTCTGCTTGGTTTTAGTGGCAGAATGTTCACTTTCACACACACACACAGCCTTATAAGGAATAGGGCCTCAATTTTATCTGTTGCAGGTTAAGCAGCAGAAATTTCCCTGATAACTAGGTAAGGCTAGGAGACGTTTTTTATGCAAAGAAACGCCAGAAAGTAAAGCCATGAGTAGTGCTTATTATTTTTTTTGTAAGTGTGTATGTGTGTGAGGAAGAGATTACAAAAGGAAAGACTATTCTTTTTTTTTTTTGTAATGTATTTCAAGGGAATTTATTTTATGGGCCTGCTATGAAGGTTTTTTTTATTATATAATGGTTGCTGCTATGTTTGTGATGGCAGTTCAAAATAAGTTTGTTTATCCATTTATTGATTTAGCTACCAAAGAGTATTGCTTTTATTGAGAAGAGGCTGCCAGATTTTTATGTTGCTTGCATGCATGTGCAAGAAACATAGTGCCATCATCAGAGATTTCGGAGGTGTGTCACCTCCTCCTCCAATTCAGTCAGTGTGCTGGCAGGCGCGGCCCCTGTAAGCCAATGCATTTTGGAGCTGTCTATGACACGCTCAAAATGCAGTGGCACTCTGATTGAAAGAGAACTACGCTTCAGTGAGCACCGATAAGATATCGGCTGCCCGCGCGCAGCCCCCCCACAGACACACGCAGAGCGCGGCGCGCCCGCACGCATTGTATAGCCAACGGGTGCCAATCTCGTCGGCTGACCTGCGCGCCCCCTTAGTAGGTGCCACGCTGGGAGCCCACCTCAGCGTGGCAAGCGGTCCTTGGCCGACGAGGGTGCCTAATCCTCGCCGGCTGAACGCCGTTCTCTTGTTGCATGGCAACAAATGCTGATGGCCGACGGGGTGCCCAATCCCCGCCGGCTGAACGCCTCACGTCCTTGTGCCACGCTGGGAGCCACCCCAGCGTGGCAAACATCCCACGTAGTCATTTTTTTTTTTTTTTTTTTTTATACCTGTAAACGAAAACGCAGCCATGCGCCTCCCAACCTCCTCCCACAACCTGCACCCACCCACTGCGCACCCAGCCTCCCACACCCCACCCACCACATACTTACCTCCAGACTCCGGCGCGATGATCTTCGGTGGACCGGGAACACGTCTGCACTCTTCAAAGCCGACCGCAAACTGAGGAAATGCCGGTAAGCTGTATAATGGGCTAGATAGGGGGGTTTCAACTTTGTTGCATATCTCAGGCATTTTGTGGAATTTTTGCACGAAATTTTCAACATGGGGTTTTTGGGATCCCTTCTCATGAATGATGTCACTGTCATGGTGTTATTCGGGCCCGAAGGGTGATTTCGCGCAGTGACTGTGAAATCACCCTTCAGGCTGGAATACCGCCATGACAGTGACATCATTCACGAGAAGGGGTCCCAAAAACCCCATGTTGAAAATTTGCAAAATTCCAAAATGACTGTTTTACGAGCGGCGCTGGCGCAGTTCCCACGCAGGTCTGAAGTTCGCTGAAATTTCAATATTTACCCAGATTTTCAACATTGCCATTTTACCACACCTTCTTATGAGTAGTACAGCTGTCATTTTTCACATCTCACCCAAAATGTGTTTCCACCCATGTAGCGAGAATGGCGCAGTCGGTGTGCTAGATCAATGTACGGGACAAATTAAGAAAATCACAGTGACACTGTTCATGAGCAGAGGTCATAAAATGGCTATGTTGAGAAAATTTGGTGAAAAATTCTTAAAATTACTTTACAAGCATGTTGCTAAAGCAGTTCCTACGCACGTCAGAAGGTCGCAAATTTTCAATATTTTCACCCAGATTTCCAACATTGCCATTTTATCACACCTTCTTATGAGTAGTACAGCTGCCATTTTTCACATCTCACCCAAAACGTGTTTCTGCCCATGTAGCACACAATGGCGCAGTCGGTGAAGTAGATTAATTTACGGACAAATTAAGAAAATCACAGTGACACTGTTCATGAGCTCAGGTGTTAAAATGGCTATGTTGAAAATCTGGTGAAAAAATTCCCTTCAGATGTTCTGCAATATTACTAATGGAGACATTGAACAGAACTGGCCCCAGGACCGATCCCTGCAGCACTCCACTGGTCGCCCCCTCTCCCTAGACTGCATACCATTTACCACCACTCTCTGCCTCCTGTCTGTTAGCCAGTTTCTAACCCAGTTTACCTCCCTTTCCCCCATGTCCAGCCTACCCAGCTAGTTTATCAGCCTCCTATATGGGATGGTGTCAAAGGCTTTGCTGAAATCAAGGTAAGCATTATCCGCTGCCCCACCCTGATTCACTTCCTTTGTCACCCAGCCAAATAAATCAACCAGATTTATCTGACATGATGTCCCCACTGTGAATCCATGTTGTCTATGGTCCTGGGTTCTGATGGCATCTAGATGCCCCACTATCCTTTCTTTAAGCAATGTCTCCATGATCTTCCCCACTACTGAGGTGAGGCTGAATGGCCTATTGTTCCCTGCCTCCTCCCTGCTGCCGGACTTGTGTAGAGGGACCACATGTGCCCTTCTCCAATTCACTCATGTTGAATGACTCAGTGAACATGGCTGCCAGAGGTACTCCTATCTCCCTTTGCAGTTCTGTTAATATCCTTGGGCGTATGCCATCTGGTTCCATCGCTTTGTCTACCTTCAATTTAGTGAGCTCCTGCAGGACTCTCTTGTCCACCTCTTCACCCCCTTGGCAACTGCTGTGGCCCTTGCCCCTCCCACTCTTCTGTGAATACTGAACGGAAAGACACAGTGGATGCCTTGGGAGGAAGGCATGAAACTGTCACTTCCAAATACCTAAACAGTACATACAAGCAAGCAACATTCGGCATTGACAAATGCTTGTTACTTGTGTTATGCTGAGATATCAGCATGGGCATAGATGGCTGTCAGTCAATCAGCCTTCACCATTTCTGAAATCTAGTTTATAACAAAGTATAATTTCAGAAAGAAGTTTGATAGTGATTCATCTTTAATTTGGGGGGGGTACTTTTTCTTGCTTTCCTTTGAAAGCACTACAAACGAAAGTAAGAAGGCATAGTGTATGTTAATTTAAATGCTATCTTCTCTTAATACTTCAGAATAGTTTAAAATAATTTGGTGTGCAAGTCTGAATACTAGAACCTCACATTTGGTATTCCACCTCAATATCTGATTTTTCCCTTTATCCAAAAGAGGTGAGCTGTAAATTAAACTGCAGAGTGGTGGCAAAGTTGATGGAGAAGTGGTATTCTGTTTGAAATACCAGCATGATGAAAATAGTATTCTGTCTTAATGTCGTACGCAAAACTGGGTGGAATACCATTAATTTCTAGCCATGTAACTGCAAGGTTGTTAAGTTACTCCATAGTATCTAATAACAGGATTGAAAATAGTTCAGTTTTTCAAATCTCAGTTAGAACGTCATCTATTCTCGCTTGTCTTTGGTCTTTAACTTATACTCGCGTGTAAGTTGACCTCATATATGTCGACCCCTCCCCCCCACATCTAATTTTTTTTGCAGTTTTGTAGATATACCTCACATATAGGTCGACATATCACACTTTAGTTACAGTACACTCACCCCCCAGTATACAGTTTTAACTGAAGAAGGCGACCAGCACAACCCACCCTCCTCCACGGCTGGCTGCTGTCTTCATAAGCCGAAGCAAGAGACAAGAAATTCAAGATTACAAATTGCCCCCTGCCCCAACCCTAGTAGCACCTGTTCACCCCCACCCCAAATATCCAATTTGGAAAAGAAGGCAGCAGACACATCCCACCATCCTCAGCGGTCAGTTACCTCAGAATGAATGAAGCACTCAAACACTTGTTCAGATAGTGAGCTGTTTTACTATTGGAACAAGTGCACAAGGTCTTTTCATTCATTATGGACAGTGAATCCATGGAGGGTGGGTTGTACCAGTCGCCTTCCTTTGACAAAATTCGGTGATTGAGGGGCAGGACTACTGAGTGGGGAAGGGGTAATCTGTAATCTTGAATTTAGCTCTGTAAGCACTTTTGAAAACTACAAAGACGGCAGCTGGCCGTGGAGGAGGGTAGGTTATGCTGATCACCTTCCTTTGCCAAAATTGGATATTTGGGGGGAGAGGAGTAGGGTGCTACTAGGGTGGGGGATAATTTGTAATCTTGAATTTAGTGCTATAAACCCTTTCGAAAACTATAAAGACTGCATCTGGCTGTGGAGGAGGGTGGGCCGTGCCGGTTGCCTTCATCAGTTGAAATTGGGTGCTGATGGGGGAGGAGGGTGGAAACAGGGTGCAGCTAGGATGGGGGTAATTTTGTAATTTTGCATATGTCTCAGAAACCCAGGGCATAAATCAGCCTGCAGAAATTATAGGTAAAAAAAAAAAATCACCATATAAGTAGAGTCCCCAATTTTTTAGTGCTTATTTTTGGCACTAAAAAGTTGATTTCTATATGTGAGTATATACATTATTTTCAGGCCCCGCTTTATGCTGTTTTCATGAGTGTTTTATTTTTTTTATGGATCTTTTCTGATTTTTGTATGTGTTTTGGGATATATTTATAAGAAGATGCTACACAAAAAAAGTGAATTGTTTTGTATGGAAAGGCGGGCTCTAGTTCAGCTGTCTTGGTGAGGCTATCACTCTTCAGTCAGTCTCTGGTTGCTAGTCAGGAGTCTTGTTGGTTTAGGGTTCTCATCTACTTTTGTGTACTTTCATTACAATTGATAGTGGTATGTACAGTCCATTTATTTCAGAAGACCGAATCCCTTTCTGAGGAGGTCAAGGAGTCAAAAACAGTGGGGGGATTCAAGAATGCGTGGGACAGACATAAGGTAATTGTTGTGGAGGGTAGGAGGAAGTAGGCTGTTGGTTAACTAGGCTCTGTAGCTTATCCATTAGGTAGGGAAATGGGCAGACTGGGTGGGCCAAGCGGTCCTTATCTGCCATCAAAGTCTATGTTTCCATGTACTTTCAGTAACTGACCACCTAAAACATGCCAACTAGCAACATTAGAATGCCCCTCAAAACCACCTGGAAACATTTTAAATGTCATACTATGCAACTGCTAAGAATTATAGCTATGTTTTAAAAGAATATATTGTTTCATGTAAGTCAAGAACATGTTTCTAAAAAAAAAAAAAAAAAAAATGTATTTACAAAAAGTCTTGAATGCATTGAACTGAATGTTAAACCACCCTTTTAATTTTTGTTTTGTTTCTGTAGGAAATGGGGGATCAACTCTGTATGCCCTTCATTATTTGGAACAGCTGTATGGGAACAAGTTGAATCACTTTAAAGTCATTTTAATTCATGCTGGTATGTTCTTACAGTTCCTATTGATATCTAGTTTTTGCGATACCTCATTTAAAGTGTGTTTTACTTTTTGATAATGGCAGAAGTAGGAAAAATAAGATTCTTTTTTTTGTTCCTTTTGAGGCTAAGGAAAAAGGGGAGGAGGGAGGGTTAAATTATAAGTAACAAGATAGAGGAATGGAGCCAGGCCCCTAGGGTACTTTAATCCCAACTTGCTCAAATGGCAGGCAGATATGAGGATAATATTGTACCTGCAAGTCAATAAACATTTGAATGCACTAACAGCCCTCTCCTCAAAAGTTCAGAATGATGAATCTGCCTGTCAATTCACATTTTGAATTCTAAAAACATCTTGTAATATTTCTAGGCTAAAAGCATTTTTACACCCCCCCCCCCAAAAAAAAAAGAGAGATTAATTTTGAATACATTTTCTCTTGAGTGTGGATTTAGGGGTAGGTGGGGCAGTATGACATTCCTGAGTTGACCACGTCTCAGTGGTCCCCTGGTCACTCTGTTGGTCCCTTCCACCAGGTTGGATCCTGGTTTGCTGGTGTCACAAAAGAGGAACCCTGCTACAATGGGAGGGGTGACAGGGTCATTGGGTAGTGCCTGATAAACAACTGGAGCTAACCCAGTGGTGCCAGAATGGGAGAATGACTGAGGTTGCAAGGTAAGGTAGCTGTCTTTAGGTCTTTGATATCAGGCCTGTCACAAGCCCACTCATGTGGGGCAGGGATTCCCTGGGCTACAGTGAATCCCCTTGTGACTAGGGTCTGGGATACCCCTCCTCTGTCCTTTTAGCATGCTCCCTGTTTCAGAACTGGATGTACACCAGAGAATCCCAAGGCTCCCTGTCTCCATGCAAGGGGTGCAAATACAAATCTTGAGTCTGTGTTCCTGGAATAGACCCCTCTCGGACACTGCACAATGAACCAGAAAGCCACAGATGTGTATAGGCTTTCGGGGAAATGCCCTGTACAACTTAATATGTGTCTTTCCCCAGAAATGCAGAGACGGGTTCAAACCCCTACAGACTCCTCCTTGAGACTTTTTGTATCCTCCCCTTCTTTCATCCACAGAGTCCCTAGAGATACTTTACTTCGGTAGTGTTTGTCCCTTAAGAAGTCACACAGGTGTAGTATAGTTTGAACAGCCCTTTACCAAAACAACACACACAAAAGACACTGGCAGAATTAACTGAAAGTAAGCCAAAGGCTTTACTAATTAATTATTAAATACAGTAAATAACTTAAAAGATACATTTTAGATATATGTTACAGAATATGGAAAAGAAAATGGAAATGTACAATAAACAGTTCTTTCTCATGTAACTTGAATTGGCAACAGACAAGAAGGCAAAAAGGCACTGATGAAGTCTTGCACCGCTGTTTTATGGGGTTTCTCATAGGGCAGATCCAGTGACACTGACTTGCCCTGCGGTTGGCTAGCATTTAGTCTCCATGGCTACACAACCAATCAAGTTTTAATATTTTATTACAAAAAAAACAAATGCTCATTTCTGAGCAGGGAACAAAGGGCCCAGAGGCAAACCAGTTTAGTTTCAGCCTGAATTCCAGGAGCATATCCAGCCCCCTCACCACCACCACCAAATGGCTACAAACAAGCTAAACTGAGCACAACAGTTTACCCAAATACTAGTCCATTCAGCTGTAATTAGATTAATCAGGGTAGACCTTTAGGACAAAAAGGTCCCCAGTCATCTTATGTACTCTGGAGACCTAGGCCTTTCACAAGCAAATTGGGATATCTGGCCTCCCAGCTATGCTTAATTAGCCCTTTTGTTCCTTTAAATGGTTTAATCAAACTCCAGTCCCTGGCTAAACAGCTAACTATTTCTGCTCAACAAGAAGAAATGTCATTCCAAGGCCCATGTTTTCTTTGTACCCATGATCCATTGCAAGTTAGACTGGACCACCATGGGCATCCCTGATGCATTATATAGATAAATAACATGAAATATGATTAAAGCAGTAATGTAGGCTTTATCCCGTCACTCTCTTCTTTCCTTAACAGAACCTGAGGGGAACACCCCCCCCTTTTTTTTTTTTTGTAAGGGTTTTTGCCAGTTCTGTCCCTTATGCCAATTGGCGGGATAGGCCATCTGCATTGGCATTAGCAGACCCTGACCTACAGTACAAGTCACATTAAACTGTTTCACCAATGGGTTGGTTTAGCATTGATTTTCACAGTTGGCAATGAATTGGCAACTCATTTTGTATTTTTTTTTTTTTTTAGTGTTTACCCAGCTCCACAGCAATGTCTGTAAAATGTTTTTGCCACTGAATTGGAATGCATCAGCAGTCCAAGCACAATGCAATACAAAACTGAGTTTTAAATCTAAAGAAACAGTTTGTGCAGGGCTTTGTGCTGAATCCAGCAACACCTATGTAACTCAGTTGGAAATGCTAAACCAACTCATTGGAGGAACAGTTTAATGTGACTTGTACTGTATGTTTAATGTCCGTGTAATAGGTCTGTAGTGCAATGCTCCATCGAAGGAGTCTCCCATTTGTCTTTCCCATTTGGTTTAGCCACACCAGAGGGTTGTGGTCTCTCTACCTTGTAGCGCCTCCCATGGAGGTATGCCTCTTAACTTCTTGGGCGACCACACCAGGGCAAGGCATTCTTTTTCCACAGTGGAGTATGCCTTCTGCTGGGGAAGTAACTTCCTACTTAGGTACACAATGGGGTGATCTTTCACCTGTTGTCTGGCTGAGGATGGTGCCAATCCCCACATCCGAAGCATCTGTCTGCATCACAAATGGCCTAGTGTAGTCTGGGCTGGCCAGCACAGGGGCACTGTAAGGCACAGCTTTTAGCTGTGTGAAGGTCATTTTACATGCTGGATCCCAATTTACTTTCTTGGCTTGAATTTTTTTTTTTTTTTTTTTTTTTTTTCCCTTCAGCAAGCTAGATAGAGGGGCTGCCAGGCATGGTACGCCAGGGACCTGGGTTCAAGGCCCAGTGGAGTACGCCTGCTGCCAGGGAAGTAGCTTCCTACTTAGGTACACAATGGGGTGATCTTCCCCCTGTTGGAATGTCTGGCTGAGGATGGCGCCAGTTGCCACATCTGAGGCATCCGTCTGCACCACAGAAGGCCTAGTGTAGTTTGGGCTGGCCAGTTTGGGCTGGCACTGCTCAGCATGGATTTTTAGCTGCATGAAGGCCCTGTTACATACTGGATCCCATTTTGCTTTCTTGGGTTGCTTTTTTCTTTAACAAGCTAGATAGAGGAGCTGCCAGGGTGCTGTAATTTGGTACAAATTTTCTGTAGTACCCTGCAGTCCCGGGGAAGCTCCTGACTTGCTTTTGGGTCTTCAGCATGGGCCAGGCCTTAATGGCCTCTGTCTTGGCCTGATTTCAATGTAGTTGTCCTCTCCTCACTACATGTCCCAAATGTGATACCTCATCCATGGCCACCTGGCACTTTTCAGCTTTGACAGTTGGTCCTGCCTCCTGTATCCTGCTCAAAACTGCCCTCAGATGGGTCTGGTGCTCTTTCTAGCTATTAATGAAAAATGCAGTATCATCCAGATAGGCCACTGTGTACTCTTCTGTACCATGTAGCACCTGATTTACCAACTATTGAAAGTAGCAGGGACATTCTTCATCCCAAAAGGCATCACCTTAAATTCAGAGAGGCCTATTGAGGTGACGAAGGCTGACCGTTCCGTAGCTCTGGCAGTCAACTCCACCTGCCAGAATACATTTGTCAGGTCTATGGTTGTAAGGTAGGTTGCCCCCCTCCCCCATTTGTCCAACAACTCATCTGTCTGGGGCATTGGGTGGGCGTCTGACTTCGTGATTGCATTGAGTCCATGATAGTCCACACAAAAATGGGTAGACCCATCTGACTTTGGAATGAGGACTACGGGCTAGGCGTAGAGATGGGAGCGCAACATTATGCTCCCGTCATTTCGCTCCAGCTATTCTCACGACCGACAGTTCACTCCCACACAAATTGGCTCCCTTTCTATATCACTCCCAGTCATTACGTTCCCTCCTGTCTCCGACTCTGTGACAGATTCCCAGTCCCCACAACCACAGTGCTCAGCTGTATTCAGCAACTGACAGCCCAGTTTAATTTAATATTGCAGCAGCTGTTCACTTTTAGTTACGGACAGTTTAATACTGCAGCCCAATTTACTTTTACGCTCCCTCAGCTCGCTCCAGCAGTGTATTCCATCATTATGCTCCCTCCTTCCCTCCAAACCAAAGACCCACGAATCAGCATCCCTGCTTATGTTTTTTTCTGTGACAAGACTACCCAAATCTGTGACAGATCCCCAGTCCATCATTACAGGAACAGTTTACCCTTAGTTATAGACACTCACTCAGCCTTAATCAGCAACTGACAGCCCAGTAGTGTATGCCATCATTACACTCCCTCTTTCCAAACCAAAGATCCATGAATCAGCATCCCTGCTTACATCTTTTTCTGCAACACAATACAAATTCCTTCTCCCCCTCTGTTACGTGTCAGCAGTGACACTTGCTCCTGCATGCAGCTTCACCACCACAAGCATGGACATTTGTGTTTCTGCAGTCATGCAAGGCTTTTGCTTTTGTTGTTCTGTCCTCACTACATTAAAGGCTGTTTGTTTGTTTTATTTTTTTGTGCAGTGGGTTTCACATGTGCTAAGGTGCTTTTGTGATTTTGATTCCTCAGGAAGCTTTTTTCACTTGGTTAAAAGCAGTACAACTTTATTAAAGCAATAAAAACAGAAAATAGCATTCCTGTATCAGCTTCAAGCAAACATAAAGGTTGATGTGTGTTTATGTGGTTAGGTGCTTTGGTGTATTCTTCAAATCTGGTGATCACCTCCTCTGATGGACAAAAGGCAAGAACTGGAAGATATTTGCACTTTTTATTTCACCTACACCCCCGGGCATCCTTCGAAAGTGCCCACTTGGAATGTGCCCTACTCCCAGCCTGAACCCTCGCATCTCATTTTATTTTTATATATATATTTTTTTTATTTATTTAAGAGTCAGTTTACAACCTTTGAGCCAGAGGCTCGTTTCCAAAGGTACTTCGTCACATAAAGACATACATTGCGTTTCGGTTACATAGCAAAGATTTGCAAAAAATCAATAGGCATTCACCAGAGGTGCCACGTCACATTGTGGTCAGACAAATACAATTGGGTACAGGGTACATGTAATTGATAACAGGTATTACACAAGTCGGTATTAAGTGAGCATTCTGATAGATAAACATTGAAAACAGCTGGCACTGGCCAGGTTAAACCTAGGCATGGTGTACAGGGAAGTGGTGGAGGGGATGGTTGGGTGGAGAGCTGCCCGGGGGGCATTGTCAAGAGAAAAGAGGTGGAGGCTATGTTCAGAGACAGGAGCAGTTACGAGTGCTGAAGATGTGGTTCCAAAGTGCGGTTTTGAATGTGGAGATGGTGATGGCATTGGTGATGGTGGCAGGGAGAGAGTTAAACCAGGTTGGGGCTCTATAGCTGAAGGACCTCTGGCCACGGCTCCCTTGATTCCCTCCCCCAAATGACCTCAGGCAGGCTCGACCCCTGGTACCATCTCTGGGGCAGATTCCGCCCTCCACTCGGCGGCTTGCTCCTAAGTGTGAAGAGACCTTACCTGCTGTCGACGGGGCGGGTCTGGAGGGAATCCGGGCACGTCTGGGCAGGCATTTGGGATGTGAGAGATTCCCTTGGGGCCACTGTCTTCTCACCCCCGATGTAGGAGGCTTTTCTTCCCCCACAGGAGAATGACGTGCTATGGCGTCAGCATGCTGGCTATCCCCATAGACACCTGCCACGCTCACCCCCGATTGTAAGTCCCACGTGTGTAGTACCCCCAGTCTCCACCGGTGGTCATGAATGTGCTGGGAAACCCCTGGATCCCTCCCCGGGAGAGGAAAGCAGTCCTCCGAATGCTCAGTCCATCTCCCTCCCTGCCTACCCCCAGCACCCATGCTCTTCTCCTGAACCTGGGTAGCCGGTGTGGTGCGAGGTTTGCCATCCAGCGCCTCAACCCTCAATGCCACCGGGCCAACCAGATATTTGCACTTGAGGGCGAACTCTGGGTCTTGGGAGTATTTTTTATGGCTAATCCCTCACTCTGAATTTTACAGTACATGCATTGACTAAAATAGAAGAAGCAGCCTACTTGCTTGGCTTGTGGAAAAACATTTATGAAGGCATTGATAGTGGCCTGTTCAAAATTTGTCATAACAACCTTAGGTGACAGATTGGGATTTAGAGTTTTTAGTGCTGTTAGCATTCTTTCATATATAACTCTACTTTTCCCTGGCAGCAATGCATAAACTGCTGTCTGTACATTTTCAGATCGTTCACTGTGTATCTCATACATCTGTTGGAATGGGGGGATGCACTAAATGTACCATTGGCGTACCAATTCTTTGCACGCTCTAGAAAAGTTAGGTACTTTTGAGTGCTAAAGATTAAAATACGCTCCGGGCCAGGTCCACTGTCAAACAGAAGAAAATTCATTTCTGTTTCTACTCCATCGACACTGTACATTTTAAATGAGTCAGGGCTCACTAGCTCATTAAGATCCTTTGGATTTAGAGGGGCACCATGCACCCTAACACACTGTATTGTTCGCTTTATATTTCAATAAGTTATTTTCCCCTGTGTGGCTAATGAAACTTTGTCTTTTGCGTGAATCAATATTTGAGCTGTTGTGTCCTGAAATGAGGATGCTCTTTGTTTTGCCTCATTTGAAGCCTCTGCCTTTTCAACCGTACTTGAGTCTGGGGCATGTGCATGCTCAGAGGATCTATGAATAATGGTGGGGTCCTCTTCGCTTTTGGTGTGCACATGGGGGTTACAGCCCTTTGGCTTTCTAACAGGGTATTCACAGTGCCATATGATTTTTCCCTGATGACCCCTCTTATGCAGTGTATAAATGTAGTTACCCTCATCCACAAGTTTTCTTCGATTGCGAACGGACAATGAAATGGCAGGCCATAATGGATGAAATGACACACTGAGACAGCAGACAGCAAGTAAAGCACACAGCAGTGAAAAAGTATCAGCAGTGAATGCTGGGTACAGCTACAACAGCTTTATAGTCTACTGATTGCCAATGACCAGGAATGAATTAGCATGAGAATGAAATTGACTGGGAGTGAAATGTTGTAGACCCCCCCCCCCCGAGACTGTGGGATTTCTGGATTACCTCTAAGTCCAGCCTTTCCTCCACCTCCATCGTAATGTTCTTTTTAGGATGGCCTCAGACATCCAGTAAGTTGTCCACCGTATGGGCACTTGTGTACCCATGTCTACGTCATGGGTCACTAAGGGAGCTCATCCAGGCTTGGCCATAAATGAAGGGAAAAAGTCCTCTAAAACCTCCCTCATTTCCTAGATTTGTTCTAGCATGACAGCTTGATTGTCTCCACAGATGATTCCCACTTGCTTTCCTCTAGCAAGTCCGGTTGGGGTCTTTCTCGTCCGTCCTCTCCCCTGGACTTCACACTGCAAACACCATGTCGGCCATATTTATATATGGCTTCATCATATTGACATGGTACATCCTATGGGTATGGCTCATGTCAGGCAGTTCTACAGTATAGTTCACATCATTGGCACCTGTCTGACTATCTTGTATGGTCCTGCCCACTCGGCCTGCAGCTTGTCCTTCCAGACTGGAATTAGGATCATTACTTCCTGGCCTGCGTTGTATGAGAGAGCTCTGTCTCCATGATCATACCAGACCTATTGTTTCTGCTGGGCAGCTGACAGGTTACTTTGGGCCACCCCCATGAGCTCCTTCAGCTTCTCCCTAAACTTCAGGACATACTCCACTATGGGAGTTCCCTGGGTGGCATGCCTTCCTTCCCAGTCTTCCCGGATCAAGTCTAGTGGCCCACGCACCCTACGACTGTGTAAGAGTTCAAAGGGGAAGAACACTGTCTACTCTTGGGGCACCTCTCTGTATGCGAACAACAGGTTGGGAAGGTATTTCTCCCAGTCCCTCCCATGTTGTTCAGCAGACACTTGGAGCATCGTTTTTAGGGTACCATTGAATCTTTCCACGAGCCCATTGGCTTGTGGGTGATATGGTGGTGTGTTTTTGCACAACCCCACGCTTTTCCCACAAACACTTCATCATGTCCAACATGAAGTTACTCCCCTTTGATCAGAGAGAATCTCCTGCGGAAACCTGACACGGGAGAAATTCCCTAGCATGTCATCTGCCACTTTATATGCCTTAATTGAGAAGAAGGTGACTGCCTCTGGGTATCAGGTGGCAAAATAGACCACTGTCAGAGTGAACTTTTTCCTGGAGAAGCTTGGAGTACTCAAGGGTCCCACAATATCCATTCCTTCCTTCCTTCTGGAATGACTTTCCACAATGGGCAGGGGAATTAGGGCAGCTTTTGTTTTACTACCTATCTTCCCTATCTGCTGGCATCGGTGACAAGACCTGCAATATTCATTCACCTGCTCGGTGAAGTTGGGCCAATAGAAATTTTGAGCTAATCCCTGCGTGGTGCGAGCGATGTCCAGACATGGGGATATCATGAGTGATCTTGAACAGCCACTCATGATACCCTTGGGGAACGACAAGCTGGCTGCCCATCAACCCTCCCTCTGACCTCGTGTCCTGTGTATACAACAGTCCATTGTCCAGAAATACCCTACATCTCATGTCACCTCTCTGTGTCCTGTCAGATTCTGCACAAGCCCTCAGCCTGTCCAAACCAGGGTCAGTCTTCTGAACGGCTGCAAAATCTTATATTTTCCCAAAGCATGGGACATGTCCTCCTCCGTTCCTAAACTAAGGCTCTTGGCTCTAACATCAGGGCATTCAGAGTCACTGCCATCCCTAACTTTCTGACCATTTGTTACCACTTCCTCCTCAGATTAACTTTCTGTAGCTGTTTGGTGAACAGCTACTTGTGGAAGTCCTACCTCCCTTTCACTGTTCTCCCTTTCAGGAGAGACAGGCTGGGGAACCAGCCCCCTATCATTTTCCACTGGTGCTTCTGTGGGGTTCAGGGAATTACAAGCTGCCTGAGCCATCTTGACTGTGGGTAACTGCACACACCACCCCCTGCTAAAGATTATTCCCTATAATCACATCTGGGGGGAGGTTGTCTGCCTCTGCCACGTTTTGCACCCTCTCTCCTGTCTCGCCCCAATCCAGGAGAACACTAGCTAGTGGCAGGGTTTTCTCCCCGGTGAATCCCCTCACTGTTACAAACTGATTAGGTATAAGCTGTTCAGGCCCAACCAGATCCCCTTTTACCAGGGTAAGAGATGCCCCAGAGTTCCTTAACCCTTGGATCTGCACCCCATTTACGGCAACCGGATGTATGTGCTCCCTCATGTTCACAGGCTTACTCTCAAGGATACATAATGCACCCACCTCTTTTCCAAGAACAGTTTGTCCACTCTGTACCTTTTAGGACACTGTCTAGCAAGATGCCCTGGCTGCTTACAAAACCAACATTCATCCCTTTTTTTTATCCAAGAAATCCCTTTTTGGTAGCTTGGGGCTTCCCACTTTCTGCAGAAGCAGTGAGGGTTTTAGCTGCCCTGAAAGTGTGCTTTTCCCTTTTTGCCTTGCAGTACCTACCCCCTTCCCCACTTCTTTTTGCTCCTGGCATAGTGATCCGAGAGCTCAGCAGCTTGCTGTGCTGTTTTTGGATCCCTGTCCTCTAGCCAGGTTTTCAGTTCCACTGGGCAAGTCCAAAAGAACTGTTCCAGTAACACTGTCTTCTCAGTTTTCACCACAGAGTCTGCTTCCACACCCTCACACCAAACTTTCAAAAACTGACATTACTTTGAGGCAAGGTCCTCAAAGCTCATGTCAGGGCTTTTTCTGAGTTTCTGAAATTTAACCCTGTAAGCCTCAGGAGTTAGTTCATACACTTAAAAAGTAACAGTTTTAAGTTTCTCATAGTCTTTACTGTCCTCATTGTCCATTTGGCCTAGCGTCTCATGCCCCTTACCAGTAAGCAGCAGGGATAGCTGAAAGCTCCAGGCCTCCTTGGGTATCTTGGCCTGGATACAGACCATTTCAAATGAATTCAAATATGCATCCATAGCCTCCCCTTCTTTAAATTCTACTATTAATTTGGAATTTAATTTAGGCCCCAGCCCTGGAGTTTCAGGTTCACTCCTGCCACTTGGGTCCTCTGGCGCTGGTCATTGTAGTCTTAGTCTCTCCAGTTTGAATTCTCTTTGGCACTTCCCATCCAGCATCTCCGCTTCATGCTCCATCCTTTTTTATTTATTTATTTATTTATGACTTTGGTAACTGGGTAGGTGCGCTGATCCCAGGGACTGTTTTCAGGCATGACTCGGGCCACATACAGTGGCACAGAGTTAAACATAAACAACAATGCATTGAACAGTAGACAGTTTGACAAAAAAATAAAAGGCTACAATAGTACACAAGATGCAAGGTAGCAAAAATACATCCACACGATATAAGGTTACATAGTACATAAATCCGATGTGTGTGTGTGTAGATATAGATATAGATATAGATATAGATATAGATATAGATATAGATATAGATATATAGATATAAATAGATATAGATATATAGATATAAATAGATATAGATATAAATAGATATAGATATATCTATATAGATATATATATATAGATAGATACATATACATGAAATCGATTTACAGCAAGTTGCATAGGAGATGATCAGTGTTCCTCAGGAGTAGCATAAAAAGGATAAAGTGGGACTAGGAGAGTGGAAGGGGTGGGAGAGGAGGGGGAATTGAAGGATTTACAAAGAGAGAGGGAGAGGTATAGGCATGAAACTCATGCGGTAAGGGCAGGAGGGAAATGAAGGACTACCAAGGAAAGCAGTGGCAGCAGGAAGTTACCAGGAGCCAGTCTATGGGGCAAGATTTTGAACTGGCAGTGGGTGTCGATGGAGCGGAGCTCGGCAGGCAGTTTATTCCACAGCATAGGGGCTGCCACCGACAAGGCTCTACCGCCCATACTAGTGGATACCCTGGGAATATTCAGAGGGGGATTGCTGTTTCAGCGGAGGCCACGGTGTAAAGTTGACACCTTGAGGAAGACTCCAAGGGGAGATTTCTGGCAGGTATGGATGGCAGAATCCACCATGCCGCAAAGGGCGAGGTCGAAGTGGCCTTGCAGGGGCAACCCTCCTAGCAAATTGTAAAGGGCACAGTGATGTGTAGTGAAAGGGGCTAGTAAGGCAAAACGACAGGCACTATTGTAGGCAGAAGAGAGCTTGGCCATAAGGGTTGTGGATGTCCTAGCATAGATGGGGAAGCAGTAGTCCAGGATTGGGAGTAATTAAGGTATTGTCAGAATCTGTAGGCAGCACCTAATTTTTTGTGAAACCTTTCGAACTAATGAGTTGATGTGCTTGGAGAAAGAGAGGGAGGGGTCAAGTAGAACACCTAGGTATTTGAAAGTATTGGCATTTCCAAGGGCTTGGTCATCAGGAGAGACACTCTTGAGAGGGGTGTGAGTTTTGGATTTGGCTAGGAGGGGCTTGGAGCTGAACAGCATAGATTTAGTTTTTTCAGCATTAACCTGAAGGAGGTTATCAGCAAACCAGTTGTTGGCCGCAGCATAGTTTTGTGTTGGAACAGAGGAAATGAGGGCGGCGAATTTATCACTGTAGAAAAGTACAAGGTCATCAGCATAGAGGAGAGAGTGGCATCTGAGACTTTTCTTTCTCAGCTCCCACTTTGTGGTGGATTTTACTTGGTACTCTGGTTCTGGATTCCCCCTGGTCTTGCTGTCCTCTTCTCTGAGATTAGACACTGTGATAGCCCTTGGCACCCCCCATGCCCAAAGTCTGGTATATTTCGGTCACAGGACGTGACTAGAGGTCCTGGGCAGTCACTTGCTCATTGGCCACCACAAGGTTCTTTTTGCTTTGCCCCTCATAATGGACCACTTTCTCCTGGCAGAGCTGCTTCAGCTCTTCTACAGTGTAGTTGCTGAACTTGGAAGTCATCTTTCTTCCCTACTCTACCAATAGTCTGCCTTTACTTGCAGCAAAAAAAAAAAAAAAAAAACAGGGTAGGGAACTATATCATGCAACCAATTTTACCCTTTTTCAATTTCTGCCCTCTTTGTGTGTGGTTTGTACAAACAGTTTGCCAATTGCACTGCTGCTCACCAAATCATCACACGCCCACTTGTGGGGCAGGGATTCCCTGGGCTGCAGTGAATCCACTTGTGATTAGGGTCAAGGATACCCCTCTTCTGACCTTTTAGCAGGCTTGCTGTTTCACAACTGAACATATGCCAAAGAAGCTCAAGGCTCCCTCTCTTCATGCGAGGACGTGCAAATACAAGTCTCGAGTCTGTGTTCTTGGGATTGAACCCTCTCGGCCACTACACAACAAACCAGAAAGCCACAGGTATGTTTAGGCCTTCGGAGAAATGCCCTAGACACCCTTACATGTGTCTTTCCCCAGAAATGCAGAAATCAGTTTAGACACCCACAGACTCCTTCTTGAGACCTTTCATATTTCCTCCTCTCCTTTCATCCACAGTCCCTTGTGGTACTTTACTTCTGGAGTGCTCGGCCCTAACGCAGTCGCACAAGTATAGTATAGGTTGAACAACCCTTTCCCAAAACACACACAAAAGACACTAGCAGAATCATCGTAAAGTAAACCAAAGGCCTTATTAATTACTAAATACAGTAAATAACTTGGACATTTAGACATTGGTTACAGGATAATGAAAAGAAAATGGAAATGTACAATAAAAACTAAACTGTGAAACTCTGGTTTGAACATTCTAACTGAAGTCCTTGGTTACTGAATCTTAAGTGAAAATTGTCCTTAGAAAAGCAGTTGAAAATCTTGGCTCATGGTCCAGAAGAATTCTTGAAAATAAAATGTCTCTGCTTTCTCTCAGCAGGACAGGGTCCAAGTGCAAACAGTTCCTTCACATGTAACTTGAATTGGCAACGGGCCAAAAGGCACTGATAAAGTCTTGCACCCCTGTTTTATGTGGTTTCTCAAAGGGCAAGTCCAGTGATGCTGACTTGCCCTGCTGTTGGCTAGCATTGTGTCTCCATGGCATCATAACCAATCCGGTTTTAATATTTTATTACAAAAAACAAATATTTATTTCTGAGCAGGGAACAAAGGGTCCAGAGGCAAACCAGTTTAGTTTCAGCCTGAATTCCAAGAGCAGATACAACCCCCAACCCCACCCTCCTACCCCCAAAAAAATGGCACCAGTGAAGCTAAACTGAGCACAATTTACCCAAATGCCAGATCAATTAAGCTGTAATTAGATTACCTCAGGGTAGAGCTTTAGGACAAAAAGGTCCCCATACATCTCTGCTACTCTGGGGACCTGGGCCTTTCACATGCAAATTGGGATAACTGGCCTCCCAGCTATGCTTAGTTAGCCCTTTTGTTCCTTTCAAATGGTTTAATCTAACTCTAGTCCCTGGCTAAGCAGCTAACAGTTTCTGCACAGCAACAAGAAATGTCCTCATTCCAAGGCCCATGTATTCTTTATACCCATGATCCCTTGACACAAAATATTAAAACAACAAGGAACGGCTTTATCCCACCACAAGGCCTGCTCGTGTGAGATTGCTGTAGTGCTATAGTGCAAATGAACATAAATCTTGGTGTGCCTTTTATTTAATATTATTGGCAGTTTGGGCATGTTTGCAGCTTCATCAACCTATTGCACTCTTTTTAAATAATCATGTCACTGGTCATTCAGAAGGACGTGGACCAGTCAGTGTCCCCGACCTACTCCACTTGACAATAGCCTTTACTGGTGGTCGTTCCACTGAAGCCAGTGCACATGATCTATAATGCACCACTGGTAGCATCTCCACAGTGTTGACCCTCAGGTCGACAGTCAAGGTCAAGCTCAAAATCAAGGTGCCATTCGTGCTCTCAATCGACTGGGAAGTGTCATTGACATTTCTTGAACTCCTCATCCTCGCACGAGGAGAAGCTATTTCCTGCCATATGTGACGGCACTATGAGTAACTCCTCTGGCAGCAGTTGGCCATGGTGGGGTGTGGTAGGCCTCTACTCTCCTCACCGGAGTTTGACTGGCAGGTGCGCCTCATGCCTATGCCAGTCTATCTTTGACAGTTGTCCCCAGCACCTGTCTCACCACCCTTGCAGGTAGAGCCGCCTCCACCACAGCCTGTGGTGGGTGCTCTGAGGGACTCCCGTGCAGTGGCTGGTTTGCCAGGCCAGCTGTTGGTTGAAAGCACCCAGTCAGATGACTCTTGGGTGGTCTACGGTGGCAAACAGTTGAAGGCCCTTTTGTATGTTTCGTGTTAATGCCTTTTTCCCACCAGATATTTTTTAATTACTGATCAGTTTAGGAGCCTGGTGGCATTAGTTAAGAAGCTCACAGTACGAGTTTCATTGCATGACCCCAACTCACATGATGATGCCAAGTTCCGGAATTCATTGGAGTCAGTGCAACCTTAAAAAGGATAAAACAAAATTATGTTAAAGCGATCAAAAGAAAAAGTACAACAGGAGATTAGGGATGCTACACAAGCACACATTTTGAGGCATGGAGATAGTTCACTATCCACACATTGGCAGCAGTTCAGTTCATGGGAACATCTTCAAGCTCAGCTTATCCCACCACTCTGGTGGTATATCACCTGCCTGCACTCTGTGACATCAACTCTTCCTTTTCTATGAAAGAGTTCAGTCACTTCCTTCACAGCTTTGCACATCATAGGGTACAAAGTGTGCCATTCGTGATTTCTAAGTTTTTCTAAAGTTTCTGTGATATTTTCTTAGATATTTTTGAATTCCTTGGTTCAATGCTAGCCTCAGCAATGGAAGATGGAACACATCATGTGCCACAAGAAAATATTGCAGATGGTCTCACATGTGTCTTGCCTCTACTGTTTGGGGGCTACACATGATGTTTCGGGTTGCAGCCTGTGCCACATGAGGAGATTGTGTGGCCCTGCTTTTTTTTTTTCAGCCGACCAGTTGATTTGGGCCTGAAATTTCAGCTGAATGGCCAAAAGTAGGCCTCCAGTGTGGTGGAGTCTGTGGCCGTGGGAAGAGGCAGCAGCCACTGCTGCAATGTGCACCTTGTTAGCCACTGCGTTGCTCCCAGAAGGGGCTAGCATGGAAGCATCATTCACCAGTGAATTCTAGGAGATGTGTCTGGCCCTCCAGGCCTTTGGGAAGAGCCCTGCCTACCACCCCAAGAAACACAAGTGCCACTGTCACAATCATGGGACTGGAAAGATCACGGTCCTCGCTCCTTTGACTCCCCCCAACTGCTCTACTCGAGTCGAGTCTTCTATGGTCAAAAGGGGCTAAGTCAGAAGCTCCACGATGCCCTCATTGAACTTGTCAAACTTGACACCACCCCGTCAGGTGATCAGGATTTATCTTGACACTGTCGATCAGTTGATAAGAGACTGACTAGTCACTTTTCAATACCCTGGTCTTCCCAGTGTTCACTCTGGAGGATGTGGACCAGTCTGTGTCCTGGACCGGCTCCACTTGGCAACAGCTTTCATGGACTATTCCACCAAAGCCAGTGCATGTGATCTATAATGTGCAACCAGTGGCTTCTCCTTGGTGTTGACCCTCAGATTGATGGTCGAGTTAAGCTCTAGGTTGAGGTGCTGGTCGTGCTCTCACTCAGCTGTGAGGTTTTGTTAGTATTCATGGACCTCCTTGTCCCATTTCTCGACCTCCTAACCCTCGCACTGAGAGAAGCTCTGCCGTTGGATGTGGCGGTGCTATAAGAAACTCTTCTGGCAGCAGTGGGCCATGTAGGGTGGAGTAGGGCTCTACTCCCCACATCTGAAGTCGACTGGCAGGTGCCAGTCATGCCTACACCAGTCCATCCTTGAAAGTTGTCCTAAGCACATGTCTCATACCTTTGCAGGTAGAGCCACCTCCACCTCGGCCTTTGATAGGTGCTTCGATAAAGGATGCCCATGCTGCAGCTGGTTTGCCAGGCCAAGTGTTGGTGGAAATCACCTAGTCAGTTAACTCTCGGGTGGTCCATGTTGAAAGACGGTTGAGGGCTTCGTTTGAGGAGTCCTTGAACGGCTGATCCACAGTCATCGAGGTTGCATACCTTCAAACTTGTGTTGATCAAGAAACTGACTACCAGGCCGGCCCAGTGGCATTGAGGGTTGAGGCTCTGGATGCCACACCTCGCGCCACACTGGCGAACCGGGTTTGGGAACGAGCTCAGACCGCTGGGGGTTGGCAGGGGATGGAAGAGATCGAGTGTCCAGATGGACCGCTCTCTCTTCCCTGGGGAGGGCTTGGGGTGCGCTCGCTCTTGGAGTGACCTCTGGCGGCAGGCTGGAGATCGCCAATCGCAGTAGCGTAGTGTATGCCGCGGGGGTGGAGCCATGGCATTACATTGCCTTGCTGGCCAGGCTTCATGAGGGACAACCACTAAGAAGAAAAAAAAAAAAAGGCTCGATGAGATGATGAGGGCCCCAGGGATCTCCCTCTCATCCCCAATGCTGGGCCAGGCCACACCGGAGATCCATGGCCGACTTCCTAGAGGGAGGAACCCTCTAATTCCAGATAGTGCCGCCGAGGGAGGACAGGCCCTGTTCCGGGGAGGGTGATCTGGAGTGCTGGGAAGTCCCTCGATGGAAGGGTGAGCTGGTGTGGATGGCCATTGTGGGGAGTAGAAGTGGTAGGATTGTGTTGTCACCTCTGAAGCATGCCTCGGAGAGCCAGGTACATAAATAGAATTCAAAAAAAAGAAAAGAAACTGACTACCAACCATGGGCCCGGTCTCTCTTGGGGCTGTTCTCTGACTCCTGTTGGAGTTTGTGTCTGTTCCCTCTAGAGCCTGTTCAGAAAAACTCCAAGTACCCTTTCATAGACATCCTCAATGATATTTGTTTATTTTTATTTATTTAATCAATTTCAGAATTAAGATCTATGAACATGGGGCACTTTACAAAGGCTGCACATCAGCAAAATGAACAATACAGAGGATGGATTAACAGACACAGGTACTTTGGATAAGATAAACAGGCAAGGTGAACTACAACAAGTAGGATAACTGACAGATAATCTAGTGTCCAAACTAAAAATAGTATTAAGTGCTATTATGAAGAAATCTGATGATGGTAAGCAGGTCGGGGGCAGAGAAAGCCAGTGAATGTTATGCTGGTTATAGATGTGAGAAAGGCGGGTTAGCAGGCAGTAGACCAAGGAAGAAAAGAGGGTAGAAGAGCAGCGGAGGTTAGAAGAGCAGGGGAGGTTAGCAGCCAGTTGATGATGGAGGAATGGTGGGGGGAAGAACATGGGAGGTTGTTTACTAAGAGGAAAAGGTAGTAGCAGTTCCCAGTAAAGGGAATGAGGGTGACTGGGAGCTCGGAGATCATGCAAGGTAGCAGACCAGGAGGACACTGTCAGTGGAAGGCTGCAGAGCTAAGTGTAAAGGGATACAGGGGTTGATAGTGTCAGTCGCAGCTGCTGCGGTTGACTAAACCCATGTTGCTGTGGGCACTGAATGTCATGAGCGGTGAGGTATGCAGTTAGCGGTCGGCCAGGATGCCCTCAAGGGCTTTATAAAGAGGAGGTAAGATAGAGATGGGATGATAGTTGATGTGGTTTGTTCTGTTGCCACTCTTGAAGATTGATGTCACAGCTGCAGCTTTCCAGACAGATGTTAATTGACCAAGGCGCAGGGACAGATTCAGGATCCAGGCGACCAGGGCCAGGACAGCATCAATGGAGTGGAGAAGTAGCTTGAGGTCAAGCGTGTCAGAGCTGTACCTTGACTTAACAAGTACTTTCATAAGGTGTTTTTTGGTGGTAGAAGGGGATACTGATCTGAAATAGAATTGAGGGGAAGCCCTGCAGCAAGCAATGTTGTCAGTGGAAGGTTCATTAAAGAAGGTGGGGGGGACTCCACTCAGGTCAGTGAATAAAGTGTTGAAAATGTTAGCAATTTCATTTAGGTCTTCAACAGAGCCCCCCCGTGGTTGAGTAGGGTGGGAGGAGACTGACTAAATTTCCCTGTAAGGTTTTTAATATTGTCCCAAAATGTTTTTACTGTTATCCCAGAAGCTAGCAAACACACCCTGGTAGTATGTAGCCTTAGTCCGCCTTATGGTCCAGGTGCAGTTATTTCTGGTGGTCTTGTAACATTGCCAATCACTCAGTTTGCCCGTGGCAAGTGCCACTTTCCTGAGGTGGTCACGAGAGGCCATACGGTGCAGGAAAGAGGCTGTAATCCATGGATTAGAGACTCCTTTCACCTTACACTTCTTGTGGGGGCCAATAAGTTACGGGCAGAGTTGAAGCAGGTAATGAAGAGGCTTTTAGGGCCTTATCAACACTGTCGGCCAGGAAAACTGGGGACCAATCACATTTGTGGAGATAACCTAGGAAGTGTTCCGTATGCCCTTCTTGAGAACACACTGATACAACGTTTTGCAAGGTTGTTTAGGGGCCTTATTGGTCCAGCGGCAGGTGATAGGAGAGTAGTCACTCAAGGTGTCTGGTAACACTCTGGTGGTGTTGATCATCTCGGGGAGGTTGGAGAAAATAAGGTCAATTAGCGTGCTAGTACTGGTCCGATAGTTTTATTCTGGTGGGAGAGGAGATGAACTGAGAGAGGTTGATGGTCGCAGCTGCATCCTTACAGGTGTTTGAGTCAGGAGACAGCCAGTTGATAAAGTCACCCATTGCAATGACCTCCGTTCCTTTCAGCAGATTAGCAATGAAGTCAAAGACCATATGGAAGCCTTTGTGACTTTTCTTCAGAGGAATTGTAGACTGAGAGGATGTTAATGGCTTTTCCTTTACTTAGTGTAAGTTTAACCCCTATAGATTGAGCACCATTCCTAGAGGATGGTGAAGGAAAAGCTTGGCATTGCAGTGAGTCTAAGAGATCTAGAGCTCAGCCACTCCCATGTTTACCTAACCTGTCTGACCTAAATATAGTATAGCCATTTAGGGAGACTGCCGAGTGTGGTACGGCGGGGGAGAGCCAGGTCTCGAGTATAAAGAGGACGTTCGGCTTGTGCTGTAGCACCCAGACTTGGAGTTGATCCAGCTTTGGCAGAAGGCTTCGGCTGTTAATAGAGGCAATTTTAAGTCCCATAGGGTTATTATTGTTAACAGACTGTATCTGCAGGGGTCTAGGGTTAGGGTGCTCGATAGAGACCAATACCCGTGGTTGCCTTCCCCGTAGCTAAGACTGTTTTAGGACTGGCCCTGGAGCTTTGGCAACATCCAACATCCTGCCAGGCATCCTCCACCCATATGACCTGCAAATGCATGGATCCTTGCTGGGTCTGTTTCTGGGTTCTCTGACCATCCCTTGGCCAAGGATTTCGTCTCAGACTCACTATTCCGGAAGTTCAGAAACTAGGGGGACGTGGACAAGCCTTTCACGATAACAAATCAGAGAAGCTTGACCATGCAACCAATAAGGTCTATGCCACCTTCTCTCTCAGTCCCGTCAGGCAAGCTGTGCCATGGTGATGACCAACTTTGGTCATTTCCTGCTGGGAGTGCTAGATGATGCCCTCCATCACTGACCTGCTAACAAGCAGCTGCTGGTGAAGTTGGTGAGAGACCAAGATTAAGTGCGGGCTAAACGCGACTCCTGCGCCATGGCATGGTTGAGTCTCTCCTCCTATACAGTGGACACTCTGCACAAGCTGGTCGATGTCCCTTTCTTGTACACTAACCTCTTTGACACAGGGGTGGATGGTCATCTCATCAGGATTGAGAAGTCCAACCCCACCTTGGATTCTGTGGTTTTGTCCCAGAAGGACCCAAAGTCCCAAAAACCAAATATGCCTTTTAGTTTCAATTTATTCAACCACATCAGCCTCGGCAGCAATAGCCCCAGCAGGGGCGATACCAAGCCTGGCACCCGAAGGCCTAGTTCTGTGGCCAGGGGCCTAAAAGGGGAAGGTGATGCCTCTCCAACCACAGTGGCCAATACCCCCTCCAGAACTACCCAGTGACGGATCAGGTATTGTCTACATCCCACCTGTCCATTCAGTGACCCTTACCCTGCAGAGTATTGGGCTCTTGATTAGCCCAGCCAAGTTGAAACTGATCCCTTCACAGGTGATTTCACTTCAGCGGGGCAGAGCTATCCTCCCTGCATGTCAAGGTCCATTTCCCTATGGACCGAGCACAAGATCGTGTCTCCTTGGCTCAGTTTACTTCGAGTTGGGCACTTGTGCCCTGCCCAAGACTTCCTGCAGCTTCTTGGTCGTATGTCATCTTGCAACAGTGGGCCCGCTGGTGGATGCAACACCTGCAGTAGGAGTTGGGCCGTCACTGGTCCCAGTATATAAGACCCTTGGACTTGCTGGTCACAGTGACCCAGCTGATGTGAGATGCCATCCAGTGTTGGCTGATCCCAGAACATCTGGAAGGAGGAGCCACATTTGTCCACCAAGAGTCAGATGTTACTCTCACGACGGACACATCTTGTTGGGTTGAGGAGTGCACCTGGGGGACCACAGAACCCACGGGTTCTGGACTGCCAGGGAGTTCCATCACCACATTTACCTGTTGACGCTTCATGCAGTGCAGCTACCTCTGATGGAATTTGTTCCTTTAGTTGGGGGATGGGTCATGCAAGTCCAAACGGACAACACACAGCCATGTTCTGCCTGAACAGGTAGGGTGGCATGCACTTCCTTCCCTTGTGTAGGGAAGCCCTCCGCATGTGTACTCTCATGCCCAGCTTGAGTGCAGATCTTCTGGCAGTTTTATGTCCCCGGAATGGATAATCAGCTGACAGACACTCTCAGTGATGTAGGAGAGACATAACACGAGTGGTCTCTTCATCAAGAGGTGGTTAACCACCTGGTCTCCCTGTGGGCACAACTCTAGTGGACCTGTTTGCCTCCTGGGAGATTGCGAAACTGAGTCTGTTTTGTGCCCTCCTTACACAGCATGGACCTAGGCCTCGTATATGCATTTCCTCCCTTCCCCTTGATCCACATAGTGGTGGATGATCCTGATGGCTCCAGACTGGCCATGGCAGTTCTGGTCACCAGAGATCTTACTATGAGAGGGCTCTTGCAGTTGGTACTAACATATAGGACTAAGATGCCAGGTGCTAGGACCACATGGAGAACTTTAGCTAACAGTGTCTGGCGGGGGACCGCCCACCTGACGTCACGTGACCGACGTCAATGTGGTGCTGTATAGTGAGTGGTCTCCATGCCCACCCTCCAGTTCTTTCCGGCCATCGACCTGGGCATGTCAGACCTTGTGGAGAATGTTGCTTCTGTTGACGCCATTTTGGATGAGTATTCCATTCATTTATTTCTAGTTTAACTATTTTTCTCATAAAGCATTAATGTTTTTATTCACATCGTGCATGTCATGTCCACCTCCCGATTCACTTAAAAATAAGTGTGACTCCTGTGGGACTCTGCTGCCTCACAAAGAGGGCCATTCTCTTTGCCTCTTTTGCCTGGAACTGGAGGACAAGACCGAGGACTGTGAAGCCTGCCAAGGCTTTGATCAGGCCACACACAAATGTCATCAGCAGACCTTGAAAGACCGTTTCCTTAAAACTAAAAATGGCATCCACGGAGAAGGAGCTGAAGAAACTAGGGAGCTTGTCCTCTTTCCCAGAGGACCATTGCAAGAAGGGGGACAAGGAGAGACATCTGGACCAGGAATGGGTTTCCATCGCATCCGCAGCCCCCTACTGGAGCCGCAGACATGGAAGGCCCCCCTCCTGCCAAGGCCGCCTCTGCCACTGCCCCCACCCTGGGACCGACTTCAGTACCAACGGGAGTATCCAGGGTAAAGGAGACACCTACTACCCTTGGTCCTCTCAAGACTTCGGCAGCGTTCATTCTAGAAATCAAATTTGGTGGGTCAGGTGACCCACTGACAACTGAAAAGTGGGTCATTTTGTGAAAAATGTGGGTCATGTGCCAATTTAATGCATGCTTTTAAAACAAGAATTAACAACTCTGGAACGAGATCTATAGTGAAAATTTGATGTTACTGTTAGCATGCCATAAATAGGAGGAAAAGCAAGTATGAATTGTAACGTAAGTACAATTCAAACCTGTTTATGCTGGAGGTATGTTTGTAGTGGCTGCTTGTCTGTGTCTGTAGCTTAGTTTTTGTGGATTTACATGGTTTTCTGCTTGGAGTAACTACACCATTCTTGCTCACTACATCCGTGAAAGTCTCCTGAACTGGATTTCTGCAAAACTTCACAACCAAGTATCTGCATTTTTCATTTAAAAATCAACTTTTTGGAAGCTATCCCAAGCAAAACATAAGTCAAGCAATTAAGTCTGACAAACTCAGTGACTCTAGGTCTGCTTGAATCCACATTTTCGTCTGATCTGCTCCATGATCTGTATTTTGGCTTTTCAACAACCTCTTTGAATGACAAAGAAGCATGCAGACAAAAGGATTTCACATCCTGCATATGCACAGGCACAGTTCATCACCTGCAGGAATTCTAACACATTCTGTGACTCTGGACCTCAGCTGTTGATAATTTCTTTTGGCTTATGACTTAACCACCAGGTATCTACAAGATGCTGAAATCCTTTCTCCTACAAATTCTCCTTATGCTGCTCCTGCTCTCAGGAAATGTTCATCCCAACCCAGGACCACCTGGGCAGCCAGCAGTGGCACCAAGCAGAAGGACAGGGACACTCACCATGGCATCCATCAATGCCTGCAGCATCCTCAACAAACTTGACTCCCTCCAAACATGGATCCTACAGCACAACCCTGATGTCCTCTCAGTTGTGGAAACATGGCTAAACCCTAAAATCCCTGATACTTCAGTCTCTATCCCTGGCTACTGCATTTTCAGGCAAGACAGGATTGCTAAGCGAGGCGGGCTGCGCCATCTATCTTAAGGATACCCTATGGGTCACATCATCCCATCCCCCAGCCTGAGCAACTCCTCCCAGGTCCTCACAATCAAAATCCTCCTTGGTGCACATAACAAGGAACTCACTGTCATCTCGGTTTACCTTCCCCCAAGAGACCAGGCTGCTGGCTTCCATAGCATCATGGAATATCTAAGGGTCCAGCAACATAATTCTGAAACCATAATCATGGGTGATTTTAACATTAACTGGCTCTCCGCTGAGGCCGCTACCTATAAGGATGCACCCGCGGCGCATCACCTCACTCAACTGGTCAATGCCCCCACTAGGTGTAACTATAGGACAGGCTCCCTTACGTTTCTAGACTGGATTCTGTCTAACCACCCTGAACGCATCTCCAATGTTTCTGTACTCCCGGATACAATAAGTGACCACTCGCCTGTCATCTGTTCCTGGTCAAACAAATACCACAAGCCCCCTCTCAAGCTTATCTATGCCAGGGTTATCAAACAAGGGCACCTGCAGCTGTTAAAATCCCATCTAACCAGGCTGAACTGGGAAGTGCTTGACTCCCTCAATGACACCAACAAAGCTCTGGACCTATTTATCAAACGTTTCAACGAAGCCTGTGACATCTATGCACCAGTGAAAAAGATGAAGGTCAAAGGACAGACCAACCTCTGGGTTACTACTGACCTTTTAACTCTGCTCAAGCACAGAGACCACCTCTGGCATTGTGCTCGTGCAACTCCGACGCAAGTAATCATACAATTATACAAAGCAGCCAGAAATGATTGCACTCGAAGAATACGGAATGCTAAACGCAGCTATTAGAAAGAGGCTCTGACCAACTCCTGGGGCCAGGGAAACAAATTCTGGAACAACATGAAAGAACTCACAGGCAAGGATCCTAAAGCACCACCCACTATGCTCAACCTTCATGGCACTCCTACACTCGGCCTAGGTATCATCACCAGCACTTTTAATAATGCATTTACAAACCTGGACAGTGTCCTTCCACCACATTTTTTCGACGACCTCCCCTCCAGCTCCTCCCAAGTTACCCCCCAGCTAGAACGTATAACCCCAAAGTTTTTTTTTTTTTTTTTAAGGAGGTCCCACCACAAGTAGCTAGAAAATACATTCAAAAGGCCATCGGCAAACAAGGGTACAGTGGTGACTCCCTTGACCTGAAACTGCTGGCACAAGTCCTCGATGAAATCTTAGAACCACTTACAAAGATCTTTAATCTCTCGCTTAGTTTGGGCCATTTCCCCTCTCTCTGGAAGAAAGCCACTGTCACACCGGTTCACAAAAGCGGAGATAGGACACTGCACACCAATTACAGACCTATCTCACTCCTCCCCCCACTATCCAAAGCGCTGGAGCGAATAGTGTCGGACCAACTAGCTGAATTCCTGGATAAGTACAATGTACAGTGTCCAGAGCAGCATGGCTTCAGAAAAGGGCACAGCACCACCACTGCACTACTGGAATTTACAACCTTCATCCATGCCACGCTTGACAAAGGGAATTGTGGAGGGGCAGTATTTATAGACCTTACCAAGGCATTCGACACAGTTAACCACCCTGCTGCTCAAGCAACTGTCCTCCATTGGGATCTCCAGCGATGCCCTTCCATGGTTCACCAGCTACCTTGATAATCTGATCCAACGTGTAAGGATTGCAGGATCTCTTCGAGGAGAAACCGTCCACCTGGAGTCCCCAGGGTCTATTCTGGGCCCTCACTCTTCTCCCTCTTCATCAACAATCTCCCAGTGCCTGCCACCAAAAAATATTACTATACGCAGACGATGCAGTCCTGTTTTCCAGCTACCGTGACATTACAGTCCTTGAATCCCAGCTGCAGCTCGACTTCAGTCGCATCGAAGACTGGTTCAGTTCTCATAAACTTGTCCTGAACCACAGCAAGACTAAAGCCATGTCCTTCTGTAACCGACAGAGCAGGCACAACTCTCTGTCCCTCACCATCAAGAACCACGCTGGGAACCCACTCGAACATGTCAAGGAGTTCAAGTACCTTGGTATTACCCTGGATAGTACCCTCTCCTACACTCGGCATATTGACAATGTTGCCAAGACCGCCAATATCTGGTTGGACTACTACACAAACACAAGCACTGTATGCCTGCGGATGCCCTTAAACTAGCCATCTACAGCTCTGTCACCTCTATGTATTGATTCGGCCTTGCCATCTGTGGCTCTGCCCCAACGAGTGCCCTCGGCAGGATCTCAGTTGCTCTCAACAAAGCCTGTAGACTACTGACAGGTGCAGCCCGACAAACTCACACCTGTGACCTCTATGCACAGGCCAGCTGGCTACCCCTACGCAGCAGAATACAGTACCAGACCTGCTTACTTACCAAAAAGATTCTCCTTGGTCTCATGCCATCTGGTGTTAGCTCACTCCTTACTACCTACAGTGGCACTCAACAAACACGTGGTGCCCAATCTCTAACCTTTCAGGTTTCCAGACGTCGTACCTCCATGGGTCAGCGGTCCTTTATCTATAGAGCTGCTCAATGGTTCAATTCCCTCAATAAAGAATCACTTTCCTCTACTACACTTGGACCCTTCAAAAGGAATCTCAAACTTTACCTCACCTCTACCACTCAATGTGACTGCTTTGTTGAACAGAGATCTCTCTAAACACCTCCCAGCTCACTCATGTCTCACAGCCCGCCCCTTCCCAATCTCATTCCCTCTGGCACCGGGCCTTCCTTGTGACTCCTTTCCTGCTTCGCATCTCCACTGGTACAAGACATTTTCTACCACCATCGGACAGTGGTCCATTAGCCTGCCAACTTCCTCTCCCAGTCGCACACCTGCAATACTAACTGCCTATGGTGCCCTCTTTCTCTTATTGTTACCGCAGCCAGCTGCCTACTCAAGCTGCTCGTTTTATGAATATTATCTCAAAGTATGTTATAACTGAGTATCTTTATTTTTTCTTTTAGTTGTTTTGCTTGTTTATTGTGCATTCTTTTACTACCTCTGTATGTATGTTGACCCTCATCCTTTGACGTGGAACCTTTGTAAACGAGCAGTTTCTGCTCAAAGGTATTTGTAATCCGAGAATTTAATAAATAAATAAAAAATAAATAAAGTGAAAGTCCTGTTGAAAGTTGGGCATTTAGCGGTGTAGAATTGTCTGATGTATGATATTTACTGTTTCACTGACTTAAATGGTTTAATAAAATGAAAAACAAGTCTGTAAACTCCTGTGTTTGAGACTTTCTTTTTTACACTGCATCATATGTGTAAGACAGAAAACAAGTCAGTGCCATAGCAGGATTACGTCCTGGGGTGTCACAGGTCTAGGCCATTAGTTCAGGGAGTTGTGTACGCAGTGACACTGTCTTTTGTTTGCTTGCTTTTAATTTCTTTTTCCAGACCCAGTCTAATATTTCTTTTTTCTTTTCATAAAATTACTTTCTTCATCAGTCTGCTGTGGCTTCACCTGCCTATACTGCCAACTGCGCAGAGCCCCCACACAGATTCTGCCTTCACATTCCACTGCTTTATTTCCTTTCCATGCAGATATTTCTTTCTTTATGTTCAATTCACTTGTTCACTCTGCTGTGGCTTTCCCTGCCTTGCATCATACTATGTGTACAAGAGAGAGACAGCTCACTCGCACTGCCCCTGCCCTCACTTCTGAGTCCTCTGCATAAAGCTTTATTCTTTAGTTTCCCTGTTGATTTTTTTTTCTTCTTTCTCTTTAATGCATTTTATTTATTAGTCTGCTGCCAGCTAGCAAGGTAATAACAAGAGATAGCCACACACACACATTCTGGCAATACACTCCTCTGCTTTATTTTTTCTTGTGGATATTTTATTTTTTTTTTTCATTTCACTTGACATACTGTTCAATCTGCTGTGGCTTTCTCTGCCTGGCTTCCAACCCAACTGGTGATCAAGAGACAGGCTCCCTTACACACATAGCCAACTTCACACTCCTCTGCTTTATTATTTTCCCTGTGCTGATATTATTTTTATTTTGTTCATTTTTTCTTATTCAGTCTGCTGTGGCTTCTCCTGCCTGACTGCCAATTAATGAGAACAAGACACAGCCCTTCCTCACACACAGCCCCTCCACTCCTCTGCTTAAGCTTTATTCTTTCCTTATTTTTTTCTTCTTTTCCTTCTGGTTGATTTGCTTTATCAGTCTGCTGTTGTATCTTTGCCTGGCTGCCAACCCAACTCTGTGAACAAGAGACTGAGACACCTCCCCTTACACACACAGCCACCTCGCTGTCTCCTATTCTATTCTTTAATTTCCCTGCTGATAATTTGTTAATTATAATTGTCTCTTTAAGTCACTCAACTTGTCTTATTCAATCTACTGTTGCTTTCCCTGTCTGCTGAGGTTGTCAACTACTGAATACAAAAGCCCCTCCCCCCAAACACACACAGATCTGTTCCTTTTATTTTTTTCTGCTAATATTCACTTCTAGTAAAGTCATTTTCTGTCTTTCCCGCTCCGCTGCCTGCGCTTCTTGGTTAGATTATTGAGCTGCAGACACCACTACTGTACTTAGTTATTTTAACATTTTCAAACTGATCAGCTTTCCCCAAATATGTTGTGTGTTTTTATTGCAACACACTCCTCCAACCTCCAGTTTTTAATTGGAGCCTAGAGATTGTTGAGGGCAGAGGCCCCATAACTCGCCCCTTGCAATCAGTATGTGCTGATGCCATTAGTGTAGTCGGAGATCTAATTATTTCACACAGAAGAGCAGAATTATTTATGTCTCCAATGTGTGGCTCTTACAGCTTTCAGTATTAAAGCTGATATTGCCTAAAATGATTTGGTTTTTGAACAAAAGAATTGCAACCTGATCTAATGCACTGCTACTAGTTCTGTGTTGCCTGCTAACATGATGGGTCTCCTGAATGAAATGTACAATCTACAGTGAAGAGCATGGTCTTGGTAGCTGATACAGATGGTACAAAACAGAAGCACCCACCCATCGCAATCCGTTTCAGCCTGTGGCTGAAATTGTCAGAAACTCTCACCCACAATGTGTCTCAAGTTTAATGTCCTCTTCCACAGATGTTCTATGCCACCGGTGCCAGACATACTATGCAGTGCTGTCCAGTGTGACATGCCCCCAAGGGGCGTTCTACAATGGAAATCAGTCCTGCCTCTCGAACACACTCCAGGGATGAACTCTTCTGTTCTGCAGCCTGCACTGATTTTACATGTACTGCTGTGTGACATGCCTCCAAGGGATGCTCCTTAGTTAGTCATCACTGAGTCCTGCCTCCCAAAAACACCCCTGGGGACAGACTCGCCTTTTCCGTTGAATTTTTGTGCTGTAGCCTGTATGACATGCCCCCAAGGGGCGTTCTTCAGTCAGTGGTCAATCGTGCCTCACAGAAACACCCCCAGGGACGAACGCATCCGTTGTACTGCTGCTCTATGTTCTGCTGAAGCGTGCGTGTGCTCTGCGCGCTCATGCTTCTTAAAGCAGTAGGCACGTCTTAAGGACCCATGCAGCATTTTCAAGATGGGTCAGGCTGGCCGTCAAGCACACCATTGGCACGATCCTGCGGCCTGAAATGAACACTGCTTCAGGGTCTACTGTGAGTAGTATGGCCAGTAAATCGAACATCGGTTCCTCCAATAATCGCATGGCCACAGCTGATAAGTCACACGTCTGTTCCTCTGATGTGCACCAAGCCGTTGTTCCTCCAGCAGGTCTTGACAATGGGCCTGACATCGAGGAATTGGACCAGCTTCCGCCTGAGCTGCAGCTGATCCTGGAGGGTATTCCCCCCTCTGGATTCTCCCCCTCTGCCTGTAGAGGTGATTCCTCCAGTTTCCCCACTACTGCAGGATCCGGAGGGGGGACAGGGACCGCCGTCTGGTACTATTCCACTGCCGACACCAGATCGCCAGACTCCTGGCTCACCGCTGGACCAAATGATGGTCATTCTGGTGTTT
This sequence comes from Neoceratodus forsteri, assembly GCA_016271365.2. Taxonomy (NCBI): domain Eukaryota; kingdom Metazoa; phylum Chordata; order Ceratodontiformes; family Ceratodontidae; genus Neoceratodus; species Neoceratodus forsteri. Next base: position 646,813,488 of record CM028136.1, on the reverse strand, counting down.
TGGGTCCCACCTGACCACTGTGAGGCCTGACGCTGGCCCCTCATCCATTGGACCCTCCATCTGGCCCTTTGGACCCACCGTTGGGCCCTCCCCTGGGCCCCTTGGCTCCTCCACCTGGTTCATCGCCAGGCCCAACGGCCCTCCGGGGCCCTCGGGTGCTCCATCAAGCTACCTGATGTCAGATTTTTCACCCTGCCAATCACCGGGCTATCCACTGACAGGATCCCCATCACCTTACTATCAGGTGCCAGGTTATCTGATGCCAGGGTATGGGCATTGGCCTCCACCCCAGCCTCAGGTGGACTTGCAGGCAATGCTTCGTTCATGGTGGGAAAAACCTAAATCTCAGCTCATGTTGGAGCTTGAGAAGCATAAGCCCCCGACTGACCCTACATCGGTCAACAGCGAACTGACGTACAGACAACCTCCATCGATGGACTCCGGGCCTTCGATGTCAGGCAGATCTACCAAGCCTTTACCTCAACCACAGTGGCCGATGGATTTCTCGAAGACCTGTGGACCTCTAGAGACCGGTGGACATACCTTTACCGAGACTCAGCACTCTCGAAGACAGCCCGCCATCATAATCTGAGCCAGACTCTGCCCATTCAAGCTCTATGAGTCCCCTTCTCCAGATGAGCCAAAACCGAGGGAATCACCAAGGTCATCACCTGAGGATTCTTCCTTCATGGAACTCCTCAGGAAGATCAAGGCAGCCTATGACTGGCGCACGGAAGAACAAAATCCCCAATGCCAGAGGCTCGCAGAGCATCTGGAATTATCAGATCAATCTCCGACCCTCATCCCACCGTGGATAGGCCCTCATGAGAATTTGACTTCCATGATATGGACACAACCTGCTTCATTAACCCCAGTGGCGAGGAAGGCAGATAGGATGTACCAGACGCCAGAAGGGAAGGACCACCTTATTGTCCTAAGGCCCAGTCAGTGGTCATCAGTGCTGCCTATGACCATTCATCCAAACCAAAATGTCTCTGTACTTCTCCTGACAAGGAGTCAAAGGTACTAGACCAGTTTGGGAAAAAGTTCTACTCTTCATCCACCCTGGCCATCAGAGCACTGAATTATGTTGTTCACGTGGTGCTTTACCAGAAATCCATTCTGGGTCAGCTAGAATCCAAGTTGGAAAAGCTTTCCTACTCAGAGCTCAAGGAAGAAATGACTGAAATGGTGAGATCAACCAGATCCGCTGGCTGACACACACTGAGGGCCACGTACGACGCAGTAGATACATCTTCAAGGGGTACGGCTATGGCCATCAGCTTACATAGGCACTCACTAGTTGACAGACACTGAGAGCCACTAACGGCGCAGTAGATGCCTCCGCAAGGGTATGCTGTGGCCGTCAGCTTTCGTAGGAACTCATGGCTGAGGATCTCCAGCCTGGCATCTGAGGTCCAATCAGCTATCCTGGATACCCCGTTCCGGGGCCCTGTACTTTTTGGAAGGGACATTAAAGATATTACAGACCTACAGGACAAGGACAAAGTCTTGTGCTCAGTCCAGTTCATGTACAAACCCATTCAAAAGCCTAAGCAACCCTTTCGTCTGCAGCAGCAACAACCACAAAGGCAGCAACAGAACCAACGTTCGAACAAATCTTGGGCACCTTTGGCAGGCATGGCTGCCCCAGCTAAAGCCCACAGAGCCTCGGGAGCCACGCCTTCCACCCTCCCCACCACCTCGTGACTCGCTCCGAACCCTTCCACCCCCAGACCTCAATCTAGGGGAACCGGTAGGAGGCAGGTTCACAAACTACCTACCGGGCTGGGAGGCAGTCACAGCAGACTAGTGGGTACTTCAACTTGTAGCCAAAGGGCACACAATAGAGTTTCTGGAGAGACCACCAGAGCATCCTCCAGGTCCCTGTTATCCTCCAAGTCACATACATTGGGTCAGAGAGGAAACTGACTCTGCTAAAAAACCAGCGCTAGAACCCATTCCTTAAAGTCAGATGGACAGGGGTTAGTACTCGCACTTCTTCCTAGTCCCCAAGAAGACTGGCGACCTCAGCAGTCTGAACCTCTTTGTAGAGTACAAGAGGTTCCGAATGTTATCCCTGCCGGGTCTCCTTCCCTTGCTTCATCAGTGGGTATTGGCTGTGTGCTCTGGATATGCAGGATGCCTACCTACATATCCCCATTTTCCCATCCCACGCCCAATTTCTCAGATTCACTTTTCAGGGAGAACATTTTCAATTCAAAGCTCTCCCCTTTGGCCTGTCATCAGCACCCAGAATGTTCACAAAGTGCCTAGTGGTGATTGCTGCGGCTTTACACAGACAGGGAATTCATATGTTCCCTTAACTTGATGATTGACTTCTTTCAACACCATCAAGAGACAGTCCAGTCAGATCCCTGTCCAGTACCCTGGACCTTTTCCAGCAGGTGAGCATTACAGCCAGTTATCCCAAATCCCACCTTATAACTTCACAATGCCTCCAATTTGGTGGGGCAGTGTAGGATATGGTCCAAGGGAGAGCCTTCCTCCCTCCACATAGAGCAGGGACTCTCCATCGACAAGCACATCTGGTGACTTCCAAGAAGCGGACTTTTGCAAGGTCGATCCTTCGCCCGCTGGGTGTCATGGCAGCTGCTGTCTTCATTTGAACCAGCTGCGAGTTGTGACATGCACTATCTTTCATGGAAAGTGCTTTTTTTTTAGTTGCCATTACATTCCCTCGAAGGGTTTCTGAGCTTCAGGCCCTGATGTGTTAGGAACCTTATTTGATTTGTCAGAAACCAGGTGTCACTACGTACAAATCCCAAGTTCTTACCTGAAGTGGTTTCAAAGTCACCCTTAAATCAAACCATTCAGTTGCCAGTGTACTATCCTGAGCATTGCAGTCGGGGTGAAGCAATTCTTCACTCTCTTGATGTACATAGAATTTTTTGTTACTACACTAACAGGATGAAGCCAGTCCATAAAACTGATCAGTTATTTGTTTCCTTTGCACCCAAAAAGAGAGGGCACAATGATTTCAAAACAGTGTCCAAATGGTTGGCACACTGCATTGCCTTTTATTAGAAGTATAACAAGCCACGTTTGGGGTAAGTTAAAGGGCACTTAACCAGGGGCATGGCTACTTCTACTGCTTGTTTCAGGAATGTCTCTGCCACAGATATATGTGCGGCCACCACTTGGGAGTTTTGTCCGTACCTTCACTAAGCATTACAGTTTGGACTGTGCTTCTAGGCACAGAGTAGGCTTTGGCCTAGCTGTTCTTCAGGGACACTTGTCTTAAGATCCCTGTTTTCTGTAGACTTGTTCCTACCTCCCATGTCTCAGACTTGTTTGATTTGACTCGGTCCTATATGTTAGTGCCTACTACAAGAACCCTCTCGAAGAAAAATAGTACAGTTTCGTAGGAACTTACCTTAACAGTGGATCTTTGAGAGAGGCTCTTGCAGTAGGTACGACTTTCCCTCCCACTTTCCCCCTGGGTTTCTTCTACTACTTTTCCTTTTATAGCTTTATAGCTCCAGGAGCCCATTCCTATCTCGTGTCACACCTTGTGAGGTCTCCGGTGGGAGAACTGGAGGGTGGGCATGGGGACCGCTCACTATAGCGCCATGCTGACATCGGTTATGTGACGTTGGGTGGGCGGTCCCCCACCTGACACTGCTAGCTAAAATTTTCCATGTGGTCCTAGCACCTGGCAGCTTAGACCTATATGTTAGTACCTGCTGCAAGAGCCTCTCTCGAAGATCTACTGTTACAATAAGTTCTTGCGTAACTATACTTTCCTCAACCTCACCAGCAGGTCTTCATGGCAGTTGCCTCTTCATCAGGACCTGCTGACCAAATGACAGTGGAAGGTCCTGCACCCAGACCTTCAGCCCCTGCACTTCACAGCCTGGTTCCCTGAGCAACTAGAGTTCCAGGCTTGGGTCTTTCAGAAGATGTGCTCCATAAAGGGGAGGCCACCTGAAAAGAGTTGACTCAACAGTGCTATGCCTTTTAAATGGAAGAGGCTTTCTGTTTGGTGTCAAGACAAGGAGCTTGATCCCTTGCCTGCCCTGTGACTAGTATTCTCAAGTACCTCTGGTCCCTCTTCCAGATTGGACTGCCTGCAGTGACTCTCAAGGTGCACCTGGCAGCCATCTCTGCATACCGACGTGGGCTGGTATGCTGAGAGTGGCCCATGAGAAGGTGGTTGGATGCTTTTTCAAGGGCCTGGACTACCTGTCCTCTGCGATGCAGGGAACCACCACCGTCATAGAACCTACTGCTGATATTGTCTATGTTCATGTGCCAGCCATTTGAGCCTATGCACAGGTATGAAATGTCAAGCCTGTCATGGAAGATAGCCTTCTTGATGGCCATCACAGCCAGGAGGATTAGTGAGCTCCAAGCACTCTTGGTGGACTGTCCATATCCTGTCTTCCACATGAACAAAGTCATCCTTTGCTCCTTCCTGATGTTCATACCGATGGTAGTATCAGGAGTTCCGCCTTAACCAAGTGATGAACCTTCCAGTATATTTTATTAGCCCATTTTCAGAGGCCGATCACAGGCTCCATACTCTAGACAAGCAGAGGTGCTCACTTAATATAAGGAGCGCATGGCTGGAGTTTGGGGTGAGGCTTACTAGCTGTTTTGTAACCTACACTGAAGCTGGACCTGGCAGACTGGAAATGATTGGCAGGTGGATAACATCCTGCATCAACCTTTGCTGTAAGTTGGCTGGTAGGGAGGCTCGTGTAGGGCGTAAGTCTATTTCCACAAGACATACTGCTGCCTCTGTGGCTGCTTCCAGGGACGTTTCTGTCCAGGTAATCTGCAGGGCTGACACCTGCAAGTCAGCACACACCTTCATCTCCCATTACAGTATTGACCTACAGTCTCATAAGGATGCTGCATTTGGGTTCCCAGTTCTCCAATCTTTGTTCACCAAGTAGGGATCAGTGCCTTGCCTCTTCCTCCCAGAGAACTGCTGGATTTCTGCCAGTGTGTGGATAGTAAACTTAAACAATATCCACACACCTGGAGAAATAGGTTAATCACCTGTAAGTGTAGTTCTAGGAGTGGTGTATAGTTCACATCCACACCACTTACCTGACCTCACCTAGCAAGTGGCACACAGATCCATGCTTCCAGCGTGCAAGGTCTGACATAACAGTGTGCAGCCAGGGATATCCCACCCAGGTGGTGGGGAGGAGCGTCACTTGAAGACGAATCCGCATTTCCTATGGAACTGCTGCCAATGTGTGGATGGTAACTGTGTATCACAGAAGAGCTAAACTCTGTTCGCCCACTCAAAAAAGCATATACGTGTGCTAAAAGTGACCATGTATAAATTCACACAATAGTGAGATAAATTAAATCATAATTAGTTGGGTATTTTAGTATAATTAACCACACTATATAATAGTGATTTGTGGACCAGTGAAGTAACCTCTGAAGAAGCCCTGCCAGTTGGGGTGAAATGTAATGCTGCTAATGTTATCCTTTTTTTTTTTTTTCAGGGATCTTAAGAAAAGGTAAAGCAAAGTTAATGTTCATTTTACTGTATACAATTAATGCATCTCTGTTAATGTATCCAATTTTACTTTGTAGGTGGCTATAGCCAGCGGTTGCCAAGCGCAAGTGCACTGGGAAAAATCTTCACAGCTCTACCGCTGGGTAACCCTGTTTACCAAATGCTTGATCTCAAACTTGCCATGTACATTGATTTTCCTATTCACATGAGGCCTGGAGTTCTGGTGACCTGTGCAGATGACATAGAGCTATATAACATAGGAGAAAATGACAGCATACGGTTTGATAAGCCCGGTTTCACTGCTTTGGCCCATCCATCCTCATTAACCATTGGCACCACTCATGGAGTATTTGTATTAGAGCCAACTGCTGAATCTGTGCATCAGGAACTGGAGTACAGAGGTTGTTTTCGTTTCTTACATAAACCAAGCATTGAGGAAATGCATCAGTTTGGGGCAGTGCAGAAACCTGGACATAATTTCCCAAGAGACTCCACTGGGGAACATGGCAGTGCTCATAAATTAGACTCTGAGTTTGTTTACACAGATAGTATGTTTTACTTTGATCAGCAAACTGCTAAAGTGTTACTCAAATTTTTCAAACAAATGGGTACAATCAGTTGTGAAATAGATGCCTATGGTGACTTTCTACAGGCTTTGGGTCCTGGGGCATCGTCAGAGTACACCAAAAATGTAGTAAATGTCTCCAAGGAAGAATCACAGTTAGTTGCAGTAAGAGAGAAAATATTCGTCCTTCTGAAGGGAACACCACTCAATGTAACTGCCTTAAATAATTCTAAATTCTACCATATTGGAACCACTCAGGAGTACCTGTTTCATTTTACTTCAGACCCTGAACTGAGAGCAGAGCTTAATCTGGTCTCTGAGGCTTTTAGCATCTATCCAGCAGATGCTAAAGAGACTGATAATGCAGTTTGCATTATTCATAGCATCATAGATTCTAACTGTTCTGTTGCATCGGGCACAGTGATTGAGTACTCCAGACTTGGCCCTGATGTTTCTGTGGGTAAAGACAGCATTATTAGTGGATGCTGGATAAACCATAAAGCTAAATTACCACCCAGCTGTTTCTTGCATTCTATAAGTGTAAAAGTAGATGGAGAATCTGGATTTGTAACAATTGCATTTGGTACATATGATAACCTAAAGAAAAAATGTTAAATCTGTGTCAGAGATTTACATGCTTCCATTTTTTGGGGCCTCTTTCATGATGTGCCTTGAGGAATGGGGTCTGTCTGCTTCAGAACAACTCTTTTCAGGAGACACAAAATGCCTCAGTTTGTGGAATGCATGTATTTTTCCTGTTTGCTCTACTTTACCCGATTCAGTTATGACAACACTAAAGATGCTTGGTGCTATACACAAAACATTGAATTTCCAACTGGCAAGAGAAGCTAAGCTGCTTTCTGTAGAGGAATCCATCATGTACAGAGATGTGGAGACCATGTTAAAATTCAGAGAGGAACTTTGTGAAGAACTCAACCTTCAGATACAGAAAGAAAAAACAGGCTCATAAGTGCCTCTGTTTTACATCTTCGTTATCATTTTAAAAGATGCAGCTTGCATAGTTTTAAAGGTACAGTATCCATAAATGGCATATTCGAAGTATAAGGATCTGAGCAGCAATGACCTCTTGAGAATCACTACTAGAATGGAAGCGTCTGGAAGTTATTTATGTTCTTTAGGAAATTTACTAATGGATTATTAGTAGTATGGGAATACGGTTTTCTCAGCCTTTTTGAAGTTAAATGACATTCTTCCTTTTTTGTTCAGGAACAATATACTACTTTCAACATTTCCCCAATGGTTCTAGATTTGTTACTGCTTTATCATACTAACATACTATTTGCCAGCAGATTAGGCCTTACGGTCTATCGAGTCTGCTCGAACCTAGATCCTTAGTTGGATGCCGAGACCCTCCCATCCCTTGATCTCCAGAAACCCCTATCATCCATCCCCACCCCCGGACAGGCCATCATCTGATACATCCACTTTCTGTGTCTGTCCCACCCTGTCTTGAAGCCCTCCACTGTGGATCTCTGAACCAGCTCACCAGGCAGTGCATTCCAAGGATCCACCACCCTCTCGGTGAAAAACCTCCTCCTCTTTTCCCCCCTCACCCTTCCACCTTCCAACTTCAAACCATGCCCTCTGGTGATACCTCCTGCTTTAGTCTAAAGATCCGTCCATGTTTACCCTATTTATTCCCTTGAGGTACTTGAAGACCTCAATCATGTCCCCCCGTCTCTCCTCTCCTCCAATGAAAACAGGCAGAGCTCCTCAAGTCTGTCCTCATAAGTCAAATCCCCTAGCCCTCATATCATCTTTGTTGCCCTCCTCTGTACCCTCTCCAGGAGCTGTATGTCCCTCTTCAAGTGTGGTCTCCAGTACTGTACACAGTACTCAAGGTGTGGTCTAACCAGTCCATTGTACAGCGGCAGAATCACTTACTTGCTCCTAGAGGTGAACCCCCTTACGATGCATCCCAACATCCTGTTTGCCTTGCTAGCTGCTCTCCTGCACTGCTCAGAGTTATTCATACATGTATCCACCATGACCCCTAGGTCTTTTTCCCCTATTGAGGCCTCCAGCGCCTCCCCTCCCAGGGTGTACCTGTGTTTAGGGTTTCCCCGACCAAGATGCAACACCTTGCACTTGGTGATATTGAAATGTAATTTCCATGTGTGAGCCCAGCTTTCCATCATGGAACAACAATCGCAGTAGATATTTAAAAATAAAAAATCCCCAAATCCCCACTGGAGCCTTGCCTGTGTTTGTACCTCATTAGTCTATGTCTCAATTTTTTCCTGTCTGTTACAGATCGTAGGAGCGTCCCTGGCCAGTCTCAGCCCTCCCTTCAGTTGCGCATGAGGTGCTCTTATTCCCATAAGAGTACTTCACACACTGAGCTACTGTAACAGGCTTCTCGCTGACTGCTCGTGCCATCAGCATTTTAAATGTAAAAATTATATATAATTTTTTAATATAGTTAGCAATCTATAATAATTTTATGGTTCTGTTTGGAGAGCATCTTATGGATCTAACAGTCTTGCCTCTTGTGACCTTAGGACCATAGAACCACTGACCTTTGCTTTGTAGTCCTCTGGTCCTAAGAACTCGTGAGGCAACACTCCTCTCCATAAGAGGCCCTCCAAATAGACCTATAAACTTATACAATTGAAAGTGGAAGGGATCGTAATTCATGGCTCGGAGGAGCCAGTCACCAGATCCTTTTTCTTCGTGGTCCCAAATTGTAAAAGTGCCACCCCATGTTGTAATACAGTAGTCTGTAGTGTGTGAGGGTGTGCTCTATTGATAACTGCTCGGGGGACCGAGGTTAAAATTACTTTTTTTTTTTTTGTATGTTTTAGAGATGTACTTGGGTCAAATCTAAGCCAGCGCTCGGCTAACAAGGCTCTTGTTAATTGAACGCTGGCTATGATTTGACCCAAGTGTACCTCTACAACATCCAAAAAAAAAAATGTTAAACCCGCTCCCCCGTTGATATCAATGGAGCATGCCCTCGCACTTCACAAACTGTCACAAAACATAAGAGCATGGGGGTGTTGCTTTTATAAAATTAGAGACCAGGAAAGGGAAAGGATCTGGTGGCCAGGTCCTCTGAGTCATGAATTACAATCCTTTCCCCTTTCAAATTTAGACAACAGAAAAGTATAAGATATGAACATTGAAGTCCAAAAGAAAGTATGGCACCAGTGAGGATTTCGGGAATTTTTGTATTACATGGTTGATCCCTTTACCTACTGATTTTCAGTGGCTGAGAAATGCAGTTATTTGCTGCTAGTAGAAAATAATTGAGTATGAAAAACGGACTCTCTGAATAATATCTCAAAATGTAACCCAAGACTCCATTACCCACTGCAACAGTAGCAACAGATAACACTCACTTGCACTGAATGATACCACTACCCACTCCTTTCACTAGAACTCGCCACATTCACGTTCATATAACACTCCCAAACACACTCCCACATGGGTAAGCTATGCAAGTACAAGCCCAGTTCTTAACTATGTAAGTACTGCATGTTAACACATTGAATTATAATTGTAAACAACCATGTGAATGTGGGGTACAAGTCTTTAAACTCTAGCTTTAAATGCCCATTCTTTTTAGCATCTGTAGACCATAATGTTACTGTAATAACTGGAGAGGGTTTTCTCCCATAGGGAAACTGGTTATAATTCACCTGTTATAACTTGCGGGTTATAACGGTGAATACACGCCAGGTTTCCCTCACTAAGCGCATGTGCCAGCCACTCACTTCCCTTCTCTCTGCCACCCAGCTCCTCCGTGCTGGACAATTTACCACCTCTCTGAGTCAGCAGTAACTTCATTAAAAAAAAAAAAAAAAAAAAAAGTAAACACTTCTCTACTGAGGTGCTTTAAAAAAAACAACAAAAAAAGCATTTCTTACATGAGCTACTATGAGCTACTATGGACTCTGCTGAAACTGACTGGTCCGTGGCTCCATAGGGATGTCTGTTTATTTTGTACAATTGCTGTGGTGAAAAAAGGATTCCCAGCAGTTATATAAAATAAAGGCTAGGTAGGTGTGTAAAACTCGAATTTTACACATACCCTTGGTGTGGGATGAGTTTACAAACCCCTCGAGCTTTGCTCTCTGGGTTTGTGTGGCATTCCACACCTCGGTTATGTGTAAAACAGAGAAAAATGGATGGGTAGGTGGCTATAACGGGGATGTTACACCCCCCTGAGATGTGGGATGCCACATAAACCCCGAGAACGAAGCTCAAGGGGTTAATTAAGGCATCCAACACTGAGGGTGTGAGTAAAATCTGAGTTTTGCCCACCTACCTATCCTTTATTTTGTATAATTTCTGGGGATCATTTTTTCACCATAACAATTATATAAAATAAATGGATATCTCTACGGAGTTGAGCCACAGACCGTTGTGCTTTCAGCCCAGTACGTAGTAGCTCATGAACAAAACCAGTGTTTTACATTTTTTAATTTCACACCCAGAATAAAAAATGTTATGGTCAGTGATATATTTTTGTTTTAAAAAAAAAAAAACATTTACGGCTTACTCCTAGTGTCTGCGAACCATACAGCACTGAGGAGCGGGGACTGTGAGGGACAGCACAGAGAAGTGGAAGATTGCAGGTGGCACGTGCGCTGAGCTAGGGAAACCAGGCACGTGTTCGTCGTCATAACCAGCTGGTTATAACAGTGAAATTACAACCCAGTTTCTCTATGGGTAAAAACGAGACCCAGTAATTATATTTTTGTTATAACCACCTATCCAGCCATTATCCTATATTTAATGTGGTTTTTCTAATGTAATGTGATGCATAAAATGTCACATAAAATGTAGTTTTGCTACTGATCAACAGTATTATTTGCTTTCTCCTGTTGCATATAAAAATAAGTTAGAACATTTGGAAATGGTAACAGCTTGTGTTTTTGATTGGCAATTTCCTGTTTATCGTCTTGATTTCCTCTAAAGGCAAAATCTGGTATAATACATTTCCTAATGCATTAACTATTTGGTAAAGTCCTAACTTCTTTCAATAAATTCTAATAGAAAAGCCTAGTTTTGTAGTGGAAATAACCATACTAAAAATATGGTTGTGTAGGACATATATTTTACACATCTGAGTACTTTTAAAGAACTATAATCGTCTAATTACAAATGCAAAAGGGAATTTTTATTTAATTTGCAGCATTTTCATTCATGTCAGTAGTGCTGTTGATAAATGTTTGATACCAGTGATGTCTTATGTTGAGCACACACATAAAATCACCACTCCCCACTGATATTATGAATCCCAGTTGATTTTAGGGAATTATTCTTCTGACCTGATGGGCCAAGGCTCTGTCCTTTTCCCCATGTTGTTCGTAGTGTGCATGCTGCCCCTGGGCAAGGTCATTAGTTGGTATGAGCTGAGTTTTCATTGCTAAGCTAATGATACTCAGCTCTACCTGTCCTTCACCCCGGAAGACTTGATGCAGTTGACGTGCTGAATAAGTGGCTTGCTGAGAACTGGGCTTGGACATCAGCCAGCTGGCTGGGGCTCAACCCAGGCAAGACCCCAAGTATTGATGGCGGAGCCAGGTTGAAAGGGGGACCGGTGGCTTCTGGGGAAAGTCTAGGGCTTTTTATTGGCCAGATTGAACTAGAGGCCTCCCCTAAGGTTAAAAATGTGGGTGCTGTTATGGACAGCGGGCCAACATTTGATTTTCAGGTGTCAGCTGTTGTCCGTATCAGTTTTTACTGCTTCTGCAACATCACCTGAATTAAGTCCCTTGTCTCTCCTGAAGACCTGACCACCCTAATACACACGTTTGTCACATTCAGGCTTGACTACTGTAATGCCGTCTACCTTGGGGTCAGTGGAGGTGCGCTGAGGCGCCTACGGATTGCTACAGCCCAGCTTTTGACGGGTCTGCCAAGATCCTGTCATATTACGCCGGTTCTGTATGAACTGCACTGGTTGCTGGTGCGTTGGCGCATCTCCTTTAAAATAGGTTTCTTGACCTATAAGACCCCACATGGGTTTGGTCCAGGTTACCTTAAAGAGCTCCTGCATCCCTAAAAACCTGGGTCGTTCCCTTAGGTCAGCAGGAGAGGCCTTCCTGGAGGTGCCCAGGACAAGACTGATATCTTCAGGTGATCGGGTCTTTGAGACTGCGGCCCCAGTTCTTTGGGATTCTCTTCCTGGCTACCTCCGGGAGGCTGATGATGATTAAATCAGTTCCAGAAGAAATTCCAGAAGGTCCACGGGAAATGAACTCTTAACATAATCAGTTGCCTTCCCAAAATGTATAAGACAAGTTTCAGTCTCTCTGTATGAGAAGCGGTTGTTGTGGGGGCGCACCTTCCTTGGAAAGTTTTAAAGGGGATCTGAAAACCTTTTTATTTCAAGCCACCTTTGATTCATGACCAGCAGAATTATTTGTATTTTTAGAGAATTATTTTGATGAATTTTGTTGTTGATTTTACTGAACTGATTAATCATGTGCTATGTTTACTGTTTTATATTTGTAAGGGTGTCCTGAGCCTTAGTGAGAAGGAGTCCAAAATAAATAAAATCTACCACTACTACATTTTTATCATGTTTCTCTGTAGTTTTATTTCCTTCGGTCTAGACTTAAAGCTGTGATGTTTCAGAAAATTGGTTTCCAGGTATGAAATTCTCCAGTATATGTGTTGTCCATGCACTGGAAGATTTGAATGTTTTTCCTTGTAGGTCTTTTGTACTTCAGTTTTTGTAAAATAAAAGCTCCTGGTGGAACCAGTACAAATAAAAAGCAGAAACAGCATTACAGCTTTGGTCATTTTAACACCATTCATGGATCAGTGTGTGAAGGGTGGGCTGATGTTGAAGTGGAGTTCATTGGTTATGCCAAAATCTGGCGCTTTTGGCACAAGCAAAGTGGGTCCAAGAACTCTTGTTTCCCCTTCAGCACTTCAACAGATCATGAAAGACTGCTGCCTAGATGGCCCAGGGCTAGTCTTATGACAGTCGCATCCTCCACTAACTTTCTACCCTTCTCCCACCTCCTAGACAAAGTTTTTCTTGAAAAAACAAAATGCCAGCTCCTGGCACTGTGCCAGGATTGGACTGCTTCATTTTGAATATACCCAGCTCTCTAACTTGACCACCCCAGACCCCCAAACCATTATGCTTATAACAGTGTGAATGTAACTTGATACTTGTAACTTTGGCATCAATTGCATACCTCTGTGATGCCCTGAAACCTTGGAAGAATTCAAACGATGCCCTCTGCACTGTGCTCGCCACAAACCTCCAAGTATTCCAACAGTAGGTGTTTTAGTTTCTGCTCAAATGTGGTTGCATCAGATTGTGTTCCACTACTTTTCGATACCCAAGTGTTTTAAAAGTGTTATAATTACTGGTCAGTGTGTTTATTAAATGGACTGACGCTCCTTTCAAATGCCATATTTCCTGGGTTTTATTCACATTAGCTGGATGGTTAATATGGCACGAGTATCAGTCAAACTGGATGCATTGCATTGATTTTGTTTCTGTGTTTCTTTCAAACTGGTAATTTTTCCAAATTCATATTTGGAAGGAGGGCAAATGGGTGGATCTGAGCCCATTCACTGTATGTAGGGTTAGAGCAGAGCTAAATAGACTGAGGGTGGACAAGGCAAAGGGGCCTGACTGGTTACACCCCAGGGTGATCAGGGAATTGAAGGAGGAGTTGGCCGCACCCTTGACAAGGCTCTTCAACTTGTCCCTGGATACAGGGAGAGTGCTGGAGGACTGGAAGAGGGCAGACATAGTGTCTTCACACAAAGGAGGTAGTAAAGAGGTGAAGGGGAACTACCAACCTATCAGCCTCATGTCAGTGATAGGGAAGGTAATGGAGGCATTAATCCAGGAGAGGGTGGTGGATTATCTGGAGGAGAGTGGCTTGCAGGACAGCATGGCTTCACAAAAGGGAAGTCTTGCCAGACAAACCTAATTCAGTGCTTTGGGTGACTCAGATGATTGACCGGGGGGGGGGTGGTAGACATGACCTATCTGGACTTCAGTAAGACGTTTGACACTGTCACCCATAGGAGGCTGGTGAGCAAGATGGAAAGCTTGGGGTTAAGTGGGAAAATAAGCTGGATGGAGGCCTGGCTGTCAGGAAGAACTCAGTGGATGGTGCCAAATAGGGTGCACTCTAGGACAGCGAGGGTGAAGAGTGGAGTGCCACAGGGGTCAGTTTTGGGTCTGCTTCTCTTACATATCTACATCAGTGATATTGCTGAGGGTTTGAGGGGGAGGGTGTGCCTATTTTCTGATGATACAAAAATATGCAATAGGGTGGACACCCCATGGGGTGGAGGACATGAGGGAGGACTTAAACACTTGGAAAATAGTCTGGGACGTGGCAGCGGCAATTTAATGCCAAGGGGAGCAGGAACAGAAGAGCAGGGTACACTGTAGATGGGAAGGAAATTAAAGTAAGAGAACAGGAGAAGGATCTGGGGATCATAGTCTCTTCAAACTTTAAGGTAGGAATCCAATGTAGGAGGGCAGCGGGAAAGGCCAGTGGAGTGTTGGCATGCATAGGCAGGGGCATTACTAGTAGAAAGGGGGAGGTAATAATGCCCCTTTACAAAGCCATGGTGAGGCCGCACCTGGAGTGTGGGGTTCAGTTCTGGAGGCCACATCTCTGCAAGGATATAAATGTGATGGAGAGGATTCAGAGAAGGCAACCAAGATGGTGCAGGGTATGCAGGGCAAGTCATACGAGCAGAGGTATAAGGAGCTGGATCTGTACACGGAGACAAGGAGGGAAAGGGGAGACACGATTAAAACTTTTAAGTATGTAAAGGGTCTCAATAAAGTGGGAGAAAAGGGTTTACTTAGGAAGGAGGGGATCAAAACTAGAGGGCACAACCTCAGACTGCAAGGAAAAAGATACAGTGGCAATGTGAGAGGGTGTTACTTCATGGACAGGGTGGTGGAGCCCTGAAACAGACTGCCAGACAGAGTGGTGGGGGCTAAATCAGTGGAAGAATTCAAGAGTGTATGGGACAAGCATATGGGGCTGAGTATCAGGGGAGGGCAGGGACTGGCAGGAGGGGAGGTGTAGGGGGGAAAAGGGGGGCAGACTAGATGGACTGGTATGGTCCTTTTCTGCCGGCAAGCTTCTATGATATGATTCTATGATATGCTATACACCAGTTTAAAGTGGGTTTCAAGGATATGAAAAAAGGAATGTGATATCTGTGGTATATGGGACAGCAATTATATAAAATAAACTACATGGCATTGTCATTGATTTTTTTCCCACCCTTGTAATGCCAAAACTAACCACTCGTGTGGTGTATGTGGTAGCACACACCTGGGGGGGGGTGTATGTATGTATGTATGTATGAATGATGGGCAGGAGTGTGATATGGAAAATATTTTCACTCCTGTAGAGTGACCTCTGAATATTCCAGAGGTCATTGTGTAGGAGTGAAAATACTTTCCATATCACACAGGTGCACATCATATATCCGAGTTATACAGTAGAAGTTTGATTTCTGTTTTTTGGTTTGATGACATCACCGCAGTGAAAGTAAATGCAGGCGACATCACCACAGTGAAAATAAATCCATTTATTTTCACTGTGGTGATGTCATCACCGTGGTTATTCCACTGCTGTGAGAGTACATATTTTTATTCTGTGAGTTATTTGCTAACCCGTGTGTTTGTGTATATATAATATACATATAATATTTACACTAGTAATTTAACTTGTTATAACAAGTTATAAAAAAACAAACAAAACACAAAATCAAACTTTTGCTTTCATTTTCTTCCTTCTAGTTACTCTGATCAGGTTATAAACCCAGCAGCTTATCTGGAATGGATATCATTAACTTTAGGTACTGTGGAACACTTTTCAGAAGGGCAGTTTTACAGGATTTAGGACACTGTCCTATATGCTGGGCCATTGGAGATCTAAGGGCTCCGCTCCAGGCAGCATGGGCAGAGACTGTGCACCTCAAATTGCATATTCAAGAGGAAATATAAGAACCACCCGCCATTTCCCCAACATCCAACAGAAGCATCTCGACCGCAGTGGGTAGTTGGTCTGGGAGGTTGGCAGGGGGTTAGGAAGGGCAAAACCGGTGCCCCATCACTCGGTGCTTTCCAACATATTACTTCCACAAACCATATAAAAAGTACAAACAGGTATCTGCCTCTATCTCCGAAATCAAGCAAAGTGGCAGAGGACACTGCAGAGCAGAACACTGTAGCATAGGAGCTAGCACAACAGAACTCGACCAAAACAGGAACCAAAACCAAAAAAGCAAAAAGGAAATTCCAAAAACATCTGATCATAGGAGACTCCATGATTCGGGGAGTTGATAGCTATCTCCAGCCAGGGGTAATGGTCAGATGTCTCCCAGGTACATCAGCGTGGAGAGACACTGACCGCATTGCTAAAATTGTTTGTGAAGCAGGAGAAAACATTGACATCCTGGTACACTTAGTGACTAATGATCTCGCCAGCCAGTCAGTTGTGAACACCAAGGAACACCTGACCAGGCTGGGTGACAAACTTTCATCCATTTCGTCTGGCATCTCCTTCTCTGAGATCCTGCCAGTCTGGGAGAGGGGGGGCAGATGGACAGAAGGTCAGAGAAGGGGAGATAGAGGAGCTAAACAAGTGACTCAAGGACTAGTGCCAGGAAAAAGACACAAATTTGTAGGGAACTGGCAACAGTTTTGGTAGCAAAAGATTATTAAATTTGATGGACTGCATCTGACTAAGGAGGGAGTCAGGGCATTGGGGCAGAAGTTTGACGTCTTTGAAGATATTTAAACTAGCAAACGGGGAGGGGGTGTAGCACCCCATATGTCGAATGGGAAGAACTCTCCTCCCCCTTCAGTTAGTGGTCAAGCAGGAGTTCAGCATGTTTACAGTACATTTGCATCACCAGGTAAGGAAAAAGGTCCTGCTCCCCTTACGATGCACAGGGGAAACACCAGACCTCGCCTAACAACTAACGCACCAAAATCTGGCCAATGGGAAATCATGTACACAAAGCTCGCAGTCTGGGAAACAAGATCCCAGACCTGCAGGCAATCATAACAGAGGCTAAATTGAACATAGTAGCAATTAGCAAGACTTGGTTTACCAGTAACCACACTTGGGAGACTTCAGTACCTGGCTAGGTACTGTTCAGAAGAGACCAAAGTGCAAAAGGGTGGAGTGGCCCGTATGTCAATGAAAATATCAAAGCTACAGAACTTCAGAATACACATAAGGAGCCAGAAGAATTGTGGGTCACCCTGGAAACAGGAAATGGGACAGCCATATGAACTGGGGTTGTCTACAGGCCCCCAGATCAGGGGGAGGACATAGACACATTACTGTTGGAAGATATACAAAACATGACAGCTAAATAGTATGGTCATTACTAGTAGGAAGCGGGAGGTGATTATGCTGCTCAACAGGTCCGTGGTTGGGCCGCACTTGGAGTACCTCGTCACTTCTGAAGACTAAAGGGGAGGTTCTGATAATGGGAGACTTCAACATGCCAGATTACAGATTGGTCAATACCAGCAGGAACATCTGCCAGAACTAGACACATGGTGGATTGTCTGCAGGGGGAGGGCCTCAAACAACTGGTACAACAACTCACAAGAGACAGGGCTATCCTAGATCTAGTACTGACTAACAGGGAAAGGATCACAGATCTCCAGGTAGAAGGTCACCTGGGGGCCAGTGACCATCACATGGTATGGGTCAATTTGGCCACTAGAACTAAATCATCACATTCCAAGACAAAAATATGAGATTTTAGAGGACCTGACTTTGATAAGATGGCCAACAGAGTTAAGCTAGCCCTGGCAAAAAGAAATACAGGTGAGGGGGGGTACAGGCAAAGTGGGCAAGCAATAAGGATCAATACTTGAAGTAACATCCCATTATGTTAGACAGAAAAGGAAGTGCAAAAGAAGAAAACCACTTTGGTTCTCAAAAACAGTAGCAGAAAAGGTCAGAACCAAAAGGCTGGCCCTCAGGAAATATAAGGGAACGCAGTGGGATGAAGATAGGGAGGCATACCAAACTTCCCTAAGGGAAGGCAGTAAGGCAGGCAAAGGCCCAGACCGAGGAAACACTAAAAGAAGGTGGCAAGACTTTCCATAGATACATTAGTGAAAGGAGAAAGTTCAGAGGGGGTATTGCTAAGATCAAAGGAGATAAGGGGGTGTGTGAGGAGGAGGAGGACCATGTAAAAGCATCTGTCCTAAACAGATATTTCTGCTCAGTATTTACTGAAGAGAAGGTAGGGTCCACAGCTCAGCACCATGGACACAGGGGAGAGGGAGGTGTGCACTATTCCCTTCACAAAAGAAAGGGTCCTACAAGAACTCGATAAGCTCGGGGTGGACAAGGCAATGGGACCTGACAGCATACATCCCAGGGTACTAAAGGAGCTAATGTTGGAGCAAGCAGAGCCATTATCAGAGCTGTTTAGTGAGTCTCTGAGCACAAGAGAGGTCCCAGAAGACTGAAGAAGGGCTCATGTGATCCTGCTTCACAAGAGTGGTAGCAGGGAGGAGGTGGGGAACTACAGACCAGTCAGTCTTACCGCAGTAGTGGGCAAGATTGTGGAGGCACTCTTTAAGGGGAAGATAGTGCAACAACTGGAATCCATAGGAGAACAGGATCCAAGACAACATGGGTTTACAGAACGAAGGTCCTGGCAAACTAATCTCAGATATTTCTTTGACTGGGTAACCAGAATGGTGGACCAAGGGAGAGCAGTTGATGTCGCCTACCTTGACTTCAGCAAAGCTTTTGATACTGTTCCTCATAGAAGATTGATTAATAAGCTGTGTAGGCTCAGGGTGGGTCAGAAGTTGGTCAACTGAGTGGCAAACAGGTTGACGGGCAGAAAACAGTGTGTGGTGGTAAACGGTATACAGTCAGAAGCGATGCAAGTGACAAGTGGGGTACCTCAGGGATCAGTCCTGGGACCAGTTCCTCTTCAATGTCTTCATCTGTGACATTGCAGATGGACTGGAGGGTAAGGTTTGTCTGTTTGCAGATGACACGAAGATCTGCAACAGAGTAGATGATCCAGATGGAGTGGATAGAATGAGAAGAGATCTGGATAAACTGGCAGAATGGTTGGAGGAGTGGCAACTGGGGTTTAATGCAAAGAAGTGCAAGATCATGCACATAGGGAAGAGGAAACCCTGAAGCCACCTATAGGCTGGGAGGGGAGTTGCTGGCAGTCACAAGGGAAGAAATAGACTTCGGCATCATCATCACTGATGACCTGAAATCATCCAAGCAGACCACTAAAGCAGTAGGTAAGGCTAGGGGGATGTTGGGGTGTATTAGTAGGAGTATCACAAGTTAGAAGAGGGAGGAAATAATCCCTCTTTAACAGACAATGATTAGGCCCCATCTGGAGTACTGCATGCAGTACTGGAGGCCACACCTTTACAAGGACATTAACCAAATTGAGGCAGTCCAGAGAAGGGCAACCAAATTGGTGCAGGGATTGCATCAGAAAACGTATGAGGACAGATTAACGGAGCTCAATATGTATATCGTAGAGCAAAGGAGGGAGAGAGGTGATATGATCGAAACGTTCAAACACCTTAATTGCATTAACAAGGTGAAAGAGTCTAACATGTTTTAATATAAGAAAAATAGGACAAGAGGACACAGTATGAGATTAGAGGGAGGCCGATTAAGGGGTAATGTGAGGAAGTTCTTTTTCACAGAAGGGGTGGTGGATGCATGGAAAGGCCTTCCTCAGGAAGTGGTGGATATGAATACAGTACAGGGCTTCAAACAGGCATGGGATAGGCATAATGGAGCAATACAGACGAGTATGAATAGATGGGCCATTAACGGATCAAAGGCCGATGGTACATTTATAAGATAGAAAAAGAAATGGGCAGACTGGATGGGCCTTGCGATCCTTATCTGCCGTCAACTTCTATGTTTCTGTGTTTCTTTATTCATTGCAAAAAAATTTTAATGCATCAGTTAGGGTTGATTCCACACCAACAAAAGTCTGGAAATTTGATGTTAGGGTTACCAACTCTACTCTTTCCCCCACCCCAACCTCCACAGGTCAGCGGGCCTAGGGTGTGCTGGTGTCAGGCCTAACTCTCACCCCGTTACATGTGTAAACAAGCTGAGATGGTACAGTATAGGAGAATGGGGTGAGAGTTAGGCCCGACAACCCCAAGGCACATCCCGATGCCTGTTGGCCTGTGGTGGTTGGGCTCATCCTTACAGGGATCTGTTCCTCTCTCTGCTCCATTTCCTATTGTCTCGCTACTGCCCACTATGGCCAGACCTGGACACGGTCTGGCTGGATGTTTTGTTCTTTACTGGAGATGACTCTGGGGTCAGGCCTAGTGTGGTTCCCATGGTTACAGTTGAGGGTTCTGGTACTTATTCCTCTCCCTCTTTATGTTCACCCTCCTGCCAGTCTCTTTTGGTAAACACTCCTTCAATCCAATTCTGCATTTCCTGCTCCTTCACGCTTGGTTCTGGAGGGCTTACCCCTCTTTTGGTTCCAGAGTCACCTCTATGATGACAGGCGTCTTTACGTCAACCTGGGTGATTCATGCCATGTTCCTTTCTTCACAAAACAGGTGTCATTTCTCTCTCTGAGGGGACTGGATTGAGTTGGACTTTTTCATGTCCTCCTCTGTACATACTGGACTGTTTACTCCCACTTTTGGTGTTTGTGGTTCCCTTTGTCAGCGAACATTTGCATTTCCTTCCCGGATGGGAGAAAGGTCTCTGCCTCCATTGGGTATTGCGACTGTTCTTAAGGGACATTCTTCCCCCTGCACCCCAGTAGGACACTACCTACCTCTGGGGGTTCTCAGTTAAGTCCTAGACTGACTGTTGATTGATCCCTTTTGGGCCCATGGTTCCATAAGGCCTGCACTTCCTATATTGGAACCTTTTACTCTGTGTTGCAGTTTCTTAGACTGGCTGCATTGCTGCATTCTAGGCTCTGTGCATACAGGGCCCTATCTTCCTTTCCTAAGGAAAGGATGTCCTGTGACCCGACCCTACCTTTTTCACTAAGGTGGTCTCAGTTGTTCTTTGTGTCAATAACCATTCGGCTACCAGTCTCATATAAAGGGCACGAGGCTTCTGAAATTTAATACCAAAAAGGGTAAGGTAATGCACCTGGGTAGGAGGAACCCAAGAAATAAGTATACACTGGGAGGACACCAATTTGAAGAAACACAGACAGAGCGAGATCTTGGCATAGAGATCACTGATGACTTAAAGATAGGAAAACAGTGTGAGAAGGCAGCACAGAAGGCAAATGGCATCCTTGGCTGTGTTGGTATGGGCATTACTAGTAGGAAGCGGGAGGTGATTATGCTGCTCAACAGGTCCTTGGTTGGGCCGCACTTGGAGTACCTCCATCACTTCTGAAGACTGCACCTCAGAAAGGTCATTGACCATTTGGAGATGGTGCAAAGAAGAGCTAATAAAATGGTGCAGGGTCTACACCACGAGACATATGTGGTGCGACTCAGCTAAATTTGTACTCCCTTGGGCAAAGAAGAAACGGGACATGACAGAAACTTTTAAGTATGTGAAAAGGGGATAAGCACAGTTCAGGCAGGTAATCTGTTTCAGCACAACACAACTGCACATACAAGAGGCCATGATTAGAGGTTGGTGGGAGGTAGGTTCAAAAGCAACCTCTGGAACTACTTCTTTGCAGACAGAGTGGTGGAACCTTGGAACAGCCTACCCAAGAACGTGGTAGCATCAAAGACGACTAGAGGTTTCAAACTGGGATAGGTATGGCGAGCAGATTAAGTTTCAGGCAACATAAGGGGGGGTAGTCTTTTTGGGCAGACTAGATGGATCGTATGGTTCCCATCTGCTGGCATTTTTTCCTTATGTTCTTATGTAGGGTCACATAGAGCCTGGTTTGTTTTCAGAGGTCTGTTGTGTTCACAGGAGCTACTGTCATTTCACATGTAGGGTCACATAGAGCCTACTGTATTTTCGCAAAGCTCTATTGTGTCCGCCATCTTGTTTTCCCATTGGTAAGAGAGACAAACTAAAGAAAAGATGTAAAAATGAATGTAATAGAAAAAAAAAAAAACAAAGATCAGAACTTTGTTAAATTGGACCCATTTAGCTACATTCTGATGTTTATTTTTTACAATTGTGGCCAGAAACACCTTTTCTGGGCACCCAAAATAACTGGTGCCGAGGTTAGCGAGAGGACTGCTTCTGCCGTGTTCTCTGTATGAGAACAGTGGGATTTTCTTGACTTTGCAGCCACAGCTGAAACTTGTGCTTCCAGCTGCACTATCAAGTGTGAGCCTCTGTTTCCCTGGTATATACTGGCGCCCTTCAGAAGCGCTGTGCAAAAATATAGGCTCCCTGCGACACTGTATAACAGGATACGTAACTATTGTAGTTCCTGTTTTCCCTGGTGTCTAGTGGCATCCCCCCACCCTCCAATTCTCATAATTTTTTAATTGTTGCATCTAATATTGGGATGCCCACCCCCAGTGTCAGATGTCCTGTTCCCCTCCCCCCCCGCAGTCCCTTCTTCTTATTATTTATCAACATTGGGGGGCCCAATCCCCATGTCTGCACTGCAAGACTCCCCCTCAGCAGTGTGAGACACTGGGGGGCCCACTCCCAATGTCCCAAAATATTTATTTGTTAGTTATAAAGAGAAAAAATGTCCCCCCGTCTTTTTTTCCCCTGAAAAAAAGATAATGGTGCCTCATTGTCCCCACCATCCCCTCCCATCCCGACTTTCCATTGAGCACCCACCACCCCACCCACCCCTTACCCTATACTTACCTCGGAAGTCGATCCGCTGTCATCTTCTGTGGACAGGACATGTCTGCACTCTTCAGTGCCGAACCACAAACTGTTCATAACTTTGCCATTTTTAGGTATTTTTTCATATAAATTTCAACATGGGCTTTTTGGGACCCCACCTCTTGAACTCTGCCACTGTTGTTTCATTAATCTGACCTGGAATGTGATTTTGTGGTCGCTGCGTGAAATTACCTTTCGAGACAGAATAATGAAATGACAGTGCCAGAGTTCATGAGGTGGGAGGCGGGGTCCCAAAAAGCCTATGTTGAAAATTTGGCGAAAAACTTACTAACAAGCATTTGTCAATGCCGAATGTTGCTTGCTTGTATGTGCTGTTTAGGTTTTTGAAGTGACAGTTTCAGGCCTTCCTCCCAAGACATCCACTGTGTCTTTCCGTTCAGTATTCACAGAAGAGTGGGAGGGGCAAGGGCCACAGCAGTACAGCAGTTGCCAAGGGGGTGAAGAGGTGGACAATAGTCCATTCAGAGGCAAAAGAGCCCTGCAGGCACTCACTAAATTGAAGGTAGACAAAGCAATGGAACCAGATGGCATACGACCAAGGATATTAACAGAACTGCGAAGGGAGATAGCAGTACCTCTGGCAGCCATGTTCACCGAGTCATTCAACATGAGTGAATTGGAGGAGGGCACATGTGGTCCCTCTACACAAGTCTGGTAGCAGGGAGGAGGCAGGGAACAATAGGCCATTCAGCCTCACCTCAGTAGTAGGGAAGATCATGGAGACATTGCTTAAAGAAAGGATAGTGGGCATCTAGATGCCATCAGAACCCAGGACCATAGACAACATGGATTCACAGTGGGGACATCATGTCAGATAAATCTGGTTGATTTATTTGACTGGGTGACAAAGGAAGTGAATCAGGGTGGGCAGTGGACAACGCTACCTTGATTTCAGCAAAGCCTTTGACACCATCCCATATAGGAGGCTGATAAACTAGCTGGGTAGGCTGGGCATGGGGAAAGGGTGGTAAACTGGGTTAGAAACTGGCTAACAGACAGGAGGCAGAGAGTGGTGGTAAATGGTATGCAGTCTAGGAAGAGGGGCGACCAGTGGGGTGCTGCGGGATCAGTCCTGGGGCCAGTTCTGTTCAATGTCTTCATTAGTAATATTGCAGAACATCTGTGGGAATTTTTCACGAATTTTCAACATAGCCATTTAAGACCTCTGCTCATGAACAGTGTCACTGTGATTTTCTTAATTTTCCGTACATTGATTTCACACACCGACTCGCCATTATGCGCTACATGGGCAGAAACACATTTTGGGTGAGATGTGAAAATGACAGCTGTACTACTCATAAGAAGGTGTGATAAAATGGCAATGTTGAAAATCTGGGTGAAAATATTGAAAATTCGCGACCTTCTGACGTCGTAGGAACTGTGCCTTAACAAGTAAAACAGTCATTTTTAGGAATTATTCCACCAAATTTTCAACATAGCCATTTTAAGACCTCTGCTCATGAACAGTGTCACTGTGATTTTCTTAATTTGTCCCGTACATTGATTTCGCACACCGACTGCGCCATTCTGTGCTACATGGGCGGAAACACATTTTGGGTGAGATGTGAAAAATGACAGCTGTACTACTCATAAGAAGGCATGGTAAAATGGCAATGTTGAAATCTGGATAAAAATATTGAAATTTCCGAACTTACGAGCCCATAGACTAGGAACTACGCAAGCACTTTGCTAATAAAACAGTCATTTTTATAATTTTGGCACAAATTTTCAACATGGGGTGTTTGAGACCCCTTCTCATGAATGATGTCACTGTCATGGCGTTATTCAGGCCCGAAGGGTGATTTTGCGTAGTGACTGCGAAATCACCCCGGCCAGTCTTACGCATGACAGTGAATCATTCATGAGAAGGTCCCAAAACCATGTTGAAAATTTGGTCAAAATCCAAAAATGCCTGAGATATGCAACAAAGTTGAAACCCCCTATTTAGCCCATTATACAGCTTACGGCATTCCCTTAGTTTGCAGTCGGCTTTGAAGAGTGCAGACATGTTCCGGTCCACGCGAGATCGTCGCGCCAGAGTCCGGAGGTAAGTATGGGGTGAGGGGTGTGTGGGTGTGGGAGGGTGGAGTGCGCAGTGGATAGGTGCGGGTTGTGGGGGTTGGGAGGCGCCGCAGGGGACGTTTTGTTTACAGGTTTTAAAAAAAAAAAAGTAAAATTACTACGTGGGACATTTGCCACGCTGGGGTGGGCTCAGCTGATGTTATTACAAAACATTGGGCGTTCAGCCCGACGGATTAGGCACCCCGTCGGTCATGGCATTTGTTGCGACACTGGGGTGCCCCAGCATGGCACAAGGACGAGAGGATGTCAGCCGATGGGGATTGGGCACCCCGCCGGCAAAGGATTGCTTGCCATGCTGGGGGTGGGCTCCCAACATGGCACTTACTACTGGGGAGACGCAGCTCAGCCGGCCAGAGATTGGCACCCGTCGGCTATACTGATGCGTCTGCGGGGAGCAGGGCGCGCCACGCCTGCGGCTGTCTTTGGGGGGCTGCGCGGGCAGCCGATATCTGCTCGGTGCTCACAAGCGTAGCTCCCCCTTTCAACTGTATGTCACTACATTTTGGAGCGTGTCATAGACAGCTTCAAAATGCATTGGCTTACAGGGGCCGCGCCTGCCAACACACTGACTGAATTGGAGGAGGAGGTGATGCACCTCCGATGATGGCACTATGTTTCTTGCACATACATGCAAGCAACATAAAAATGGCTGAGTTATGAGCGTTCGTTGAAATGTTTCTATGCACCCACATAACTTTCATAATTTTTAAATATTTTGACTACACATTTTCAACTCAGCCATTTTTTCACACCACTTGGTGAATAGTACAGCTGTCATTTTTCACATCCTGCCCAAAATGTGTTTTCGCACTTGTGGCACAGAATGGCGTTTTGTAATGGATTTGTAAATTTTACCTACAAGAGTTTGAGGTGGGGTCATAAGTACACTGCTCAAAATGTCAGGTAAAAATATGAAAAAAGGCTAGAGTTATGACTATTCGTTGCAGTTTCGGTATGCTCGCTCGTAACTTTGGAAATTTTAAATATTTTGACCCCAGATTTTCAACATAGCCTTCTTATTACCCAACCTCATGCACAGTATGTCACAGCTGTCATTTTTCAAATCCTACCCAAAATGTGTTTTCGACCTGTAGCATGGAATGGCGTTGCAGTTGTGCAGAATTATGTTTTGGCATGGATTTGAAAATTTTCTGTACCGGGGTACATCAGGTGGGGTGATAAGATGGCTATGCTGACAATTTGGCCACTGTTGTCCTATGAATGGAAGCACAGGACCCAGAGGGCCCTGTACTTCCATGGCTACATACATATATATATCTATGGAAGGATGTGAGCCCCACAGACAAATAAGGATAAGATTATACTATCTGAAAAAGTAAGGAAATTCTTGGCAAATAACTTTGTCAATGCATCAGTTGGGGTTATTACTAAAGCAACAAACGCAGGGGAATGTTGTGTAAGGGTTTCCAACCCTAACCCCACCCTGCAGACACTGACAAGCATTGGGGGTGTGCCTTGGGGTAGTCAGTCCTAGTGCTCACCCCATTCTCCTATACTGTACCCATCTCCACTTATTTACTTATGGAATGGGGTGAGTTTTAGGGCTGACGACCCCAAGGCACACCACTGAAAACCTGTTGGTGTCTGCAGGGTGGGGGTGGGGTGTTGTGTTGGAAACTCTAACACACCATTTCCCTGTTTTTGTTGCTTTAGTAACAGCCCTAACCGATGCTTTAATGAAGCTTTTTGCAATGAACATATATATATATATATATATATATATATATATATATATATATATATATATATGAAAACACAGCTGTGCATACCCCAATAATGCAAAGCATCATAGGAAGCATATGCAAATTGCCATATGTGTGTGTATGTACTATATATGTAATGCTCCATGTATTATTCTATGTATAATTTTGAATTTTGTGTCTAATTAAGCAATGAGGCATGACCAGGGGTTAGATTTTAACAGTCTGTTAATCACTCCCTAGGGGTGTGATGTGGTGTGAAATGCAGCTGAGTGCCATATTGCCCCTAGGGAGTGAATATTTAACCAACTGCTAAACCGAGATAGTCTGCACCAAGAACCCCACACCCAAATGTGGGGCTGCTACCAATTTGTACTTTGTGTGCAAAAACTTTTTTTAATTTACTGTTCACTGCAGTATAGTAGATCATGTCAGACTGATTCTGCAGATTTGCAGGTAATTTTTTTTCTGTAATTAGAAATCTCATAATCCCCTGCATCTAACATCAGAGGAGGGCTGCAAGAATGGGAGATTCAGTAGCCTGTGGTCTGTGCATGTTAAACTTTTTATAAGCTCCGATTATTTATTTATTTTTTTTCCTGGTCCTGCTGCCCTCCCTAGGCTGTACAGTCCCTGAGAACTTTACTTTTCCCCAGCAGAGCAGCGGGAGAGGCAAACACCTGATTGGAGCTTATACAACCTCTAACATGCACTGTAGGTTTTTTGACTCTTCCATTGTTGCAACCCTCCTTTGATGTGAAATTGCAGGGAATTTTTGGCATTTGTAGCTACAGCAAGTGTCAGCTTGCAAGTCAACAGAATCAGTCTGATACTGCTTGTAAGTAAACTAAACTAACGTTTTTACTCACAAAGTGCGAATTAGGACTAGCACCGCACTTGAGTGTAGGGCTCTTAGTGCAGACTGTTACGCTTGAATCTAACTGCAGGGAGTGTTTTATTGCAGTGTTAAAACATTTTTGCAAAACTGTTAGAAGTGTACCCTTTGAATGTTTTCCTCATTGTGAGATTTTTGATAACATAGTACATCCACCAACTGTTTAAGAATGCTGGACCAGAATGCTGCATTCATGTCACTCAGCAGTGCTAGAGAATGGAATGCTGACCAAAAGAATTCATGCGTCATGGTGATCAGGCTGTACATGACACTGTACAGCTGCAGCAGTAGGTAGCGTCAGGTATTTCCAGATACTTTGGGATACAGTATTTCTAAAGAGATTCTCTCTGGTGACCCTGCTGCTGTATTGAAGGCAAGAAGGAAATTACTCTAGATATCACAGGAATTTTAGTAAATATGTAACTCGCTTGCTGCAACTATAACAGAAATTAATTTAATGGTCTTGTAATGCTGTCAGCCAATTAGATTGCAGCATTTCTGAGACCTTTTTTATATAGTAAAGTACCCCCAGTACCCACACTGTATTATTCTCCCCCAAATCATCTTCTCTGTTCCTTGGCAGTTCTAGGAACCATGCACTTATTGCTGTTTGTGTTCTGCTAACAATGACTGTAGTGAAGTTGCAGCTTGATGCATAAAGCCTGTTAGTTATAAAATGTCAATGAAAATATTTTTTATGCAGAAAAAGTGTTTTGGACATTTTTTAAGCACTTTAGGCTTATACTGTGACTTTCAAAATTTGCTGTGATGTCAGAGTCTAATAAGGCTGTGACCTTTGGAAGAAAAAAAACACTGAGCCAGTCTGATGGTGCTGTGGGGTGGAGATGCTGGATACCACACCATGCTCCATGACAATGACGACCCATTAGCGATAACATACTCAGATTGGCTGGTGTCGGCCGGGAGGGAGAGGATTGAGCATCCAAGGGACTGCTGTCCTCTCCTGGGCGGGGGGACTCAATTTGCCTGGCCTTGGACTACCATCAGGTGGAGGCCTGGGGACAGTGCAGGAGGTTATATGAATGGCACACTAAGGTGGTGGGCCTGTGGCTCAGGTGAAACAATGCGCATCTCTACATGCACATTCACACCAGCTGCTGAGGGAAAACGAGGTCTGGGGCTCCATAAAGCCCTGTCTGTGGACCTACGGCGCCGCCTGAGTTGGTTCATACTGAATTGTGCATTTGAGGGGATGGCCCTTCCCTGCTGTACCCACCATGGGTAAAATCCATGGGGGGGAACTCACCACCCTGGGAGAGGCAGGTGTCAGTCTGTGGAGGCAGGAACAGGGGTGATAAGTCATCTGAGAGAGAGAGTGAAAAAACAATACAGAAGAAAAAAACTGAGCCTAGAGGTTTCAAGTACCAAAGCTGTGGGCACTGTATCCCTAAGTCACTTGCAGATTCCAGGTTTGGCCCCATTCTTCTCCAGAAACACTCACTAATTGCATCACTGGGAGTCTGTCAATTATACGACCCATAGAATTACTGAAGAAAAAAAAAAGAACCAGAAAAGAAAAGCATTTAGATCCAGAAAAGCAGATGGTTACTGATCCTATTGTTCAGCACTCTCATGTGAATCGTGTGCCTGTCATGGAAGATTTGGGAATTTTACCAAACTATGAAAACTCCAGCATCTACTGTGAGTTTGAAGTCTCTTGCTCCCCAGCATAGCAGGAGTTGAGTGCTAAG
Source organism: Neoceratodus forsteri (assembly GCA_016271365.2). NCBI lineage: Eukaryota > Metazoa > Chordata > Ceratodontiformes > Ceratodontidae > Neoceratodus > Neoceratodus forsteri. The sequence goes on along the minus strand of CM028136.1, from coordinate 646,784,175 downwards.
AGGAGCCTATTACTCCAGAAGTCACTGGGGATGAGGAATGGGCTGAGCACCAAGGTCTCTGGAGAATTACTCCCACATGCATCTTTCTTAAGGGGAATTGCTGTTAGGATTAAAATTCCCACAACTGAGTTAGGTGGGGCGGGGAATGGAGTTCATAAGAATGTTTGGGCTTACAGACCATCTTCAAAATGAGTCAATATCCCTATTCATGAGACTTAAATGGAGTAAAAGGATTTTGCAATTGCCAGATTTAGCTACAGCAGTTGATAAAAAAGACTGAAGGAAGTTGCATGGTCAATAGGCAGGGGTCCGAGTTCTTTCACAGTATGTTTTCCCCAACCCTAAATGCATAATGCAGCTGGCTGCTTGTAAAAATGCCAAAACCAGCTTCTTGCCCCCAAAGATTCTCACAAAATGACTGCACTAGGAAACAATTCTGTTCATCTATGAAAATACTGATGACAGAAGCTGCTTTCCTGCATTACACAACTCGCTCCTAAGAAGCCCTGTAAAAGGCCATTTCTAGGGACATGGATGTGTTCTTCAATCCACACTTCTTGGCAGTTCCTTGCCACTTTAAATCTTGCCTGAAGGTTTTCAAGCTGGCTCTTCCCACCCCCCGGTGATAAAACTCTCGGCTCCGCCCCATGACGCCAGATCTTCCTTATCGCTTGGAAGCTCAGGTTCCCTCCTTAGCACTCTACATTTTAGGCCTGGATCCAAACTCGTTGGTTAAACCGAAACTTATTCTCAAATTTTCTAGACTTCAGTCTGTTTCTTCCTTCGCGGCTGCGATGGACAAATCGACTCCCGGATATCGATGGTGTCCTTGCGGGCAGAAAATGTTTCGGACCGATCCGCACTCCATGTGCATTTACTGCCTTGGGTTTGAACATGATCCGCAGGCCTGCGAATTGTGCAAGTCTTTTTCAGTCAACGTCCTCAAAGACCGTGCTGCCAGACTTCAGCTTGGGCACCCCAAGAGATGTATTCCTCCAGTGAAGTCAAAGGAGGCCCGTTGGGCGGTGTCTGCGGCGGCGGGCTCGGCTGAGCAACTTGAGCAGATGATCGCCCTCGAGGAGGAGGAGGCAGCCCAGGCCGCATCTTCGTCTTCCTCAGTCATGGCATTTATCCCGCTCTCCTTGGGCTCCTCCTACACAGCATCTTTCAAGGAGCTTTGTCAGTCTCTCTCTACAAAAGGTGAGGGTCCATTGGGACATTCCTCTCGGTCCAAGAAGAAGGACTCAAAGGATAAGTCCCACCGTCGACGTTCGTGGGAGCGGGAGAGATCCCCTTCCCCGGACAGTCGACACTCTACCTCGGTTTGAGGTTGCGGCTAAGGCCTCTGGCTTCATGGTGTCCCCATCAGGTCAGCCGGCCGACACACCCATTGACGCAGTCGAGATTTTTCTCAGCCCATCGGACGGACTGTCAGCTGAAGCCGACAACCCTTCTTCACCGGTTCCCCCGGTGGAAACTGAGGACTTGCCTGTGCCTCCTGTGCCAGAGTCCCCAGTTAAGGTTCCTGAGTCGAGGGAGGAATGGGTTTCCCCCGCTCCCTCCCAGACCCACCCTCGGAAGCACCAAAGGTCTCGGAACTCCTCTCGGTCCAGCCGATCCCGCCAACATTGGCGGTCTCGGCACCGAGGGAAACGGCGGCGCCACTCCTCCTCATCTTTGCCCTCCTCGGAGGATAGGCTCCGGCGCAAGTTGCGTCAGCACTACGAGGACTTGATGTGGCAGCAGCTTCTTTTGACCAGGAACAAGCCGAGCCCGTCTCCTTCCCTGGCCATTAAGTGGCTGTCACCTGAGCGGCCGAAACAACCCCTCATGGTCATCAAGGAGCCAAAGCCGGCGCCGGTTGTTTGGCCGAAACAAGCTGCACTACCCATTGTGGTGGAACCCCCGCCTCCACAACCTAAATATGGGGCTCCAACTAAGGATTCTCAGTCAGGTCAGGGGTTGCCCCATCGGTTGTCGGTCACCCTCACTCCCGATCTGCCTCAGCAGGTAGAGGGTGGCTCAGGCTCTCGGCAGCTGTTTGCAGACTCCTCGGAGTCTGATGATGACTCTTCCCTGTTCTCCAGGCCCCTCGACCTGGAGTCCACTGGGCTACAGTCAGTGGACGAGAGCACATCCTCGTTCATGGGAATGCCTCGGCTCATCTCAGAATCTACTGGGATGAAGCTCGAACCTGTGTCAAAGTGGGCCAAGTATCCACTCATGGAGATACTGGACTGAGGAGATTCTCCCACAGAGGCCTTCCCGGTGGCTGAAGCCATTGTTGGCCCAGCTGTGGAGTTATGGCAGTGGGCAACTTCTTGTCCTGCTCCTTTGGCCAGGAAGTATGCAGTCCCTACTGGTTCACTCTCCAGTTTTTCGGAGCACCCCTCTGCAGAGGGGCTTGTGACCGACAGTATTTTCCGGCGCTCAGGAAACACTAGGGACGTGGACAAGCCTCCCAACAAAGAGTCCAAGAAAGTGGACTACACCGGGCGAAAAGTCTACGCTGCATCCTCCTTAGGCCTTTGTCAGGCCAGTTCGGCCATACTGATGGCACTTTTCCCACACCCTTTTGGGCTCCCTGAATGAGGTGATTCTTCATTTCCCGGATGACCTCTAGACTACGGTCAAGCAGGTGCGGGATCAGGGAAGGGCGGTGGCAAAGCAGCAGCTCCAAACTCCTCTCGATATTGGAGACTCTTGTGCCCGGTCAGTAGCAGCCACAGTGGCCATGCACCACAGAGCTTGGCTGCGGATCTCCACCTTCACGGCAGATACCCAACACAAGCTGGCATATGTACCCATCCTGGGTACAGACTTGTTCGGTCCCAGGGTGGAGGGTCATTTGCAGAGGTCAAGAAGTCCAATGCCACCTTGGACTCGGTCATGTCTGCCCAGAAGGACAAAGGCCACCAGAAGCAGCGTAAGCCTTTTCAGCCTTCTGCCCCTGCGGCACGCCCGGCCCAGCAACACCAGCATCAGGGCCAGCAGGCTCACACTTGGCACCCCAAAGCCAAGCCTGCAGCTTCCTCCAGCAGGAAGCTGGGAGGAAAAGGCCCTGGAGATCCCTCAGCCAGTCCTTTCTCAAAACCTGCCCAGTGACTGGTTGAGGGGTGTCACCCCCAGCCATGCCACTCCCCCCCGGGTTCCCCCCATGGGGGGGACGGCTCCGCCACTTCCTTTCCGCCTGGTCCGCTATCACCATGGACCACTGGGTGCTGTAAGTGGTAGGAAAGGGTCTGCCTCTGGAATTCGAGCGGGCCCCACCCTATCGAGCCATTGCCTCACGAGGGGCTATGAGGTCCACAGCCTCTCTGTCGGCTCGCCAAGCCGACATTGCTCTGCTCCTCCAAAAGGAGGTGATCAGGGAGGTGGTGGATCCTCCACCAGACCCATGGTTTGTGTCCAGGTATTTCCTGGTCCCAAAATGGTTGGGGGGGGGGCTGGCCCCCCATTCTAGACCTACACGACCTGAACAGGTTCCTAAGGTCTCGAACCTTCAGGATGGTCACTCTGGCTCAGATCATTCCATCCTTGGAACGAGGCATGTGATTCTGTTCTCTGGACCTCCAGGATGCGTTCTTTCATGTCCCAATCCGTCCGTTCCATCAACGATTCCTCCGCTTCAGGGCGGAGGGATCCCTTCTAGATTCTGGGCCATGCCCTCGGCTCTCTCTCCAGCTCCCAGGGTCTTCACAAATGCATGGCAGTGGTGACAGCATTCCTGTGGCGCTGAAGGGTCCGGGTGTACCTTACCTGGCTGACTGGCATGATTGCAGCCCTCCAGGCCGGAGGTGGAGCGGTCCAGGGATCTGGCCCTCCAGGTCTGCTCTCAGATTGGCCTCCTCAACGAGGGCCAAATCCAGACTTGTGCCAGCATGGGTGATTCAATTTATCGGGGCAGAGCTAGACTCTCTGCGAGCCAAAGCACGGCTCTGGCGGACAGGGCTGAGGTTCTTTCCTCCTTTGCCCAATCATTTCTGGTTGGGCAATTGTATCCTGCCTGGGACTTCCTGCACCTCCTGGGTCTCATGGCGGCCTGCACCAGCGTGGTCCATTGGGCCCGTTGGCATATGCGTCCCCTTCAGTGGGGACTGGCCAGCCAATGGTCACGGCGCTCCGGTCCTCTGGACCAGCCAGTGGCAGTGATCCAGGAGATGTGGAACACTCTTCAGTGGTGGATCGTTCCAGCTCATCTGCAGGAGGGCATCCCATTTGTCCGCCTCGAGCCGACGGTCACTTTAACGACCGATGCCTCTCTGATAGGTTGAGATGCCCATCTGGGGGAGCACAGAGTGCACGGCCTCTGGGCCCCTCTGGAGTCCCAATGCCACATCAACCTGCAGGAGCTTCGAGCAGTCTGACTAGCCCTCACCACCTTTGCTCCGTTTGTACAGGGTCAAGTGGTCCAGGTCCAGACGGACAATACCCCAACCATGTACTACCTAAACCACCAAGGTGGGATGCTCTCCTTGCCCCTGTGCAAGGAAGCTCTCCACATTTGGTCCCTCGTGAGCAGTCTGGAGGCGGATCTCCTAGCCATCCATGTGGCAGGAGCCTCCGACACTCTGGCCGATCCCCTAAGCCGGATAGGGGCTGCATCTCATGAGTGGTCACTCCTGCCAGAGGTAGTACACAGTTTCTTCTCCCACTGGGGCACACCTCAGGTGGACCTGTTTACATTCAAGGAGAATGCGAAGCTGAGGTTGTATCATGCCCACCCCCCTCAGCAGGGCTCGCTGCAGGGGGATGCCTTCTCTAGGCCGTGGACCCTGGGCCTCTTCTACGCCTTTCCCCCCTTTCCCTTGATCCACAAGGTGCCTCTCAAGGCAAGGAGGGACAAGGCACAGGTGATTTTGGTAGCCCCAGACTGGCCTCGCCAGTTCTGGTATCCAGATCTCCTCAGCTCCAGGCTCCTGAGGCGGCTTCCAGCCCGCCTGGACCTGGTCTCAGTCAACCAGGGGAAGGTTCTCCACCCGGCCCTTCAATCCCTGCACCTGACGGCCTGGTTTCTGAGCGGCTAGAGTTCCAGGTCTTGGGTCTTTCCGACAAGGTCCTCAACGTGGTTGAGGCATCCCGAAAGGAGTTGACCAGAAAATGCTATGCCTTCAGATGGAAGAGATTCTCTATTTGGTGTCAGGGCAAGGGGTTGGACCCTTCCTCCTGTTCCTTGGCCAGCATTCTGGACTACCTGTGGTCCCTTTCTCAGCTAGGGCTTCGGTCGATGACCCTTAAGGTGCACCTGGCAGCCATCTCTGCTTTCCGGGCGCTGCTGGAAGCAGTCGGTGGCGCAGGAGAAGGTGGTCGGGCACTTTTTCAAAGGCCTTGATCACATATCCCCTCCGGTGTGAGAACCTCCACCACCGTGGGATCTACTGCTGGTATTGGCTAAGCTCATGGGCAAGCCATTCGAACTGATACACAGGTGTGCCATCTCTCACCTGTCATGGAAGACCACCTTCTTGGTGGCTATCACGTGAGCCAGAAGGATGGGAGAGCTCCAGGTGCTTTCCATTGAGTCTCCCCTACCTGGTCTTCCACAGGGACAAGGTTGTCCTGTGCCCTCACCCGAAATTCCTTCCGAAGGTGGTGTCCGAGTTTCACCTTAACCAGGTGTTGACTCTGCCAGTGTTTTACCCCAATCGCATCTCGGAGGCCGAATATAGGCTGCATACTCTGGACCCTAGAAGAGCGCTCTCTTATTATAAGGAGTGGACGGCTGAAGTTCGGAGAGAGGTTTGCAGCTGTTTGTCACCTATGCTGAAGCCGCACCTGGCAGACCTGCAGCCAAGCAGACAATAGGCAGGTGGGTCACCTCCTGCATAGATCTCTGCTATAGGTTGGCAGGCATGGAGCCTCCCAAAGGGATAAGAGCTCATTCTTCCCGTCATACCGCTGCTTCCGGTGACTGCTTCCAGGGACGTCCCTATCTCGGAAATCTGCAGGGCTGCTACCTGGAAGTCAGCACACACCTTCATTACCCATTACCACATCGACCTTGAGTCACACCGGGATGCTGGTTTTGGGACCTTGGTTCTCCAGTCCTTGTTTCCTAAATAGGGGGTGTGCACCTTGCCTCCCTCCTCCCGGAGAACTGCTAGGAGTCTGCCAAGAAGTGTGGATTGACATATCCATGTCCCTAGAAATACAGGTTACTCACCTGTAACAGGAGTTCTAGGAATGGTATATTATGTTCATCCACACAACCCACCCGACATCTCCGGCTTTGACGCACAACCTCGCTTCCAGCGGGCTAGATCTGGTGTCATGGGGCGGAGCCAAGAGTTTTATCACCCGAGTGGGTGGGAGGAGCCAGCTTGAAGACCTTCTGGCAAGATTTAAAGTGGCAAGGAACTGCCAAGAAGTGTGAATGAACAACATATACCATTCCTGGAACTCCTGTTACAGGTGAGTAACCTGTATTCCTGTGACAGCTTGTCATCGGAGGAAAGAGCCATATGTGTTACAGCATGTAAAGGCAGAACTACATAGAGCAAATAGCTGTGAATGTTAATGAAACCGGCCTTATGTCACTGACAAATGCTGTGTCAATAAGAAGGATATGCATGGCTTAGAACCACAGGCTTATCTGTTGATCTGCAAATCAAAGCAGCTGACTTCCCTTTTGAAGAAATCTCCATTCAAACAACATGAAGTCTTGCTATATTATGACTTCTTGCGGTTAGCCACAGCACTTGAACTGCCCCGGAGAGGAAAGAGTTAACTCCATAATGAATGGAGTTCTCAGCGCGAGCGCTTTACTGAAAGCTCTATCTGGCTAGTTTCAAACTGAAACTGTCAGATTCTTTACTCCGCCTCACTGAACAGTCGCTCCGGAGATCTCTCCTTCAGCTCGGTTCATTTCTCGGTTAAAACAAGTAATTCTCGGTTTAAATAAACCGGGAAAAGTATTTATTTTACCGCGTTTCGGTTCAAAGCTCTATCTGATAAACCGTAAGTACAGGTCTTTTAGTCTGTGTGGAAAATATATTTATCGGTTCGGTTTTGAACCGATCGGTTTGGTTAAAAAGACGTTTTAAAGTATTGTATGACATTTAGAGTGCGGTTCCCGTTCTTATCGGTTCTAAAAAAACAAACTTTTAATTTGTTTTTTCAAATACCGTGACACGGTTAGGAACCGATAAGGGTGTCTTGCCTGGCACTGCCATTAAAAGGGCAAGTTTTGGTTAGGCTGGCATTATGTCTGAGAAACCCAAAAGAAAAACCGGACCCACTGGGTTTCAACACTGTGATGCTTGTGGGGAAGCCTTTGCCAAGGCTGACCCACACACCACATGTGTTTATTGTCTGGGGTTTGACCACCTCCAGTCAGACTGCCAGATTTGCAAGAATTTTCCTGCAGCCACCCCTGGAAAAAAGATTGGGCAGGCTCAGGGAACGAGAGGCCAATAAGTCCGCTGACCCGGATGGCCAGCCCGGTCCAGTGCCCACTGGACCAGAGGGAGTGCCCTCTGACCAGGGCGAGACTTCCTCGGGCAAAAGAAAAGCTGGTTCTGAGAAACCAGCCCCAGTAAAAAAGTCTAAAAAATCAGCAGGTCTGGAGTACAAAATTGCCTCTCCAACTGCTGCAGAGATAGCAAAAGCCATACAAATTGTCCAGTCATTGTTCAGGGACCGTCCGAACCACCACTAGCTGGTAAAGGTTGGTTCGTCCGTCCCAGTGGTTCAGGAGTATGATGTTGAAGAATTTTATGAACCACAGGAGGGAGGAGGATTATGAGCAGTATGTATGTGGCTGGGAGGGTCTGATGTGCCCATTGAACGGACATCTCCAGACAGACCATTGGAATCTCCCCTATGCTGTCTGAGTCCCCATTTCATTTTATTTTTATAAGAAAGTTGCTGAAACCCTCCAGCTTCCTTAGAAGAGGCTGTGGATGAGCAAGAGGAGCCTGATTATGTTGAGATGATGGATATTCCAGAGTCTAGGAGATTGTCTATTCCTTTGCATAAGTCTTCAGGAAGCAAACAATGAAAATTTTAAAAAAATTCTCTGCCTCCTGTCGATAAAAGATGGACAGGAGGTATGCCTTATCAGCCCTGATACAGACTTCCTTTCTGAGCAGTGTAGTCACGTAGGAGTGGTACAGGCTGCAGCTCAGGACATATAATATCCCCTGGCTTCACATCCTCCTGATAAAGATTCTAGGAAGATTGATGCCATGGCAAAAAGCAGTATATGGCAGCCTCTTTGGGACTCAGGCAGGCAAATTATATGGCTTATGTAGCTAGATATCAGAAATCTAGATGGGATACAGTTATGCAGTTAGCCAAGCAGGCCCATGGCCACTGGCTAGTGAATGGAACAGGTGGCTGCTGATGGCATTGAAGCCTCTAAAGTTCAATTTCATGCTGCTGTTGATGTTAATGATGTTTCCTCTAGGGTCATGGCCACTTCTGTAGCTTTCCGTAGGTTGGCATGGCTCAGGTGCACTAATCTGTCACAGGACACTCAGTCAAAAGCTATGGATTTTCTGTGGTAGGAAATTCTTTGTTTGGGGAGCAGACAGAGAACTATATGAAAAGATGGATGAATACAGAACTACCTACAAAAGTGCCCAGGCCAAGGAGCGGCATGCCACTCCACAGAGGCACACGCCCAGAGGTAGGGGCAGGCCTTTCCACAGGCCTTTTTATCAATCCCAAGCTTCCTCTGCTTATGCTCAGAGGGTTTTTTTCAGAGGCAGAGGCAGACGGGGCGCAGGCAAGCCGTCCCCCACCCCTCAGCCTAAGGCATCTGCCAAGCAGGCACCCTGATGGGGTGCCCAGGGCCGATTCTCCTGTACCAGTAGGGGGCAGATTGGCTTGCTTCAGTCAGAACTGGGTGTCCGTAACCTCGGACAAATGGGTTCTGGAAGTGGTAAGCCAGGGTCTGGTTCTCAGCTTCAAACATTTTCCAAAGATGAGGGCCAGACACTTTCCACCTGCAAGCCCCCTAGAGGCCCTTGCCCTGAGGCAGAGGTCTCTGCCCTGTTAAAGTGCAAAGCAGTGGAAAGGGTTCCTCCCTTTCACCAGGGCAGGGTCTGTACTCAGATACTTCCTTACACCAAAAGACAGGAGAAATGCGGCCCATCCTAGACTTAAGGTATTTGAACAAACACTTTTGAAACCAAAGTTCAAAATGTTAACTTTGGCAATGATTTTGCCCTCACTGAGGCCAGGGGACTGGCTAGCCTCCTGGACCTCAAGGATGCTATTTTCATGTCTTAATCAGGCCTTCTCACGAAAGTACCTCAGGTTCGAACTGCCCTCAGGCCACTACCAGTTCAGAGCAATGCCGGTCTTACCTCTGCTCCAGGGTATTCACAAAATGTCTAGCCGTGGCAGTGGCTCATTTAAGAAGGCAAGGGTTGCTGTTTTCCCTACCTGGACGACTGGCTCATTGCTGGACAGTCTCCAGAACAGGTGAAATCCCACTTGCAAGTCACCCAGCAGCTTCTCACCTCCTGGGATTCCTGCTAAACCTACCAAAGTCAGTTCTAGAACCAGTCCAGGTACTTACTTTCATAGGTCGAGAATTGAACACAAAGCTGGCCAGGGCCTTCCTCCCCTTGGAAAGGGTAGAAGTTGATCGCCCTGGCCTCCTTTCACCCTGCAGGTCTCTCGACCAGCAAGACACTTTTGCAGCTTCTAGGGCACATGGCTGCCTCCACAGCTGTAGTGCAGGAGCAAGATTCCAGATGAGAGACATTCAGTTTCATTTGAGGGCCTATTGGTCCCAAAGGAGGGACCACCTTGCCAAACTGGTTCCTGTGACCCGAACTCTGATCCTAGCTCTTCAGTGGTGTCCGGATCAGAGCAATTTAAGACAGGGGGTTCCCTTCATTCCTATTTCCCACTCCCTCGCCCTCACTACGGATGCCTCCCTCCTGGGGTGGGGAGCACACTTGGGTGACCTCTCCACACAGGGAGTGTGGTCCCGTCAGGAATCTCTGCTCCACATCAACTTGCTGGAACTCAGAGCTGTCCTTTTAGCTCTTCAAGCTTTTTCTGCATCTGTCCAGAACAAAGTAGTCCAGGTCAGAACAGACAATACCACAACAATGTGGTACATCAACAAGCAAGGGGGCACTCAGTCGTCGGCCCTGTGCACCGAGGCAATGAAGTTGTGGTCTCTGGCCTACTCCCTGAACACTTCTCTAATAGCAGTTCATCTGCCAGGGAAGGACAATGTCCTAGCGGATGCCCTCAGCAGGATTTCTCAGGGCCATCACGAATGGTCCCTGAATCTCGAGTGCTGAGAACAGCCTTTGCCAGATGGGGCACCCCTCAGATAGATCTTTTGCAGCCCCAGACAACCACCAACCCACTGTTCTGCTGCAGGCCCCCAGTGATGGGCTCAGTCCCCTGGATGCCCTTCTGTTGGATTGGGAAGGAAGTTCTGTATGCCTTCCCCCCCCTTCCCTCTTCTTTTCAAGGTGTTAGTAAAAATCAGATCCCAACCTTGCAAAGTGATTCTGATTGCACCAGACTGGGCCAGGCAACCCTGGTACCCACTTCTGCTATCACTGACAGTCCACCTTCCCTGTGCCTTCCCAGGATTCACAATCTGCTGACCTGTGCCCAGGGAGAGTATAGGTATCCGAACCTCAAATCCCTCAACCTCAAGGCTTGGCTCTTGAAGAGTTAGAATTTGCTGATTTACACCTTTCTCAAGGTGTCCTTGATATTTAAAGGCCTCTAGGAAGCCTTCCACTAGAGCCACTTATAATTCCAAGTGGAAAAGGTTTTCCATCTGGTGTTCTGATAAGCATATTGTCCCAGAATCTGCTGATTTGCCCACTTTGCTGGACTACATGGTCCATCTTAATTCTTTAGGCCTCAGGCCAGCTACTAGAGTCCACTTGGCAGCTGTCTCTGCTTTTATCTCAGCAGGAAAGCCTTCCTCCCTTTCTTCCACCCTGTGTTTTCTAAGTTTTTTAAGGGGTTACTTCATACTAACCCTCCTTTTCGGGACCCAGCCCCTGCCTGGGACCTTAATGTTTGCATTGCTCTGTTAATGCAACCCCCTTTTGAACCCCTGTCTTCGACAGACCTTAAGTTCTTAACTTGGAAAACTGTATTTTTAGTGGCCATCACTTCTGCTAGACGCATAAGTGAGTTACAAGCCCTTTCAGTAGAAAATGATTTTATTTCTTTTCACAGGGATAAGGTAGTCCTCAGGGCTAACAGAAAGTTTTTACCTAAAGTGGTTTCGGATTTCCATCTTAACCAATTCATCTCCCTTCCAGTATTTTTCACTGAGCACTCTTCCTCTGGCGAAAGGAGATTGCACAGTTTGGATGTTAAGAGGGCATTGAGTTATTATCTGAGCAGCACAAGGGTCACAGGTTGAATCACCAACTCTTTCTCACCTATGGTGAGGTCAGCAAAGAAAACCTGCCACTAAGAGGACAATTGCCAGGTGGATTGTCTCTTGTATCCAATTTGCTACCAAAAACTGGGTAGAGAACCCCTCAGGATTGAGGGCCCATTCTACCAGGGTACAGCTGCATCTCTAGCAGCTGCTAGAGATATTCTATTTTGGAAATCTGTCAAGCTGCAACCTGGAAAACAGTTCACACTTTCACCAAGCATTACTCCCTGGATATCCAGGCCAGGAGATGCTCGGTTTAGCACAGCCATGCTTCAGAGCCTATTCCCTAAGTAGGTTCTGGCCCTCCTCCATGGAGGTACTGCTGTGTAATCTGCAAGAAGTCATAATATAGCGAGACTTCATGTTGTTTGAAGAAAAAATTACTCACCTTAGTAATTGTTTTTCTTCTAATGGAGTCTTGCTATATTATGACCACCCCCCCAACCTGCCCCTCTCAGAACTTCTACTTGGGTAGGGTGTGGGCAAATTGGTGCAAGCACTGTGTCATGCCATTATAGGTGGTTTTTTTTTTTTCCCCCTCTTTTCTTATAGGATTGGGGAAATTAGGTACTACTGTTATTGATTTGTGTGTTGGCCCCCCTCCTGGACTTGAGTCTTTGGGGGAAGGGGGTCTAGTAGTGCTTGTCAGGGGTGATATTTGTTGTTGTTGTTGTTATTGTAGTTGTTGTTACTAGTAGGTAGCCATTTGGCTAGCGTAGGGTACTTTTCACACAGACTTTTAGTGAGTGTTGGCTCCGTAAAGATCTGACAGTTTCAGTTTGAAACTAGCCAGATAGAGCTTTCAGTAAAGCGCTCACGCTGAGAACTCCATTCATTATGGAGTTAACTCTTTCCTCTCCGGGGCAGTTCAAGTGGTGTGGCTAACTGCAAGAAGTCATAATATAGCAAGACTCCATTAGAAGAAAAACAATTACTAAGGTGAGTAATTTTTTCTTTTTGTTGACCAGTAGAGAGTTCAAAAACAAGGCTGATTAAAACAAAGCCACCTTCTGAAATCTAGGAGAAAAAAATCTAGAGGATTGTACAGACTCTGTGGAAGGGAATGCATTGGAAGAGGTTATAACGGGCAGTACCAACACCAAAATTATAATGCACCCATAGGTTCAAACAGAGGTAGAGGAAAGAGGGAAGGCAGGCAGCAGACCTTCTCATCTCCCTCAGCATCAGCCAGAACTAACCCCTGATAAGACAAAGGTCACCACTCTTTTCCCAGTAGGGGGACATCTCTCTAGTGGCTGGTAGGGGCATTGTATCGAGATGTGCCATTCAACACGTTTGGCACATATTACAACATATGCCACATTCTGTACACCAATCCATTGGAGTATGCCACTTGTCACGTACAGCGCATTAATATTTAATATAGTTATGTAACAGTTTATCATATACCCAATTCTGTATTTATAATATTCAGAACGTTCAACTCAAAATTTCATTTCATACTGGGTCACGTGATGAGCTCGCTCGGGTAGGACGCATACCGCGCTTCTCCGAGGCCCATAGCATTTAAAATATACAGTTAAGTTCCCCACACTGGTCATCGCTTCTGCAGAGGGTTTTTTTTTTTAGAGTGGCTGACATTGTTTGTTCCCCTCCTATCGTGCTGTGTTGAGATCGCGGCGGTTTAGTTGGTGGCGAAGAGTGTGTTTTGCGGAGGTCTCCTGTGTAGACCTGGCCCGAGGCTAAATTAAAGATGGAACCGAGGCAGGTGGAACGCTAGCAGGGCGAGCCCCACAAACAAAACGGCCTAAGCCCCAGTCACCTACCAACTTGGAGCAAGGGAGGATTTGCCTACAGAGGGAGGCCTAGGTACACCCTGATGATATAAAAGAAATTAAGTTTCTCCTGCAAGGCCTGGTGGTTGATTTTGCGGAGGTAAAACCAGCCCTTCACTCTCTGGCTCAAAGAATGAGCGATGCAGAGGTTCGAATCTCCTCACAGGAGAGGAAAGTCTCGATAGTGGAACAGGAGATGGGGGCTATCCGGAAAAAATTAAGAAATTAGAAGAAAGGCTGGAAGATCAGGAAGCTAGAAACCGGAGGAACAACCTTATTTTGGCAGGGCTTCCTGAAAGGGCCTAAGGTCCAGACTGCGTCTCCTTTATCCAGGAGTTGTTGTTGAAAATGCTAGGCCCCTCGCCTTTTGGTGAAGGGTATAATTTGGAAAGGGCCCATCGAGCTCTTCGGGAGATCCCACCACCGGGGGCCAGACCTCGAGTTATAATTATGAAGTTTCTTAACTACAAGGAGAAAACCCATGTCCTCCTGGCTGCAAGGCGGAAAAAACCTCTACAATGGAGCAGACCTCTTTGGTTCTTTCAAGATCTAACACCAGGGGTTCGTGAAAAGCAGAAAAGAATACAACGACATCAAGAAAAACTTTATTTGGCAGGAATAAAGTCTCGCTTCTATACCCTGCTACTCTCATGGTGCGATTGCAATCTGGAGAAAAGAAATACCTGACAGCCAGAGACGCGCTGGAGGGTTGGAAATGGACCTTCGGAACTATTTAAATCTGTAACCTGAATGTGTTTTCACTGGAGGACTAGACCTTATAAAAGGAAATTTCGAGGATGATTCGGGGCTCTCATTATCACTGAGACTGTTAATTTAGGCTTTAGACGGCTTGAGACATTTATTTTAAGGACCGGACTTAATTCAGTTATGGGAGCGGGTAACATTAACTAAATGCATGTTTCTCCATAGGTTCTAGGTCAATGGGTTGGTCCTTCACCTCCACGGCCTTTTAAGGACGGACTTTAAATGTTTTGGGGGTTCTTAGCCTTTGGTTTATGAGTCAAAGGCCAATGGGCCGTTTGGTTTCTTGGGGTGAAATGTTATTCTGGGGATAACAAATGGGCTCAGGGTTTGAAGCGTAGTGCCCACTATAAATGGGCAATATAGTTGAATGTTAGAATTCTCAGAAGAGAGCATAGCAAGTAGACTTTCATGAATGGCGTAAGGGGTGAGGATGTTTAACTAATGATTTGCCAGGGGTCCTCCCCCTTCACGTATTTGGGGGATTTAAGCATTACCACTCTCATATGGGTAGGGACTGACTTGGCTGGTTTAAAGAGGATTTAAGGGCCAGTTCTGGGGCAAGGTGGGTTCGATTGGGACTGAGGGGGAGCAAGGAAACGGGTTTATCCATGACTCAATTGGAAATAGTGGTACGGTCTAGGGACCGGGGGTTGGAGGGGGGGGGTCCTGGGGAGCAAAGAGAGAGAGTACACTGAAGGGGAGTTATGGGGAACAGATCCCGGATTGGTTTTGCCTAGGATCCTGCTTAAATTCTGGTTAGGTGGATGGCGGGTTATAAGATAATTTCCTGGAATGTTAAAGGTCTGAGGGGACGTCAAAAAAGATTGACTATCCTACGACATATTGAGCAGTGGGGGGCTCACATTGTGGCACTTCAAGAGACGCATCTATTACCTGATGAGTTAGGTACTCTTAGGAGGCGTTGGGTGGGCCAGGTTTTTGGAGGGGGTAAAGAGAGAGCTTTGGGGGGGTGGCGATTTTAATTAATAAATCTTGCCCCTTTGAGGTGTCCCACGTTTTGACAAGACAGGACGGTAGGGAATTTATATTATGGGCTCCATTTATGGAAAGGAGTAGCGGTTGCCTCCATTTATGGTCCAACACCTCCAGATCCTGATTTTTTCGCATCACTTGAAGAGAATATTGCTACATTTCCTCACTCTCTCTTATAATGGCCGGGGACTGGAACCTGTATTTGGATAACAGGGAGGATAGGATACCACCGTATAATGGCCCGATGTCTAAAGCCCAACATGCTCTAGCCAAGTTTCAGGAGTCAGCATGTTTAATGGACCCATTCAGGCTTTTTCCCAATAAGGGCCCTAGAATGACTTTTTATTCGGCCGCTCATAAGAGCCACTCAAGGATAGATTTTTTTCTAATAAATAGAGAAGCTCTGGGGGAGATTAGAGCAGTCATGACTGAGGTAGAACTCTTTCAGATCACTCACTTATTCAATTGTATTGGGAGCCTAAAACCTTGTTGCCTAGACCTTATAGGTGGAGACTTCATGATTGGTTACCTCAGATAAGAGGAGAAGGGATGAACTAGAAAGGGCCTACAGGAAATTATTAGGTGCAACTTCCACATTGATTGACAGGAGGTTAGCTTGGCCCCTTGTAAGTTTCTGTACTCTATGGCAGCTAAAACTTTAGCAGCCAAGGAGAAGTTAGCTAGGAAAGCAAAAGAGGAGTTTTAGAGGGGCAATAATTTCCTTGTCGCAACAGGAGGGGTCTTCAGAAGATGTGGACTTGGAACTTAAAAGTTTAAGGAGGGAACTCTCAGAGATCTGGTATGGGAAGACTGAATTTTGGTTAAATAAGATTAGGGCGAAATTTCTCCTACAGGGTGATGTCCCGGGACGTCTACTGGCAGCTAGAATTAAAGAATGGGAGGCCAGTAGGACAGTCCCCCTCAATTTTTCATGAGGGGAGGTTGGTGACAGACCCCCAAGAAATGGCAGAAGCCTTCGCTTCATTTTTCAAAGGAATCTATCAATGTGGCGATTCCGGGGGTGAGGAAGAGGTCAAGATCTATTTAGAGGGAGTTCAGTTGCCTACATTAGACCCTGCTCTAGCTAGTGGACTAGATGCCCCCATTAGCGCCTCAGAAATTATCGAGGTGGTGCGTTCCCTGCCTCCAAGAAAATCACCAGGGCCCGATGGTCTTACGGCTAAGTTCTATCAAACCCATATTCAGACTATACTCCCTATACTTCAGGATTTTTTTTTCTTACAATTATGAGGGATGGGATTTACCATTCTCCCTTGTATCAGGCATTTGTTACACTTATTCCCAAACCAGATAAGTCTAGGAAAGAAATGGGAAACTACAGGCCAATAGCCTTAATCAATCAGGATATTAACATCCTTACCAAGATCCTGGCGAACAGGATCATGACAGTGGCCCCAAGCCTGATAAGTCGGGAACAAGTTGGTTTTATGCCAGAGAGAGGAGCAAAAGATGCGATTAGGAAATTGCACCATATACTTAATTATGCCACTGACTCACGGTCTCCATTAGCCCTGATCTCTATCGATGCTGAAAAAGCATTTGATAGAGTCTCGCACTTATTTCTTTTTGCAACAATGGAGAAAATGGGGTTCCTGAGGGACTTATTAGAGGCATTAAGAACCTTTATGCAGCGCCCACAGCTAGAATTTTATGTAATGGCTATTTATCGAGGGAATTTCAACTAAATGGAACTCGCAAGGGTGTCCCTCTCACGATTCTTTTAACATTTATTTAAGATTAAGATCTATTAATAGAGAGGTAAGGGTTCAAGGGATTGAAATTGAGGATTAGAGTTAAAGTTTTCAGTCTTTATGATGATATACTGCTTCATTTAAGAGACCCAGTAAATAGTTTTGAGGCTGTTAGAGAACTAATAGAACGGTTTTCTGCGGTCTCAAATTACAAACTCAATCTTACTAAGACACAAATTCTTCCCTGACCCCACATGTCTTTAAAGCAGACTTCTCCCCTGGGGATACAGTGGAACAAGGATAAGTTAAAATACTTAGGAATTTGGATTACAGCGAATCAAGAAACTGGAGCTGAGGCTAACATGGGGGGAACTATCTCAGAAATTTCAGGGGACATATTAAGATGGAACAAACTACCTCTGAATTTCACGGCACGGTTGGGTATCATTAAAATGAACGTTCTTCCTAGATTGTTATATCCGGTTTATTTAGCCCCTTACACTATCCTCGTTAGGTGGTTCAATTCAATTAAGAAACTGATATTAGATTTTCTGTGGAATGGTAAACCTTCTAGGACAAAGTATGGGGTATTAGTTAAACCATATGAGAAGGGAGGAGTCAGACTACCTGATCTCCAGGCTTACTATGTGGCGGGCCAGTTGGGCTTGGTAGCCCAATGGGCACAACTAAGCGAGGGCTGTTATGTACCCACCTGGCTACAAATTGAGAGGAGTCTACAAAGAAATGGGATATTCTCCTGAGTCGTTATTGTACGCTGGCCTTTAAAAAAAAGATTGGGTAAATTGGGGTTGGGGAACCCAATCTGAAATCTTAGAGGCTTGGTGGTCTTTCTCACCCATCACAGAAAAGATGCCAATTAAAGGCCAGGGATCAACCTATTTTAGGTAATCCTAATTTGCTTCTAGGGGGTAAGGTGCTTGGGCAGAAATGGGCCGCTTATTTAGAGGGTCTTACCTTGGGCGATATGCTACAAGGGGGGAGGGTAGTTCTGCTGTTACAACGTAATGAGTTGTCTTATTTCCAGAGGATACAGCTTATACATCTGATTGCAGGAGCCCGGGGAGACTGGGGGGATTTCTCAGATAGCTTTCTCTCATGGGGAAAACTGAAGGAGGCCTTTCATAGAACTAATTTGCTCTCACGAATTTATAAGCTACTCTTAGATTCTGGATCTGTTAGTGATTATACCCCGTCCCTTATTGGGACAAGGTGTTGGCTTCCAGCTTAAATGGGAGTATATCTGGAAAGCTATCAGGTATAATGCGATTCCTAATATAGGAATATGCATTTTTTTTGGTCCAAAACATTTACTACACCCCTGCAAAGCTATGTTCCAGGGGTTTGAGGCAGACAGATCTATGTTTTCGCTGTGAGACAGAAGTAGGTGATTTGTTGCACATTATGTGGACCTGTTGTAAAATTTCTTCCCTGTGGAGTGAGATTAGACAAAATATGGACCCCATGTTGGACTACTCAGGATATATGACCCCAGATGTTTGTGTGGTAGGGGATTATTCGCAGGTTAGCGGAATCATACCGAAATTTCATCTTTCTTTAATGGGATCAGTAGTAAAGGCATATATAGTCAAACATTGGAAAGATGATCAGATTTATTCCTATAATCAATGGGTGAAGGACTTGTTGGGGGTCTTGGCTATGATTAAAAAATACTTAATCTTGGAAGGAAGACAGGAGATTTATGACAAAAGATGGGCATTACTAGAGTTAGTATACTCCCAGCAAAATTCAGGCCCTAGCACACGGATCTGTCTGTCTGGTTTGAGTTAGCAAAGAAACATTGTTTAGAATTTAAATGACGTTATAGGTAGGGGACGAGAACTTTTTTTCCTTAATTTTGATGTTCCACTTGAGTTTTAGGTAATCTCAGTTCATATCTTTTTCAGGTTCGTAAGCTTGGTAGGTCTAGGATGATTTTTATATAATGATGGCCACATGGGTAGTTGGGGGTTAAGTTAAGGGGTACTCTCTCTCTTTCCTTAGGGGACATGCTGGACGGCCACCCAAAAGGGACTGTGGTACGCTTGGATTTCTGGGAGCTGAAATGTTTGGCTGAATGTTAGGGGACTAGATGAGTTGATTAAAAGAAACCTTAATATAATGGTGATAGGTTAAAATTACTTGTTATGGTGAAGTTTAAAAGGGGTTGGCATTCCAGTATGATTGTAAATAGGGGTTGTACATAGTTCACACGACCAGTTTGGGGTTGTGTTCCCGGTACGTCTGGGTTTGTGTTTTGTTTGTACACTTATTGTGTGTGTTTAAATTCAATAAAAGATTTATTGAGCAAAAAAAAAAAAAAGAATTTCATTTCATACTTATCAATTGTGAAACTGATACAGAAAACCACCTAAGGAATGTGCAAGCCTCTGAATAAAGCTAAAAAAAAAAAAAAACAGACATTTAGTGATGAAAAATTATTTTCACTCCTCACCTCTCATAATAAATACACCACTATTGACAACAGTTCTCTGTTATGCACTGCTGGTTAAGTATTCATATCTGGTGTTCAGACCTGGCAGACATTAGCCACCCAGCTAGACAATCCAAATGCTTTCTCTTCTAAGTACGAGTGACTCCAGATCACCACCCCCCTTACCCAACACCACTCTTTCAATGTCACAGAACTTAAAACTGTAGTCATACCTGTTTGCCCGAAGGCATATACTATATGCTCAGCCAGAGCATTGGTGGCGTCATCCATATGGATGGCTCTCAAATGTTCACTCACTCTTACTTTGAAGCTGCAAGAAGTTTTGCTGACATAAAGTGCCCCACACTCACGTATAGCAAGGTAAACAATATTTTGTTTTTCAGTTAATTTTGTTACAAGTTGCAGCATACATGCGAGAGCAATAGCAGAGGTCATTAGAAAAACATTGAACCATATTCCAGACTGATCCCATTGTTAGGAATTTCACAGCAGAATTTCATAGGTCCTGTACCGCTCCACATTGTTAATGGGTAGTACTAACAATTGAGTATGTCCATCCCTACTAGGGAAAGTGGCACAGCACAAAGCTTTGGAATGCTGGGCATATGAGGATTCCAGTCAGCAGCAACTCTCCAGTTTTAGCTGTACCACACAATGGGAAATGTCTATCAAGCTTCTCGGAAGAAACTTTTTTTTTTAAATTTACATTTTTTGCTCCCTGTGCACCAGAAGTGGGAACTCTGCTCAGAATCACCCACCAGCCCAACTGCCACCAAGTAACCTCCAAGATCCCCCATGGCTTGCCCCCCAAGGTGGGGCCGGGAAAGGAGCTTCCCTCCTCCCTGGAGCACAGTCCAAATCTGGGGAGGTGGCAGACCAGTGGGACAGGGCGAGGCTTCATGAAACCCCCAGCCACTGTTTTCTGTTTTTCTTGACCCCCTTTCCGTAGCACGACCACGCATGTGGCAGGGCACACACACACACACACACACACACACACACACACACACACACTGTGATCACCAACTGCTTGCCATCTTAGCCTGTGCCACCCCCCAGCCCCCACCAGAGGGCAGCTGACAGATGGGACCATGATCCATCCCTTCCCAAGAAAGGAGAGCAGTCCTATGGATGCTCTATCCTCTCTCGCCCCTGCCGACCCCCGATGGCCTGGACTCATTCCCAAACCCAGGTCACCGGCATAGTGCAAGGTGTGATATCCAGCGCCTCAACCTCCAGCACCACCGGGCTGTCCACTCTGAAAAATCTTTACGCTATTTGGCTTTGGGGATGCAATTCTACATAGCAGGGTGGGGCTACCTGGTAACAGGGAGCACCCCTAAATTTAAATTGTGCCTGTTAAGCTGCAGCTTTCAGATTGAATACCCTGCTTTCCCACTTCCCACTGCTTGTGTTGGGATTGGGAGCCTTGTCTGCCTTGTAATTCAGGGTGTTGTTTTTTTGTCTAAGGTCTCCAGAAAAAAAAAATGGTTCTTTGGGGATTTAGTTAGGGCTCCTGGGGGTCTCTCTTCACTATACAGGTGTCTGTACTGGCCCTCCCCCCCCCCGGCCATTAGGCTCCTTTTCAGTTTCGTACAGTGCTGGTTTTTATTAGGGTATTATCCTGTTAAGAGGCATTACCCTTTTAAACTAGTTTTTCCTTAGCAGCATACCCCTAGTTGTCAGTGTCAGTGGATCAGTAGGTAGCACACTCATTTCTGAGACTGGGAGATCAGAGGGCTGTGGGTTCAGTTCCCACATCTAGCACTTGGGTTAATATCCCAGTACTGACACTGTAGTGCAGTATGAGAGGGGTGCTGCACTTCTGAGGTGCCGTCTTTCGGATGAGACGTTAAACCGAGGTCCCATCTGCCTGGATTGGTGGTAGTTCAGGTGGATGTTAAAGATCCCATGGCACTTATCAAAAAGAGTAGGGGGTATGTTTATTTAAAAACAAAACAAATACATACAACGAGGAAATAAAATGAAAATACAAAGGATACATTAAACACCAATTTCCAAACTGGGTAACTCAGAATCCATCTCAGATCTGAAAAGGAAAAGTAAAGAAAAATAAAAACTACGTCAATGAAAATCAACATTAAATCAAAAATAATTCCAATAACGTTCCCATATATTCCTTTTGAGAATTTTCCTTTCTCCTTCTTTTAAATGATCAATGTAAGTTATTATTTTCTTGAACAAGGCCTCGGGGGAGTGAGATAACGTTGCTGAAACAAAAACCAACATCTGATTTGCCAAACCCAGTACAATATTATAACAGCTATAATGTTCAAGGTGCTAGAATTATAATTCGACCAAGAAATTGGAAATATACCAAAAAATAAGGCTTTTTGGTCCCATTGACGCCAGTCTTTATTCCAGAAGTGACGTCACCACAGAAACCAAAAACGTAAAATAAAAGGGCAAGAAAAATATAAATGAGTCATTGTTTCTGTGAGGCCTATACATGAGTCTCGAAAGCAATATCTATCCACTACCTGTTTATGCTTTTGATTACCTCGTACATTTATTTTGCCATGTGTGCCTAGCCAAGCAATATCCCCACATTGTCTTAGGAATACGAGAGTCCATCAAACGATTACCAATCTGTGTCTTTTCTATGAGTGTACATCCTGGAAATGTATCTGCTTTAAATTTGGTTTCTACAATTTCAGTATACAGTTGCTTTCGAGTAAGATTTTTAATCATAGTAACCGAAATGTGCCATGTCTTTAGCATGTCAAATACTGTTCCCCAATCTGTCGGTAAAATATATTTCCTCCTATTTTTATGAATAAATTCACCAATACTCCATTCCTGAAGAATTTCTTTGAGTGATATATGTACCAAAGGAATCCAGGGTTGAAGATGATTCTTAACCACTGGTTTCAAGTTGGTAAAAAGGAAGAGTGAATAAAAAAACACTATTGGGTGTATCATAGAAACCCCCCCTCGACGATAAGTTTGCAATAAAACATTCCGGCTAATTGGATTCAGATGACTGCCCCAAAACAAGAGAAAAAAGACTTAGGAGAGATACAAAAAGGCATTTAGGAACTGGAAAATGTGCTTATATGTAAAAATAAAGGCAATAAACATGTTTAATCAAAAAATTTGTTTCTTCTTTCCCAAGGACCATTTATGCATTTGCTTGCTTTTTCCTGCCCTTATTTATAACTATCTCCCAATTATATTTAGCTGTATCCAAGACCCCAAAATAAACACCCAATAATTTGTGTGGGGAGTCTATTAACTTAATTCCCCCTATGGAAGTAGCATTCTCCAAGGTGGAAGCTAAATTAAAACATACACTTTTTTGCAAATTTAGCCTGGATCCACTAACTGATAAAAAGACCGGTAGTACTTTATTTAATAAACAACCCTCAGTGACGTTAGGTACTAGAACACAGAGATCATTTGCATAACAAATTACTTTATAAGAAATAGTATTAACGTCATGAATACCTGAAATTCCAGGAGATTTGTGGATTAGCCTTATAATAGGGTCTAAAGCAATGACAAACAATAAAGGCTTAAGGACAACTTGTCGTACTCCCTAATGTATATAACAAGGGGTTCCAAGTCTACCGTTTATGTATGGCCTAACATAGGCTAGAGAGTAACATAAAATAAGCCAATTAATAAACAATTGTGGAAACCCATAACTTTTAAGAGTTAACCAAATAAATTCTTGAAAAATACTATCAAAGGCCGTAGATAAATCAAAATTAAACAAATAACCATGTAAAGTCCCCTTCGATCCTTGAGAAAATAATTCTCTTAATAACAATAAAGCATCTCTAATTGATCTACCAGAAATTGAACAATATTGGAAAGGTGAAAGTAAAGATGGCAAATATTATGAAATCCTGTTTCCTAATAACTTAGCAAAAATGTTATAATCCGTATTCAATAATGTGATCGGTCTCCAATTTTTCAAATCAGTTTTATCACCTTTCTTGTAAAGAAATAGCATTAGTCCTTCATACATCTGATCTGTCAGATGATCTTCTATCAAAAAAGCATTAAATACATCTACTAATTGATGCGGTATAAGTTTCCATAGTGATTTATAAATTTCTGCTGATAGGCCATCAGAGCCAGGAGCTACCTTATCTCTAAGACCCAGGATAACCTCTTGTATTTCTTCAAAAGAAAAAGGCTGTATAAGCTCTTGTTTTTGAGGCATCGATAATGTAGGTGCACCCAATACTTGTAATAAAAGCGACATATCTGTCAAATCACTAGCAGGAGTTTCAAATGTATGTTTTATGAACTTTGTGACGCATTCCATAATGTTGTCTTGCCCTTTTATGACATGACCTTGAGCATCCAATAATTGAAACATTTGTTTACCACAAAATTTTTCATTCGAGACATCAAGGGGGGTTGAATTGACGTTGGGTCCCAGTGGTCCTAAATTTCTGTTCAAAAAATACAGATTTTTGTCTGTTATATTGTACTTTAGTTAAAGCTGCTTTAACTTCTTTTATACGAGCAGTACAGTCAGTGCCATGTAAATGTGATTCTGTAAATAATGCTAGTAATTCTTTGTGCAGAAGGCTGGAGGTGTAATGCCTTGCATCAGCCAAAGATCTTGCATAAGATTTAAAATATGATGCTATATATAATTTGGTATCATTCCACCAGTCTATCATGGAGTCATATAAAACAGTTACTGTGACATGATCCATAACTAATTCTTTAAGACCTTGAAAAAATTCAGGGATCAGTAACAGGGATGAGTTAACTCTCCAAACCCCAGGGCCTTGTGGTAAAACTTCTTCTAATTGGATTTGTATTCTTATTAGGTGATGGTCCGAAGTTGCCATCGGTACTGTAATGCCTGTTACTACTCCGATAGATTGTGAACAAAGCCAATAATCTATTCTTGAATTCAATTTCCCTTTTGTAAAGGTCGGTAATAGGGACTGTGCTAAAACATCCACTAAGTTCATTTCTGTAATAATAGTACGTAATGCATGGGTATCACAATATGTTTTCCTGTTTGTGGGGATTTCTAAGCATGTATTAAAATCTCCACCCCATAAAACAATTCGGTTTGTAAGTAAAAAAGGTCTAATGAGTCGTAAAATCTGAACCCTAGCAGCTTTCTGTTGAGGTGCATAGATATTTATAAGTCTGTAGGGTAACTTATACCAGAGAAGGTCTAATATTAAAACTCTGTCAGGAACTAAGTCTACAATCTTTTGTAATGTAAACTTCGAAGATTTAAAACAAAAACCAATACCAGAACAAAGATCTTGTCCCAAAGACCAATAGGAAGGCCCTAAGCCACTCTGGAGGCTGACGCTGCTTCCCTGTTGTATATAGTCTAATATCCTGTAATAGGTATACTTCATAGGCTAAACTATGTAATGCTGAAAAGGTGGCTATACGCTTATATCTGGAACGAATACTATTTACATTTAGGCTAGCTAAACGTATAACTGACATAATAAAAAAAAAAAAAGAAAAAAATAGAAAAAGGCCATTGTATAAGAAGCCACCTCATTTCTTCTTCTTTAGTCTAGTGGATTTCTTTTTTGAGGTAATCCCAACTACTTCAGTCAGTGGAAGTGATGGGGAGCAGCCAGAGGGGTGAGAAGGAGTTTCCTAACTCTTCCTCCTCTCTTCCATGGCCTCCCCCAACTCTGTAAGGCTCGTAAGGTTGAGACACTGGAACAAGGGAGAACTACAGAATCTATTTGTTTAGTGGGGAAGTCGACATGCCACTGGTGGGGAGGGTTTCAAAGTATCTCCTAATTCTACATCCTGTTCTCCTGGAAGAGGTGTAGTCAGCTTTAGAGCTCGGTTTGGATCATCAGGAAACCTAGACATCCCATCAAGTGTAGGAGGTTCTAAAATTTCAGAAGAAATGAGCGGTTCAAGGGGCTCAATGGTCTCAGGGGCTTCAAGAGTCTTAGGGGGGTTGGAAATTCCAGAAGGATCTGAGACAGATAAGTGTTCAGATGGTTTGGATAGTTCAGGTGGTATTAAACTTTTAATGGGATCAGGAAAGGAATGAAACTTTTCTGTACCTTTGCTAGGCTGTACTAATCCTTGGGAGAGTGTGTCTGATAGTGGAGGACTTAGCTATATAAGCATCATGTTCTGCATAATCTGATGTATTATGGGCTGCCCATGGGCAAGTTACAAACGCATGTGACGTATCACCACAAAGATTACAAGTAGGAGGTATTTTACAAGTTAAAACAGTGTGACCTAACATGCCACATGATGTACATTTTAACTGATTACAGTCAGAACTTAAATGAGTCAGCGCTCCACATCTATAACAGGAACGCGGTTGCCCTGGGTAGAACAATATTCCACGATCTCTTCCCAAATAAAAACAATTGGGTAGATGTTGAATTCCAGATTCAGTTATTTTAAGCTGAACATTAAATTTCCACCCCCCCGTCCAAAATCCATTATCATCAATTATTGCATGTGGTGAACCATTAACAGTGCAACGTTGCTCTAACCAATACAAGATATCCAAAACATTAACACCTTCGTTTCTAAAAAGGACAGTGATAACTTTAGCAGTTGGCCTAGTAATAGGAACTACTACAAAATGTTTCCAGACAGGGTCAGTTCGGGCAGTATAATAGGCGACCAGAATTTATCTAGCAATGTAGCCAAACGAAAAGAAACATCAAAATTATAGTCTCCTGAAGAATGTATTAAAGCATACACCTCTGAAGGTCTGATCCCTAGGGAGTTAATTATAAGA
The DNA here is from genome assembly GCA_016271365.2 of Neoceratodus forsteri. NCBI lineage: Eukaryota > Metazoa > Chordata > Ceratodontiformes > Ceratodontidae > Neoceratodus > Neoceratodus forsteri. The sequence goes on along the minus strand of CM028136.1, from coordinate 646,758,314 downwards.
GTTTTCCCCACAAAGTTCTGGTCAGGGGGAAGATCCATATCTCCTTTATAGTGAATGCGAGCACAAAACGCTTCCTCATCGGGACGTCTGCTGTTTTAAACAAAGATGCATAGCTAGCCGGCTTAGTAGTAGTGGGGGCAGTATCAGAATCACTCGTTGTCCTAACGTTAATTTTCTCTAGATTTGGGTACTGACCTTCCATGTGTTCCGTCGATCTGGGAGCGCCATGGGGTTCCGTAGCGTTTTGTAGTCCTTCAGCATTTTGAAAAGTATCCTATTCCATCGGCAGTTCCATCAGTGCTGAACACTCGGTTTCCGAAGATGAAGGCGGAAATGATGTGCTATTCCGGTCCATCATGGAAAGGCGCTCCGCTTCTAAACTTGCTGCACACGAACGTTCCTCTTGAGTCCCAGAGCCTGGTAGAGGAAATTTTGGATCCGGAATCCATGCTGTTGGAGTTTTAATCTAACCTGCTTTCTCCAATGCTGTTTCTGGGGACCACGTTGAAAACCGGGCTGAGAAGGGAAAAGAGTCTTCCACGGGTGAACTTCCGACTACACTGTCAGTCGTTTCCATCGGGTCCATTATGGTATGAGCACTGCTTTTTTTTACTGTGCCTGAAGAGATTGTCTGTCCGTTCTCTAGCTGATTTCTTTTCTTTTCCTCCTCTGGTATGGGAGTTAAATTTATAGTTGCCACCTCGCAATTACCGTCGTCCATGCCTGGGATACTTGCTCTTCAGGTGAGTCGCTGTGTACGTTGCCTACAGTATCGGTTACTTCTGAAGCTGCTGAAACTGCTGCAAGAGCATTATCCAGTTCGGTAAGGTTATCAGCCAACATCTCCGTTCTTTCCATCGCCTCTGCTTTCTCCGTTGACTGAGGCATACTGGACCTAGTCCAGATGTCTCATGGGAAGGGTCCCCCACCCATCAGAGATGGGGAATTTCCCCGGTGTCCTGGCCAGATTTCCCTTATTCACTAAAAAAATACCACCAACAGTTTCATCTGGTTCAAGGTCAGTTAGCATTCATCTGTATCCCCCTCCCCCGGGTCATGCCTGAAAATAGGCAGGATTTGTCTAGTGCACTTACCCTGTCAACAAAAACTAAATAAACTGTAAACTGTTTTATTTATTTTATTTATTTGGGGCTCAGGAGCACGCTGCTGAGAAGGGAGTTCACCAATTTATTTAGTTAGTTCTTTATTGCTCATTTGAGTGTTTTCTCTTTTCTTTTTGAGGCTTCAGCCTCTCCGTCGGCAGGTTTATCGACTCTCTAAAGCCAGTAGTTCTTCCCGCCACTCAGCCGAGTATTCCATTTCAGTTGGGCACACGCCTGTTGTGGTTCTCTGTTTAGCAAGCCATTTGTGCTCCTGCTGTGTGCGCGTGCTCTCCTCCTAGCATGACCATGTCAAGCACAGCATTGTGACATTATGCTCGCGCGTGTTTAAGAGCACGTGCGTCTATGCTGTTCACATAGCTCTAGATGCGTGGCTCTTATTTTTGCAGCAAACTTTTGAAATTCGAACTGCATTTGGTAGTCAGAACTCCAAGGGAATTATCTGGCTGATTTGTTTTGTTTTTCTGGAGGTGAGACTCTGTCTTTATTATTCTAAAATTTATGTTGGACAGACATATAGAGGGCTATTTATTAAGTGGTTAGCCCAGACATATATAGTGCAAGCAGGCTAGCCCAGACATATACAGGGCTATTTTATTATTTATTTATTTAGTTTTTGTTGACCGGATAAGTGCACTAGACAAATCCTGCCTATTTTCAGGCACGACCCGGGGGAGGGGGATACAGATGAATGCCAAGTTACCTTGAACCAGATTAAGCTGTTGTGGTATCTTGAGTGAATTTAAGTGAGACCTGCACAGATACATACAGTACAAGCAGTTAAGCTCAGACATATACAGGGGTATTATTTGGCACCATGGCTTATCGGAGACCATTAACTTCTAAAAGATGTAAGACCTGCAAAAGGGTAATGGGACCATCTCCCATGGGTTGCTGTTGCCCCTATTGCATTTCTTAAGCAAATATGTCTTTTACAGTTACCAGCAGTTGTCCCTCAGAGCTGGGTGGGGGTGCACCTGGTTTTTCACTAGGCAGTGGCAAAGCAGAATTGCAGAAATCCTTCTTACTGCTCTTGGAGAGCTTTTGGTCCCAGTATTCTGCAGGACATCCCAGAAGACACACCCAACCTCAAACTGGACCCATCAGGTTAGGTGGTTCCCATACAGGCACATCTAGGTACATTGCAGTACAGTGCTGCAAATTCAGATATGCAGGTAGACCCTGACTACCTGAGTCAGGATGAGAATTTTGGGGACCTTGGGGGAACTCCTGACCTTAAGAAATTGTTTTCTGATGAAAAGACGCCCCCTCTGAGGAGGAAGGGGAGTGCATGGAGCAGAAGAGGATTCTTATACCTCCCTTATTTAATACCAAGTCCTTGTCCTACCTGACAGCTGAGGCATGTGGATCCTTACACCTCAAAGAGGAGCAATCAATGGAGGCAGTGGACATCAATCCTATACTGTCTGTGTCCTTTTCTGCTCCAAAGTGTTTTCTGAGTTTTATTCACTGTGACCAAATCATTGAGCAAGAATAGACAGGTGTAAACCAGAGAAAGTATCTGCCAAAACCTAAGACCCAATATTGTCCCTATTTTGAGGAGAAATTGCAAGTCCGCCCAACTGACCTCTGGACAGATTCAGACAGCCCATCTGTGGGCTCCTGTGGCCCTGGCTTGCTCTGAGCAGACCCCAGCTAACAGACCACCCGACTGAACCCTGGACAGATTCAGGTACACACCGGACCTCCAAAACTCGTGGTTTTGAATGCCACTGTTTTGACTGGATGCCCGGTGGAGGAGCCAGGCACTGATTGGCAGTTTGGCTCCTTGTCTGATTTTCCAATGCCTGGCACTTCCTGATCTCAGGGAAATCTCTTTCTGTGCTGTGTTCTGGATTGAATTTTAGTTAATTTAATTACTTATGTTATGCATCAATTGGTCTTACTTTACCTGCCAGTTTAGCTAGTCTATTACAAGCCTCTAGTCCAGCCTCTCGGTGTTACTTGCTGCTGTGAGACTAGTGCTGGACAAACTGCATTGTTTAGTAGCTGATGTTTGACTGCTTAGACCTAGCTTCTGAGTGAGATTGCTGCAGTTTTCCATTTCTGCCCTACTGACAAACCCTGTCCCCTTCCCCACACTGGTCACTCTGCTAATTATTAATTTCTGTGCCCCACTTGTAATGCTCTCTCTCTAAACAGCTGTTTTGACTAGACTCCCAGTGGAGGAGCCAGGCACTGATTGGCATTTCTGCTTCTTGGCTGATTTTCCAATGCTTGGCACTTCCTGATCTAAGGGAAATCTCTTTCTGTGCTGTGTTCTACACTGAATTTTTTCGCCCACCCCTGCCTCCCCCACCTCCTCACAGTATTAAATAGATCCTTACTCTGCCCTCTTCCTCAGCCTAGCAGCTGATTGGTCACTCCACTGCTGCACATTCTTATGCTATTGGCCTCCCTGTCTTCAATACCTGACTTGACCCACTTTCTTACTGCCCCTTTTTAAAGCAGTCTCACCCACAGGGTCACACATTTGCTCTCAACTTTTTCTCCAGCCACTCCAGTTAACTCCTCTCAATTACTGCTCTAACCTGCCCTATTGTTAGGGACCTCACCCTAATTCGACTATATACTCTTTCAACTAAAAAACAGCTAACAGTTAAAGCAGGCCAGCAACACCAAACAAACTACCATGGGGTGCAACCACTTACTATTACTCCTTACTACCTCTTTTGGCATTGCTGGTACCATATATGAATTCAGACCCCTACCTACCCACTCTGAATCCTCACTGGGTACAAGCTGGAAGAAAAGCATACACATGGCCACTTCCACTTCCGGTAACAATAGGCGCTTTATCCGGCTGTACCTCCCATACACAGTTATCACCAAGCCAACCTCCCAAGCTGTAACCTTAACAGTTAGCTTTCCCCCTAATTTAACACAGGCATATAGACACCTCCCCCACCTGAAGCGCAGGCAATGGAAGACACGAGGGAAGATAAATATCACCCTATCTGCCAGAAAGGTTATCTTTCTGCTACTGCTACTGCTACTCTCTGGCAATGTTCACCTAAACCCTGGACCAACAACCCTGAGGAGCAGGGGGGTCCATACAGTGAACGGCCTAAAGATAGTATCGCTAAACATTTGCAGCCTAACTGCCAGATTCGACCAGCTCCAGGCTTGGATGACCATCCATGCCCCTGACATACTCTGCCTAACTGAAACCTGGCTGTCGGTTAGGATCAAAGATGGTGAGGTGGCCATCAATGGATTCCAAGCGTTTCGACTTGATAGAATAAGCAGGAAAGGCGGCGGCTGCCTCCTGTATGCCAGAAACTCGCTGAGTTGCTCCGTCCTCCCATTCTTCAAAGTTGTGAAAGATTATGAGCTACTAGTGGTAAAAATACAAGTTGGCCTAAAAGGCAAGACCCTTACCATCGCCACAACCTACGTGCCCCCCCAAAAAAGCCAAAAAAGGCCTTCCTCTTATTATGGAAGAAATTAGTGCACTCAAAAAGGGCTCAGAACTCATCTTGACCGGTGACTTTAATATTAACTGCTTATGTAAGGAGGCGACACCCTCCAGAGACCTAATCACCTCCCACAGTCTCACGCAACTCGTAATTCACCCCACCAGGCAGAACTACAAGGCTGGTACCAGCACCCTCATTGACTGAGTCTTAGCTAGCTCACGGACTCTATTTTGCGAACTCAGGGTTCTCCCAGATGTGCTGAGTGACCATTCCCTGATCTCCTTTATATGGATTACTAAACTTGCCAAAAGCCCACCCCACCTCATCGAGAGCAGGGTTCTGTGCAAATGCAAACTTGGATCCCTCAAATTGGCCCTGTCTGCCTACAACTGGTCCCCCATCAACAAGGCACCTATGCAAGATCAGGCCCTTAGTTTTTTCACTGAGGGCTTCAATTCCATCTGTGATATCTATGCACCATGCACAAAATGGAAAATTCGGGGGGGAGGTAAACGGCTGGATTGATGACAAGCTCCTCTACCTCCTAAATGAGAGGGACTTACTCTGGGGAAAAAGCCTTAAACTCAGGTAGCAAGCATGACCTACAGTGCTACAAAATGGCTAGAAATTGGTGCACCAAACTTAACAGGCTTGCAAAAAGTCGATTTCCATAAGACCCAGCTTAACAATGCATGGGGAGATGGAAAGAGGTTTTGGGACAACATCAAGAACATCCTTGGTAAAGATCAAAAGCAGCACCCTAAGATGCTCAACATTAATAACTTATCCTCCTCAGATCCACTAGCCATTGCTGATGCCTTTAACCAGGCCTTTACAGACATGTCCTCAGTGCTGCCTCCAGACTACCTTCTGCCTGTGGAGGACCAAGGTTGCACCATCCTGCCCATAACTAACCACCCAGACTTCTACTTTAAGAAGGTGACATGAAGGAGGCCCTAACTATGGTCAGGAAAGTACTAGGCAAAACCAGATTGGGGAGTGACGGGCTAGACATGAAGTTACTATCTCTCACCCTTGATGTTCTTATCATGCCCATAACAATGCTATTTAATAAATCCTTGTCTCTAGTTCAATTTCTGGCAGTATGGAAGCAAGCCCTGGTAACTCCAATGCATAAGAATGGTGACAAGGTGCTGGTGACAAACTACAGTACAATATCTATCCTCTCCCCGCTATCGAAAGCTTTGGAAAAAATCGTGGCAAGTCAACTCACAGAATATCTCAATAAGTACAATCTGCTTTTCCCAAATCAACATGGTTTCAGGCAAAAATGCAGTACCATCCCAGCACTACTGGAATACACTGACTATGCACACAAGGTGCTGGAAGAAGACAAATGGGTGGGGTCCATCTTCGGTGACCTCACCAAAGCCTTCAACACCGTCAACCATCTTCTACTAGTACTCCAGCTCCAAAGATTGGTTGTGACACCTAATGCTCTGAATTAGTTCAATGACTACCTAACACACAGGAGCCAGCGAGTCAAAATCGGGCAGATACTATCCAGCTCCAGAGATGTACTCCTAGGAGTCCCTCAAGGATCAATTCTAGGGCCCCTGCTTTTCAGCCTCTTTGTAAACGACCTACCCACAGCCTGTGACACCAAACTTATCCTGTATGCAGATGATGCTGCACTGCTGAGCAGCAGCACCACCACCACCTCTCAGGTTGCCCTACAAACAGAACTCTTTCAATAAACTCAAGGACTGGTTCAGTAGGCAAAAGCTGCTACTAAATTACAAGAAAACCAAGGCCATGCTACAATCCAGCCGCTACAACAAACACAGGCATGCTCCCCTCGTAATCACCAATAAGGCTGGTGAGCAGATTGAGCAGGTGCACTTGTTCAAGTACCTTGGAGTCACCATTGATGATTCTCCTCTCACTTATACACACCACGTAAACTCTCTTGTTAGAGTGGTAAACTCAAAGTTCGGGGTCCTGTATAGGCATAAGAAATCCCTCACCCCAGAAGCACTCCGAATCTCAGTCTCCAGCTCCATACTCTCCATGATAGACTACGGGCTGGTGGTCTATGGAGTTGCCACTGATACAGTTCTCTAAAGGGTCCAAATTGCACTCAGTGAGCCATGCTGCCTCACCCTGTGTGCGTATCACTACACTCATACTTGCACCCTGTATGAGCGTACAAACTGGCTTAACCTAAAAGACAGGATCAAATACCAAACTTGCCTCCTGGGAAAGAAGGCACTCCTCGGAAAAAACCCACCCTGTACAGGAAACCTGCTCGAGGCCTCTTTCTCATCACACATCACCAGAGGGAGGAAGAATGGAGCACTGTCCATACCATTCTGCCGAACCTCACGAGGGCAGCGTGCTTTCTCCTATCGGGCCCCCCCTCTGGATAAATGAACTCCCGATGAAATTACAAACAAACAGCCTGTCTCAATTCAAAGCAAGCCTCAAACAGCACCTAATGTCTAGCTCAAAATGCACCTGCTTCTCAGGCCCCCTGCTAGATAGGCCTACCCCCAAGGTAGCACCCAGCAGGGCTACCTAGAGAACCCTGCCTCCATTCCAGCCTAGCCAAGGGCTTAAGTAAGCTATCAGTCCTCTTTAAATGCTCTTGGTACTGCCCCTCCCTAACCCCTTCCCACACACACACACCCTACTCGACAAAGCCCTCTGGAGCTGCTTCCCCCATCACAGCTCCCCCGTTTCACTATCCCCCCACCTCTTACTCTCTGCGATAGGTTCAAACCCAATCCCTCTTGTTTCACTGTCACCCAGCCTCTCATCATCTGGTATAGGGTTAAACCCCATGCAGTTACTCTGTCATAGTCTGTCAACGGATTTGGAGGTTTCCAGGGGTGTGCTACCTAGGGCAACCAATTAGAAATAGCTTAGTATTCTATTACAACTACTCTATTTTCCCCCTATTTATCTAATTCTCATGTAATCGCTCTTTAATGCCTAATGATCAGGCCTCTGTAACCACTGAATATGTGTATTGTCTTATTGTCCACCCTGATGTGGAACTTTTGTAAAAGAGTTCACACTCAAAGGTCTTTCCGAAATACTAATTAAATTAAATAAAAATAAAATAGCAGGAAGCCCCTCTGCCTGACAAGGCCATGCATAAGCCTGTTAAGCACACCACTATTCCGATTGAAGCATCACTGGCCTTAACAGATTCACATGACAAATGAGTGGATGTTGTATGCAGAAGGGCTTTCACCTCCAGTAGTGGCAACCTGCACACCTCCTATGCCTCTTTTATTGTTGCTAGAGCTTTAAACATGTGGCTTACTACATTGAGCAGTTTCATTCCCCTGGACTCAGAGGGAGTGAGCATTTTGCAGTTGGTTGCCATGGCTTCCACCTTGCTAGTTTATACCACAGTGGAGAATTTATGCATGTTGGCTTGCTCCGCCTATCATGTTGTGTCAGCCATGTGAGGTGTATGGCTTAGGCATTGGGTTGCTGATCAGGCTTCCAAGACCAAGCTTTTCAGCCTTCCTTTTGAGGGAGGTTTGTTGTTCAGTTCTGACCTGCATAGTACTTTAATGGATACCCAGGATAAGACGAGCCACCTTCTAGTATCAAAGCAACAGCACAAGACCACTTCGACCTCCAGAGGTCAAAGGGGCAGTTGACAGAGGCAGTTTCGAGGAGATTTTCATCCCTTTCAGAACTTTGGTAACCAGAGAAGCCTATTCTGGTTACAAGGGCTACAGTAACAGAAGGGCCTTTGCCAGATGACGTTCCGGAGGCCCAGGGTGAAAAACGGGCACCCCACAATGAGGGTACACAGGCCCATCTCTGCCCCTCTTCCCTGGGTGGGAAGACTGCACAATGTTTACTCAAGATGAGCCCAGATAACTTGAGACTTGGTTTTTTGGAAATTCTGGCCTTAGATAACACAATATAATTTTCAAAAATCCCCTCAAGGTGGTGTTTTCTTCTGTCCCTGGTTCCCAAGGACCCAGTAAAGAGACAAGCAGTGTCAGAAACTCTGAACCACCTCAGTCTCAAAGGGGTGATTATACCTGTTCCTCCGAGTAAGCAAGCCCAGGTATTTTACTCTATTTCGTAGTACCCAAAAAGTTGGGAGGGTTTCAGACTCATTCTGGATCTGAAACATCTGAACAAGTTTGTGCACCACACGACCTTCAAAATGGAGTCCCTGCATGCAGTCACTCAAGCTGTCCAGCCAGGCAATTTCTTAGGTTCCATAGATCTGATGGATGCATATCTCCACATCGCCATCCATCAGTCTCACCAGAGGTTTCTCAGGTTCTTGGTCCTGGGTCAGCATTTCCAGGAAAGGGCTCTTCCCTTTGGGCTTGCAGCAGCCCCCAGAGTCTTCTCAAAGGTGCTCATAGTCCTGGTGGCTCAATTTCAGCAAGAGGGACATCATGTCTATCCCTACCTGGATGACCTGCTTATTCGAGCACCTTCTGCAACACTGGCAAGGAGGTCCATGATCAGGACTCTGGAGATGCTAGAGTCACATGGCTGGGTAGTGAATTGAGAGAAAAGCTCTCTCAAACTACTCCAGACCGTGGAACACCTGGGAGCAGTATTCAGGATGGATCAGGGGGAAGTCTTCCTTTCAACTTCCAGAAAGGAGACCCTCTTCGTCTGCTGAAAATTCTGGGCCTCATGATGGCAGCGATAGAACTAGTCCCATTGACTCGCTTTCAGATGGAGTTGCTGTCGGCTTGGAATCCAACTTCGGAGGATTATCAGGCCAGGATTCCCCTTTCTCTTCAACTACGACACTGCATTGGTAGGTGAGTCTGTAGAATTTTTACAAAGGAGTCTCCTTGAAAGTCCCTCAGGAGTTGATTTTGACAACCAGTGCCAGCCAGTCAGGCTTGGGTGCAGACCTGAACCACTTGCCTATTCAGGGAACTTGGTCAGTGCAGGAACAGCATCTACATATAAACGTTCTGGAGACAAGGGTGGTACGCCTCTCTCTTCTTCAATTTCATAGTCAGTTGCAGTCAAAGGCCATGAAAATAAGGTCGGACAATGCCGTCACAGTGGCATACATAATCAAGAAAGCACAAAGAGCAGGGAGATGCTAAAAGAAGCCACTGAACTACTACTGTGGGCAGATGAGAATCTTCTCTCACTCTGTCAGCAGTACACTTGGCAGGGGAGTTGAACATTCAGGCCGACTGGCTAAGCCGCAAAAATGTTCACCCAGGAGAGTGGATGTTGAACCTGTGTCAGAGGTTCAGTTGCCCTCAGATCAATATGTTCGCCTCCAGCCACAACGCTCAGACTCAGTGGTTCTTTAGCCGCTACTGATGTCCCCAGGCAGAAGCAGTGGATGCCTTGGCACAGGAATGGAGCTTCGATGGAGCATATGCTTTTCCTGCACTGCCTCTCCTCCCCAAAGTTGTGCACAAAATAGGACACTCGGGAGAACACTTCCTCCTAATAGTTCAGGAGTTGCCCAGACGACTGTGATTCTCAGACTTTGTAAACCTACCTCAAAGTGCTTCTTTTCACATTCCAGTGTGGGGGAACATTCTTTCTCAGGGCCCCACTCTGCATCCAAATCTGGCAGCAATGCAGCTCATGGCCTGGCTCCTGTAAGGAGATTCCTAAAACTAGGTTTCTCTATAAAGGTAATAGACACTCTGATGGCTTCCAGGAAGATTTCCACTTCAACAGCCTATGCTCATGTATGGACCACCTTTTTGGCTTGGGCCAGGCAAAAAAATATTCTGCCTTCCAAAGCCTCTGTCCTGCAGATCTTAGATTTACTGCAGGAAGGAGGTGGACAAGGGATTGGCCCTGAGCACCCTAAGAGGTCAGGTGTCAGTCCTTGGAGCCTCCTTGGGTTCGTCCTTAGGGACTAACAGGGAGATTATTAGTTTTCTGCTGGCTGTCAGCAGGAGTCTGCCTATGTTCTGATTCCTGGTTCCCCGGGGATTTGAATCTAGTGCTGAATGCCCTATGTGAGGAACCTTTCGAACCACTGTCCTCAGTTCCACTGGAGATGCTGTCTTATAAGGTATGTTTTTTGGTTGCCATGTGCTCAGCCAGGACGACTGGCAAGCTCCAGGCCTTGTCCCACAAAGAGCCTTCCCCCATCATGCATAAGGACAAGGTTGTGCTCAGAACAGTTCCTTCCTTCATACCAACAGTTCCTACGGCATTCTCTGTGAACCAGGAAATATGTCTTCTATCTTTCTGTCCACATACTTCTCATCCCAAGGGGAAGGAGTTGCTCAAGTTGGATTTGTGATGGGCTATTAGGACATACCTCAGATGGACTGCTAAGTTCCAGAAATCAGATAGCTTGTTTGTTTTTTTCACAGCAGCCAGAGACAGAAAGTCTCTAAGGCCACCCTAGCTAGGTGGGCGAGGGTATGCAAAGCCAATGTTTATGTCACGGTAAAAAAGAGGCCTCCGGCTCTCATCAAGGCTCACTCCACCAGGGCTGTGGCCACTTCTTGGGTGGAGAGAAGAGGTGAAGCATCTGTTCTAGAGTTATGCAAAACAGCTACGTGGTCCTCCATCCACACTTTCACCAAGCACTACAGATTGGATGTTCAAAGCTTTGCTGATGCGACCTTCATTACTATTATAGGTGGTTATAGACCTCCGTTTGGTGGTGATGAAGTCCTTAATTTTCTGAAATCCATGTTCGCAGATGCAAAAACTGAAACAATATTTTTAGGGGATCTAAATATGGATTGACTAACACCTAAATCACATTCCCTCAAATCCCTTTGCGACGAGCTAGGTCTTGGGCAACTAGTCAACGAACTCACTAGGAATAACGTTCTAAATACTGCCAACAGCTCCATCCTAGACGTGGTGCTAACCACCCACCCACATAAAATATCTTACACAGCAGTGTTTCACAATGACATGAGTGATCATGGGATTGTTGCTTGCATAAAATCACAAATTAAGGTCCAACCTCAGCCCATCTTTATAACAAAACGGTCCTTTTGCAAGTTCAGTGCAGTAAACTTCCTTTCTGACCTGGGCATGATCAGTTGGCAAGACCTCTACCTAGCCAAATATGTCAATGAGGCAGCTTACACCCTTAATGACAATCTTACTAGACTGATAAATAAGCATGCCCCTTTCATCAAAGTAAGGACACGGTACAACTCTAACCCCTGGTTTACCTCAGATCTTAAGGCAGCCCTCATAGCCTGAGACAGGCTCTGGGCAAAAGCTAGGCATTCTAAGAAATCTTCGGATTGGCAGGCTTTTAGAACAGCCAGGAATTCCTGTGTGAAAAGTATACGTTCTGCTAAAGCTAACTATATATATCTCTACCTAGAACAAGCAAAAGGTAACTCTTATAAAATATGGAGGACAATTAAATTTATAGAAGGGCTTGCCAGCCTTCTGTCCCAACAAAATTAGTTGTAAGTGATAAGATAGTGAAAACAAGTCCTTAATCCTTGAGGAACTTAACTCCACTTTGCCACAGCTGGGCTGCTTTCAATTCTTCACCTTATGCTGTTTCTGCAGTGAGCCAGCATATCCCCCCCAATATTTAGTCACACACCTAGCCCTTTCCAGTTGCCTGAGATATCTTTTGAAGAAGTAGAACATTCTCTCCTTAATCTAGACACCAAAAAAAGTGCAGGGGATGATGGCTTGGAACCCTTTTTCCTCAGGCTAGGATATGCCCATCTTGCTGCCCCAATTCTCCACATCTTCAGTCTTTCCATTACATCTACTACTGTGCCATCTTGCTGGAAATCAGCACGTATCCTCCCTCTGTTCAAATCTGGTGACCCGTGCGATGTAAACAACTACAGGCCTATCTCCATATTGCCTATCCTTTCTAAAGTTCTCGAAAAACTGATCCACAATCAGTTAAAATCTCACTTGGAAACCTTCTCTCTCATTAACCCAGCCCAATCTGGCTTCCGGGCAAATCACAGCACAGTTTCTGCATTAGCAAAAGTAACCAATGACTGGATCTCTGCTATAGATGCAAAGAAGGTAACGGGAGCAGTCTTTCTGGATGTAAGCAAAGCTTTTGATACTGTTGATCACAATCTACTAGTCATTTGTCTTGCAAAGTTGGGTGCCACATACCATACTACTCAGTGGTTCTCTAGTTTTTTAACTGGGAGATCCCAAAAAGTAAAAGCAGAAGGCTGTTTTTCTGCTGTCTTGCCAGTTGTTAGAGGTGTCCCCCAAGGGGGTCTGCACTTTTTCGCGGATGATACCGTGCTGTATACCTCTGGCTCATCGCTTTCTGAAGTCAAGGGAGTGCTTCAAGTGGACTTTGAGCATAATCTAATAAAGGCAAAGCTTCTGCTTAATGCCAAGAAGACTAAAGCGATGATATTTTACCGTAGTGCTGCCAAAGGTACCCTCAATACCCTGCCCCAAGATGTCATTGTTACCACGCTAAATGAGCCTCTGGAAGTTGTTACCAAATTCAAATACCTAGGCATCAGGATTGACAACACTCTCTTTCAATGACCATATCGAAGACATCTCTATAAGGCTAAAAACCAGACTAGGTTTTTTCTTTAGAAATAGGCCCCTCTTCCCCCTTGAAATTCGAAATAAGCTCGTCCAGGCCACTTTTCTCCCCCTTCTCGACTATGGCAATGTAATCTACTCCTCTACTACCCTCGCAAATCTAAGTAAACTGGACATCCTTTACCACCATGCATTACGGTTCATTACCAACTCCCCTTATCGTTCGCATCATTGTGATCTATATGGAGCTGTTGGATGGACATCTCTCACTACTAGACGCCTGCTCCATGCTGGTCTATGGACTCTTAAACTGCTCCTGCACAAATTACCCAGCTATGTCTCATCTCTCATTAGTATTTCACATAGTGCATACTCGCTAAGAAAATCTGACTTTATTATGCTTGATATTCCGAGGACACGGACCTCCTTTGGTAAACGTGCTATTGCGCATGCCCTTCCCTCTATTTGGAACCAATTACAGACTGTGCTGAAACTAACTAGCACAGTTTCAATTAACTTCTATAAAGTGCTATGCTCAGCTAAAATTAAAGATACCTGCAACTGTCATTAAGCCTCTTCTTTCCTCATGTGTGCCATGTGCATCCTTTGGTAAGACCATAATTGCTTTGTGCATATTAACTACTTATTGTTTGCCCTTCATTTATACTAAGAAATAGCTCCACCCACTGGCTCCTGACTCATATCTGCTACCTTGCTGCAGCAATCTAACTCCTGCTATCCCTTCCCTTCCTACTCCTGGCTCTGTCTACGTATATACTTCTCTGATCACACTATCAAACCATTCCTACCTCCCTTATCCATTTTATTCTGTTGTTTGTCCCAGCTGCCAAAATGTATTTATTGCAAACACCAGTACCATGTTTCAAGTATCGGTATGCTATCTATAAGTTGCCACCCTATGTTACTTTAGTTATTACCACCTGCGGTCATCCCATGTGGTGTCATTGTATGTATATCTTGCTTGTATTATGTGACGCTTGCATTTATTTATATATTGTTTATCAACTATTTATGTATGTATGTTGCGTAAGTCTGTATGTCACAGGACCTCCTTGTGAATGAGCTTGCTCAATGGAGTTTTCCTACAATAAACTTGAACTTGACCTTTGGTTGCAGAGTTTTGCAGGCGGCAGTTAGGTCAATTCCTTCATTGTATGTGGTTGATATATGGGACACTATTCTCCTCCCTCCCGGTTATTCTGGGTACTGCTGCTTAGAACCTGGTTAGCACTACTCATTGACAATGTGGAGTGCTACAGAAAGAAGAAATTTCTTCATACTTAAAGTAATTTCCTTTTTTGTTAGCACCAACGTCAATAGGGCTCACCCGGGAGCATTGCTCCCACAGGAGAATGCTTCCCTTTATGTCAGCTGGGGATGTCCATTGTTCTGTTTAATCCATTTGATAAAATTCTGTAGGCATTCCTCTATAGTTTACCTGCTGTGCTGTGTTTTAAAAAAAAAAAAAAAATTCTATTTGGTTGTTGTTACGCTCTCCTAACAGGTTGGAATTTTGAAGTGGCAAAAAGTGCGTCTCCCTGTTGCAGGGAGTGCTTCCACTGCATGTAGTCCTGCTTTGTTATCTGAATAAGTTTATTATTCCAAGCTGATATTTTGCAGTGCGTTGGTGTTTTCAACCCATAGTTTCTTCTAGAAGATGAAGCTGTCCTGGTGCATCCAGGCAAGGTAAGAGAGTACTTTCTATATTGTAATTAATTAAAGTATTTTCTGTATGAATAGCTAATTGTGTGCTTCTCATATCAAGTAGACCAGTATATGAACATACGAAGAGGCCAGCAGAAGAAGGCTATTTGGTCTATCAAGTCTGCTTATATTGCAGGGTCCACAGCTTGAGCTAATGTCCCTGCCCTCCCTCCCCACTCCTCCCATCCTCCCTACCCACGTTCCTTACCTTCCCCCATGCCTATACAAGCCTCCCTTAAAGCTGCCCACTGTCTTCAACAAGATGACCTCTTCCGGCAGTGCATTCCAAGTGTCCACCACCCTCTCTGTGAAGAAGTGCTTCCTCACTTCCCTCCTAAACCTCCCACCCTCCAGCTTAAAACTGTGCCCCCTCATGTTATGATTGCCACTCAGCTTAAAGAGACTTTCCTTATTAACCTTATTTATGCCTTTCAAGTACTTGAAGGTACCAATCATGTCCCCCTCTCTCTCTCCTATCTTCCAGGGAATACTGTACATGTTCAGTGCCCTCAATCCCTCCTCCTATGACTAACCCTGCTGACCAGATATCCTCTTTGTAGCCCTCTTCTGGACCTTCTCTAGCAGGTTAATGTCCTTTTTGAGGTGTGGGCACCAGTACTGAACCCCATTCTCTAGATGAGGCCTTAGCGGGAACCTGCAAAAGGGCAGTATAACCTCCTCTCTCCTCCTACTACTGATCCCCCTAGATATGCATCCCTGCATCTTATTTGCCTTTGCTGCTGCTTTCTTGCACTGTGTGGAGTGCTTCAGGTCACTAGTGATCATCACTCCCAGGTCCTTCTCCTCCTCTGATGCAGATACTCGGACTCCACCCAGGTAGTACTCTGTCCTGGGATTCTTGGCTCCAATATGCTTAACTTTATATTTCTTGGCATTGAAGTCAAGCTGCCAGATCTGAGACCACCTCCCCAGCTTTTCCAGATCTTTCTGTAGGTCTTGTATCCCTTCAGCTGTATGTATGTATGTATGATGTTTATTTTCATGTTCTGAGGCACTGCAAGGACAGTGGTGACTGGAGAGTTGCTGCAGTGTGGAATCCTCATGTGCCCAGCATTCCAAAGCTTTGGGCTGTGCCATTTCCTTTAGTAGGGGGGTAAGTTACCTAGTTGTTAGTACTACCCATTGACAATGTTCCAGCTAACAGAAAAGAAAATTACATTAAGTATGAATAAATGTCTTCTGTGGTGTATAAAAGGCCTCCCAGTTTGAATGACCTTTTGGTACATAGTTTGCAGCCCTTTGAAAAAACAATATAGGGAGATATGAATGCCAGAATTACCCAACGGTACAGTCACATGTAGGAGATTATAAGTTTTACAAGGTAATATTGTGTACAGACAGTTTTACTTCTATTAATGCCATCAAGGTTTATGATGCTAAATGTTTTATTCACTGTGATATGCAGAATGTTGTATGCCTTGCTAAATGTGAGTCTGGGGCATTTTATGTCAGCAGACTTGAAGTTTCAAAGTAAGAGTGGATGAACATTTGAGAGTTAAGCAATAAGGCATGGTGGGGTGTGCGTGGAACACATTTTACCGCATGGCCAGGGGTGTAATAAGACACGAGGCCGAAGGCACGCACATCCCAGAGTGCCTTATTGCGCTTATAAAATGGACTCCTTTTTTTAAAACTTTTTACAGTTGGGGAAAAGCATGTTTATATGTAGAAAAAATAGATTTACTTGTGTGCATTTATGATAAAATAGTCCTTCTACCCACTACAAATGATGTCTTTGATGATGACGTCATTGTATTATTGCCTACTTTCTTCTTCCTGCTTTTTTTTTTTTTTCCACATTCAAGATATGGAATGTTTATCATAGAATATTTACCATGGAATACATGGATTAAAAATTCTGCTCAGTTCCACTGGCAGAGTATGTCTCTCCTAACACTCTGTACACACAGACAATAAAGGCCTTTGTTACAGCCAGAGACTCAATTATCTCGCTGTCAGGGCAAGAAGAAGATAGTTTCCTGATGAGCAGGTAAAGACAGAAGAGGGATTTTTCACTGTCAGCAAAGAAACAGCTGTAGTGAAAACTATAAACAATACTTATTGTTTCTAATTTGTTTATGTATGTAAGGAGAGTGTGATGATCAGGGAAACAACAGTTAATTAATTTGTTTTATTTTTTATTTAAGGTAGTTTTATTTTTAGGGCCCAGATGAAGTTTTTTTTACAGTGTAAAGGTAGCAGCCATGTTTGTGGTGGAAGATCAGTTCTGGCTGTAGGGGGCTAACTGAAATGCCTGTGTTCCAAATGCCCTTTGATCTAGGTTCCAGATTTTTCACAGTCTTTTTTTAGCCATGTGTAAACCATATTTTATACATAAATAAGAGACAATCAGGTTACATGATTTTACCCTGCCATTTTTTAACCATCAGTAAGGGTGACACCACCAATATTCTTGCTGAGCATATACTGTATGCCTTCAGGCAGACAGGAATGACCACAGTTTTATATTCCGTGGCATAGAAAAAGTGGTGTTAAGTAGGAGGGGTGGTGATCTGGAGTCAAGCTTATAGAGGAGAAAGCATTTGGATTGTCCAGCTGGGTGGTTGCGTTTTCCAGGTTTCAACACCAGATCTGAATACTTACCAGCAGTACGTAATAGATAACTTGTCAATAGTGAAGTGTTTGTTAGGAGAGGTGAGGAGTGAAAATAATTTTTTCATCACTAAATGTCTTCCTATTTTCTAATTTGGCTTTAGTAAAAGGCTTGCAGTTTCCTTGGGTGATTTTTCTGTACCAGTTTCACAACTGAGGAGAATGAAATGGAATATTGAATTGAATGTGCTGAGTATTACAAACACAGAACTGGACGTGCAATAAATTACTACATTAAATGTCAATGTGCTGAATGTTAAGTATGCTGAATGTAACAAGTGGC
Source organism: Neoceratodus forsteri (assembly GCA_016271365.2). Taxonomy (NCBI): domain Eukaryota; kingdom Metazoa; phylum Chordata; order Ceratodontiformes; family Ceratodontidae; genus Neoceratodus; species Neoceratodus forsteri. The sequence continues at coordinate 646,740,645 of CM028136.1, read as the reverse complement.
ATACTACCTCTAGGTCAGAGGGGGCGCAGTGCAGCACCTGCAGCTGTTGCAGAACACTGCAGCCCGGCTATTAATGGCCCTTTCGAGGTCTTGTCACATTACGCCGGCGCTACGTGAACTGCACTGGCTGCTGGTGTGCTGGCACATCTCCTTTAAAATAGGTCTGCTGACCTCTAAGGACCTGCATGGGCTGGGTCCAGATTACCTGAGGGAGCTTCTGCATCCCTACACCCTGGGTCGCTCTCTCCGATCAGCGGGTGAGGGCCTCCTGGGGTTCCCAGAGCAAGATTAAAGTCTTCGGGGAATTGTGCTTTTGAAGTGGCCACCCAGCTGAGTATACCATTGGCCCGTTGTCCTTTGACAATGACACATCTTGCTGTGATGAAGATGGCCCTCTGGGACTGTGGTTAGGCAGGTCAGGGTGAGGGCTGGGCTGTGGGTCTGGACCCGCTATTGTCTTAGCTTCACTTCCCCCCCTTGCACCTGCCCCTTTGGGTCCCATTTCCCTTGCTGCCCTACGTTCTCACTTAGATTTGAGGGTTCTCATCTAGTGGGTAAAAATCCCTGGGTCCGGGAAGGGAAAGATTTCCCTCGGCTTTGGGTGACTGACCTCCCCCCACTTCATGACCCTTCGACCGGGTAATTACCAAATATAAGTCTACTTTCCATATGTCGTAAAACCATTTCCAATCTCTCCCCAGTAACACTGGATAGGGTAACCCCGGGGCAACCCCCACCTTTATAGTATCTGGCCCCCAAGATAAGAGTAACCATAGCATTAGGTTAGGCCTTTACATCCCCATGCACACATCGGATAGGAACGGGGCTGTCATCCTGTCAGCATCGGGGATTCACAAGGGCCACTCTGCCTAGAGTCTGGCAGCTTCCTGAGTCCTCCAGAGCCTCCGTATCTATCCCTTCTACCTCGACAGGGATCACAAAATCTTGGGACTCAGAGCCCCCACCCCCATTGCAAAGTGAATACACATCTGTAAGCGATGCAATCTGTGAAAAGTACAGTCCATGTGAGGCAGTTCTTTGCAAAGTGTCCCTTCTGTTCATGAACATACAAAAATTTGCCAGCAGATAAAGGCTAGAGGTCTATCAAGTCTGTCCGAATGTGCACTAGCACCCCTATTCTGCAGCCGCCCTCCCTCCCACCTCCTCCCTTCATTAACCCTCCCCATGTCCTGTCCCATCCACGTTGAAGCAGTCCACTGTTCTACGCATACCACTTCAACGGTGGCGCATTCCCCCAACCACCTCCCTCTGTAAAAATTAATCTCTCATCTCCCTCCTGAACCTTCATCGCTTGATCTCATATCATGGCTAATTGCCCTTCCCTCCACCACTTTGAACAGCCCTCTGTACCCATCTTGTTTATTCCTTTCATGTATTTAAAGGTTTCAATCATGTCACCCTGTCTCTCCTCTCCTCCAGTGAGTACATGTTCAACTCCTTCAACCTCCTCTGGTATGCATCTGGTCTAGACCCTAGTCATGCATTTGCTCTGCTGCATACCTCCAGTAACCAATGTCTCTCTTCAGATACAGACGCCATACTGCATACTCCAGGTGTGGTCTAACTATGGCCTATACAGTGGCAGAATCACCTCCTCCTCCTCCAGGATATACCCCTTACCGACAACCCAGCATTTTGTTGGCCTTTGCAGCTGCCTTCCTACATTGTGCCCAGGTTGTTCATTGACCCTGTAATGAGCACACCCAGATCCTTCTCCTCCTCTGTCTGGGCTAGCTGCACCCCCTAGCTGGTAGCTCCTCCTTGAGTTCTTCATCAAAATGCAGCACCTTGCACTTTTTGGCATTAAAGCTCGATTGCCAGGTGTCTGACCAGTTTCAAGCTTTGCCAGATCATTCCTGCAACCCCTGCCATCCCCTAGGTCATCCACCACCGCCTACCTTGGTATCGTCAGCAAACAGACTGATCTTGCTCTTGATGTCCCATGATAGTCTGCAATGAATATCCCAAACAACACTGGTCCCAACACTGAACCTGTGAAACACTGCTCGGCACTGCCCGCTTGGGTGTGAGCTCCCACCACCACCACCCTCTGTTGCCTTCCTGCAATGATTACCTACCCATCTCACCAGCTTTGCACCGGCCCCTGTGCTAACCACTTCCCAGCCCAGCCAGCATGGCACTGAGTCGAATGCCTTACTGAAGTCCAGATACAGGACATCCACTGCATGGCCCCTGTCCAGTTGCCTGATTAACGAGTCCATAGAACTCGACCAGGTTGGTTTGGCAGGATCTGCCATGTCGGACCAGCCTGTCTGCTGCCTGTATTCCTTTGGCCTCTAGGAGGCCACCAGCCTCTCCTTCAGGATAGTCTCCATGGATGTGAGGCTCACTGGTCTGTAGTTTCCGGTTCATCCTTGGGGCCACTCTTGTGGAGGGCACACATGAAACCATCCTCCAGTCTAGGGTACACACACTCACAATGTGGTGAGGCATTAAATAGGTCTGCAAAGGTCCTGCAAGGACCTCTGCCAACTCCTTCAGTACCCTGGGGTGGATGCCACCGGGCCTGGCACCTTGTCCACCCTCAGTGCCTTCAAACCCTCTCAACTCTGCTCTCCGATTTCCCCATCTGTCACCACTTCCCCCACCTTGCTATGCCATTTCTCCCACCTTGGGTGTCACCCCCTCTTCTCTTTAGTAAATACAGGCAGAAGTACTCATTTAGTGCTTCCAGCCTTGCCTTTCTTCACCTAGCCCCTCCTTCCTAATCGCCACTATGTGGTCCCTTACAACTCTTTTCTCCCTGATGTATTAAAGAAGTCCTTCCCCCCTTCTTAATGTCTTGTGCAAGCCTGAGTTCCGTAGATGCTTTGGCTCCCTTACTGCCCTTGTCACCTCCTTCTTCTGTCAAGTACTCCCTCCTGTCCTCCCCTCCTGTTTTCTTGTACTTCTTAAGGCAGCTCTCTTCCTCCTTACCTTTTCCATGACCTCCTGCTCAACCAGATCGGTTTCTTAGCCCCTAGCCTTCTTGCTCTGGGCTTTGCAGCAGGTTTTGGTTGCCTCCACTATCACCAGCTTTATGAGCTCCCACCTCTGGTTAGTGTCCATACTAGATTGAATTCTGGATCAGGTACCCTTTTGCCACTTCCCATCCTCCCAAAGTCGGCCCTCCTGAAGTCCAGCACTATTGTAGATTTCCTCCTTCCTTGCCCATATCCAATGTCAGCCATACCTGAGCGGTGGTTACTCCACAGCTGGCCACTCCACTATAAGTTCTCATGAAGTCCCATTTGCCAGCACAAGGTCAAGGTATTTCCTAACCTGATTAGTTCACTGACCATTTGCAGCAGGAAGCTGTCCTGGAAGGCATCCAGCAGTACCTGCTCCTTCTGTTCCTGGTTGTTGGGGTGCTCCAGTCCACTCCTGGCATGTTGAAGTCCCCCACAATCACCACAACCCTTCTGAGGTCCTCCTGATCTGTCCTGCTAGTTCCCTGTCTAACTCCTCTGTCTGAGATGGTGGCCTGCACCACTCCCATTCTAAGAATCCTATTTTTGGAATCCTAGATTTGCATTCAAAGTGACTCCATACTACCCTCCTCCCCTTCCTCCCTTACACACTTCAGTCCTTCCTTCACATGATGCCACCCCCTTCCCAATCACTCTGTCCCTACAAAATAATCTGTACCCTGGGTACAGACAGGTCCCAGTCATTGTATTGGGTGGCCCATGTTTCCGTGATGACTGCAATGTCACCTTTCCTCTGTCGTGAGAACTGCTGTAACTCTGCAGTTTTCCTCCCAAGGCTCCTAACATTAGGGTAACCACCTTCCACCTTTTCCCCCTCCCATCCTGCCTTCCTTTCCTAGCATCACCAGTACTTGCCATTTGTCCTTTGTCACTGTTATGGGGTGAGCTCATATGGTTTCCCAACCTATGGTCTCTGCATATCTCTTCCCCAACTGCCACCCCCCACTCCTAGTTTAAATTCCCAACTTCCTCTATGTACTCCTCTATCCTCTGTTTCAACACTTTCTTTCCCTCCTCACTCAAGTGTAGTCTGTCCTTGGCATAGAGACTACTGTACTCCCAGGTCCCTCCCCACCCCCCATACCCTTTAGCACAACACCAGGTTCTTAGCCATCCGTTAAATTCCTCTATTCTCAGCTTTCTTGTTGTGCTTGCCTTTGGCACAGGAAGCATCTCTGAAAAAGTTACTGATCTTCCTGCCCCCTCACATAATTGTGCTAGTTCCTCAAACCTCCTCTGGACTGTATCTACTGTCTTGTCAGCCAGGTCGTTTGTCCCAAGATGTATAATTAAATGAGGCTTGTCCCTACCCCTTCTAGCATATCTCAGAACAGACTGTCCCACCCTTTCCGCTGTCATTCCTGGCATGGCCTCCACCCAAATGTGACTATGCCTCTCCCCCTTGCTACCCCACCTAACTCCTCTTAGTGTTGAGTCCCCCAGCACTAAGATTCCACCCCTCTTACTCCCTGCTTGCTTCCATTCATCTCCCTCTCTCATTTCCAGCTCCTCTTCTTCCTCCTGCACATTATTTCCCCCTTTTACCCCTATTGCACGTCTCCCAGCAGAACTTCCCCCTGCTCCAGTTTGGTCCCGATATTTATCAATTACTCCTCTAATTTCATAATTTCCCTCCTCCACATTCTTCCTCTCTAGCAGTGCACAACTATTTTCTGAAGGCCCTTCACAAATGCCCGCTCCCTCTCTCTCCATAGTAACCTGTTCTGTCCTTTCCACTCCATGACTTTTGCCACTTCTTACCTCCCTCACAAGTCCCTATCTCCTCCTTCCATTTGTCTTTGTCTCTGACCTGGTTTCCCTGACAATTGTTCTTCCTGGCCTGGGCCCCTTGTCTCTGCTTCCTTCTTCTGACCCTCTCCTCACCACTGTTGGCTTAAATCGCCTCCCTCATCTCCCCTTCTTTCTCCTTCCACTATTAGGCTAAACCATCCCCAATCTGCCTTGCCTGTCTTAGTTCCTCCTGCAGACCCTCAATCTCCTTTCTAAGTTTTCTATATCGTTTCACACTAAACATCCTCCACACTCAGGCAATTTTTAGAAAGATTGGTGCACATGATTGCAACCTACCACCCCTACCCATTGCTGTCCATTGTACCAGGCCCCCACCCTTCCAGATGCAGGATAGCAAACACTCCCCCAAGTCTCCCCTCTCCCTCCTCTATCAGTGCAAAACATTTTCTTTATTTCCCTTACCTCCTTTGTTGCACATGTTTAGATATATTGAGCAACTAGTAGTAGATCAGGGAGGGGCTGTGAACATGGCCTACCTAGACTTTAGCAAGGCATTTGACACAGTCCCACACAAAAGATTAATATACAAGTTAGCCAGCCTGGGAGTGGGTCCCAAGATGACATCCTGGGTAAAGAATTGGCTGGAGAATAGGACACAGAGAGAAATAGTAAATGGAGTCCACCTCAGATGAAAGAGGGTTACTAGTGGGGTACCGCAGGGTTCAGTATTAGGACCAGTCCTCTTCAATGTCTTTATAAGCGACATTACAGAGGGACTGGAAGGAAAAGTATGTCTCTTTGCAGATGACACAAAGATCTGCAACAGAGTTGATGCACATGGTGGGGTGGAAAGGATGAGAAGGGACTTGGCAAGGTTAGAAGAATGGTCAAATGTATGGCAGCTTAGATTCAATGCTAAGAAGTGCAAGGTAATGCACCTGGGAAACAAAAACCCAGGGGAAGAGTACACAATGGGGGGTGAGATACTAACAACAACAAAAATGGAAAGGGACCTGGGGTAGTCATATCAGATGACCTAAAGGTGGGCAAGCAATGTGAGAGGGCAGCAAGGAGGGCTGGGGGGATACTGGGATGCATAGGGAGAGGCATCACCAGTAGAAAACAGGAAGTTATTATCCCTCTGTACAGACAGCTGGTGAGACCCCATCTGGAGTACTGTGTGCAGTTCTGGAGACCCAATCTCCACAAAGACATAGACAGGATGGAAGCTGGCCAGAGGAGGGCAACTAAAATGGTGCAGGGTCTGCACCAGAAGACATATGAAGAGAGACTAAAGAAGCTTAATATGTATAGCCTTGAGGAAAGGAGGGAGAGGGGGGACATGATAGAAACTTTCAAGTACCTCAAGGGAATCAACAAAGTCCAAGAGGGTAGCATCTTTCAAAAAAAGAGGTGTGCAAGAACAAGGGGGCACAATTTGAAGACAGAGGGGGCTCAGAGGTAATTTAAGGAAGTATTTTTTCACAGAGAGGGTTGTGGATGCATGGGACGGCCTTCCGGAGGAGGTTGTGGAGTCAAAATCAGTGGTGGAATTCAAGCATGCATGGGACAGCCATAAGGCCATTCTAGGGTGTGGGGGTAGGAAGAAGTAGGCTGCTGGTTAACTAGGATCTGCAGCTTATCCAGTAGGTAGGGAAATGGGCAGACTGGGTGGGCCAAGCGGTCCTTATCTGCCGTCAAATTCTATGTTTCTATGTAACTGCTTTTTATATTCCTATCCTTCCTATCCACACTCAAAAACAGACTTTAAGTAGCCATTTCACAACCTTCTTCAAACTCCTCCTTTCCCCAATGCAATATCAATGTGAAGAAGTAATAATGAAAGCTCCTAGATTTGCATTTACCTCCCTTCCACTGAGAGAGCAGTCACCTCTTCACTTGCTGCTGTTCCGTTCCTGGATGTCTGCTTTTGCTATGACAGGTGCATATCCTTTGCCTGTTTGAGGAAGTGATGTCAGAACTCCTGGTATAAAGGAAATAATGGACCAAGGGTGGGACCAGCCCAAGTCTTCCAGAAACAATCAGGTAGCTGAGGCCTCTGGTCAGACCATTAGCACCCTTCCCCCCACTCTGCACTCAAACTTTGCAGCTAGTGAAGCCAGAAACATGCCCCTGTGTCTCGGCTACCGGGCGAGCCTCTGGGTTTAGGCCGTGGGCCCTCAGGAAATGTCTTCCATGGCTGCTGGGTTGCCGTCCTTCCCAGAGTCTGACTGTTATTTGGCCCATAACCCCCCTCCCTAAATGCCCATGTCCATTCACAGTTCCAGACAATACTTCTTCAGTCTGGCTTCCGTGACGATTCCCCATCTTCCCAGGTGGCCTCATAAGTTGGGTCACCGGGTGAGAGGCAGGGATCGACAAATTTCAAATTTATGTGCTAGTCCAGGACAACTGACCTAGCAAAAAAAAGGGTAGTCCCAGTGTTTAGAGTGGTAGTCCATGGTCAGAAAGCTATATTTTAAGGAACATTATAACATTATTATGTAGCAGCAAAGTATGTGGTCTGGCATGGTTGTTATTAATGCTATGTAGATGTAGGCTATTGAAAACAGGAAAAATGATGTATTTGTAAATTGAAGTGTGTTTCTTCTTTTGTGATGCTAATAAAACATATTTTGTTACAGTCACTGTGTGGTGTCTCTTTTTCACTGGTGGTAGACTGCAGTGGATGGGGACAGAAGCTAATAAAAAAAAGTGGTGCTGAATTTACAGATTCAGGCTGCGTAGACTAAGCAAGGGAGGAGCAGGAGGGCAGTGGAATAGAACTGGGATGGGAAGAAATAATGTCGGTCTAGAAAGATTTACAAGACCATGTGGCTCTGATGCTTACTTTATTTCTTTTTTGTTTGTTTTTGTTTTTTACACTGCACTTTGTCCCGTGCCATCCACACCCTCACCCGACATGCCTGACAGTTCCCTTCTTACTACTCTACAGACCACAACACACTTTTATTTTTATTTCCTTAGGCAGTTTTTGCAATAACATCAGTTCTGGTATTAACACTTTGCCTAACCCTCTTAATCCTTTGCAGCCTTTTTATTTACCTCAAGTGCTACTGTGCTGCATGCAGCTTCTTTGTAGCTAGCACATAATTCATGGTGGCTCAACAGTAACAGACTACCTTTTGCCCATTTACTCTTAAGTACCCGATCCTTAATTTTTAAATTTTATTTCCAGACTGAACTTTATTTTGCTCAATTGCCAGTATCGTCATGGCCAAGCAGTGACACACTACCTCTTTTCCCCCTCTACTCTTTAGTACCCAATCTTGCAGCCCAACAACCTTTTTGTTCCATTTTTTGGTGTTGGATTTCATTCATGCTGAAAGTAGACAGGCATGCAGATCCGATCTCTCACTAATGAGTGCGTCTCTCCCCCTCTCCCCCGCTCACCGCCATCAGACAATCGCATCACACTCCCTTTCAGTTTTCTTTTTTCTTTTATATTTAAATGTGGTGTAGTCAATGACATAGAAATCTCCCCACAAACTGCCATCAGACACAGTGTTGCGCCGTTCCTCACAGTCTGTTAGGACTCGGCTACTTCCGCTCTCCTCCTAAGTCGAAGTGCGAGTGCGCCTTCCATCTAACTTTTAAACCCCCAGTAGGTTTTCTTACCCTGCCTAGTTTCTGAGTATTCTGCTCCTCCCTGCCACTCTGATGACCCTCCGGCTCCTTCTCCATTCCTAGCTGCTCTCTCTCATGCTTGCGCTCCACACCGTGGCAATGCCTGTCTCATTCCCATGCTCCCGATGTGGCTAAGCTCCCCTGGCACGCTGGTCAGTCACATGGCCACCAGGACAGTCGGACTTGGATATCGGAAGTGAGCACCCTAGTGGAGGATCCAAGAAATGCAATTAAGAGGTTTTTTTTTAAACGCACTAGAATACTTGTCCGTGGACAACTAGCTCTGTGCAAAATGCTTGTCCCTGACTATATAGTGATAGCCCGGGACATCAGGCTGTTGGATTTGTCAAACCCTGGTGAGAGGAGAGTTCAGCATCCAACACTTGTTCTGAGATCTGCATGGCCTCTGCTAGCATGGTGATTTTCTGTTTGTGGACCCAGCTCTGAGTTCCCCGGGGGCAGAATGTTCAGAAATTGTTCCAATATGGTCAACTGAGCCACCTCAAGGCCACTACATCCTTCGGGTTTTAGCCAGTGCCAACACAGGTCCTGCAATTGTTGTCCCACTGCTCTGGGTCATGCACTGGCTGCAAATTTGAAGCTTCGGAACCTCCGTTGGTAACTTTCCGAGTTGATGCCTAGGCAGTCCAGGACTGCCACTTTCACCTCTGTGTACTCCCCGGCTATGGTACTGTCCAGAGCTCAATAGGCCACTTGGGCTGCCCTGGTCAGACATGGGGCAAGGCAGACAGCCCACTGGTGTCTGGGCCATCCAGCAGCTTTCACCACTCACTCGAACGTTACCAGTAAGGCCTCTGGATCATCCTCAGATGCCATTTTGGTCAGTATGGCATTCATCCTAGGAACCCCTGACCCCACGATAGCTGGATCAGCCTCACCAGTAGGGTCTTGTTGCGACTGTTTTACCAGGTGCTGAAGGAGCTGCTGCTGTTGTTGCCCCAGCTGTATAAAAAAACTACTGTTGCGCCTCCTGTTGGGCTTGCTGTGCCTGTTGTTGCACCTCCTGCTGCTGCTGCTGAGCCTGTTGTCTTTGTTGCACCCATTGTTATGCCTCCTGCTGCTGCTGTGCCAGCTGCATGAAAGCCTGTTATTGTTCCGCGAGGAACTTCAGCAGTTTCTCCATCTCCGTTTTTCCAGAACGTAACTAGTCCTGCTCACTCCAGCAGGGATCAGATCCCACTTCTCACACCACGTGTGACAAGCTGGCCTACAGTAGATGGAGAGGCAGCGCACTGTGTTTAAAGTTCTCGGATGACAATGTAGTTTATTGCTTCAGAAAAATCATAAACAGTCAGTTCAACTTTTCCAGTCTGGTCAGGAAACATAAATGCTTAACACAAAACAGCTTCTCACAGGCTGACTTGACCAAAGGAGTCTTTGAACCACTTATGTGGGCTAGCAGCTTCTGAATGCACAGTCTCAAACAAAACACAAACAAGCAGTCTTTCCCTTTTAGCCTTACTTGCAGGCCAATAATATCAGTACATTCCACTCACTATTCGTGGCTCCAGCTGGCTGGGCTGCTTCTTTGCCTCTGGGTTCCCTGCTCTAGAAACAGTCTCTTCCTCAGCAGTAGGGTTAAGCTTTTTTCCCCAACTGCTCTCTCCAGCAACTAACCCTTCTCCTTGGGCGTTCTGCTCTGTTTCCTTTCTTAAATTTCAGCCTCTGTCTTGCAGAGTTTCTGCCTGGGAGCTTCTCCTCTCTACAGCAGTTTTCCAGCTTCCAACTCGCTTCTTGCTGGATTCAGTTTGCCGTTCAGCAATCCCCCTAATCAGCAACACCTGAGGAGGGATCCCCCCCCCCGCCTGTTCATGTTGCATTCTTTGCATTTCCTCAGCCACAGCAAGGATCTTAACCCCTTTCCTCCTAATGTAGGGTTTACCCTGTCACAGTCCCTTAGTGAGGGTTTTCCAGGTGGCTGATGCAAACCTAGCCATAGGTAATGTTTTCTGTTCCCACTGAACATGCTCACTAGGGGCACAAGCCCATGGGCGAGGAGACTTGCTAGCCTTCTCCAACTGCAGCCAGACTGGAGATAAAGAGGATTGAGGTAGTAGCCAAGGAAGTATCTGTTTGATACCCACTGCTTGATGATAGGCACATAGTCATGGGACACTCCATCCACCTTTAAGAGCAGGTGCTGTAAGTCTGTTGAGGGATAGGCATGGTCTGGTGCCTTCCCAAAGAAAGGAGAGGAAAAGCTTCTCCATCCTGTAGAATTTACTGAGGGGGATGATAACTGGGAGATTTAGTGGAAAAAGAAGTTTGGGAAAGGCAATCATTATGTATGCTACAATTTTCCCCCAAAAGTGAGGTTCAGCTTGGCCCATCTGTGAAAATCTGCCTCCAACTCTTTTAGTAGTGGATTCCAACTGAGATATTTCAGCTGCTGGAGGTCAGGCGAGAATGTCATGCCTAAATAAGTTATCTGCTTTGGGGACCATCAAAGGGGCCATTTACCGAACATGTCCTCATGGCAGGATTCATTCAAAGGCAGGACTTCTGTCTTTCCCTCAATTTAACCTTAAGCCAGAAATACTTGTGAAAGAATGTAGGCGATGCATCACGTGAGGCAAAGAGGCTTCTGGATTAGAGAGTGTCAGGAGAAGATCATCTGCATAGACTAGAGTCTTCAATATAGTATCCACTATCTTTATACCTTCTATCTCCTCTGATTACCTAATCCCCTGGAATAAAGGTTCCATCACATTGAGGAACAGGAGAGGGAACAGAGGGCATTCTTTCCTTGGCCCCCTTAGTAATGGAAAGGGCTGTGAGATTAAACCATTTGTTAGGATGTGAGCCGATGCATTGGTATATAGCAGCTTCACACAGTTTATAAATGTGGATCCTATGCCCATTGCTGCCATAACTTGATAGAGATAGGTCCACTTGATAGAGTCAAAGGTTTTCTCACTGTCAATACTCATCAGGAAGGTAGAGTTCCTACCCACACAACAGTGAAAAGAGCCTTAAGGTTGTCTGTGGCCATACAGTCCTTTACAGACCCCATTTGATGGCAATCTACCAGGTGCAGGAGGAAGGTCTGCAGCCTGAGTGCAAGAATCTTTACCAGAATCTTTGCATTGACATTGAGCAAGGATATCAGATGGTGATTACAGAGCTTTTAAGTGTCTTTGCCTGGTTTGGGCAGTTATGTTATCAGGGCTTCAGACATGGAGGGTGGTAGGGAACCCTCATCCATAGCTACCTCAAAAACACTAAGTAGAGTACCACCCGGCTGTTCCTCACACTGCTGATAGAACTCTGCAGGGAAACCATCTGGGCCTGGAGTTTTTTGTTTAGGTAGAGACTTCATCATTGCCCTGATCTCTTGCCTTGTAATTGGCTGATCTAATGATTTCACTTGGGCCTCAGTGAGGGTAGAAAGGAGCATAGGGCCCATAAAAGATTCCAGTGTGGGATGGGAGGTATCAAACTGCATAGAGTATAATTTTATATAAAATTCTTTGAAAGCAGTATTGATGACTGTGGGAAGGTCATGTCAGATGAATCTAATTGATTTCTTTGACTGGGTGACCAAAGTAGTGGACCAGGGAGTGGCTATGGACATGGCCTACCTAGACTTTAGTAAGGCATTTGACACAGTCCCACACAAAAGATTAATAAACAAATTAGCCAGACTAGGAGTAGGTCCCAGGGTGGTAGCCTGGGTAACACATTGGCTAGACAACAGAATGCAGAGGGTAATAGTAAACAGAGTTCACAGTGAAGAAAGGGGGGTTACTAGTGGGGTACCACAGGGTTCAGTACTTTTTAATGTCTTTTTAAGTGACATTGCAGAGGGGCTGGAAGGAAAAGTATGTCTCTTTGAAAATGACACAAAGATCTGCAACAGGGTTGATACACAAGGTGGGGTGGAAAGGATGAGAAGGGACTTGGCAAGGCTAGAGGAATGGTCAAATGTATGGCAGCTTAGATTCAATGCAAGGAAGTGCAAAATAATGCACCTGGGAAACAAAAACCCAGGGGAAGAGTACACAAAGGGGGGTGAGATACTGAGAACAACAAAAATGGAAAGGGACAGGGGGTAGTTATATCAGATGACCTAAAGGTGGGCAAGCAACGAGAGAAGGCAGTAAGGAGGGCTGGGGGAATACTAGGATGCATAGGGAGAGGCATCACCAGTAGAAAACAGGAAGTTGTTATCCCTCTGTACAGACAATTGGTGAGACCCCATCTGGAGTACTATGTGCAGTTCTGGAGACCCCATCTCCGCAAAGACATAGACAGGGTGAAGGCTGTTCAGAAGAGGGTAACCAAAATGGTGCAGGGTCTGCACTAGAAGACATATGAAGAGAGACTAAAGGAGCTTAATATGTATACCCTCAAGGAAAGGAGAGAGAGGGGGGACATGATATCAACCTTTAAGTATCTCAAGGGAATCAACAAAGTCCAAGAGGGTAGCATCTTTAAGAAAAAGAGATGTGCTTGAACAAGGGGGCACAATTTGTAGATAGAGGGGGGATGGCTCAGAGGTAATGTGAGGAAGTATTTTTTCATGGAGAGGGTTGTGAATGTGTGGAACAGCCTTCCTGAGGAGGTCATGGAGTCAATAACAGTGGGGGAATTCAAGAATGCATGGGACAGACATAAAGCAATTCTAGTGGAGGGTAGGAGGAAGTAGGCTGTTGGTTAACTAGGATCTGCAGCTTGTCCATTAGGTAGGGAAATGGACAGACTAGATGGGCCAAACAGTCCTTATCTGCCATCAAAGTCTATGTTTCTTTGAACAGTCTGTTATCTAAGTGCCTTCCATTGATCGGATGAAGGGGATATACTTAACGGGGGGGGAGCATGATTGAGCGTTGGCTCTCCTCTCCCAGGTAAGGGGTGTGGTTGCCAGCCCGTAGCTCCGCCATCACTGGATGGAGGTTCAGTGCTGATGCAGGCAGTCAACAGCACAACTGGAAGGGAGGGGCATTCTGAATGGCGTGCGTGCGTGCCTTCACAGGCACGCTGTACGTCGGGGACGCATGGGTGTAGGGAACGGGAGAAAACCTGACAAAAAAAAAACAGAAATTGCATATGAAAAATAAATTGCTACATCCCTAGATTTAGTGGTGCCCAAGCTTCCCAGTACAGTTCCTACTAAGCTTTCTTTTTAGTTTAACATCTTGGGAAGGGCAGGCATAGGGTGTCGGAACCGGGGTGGATGCCACTGCAGTTTTGGGGCCAAACAAGAGTGCCCTTTACATGTATTTCACAGCTGTAGATGATCATCTCTGTGGTGCGTGACAGTTCAGTTCTGCCTTGACCATCTGAATCTGCCAGCAGCGCTCACTCTCACCTCCCCCCCACACTAAGCAAAAGATTAAATGAAGAAACAAGCTATCCAGTGTCAATGTTATTTGAGTGCCTCCCGCAGTCCCAGCAGAGTTGTTATCTTAAATAACTGCAAAGCTGGTTGATAATGGCTCTACTTTACAACTCCAGTGGAACTTTCAGCTCCCATCTCCTGTTAATTTAAGGAGCCTTGCCCATCCATCAGCCCTGCCCTTAGCGCCTCTTTGGCCTGTGGATTCTCGGGATTTGACACCTAACTTATCATTCTGCCTGTACTGGCACCTCCAGATCTGCTCTTCTCTGCAGCAAGCAAGAACAACTGGTGAAATAAATTATTTTTAATTTGTCAATGTGGACCCACCATGAAGTCTCAACTCAGAGAAGCCTTAGCCAGGCAGGATAGTAATAAACATAGCTCCTTGTCACTACACCATCCCATTTCTCCTGCTACTCCCGGCTGACTGACTTGGACTCCTGCCTTGCTAGCTAAGTTAATTTATCTGGCATTGTTGGGGTTTAATGTTCGGGAGCTGCTGACGCTGATTACTCTAGTCTTCAGACCCTGCGATCGTGATTGCAGGTTTTGCAAATCTATTTTTTTTTTTTATTTTATTTTGGTGATGGTCCCACTCAGGACTCCAGTGATGGCAGTGAAACAATTTTCCAACCCCTGGGCCAGACGGACCCCCAAGTGTCAGTGTCTGTCTGACTGAGTCTGAATGCACTGCTGATTGCTGAGCTGACAGAGACTCAAGTGCGAGGAGTTCTGGTTCCGATGCGGGCTGACAGTCCCTGTTTGTAGCACAGCTGTAGCCACCAGCCGCCCGCCTGCCAGACAGCCATGCTCTGTCCTTTGCCACTTGCCTGCCCAGTGAGTCAGAAGTCCTGTCCACTCCACCCTGTCTGTGAGAGCCTCTGGGAGCCGCAGGGCCTGGGACTGTAGTGTAGGTCATGTGGTGACAGTCAGTAGAAGTGCTGTGGCATGGTGTTGCCTTGCTAAAATTACTGGTGCACTGCCCTTCAAAAATTAGTGGGTCGGACCTGCACCAGCTAGGTTACAGTAACAGGATGGTTGAGACCTCAGAAGAAGAACTAGGTGGTCCGGAGAAAAGAACATTCCGTTTATTGGGACCGGCAGCCTGTAGCTGCTCAGCTGCTCCTCTGCTGCTATTATTGTAACACAAAAGACAGGTATATTCATTAATTAATTTTATTCTTCTTCTTTCTGGTTAGATTGGTAATACATTGGATAATAACTAGAGGTTAGATGGTCTACACCACAGGGGTACGAGTACCATTTTTTTTATATGAGGTGGGTGACCACCTGGCTGCCATGCTGCCACCTTCATCAGTCCCTGCACTAGTTCTCTAGACCTTTGCGGGTGATGATCAGCAGTCAGCAGTTAACAAATACCTAATCACTGCATGCTGTCTTTCAAAATAATTGTTTCCGTTCTCCAAGTGAAATGCATAAATGTGATAATAAGCTGAATCACCAAGACATGCCACACAGTATTTTACTGCAGTGCATATTAGATGGTAAACCCATGATATCATTTCCCCAAGTGCCTTTTTTTGAAATGTATAATACAATATGTTATTTAGGCAAATTCTCGGTTTTCCTAAATAGTTTTAGAATAATGCATGCCTTACAGTGTATCATGTAACTGTTGTAACAGTTCATGATACACAATAAGGTATGCATTATTCTATAACTGTTTAGGAAAACAGAGAATTTGCCTGCATAATATATTGTATTATACATTTCAAAAAAAGACACTTGGGGAAATTATATTATGGGTTTACCATCTAATATGCACTGCAGTGAATACTGTGTGGCATGTCTTGGTGCAGATTCAGCTTATCATCATGTTTCTTCATACTCTCGAACCTGCTACAGTAAAGGGGGGAAGGTGTGTAGAAGAGACCAGCATGGAGATATGTATTGGGCTAAAACAGTTGATTTTTTACTGGCTGACAGACACAGTGCAGTTCTGTGTTGACTGAATGTATAGTGAGCACGGGGAGAGAGTAAGGTTTTAAAAGAATATTAAAAATTATGAAGGCTTCTTTTCTATATACTTACTGGTTGGGCTAAATAAAGACCGGCAGGGTTAACTGGAACAGGCATTGGATGTCTGCAGTGTTTTTATGAATGGGTTTTCAGAAGAAGTTGCAGTTTAAGAGTAGTAAAAAAAAAAGATCTGTAATTGGGTTTTTGAGAATTGGTCTGCATGATAGACAGACAGGAACTGACCGGTTGGATTTTATTAGATTTACACAGACACAAGACAGCCAGTCTAGTTGCTAGATTGTTAGACCTTGCACCTTGCTTGCCACAATGTATTTGGAAGAAGTTTTCCTTATAAGACTGTTTTTTACCCTATTACCATTACCATATCTAGCATTACACAATAAAATTACAATCTGTCTGCTTCTTGTAGGTGTATGGATGCTGACTCAATGGAGAAATTTGTTCTGTGTACCAGATATGGGTTCATTTCCAGCCAAACATTTTACTTCCTTTTGACCCAGACCTCAGATTAGTAGCAATCTATGGATTTGTGGTGATTACTGCTCAGTTTTATTTGAACTATGAATGCCACTTACCAGGGCACAGCTTTGAAAAGGGTTTCCAGGCCCTCAGCAAGCAAATCACTGCAACTGTGTGCCTGTGCCTATGGCACATCTGGGGTACACACAAACAGACTTGTGATATTTAAAAGGGTCTGCTTTTGCAGTGCACATATGCATGGAGTAGCATATTATCCTCCCCAAGCAGGTTATTTTAAACAATAGCAGAGGACAGCAGTGGGGCATGGACCCCATTTCCAGGTCAATACCATACATCTCAACTGTTCCATGTGCATAGGAGGGCTCTAAACAATAAGATACAATAGGGGTTATGTTAATGTTCTATTAAGTACCCCCTGAGGGAGTGATGTGGCAGGAGATGAAACTGAGTGTTACATGCCCATCAGGGTCTCCAGGATAAAAAAGTAAAAAACTGTAATCCCAAAGATCGTGGTTTGCATCACAAATACTTCTTCCACCCTGAAGATGGGCTTTTGGTACTCCTTTTTGCCCAGTGGGTTCTAGAAGCAGTGCATGTGAAGGCTAGCAAATAAATAATGTAGACTGTTGTAGTTTGAGGATGTCCAGCTCTGTGACTGTCCGTGAGGGAAATGAATTATGCCTCTTACTCTGAGCAAGTTAGATGTCTTTTATTCTGTACAACATGATTTGTCTCTTACAGTTAAATCAGATCCCGGCCCTTGCATGGAATGAAATTCTTTACAGTGCATTATAATTTCATATATTTAAGTAGAGAACATGAATACCAGTTTTCAGACTTCATTGCTAGGCTTAATATTTGGCAGACAATCAATGCTCCATTGTCTCTTTGAGGAAAAACAATTGTTCCTAATGAAATTCAGTTGTTTATGTGTGCTTTTGTTAACTGCTTTTGCATCATCTTTTTAGAAATAGGCTGCTAGTATATAGTGGTTTGATTTTTGAACAGTCTGATGTGCTTTCATAAATTTTTTTTAGTCCTTCTCTTAGCAATAGGCTGCTTCAGAGTGTATAATGGATGTAGTTTAAACAGTCTTGTGTGCTTTCATTAATTGCTTTGAGTTTTCCTTTTAGAAATAGTCTGCTGTAGTATATCATGATTTAAACAGTCTGTCACAATCAGGTCAACGGAGCTTATTAATGTCTACTCCCTTTGGATGGCAGCAGGGGCCTAGCACAAATACTGTGAAGGCAGCAAACTCCAGCATTTTATTATTAACCCAGAAAAAATATGTCAAAGCCCCTAGGATACAGTATGTTATTGTCATCAGTTCTGACTGAAACATTATGGATCGTGATGTCCTGTATTATAGAAAACCGAGTCACACAGTATGCAAGTGGAGGTTGTGGGATTTATTCCTTCTTTCTGTCTCTGACACCACTCAGCCTGTCTGAGTATCCTGCTTTTGTTTCAAATCTCTCTCCCCCACCCCACACTGCCGCCTGCCACCAGCCACCCGCCCCTGTCTGTCTGCCTCTATATTAATTCCTGTGTCTCTTTCCTCCCCTCAGGGACCCATGCCTGAGCGGTGCTTTCTTCAGCCGAGCGGCTGTTTCCTTGGCCATCGCCACCGACACTAGAACCTCTTCCTGACCTCCCTCCTGGTCCTTCTCACTGGATTCCTCTAGCCAGGTACTACCGCTGAAGACTCTCACAGAGCCATCTCGTGTGGGAGGCCTCAGATTGGTGTGGTTTTTGGAGGACACGTCCGATTGGTCCGTTTCCTCCCTAGGCTGCCACTGATTGGATCGCTTTTGCCCATAGCTTTTCTTCTGACTTTTACACTTAGTTTGTGGATCCTATAGCTTCTAGGGTTTTTCTCCTCCCCTGTCCAGGCCTCCTTTAAATACTCTCTTTGCCCCACCCCTCTTGGCTTCCTCCAGTCCTATTGGTATCCAGCACTCCTCTCACCTTTCATCCTAGCATAGGAGACTCTTTGCCTCCCTCACTCTGCTCATCTCTCCTGTCTACCTCTTACCTCCTCCTATAGCAGCTTCCTTGGTGGTGCCTCATATTGTTCTCCTCTTACCAAACTCACCTGACTTATACCTTAACCCTCTATATTCTCGCTCCTGGTCTGTCTACTTAGACTCAGTACTGTCTCCCACACTACCTCTGTAGTAATCATTCCACTCACCTCGCTCATTTGTCCGCCTGACTCGGACTGGTCTCTGTCTTCCTCCCCAGAACCTTCTAACTCCCTGCCTCCCCCCTCTCTATCAGTATGGCCCTCTCCTCCCTGCCCCTCTGTCTATTATTCTCACCTCCCTGATCCCATTATCTAACCTGGCTGGAGCCTGCTTCCCCAATCTCCCTTGGAGCTTCCAATTGGATTACATCTACCAGCACTCAGGAACCATCACCTCAGAACTATACCCCCCTTATTATCCCTCCACCAGGACAAACTGGTATTACCCCTGGTATCATGAAAAGGTGATTTACACTTGCTTCTTCCCACTCTCACCATTGGCTCACATTGCCTTTCTTTGGGATCATAATCCACAATGGAATTTTTGCTCCTGTAAGAGGCAGACAAAGAAATTCTGCCTCAAAAATACGTTGGTGCACCCTGAAACTCCTGCTCCTTCTACTACTATCAGGCAATATACACCCAAAGAGGAGGAGGAGGAGGAGGGGGAGGGGGAGGGGGACTGCGACTGCCTTCTTACCAGGCTCCTTAATCAAATCTGAAAAGGTTAGAAGACAGGCAGTATTTGAAAGATGCTCACGTGCAAAGTGTTACATCATTTGCATGTGTTCCATCTCTCTGGACAGTCCAACTTGTGAGGCTTACTGCATAAAGTCATGAAAATCTGAGCATCATTGGGAAGAAACATAATTACAATGGTAAGTAATTTTGTCATTCAGAGCACTGGGGAAGAACAGTGATTCCCTAGCTTTGGTTGTGGTAGTTACCAGCCAAGGCTGCCTTTACTACGAATTGTGCGCTGCTGTCCTGCCTTGTCCAGGTAGTGGGGATGGGCAAACAAGCAGGGGTGTAATTGTACATCCCACTGTAGCCAGGCTTCAATAGTGTCAATGGAAATAAACAAACCAAGAGAAAAACAGAAGCTGTAGCACAAGGCAACCCCACTGCTGCAGAGCCTAATGATTAAAGCAGATTAACCCACTTGTATGCAGGCTAGCAGCAAGAAAAGGGGAAGCCACTACCTAGGGGTGCAGTTTGGATTATACAGTTAAATTGTGATGTAATAGAGTCATTACTGACTAGTGTTACAATGAGGGTGGGGAGGAGGACCCCAACCCCAGGGGTTCCTATAATGTTTACAGTGGCATGTGGGGGATGGGTCTGCACCCCAAGGGAGACCAGGTTCCATCTACCCTGATCATAGTCAGTTAAGGTGTAGAATTTTTAGGGCCGAGCTGACAAGTGGGTATAAGAGCTGAGCCAAGGGAGAGGGGAAAATAGACCTACCATATTATGGGCCCGATTCTAAAAGAGTTACACCTGGCATAACAGCACTTGGTGCAAGTAGCAGCTTCCACCAACAGTTGCGACCTGTGGGATTCTACAATGTGGCCTGTGACATGATGCAGGCCACTTGCTCCAAAGAGCAGTTACACCAGCAGTTGCACCATAAACCCCCTGCAACATGGCACTAGGGGGTTTACAGCAGCAGTTCCGCCCTATTCCAGTAGGGCAGCAACAAAGTCTCCAATGTCAGGATTCTACAAGAACCCCTGGAGAAGAACCAGCAATGTAAGTTACACCAGCATTTAGCTGTTGTAACTGTGCATACGTTGACTGGGGGGTTCTGGAGACCTGCTGCACCCACTCCAAGATTCCCCCCATGCCCAGAACACCCCCATCAGTACCCCACAGGGCAGCCCACAACCCTCCGATCCCCCACAGCAGGTGTGCCCAGCTGCGCATCTCGCACCTCCAGCCCCCAGAACTCCCAAACCCTCAACACCCTGCAGGGCAGCCCACACACATCGTGCCCCGACCCCACAACACTAGCGCCCTGCAGGGCAGCTGTGTCTCCCCCCCATCCATGCCTCGACCCGATATGTTGCGGCAACTGTGTAAATATTAGAACCCCAAGATCCCTGGTAGTCCAGTGACCCTCTACCCACCCCACCCAGCAGTGCCAGTCACCCCTCCATCTCCAGCCGGTGACTGGCACAGCCCACCTCTACAGCCAGCCGCCGACTGAGCTCTGCATGACTGCTTACTGTATAGATGTGCATGGAAATGAATGAGTGTTCATTCATTTCTGCGCGTGTCTATACAGTAAGTGTTCATGCAGAGCTCAGTCGGCAGCTGGCCATGGAGAAATGAGGTGGGCTGTGCTAGTCACCTGGTGGGGTGGGTGGGGTGACTGGCACTGTTGAGTGGGGTGGGTGGGGGCCACTGAACACGAGGGCTCTTGGGGTTCTAATATTTACACAGTTGCCGCAACATACCGGGTCGTGGCATGGATGGGTGGGACACAGCTGCCTTGTGGGGCACTGGGGACACTCACGCTTGCTGGGGGGGGGGTGTGACTTGCGATGTGCCCCTTGGGTATGCCCTTGGGTTGACATACCTGTCCGCATGTCGCAAGTCATGGGACTTAGCCCCAGAGACCCTGCCCTTTCTAGAATATGGTGCAAGATCAATGTCGCAATGGCGTTTGGTGCAAGTCGCCTTTGGTGGCAACTTGCACCAAGCTTCTAGAATTGGGCCCTATGACTTCAAATCCTGTCCCCCTGCCAAGCAAAGGACATAGACAGTTCAGGTATGAAAAGGTACAGTTCAGCGAGCATCAATGCAGTTAAAGAACTCATCCATGCAGCTCATATTCAGCCAGTCCCGGCTCTTTTGCTTGACAGATGTGGGACCTTCTGTTCCAGAGGGTGGTGTTGGGCATCCTCAGGGTGTTCTGCAGATAGATGTATAACCTCAGCCCAGGATCTGTGTTGTTGGGGAACAGTGCTTAGTGCCCCAGACTGGATGGGCAAGGTTGGCTTGTACCATTTTGTCAGGAGTAGCAATGCGCTTCTGTCTGGAGGGGAATCATCTGTGGTGCTCACCACTGAGGGTCTCAAATCCCTACTTCTGCTTTGGTGGGTCTGCTTCTGTGGTGGGATCTGCTGAGACAAGGAATCCCTGCCTTTTTTATGCTTTGACCTCCACCTTTGCCACTGTTCTGGTGGGGCAGTGCTAATAGATGGGACTGGGATATAAGGAGTCTGGGTCCAGTGGAGGTGTCTGGGGAGTTTTTCTGTGGGTGGCCGAAATCTTGGCAGTCAGTCCAGTTGTTACTAGATGAGATGGCTGAAACATCTACTTCACAAGGACTGCTTTCCAAAGCTCTATGCACCTCCATGAAATCATGCCATACACCGTTTCATTCAGTCTTGAAGGTATCTGGGTGTACCATCCTGTATTTGACTCCCACTGATTGGAGTGCCTTGCGTACCCCTGTAAAGGCTGCTCTTTTATGGTTGAGCTTTGTGGAATAGTTCTGAAACAAAAAGATCTGGTGGCCATTCCATGTAAGTGGTCCTTGTTCCCTGGCTAACCAAAGGATCCTTTCCTTAACTGAGTGCCTCAGGAACATAGTCAGAATGGGTCTGGGTTTCTCTCCTGGCTTAGGGCGAGGTGCCAATGTTTTATTTATTTAGTTCATTTTTGATTATCGGGTGGGTGTGCTAGACACAAGCTGTGACTATTTTCAGACACAACCTGGAAAACCCATTGAGGGGACACCCGGATGTTCTATGGGCTCTCTGCACATTCAATTGCCCTTGGGGAATATTTAGAAGCCCAGATAAAAGATGATGAATTAAATCAAGCATATTCTGCCCTTCTGCTACTTCTATCCCTTCTAAAATTTTTATGTTGTTACAGCCCCCTTGGCATGCCAGGTCATGAATTTTGTCCCAAAGCTGGGATATCTCTGACTTGAACATTAGGATTTCAGTGTCCCAAGAGTCCCCTTGTCTATCAAGAAATTGCAGGGAATTCTCATTGCTGGTTACTTATATGCCCAACTGCGCCGTCCTTTGAGGGAATCCATGTTAGCTTTAACATCCATTACCTCCTCCAAAATGTTTGAACACATTGCAGCAGTTGTGGCAGGGTCTGTAGCACAGATTGAGTCGTAAGCGGCAGCTGCCATCAGAACAATAGATGAAACTTCAGTTGATGTGTCTGAGTTAAAAAATGTGAATTTTTAGCTGGCCCAGTGGAATGGAGGACTGAGGCATCCATTCTTTACCTCCTGCCATGCCAGTGACCCATGTTCATGGTGCAAGCAGGTCGCCGCGGTCGGCTGGGGAAGGAGAGGATTGAGTGTCTGGAGGACAGCTCTCCTCTCCCAGGGAGGGTGAATTAGCCATTCCGACGAATGACTGCCCCCAGGTGGAGGCTCAAGGGTAGTGCGGGTCGTGAAAGCCAATAGACGGGAGGGTGCCACAGGACCCATAATGTGCGCGCGTCTCCATATGCACATGCTGATGTCTGCACCCTGGGAGTGTGGGATGAAAATCAGTCAAAAGCAGTGGGGGTTACTGCAGGCACCATGACACCTGGGCTACGCTCTTGACCCCCCAGCACAGCCAGCCAAACTGGATTGTGGGGGGGGGCAGACCTCCCCTTTCTGGCCCCACCACAGGGGGAAATCCATTAGGGATTTGCCGGTACCAGGGATGGGGGTCTAGAGAGAGTCACATGGTCAGAAGGGTGGAGGAGAGCTCTCTGAGAAGAGCCAAAGCCACCGCAGCAAGAGCCCTGGGGGACAAACAAAGGAAGAAAAAAAAATGAATTTTCTTTTCCCCCCCAAAAAGATATTTCGTCAGAGGGGAACACCATCTAACAAAGTCCTTGGCTACAAACACCCAATTCAAGAGTTGGATTTTGTGTAACAAAAGAGGTAACAACCTGAGACAGAGAATTGTAAAACTATGCAGCCATCTTGTCAGCGCTCCCACTGGAAGTCCCGACTGCCAAATTTTGAACTGTTGAATCCACTCCAGTTTTGGGGCTGGAAGGAGAGTTGGGATTCACCTGCCTAAGTTCGATGTTGAACATTTATAGTAACTGTGGTTGGTTTGTTGTCAGCCCTGAGAGAACAGGGATCCCTGCAGCCTTGGTGGTAAAATGTTCTGAAAGTATCTAGTTGGCCGAATTAGGAAAATTCAAATTTCAGTCTCCTGTTTTAAAGTTGTGGCCACTGAGGATATTTTCAGCATCTGCTCTGCCTGGGTCTGTTGCTGTCCCATCCATTAATCTCTTTTGGCTGTACTGACTTTACTACTTGATGTTTGCGGAGTAATTGGACTAGGACAAACTCTGTGGTGGGAGAGCAGAGTTTGTGTTGTACTTCATTCTAATGGATTTGAGCCTGTGTTTCATTTTCTTTGGTGAGAGCAAGGAAAGCTACCAAATTTTTGAATATTCAGTCCCTCAGTTTATATCCTTTCCTGGTTTTACTGGCTTGAACTTTTCTCTGAACTAAGAACCTATTCAGTTGGATAACTCCTGATATTGGACACATTTAATTTGAATCTTATATTTACAAAGTTTAGGACATTGTTGGACTTTAGTACTGGGTTCACCTACATATTGTTAATAGTTGTTTTTTGGGGGGTGGGTTGGGGGCATGCACATGGTTAGGTGAGACTGTATGTGTGTAGCAGTTTTGTTATTTGAGTAAGTGTGTTTGTATGAGTGTGTTTTAGTATTAGGGTGAGTGAGGAGTTAGTGGGTGGGTTTCTCTTAGCATTAGTTGATATTATTTTTACTGTTATAATGTGTTTGCCTGAGTCTTTGGGTAGAGTCAGTTACTCCCCGTGCCAGCTATATTCCTGTACGCTTTCTGAGATGTTCCCCTACCTACAGAAGTTTATAGCCAATATAGGGGGTTGGGGATCTCCAGGAGGCACAACAGGAGGATTAGGATATGGGATGAGAGGAGGACTATGGGGGAGGAGATCAGGATAGTGCGGAATAGGAGATAGCCCTGGGTTAGACGAGGATTTGAGAGGAGTGGTAAGTATTTGGTCTTCATCGCCTGAGTATTCACCGGTCCTTGTGGACATAAAACTGATGGGCAGGCCACTGGTACTTGTCCTCTTTGGGCAGTGCATTGCAATGCCAGGTCAATGAGGAATAAGACCGCGATTATTATGGATTTTGTTTCTTGCTCTTCAGTCGACCTGGCATGCTTTTTGGAGACCTAGCTAGGTAATGACGCTGGTCCAGTTTTGGATGTTGTGGTGCTGGCTGGCTTCTCTGTAGTGCACTGTCTGAGAAAGGATCACGGGGGAGAGGCAACTATCTTTAGAGCTGAGCTGGGAATGGTGGTGCATCCTTTGGGGAACACCTTGTCCTATGAGTGGGTGTTCATACATGAGGGTCCAGGTGCTGGGTGCAGAGTCCTCCTCATGTATCATCCACCTGGGTGTGAGGGGGACTTTCTGAGGGAGCTTGTGGAGTTTTTTGCCGACTGGCTGTCTGAGACACCAAGGTAGATTATCCTCAGCAATTTCAATGCCGAGCTATCACATTATGGGATGGAGTTCCTTCCGAGCATGTTAGCTCTGGGCCTGGCACAAGCAGTTGCTACTGGAACTCACCAACTTGGGCATGTGTTGGACCTGGTAGTCCACACAGGACTTGTGGTGGAGAACCTCAGGATTGACCTGATCAGTTGGTCAGAACATTGTGCTATCAGTTTTGAGTTCAGAGTACCCCTCTGTAGCCCTCTTCTGTGGAGGTAGTCAGATACCACCCTTTGAAATTGTAGAACCCAGAGGATTCTGGTGGTACTTGACACCTCAGGTATGGGTGGCCTGTGCTGTGAGTATGAAGGAAGCAGTGGCAGTCAACAATAGGGCTGTCACTTTGGCCTTCAGCCTGACAGCTACAGTCCATATCTGTCCTTTGCTTTCGCATCTTGGCTCACCGCAGTTTGATGATGAGCTAAGGTAGATGACAGCTATGAGACATAGGGTGAGGATATAGCATGCACCATCATCTCTGATGACCTCAAGGTAGGGAAACAGTGTGACAAGGCAGCAGGTAAAGCAAATAGGATGCTGGGATGTATAGGCAGGGGCATCACCAGCAGGAAAAGGGAGGTCATAATTCCGTTATTCAAGACACTAGTGAGGCCCCACCTGGAGTACAGTATACAGTTCTGGAGACCATACCTACGTAAGGACATAGACAGGGTAGAGAAGGTTCAGAGGAGGGCAACAAAGATGGTGCATGGATTGCATCACAAGTCCTATGAAGACAGGTTGAAGGAACTGAACATGTACTCCCTGGAGGAGAGGAGGGAGAGAGGGGATATGATAGAGACATGCAAGTATCTTACAGAGAGGAACAGGGTGCAGGAAAACACAATTTTTAAGCGAAAAAGATGTTCCAGGACTAGAGGGCATGGGATGAAGTTGGAGGGAGGACGATTCAGAGGAAACATGAGAAAGAATTTCTTCACAGAACGGGTGGTGGACAGGTGGAACACCCTGCCAGAGGAAGTGGTGGGGGCTGAAACAATCACGGGATTTAAGAATGCATGGGATAGACATAAAGGAATTCTGAAGGTCAGGGGTAAGGTGCAACAGACTTCTAGGAAAACAAACTGAACTTACAAGCTCAAATGGGCAGACTGGGTGGGCCATAGGCCCTTATCTGCCGACACTGTAAATGTATCTATGTATGTATCTATGAGACAAAGGTTAGAAAGGTGTTGAAGGAGATCCAGGGCTCAGGAGGACAACCTGGCTTTAAATACTCTCTATGGTGAGTATCAAAGGGCAATCTCTTGTAAGAAGGCAGAATTCCTATCCAGGGAGATTGCATCCAGGAAGAATCAACCAGATCAGCCTTTTGGAGCTGTAGACAGGCTTTTAAACCCAGTCTGGATCCCATGAAAGTTGCATAATTTGCAGAATGTAAGTAGTTTGCTCAGTTTTTCTCAGACAGGGTGTCCTCCATTAAGGGCTGGGATCTCCTCTTCTGGACAGTTACTATCAATCAGTGGAGAATGGGATGTCGCAGTGGTTGTCAGTGGTCGTGGAGTGAGTTTCGGTCAGTGACAACAGAGGAGGTCATCAGGGTGATCTCAGGGCTGTGACCTACTTACTGTGAACTGGACCCAGGCCCAACACAGCTCTTAGTGGGCTGTGTGGAGCAGTTGGGTCCACTATTCGCTAGGATCATCAGACAGACATTCCTTGCTGGAGGGTATCTTTCCAGCCGAACTACAAAGCATGCTGGTGAGACCCCTTTAGAAAAAAACAACTTTGGACTCAGATGTCCTAGCAAATTATAAGCCTGTCTCTAACCTTCCGTTTCTAGGTAAAGTTATTAGGAATGTGATTGCATTGCAGCTTGATACTCACCTGAAGATCTTTGATATTTTGGAGCCTCTCCAGTCGGGGATTCGGTTAAGGTTCAGCACTGAGACTGCATCGGTCAGGGTGCACAGTGATCTGTTCATGGTGAGGGATAAAAGAGATCCATTCTTATTCTCCTAGATATCTCCTGTATATTTGACACCGTTGACCATGGGTTGCTTTTGAACCATCTCAGGGAATATGTAGGACTCACTGGTACAGTTATTAGCTGGTTCGAGTCCTTCCTTTAGGGTAGGTCTCAAAGGGTGGTAATGTGTAATTTCTCATTGTGTCCAAGGGACCTGCACTGCAGGGTACCCCAAGAGACTGATCCTTTTAGCCCATCCTGTTTTTGGTGTACATGCTACCTCTGGGCAAGATCATCAGGCATTATAGAGTTGGATTTCACTGCCATGCAGATGATACTCAGTTCTAGTTGTCCTTTGCACCCAGGACACAGACAGTGGATGTGCGGAACAATTGTCTGGTTGATATCCAGGGTTGGATGTCCTCAACCTGGCTGAGACTTCAGCCCGATAAGACTGAAGTACTGGTGTTTGAGCGGGATAGGAAAGGGGGACTGGCAGTGTCAGAGAGGTTATCGAATCTTTGCCTCAGTACCTCTCATCTTGACACTGTCCATCTAGGCATTATTTTGGATGAAGGGTTGACATTTGAGGCTGAGGTGTGGGCAGTTGACTGGAATGGTTTCTACCATCTTAGAAATATTAGCCAGATTCATTCCCTTGTCACCCCTGAGGACCTGCCTTCACTGGTGAATGCTTTTGTGGCACCTCATCTCGACTACTGCAATGCCCTGTACCTTGGGGTCAGTGGAGGTGTATTGTGATGCCTGCAGCTGATGCAGAACGTGGCTGTGAGACTGTTGACAGGCATTCCTAGGTCAAGTCACATTATTCTGGTGATGCAGGAACTGCACTGGCTGCTGGGCAAGTGGCGCATCTCCTGTAAGATAAGGTTGTTAACCTGTAAGGCCCTGCACAAGCTGGGTCCAGGCTACCTGCATGATCTGCATCCGTACTGTCCTGCTCGCTCTCTCCATTATTCTGATGAGGGTCTGTTGGTGGTTCCCAAGACTAGACTAAAAATATCTGGGGTCAGAGCCTTTGGTGTACCGGACTGGTAATATGGAATTGACTACCGAGGGCTCTGAGGGAGGCCCCTTCAGTCAAAGCATTCAAAAAAGGTCTTAAAATCTACCTGTTTACTCAGGCATTTAGTTCCATTGTGGATGGTAACTGATAATAGTTGATTAGTTTATTTGTGATTGTAAAGTCTGATTGTCATGCTTATGTTGGTCGTTTGGTATTTGATTTTGATGATATACTAATTTGTAATGGTGCCATGGGCCTCCGGGGAAGGGTGTCAAAAATAAAAGTACTACTGCTACTACATGGGAGTACCTTAGTTTTAAAGGCATTCAGGTGAAAGCCTGCTAACGTTTTAAAAGTAACCAACAGTTCCCAGAGGAACTCCCATGTAGGTCTCCGGTGAATGTACTGTAGTGTGAGTTAAATATTGTTGGCAAATAATGTGACTTTGTATTCCCTCCCACCAAGGGAATATCCTCAACTGTGCCATCCTTCCTGATTGCAGTTGCAAGGGACTCAAAATATATTAATATGTGTGTGTGTGTGTGTGTGTGTGTGTGTATGTGTATGTATGTATGTATGTATATACAGCAAAGAGAAGAGGGGATGGGGAAAACCCTGCCTGGTGTCCCTTTCCAATGAGATAGGATATGTTAAGTAATTGTTTAACAAAGTCCTGAGGTGCCTGATAGATGCTCTGGAATAATGTAACCCATTCCCCTGGGAATCCAAAACATATTAATGTTTGCCACAGAAAGGGCAAGGTTACCTGGTGAAATGCCTTCTCTGCATCAAGGCTGTTGAGAACCAGGACTATGGATCGAGACTTTACATGCTCTGTGAGCAACAAAGTGCATCGCACTTTGTCATGCACATGGCATCTGTGCCCAGATCCCACCTAGTCCCCATCCAGCACCGACAGAAGAAATTGGTCCAACCTAGCTGCCCACATGGCCATAAAAACCTTATATCTATAGTTTAAGATGAATATTGGCCTGTAGGACAGCAGAGTGCAGTCATTCTGTGGCATTGGGAGTGCCGAGATGGCCGTGCATCTTCAAGACAGAGGAGGGCACCTCCACCTGTATCCAGTGTTATGCTTATAAAAGGAGGGTGAGCCAGGATGTCCTGAAACACTTTATAAAATTAGGCAGGATACCTGTATGGGCCTGGGCATTTCCTCATTTTGAAATCTCATAACATCATGTCTACCTCTTCTCTGGTTATGGGATGGAGCAGGTGATGTGACTGCTGTTCCAAAATTGTAGGGAGGTTTAGGGAGGACAGGAAAGATTCCACCTGTTCTGATGGGGCCTAAGGGTCTGCTTGGTAAACGTATTGATAAAACCCCTTCATGATATCCTGGATATCAGTTAGATGGTGCTTCAGGATTTGTTACAATTGATTAACCAGGAGTGACACACTAAGCTGAAAGCTCGTTTACAGGTGCGACCTGGGAGCACAGGGAAGTTAAGTAATTTGCTCTGGGTCACACAGTATGCCAGTGGGGGCTGTGGTATTCAAACCCAGGTCTCTAGATTTGCAGCTCAGAGCCTTAAACCACTTTGCTGTACTGCCTTTGGATGTGGGGGGCCCTCATCTGGGCGATACATGCCTGACTCTTTCTGGCCCTCAGTTTTCTGGCAAAGATCCATGCTCCCTGTGCCCCCGTAATATTTGTGCCTAAGATAAAATAAAGTGTGTTCTACTTGGAGATCCAATATTCCTCGTATATCCTGCTGAACCTTCTGAAGCTGTGCAGTTACAGTATAATCTCCCCGCATGCAAAATTGTGGCTTATGTCTCCCATCAGCACAAACCATGGGATGCAAAATTAAGTTGTTACAGGAGACCCTTCACACTCTTCAAGGAGTTTTTCCTGCAGGACCACCTTTGAAGTGTTCCAGAGTGTTGTCTTACCTACTTCTTGTGAGGTAGTCTCCTGGAGGATTTGTGGCAGCCACTCCTAAACTTGTTTACAAAAGGAGGGGTTGCAGAGCTGGGCCAAATTTAGTCTCCATTTTGTATTTGCGGCTTTCAAAACTGTAACACAGCCAGGACTGGAGCATGATCTGATAAAAGGATATTTCCATGGTGGTACTGTGTTAATATAGTGCTGCCAAAACAGCGTAAGGATAACCACGTGGTTTAAAGCATGGAATGAATTACAGCGACAGGGGTATAATAGCAGTAGGAAACTACCGCTACCTCTGTTTCTGACCAGGAACTGGAGATAGGGCTGAAGAGGACACAGGTGCCATGCCTAGTTGAGCTGCTCCTGTGGTGGAGTGGCTAAGGCACAAGCACCTGACACACTGGAGAACCGGGGATTGGGGTTTGATTCCCTGTCCCAACATGTTATTTTGTATTTTTTGCAAAAAAAACAAGTTCTCCTTTCCTGAGTTTCCCCTTTTCCCCTCGATCTACCCCCCCCCTCGGAGTTGGCCAATGTAGTTATGGGGGTGTAGGGGGCAAAGCCCCCTGCAAAGAACAAAGAAATGGGAATGTTTCCCATTTCTTCCTCTGGTGTGCGCAGTTGTTTGAGTCGGTGTTTTCACCGACTCTGTTTTTTGATTTTGCAGGTTTGACTGCGGCCTTGTTGTGCTGCGCTGTTGTCCATGTGACATTATGATCCTGTGCCTCCTGTGGTGGACTATGTGAATAGTATTAACATGCTCTGTCAACATGAAACATAGCCCAATCTTGTTATTGTATGGTACCTAGTGAAAGTGTGTACATGAGGTTTGATGCAGGTGTAGGTAATGCCAACTGTCCATCAAGCTCAACTGTTATGGCATGGTGTTAAGGTACATGTGCAGCTGGGTTTTGCTTAGAGAGGTGTGGATTGAAGGCATCTAACTTTGGGTTCAAACTTTTGTTGAGTGCCCCCAGATGAGGTACTCCTTCAGGGTTGTTAGGGCATTAAAAAAAGTCCTGGCTAGCCCTTTGCAGCTTCAGGTGGTAATAATAAATGCTAGCCAGTGTCAGGGGGTTGCGATATATTGTTGCCTTCCCTACAATGTAACATCCTTCGTTGTTGTAAGATACCTTAACAATTTGAATAGGTAGGCAATTATGAGCTAACAGATGACAGATGCAGTCTCAATTAGCATGCAGAAGATCAGCCTGATTCATGCAAACATGTCAAAATGTATCTTGGTTGCCTCTTGATTTGCTGGAGAAACAATTTGATCTGCTCCACTGCAGTTTGCAGATAGCAAGCCTGGTCATCTGCGGGGACTGAGGCAAGGTCCCGGTGGAGGAAGTGAGAGAGAAAACACTGTCCCTACTGTGTGTCAGCGAGTTCTTCTTGCCCTGGCTTTCTGAATGCATGGTAGCGGAATGACTATGCCCTGGTGCTCCAGGTCTGTTTTTAGCTTCATTAGGGTTATGATAAATTATCTTATCCTCAGGGTAGCAGGATATGGAGTCTGAAATTATATATTTGCTTGTTTAAGGGCCTTAAGGGAAGGAGCATATGCTTTCTGCTTTGGCTGGTGTATAATCATTGTCCAAGTGTATGGGTTGCTCCTGAAAAAGCACTGTGTTTTGTTTCCAGGCCTACTGTAAGACACACTCTTTAGTGGTATATCATAAAACTTTCAGGATGATCAAGCATGAGCAGTATTCAGCTGCCGGCTTTAGACCCAGCTCCCTATGGATGCGTTACATCTCTAAATCTAGGTTGGGAGGGAGCTGTGGGCTGGTTTTCAGAAGGCTGGACTCGAAAGTATGTTTATTTTCTGTCTCTCAGGCACCTCAGGGACTCCATAAATACATAGGGTTTCCTCTGAGCTCTACACTCCATGCCTTGAATTTTGAAGTCCATCTGCACCCAGTGTTGGTGCAGATGGAGAATAAAGTCTGCCATGTGGCTCGTTTTATCTGTCAGCGAGGAGGAGGAGGTGGTTTGCAGAACCTTCTGCTCAGTTTTTAGTGTGTCTGTCTGATGGTGGATGCCTGCTAGGGAATCACACACCTCCATCCTGAAGGCCAACATCTCAGAGATGAGCCTCTCATTAGTGACTTCCATGAGGGACTGGCTGGCTTGATAGTGGAGTGAGGAGACAGCATTATCTCCCACTGTTGATTAGAAGCTCAGAGCTGGTGAAACTGTTGGGGCCAAGTTCACCGCTGCTTTTTATTTATTTATTTTTTTGACCCCGCATCAGTTGCTGCATCTTCGTTTTTTTTTTTAAACTCAGTATTTTCTTAACCAAATGTTTGTGCACATACATGAGTTATTTCCTTTGTTCAGTCAACCTTCCTGTTCAGAGAAAATCATGACTGTTACCTATACATAACTTTCTCTATATGCATGAACTTGTAATAATATGCCATTCAATTCATATATATGCCTGTGCCACATTATGTAGTTGTGCTTCTCTGTTGTCCCTTACTTTTTTTCCTAGATGCGGCATGACCTGCAGAGTAAGCCCACTGCTCCATCCCCTTCCTCCTACCTCTTGGGGGTGCTTCTACCCTGGATGAGAAGGATGGACCTCACCTGCAAGTGTGCCACTCCATGCCGGGTGTCCATCCCTCCAGGGACCAAAATGGACTCTGTACCCTGGAAGCACAAGCACAGAGGGACAGAAAGCATGCAAGAAACCAAGCCATATCTCCAACAAGCCTTTTCTCCTTTATCCCACCATAACTGGTCCAAGATGCTTTGTTAACTTGTGTGTTGCATGTGTACTTCATTGCTATCCTCCTATTTTACTTCCTTCTGAACTTCATATCCGCAACTGGTACATAGATACATAGACAGTGTTGGCAGATAAGGGCCTATGGCCCACCAAGTCTGCCCATTTGAGCTTGAAAGTTCAGTTTATGTTTCCTTGAAGTCTGTTGCTCCTTACCCCTGACCTCCAGAATTCCTTTATGTCTATCCCATGCATTCTTAAATCCCGTGATTGTTTCAGCCCCCACCACCTCCTCCTCTGGCAGGGTGTTCCACTACCCGTTCTGTGAGGAAATTCTTCCTCACATTTCCTCTGAATTGCCCTCCCTCCAACTTTATCCCATGCCCTCTAGTCCTGGAACATCTTTTTCGCTTAAAAATAGTGTATTCCTGCACCCTGTTCCTCCCTGTGAGATACTTGTATGTCTCTATCATATCCCTCTCTGCCTCCTCTCCTCCAGGAGTACACGTTCAGTTCCTTCAACCTGTCCTCATAGGACTTGTGGTGCAATCCATGCACCATCTTTGTTGCCCTCCTCTGAACCTTCTCTACCCTGTCTATGTCCTTACGTGATAAGGTCCAGAACTGTACACTGCTGCTCCAGGTGGGGCCTCACTAGTGTCTTGTATAGTGGAATTATGACCTCCTTTTCCTGCTGGAGATGCCCCTGCCTATGCATCCCAGTATCCTATTTGCTTTACCTGCTGCCTTGTCACACTGTTTCCTACCTTGAGGGTCATCAGAGATGATAATCCCAATATCCCTTTCCTGCTTGGTGCATGCTATGTCCTCACCCCCCAACTGATATATTGTGCTAGGGTTTTTGTGCCCCATATGCATTATCTTGCACTTCTTTGCATTGAATTTCAACTGCCAAACCCCTGACCATTCTTCAAGTTTCAGCAGGTCTCTTCTCATTCTGTTTACACCCTCTGGTGTGTCTACTCTGTTACAGAGCTTTGTGTCATCAGCGAACAGTGAAATTCTGCCTTCTAGGTCCTGCGCAATGTCACTGATGAAGATGTTGAATAGGACCGGTCCCAGCACTGATCCCTGTGGTACCCCACTGGTCACTCTTGCCTCTGTGGAGTGACAGCCATTTACCACCATGCTCTGTGTCCTGCCGCCCAGCCAGTTACCTACCCACCACACTACTCTCCTGCCCACACCCATATTCCCAAGTTTGTGTAATAGTCTTCTATGTGGCACAGTGTCAAAGGCCTTGCTGAAGTCCAGATAGACCATGTCCACTGCCCTCCCCTGATCCATCTCCCTAGTCACCCAGTCAAAAAATTCAACGAGGTTGGTCTGACATGACCTCCCCCTGGTGAAACCATGCTGCCTTGGGTCCTGTAGTCCACTGACAACCAGATGTTCCACCAGTCTCTCCTTCAGTAGTGCTTCCATGATCTTCCCCACTACCGAGGTGAGGTGTTCAAAGACAACATTTTATAAACAATAAAAACAGTTATAACTAAACTTTCTGTGTTTTTGGTGTGTTTTTCACTATTTGTTGGAATCTGGGGCCTGTCACAGTGACCTTGGTAACGGGGAATGTAGGAAAAGTCCATGTATATCCTTCTTTTTAGAAAAGCATCACTTCTTCCTTCACTCTTTTCAGTTGTCTCCTCCCTCCCCTTCTTTCTAGATGGGCTGTTGGGTATAGTGGATCCAGTTTCTCCAGTGCTCCATGAACTTCTGTAATGTTAGCCTGAGGTAGACCATCATATGCTCCATTTCATATATGTGGGTTACTCTCTGTCTCCACTCATCTGTCTGTGGGGCACTTGGATCTAGCTAATGTGCTGTGATCGTTTTAATTGCTGCCAGTACCATACTGTTGAAAATTGCCTTTGCTGCACATTTAGTTTTAATTAAAGAAAGAAATGTGATAGAAATCTTAATTGTGGCACTGAAATAGTTGAGGTGGAATGGAGCCAAATTGTTCAGGCTGCTGATGCTTAGCATGATGTCATCAGAAGTCAGTCTATGAAGTCTCTAATGTGGCCACTTTGTTAGAACTCTTAAATATAGTTTGGCTGGTCCTGTGGCATGAGTTGCCAGTTCTTTGCACAATGTGAGTTTCAAGCTGTCTTTTCTTTTCTCATTTGCCAATCGCTTAGCTAACTTCACTCCAGACCTCTTTCCAGCAATCGAGATAACTTACTTGGCTGTGGTTTTGCCTCACTCTGTGATAAATTCAGTCTGTTAATATTATCTGTCCTTTCAAGGGTCACACTTGCAAGAAATCATGGCAGTGGTTACCTAGCAAAAACTGGGTAGCCTCCAAATGACTGGTAGATTTCCTGATGTTCCTTCCAAGATGTGCAAACAGTCAAGCTGGGAAATTATAAGGTTTTGTAATATTAACTAACAAAAACAGTTTTCTTTTTCTTTAAAGAGTTCTACACAGGGATACTTCCCCTTTTCATAATGCGAGCTCCAAGCTATGCGTCTTAAAGCTAAAAGCTCAGGAACCAAAAAGCAGTTTATAGACTAGCGTTTTAGGCCTATATACTGTAGTTTAGCAATGAGATTGTTATTAAGACTTTCAGTGATTGGTCCTGTGTGTGCGTATAACCATATCTGGACATACTTTTTAGCTTTCATCTATTTCTTAGAATTGTTGAAAAAAACTGCTTCTGCATTCTTGGTCATAAGACCCTTACTGTTTAAAAGTAAAATGTCTAGCTACTTAGTCTAAGTTTAGCCCAATTATATCACAGCTGAGGGCCACATCTCTACTTGCTTTGCTGCAGCATTTGCTAAGTCTCTCTTTCTTCGTGACATAAAAAAATGGCTTCCCGACTAGGCAGGCCTGTTTATCTTTATTTGTGATACTGAGGAGTAAGACCCCACAATCTCTAGGTTTGATGACTGAGTTGGCCATGCCACTGCTCCCCAAGCTTGCTATCATCAGCAAACACAATGAACCAGTGATCTGTAATGGCTCCACTGTCACTTAAGTAAACCCTAAACAAGACAGGCCCCAGTACAGAACCTTGTGGTACTCACTTGTTACCTGATGTACTAGAGAGGTAGCCCTAATGCCCACCCTTTGGGATCTGTCAACAAGCCAGTTATATACCCAAGTTAATATTATCCTAGTTAGCCCACAAGCATCCTGAATTTTAGAAACCAAGACAATGATGGCAGAAAAAGTCCAACGGTTCCTCCAGTCTACATGTAACACCCTGTCTTACCCAAAGACCTATTGTCAATATGATGTTTTTGTCTACACTGTTCACCCCCTTGCTCCATATCTTACTGCTTACCCCCTGTCTGTCCTTGCCTTTCCTTAGGTAAGAACTCGAGAACTGGGCACAATACTCCAGATGTGGCCTCATTAGTGATCTGTAGAGAGGCAGTACTATCAGTTTCCTCCTGCTGTCAAAACCCTTCCACTCCACCCCAGCATCCTGTCTGCCTTACTGGTTGTTGTTTTAGGGACTCACTTAAGATGTCTCTTTGGCCCCTGTCTTTAGAAATAGTGCCTCTCTTAACTGTTCCTATCCAATACCCTGTTCTGGAGCTCTTGTTTTCTATGTGCATCACCTTGCATCAACTCGCACTGTTTTGGCATTGGATTTCAGCTGCCAAACCTTGGACGACCTCTTCAACCTTTGCATCTCCCTCTGCAACTCCCCTAACCCCTCCTTGCTGTCTATCTCATCACTGTCTAGCACAGAGCTTCATGTCATCCACAAATAGACACATCTTGTCCTGAATTCCTTCCATGTCACTGATATTGAAAAGGACTGAACCCAGGACTGATCCCTGTGGCACCCCACTGATGACCTCCCTGTCCTTGGATCTGAATCCATTTACCACCACTCTCTGCCTTCTCCCTTCCAACCAACTTCCCACAAATCTAACTATGTTTGCTACTAATAAATTGTGTGGTATTATATCAGACACTTGCAAAGTGTAACTAAATTGCATTGACTGGAGGGCCCGAGTATAGAGATTTGCTAAACTTTTTCATAAACTTCAAGTAGGTCAGTAATGCGGTATGTGTCCTTCATAAAGTGAACAGTCCAATATTACAAGTTGTGATCATGCTTCCTCTATTGTATCTTTCATGTGAGGTTGAAGTATTTTGCACAGACTCTAACTAGCAAACTGTTTTAATCAGCACCTTGATCTGTACTTTGCACTTATTGTTTGTGATTTGGGGCATTGTTTGACAATGTATTTTTTGCACTCGTTTTCTCCATACGTGAGTGTCACTTTAAAAAAACATGTTATTTAAACAAGTTGTTAAGGGGAGCTTGTTGTCAGTTGACAAAGCACCTAGGTGCAAAACATTGGGACAGAGCCAGCAGTTTTGTCTGCACTCCTGTATGTTGCTGTGAACAATAAATTTCCACTTTATCATCACCGTGAGTATCCACCTCTCTTATTGTGCTCCGCGTTGGTGTGTGCACAGTTGTTTGGTTCCCTATTTTGCACACTACTGATGTTAAACTAATCCATCAATAGTTTTTTCTTCAGAGTTTGAACTCTTTTTAAATACTAGTATAAGCAGGGCATTTCTCCAGTCATATTGGACTACTGCAGAATTTAATGATTTGTTATATGTTGAATACAGTGGACCTGCTGATTTAAGTGCCAAAGCATTTTTTTTCTTTGTTTGTTTCTCTGCCTGCATCCCAGGTCCCTGTGGCATCCCCCTGGCCATGTCACCAACCCATCTCGTGGACGTATGGGTTAACCATCACTTGCACAGAGTCATATCAGCAGGTGACTGTTCCAAAAGTTCAAACAAGTACTCCTGCTTACCGGGCGGTGCAGAACGGGGTCGGCCACCCCAATTCAAAACAGAGATCCAGATATTCTACACTCATCACAAAAAAAGAAAGAAAGAAACTTCAGGCATTGTATAATCTTGCAGGTCCATTCATTTTAGGACTTTAAACACATTCAAATCAGAGCACAAGTGAAGAGCCTGTTAGAGCACGAGTGATCTGAATGTGTGTAAATGGACTTGCAAGATTATACAATGCTTAAAGTTTCTTTCTTTCTTTTTTTGTGATGAGTGCAGAATATCTGGCTCTCCAAATCAGCAGGTGGTCAGCCATGTAGGGTCATGCAGCACCTGCAGGGAATGCCAAGAGAACTGAGGCCTTTTCCTCCATTTTTTCCTCTGGGACATCGGTGAGTGATGCATGCATGCTCATGCTTATTGATGCACATGTGTGCTGCATCAGTGCACATCCCCCTTGCCTGCTGGTCCTGCCAGTACTGCCACCCAGCCTCTGTTAGGGGGCAGGCAGCAGTGGGACTCTGTGCTCCCCCAAGGGAGGAGAGCTGTCTTGGGATGTTCAATACTCCCTTGCCCAGCTAACCCCCGAGTGACCCTTGTCCATTCCCAAAACTGGGTCACTGGTGTAGCTGGAGGTAAGGCATCAGTGCCTTAGCCCACAATGCCACTGGGCCAGTTCAGTGCCATACCTTTTAACATATGCGGGTGCATACCATCTGGGGCAGGAGACTTTCTTTTTTCTAAACTCTTTAATTTGGTTTCAGCAAAGATCCTGTTAACCATCACATCAATCAATGAGTTATCTTTGGGACAATACTGTAGCACTCTGGACCCAGCTTAGTGGTACATCATAGAAATAGCATATATTACCGCTATGCTACTTGCTTGACTGTGTAAACATAGTCATCCAAATATTGTAAATAATGTCTGAAAATATCTACATCCTGTACTTAATGTAAATACTGTAAATAATGTCAGTGACAAATGTCTGTAACACACGCTTTATGTAACTGTTGTTATACCCTGTCTGTATTTGCTTCTGTCTTACATGTGACGACGTACCTTTGGAAATGAGCCTCTGGCTCAAAGGTTGTAAACAGATATACCAAATAAATAAATAAATAAAGTGCATTACTTGAGTCGACCTGTAAGTTTTTTATATCAGTTTATTTGAATTAGGGGGCTTCACTCCCACACCCCCATGTTAAAAAATCAGGGAGATGTGGGGGCAGAGCCCCCCCCCCCAATTTAAATAAACTGAAAAAAAAACTCAATGGCAAGCATGCAACATTGTTTGAATTGGGGGGCTTCCCCCCATGCTCCCTATGTTAAAAAAACAGGAAGTGGGCCAACTCAAACTGAAAAAAACAAACTCAACAGCAAGCATGCAACGATAGTGTAAGAGTGTCAACGTCACGTACTGTATCATGTAGCGTACATAAAAATATAGTGTAAGAGGTGGGGCCAGAGTGCTACAGTATTGCCCTAATTAAATGTTATCCATTAGTCCCATGGTTAAGCAACTAAGTTTTAGTATTTTTACACAGTTGAAACATCCATAGTGTCAATGTTGGAAAATAGGAGTGAAATGGGACCATCAGGAGCAGGACCATCAGACCGTGAGGGAGGCAGGAGCTTGGGAGTGCCAATGTCATGACGATGATGGTGATGCAAATCCTTCATAACCTTCAGCATGAATACTGTTTAAGTGTAGTGGCATCCAGAGTGCTACAGTATCACCATCTGTGAGGCTGAAGAACTGATTATTGAAGTTGCTATCCTGTTATGGATTGGAAACTAAACAAACAGCTATTAATCTATTTTGCCATTTCTTTTTCAGTTTGGGTCTTGTGGCCATATGCTTATTATCATGGGGCCTATATTTCTATCCGATCCCTTTTCAGAATGTGTCTATTAAATTCCTTTATAATGTGGGTCTGGAGTTTTCTGGGTCCTGATCGGCTAAGAGGTACCTTTGGCCGTGTCCTTATCAGTGCATATTCTGCCAACTGGTATCTCTTTAGCCACTCAGAACTTACCACAAAAGAAATCATGTTGCCAACATCCTAGATCTGAGATTCTGAGCTGCTCCCCACCCCTCTGCAACACAACATCCGTTACTCCAACCATGTTTTACACTACACAACAGCACCACTGTATGGGGTTCACTAGACAAAACTGTTTTGTGCCTTTCCCCTTATTTACAAATAAAAATATGAACTCTGCTGCTTCTGTAGAGAAAGCTGTCCCTGATCCAGTGAGCATCACGCATGTTGCCAGGACTCGGCTTTCAAATGACAACAGAAACCCCCTCATCCGTCCTGGCTTCCTCATGCAATAAAATAGCAATATTGGCCCGATACTGTGCAGGCACAAAAGTTAGAGTGAGTGATGTATCTCTCTTTTATTGAAAGGGGTGCGATGGATCTTTACACAGCATCACCGAGGCACTGAGTTCAGGAAAGCGCTACTAAGGAAAAGCACTAACTACGGCAGCTGATATGGGACCCGCTCACTGGCTGTCACTGAAATCACTGAAACTAGGTAGGCACTGGTAGTCATAAAAACACAGACAAAGTAAAATGTGAAAAAGATGAAAAAACATATTAAGGAGATTTTCTGAGTGTGTTTGTGGGGGGTGAAGCAGACACTCTTGCTTCCGTTGCAAATCTCAAGAAACAATCAGAAAACCAGAACACAAAACACGGCTAAACTAAGAAACATTAAAATAAATAGAAATCATACTGTCGAGGGTTTTCAGTGTTTGTATGTGTGTGTGTGTGTGGGGGGGGGGGGTAACGAGACACACACTACTGCCCTCTAGTGACTGTTAATTAAACATCTCCATTCCAATTCAATGACAAGGACTACTTTTCATTTTTTTTCTATTATATGATCATATTTTTTACTAATTTTTTATGTACAGTTTTTATATGCATTTTTTAATTAGCATTTTTACTGGGAGACTCATTTTATAAGCAGAATAAAACACTCCAAGGTGTGATTTATATCATGATAAGAGTACTTCCCAGGTACTAAACACACTCAGCACAAGTGCCTCGTCCCTTATGACACACCTGGGGTGTTCTCTTATCAGGCCATAAACCACACCTTGTCATGTCTTATTCCTTGCTTACATTACCCTTCTTACTGCTAGCCATTCTTTGAAGAGAGTTTTCCAAATGTAACCATCTATATAAACGTTTAGTAAATGTAACTCTACAGACAGTTAATGTTGGATATGCCTTCTTGGTATGTGGTAGGATAACTAGGGCTGCTGGGAAATATCATTAGGGTCCCTTAAAGACGATTCCTTTCTGAGTGTCCTCTATGAACTTTACTTGACTATGAAGTCTTAAAAAACAGAAGAACTTATGACAAGACTGTTCCTGAATGTAACTGATGGAAAAGGGTGCCTGTAGACCAGCCAAGTGATTTGGGGGCTTAGGCATTGCCTGCCACATTGGTCACCCGGGTTTAAGAATGGATATGAATCACTTGGGAGGCTAACCAGTGGAGAGAGGATTGAGCATCCCAGGGACAGACCTCCTCCCTTGAGGAGGGGATATATGTCTCCCACTTGGCAGCTGTCCCCTGGAGGACTCTGGGTGGCTGTACAGCAGAACACAAGGGAAAAGGATCCCACCCCTATGATGCTAGAGAGCGTCTCCATGGTGTCAGAATGCACACAATTTATCATTGGACTTGCCGTGGGCCCTAGGGAGAAAAAAACAGTGGAAATCTTGATGACGGACCAATTTCCCACAGACCCCACTCTGGTGACTGGACACTTCTGAAGGTCATGTGACAGATGGCAACAGGAAATGACAGTAAGTCCCAGAAAGGCCAGGTAATGGGGGTGGGGGGACCGGACCAGATGGGAGCAGGTTGGACAAAACAGGAGATTAATAGCTGAAAAAGAAAAGAAAATGTGGCCTGTGCCTTTACAAATTACAGAAATTGTGTTAGCAGGAGTGGAATGGACCTATAGGAACCAACAAGGTCCTACATCAGGGCCAGGAACAAGCACATAAAAGCCCAGGAGGCTGCTAACTCTGATCAAAAGGAGTCATGGAGTCCCCCAAAAGGCATTACTGTGGTGTCTTCAGAGGATTCAATAAACAAGATGATAGATCAACAAAAGAAATGAAGTGGACTAGTGACCATAGGCAAAGGTTGGTTCAAGGGGAAGCTGAGGCAGAGCCTATAGGGAAGATGAGTGTGAAACTGGGCCACCAACCTGGGAACTGTGGAAACTGAAAAGCCTCCCCATGCACAAAAGAAGGAAGGGCAAGATACCACTGCAGAGGATGGCACCTGGCTGATGGCAGTGACAGATGGAAGCAAACAAGAAACCAGAAGGTTGAGGTGGAATGTTTCAGAAAGTAGTCAATAACTGGCCACTGGTCAAGGAGGACAATGACTGTTAAAAAGCTATGAATAAGGAACAGAGCTCAACAACCCCCAAATGGACTGTACAGGACAGGTGGCAACAGCTAGAGGAAATATTTGGAAGATGATATTCAAGGCAGATGGAGACCAAGAAGTGATGGTCAGTATGCCTCCAGTAAGCCCTGACCACTCACTTGTGGCACTTATGTGGGGGCTGGAGTAAGTATTCACCATCACCCCCCAAACTCCTTCTTTAATTTTTGGGTATCAGCCAGCCCAGTGGCGCAGAGGGTTGAGGCACTGAATGCCAGACCTAGCACCATGCTGGTGACCCAGGTTCAGGAACGGACTTAGGCTGCCAGGGTTTGGCAGGAGATGGAAGGGATTGATTGTCCAGAGGACTGATCTCCCTTCCTGGGGGGGGGATCCAGGCCTAGCATCACTCCTTAGTGACCCCTGATGGAGATTGGGGGC
This sequence comes from Neoceratodus forsteri, assembly GCA_016271365.2. NCBI lineage: Eukaryota > Metazoa > Chordata > Ceratodontiformes > Ceratodontidae > Neoceratodus > Neoceratodus forsteri. The sequence goes on along the minus strand of CM028136.1, from coordinate 646,698,550 downwards.
AGTGCAAGGAACACATGGTGCTGTGACTAGGAGGTAGAGTGGCAGTGAACATTGGCACATCAGTGACAGGACGTCATTGTATGACTGCGCTCCAGTGGGGAAACCATTATGTTCAAATACCCTGGAGGATCAGGGAGGTGATGAAGGCTCCAGGGATCTAGCCCACATCTCCAGTGCTGGACCATCCTTCCAACAGTCCCCCAAGGCCCTTGACCAGGACTTACCCTTTAATTACAGAAAGGCTGCCAGGTAGGTGGGGCACACCTTCCCCGGGGGGATGATCTAGGGGCGCTAGAAGGTCCATGAAAGAGGGTCCTGGAAGAGGGAAGGAGGTCTCGGACAGGAGAGTAGAAGTGACAGTCGAGTGGACACTTCTGAGAAATGCCCTGGTCCACTGGAGTGAATAAATAGAATCTGAAAAAAAAATAAAAAATTGTAGGGTATCAGTATACCCATAGGTTTTCACTTTTTGCTTTCAACTATTGCAGGTTTGCTGATGTCCTATGACAGAAACATAGAAAGGTGACAGCAAAAGGAGCCCATATGTCCATAGAGTCTGCTCTTGAGATCCCAAGATCCTATGTGATCCTAGGTCCGAGCTGGTGGATTCCCATGTGGATTTGATTCTAGCGTACTCTTTATCCCAACCCCTTTTGTATGCTCATATGGTGCTAGCTCCTACTACCTCCGTAGTTAGTTTTTTCCATGGCTGCACAATCCTTTCCAAGAAACAATGCTTCCTAAGATCCCTCCTGATACTCCCGCCTCTCAATTTCCATCCATGCCTCCTTCTGTTTGAGTTGGGAGTCCTGGTGACTAGTTCAGCATAGGGTACTGAATTTAAACCCGTCATGTACCTAATGTACCGGGTTAATATGTCATAGATACAATGCCGCAGGGCAAAACCACACAACAGGAACAGGGTGTGGAAGAACAGCTACAGGGTACACAATGCCACATGACACAAATAGTGTGGAGCAGTAGCGGTGACCCTTTAGCTGTTACCTGGAGAGCTCTGCTGCAGAGATTAAGAGCTCTGTCAGAATGGTGGTCTGCCAAGTAGCTGCCGTGGCTCAGGGAGTACAGCCATCGGCGCTGGAGGACAATGAAGTGGCTGTGGATTGAGGTTCTGTTCCCAGTCCCAGATTAGGTTAATTAGTTTTTTTTCCTTGTCTTTTTCCTGTCCCCTAGTTGTCCCCTCCCTGGAGGAGGTTATTGCAATGGGGGTGGGGGCACAGCCCCCCATAATGGGGAGAGCAGGGGGCAGAGCCCCTCACAAAAAACAAGTATTTTACTGTATTTATTTTGAGTCGCTGTTTTGACAGCGTGGTACAGTGCTGCACTGTTTTTGTATGCGACAACATGACCCCATGCCTGTCCTTAAAGGTTTCTATCATATCCCCCTTTCTCTCCTAGATTCAAGTGGGTACATGTTTAACATCTCCAGCCACCCCTCGTACGGCAGCCCCTGAAGCCCCTATAACATTTTGATTGCCGTTTTCTGAATGGTCTCTATCCTTCTTAAGGTATGGTCTCCAAAACTGTATGCAGTATTCCAAATTGGGTCTCACGATAAATCTGTACAGTGGAAGTATCACCTCCCTGTGCCTACTGTCAAATCCTCTCCCTATGCATCCCAGCATTTTGTTGTCCCTACTATATGCTGCATTGCATTGGCTGGTTTAAGGGTCTCGCTAATAATAACTCCTAGATCCCTTTCCAAATTTGAGTCGCTGAGTATGACCCCATTTAGCCAATAGTATCATGGGTTTAGGATAACACAATCTTGGGCAGACCACAAGTCAGGTGCATAAAAAACATACAAGTGCATTTGTCATTTTATTTTTATCAAGTAAAATATACAGAAAGCAAAATGGTAAATCAGACAACTGCTTAGCTTCAACAGTTTCCAAGGCTTTTTCTTCAGCCTAACAGTGTGAAAGCACACACTACCAGGAGGTCTTTCACCTTCCTCAGTCAGTATTCAACTGACCTCCCTATCTGTCCTCTCTCTCAGCAGTGAGGTAGGGCTTTTTATAAGCTCACTAGAAGTTGAAAAAACAATTTCCCCTGCCTTTTGATTAACAGTAGACATAACATAAAAATAGCCACTAGGGGCTACTGTTGCTCCATGGAGAATTTGGTAACAAGCACCCTCAAGCCACACTTGGGTGCTCAGCTCAAAAGAACGAGGAAAAAGCACCAAAGCCAGCACTCACAGTCTGTTGTATTTAATACACACCACCATGGACAGCCAGATTACACCAAAGCACACAAGCTCCTGACCAGTTTCAAACTAACAATTTGTTTCAGAGGGATCTGAAGGCGAGCTGTTGGTTGAAAGTGATCGGGGAAACTTTCTGGCTGTCGATAATGTGTGTGCGTCTAACGAACTAATGATGCCCAACTATGTTTACTCATAGAGAACAGTTATTTGTCAGCCACCTGGAGCACATTACATAACTTGTTTACAACATTGGAAAAGGTCAGACCTGAGGTCAGAACATTCTGTGCTCTAAATTCTCCTGCAGAGTCCTATTACCTCATGCTGTCTGCTGCAAAAAATATCTTAGAAGAGGGCTGCTAACAGCTAGAAAAAGCAGACACAAACTTTTGTCATTCTTATATTAAAACTGCCCTCTCATTTTGTAAATGTACTCTTAGTTTTGTTTTAGGTTAATATGCACAGAAAGCATTTAAAGCACTTTAGCACTTAATTTTTAACCAGTCAACCAGCATGTTGGACATTATATAAAACATTTAAATTGCTTGGGAAGGGGTTTCAATTTATCCCAAGGGTGTCTACTATGACAATGGTCACCCTGTCATAAATAGGTTGTTCTAGGGTTATTCCTGTCAATATGTATCATTTTATATTTCTTGGCATTACATCTCTGCTGCCAAATACTAGACCATTGTTCTAATCTTTTCAAATCTTTTGCACGATTCTCACTGCTTCTTCACTGTATACCCTTCCCCTTAATTTAGCGTCACCTGCGAACAGTGCAATCTTGCCCTGGATAGATGGAAGATCTGGAGGCTGTCATGGTGCAGTCAGACCTGGACATTGTGGCCATCACTGAAACCTGGTGTAATGATAACCACGACTGGTAGATGGCCATACCTGGCTACAACATATTCAGAAGAGACAGAGCAGGCAGGAAGGGAGGAGGAGTGGCACTGTATGTGAAAAATGACATAAGGGCCACAGAGATCCAGGAGGAACAAAATGGGGGAGAGATACTGTGGGTTAAGCTGGAAAGGAAAATGGGGACAGCCATCCACACAGGTGTGACTGGAGCATCCCAGCAGCAGCATCAACTAGGAGCAGATTTATCCTGGACTCCCTTCAGGGTGCCTTCCTCAAGCAACTGGTCGTGGAACCAACTCGGCAGAAGGCAATACTGGACCTTGTGCTCACAAACAGGGACAGTGTGATGGGGGTAACAGTGGGGGAGTACCTGGGAAACAGTGACCACCAGTCATTGTGGTTTGAAATCACAGAAAGAGCAGAACCAAACCACACAAAAACACATTATCCTGGATTTTAGGGGCAGACTTTGGGAAAATGGGAGATACTTGAAAGAGGCATTAAGGGAATGGGACAGGAATCAGGGATTGAGGAACAGTGGGCAGTATTTAAAATGGGGATTACAAGAACAACAGAATTATGTATTAAGCAGGTTAGCAAGAGGAAAAGGAAGAGGAGACCATTATGGTTTTCAAAGAGGTAGCAAAGAAAGTTAAGCAAAAGATTGCATTCAGGCAATACAAAAAGACACAGGCAGAAGAGGATAGGGAGAAGTACCAGGAGAAGCAAAGGGAGGCAGGGAGGTCAGTAAGGGAAGCCAAAGTTCAGACAGAAGAACACATTGTAAAATCAGTGGGTAGAGGGGACAAAACCTTTTACAGGTACATAAGTGAAAAAAGAAAGACAAAGGGAGGGATAGTGAGACTGAAGGGGGAGGATGGGGGCTGCGTGGAGGATGACAAAGTAAAGCTGACATACTGAACAGGTATTTCTACTCAGTCTTTACTGAGGAAGAGGAGGATAATGGGTCTGAAGGGAGTACAAGGGTGAGAATGGTGCGAAATGGACACAAGTCCCTTTACAGAAAGGGTCCTGAAGACTGGAAGTAATAAGAGTTGATAAAGCAATGGGGCCAGATGGGGTGCACCCCAGGGTCGTTAAAGAACTAAGAGAGGTGGTGGCTGAACCTCTGGCTATCCTGTTTAGACGATCACTGGAAACAGGGGAGGTACCCAAAGACTGGAGGACAGCAGATGTAGTCCCCTTATAGGATAACACAATCTTGGGCAGACCACAAGTCAGGTGCATAAAAAACATACAAGTGCATTTGTCATTTTATTTTTATCAAGTAAAATATACAGAAAGCAAAATGGTAAATCAGACAACTGCTTAGCTTCAACAGTTTCCAAGGCTTTTCTTCAGCCTAACAGTGTGAAAGCACACACTACCAGGAGGTCTTTCACCTTCCTCAGTCAGTATTCAACTGACCTCCCTATCTGTCCTCTCTCTCAGCAGTGAGGTAGGGCTTTTTATAAGCTCACTAGAAGTTGAAAAAACAATTTCCCCTGCCTTTTGATTAACAGTAGACATAACATAAAAATAGCCACTAGGGGCTACTGTTGCTCCATGGAGAATTTGGTAACAAGCACCCACTCAAGCCACACTTGGGTGCTCAGCTCAAAAGAACTTGAGGAGAAAAACACCAAAAGCCAGCACTCACAGTCTGTTGTATTTAATACACACCACCATGGACAGCCAGATTACACAAAGCACACAAGCTCCCTGACCAGTTTCAAACTAACAATTTGTTTCAGAGGGATCTGAAGGCGAGCTGTTGGTTGAAAGTGATCGGGGAAACTTTCTGGCTGTCGATAATGTGTGTGCATCTAACGAACTAATGATGAGCTGACTTGGGTTTGCTCATAGAGAACAAGTTATTTGTCAGCCACCTGGAGCACATTACATAACTTGTTTACAACATTGGAAAAGGTCAGACCTGAGGTCAGAACATTCTGTGCTCTAAATTCTCCTGCAGAGTCCTATTACCTCATGCTGTCTGCTGCAAAAATATCTTAGAAGAGGGCTGCTAACAGCTAGAAAAAGCAGACACAAACTTTGTCATTCTTATATTAAAACTGCCCTCTCATTTTGTAAATGTACTCTTAGTTTTGTTTTAGGTTAATATGCACAGAAAGCATTTAAAGCACTTTAGCACTTAATTTTTAACCAGTCAACCAGCATGTTGGACATTATATAAAACATTTAAATTGCTTGGGAAGGGGTTTCAATTTATCCCAGGGGTGTCTACTATGACAATGGTCACCCTGTCATAAATAGGTTGTTCTAGGGTTATTCCTGTCAATATGTATCATTTTATATTTCTTGGCATTACATCTCTGCTGCCAAATACTAGACCATTGTTCTAATCTTTTCAAATCTTTTTGCACGATTCTCACTGCTTCTTCACTGTATACCCTTCCCCTTAATTTAGCGTCACCTGCGAACAGTGCAATCTTGCCCTGGATAGATGGAAGATCTGGAGGCTGTCATGGTGCAGTCAGACCTGGACATTGTGGCCATCACTGAAACCTGGTGTAATGATAACCACGACTGGTAGATGGCCATACCTGGCTACAACATATTCAGAAGAGACAGAGCAGGCAGGAAGGGAGGAGGAGTGGCACTGTATGTGAAAAATGACATAAGGGCCACAGAGATCCAGGAGGAACAAAATGGGAGAGATACTGTGGGTTAAGCTGAAAGGAAAATGGGACAGCCATCCACACAGGTGTGACTGGAGCATCCCAGCAGCAGCATCAACTAGGAGCAGATTTATCCTGGACTCCTTCAGGGTGCCTTCCTCAAGCAACTGGTCGTGGAACCAACTCGGCAGAAGGCAATACTGGACCTTGTGCTCACAAACAGGGACAGTGTGATGGGGAGTAACAGTGGGGAGTACCTGGGAAACAGTGACCACCAGTCATTGTGGTTTGAAATCACAGAAAGAGCAGAACCAAACCACACAAAAACACGTATCCTGGATTTTAGGGGGGCAGACTTTGGGAAAATGGGGAGATACTTGAAAGAGGCATTAAGGGGAATGGGACAGGAATCAGGGATTGAGGAACAGTGGGCAGTATTTAAAATGGGGATTACAAGAACAACAGAATTATGTATTAAGCAGGTTAGCAAGAGGAAAAGGAAGAGGAGACCATTATGGTTTTCCAAAGAGGTAGCAAAGAAAGTTAAAGCCAAAAGATTGCATTCAGGCAATACAAAAGACACAGGCAGAAGAGGATAGGGAGAAGTACCAGGAGAAGCAAGGGAGGCAGGGAGGTCAGTAAGGGAAGCCAAAGTTCAGACAGAAGAACACATTGTAAAATCAGTGGGTAGAGGGACAAAACCTTTACAGGTACATAAGTGAAAAAAAGAAAGACAAAGGGAGGGATAGTGAGACTGAGGGGAGGATGGGGGCTGCGTGGAGGATGACAAAGTAAAGCTGACATACTGAACAGGTATTTCTACTCAGTCTTTACTGAGGAAGAGGAGGATAATGGGTCTGAAGGGAGTACAAGGGTGAGAATGGTGCGAAATGGACACAAGTCCCTTTACGAGAAAGGGTCCTGAAGAACTGGAAGTAATAAGAGTTGATAACAATGGGGCCAGATGGGGTGCACCCAGGGTCGTTAAAGAACTAAGAGAGGTGGTGGCTGAACCTCTGGCTATCCTGTTTAGCCGATCACTGGAAACAGGGAGGTACCCAAAGACTGAGGACAGCAGATGTAGTCCCCTTATACAAAAGTGGGAACAAAGAGGAAGCAGGGAACTACAGGCCAGTCAGCCTCACCTCGGTAATGGGGAAGATCATGGAAGCACTACTGAAGGAGGAATTGGTGGAACATCTGGTTGTCAATGGACTACAGGACCCAAGGCAGCATGGTTTCACCAGGGAGGTCATGTCAGACCAACCTCATTGAATTTTTACTGGGTGACTAGGGAGGTGGATCAGGGAGGGCAGTGGACATGGCCTATCTGGACTTCAGCAAGGCCTTTGACACTGTGCCACATAGAAGACTATTCACAAACTGGGGAATATGGGTGTGGGCAGGACAGTAGTGTGGTGGGCAGGTAACTGGCTGGGTGGCAGGACACAGAGGGTGGTGGTAAATGGCTGTCACTCCACAGAGGAAGAGTGACCAGTGGGTACCACAGGGATCAGTGCTGGGACCGGTCCTATTCAACATCTTCATCAGTGACATGGCGCAGGACCTAGAAGGCAGAATTTCACTGTTCGCTGATGACACAAAGCTCTGTAACACAGTAGACACACCAGATGGTGTAGACAGAATGAGAAGCGACCTGCAGAAACTTGAAGAATGGTTAGGGGTTTGGCAGTTGAAATTCAATGCAAAGAAGTGCAAGATAATGCATATGGGGCACAAAAACCCTGACACAATATATCAGTTGGGGGGTGAGGATATAGCATGCACCAAGCAGGAAAGGGATATTGGTTTTATCATCTCTGATGACCTCAAGGTAGGAAACAGTGTGACAAGGCAGCCAGGTAAAGCAAATAGGATGCTGGGATGTATAGGCAGGGGCATTACCAGCAGGAAAAGGAGGTCATAATTCGCTATACAAGACACTAGTGAGGCCCCAGCTGGTACAGTGTACAGTTCTGGAGACCATACCTACGTAAGGACATAGACAGGGTAGAGAAGGTTCAGAGGAGGGCAACAAAGATGGTGCATGCATTGCATCACAAGTCCTATGAAGACAGGTTGAAGGAACTGAACATGTACTCCCTGGAGGAGAGGAGGAGAGAGGATATGATAGAGACATACAAGTATCTTACAGGGAGGAACAGGGTGCAGGAAAACACTATTTTTAAGCGAAAAAGATGTTCCAGGACTAGAGGGCATGGGATGAAGTTGGAGGAGGACGATTCAGAGGAAACATGAGAAAGAATTTCTTCACAGAACGGGTGGTGGACAAGTGGAACACCTGCCAGAGGAAGTGGTGGGGGCTGAAACAATCACGGGATTTAAGAATGCATGGGATAGACAGAAAGGAATTCTGGAGGTCAGGGGTAAGGTGCAACAAACTTCTAGGAAAACAAACTGAACTTACAAGCTCAAATGGGCAGACTGGGTGGGCCATAGGCCCTTATCTGCCGACACTGTCTATGTATCTATGATACCTACTCTTATGTCACTGATGAACACATTCAACAGGATTGGGCCTAAGATCAAGCCATGTGGGACCCCACTTGTCACTTCTCCCTCCTCTGACATCTCCCCATTGATCACCACCCTTTGCCTCCTTCCTTCTAACCAGTTTCCCACCCACTTAACAATGCAGCTTGCTATGCCCAGATCTTCTATCTTCTTCAGCAAACATTTGTGTGGTACTGAATCAAAGGCTTTGCTGAAGTCAAAATAGAGGAGGTCCACTGGCCAGCCACTATCCCTTTCCCTAGATACCCAATCAAAGAAAGTAATCAGGTTTGTCTAGCATGCCCTGCCTATATAAAAGTGTGTTGTTTGCCATCCAGTAGGCCATGCTTATCAAAGTAGTCTACTGGGTTTTGTTTAATCAGGGCCTCCATTTGCCTTCCTAGCTCTGGTGTGAGGCTAACTAGCCTGTAGTTACTGGCATCTTCCCTGCTACCCTCCTTATACAGAGGCACCCCATTGGCTCTTCTGCAGTCATTAGGTACTACTCCCATCTGGAGAGAATGGTTAAACAGGTGCGCTGTGATCAGAGTTCTGGAGTGTGCCATTACAATTTCATCACCACTTGTTTTATTTTGCTGTTTCCTTTTTTATTTAAAAAAATGAAATAACATTTCATGAAATGCCAAATGCACCACTTGAGCAAAAATCAATATAACAAATGTAATAAAAAAAAAAAAAAGCATTTACCATAATGTTGTACAATAACAGCCAAGTTAGAAACAAGGTTAGCCATGTCAGGTGGAACTCCAAGCTTTGAACCAGGAGACCTAGGCCTCCCTCCACCTACAAACACGCATGCATGCAAGCAAGCAAACGCATGCGCATACACACATACACACACACACACACACACACACACACACACACACGCACACTGCCTCTTACTAACTTTATGGCTCAAGTCATAGTTTTGCTCCTCACCCCTACATTCTCACAATAAGACCATAAGCAGGTAACTTTTGGGGGTGGGTAGTTAGAGCACCAAGTTATGCACTTCCAGACTCAACTGTAATTTCTTCTACTGCCGTCTATTGACTCTGTGACAGTAACCATGTCACTTTGGACGTGGGAGTTAGACCTCTCAGCTCTGGACCTGGAGAACCTAGTTTGACTCTTTACAATGTCACCTGCCCTCTTTATGACCCTGGGCAAGGGACTTGGGAATGTTAAAGCACTTAGCTGTAAATCTACAGGCTTAGGTGTGACTCTTACCACTGCCGCATGGTTCCTGTACACACTAGGACTTTTAAACAACTTTTACAGTGTTAAAATGCTTTGAAAGGGCAGCATCAAGATTGTAGCATGGTAGAAACCATGCTGTGATACAAATTCTAAACGTGTCCTAGCCTTACTCAGAGGTATGCTAGAACCAGGATTTAGATCAACACAATTGCCTTAATCCAAGTTATTAGCAGTGTGGATGGGAATCGTGTTGTACCTCTGGTTAAGGCAGCCATAGCCACAGTTTAATGTCAATTTTTGGGCTTACACATCCATAAAAAATGTCTTTAAAAACTTCACTTAGTTTGCATTGAGCTAATAGTTTTACTTTTTCTGTGGTATCTGCTGACTATCTGTTATGAGACTGCTTGCATGCCTTTTGGCTCCTGCAATGCCTATCGCTGGTGCTACTGTGATGCCTGGAAAACCCTTTTGGCTAGCATGGTGTGGGAATGCTGACCTGAATCCATGCATCCCGCACCTGCCTATGGCCATGTAGGTGCACCTGTGAGTTACACACGATACACACATACCATGCGCCCCTTGGAGAATCGGCCCTTATATGAGTACAAGCAAATCACTTTGGGGTAGGGGTTAGACAGGTCAAGTGTGAACCAGGAGACCCCAGTTTAACCATATTCAATGCCACATACCAACTCTGTGACTCCAAGCAAGTCATCTTAGGAGAAGGGTGCCAAATTATGCAAGTGGAGACTCAGAAAGGACTCCTGCCACTGCCTCTTACTCAAGTCATAGAATTTTGTATCACAAAGGACCGTTTGGCCCACCCAGTCTGCCCAGATAGTCCCTGCCTGGTCCGTCTCCACAGACCCTAACTGATCTCTGGTGACCCTCTAGCCTCACTGCCTATTTAGTAATATCCCCCTATGTCTATCTACATGTGCTTGAAGCCCCCTACTGTTTTTTTGCCTCCACCACTTCTGCTGGCAGTCTGTTCCAGGTATCCATTAATCTTTCAGTGAAGTAGTACTTCCTCACATCCTTCTTAAACTCCCCTTCCCCATCTTCATCATATGCCCTCTAGTCCTGGTGCCCTTTCTCATTTGAAAGAGACTCCTCTCCTGCACCCTGTTGACCCCCATGAGATACTTGTAAGTTTCATGGACATGAAGACCAAGGGTCGGAAGTTTGCTGGTGGAGGACTCGGTCTGAGGAGGATAGACTGTCTTTGAGATTTCACTTCGGTGAATATCAAAGGGCAATCAACCATAAAAAGGCAGAGTTTCTGTCCAGGGAGACTGCTGCAGAGAGGAACAGACTGGTTTTCCTGTTTTGGTCTGTGGACAGGTTACTTCATCTTGCCTGTCTGCAGCCAAAAAGAGCATCTTCAGTCGCTTTGTGCGAGGAGTTTGCTCAGTTCTTCTCTGACAGGGTGTCCTCCATTCTGCCAGGGATCTCGCCAGTGGGGTTTGGTCAGCCATGCAGTGATGGGCCTGATGCAGACAGAGACACTCTTATTGTCTGGGCTGAGTTTCAGCCAGTGGGGGTGGCTGAGGTCGTGGAGGTGATTTAGAAGCTGTGTCCCACTTTTTGTGAACTGAACCTGGGCCTGACCCATCTCCTAGTGGGATGTGTGGAATCTGTTGATCCAGTGTTCACTGAGATTGTTCAGTGTTCCCTCTCAGAGGGGTTCTTCCCTGACACCTTGAAAGAGGCGTTGGTGAGGCCCCTTCTGAAGAAACCATTACTTGGCCTTGATGTCCTGGTGAATTATCGACCTGTCTCCAACCTCCCATTTAGGGTAAAGTTGTTGAGAAAGTGGTGGCTCTGCAGCTCGAGGCACACTTCATGGCCTTTATCTATGAGCCTCTCCAGTCTGAGTTTAGGGCTAGGCATAGCACCAAAACGGCATTAGTCAAGGTGCAAAATGACCTCCTCAGGGTGAGAGATAGAGGAGACTGGTCAATTCTCATTCTCATTGGTCTTTACCCAGCATTTTACACCGTGGACCACATTGTGCTACTTGATCGCCTGAGAGAGTTTTGTGTACTCACCAGTACTGTCAGCTGGTTTGAGTCCTATCTCATGAGCAGGATGCAATGGGTGGTGATGGGGAATTTCTCTTTCTGCCTGCAGCTCCTGCCCTGTGGAGTTCCTCAAGGTTTGATCTCGTCGCCAGTGTTGTTCGCGGTGTACATCTACCCCTGGGGAAGACCATTAGGCATTACAGTGTGTTTTTTCACTGTTATGCAGATGACATGCAGCTGTATATGTCCTTTGTTACTGGAGTCCTGGGACATGTAACACCATGGAGGTGCTTAACAACTGCCTGGCCGAGATACAGAACTGGATGTCCTCTATCTGGCTGAGACTTAATCCAGATAAGACAGAGGTTCTAGTGATTCATGCTTGTCGCTGGCATGATGTGGTTGCTGCAGGATCAGGAACAAGATTATTCCTGGGCCCTGCTTCGCTGATAGCTTCCACTAGGGTGAGGAATTTGGGCATCATCCTTGACTTAAAACTCAGGTGCCATCTGTTGTTCGGACTGGGTTTTATCATCTAAGGAATGTCACCTGGATTAAACCCCTAATTCCACCTGGTGACCTCCCATCATTAGTGCATGCCTTTGTCACATCAAGGCTTGATTACTGTAATGCTCTTTACTTCAGGATCAGTGGAAGGAACCTCCATTGGCTACAGTTAGTGCAGAATGTAGCAACCAGGTTGCTGACAGGCCTTTCTAGGTACTGCCATGTGATCCCGGTCCCTTGTGATCTGCACTGGGTGCTGGTCAGATGGAGGATTACCTTCAAGGTGGGCTTGTTCACCTATAAGGCCCTATACAGATCATGCCCTGGCTACCTGAGTGACCTCCTGACACCTGTCTGCCCAGGGTGCTTGCTCCATTCCTCCACTGATGGCCTCCTAGTGGTTCCGGGGGCCAGGCTGAAAACCTCAGGAGACCATGCATTTGAGGTGGCTGGTCCAGCCCTTTGGAACTTGCTCTCAAAGTCTTTGAGGGAAGCCCTGTCAGTGGAGTCTTTCAAGAGGGTGCTAAAAACACATCTGTTTAAACAAGCATTTGGAATTTAGTGATAGCCCAGTCTAGTTATTTTGCTTGTATTTCTTAACTTGTTTTATAATATTTTATTTATTCTGCCTGACCCTTGCTGTAAATGTATGATGGTGTTTTTACACCTTTTTTGTAAAGCATCCAGAGACTCGAGGATTGGGTGCTTAAGAAAATAAAGTTTACTTAATTACTTACTCTCTCATGTTTCTTCTTGCTCTTCTCTCTTCCAGGGTATACATGTTGAGGTTCTTCAGTCTCTCCTCATAGGGCTTTTGACGCAACCCTTGCACCATTTTATCTTCCCTCTTCTAGACTGCCTTCACCCTGTCTGTGTCATTTCTGAGGTGTGGTATCCAGACTGGACACAATACTGCAGGTGGGATTAAACAGTGGCAACACCACTCCCTCCTCCAGCTGGAGATACCTCTCCCTAAGCATCCCATTGCCCACTGGTCTTACCCACTGCTTTGTCACAGTGCCCTGCCACTCTGAGGCCATCAGATATGATAATATCAAGGTCCCTCAGACATGTAGTGACTGTCCGTACCACCACCCCATTTTGGGAATGAGGGTTAGACCTCTCTGCTGTCTGTCTGTAGATCTCAGTTTGATTCTTCTCACTGTCACATACCCATTTTCTAACTCTCAGCAGGTCACTTGAGGGGGGATTAGAAAGTGTCTCATATTTATTTTGTGACCCTGAACAAGTCATTTGTAGAGGGTTTGAGCACACACCTATGAACCTACAGATGCAGGATTAATACCAACATCGCTAGATCACTGTAACCCTGAGCAATGCAGTTGGAGAAGGTCTGAGTACACACCTATGAACTTACAGATGCAGGTTTAGTGCCACCACTACTAGATCACTATGACCTTGAGCAAATCACTTAACCTCAACCTTCATGTGCTTTTGTGTAAATGCAAAAAGCAAACATTTTTGGCTTTAGCCAGCACTTTTTTTTTCACCATGGCTGAAATCGCTACCATAAATTTCAGTCTTAATTGTCCATATATATTTCAGTGCTGTTTTATTCTATGACTCCGTGCAGGTTTCATATGCTGTCCTGTAGATGGCATGCAGATAATCCCTCTGTAGATGAAACCATAAGACAGCGGTCAACAGAAATAGCTTATTAAGCAACACAAACTCTGTAGCCATATCACAGACCTGTTTTCTTGTTTAAATGCGTGTTAATTTCTTTCCTTGCAGTTTTGTTGGGCTATAGATATGCTCCAGAATATTTTCTGAAGTTAAGACTCCTGGTTGTTGATGGTATAAATCATTATATTTATCAAGAGGGCTGTATTCTTATCATGACACAAACTGATGCACATGCCCTGTATATTGAATTGTCCCCTGATAACTTGATAAAATTAATTCAATAAAGATAGTAATATCTTGATTATTCTTGTTTTAAATTATGCCAAGCATAACGACAAGCATGCTCTGTAAGGAAGTTTTGCTGTTTGAAGTTTACACCCTTTCACATGCTGCTTTACTTTTTTCTTCTACTGAGGGGGAAAAGGGTCACTTCTGCTCAGAATTTTTTCAAATGAAATGTGCATGCATTTGAATTGGACTTAGTTGTAAGTGTTACATTTGATTTGGATGTGAGGAATACAGTTGGTCAGTTGGGGTGGCTATATTGGATTGTTATTTTGTATTTGATCTTGACTGCTTACATTGTTTTGCTGTGTGTCATTGTTGCCAGGCATTCCATTTGAAGGCAGAATTTATTTTTAGCTGAAGACTATCATAGTTTTATCAGCACGACAGGCACTGAACACATGAACCAGGAATAACAGTGTTGGTCCTAAGTGGACCTTGTTCTGCTTCAACAAAGAAGAAGTAAATTAGAAGAACATAAATGGGGAATTACAAATCCAGACCAACTCAGACATGTACAGGTAGTTACTTAATTATGCAGTAGAAATGATAAAGAAGAAAATTTATGGCTTTGTATTTTTCTGTTAAAGTTATTTTGATAGTTTTGTTAATCTGTGTAATATATAGTTAGAGACTTTTTGAGGATAGGTGTTTGAAATATAGTCGTATGATTTAGTAATCAACTAAGAAATAACTTTAAAGTCTTTCTTACATTTTATTTCAGCTTTAATATGCAATTAACTGAAGTCCACATGCTATAATTCTGAGTATACCGATAGGTATTGTAGATGTCAAAATGTTAATAAAATGACTACCTTCTTTCTGGAAGTCTTGTGTTTTCCTGTTTGAGGGAAGGTAGTCTGTCTGCTATAACATTTAGGTGTTTTGCACCTTTATTGCAAAGGATTAGTGTTGCTTCTTTAAATTGGTGATTGTGTTATTACAACAAGGTTTCTGAATCGTATCACAGTAATGATATATTAAAATACTCTATGGTTCTGCAGATCTCTGAGGCTGCTAAACACTATTGCAAGTGTCTGTAAGAACTGTAGTTTACCACTACAGTATTAGGTAGTTGCAATTAGCTTATGGTTAAAACTGATCTTTTGTACTCCAAACATTTATTATATTGCTGTTTACTACAATTACATAATATATAAGAGAAGTAAACAGAAATCGGCTGCCAAAATGGATAATATGCTTTCTTTGCCTTAGATGAATGGAAGAAGAAAGTAAGTGAATCGTATTCTGCTGTCATAGAAAGACTGGAGGATGACCTGAGGATCAAAGAAAATGAGCTTGTAGAACTAAAACATGTTTTTAGGTAATGGATTTTACTGCTTGTGTTGTTGATGTATTTTAGTTGGAAAGCCTACACAAGAAGTTAAAATGACCACACAAGTAAAAATCTTAAATTATAGTTATACAGTGTAATAATATACAAGATTATATTACAGTATACTTTTAGGATCTTACCTAGATGCACTTGAATGTAAAGATTTAAAAACATATAAAGGCCACTCTTTTTAAACACTGTGTGCACCAAAAGGTATACATTTTATGCAAGAGAGCTTCTGGATTACCTATGAGAATCTAAATATATCAGAAAAGGTGAATAGTACAGTTATACAACATCAGTGGTGGTAGAAATGATAAGGATATCTTTGATGACAGCACTAACAACAACATATCAAAATATATTGAGGTACGTAATTATTGTCATAATTGATATTTTGAAGGTTAGTGCTATGACAGTGGAATACTGCACAAATCAGAGAGAAGCTTTTATAGTGCTGGTGACATTACATTTCCTAGTGCAGCACTGAAGGCAGCAGTTGAGAAATGATTAATTCTTTAAAGGGACTCTGTCGGCCCTTTTTGCATCATATAATTTTTAGTTGAAAATCCACATTTTATGATTGCTTACCTTCTCTAAAACTCATTGTAGTTGTTGGCAGTTTGATCTGCATCCTTTCTTAGTAGAACTGAAAAGCATGAAAATGGTATAATTATACCCAGCCTTGTTTTGCTTCAAATCCTTGATCTTCTGTTAGTGCATATTTCCTTAACATTAGGAACATCCACAAATGGTGCATCCTCTCATGATGCAATTATATTCCCTCTTCCCACAACATTATGAGTAGCTATAAAGTGGAACAAAGAAAGTAAACAAATACATTTTTGTGTGGTAACACCAGTATGGTGGCTACTCTGTTTTTTGTTTTTTTTTTTACTTTTAAAAAGAAAAAAGGAATCAGAATCAAACTACCAACTACATCAGCAGTCTCTACAGAATGTGAGCAACCCTTGCATGTTTTCTTAAATCCAGGAACAGTTTTAATGTTTAAGGGGGTTGATAGTGTCCCTTTAAAGAAACATCAATTTTAAAAGTTATTGGGCCCTATGCACAAAAAAAAAGTTACCCATGCACTGCATATCTGAGGTGCATATGCAACCCTAAATCGGAATGCCATGCAGCGGGGGTCCCACAGACCTCCAGTGACATTCACAGATGGCGTGCAAGGCAGTTATGCACTGGATCCCTCAACCCCATGGTCAGCAGTGCACGGGGGGGACATGCTTACACTATGTGCCATCCACCAAGGCACATAGTGCCAGGCATGGGGGGGTGCAAGTTATGGCAGCAGGGACCCTGCTGTAACCCAGTGTGCACCCCCATGGACATTGCCCACCGGTCGCTCGGGAATGGGAAATGACCCTCCATGCTGCCCTAGCCCACTAGGCTGATGGGAAGGGCTGGGGCATCCGATCGGGTGAGTGCCCATACATATTATATATTTTTGCTATGTATGCGGATCTGCTCCTCTGATGTGCACCCACCCCATGGATGCAAGGGACCTACTATTGGACCCGGTTCATGCATCTGGTTGGATTGCTGCACGGGTCCACCCCTCCACACTAGGCCACCCCTCCATGATCCTGTGCACCGGGGGGGTGGGGTGTGGATAGGTGCCCTGCAGTTGCATGTGATCATGAATACCATGCACCATGTGCCTGTCCAGGGACATAGAGCTATGTGGGCAGGGTATGCACCTTTGGCATGTACCTTCCACCTCGTTAGTGAATAGTGCCCATAATTAGTAAACAGATATTGTACATATCAAATATGCAATGGTCTGACACAAAACTGAAGTTTATAATCACTTAGAAACATAGACAGTGATAATAGAAAAACAGCAACAGTCCAGCCAGTCTGCCTGAGACACGCTTTTATACCCTAAGACCTTTAAGTAAATACAAGGCTGCTGTCTACACTATCCTCCCCCTTGCTCCATGTCTTACTACTATCCCTCTGAGTAAATACTAATACCTTAACTGTGTCCCAGCTGTTCTTGAAACCATCAGTGGTTTCACAGCCTCTGCTGCAAGACTTTTCCATGGCTCAGCCTCTCTCTCTCTAAAATAAAACTTTATTCCATCCCTTCTGAAAACTACCCACCCTGCCAGCTTCCACTCATGTCCCTGTGTTCTAGATTTGCTACTTATGTTGAATAGTTTCTCGCAGTTCACCTTGTTCATTCATTTCAGGAACTTGAAAATCTGTGTTATATCACCTCTCTCTTTTCTGGTCTCCAGGGAGTATATGTTCTGTGCCCTCTTTGACTGCGTGACCTGGGAAATAGATCAAGGAAGGGGAGTGGACATGGCCTATTTGGATTTCAGCAAGACCTTCAACACTGTGCCACATATGAGACTGATAAAGAAATTGGACAGTCTAGGGGTGGGATCCAAAATGGCAAACTGGGTAAAAAAAATGGTTAATGGCTAGGCAGCAGGGGGTGGTGATACATGGCACATAGTTTAATGAGGGGTGCATGACCAGTGGAGTGCCACAGGGCTCAGTGTTGGGACCAGTCCTCTTATTGTCTTCATAAATGACATTGCTGAAGAGCTGGAAGGGAAGGTAAAGTATGCCTTTTTGCAACTGATATCAAAATCTGTAATAGGGTGGATACTTAAGGAGTGGTCAAGGGTATGGCAAATGTGGTTCAATACAAGAGGTCCAAAATCGTGCATCTAGGTATAGAAACTCAGGAGCTGAGTATGGGGGTACTGATGGTCACAAAACAGGAGCGAGACCTTATATCTGATTACCTTAATTTGGCAGGACAGTGTGACAAGGCAGTAGGCAGGGCCAGTGGGATACTGGTGTGCATAGGGAGAGGTATTAGGAGGTGGTGTTACCACTGTGTAGGTCATTGGAGAGACCCCCACCTGGAGTAATGTGTCCAGTTCCAGAGACCACATCTCAAAAAGGATATAGACCGGGCAGAGGCAATCCATAGGAGGGCAACTAAAATGGTACTGGGGTTGTACAAGAAACCCTATGAGGAAAGACAGAGAGATCTTCACATGTACACCTTAGAGGAGAGGAAGGGGACATGATAGAGACCTACAAGTACCTCACAGGGGTGAGCAGGGTACAGGAGGGGAGTCTGCTTCAAATGAGGAAGAGCACCAAGACAAGAGGGCATGCAATGAAGCTGTATGGGGGGGGGAGGTTTAAGAAGGATGTGAGGAAATACTACTTCAGTGAAAGAGTGGAGGACATCTGGAACAGTCTGCAGCTGAGGTAGTGGGGGCAACAACAGTTGGGGGGGACTTCGAGGAATACTGTTAAATAGGCAGGGAGGGGAGAATCGCCAATCAGTTAGGGTCTGCAGAGACAGAAAATGCAGGTCTTTTTCTGCTGAAAAATTGTTCCTGTATGCCCTCACTTCATAAAATCTACCTTGCTGGCCCTGAATCATTTTGGTTACCCTGTACTGCATCAACTCCAGCCTGCCCTTGTATTTCCTTAGATGAAGACTCCAGAACTGGACACCAGTACTCCAGATGTGGCCTTACCTGTGATCTATAGAGAGGCAGTAATACCTCTTTCCTCCTTCTCTTAAAACGCCCCTTATACAGCCCAGCATCCTGTTTTTCTTACTCTAGACCTTGTTGCAGTGTCTAGATTGTTTAAGGGAGTCACTGTAGGTCCCTTTTCTCAGAAGTAGTGCTTAGCTTAACCTCTCCCATCCAGTACTGTGTTTTGGGATTCTTGTTCCCAGTGTGCATCACCTTGCACTTTTTGGCATTGAATTTCAGCTGCTAAACCTTAGACTACCTCTCCAACCTTTGCAGGTCTCTTTGCAACTTCCTTACCCCCTCCTTGTTGTCTACTCAACTACAGAGCTTAGTGTTATCTGCAAAGAGACTAATGTTGCCCTGAATCCCTTTTCTTGAGTCGTTAATTAACATATTGAAAAAACTAGACCCCAGACTGATCCTTGAGCCACCCTACTGGTGACCTCCCTTGCCTTGGATCTGAATCATTTTAACATCACCCTCTGCTGTCTCCCTTCCAACCAACTTCCCACCCATCTAACCATGTCATCTGCTGCACCCTAATCCACTAGCTTCTCCAGCAGCCTTTTGTAAGGTACTGAGTTGAAATCCATTCTGAAGTAGAAGTCAGAGTAAATCCACTAAATTACATTTATCTGCTGTCCAGTCTAAGAATACTACCAGGTTGCTCTGACAAGATCTTCTGCCATAAACTCGTGCTGTTTAGTATCAAAAAGTCTGTTTGTATCCAGGTAGTCCATTATGTCCTCTTTGACAAGTGTCTCAATCTGTTTACCCACAGTGGAGATATGACTGACAGGTTTGTAGTTACTCAAATGCTCTTTCTTCCCACCCTTGTGAATGCAACTACATCCGCTATCTTCCAGTCTTTTGGAACCACTCTATCTGAATAGAGCTACTGAATAGCCCTACCATGGGTTCATCTAATTCTGATGCCAGTTCCCTGAGCATCCAATGATGCATCCTGTCTGGCCTCAGGGCCCTATCTGTTTTCAGGGTTGGTGGCCCATTTCTGACCCTGCCACTAGTTAATACTTGCTGCCTCATTTCTGGCATTCCGCTTTCAGCATACTTTATACTGCTGTCTGACAAAAGCCCGCTGTCCTCCCTAGTGAATACTGAAGAGCAGTAGTCGTTAAGAATGGCTGATTTCTGTTCATCCTCCTCTGTTGCCCTGCCTCCTTCTGTCATCCTAACAATTCCCTTCCCTTCTTTCCTTTTTCCCTTATATAAAGCTGTCCCTCCAATCTCCTTCTGCAATATGCAGTTCTGTGTCTGCTTTTGTGTCCCTGACTGCCCTCTTGGCCTTCTTAATTCTTACTTGGTACTCACCCTGTTCTTCATCCCTTTGCTTCTCATAGCACCCGATGATGGCTGTCTTTTTTTCCCTCACTGCCTCCCTGACCTTCTCAGGGACCTGTTTTTCTTGGTAACCATTCTCAGGCATGATTTGTGAATTAGCAGGACTTTAATAACTCACATATGGCTCAGCCACTAATGATTCATGAGCTAGCACCTTCACACTTGGCGATAACGTGCATATTTTGAATCAGGCTATTGCATATCCCTTATATATTCATGCACATACTATACCCTGACATACATACATGCAAACATATATCATTAAGTAATAACACACAACATGATGTGTGGTTAAAAGGGAATATCCATACACCTTGCATAGGTGTAAGACATGAGTCATAACTGAGTGGCACTCAAGACGTGCATGTATTATTTAATGCTAAAAGGAAAAAAAAAATCTTAGCTTTATTTAGAGATTTTTTGAATGGAAAATCCTTCCTTCCAAAATAGAAATCCAATGCTTTTTTGGGTGGAGGGTGTGTCAGTGTGTGTGTGTGTGTGTGTGAGACCGCTCTTTTGTTGAATTTGTGAAAATTACCAACCTCTTTTCACTCAATTACTGTAAATATATACATGTGTTTTTATGAGATTGCTCTGCCCCATTTCTATTTCTCTCCATTTGTAAGCTTAAGTGGTCTGTTTGTCTAACTAGCCATTCCTGTCTAACTGTGTAGTACCTACAAATTTTTAAAAACTGATCCCACCAACTTGAATATCCTTTATTTATTTATTTAGTTGGTTATTTTTTGCTTACCGGGTAAGTGCACTAGACAAAAAATTGCCTATTTTTAGGCATGACCTGGGAGGTTACTCAGGTACAATGATTTGGATTACCCGGAGATTATAAGCAGGGAATACAAAAGTGCCATCAGAAACAGGCCTTATGATCTATTGAGTCTGCTCAATTGTGCAGCTAGCTAGCTCTGATTGGTTTCAGCCATCAGTCCCTGCTTACTGTTGTCTGGTTCTGACTCCAGCTTGAATCGCATTGGCAGACTTGCTCGAAACAGCTTCTTCAGCTTTTTTCTCCCTGCCGCAACTCTGAAACTTGTTTTTGGAGCTCTGTTGTATTTTGTCCCACCGCCCTACCCTGCTCTGACAATCTTAAATTCACTTCATCCCCACCTCTTCCAGCGCTGAGATCCCCTATTGGTGGACTTATTGTCTATTCTTCAGCCTTAAAGGGACTATTTTTACTCTTATACTGTCCTTGGTTTTTAAAGGGCCTAGTCTCATTTTCTCACCTATTAGCTGCTGTTAGCCTCACAGAACCTAAAAATGCATTTTTTCCTGATCATTTTTGGTTGCTTAATGGGGGTGTTCTGCTGCCCACTGGACCGTAGCTAAGAGACCTCTTACATACCTTCCTCTAAAAATTATAGCTTGTATGATCTTTGCCACATCTCCCTGTTACTGTAGTGTCACCCTTCATAGCTACCTCAGGCCTTATATTTCTCAACTCTTAACCATTTTTTACCCAAGGCTCCAAATTTCTTTGTGACCCAAGTGCTTTTATTTGCTTCGCTGGGTTCTCTTGGCCATCACCTTAAATGTTCTTCCTCGACTGCACCCCCACACTATAAAAGGGTCCATACTCAATTTCTCAGGCTGCTACTAGGTGCCCTTAAAAAAAAATCTCCTGCTTCTGTTGCTCTTATGTTTTTGGCAATATTGAACTGAACCCAGATCCCATTTCTCATATCCTCACACCTACTGAGCTGGCCCAACTAAAGGGGTTGAGCCTACTTCACATAAATGCGTGTAGTCTTTTTTGTAAGCTTGATTCTGTACTGTCCTGGATATCCCACACCAAGCCTGATATCCTGGTGATTACAGAATCTTGGCTTAGACCCTCCACACTAGATCATGAAATTAACATTCCCTCCTATAGTGTATTTCAAGCTGACAGACATATCAGAGAGGGAAGGGTAGCAATTTTCATCTGTGATAAATTCACAGCCTTCTTAATTAGTTCCCCCACTATGGCCAAGGAGTTCGAAAGTCTTATAATAAAGATCCAACTTTCACCTTTGGTTTCAATCTGTGTTACTGGATGCTACAGGCCTCCCTCAGCAGGTCTTAAGTTGCTGTATGTTTATTGGGCAGTATTATGGATGCACTGTCCTCCAAGATGATCATCTTGGGTGACTTCAGCCTTGACTGGTTCACTGCTGGCGCAAATCCACGAAAAGACTTTTGCGACACCAATGGCCTCACACAACTCATTTCAGAAGATACCTGCCCAAACAATAAAAACCCTATGCACAGTACCTTATTTGACCTAATCCTAGTCAATAAACCTCATCTCATTACCCATTTTGGTATCTTCTTTAATGACATCAGTGATCATTGTGCCATAGCCTGTGTGAGGTCTGTCCCAAAACCATTCTCTACTTCTATGTACGTTTATAAAAGGAGGAATTGTAACGTTGACCATCACACCTTCCTCTCAGACCTCCAGTACTCCCGTTGGCAAGATTTCTACCTGGCCACAACAGGAACTGAGGCGTACGAGCTGTTTCAGAACATTGTACTTGAGGTAATAAATTGACATGCACCCTTAGTCGGGACCCATATCAGGAAAAAGCCACGTCCCTGGTTCTCGCCCAACCTAATAGCTGCATTGCTTCACAGGGACGCACTTTGGAAAAAAGTATGCAAAACTAAACTCCAGATGGACTGTGTGACCTTAGAATGGTGAAGAACCAATGTACTAAACTAATTAGGGCTGCACAAGCTAAATACTTTCATACTAAATTGGACTCCTCATCCAACTATTCTTCAAAATTCTATAGGACTTTAAAGGTGATCGAAGGACATAGCCCGGCTAACTCTCTCCCAGCAAAAATTATCTCTGGTGGTTCCTCCATGACTGACAAGCAAACTATCTTAGATCTTCTTTTTTTTTATAATTCAATATACTTTATTGTCATTTTCTTATACCCAACAAAACATGGGTGTACAACCACACAGTCAGATATCCAGGAGGGTTCACCCCCCCAAAAAAAAACAAAATATCCTATTCTAATAAAGGTAATGTTTACTAGACTTGATAAGAAACAACACCCCCCCCCCCATTAAGCCAAATCCCACCCCATGCCAAGTGTGGTCCTCTAACAGCCATTCAGAAGTTAATCTAGTTGTCTGCCATGCCACCTGAGTAAGGTTAAGGCTTCCACACAGTAAGCAAGGCATCTAAGGGTCCTCGTTTGCTCTGGTAAACATTCAGTCTATTAAGCATTGAGGCAATGTGCTTTTCCAATTGAAGTGCCTGTAGTATTTCCCTATGCCACTCTATCACTGAAGGGAATGACTCATCCTTCCAATGCCTCAAGATTACCAACTTGGCCATGGCTGAAATCAAGGCCATATGTGCCTTCCGAACTTGAAGAGCTCCATGAGGAAAACTATTCAGTAAAGAGGCCTCAGGGGTAAATAGAGGTTCAAGCCCAAGAATTGGGTCTAACGTCTACCTAATAGCTTGCCAGAAAATCTGCACCTTGGAGCAGGTGCACACCATATGGCAGAGAGTTCCTGGAGAGCCAGTGCACCGTGCGCAAATAAGGGAAGGGAATCTACCCATTTTATGAAGTTTAATAGGGGTAAAGTATAAATTATGCATTATGTTAAATTGAATTAGGTGTAGTCTATCCTGCTTCATAAATTTGTATGTGTTTTGCCATAACGCCTTCCAGAAATGTAACTCAGTTGCTAGACGGAGCTCTTGTGTCCAGTAATAACATACACCTTGAGGCAGGTGGGGATCTAAAGATTGCAATTCTTTATACACTTTGGAAACTGTGGGGCTGGTCAGCCACCTGCATAAGTGAGGACAAGTCAGCTTTGGGAGCCGGTGTCTCCAACCCTTTCCCCAAAGAAGTAACTAATGACTCTTTAACCTGTATGTATTTAAAGACAGAGCTGCTGTGACCCTCAAATTGTAGCTGAAAATTAGGAAATGAGATTATTCTACCACCCGTGCAGAAATTAGAGAGCCTTTTCCCTACTAAGGGGGCCAATATGAGATTGGGTTGGGTTTATGCCCTATTTTTAAAATGGGGGTTACCCAAAATTGACTGATTCAGAGAGATGTGCCAATTAAGGGAGAGATGATTTTATAACTGGTGTAATGCTGTAAGGGACCAACCTATTGGAGTGTTCCTTAGTTACCTGTGGAGCATTCTCGGAGTTGTGTATATTAAAGATACATAGATACATAGACAGTGTCGGCAGATAAGGGCCTATGGCCCACCTAGTCTGCCCATTTGAGCTTGTAAGTTCAGTTTGTTTTCCTAGAAGTCTATTTCCCCTTACCCCTGACCTCTAGAATTCCTTTATGTCTATCCCATGCATTCTTAAATCCCGTGATTGTTTCAGCTCCCACCACTTCCTCTGGCAGGGTGTTCCACTTGTCCACCACCCGTTCTGTGAAGAAATTCTTTCTCATGTTTCCTCTGAATCATCCTCCCTCCAACTTCATCCCATGCCCTCTAGTCCTGAAACATCTTTTTCGCTTAAAAATAGTGTTTTCCTGCACCCTGTTCCTCCCTGTAAGATACTTGTATGTCTCTATCATATCCCTCCTCCTCCTCTCCTCCAGGGAGTACATGTTCAGTTCCTTCAACCTGTCTTCATAGGACTTGTGATGCAACCCATGCACAATCTTTGTTGCCCTCCTCTGAACCTTCTCTACCCTGTCTATGTCCTTACGTGAGGTATGGTCTCCAGAACTGTACACTGTACTCCAGGTGGGGCCTCACTAGTGTCTTGTATAGCGGAATTATGACCTCCCTTTTCCTGCTGGTGATGCCCCTGCCTATACATCCCAGCATCCTATTTGCTTTACCTGATGCCTTGTCACACTGTTCCCTACCTTGAGGTCATCAGAGATAGCAACCCAAGATCCCTTTCCTGCTTGGTGCATGCTATATCCTCACCCCCAACTGATATATTGTGCCAGGGTTTTTTGTACCCCATATGCATTATCTTGCACTTCTTTGCATTGAATTTCAACTGCCAAACCTTGACCATTCTTCAAGTTTCTGCAGGTCCTTCTCATTCTGTCTACACCCTCTGGTGTGTCTACTCTATTACAGAGCTTTGTGTCATCAGCAACAGTGAAATTCTGCCTTCAGATCCTGTGCAATGTCACTGATGAAGATGTTGAATAGGACCGGTCCCAGCACTGATCCCTGTGGTACCCCACTGGTCACTCTTCCTCTGTGGAGTGACAGCCATTTACCACCACCCTCTGTGTCCTGCCACCCAGCCAGTTACCTACCCACCACACTACTGTTCTGCCCACCCATATTCCCCAGTTTGTGTAATAGTCTTCTATGTGGCACAGTGTCAAAGGCCTTGCTGAAGTCCAGATAGGCCATGTCCACTGCCCTCCCCTGATCCACCTCCCTAGTCACCCAGTCAAAATTCAATGAGGTTGGTCTGACATGGCCTCCCCTGGTGAAACCATGCTGCCTGGTCCTGTAGTCCATTGACAACCAGATGTTCCACCAATCTCTCCTTCAGTGGTGCTTCCATGATCTTTCCCACTACCGAGGTGAGGCTGACTGGTCTGTAGTTCTCTGCTTCCTCTTTGTTCCCACTTTTGTATAAGGGACTACATCTGCTGTCCTCCAGTCTTTGGGTACCTCCCTGTTTCCAGTGGTTGGCTGAACAGGATAGCCAGAGGGTTCAGCCACCACCTCTCTTAGTTCTTTAAGGACCCTGGGGTGCACCCCATTTGGCCCCATTAGCTTTATCAGCTCTTATTACTTCCAGTTCCTTCAGGACCCTTTCTCGTGTAAAGGGACTTGTGTCCATTTCTGCACCATTCTCACCCTTGTACTCCTTCAGACACATTACCCCCTCTTCTTTAGTAAAGACTGAGCAGAAATACCTGTTCAATATGTCAGCTTTACTGTTGTCATCCTCCACCTGCTCCCATCCTCCCCTTCAGTCTCACTCTCCCTCCCTCCCTTTGTCCTTCTTTTTCACTTATGTACCTGAAAGGTTTTGTCCCTTTAACCACTGATTTTGCAATGTGTTCTTCTGTCTGAGCTTTGGCTTCCCTTACTGACTTCCCTGCCTCCCTTTGTTTCTCCTGGTACTTCTCCCTATCCCCTTCTGCCTGTGTCTTTTTGTATTGCCTGAATACAATCTTTTTGGCTTTCACTTTCTTTGCTACCTCTTTGGAAAACCATAGTGGTCTCCAAAGATTGGACAGCACAGTGGTTCTGTGCAGCCAAGAACCTCTCTGTTTGTATCTAAAGAGGTGAATAGATTTGAGGGCCCTCCACTCGTTCCTCATGCACCCAATGAGCCAGTTTACTGATATGGTGTGTACAGTAGTATGCGAAAAAGGAGGGAGCTGCCAGCCCACTCTGGGAGTTAGGAGTTGTGAGTTTAAAGTAGGCTCGCCTAACCTCCTTACCCATCCACCCCCCACATAAAGGAATTGAGCATTTTTTGTAGTTTGGAGAACCAAGTTTTAGGGAAAAAGAAACCAAGCATGCCCATTGGGTAAAGGAGGTGAGGAAATACGTTCATTTTTACAATATTGACTCTTCTCCACAATGACATGGGAAGGGCACCCCATCTTTCTAGGTCTGTTCTGAATATGTTCAGCAATTCTGAGAAGTTCATTTTGGTCATTGTGGATATATCTCTGGTCACCTTGATGCCTAAATATGTCAGAGACCTTACTTCCCATGAAAGGTTATATTCAGCCAGGTCTGCCTGGGAAATTCTACTATTCTTTGGGAATATCTTAGTTTTAGAAAGGTTAAGCTTACAATAGGATACTTTAGAAAAAACTTCCACTTTCGCTAAGAGCAACAGGATGCTCATCTGTGGTTCTTCCAGGTGCAGTAGCAAATCATCAGCTTAGGCTGAGAGGGCATAGCTATGTGCCCCCATTCTAATTCCCTTTAACTCCGGCAATGAAACTAGTTTTCTAATTAGGGGCTCCAAATACAGGTTAAAAAGGAGAGGGGACAGTGGGCATCTATCTTAGATCTTATTAGCAACCATTTTGCCACTGAGGGCCTAGCTTTCAATACCTCTCCCACCAATAATTTGCATGCCCAGCTTTTTGCTCATGACCCAGCTTGACTGGCCTCTGCCATCCCAGTTCCAGAAGTTTCCTTTTCCTTCTGCCCTGTCTCACTGAAACAAGTGGAAGATCTGTTACTGGATTTAGATACTAGGAAGTGCGTGTGCTGACCAAATTGATGCCAATTTCTAAAACTTTGTTACCATGCTCTGTCCACACCCATTACCCACCTTTTTAATATGTCCCTTGCCCAGGGTGCTCTCCCCTTGGTCTGGAAAACTGCCCATGTCATCCCACTGTTTATGTCCCATAATCTGAGTGATCTAAATAATTATAGACCCATATCCCTTCTTCCCATACTTTCTAAATTGCTTGAAAAATTGTCAATTCACAGCTTAGGAAACATTTGGAATTGTTCAATCTGCTCACCTCAGTACAATCAGGTTTTAGATCTAGTCACAGTACAGTGTCTGCTCTTGCAAAGGTGACCAATGATTGGCAAAATGCCCTAGATGATAAAAATTATGTATGTGCCTTGTTCCTTGACCTGAGCAAGGCCTTTGGCAAGGTGGACCACGACTTGCTTTTGTTAATTCTTCACAATGTTAGTCTCGACTCCTCTGTGCTGAAATGGTTTAGCTGTTATTTTACCGGTCAGCAACAGCAAGTTAAGGCTGACTGGGATCTCACCCCTCAGAAAACCCTCCTGAGAGGTGTGCCACAGGAGTCCATTCTTGGCTCTCTATTATTTGCAATTTGCATAAACAATATCAACTCCCATATCAAATCAGAAAATATCTATCTTTTTGCTTATGATACTGTTCTTTATATCACCAGGCTTACCCCTGAACTTGCCTGTAAGGACCTTCAACTTGACTTTAACTGGCTGCAACAAAACCTACTGCATCTAAAACTTCTACTAAATGGTAACAATACCAAAGCCATGTTCTTTTCTCCACGTGTCAATGCACCTAATTGCTACCCTTTAGGTATGCCTCATCAAATTACCACTCTTTTTAGAGGAGTCTCTGGAGTTCATGGTCAGATTTAAATACCTAGGAGTCTGGATTGACATTAAACTCTCATTTGTCGATCATATTGAGGAACTGGAAAAGAAATTAAAACAGACTCAGAATTTTCTTTCCAGTTTAAGCATCTACTTACACCTGAGACCAAAACTAGACTGATACAAACTACCTTTCTTCCTCTCCTGGACTATGCTGACTTCCTGTATGGGCAAGGTCCTAGCACTGCTTTAACAAAACTTGACATCCTATACCATACAGCTTTAAGGTTCATCACTGGTGCCCCCTACTCCACCCATCACTGTACCCTCTACTCCATATTAGGCTGGAACTCACTCAAATTCAGGCATCTAAAAGATGCTGTGACTTGGACTTACAGAGCAATCACTAACAAGCTTCCCCAGTACATTGCAGATTGCCTGCCTGCTTGTTCTGCTGGTAGTTATTCTCTGAGAAACCTTTCTTATATCACACTTATGATTCCCAGAGTACGAATGCATTTTGGTAACTGCTCTATAAGTCATGCCCTTTCTATCTTATGGAATAACCTTCAAAAACTCTGAAGATAGCCAATCTGCCAAATTATCCACATTTAAAACCATTTGCACATTCTTTCAATGAAACCTGTAATTGCTTCTCTTGATGTATTATTGACCTGGTACTTGCATCTAGTCCATTTTCTTTTCCCTACCTGTTCTGCTTCTGTTCTCCTTATGGTCCTCACACATACCTGCCTACCTACCCCACACCTTATAAGTGTTCTACTGCATATATTGTATGTATATTGTGTTTCCTATATATAGTATGTATTTTAAGTATTTCTGATTATAGTAGATTGTATTTTATTGGCTGACTCCCTATGACTTTTATTTTGTTTCCACTATACCATATTCTGTATATTTACTGTGCAGTGACTTATTCCTAACTGTTTGTTTCCTTGTTGACTTATATGTATCTTACCCAGGTCCATCTTGTAAATAAGCTTGTCTCCATGGTGTTTCGCCTGGTAAAATAAAGACTGATTGATTGGTTACAGAAACAAGCTGTACAACAACAGAACAGCAAACATACAGTATTTACAAATATGTCAGTATAGAAAACAAATTGTTTTGAAACATTACATACAAATTCAGGAGGACATAGGTATTCAACATGAAAGTACAGGCATTGCAGTATGCAGTAATAATTGTTTTAGCAATACATAGAAATTTAGGCGGAGATAATTAACATAAAGCAACAGGCTTGGTCAGAAAAACAAATCTGATGAGTGGCAGTACAGGAGAAATAATAAGTGTAAGTACACAGAACAGTAGAACGTCTGGAGGGGAACACTAATGAGCAACTGAGTAAGACTCTAGTGTGGACGAAAAGACAGGGAGCAGAGGCAGTATTGAGAGGAATTGAGGGTTAGTTAACAGGTGCAGATGTCAAAGCTTTTTAGGAAGTTACATAGTGCTTACTTGAAATGGTAATGGGACTTTGAGGATCTAACATGATGTGGGAGGGCATTCCAGACTCTGGGAGTGAAAGAAGTAAAAGTCCGTTCACACATCTTTGTGAAATGTCTCAGTACAGCTAGGAGTGATTTGTCACTGAATCGAAGAGGGTAGATTTGTTTCGGGGGGGGTCATCAAAGCTGCAAGAGCAGCTGGTTTGGAGGATCTTTGTATGTAGTCCAATAGATGGCTAAGTGAAAGTAGATGGCAAGAAGGAGGTGCTAGCCAGCCAAGCTTGGAATACAGTGAGCAGTGGTGAGTCATTCTGGGAGTGGAGAGGGCAAAATGACAAATGTCATTGTAAGAGATGTTCCATTTGTCCAGATTTGATGTGCTACTTAGACAGTAGGAAGTTAGACTGTAGGTGAGGCTTGGGAGTAGGATTCCTCAGGCTATTGCAAGTCTGGCCATGAGAGTATACCGAATTTTGTAGGCAAGCCCCATTTTGCTATTGACTGTCTTGCAGACATTTGTGATATGTTGATTAAAATTGAGGGCAGGGTTCAGGGTAATGCCAAGGTAATTGAAGGAGTCTGTGGAGGAGACAAGAGATCCATCAGAGCAGTGAATGGCAAGGTCTGTGGGACAGGGCCTGAGCTTGGGTGAGGATCCAGATAGCATTGATTGGGTCTTGCTGGCATTTAGAATGAGGCTATTTTGATTTAGCCGGAACTGTAGTGAACCAAAATTGGCATTTAGCTGAGAGTTTATCTCAGCTATATTGTTTGAGCTTGTGTATATTATCATATCATCATCATCATCATCATCATATAAGAGGGAGCTGTAATGAGATTGTGTTTTTGAAGCATTATTTATGAATATAGAAAAGAGTAGTGGACTAAGAATTGAGCCTTGGGGTGCACCAATGTTTATTGTGGTGGGTGGGGAGATTGCCTGGTGTACTTTGACGAACTGTTTCCTGTTTGTTAGGTACCTGGAAAACCATTTTAGAGCAGTGTCTGAAATGCCTAGAAAGGAGAGTTTGGATTCTAGCTTTGCATGATCAATGAGATCAAACACCTTGGTTAAATCAATAAAAATAGAACCAGTGAGTTTACTGTTATCCATTCACAGTTCCCAGTTTAATATCATTTGTGAGTTTAGTTAGTGCTATGGTGGTGCTGTGGGGTGGTCTGAAGCCATGAACTAGAAGCTGGTAGCTGAGTGCATTGACAAACACAACATTTGAGCATTGCTATTGAAACTTTACCACAGTTTTTTTTATTCGCTCACTGCTGACCCAATACACAACATCAGAATCTGTAACATGACTTTTAAATATTTTGCTGGTACCAGGGGATGATGAGAGGCTTTTCACAGCTGGATGGTTAGGGTGGGGGTTAAGGATGATGATTTTTCAAAGAATTATATATATATTTGACTAGTAAATTAACTGGCTAAGCTTACAGTTGGGGGGCTGGGGGGAAAGAGAAGATATATACATTTGTTTCAAAACAAAAACCATAGTTGAAGATGGTAGTATTGGTATGTGGATGGCTGGTGTGGGCACATTACTTTATTGTATGAGTTGAGGGAACTATCCTTTTTTTATACATTGTATATGCTGATTCGGAGAGTGGTGGGACAAATGGCTGCCACTTTAGTGTTTTGCAGCAATGTGGGAAGCGTAGTAATTTTGTGTTAGTTATAAGGTCACGTGCAGTCACAAGAGACTAATTCACTGTTGTGCAATGGGTTTTGAGCTATGATATTACTGGATTTTTTGACCCATTTAGAAAAATACATATTGTTAATAGGGCAAATATATAAACACACATACAATATACAAGTATATAACTGGTAGAGTATATATAATACTGGTGATGATAAATCTATGAAGCAAAACAGGGGATATACAGTTCCTTAATTCAAAGTGTGCAATTTACAGTATTTTTGTGAATGAAGGAGCAATAGTTATTCATGCGTGGCAAAGCTATGAGTGAGTTATACATGTCCTACCCTGTCCACACAAGTAGTAATAGCATGCATATTGTAAGGCAGGTCATTGTGTATTTAGTTACACAATATCACTTTCAAAGGAATAACTTTAATATTTGCTCTTTGTTAGAAGGTTTAAATAGCTGCTAACATATCAGAGAAAGCATTAGAAATTATAATATTTGGACACAATTCAGCGTTCCTTTTGCATAATTTTAGTATTTCTTATTCAGTATTACAAAGGACGTTTGCTGGTTCAAAACCTTTGTCCCTTGAACTTCATCTGCTGTTGCTAACAATTCTTAGTTTATAGCATTACAATATGTGGCTGTGGACAATGACCATAATGTCACAAGCAGGTGATTATGATGTCAGGTGTCGACAAGTGTAGCAGCAAAGTCCCATGAAAAAAGATCTTGCTTTTAGGTAAATGTTTCTAGTCAAAAAAAAAAAGAGTAAGGGAGAAATGGATGCAGAACATATATGAAATATCACCTGACCTTGTTGTGCTGGTGTTACCATATTGAGCTACCATGAAGGAGATCTTTGGATTGTATCCTGAGTATGACTAGCCATTCAGTATCCAGCCTGTGGAGCATAGCACACTCAGGCTACAGGGAAGGATATTGCTTACCTGACTGCACGGGGGTCGGCAGGCATACGCACTGTACTCAGCTGAGTACAGTAAAAAAAAAATCAGGTGGGGCAACAAATCAGGCAAGGGCAACACAAAGAGGAAGGCAAGGAAATGTTGAGTCACAGTGTGTCTGTGTTGCGCTGAGCCCTTTTGGCTTTGTTGTTCGCTATGGGGCACTAATGTCACCAGTCAAATACACAAACAAGAACAACTTGCCAGGCAGGCAGAAAAACAACAGAAGGAGGGTTACAGGAAGAAATCAAGAAACTGATTACTTGAATTCAGACATGGCAAACGGGGTGTGGACTATCGTTGGTGTGGCGTGGCAGTGCATATTTTGGTTTATGTTTACATAATGGGGGGGCAACAGTGCATCAGTTTTGAGTACAAGTTTAAAATTCCTGGCTACACCCCTGCCTCACTGAAAAAGTACCTCCTTCTATAGGGAACTGAAGCTGTATGGATTACATGGGTGATCATACAACATTAGTCTCCCTGCCCAAAGACTCGCATAGCATAGGTGCATGAGTGCCATCAGAATGGTGGGGGGGGGGTCTAGAGAGAAAAACAAGCCCTGCTGGTAGATATGATGCTCACACTGGGACTCCCATGTGATGGGTCTGCTGTAGTATGTGGCCTTTGCAGGTAGGCAGACTGTTAAGTGGATTAGGGCAACACACTCACCTTTCTCATGGGTTACCATGGAACAAGAAATGTGCAGATATGCTGATATAAGATTACATTTTAAAAACAAGACAGAATCTACTTCTTTTCATAATGCCAAACTATAGCTCACACTAGGATGAGGAGTCTTACCCTCATGAGAAGGACTGGACTGGGCGCAACCTTTGATGGGTTCTGGGAATATCTATGGCAAAACCCAGATATAAAAGTTTTATTGGGCTGCATCAAAAAAGCAAGTACCTCAAGCGTTTATTCCCTCTTCAACAAGAAACATTGCTATCCTACAACTTCCTATCACAAAATATGGTATGTATAGTATTTTATAAACTAGATTTCTGGCTATACCTGCAAATTTAAAGTACTACTAAACACCTGGAAGGGGATGAACTAGTCATCTCCCTCTAACCCCTGTATCAACAAACAACACATAAGGGTTTCTTGCTCGTGGGGCCTAGCTGAATTGATGTACAGTTAAGGACTGATAGACAAGCTTGACTCACACCCGGTACACTCTGCGAGCAAATGAGAAAAAGTACTTTGGTTGCAAAATCATAGAAACGGCATGAAGTGCTTTTTGGAATTAGACCCACCCAAATACAAAAATGTAAAGAGCAAGTTAATTTAAAAAAAGGTACTCAATCATACTCAGAATCCTATTACACAAGCCTCAACTATATGTTTTTATGCCCTGGATTCCATGGAGCTCACAGTAAATCGATCTGAACAGGCACCACTAGTGCCATGAGGGTTCTGAGCATGAGTGGTAACAGACTTTGATGACGCATTAGCAACTGAAGGATAGAAGAACTACCTCGATCTGAAGAATTCCAGCAGGGCAAAATGCTGTGTGAAGCACCATTGACAAATATTATGAGCTGAACATAAAACAACTTTGCTTAAATGGCTGGAATTTCATTTGCTAGTATGGACTTGCCGATATCAGTCCCACTTACCTTGATAAAAGTAGCTGCCAAGAAGGGGCAAACCATGACCCCCCTCTCTCCCCCACTGCATATATTCCACATGTTAACCACACTCTGTGTGAAGTAATGCTTTCTAATGCATCCCCTTATTCTGCCTCCCACAGTTTGGGCCATGCTCTCTAGTTTTATTTGCACTCATCAGCTCAACTATCTGTATATACTCCATTGTCTATATGTTGCAGCATTTGGAAAACCATGATCATGCCCCTTTTCAGTCTTCTTTTTTTATAGAGTAAATAAAGTATGCCCAATCTCTCAGCATGGCATTACCTCATAAGCCACTTATCAGCTTGGTGCCCGTATACTGAACCACCAGGCTCTCTTCATCCTTTCTGTACAGCTGTAACCAGAATTGGATATGGTACTCCAGGTGTGGTTGAACTAAAGCCTTGTACAGAGGGAGGATCATCTCCCTTGACCTGCTCCATACACCCATCATGATATATCCCAGTGCTGCATTTGCTTTCTTTTTTTAACTCTGTTTTATTTCATGTGTGCCAGCAGAGATATACCCCTATATCTGCCCTTATTCAGGACTTCCTCCACACTCAATCACTTCCCCAGGGTCTACCTGCTTGGTCCAACGACAGTGGCTTGCCCCTCATGGTGGGACTTCCCTTGTGGGGCAGGGGGAGAGACTGGTATCATCTTTTCAATTCAGTTCAATTCAATTCAATTTTATTTTTATCAGGAAAAGACACCATTGAGCAAGCTCATTTACAAGGTGGTCCTGGGAGGACGCAACATAAGGGATGATGCATAACAGCATTTCATACAAGGACAATACTTTTTTAACAATGCATTAACAATACAGGAATAATTGTACTTCTGAAAAAAGATAACATCCTGATTCTAGTATTCACAACAAGGAAGCAATACAGGGTGATTATACATTTGATAAGACTAACATCAGAGTTCTTTATTCACAGAAAGGGAACAACACAGTTAGGATATGATAGTCTCCCTGGATTCGGGAGGGAAGTTTGTGAAAAACAAGATGGAGGGCGGGGAAAAGGTGTTCAAAAGGGATTTGGAACTTGGGTGAGGAAGTGGTGTTCAGGAGGATTACAGGTATAGGGAAAATCAGGAAGGAGCAAGACAGATATGATAAGGTTAGATTATTAGGGCTGTGAATGAACAGGGCATGTATGATTAGGAAAGTCTATAAGGGTTGAGCAAGTCAACGAGTAAATAGCAAGGCAGGCACATTAGTAATATGGGGGGGAAGGAAGTAAGTAAATAAGCTTTATTTATAAAGTGCCTTTCAAGTACCAAGGTGCTGTACAATACAACAATAAAACCACATAATGAATAGATGATTAAAATAGACATAAATAAAACAAGTTAAATTCACATGATCATCAGACATCTGCAAAAATTGACTAAAAACTATCAGCAAAGGCTTGTTGAAAAAGATAGGTCTTTAATTCAGATTTAAACATTTTGTTGGGGATAGTGGAACTGAGGACAATTGGTGGAGACAACTACAGTAGTGTCTACAAACAGCTAAGGGAGTACAACAAGTGCTAATAGGCAGTGCAAAAGGGTTTGTAAGAATTAAGGCAGAGGCTAGGCATAGCAGTTACAACTTCCTTCAGTGATTGTCTAAGCGTGGTTTAGAAGGCGTTCATTCCGAGAATATGTGAGTTTGAACGATCTTTGCCGTGTATTGCAGAGGGTGGGGAGGTCATGACTTACTGTATGGATGAGGAGCCATTGCGAGTACGGATTCTGG
This sequence comes from Neoceratodus forsteri, assembly GCA_016271365.2. Taxonomy (NCBI): domain Eukaryota; kingdom Metazoa; phylum Chordata; order Ceratodontiformes; family Ceratodontidae; genus Neoceratodus; species Neoceratodus forsteri. Next base: position 646,662,851 of record CM028136.1, on the reverse strand, counting down.
GTATATCTAGCTAATGTATGAATATCTTCTGAGCAGGTAAACTCCAGAGGTGTATTTAAAGAGGTCAGTGATGCAGGAGGGCAGCTTGTTAGTGAAGGCTCTGTAGACCCACACAGAGGCAATTTTTATTCTTTTAGTGCTAAGTGAAGTCCAACTTAATTGTGCATAGAGGGAGCAGTGGTGAGTATTAAATGGAGCTTCAGTTATGAATTTTAATGCTCTGTGGTACAGAGTATCCAGCTTGGCTAGAGCAGTGGTGGAACAATGGCTACAAATAAAATCAGTGTAGTCAATGAGGGGGAGAAATGTGGTCTGTACCAGTCTTATTTTTGACTGGCTGGTCATTCCTAGAGTGGGACCCAAGTGTCATGCCACTTGGCCACATGGGTCTCTTGGTGTGGTGGGGGTTTTCTGCAGGTGTGGACATGCAATAACACCCTGATGCATCACAAATGCTCCCATACATGATGTGGTGACATCCACCATGTCCTCGGGCTCACTGACTCCTGGAAGCCACCAGGAGTCAAGCAATCACCGAGTGCCTTTACCCACCTATCCCAGAGGAGGGACTGGAGGTCTTAGACATATTCACCCTTGAGAATAGGATGAAGGGAAGGGAAAATGACCTCAGTCTACCACACACTGTGGTATGCTCTAGCAGGACAAAGAGACACACCATGAAGCACAGAGGTGGTAAATCTAGGGATAACATTAGGAGGCACTTCTTCCAGAGAGTGGTAAACCTATGGAACAGCCTACCAGTGGAAACCATGTGTATGAATTTAGTACAGATGATCACATTTCTACTTAGCAAAGGAATCACAGTGTACCCTGGGTGGAAGGATAGGTGGATGATCCCTATTAAGTAGTATGTTTGCACAGTATATTTATTAGTCCCTGCTTTTAGGATGGGGCATACCTGATAAACCTGGTCCCCTCGTGACATTAAATTACTAGAGTGCCATGTACAGTATGTTACTATGAGGTCTACCTTTTATAAGAGTATGAGGAGGCAAGCTAAAACAAGTCAGGTCAGCTGGATGGTTGTGGTGCTAGCTGGCAGAGCCTTGCACTGCCATGCACATACCTAGGATCAATCCTCAACCCCGCATCCCCAACACTCCAGGATTGCTGGTTTCTGGGCATACTCCAGAGATGGCATCTGTAACAGGGTGCCCATGGTGGAGTGATGGGCTGTCTGTGGGACAATACTGAGGCCCATGGGGGGGGGGACAAGTCCCTTTATACCAGGGGGTGACTTGTGTTTTTTCCAACCACAGGGAATAGGGAAAATAACAATAATGTTGATGTGACGTCTCCACTTTGGTGGAATTGAAGAGTGCCTCAGGATGCTCTTGCACTTGGGAACAGCTGAGCTGATGACATTACTTATCTCTAAATAGAAAATGGGCTTGAAAAATAAAGCATCCTGACTGACTGAAAGTCAATGCCAGGCATGCATTCATTTTTCAATAGTGCCTTGTAAAAAACAAGTTCCATTTCAGGGTGCCCCATTACTTAGGGTATTCTTGGGCACCCTGAATGTTCACACTGACCAGCTGCCATTTTTTTCTCTCGCTTAGTTAGTAGAGCAACTTCAGCTGCCCCCATCCACACACATGCTTATTTTAAGTTAGCATTAAAAAATAACCAGAAAAACACTTTGGAAAAGCTGAAGAAAGAAAAAGGAAGCTGTCATTCCAATCGGCTTCATGCAACCGGCAAGCAGCAGAGCGGGGTTTTCAATAGGGCAGTGGCAGCGTGAAGGTCTAGCAGGTAAACCTAATTATTCTCACATCCAACCACAAATGCAGCCCTGTGACTGAAGCTGCTGAGGGCAATGACAGCAAACTAATGGAGCAGGGTGTGGGGTGGAGAGAGAGGGGTCAGAAACCAATATTTGTATTATTTTATTTTCTTAGTGTTAACACGTGAATTAAAAGTCCTATGGCCGCCCGCCTTCTCAGCTTTCTTCTACACTGTTCTCCTGCCAGTGCGATCATCTTAGAGACTGCTTGCTCTACTGAGGTGCCAGTTTTGTTTTGTTTTTGTGTCACAGTAGAAACAGAAACAAAACGCAACTGGCACCTCAGTATAGAGCAAACAATCTATAACATGATCGCTGTGAGCTCCCGATGTTCTCCCCATTTTCACTTTCACTGCACTTGTGATCTTCCCATTATAACACCGGTAGCTGCAGGGGCAGACAAAGGGAGGAGAAAAAAAAACACACAATGAACAGAAGACAATTTTCCTGTTCATATAATCTCACACAAACTTGCTTGCTTGTGTGGTATTGCAGCCCTACTGTTGATACCTTGTTCTCTTCCTACTGTGGGGAGAAGTAACCATGACAACCAGGACATAGACTGTACACTGGATAGTATAGGCAGAGGAACTATTTTATTTCAAAACATATATTCAACTAATTTTTTACAAACATTTTTTTTACCAAACTTATGTTGTTTTACAGTGCCCATTTTCTAAGTGCAATAATACCCTCCAGGGTAGGCATTATTGGGAAATACTGGACCTTCCAGGGGCTATAAGGCCCTCTGCCTGTGACGTCAGGCCTCATTACGCCCCTTGGCGGTCTGGTATTTCCCAATAATGCCCGTCCTGTTGGGTATTATTGCTTACACAGACTTGTCAAGATGGGTCCCTGTGGAAATGGGTGGATGCTTTTATCTGCCATGGCTGGGCACCTTCAGTGCAGGCTGTCTTCAAGCACACTTTAAACTAGTCACACTGGTTACCTTTTCCCTTTCAGGATCCAGCATAATATGTCCTTGTACGCATCTGCAACAGGAAAAAACAAATTGGATGAAACAGCGATTTCAGTTGCAAACAAACTGTGATGTACACAGGACTTATTGATGGTACTAGAGTGCAGCGTTTAACATTCAGACAGAATGATAACATATACTCCTTGGCACGCACTAGTCACAGCTGTTGTGGTTTTGATATGTCCCTTGGTGGCACAGGCCTAATGCCTTGCAGAGTTCGCTCTGGATTCTGGAATGGAGCAGTGAGCACTGCCCAACTACTAGACTGGTAGTGAACATAACATTTTATAAGGCTGGGGTACCTTGTCTTCCACCTCCTAAGTGTAGCATACTCAAACTTCATTAGTGTCAAGATGACATGGGCAGGCCCAAGGTGTGCTGATTCAAACTTAATTGTTTTTTAACAATCCCTTAGCCAAGCAGTTATATCCCTATATTTCTGTTGAGGAAATACCTTGCAGGCATTCATAACAAGTTCAAGTTTATTAAACAGGAAACAACTCAATTGAGCAAGCTCATTTACAAGAAGATCCTGATAGGGACACTTGAGATACATACAGCAAACAGCATACATTGGTACAACAATGAGCAAATAATCAATACAGTGTAAAGGTGGATTAACAACACTGAAGCAATCAAGAGACCTAGACAGTGCGTATAATACAGTGAAAGAGGAGCATTATAGATAATGATACAATTAGGACAAAATGACCCTGCAACATTTGTACAAAATATACTATCTATTAAGTACAGAAACAAGTGCAGTGGGCAAATGTACAGGCTGTTACAGTATATTTACAATAAACTCGCTAACGCAAGAATGGGGGGGAATTTCAGGAAAAGAATAACTCGCAGGGATGGGGAGAGGGACAGACGGGATAAGAGCTTGAGGCAGATGGAAGTTAGAGGGGTAACAAAGATGAAATACAGAAGACAAGGGATAGAAGGAAAGCAAGGGTAAGAGCACATGAGTGAGTTGGGGAGTAAGGACAACAACCCCGTTTGACAAGTTGCTACAACAGACATGAACCGTGGAGACAGGAACTAGTAGGATATATGGGTTGGGCCATCAATGGGGGTGGCATGTGCAGTAGTCTTGTAATTTACTGGTGACTAAATTTTTGAAGATATTTAGTGATACCAAACTTTGCAGTTTGAGGGTGGTTTGTTCTTTGTTCCAAACATCAGGGAGCGCATGGCTGATGGCCATTTTGCTGAAGTGGGAGGGAGAGTTGGGGACATCTAACAAGATGTATGAGCTCCTCCATAGCAGATAGTGGCAAAGAGAGCAACAGAACAGGCCCAATATGTATGATAGAAGTTTTTGCAGAAGTGCTTTGTAGAGCCATATGAGAGAGAGTGGATAAGCCATCTAGTGGACAGAGAAGACCAACCCAAGGAAGCGTATGAATTGCAATGATGAGTGCGAGGGTGGACATTTGTGATGAATTGTCTAGCCCAGTGGCAGAGTATGTTGAAGAAATGCAGCAGGTTATCTGAACCTCAGACATATATCACATCTTCATAGTCCAGTAGAGAGAGAGATGAACATAGTCTGTATCAATCTCAACCTGGCTTCAATGGAGAATAGAGACTTGTTTCTAATGAAGAAGCAGAGTCTTTGCTTCAACTTTTTTGTGAGAGATTCGATATGAGCCAAAAAAGACAGATGGTGGTCCAACAAACACCCGAGGTATTTAAATTTGTCGACAACTTCTAGGTTGTCACCGAGGAGGTTTTTGATGGGGGGCAATAAGGAGAGATTTTTTGGGAAAGAGGTAAGGAGATTAGAGTGGAAATACACGACCTTAGTTGTTTTTTTAGCATTCAGAAGGAGTTAAACCTGTAACAGATTTATTGGAGGAGGACAAATTCTGCCTGAAGTTCCGCACAGACTTCATTCAATGAGGATTTGCAGGTATAGAGCACAGTGTCATCTGTGAATAGGTGGATTTTTGCTTTGTTCACATTATCACTGATGGAATTTATATAGATCATGAACAGAAGAGGTCCAAGAATCGAGCCTTGTGGTACCCCCTTCATAAGGGGGAGGAGTGGGAGAGTGAGCCTTCCACCTTTACCTGCTGCATCTTCCCTGACAGATAGCTAGTGAACCATCTAAGCCCCGGGCCAGCTATGCCATGCCACTTCAGCTTGTCTAGGAGTAAATCGTGGCTGACTGTGTCAAATGCTTTACTAAGGTCCAGAAATATAGCTCCTAAGATCTGTTTTTTGTCCATGGCAAGGAGCCAGTTGTTTGAAGCCAATGGCAGGGGCAGTAGTTGTACTGAGAGCTGGCCTAAAGCCAGATTGAGATGGGATCATCAAGTCTGACCTATCAAGGTAATCTGTGATTTGGGCTTTATCGGTTTTTCCAAATGTTTAGAGAATAAGGGTAGAAGGGAAATTGGGCAGAAATTGTTCAAATCCATTGAGTCACCTGATTTGAATAAGGGAAGTACATGTGATATTTTCCAGGCCTTGGGTATAGCACAGGAGGTAATTGACTGATTAAACAAGTGCAGGATGGGAGCAGTTAGGTAATGAAACCCAGATTTGAGCTAAAAAGGTCCTATTCCATCAGCACCAGCACCTTTCTTTGTGTCTAGGAGCAGTAGTACGTCTTCTGCTTGTTTATACATTATTGGGGAGAAAGTGAAAGTATTATCAGTTGGGGGAGGTGTTAGTTGAGGTGGGCTAGGTTTTAGGGTAGTGGCGTTTGAAGTGTTGAAAGCTAGGCCTGCAGTGGAGAAGTGAATGTTGAAGCTATCCAAGATTTATGACTTATCTGTTAATGTCATACCCTGGTGGATAATCTTGTCAGGGAGCGAGGAGGATGCTTTGTTTCCCTCTTCTGACTTTATAACTCCCCAGAACTTGGCATAATTTCCCTTTGCTGCTTCAAAGGCTGATAAGTACTAGTTTGTCTTAGCAGACCTAACCAATTTGGTGCATTCATTCCAACCAGCTCTAAAAGCTACCCAGTCTGATGGGTGTTTGGTCCACCTTGCTGTGGCCCATAAATGGTCTCTTTTGCTTAGGGCAGTTTTCAAGTCAGCATTGTATCATGGGCAGGAGTGCTTCCTGGCTTTATATTATTTCGTAGCGGCATGTTTATTAATGATACTGCTTAGGGTGTCAGAAAAAATGGAGGCCACTTTGTTGACATTTATGGCCAGATAGAAGTCTGTCAAGTTTATATCCCTCAGGTCAGCTTGGTACTGGGCTAGGTTAAATTTGTGGAAGCTCCTTTTCCAAATAAATCTGCTGGTGGTCTTGGTTGCTGTCAAACCTCTAATGCAGGCTACTGTGCAGTGGTCACTAACATTATTGTGAAATACTGCCACATGGGAGAATTTGGTAGGCCTGTTGGTAAGGATCAGGTTGATTAAAGAACTATTTGTGTTGTTCCTAGGATTTGGGTGGGTTATTTCCAGTATTAGTTGGGTGAAGGCTGATTCATCGCAAAAGTCCCTCAGGTGTTTACTTTTAGTATTGGTAGTATGCCAGTCAAGATTTAGGTTAAACAATTAGAAAAAAAAATACTCAAGTACAGCTGTCCCCTGAAGAGGACTTACAGGACATCCTCAATCTCTGTGAAACCCCATCTTTGATAACCTGGGCAATTGAGTTTGACAGCAACTTATTTCCTGAGTGGAGTGTAACATTTTTCTGAGTACAGAGCTCTACAGATATAAACTCCCACCTGTGCGTGTGTGTGTATGGGGAGGCGGGTGGGGTTAACGTGCTCAAGAAGGAGGGTTGTTTCTGATCACTCTGCAGTGCCTGCTGGATCAATAGAAGCGTTGATGACATGGATTACCACTTGATTTCTGTTCCTCCCCCACAGGACAGTGCATGCATGGCTACTGCCATATTTGTCTTGTAGAGAATGGAAAGCTTTAAATTTGGGGAATAAACCCAAATGATGGCCAGCTCGCACCCCAGATCATTGATGCCACAGGATGTCTGCTCTGGAACTGTGCTAGTACTAGAGAGTCTGAACAGGCAGGCTGTAGGGTACATGGTGGCTCAATGGGATACAATGGGGGAAGGAGCAGCCTGAACGAGTCAGCAAATCCAGCCAGTGCAAAATAGAAATAAATAGTAAATTAAAAACAGTCTGCCTAGGGGCATTTTTATCTGTTTTAATCATTTATGTTGCTCCACATTGTCACTGGGTTTAAGAATAACTGATTGGTAGTTTGTCATCTTTACCAAGGAGCGGCTGACTTTCAAAGCTGTGACATGATCATGGAACCTTTCCAGTTCATTGCTCCTAGTAACAGTTGCAGCTACTGTAGCTTCATTCAAATGTCAGCCTTGGGGGGCAGAGAGAGAGAAAGCTGTGTGCTGTTGGGTCCTAAGATCAATGACTTTCTTTGGTACTTTTTATTTCACTGGTCAGTAACGTACAGCTTGAAAACCTATTTATTTCTAAAAACGCTTGTCTGAATGCAATTCAGATTGTGTCCATTTTCAGTTTAAATGGTATTCTATTGTTTTTTTAACCTCAGTCTCCCAGAGTCTGGGTGTTAACCAGTTTTTCCTCAGATGATCTGCCCTAGTCTGAGCTCTGTCTAAGTAAAGGTGATGGATAAGTATTAATTTGCTACTTATGGCTGGTTTCTTATCCTAGTGTGTAATGTAATGTTTTTATTTGGGGGGGATGCTTAGTGTCAGTTTTCCTTCCCTGGCATCATGTGAACTTTGGTTAGTTTCCATTTCATGTTAGCTTGGGGGCTTAAGTTTGCCCATATCAGAGTTTGGTCAAAAAGGTTTTTTTCCAGGAAAAATTGTTTTAGTACCATTTTGTGTCAAATTTATTAATGCATATTCTTGCTACTTTTGGGAACATAATTAGTGCAACTATATTTTTTTGTGATGATTTTTCAGTTTGCTTCATCTGTCTGGTGTAGTTTGAATGGTTTAGGACCTTTGCAGCAGCTTAGAATGACATTGCACCATTTTATGGTGCAGTCACTAAAATTGATTTTCATGGCACATTTTCAATATGTATAATTTTTGTCTGCCACAGTTTTGAGAGTCTGTCATTTTCATGGTACGTTTTTCAATTTTCTAGTGCAATTTGTGGTGCTGTGCCATTTTCATGGTGCACGTTCACGTCATTGTTCTGATACAGTTGGTGGGTTTTCCATTTTTGCTGTTGCCAAGGATGAAATTGTGCTACTCATGGTGCACTCACTGAATTGCACAGTTTTTATTGCTCAATGTACCAGTGTGTTATTTTATTACATAATCTCCAAAATACATTGGAGGCATTGTTTTTTCAATATATTTTATATCGCTACTCATAAAGAAGCAAGCACATTTTTTTTCTCTTTCAGGCAACATTTCTCCTTTCCGCTAAAGAATTATTGAGAGTTTTTTTAGGGGGAGGGGAGGGCAAGGCTAGAACACGTTTTAAAGCTGTTCAGACTGCTGTGAGTCAAAGCAGAGTGTATTTAGTATTTTTTCTTGCCTGGGAGGAAACATTGTTTCAGACACCATGGCTTTTTACAGCCCCTTTTGGTTACAAACAATGTAAGGTTGCCACAAAGGAATCAAACAGTCTTTATATGGATCTGTTTGCCCCTTGCGTGCAAACAACACAGTTGCTAATACTAGCATTTCAGCTTCCATTTATTAGATCTGTGAACTAGGAGAAAGATACAGCTGTGGCTTCGTTTGGCATTTAAATATAAAGAATTACACCTCAACTTATCTGAAAAACATGTTCCATAGGGGATACTCAACACAAATCATATTAGCTCCATCTCCAGCAGGGCTATTACAGGTACTTGCAGATGTGCCAGAGCATCATTTATTAAATTCACATGAGAACGACGTTCTTCTAGGGTACATAATACATTAGATCTATCTGGTCTAGGATCCCCCTTGAGCCTGATAATCTAGGAGGTAAATAGGATAATTGTAATCCTAATGATTCTCAGGCTTCCTCTTCGGAGAAGGAGTAAAGAGACTGGCTGGAGCTCTAGATGCACTCCCCCTCCCTCCTTTGTGTGACCCAGAACCTACAGAGGGTCTGTTTACGAGATCTGTAAGATGTTTGCGATTGCTGGAGACCTATTCATTCACTGGTCATCAAGAGCAATTGGAATATTTTTCCATTAGGTTGCTCATCTAGAAGGCTCCCTGATTTTAATATTTTTTTCTGATCATCTTGAAACAATGGGATAAGTAAGACAGGAAAAAGCATTTTTTTTTTAATTCTGAAGCAAGCACTCCTTTTTCTAGAAAGCACTGCAGTCAGACAATCCTGCTGTGGTGGATTTGTTCATTTTTACAATTGTTAAACCTGTGGCTTTTCTAATTGAAGGAGCAATGTCCTTTGAATATAGGAATGATGGGCAGGTCAGTGTCACATTTTGTTGAATCTTTCCATATTTAAGCATAGCCAAAATCCACAGTCTTGGCTTAATGTATTTGGGCCTGCTAGAAAAGCAACTGTTTTATCAAAAGGTTTACCAGATGAATCCCCCCAGATATTTTACTAAATCATCTATGTGAACATTCCATTTAATCTGCTCATCTACACAAACTCCGAAATATCTATACTTCAATGCTTGTTGTAGTGTAACATGATCAAGAGTTTTGATTTGTAATATAGCGGTAGAAGGATACATACTTTTAGCTTTACTAATGTACATTTCTTGCTTTTTTTAGCATTAAGTACAAGTTTGGAATGTAAAAAGAAAACCTGTAAATCACTGAAAGCCTCCTGAAACCTAAGCTAAATTTAATTTTGTGTTGATCTTTCTATATATATTACAGTATTACCTGCATAAAGGTGGTACCTTCTATGTGGGATTCCTCGCAGTTAATCTGTTCATGTTGATATTGAAAAGAACTGACCCTAAATTTGAGCTCTGAGGTGTGTCAGACATTATAGGAGCTAATTTTGATTTGAATTCATTTATTACTACAAGCTGTTGCCATCCCTTCAGGTAGGACCCAAACCAGTCCACAGCACCTCCTACTATGCTACACTTTTTAGTCTGGACAAAAGGATGTTTTGGTCCAAAGTATCAAATGCCTTGGAAAGATCTACAAAGATGGCCCCTACCAACATCCTCCTGTCCAGAGCCCCCTGGAAATCCCCAGTGATCTTTAACAAGGCTGAGGTGGTGCTGTGGAGTGGCCTAGTTCCAACTGAAAGTCATCCAACAGCTTTTTCTTTTGTAAGAATTTTTTTTAACTGAAAACAGAGCAAATTTTCAAATACCTTAGAAACTATAGGCAAAAGGGATATTGGGCAATAATTTTCAAATTTTTTCTATGTTGTTCACCAGTCTTGAATATGGGGACAAAAATGCATTAAATGCATTCAGAGCACAGGTCACCACGTGACTGCGAGCTTTATTCCAAATCTCAGCACCCCTGCAAATGCAAAACTTGGTTCTGGGTCTCCCACCCCCAACAGCAGAAGGAGCCAGCTCCCTTACATCTGGTATATTTGCATTGTTGCCATAGGGAAGGACATAACTAGGGGATGGCTCCAAAATGACACCCTCCCCCCAGCTTTTAGAATGAGAAGACATAATAGAATGGATAGCAGACATGGAGAGAATTACTTATCAGGTCCAAGATAGAATGGAAACATACATAGAATGATGGACTTGTTGGACAGTGACTAGAGGGCCAGCGCCAGAACAGTGGAGATCATTCCTGGGAGACCTCCTCCCACTCTACTCTACCAGCTTTCAGACCGTGGCTCAAGGATGCACCAGGACTTGGTAGTGCACATCACTAAATATTCTGCTCTCTCAGCCTATGCTCCCTCACTATCTAACTCAGTGCATGGCTGGTAGCCATGCTCTATTTTACCTTGAGCTCCTCAGGTAGGCCTACCCTCACCTCTCAGATCATGCATATTACCTTGCCTAGATATAGATAAGTTCATTTATTTTCAAATTGATCTTTGTCAACCTGTGTAATATTCATAACTATCTCTCCATGTACTGCTGCCAGTATCCCTACGGTACTTCACTCACCGTGTTGTATACCTTAAGTATACATTGTCTGTTTGTTGCATATTGTTGTTTGTACTGTATAATTTCAAGGTGTATATCATATCTACTGCCTGAACAGAAACAGAGGGAGGATGAGCAGGAGATCGAACACTAAAAGGTCTAGGCTGAGAAACAGTGGCAAGCATCATTTGTATACTTGGCTACAAGGCTTTTAAATGCATTTAGTGGGACTAGATTAAATAATTGGAGAGATGATTGCAATTTTATTCCAAGCAAGGGGGATAGCATGACTGATGGCAGCTTTGTCGCAATTAGTGTGGAATTTAGGGACATTGAGCGTAATGTACAAAGTTTTTCTAAGGGTGTTGGTGCACAAGGTGCAGTGAAGCAGGCTTGAGATGTATGGCTGTAGCTTACAAAGCAAAACTTTGTATGTCCGGGCATAAGTATTTAGTAATCTTCTGGTGATAAGGGATGTCCACCCAGTTGCAGCATAGAGGTCACAGTGATATGTCCTGAATGGTGCATTAGTAATAAAGCAGATGGCTCGATGGTACAGGACATCTAACTTATGTAGACTAGTAGTCGAGCAATGGTCATATGGGATGTCAGCATAGTCCAATAGAGGAAGAAATGTGGCTTGGACTAGTCTTGTCCTGGACTCTTTGGAAAATAAGGCTTTATTCCTATAAAGGTAATCAAGCCTCAACTTATATTATTTTTAGAATGTTTGGAATGGGATGAGAAATAGGGGATATGCAGTGAGGACCTGTGTGATACATTATTTCTCTACACAAGAGCAATTTGACCTCGGGCAATCTTATGAGTGGTTTAAGCCATTAAAAAAGGCCTACATCAGAGATGGGCCCCTGGTGTCAGAAATCAATTAAAAAAGGATTGCCAGCACTGGAGATTAGCTCTTGGGGTTGGCATCATAAAAAAAAGAGAATGTTCACTCTGGTAAACTCCTGATGTCAGATTCTAGTATCAGGCATCAGTGTGCCACCATGGATGGGCTCCCAGAGGTACCTTTCTGAAATATGTAGTCATCAGTAATATAGTATTTTTTTTGTGCTACTCAAAACTATGGTCATACAGGCATGCAATCACAGTTTGGAATGGGATGAGAAATAAGGAATATGCAGTGTGGACCTGTGTGATGCATCATTTATCTACTCAAGAGCAATTTGACCTTGGGTAACCTTACGAGTGGTTTAAGCCATGAATGATGTGCCAGAGGTCAAACCGCTCGAATATACTGAAGATTAATAATGTATCACACATATCCCCATTGCATGTCCTGTTTATACAATAGGCTGCTGATTTTCTTGGGGGGTGGGGGGAGTTGATAGACAGGTAGTATTTATCCAACATATTTGTCTGGGAGGAGATGATTGACAGGTAGTGTTTATCCAACATATGTGTAATAAATTCACGGTTCTAAAATTTATCACACATATGTGGACATAACATTTTAATGACATTGGTTCTGTGTCCACGCTGATTGCATAAAATCACGTATTATTCACAGCTACAGTTTCAGCCTGGTAAAGGAAAACACCTTATGGAAAAATATGTGCTTTTTCTTCTGTGAATTTGTGGCTGCCAAATATATTCTTGTACAAAGTTTTATTATTTAAATAATTCAATTTACAAAAAAAAACAACACCCTTGAAGCAGATGCTAAATACTAAAAGCACCACCCTTGGGACAGATTCTAATGAACTTCCACGCTTCAGGTTTTAAATCGTTACCAGTTTTTTTTTTTGTTATTAGAGAGCAAAGAAACTGTCTTAAAGACCATGTGTAATGGTTTTCAAAACTAAAACAGGCAGCACCACTCAGTAAACATTGCTATAAAACTATGTGTATGCCAGGTTTTGTAACAAAAGTCAACAAATGTCTTTAGCATCTTTTTGGTGTTGTCCATTTCTCCAAGGTTGCTGCATGCTGATTCAGCATACCTCCAGGCTGCTGGTGTAATTCGTGTCTACTACTACTGCGCCTGTTTAGTTGTATTGCTACCAGTACTGTAATGTTGGTAACTTTATTGCTGTTAGTCAGTGTCTGCTTTGCAATAAGTTTTAATAGGGATCATATCTGTGTTAATCCCTACTAGGGATGGATTTTTTAGTACTGGTAAAAAGATAATTTTAATGTGGAGCAAAAAAACAGCTGAGTTTGAATTTAGGTCAAGTAAATACTTGCCAGGAAGGAAACGCTGGGCTGGCTAGTGCATGAAATCTCTGAGTAAGGTTTCAAAGCAGCATTACATTTCCCATCCCCACTTACAGGTAGACGGGATAATTGTTTTGTTGCTGTCTTGAGAAATCACCTCTACTGGTAGTCATGTCTGCATGAGCACAGCAGTCTTAACATGACAAATGGACTCATGCCTTTCATCACAACAGAACATTATAGTCTGCAAACCTTACAGCAATGTGCTACTCTCCTTGACTTCTGCACAGGCTAAAATGATCAGTTTAAACTATTTTTGTGCATTACTGTCACTGAACATGACAAAACTGGAATCATACAACTGATTGTCTTTCAGTTTCCTGCAACAGGCACAAAGCAAGAAAAAAAAAAACATTTACAGACTTCAGCAATGTGACAATCTCCCTGGCTTATTCATAGATGAAAGAGAAAAACACTGCAAGTAACATCACTAAAGTGGAGGCATGCTGATTACCACAGGGAACAGTAAGTTTCAACATCTAGCAGCATGGCTGAAGCAGACCACACAACAAATGGCTATAAATAGTATTAAATAATAGATTTTCATATAAAATACCAGGCAGACACTTTTTATCACAATATTTAATGGATATCCCCCTCCCCATTGTCTCCACTCTAGATGGCTCTCTGCTTGAAGCTGTCCCAATCTTCAAGTACCTCGGTGTGTGGTTAGTTAGTAAGCTTGACTTCTCAGCTCACATTGATGCCATCCGTTCCAAACTCTGCCCCAAACTCAGAGCCCTGTGCCCAAAAAAAAGAAATACCTCGCTCTGCTGATCTGTCGGGAGTTAGTCACCAAGTTGGTTCTACTAGTCATCGACTATGCAGATGTGGTCTAAGGAATCACCCCATCCACCTCCTTGACCAAACTGGACACTTTCTGCAACTCCTTCTGTCACTTTGCTACCAACTTGCCCTCTCTCACACACAACTGCTCCCTTTATTCCTCCCTATCCATCCTCCTGCTCTCTACACATTGCCAGCTCCATTGTGCCTCCTTCATCTCTAAATACTGGTTTGGGTCCCTCCCCTCCTACTTATCCCATCTCATGTCCTACATCTCCCACCTTTTCCTACTCCTTGCACTTAAGGGACATGTGCACTTTCTCCCTTCCCCACCCACACTTCTCAGTTGGAAAATCTGCTTTCTCATACCATCTCTCTGCACTCTGGAATCATTTAGCATCCTCCATATGTCTCTCTCTCCCCCACCCTTCCCTCCATTAGATGCCAACTAAAACTTCTCCCCTTGTTCATATCTAACCTCTTCCTAGACCCTTCCTTACCTCTACTGATGACACCTATATGTACTGCCTCAGCATCCCATTGTTTAGGTTCCTCCGCACTTTTGAATTTATCTTATTTGCACACTTGTTTTGACTCAGCATGCTATTTACTGAACAGCCTGTTGCAATTTTTGGCATTACTGTCTGTACTGCACTATGACTTATGCACTGTATGTCTTTTTTTTGAAATTCAGTATACTTTATTAATTTTAAAGATTGTACATAAAGCAAAAACACCAGAAATGAACAAACAACATATAAACATTTAACACCTATTACAAAACTCTATATAAAAATCTCTAACCCCTCCCCCAACCACCCCAACCCCCCTCAGAGGCACATAACATATGAAAGAGATACAGTCCATTTGGGGTGAATATCTGGTTAAAGGGCATAGGTACATCAGGAAGTAGTGACAACAAAAAACAAAGAAGAAAACACAGCAAGGAGTGAAGTTATGCAGTGAGACCCAAGAGATGTAGTCACCCCCAGCCCCATATGACACAGTGAAAGGGACCCTGTGAGAGCTCCGCTACCTTTAACAAGTCAGTCTGCCCGTACTCCAGTGAATCATGCTCATTGTTTTTGGGAGAGCCAAACCCCAGTGACCTATTCATGGGAGGGGGGAGGTGGAACATAAAGTATGTAATTTACCCCACTTCCTGTTGTACACCTGCAGGTGACTGTGAAGGCTAGCAGTCATCTTTTTGAGCCATAAATTAATAAAGAGATTTCTGATTGGTCCTTCCAGTGATGGAGAAAGACTTTTTTTACCGAAAGAGAAATCATGGCTAACCCATACTTCCGTTCTTTAACTGGGACCCTTGAGTAATCCCCAGTTAGACAGCTCTCAGGGGTAAAGTAGTCTTCCATGCCCAAAAGAGGATCCATCCTTTGCTTGATCTTCTCCCAAAGAGAAGCAACTTTGGGACAGTCCCAAAGCACATGCAGAAGGTTTCCATCCTCCTGTCCACATCTGTTGCAGAATGGGGAAGGGATTTTCCCCATTTTAGCCAGGCAGACAGAAGTAAAGTAGATATTGTGCAAGATGTAAAATTGAGTGAAGTGTAGTTTATCATTCGCTATGAAATGGTATAAGTCTGACCAAATGCAGTGCCAGTCAAATTTTGATTCAGGAAATAGGGGAGACCAGTAGATGGAGCTGCTTGAGGCATCAGGGAAGATTTTCAAATAGATTATAGAAGCTATCTGGGAGACCAAGGGGGGCTGCCAGGCCAGGGTTTGAAGCAATTGAATGAACTCCCCTTGATTAATAGACCAGGATGGCAGACCAAACCACTTAACCAGCATGTGCTGAATTTGATAAATCTTAAATATCGAGGTAACCGGCATAGCCAGGGCCACCAACAACTCTTGACTATTAAGGATGTGACCATCTAAAAGAAAGTTGCACACCTTCTTCCCCTCTAGTGAGAGTATATCTCTGGAGTTCAACAGATGACCACCCAGATGGAATTTTGGGTTAAAACACATCGGCTGAGTAATGTCTAATACATTAATATAACAAAGTGTTCTACATAACTGTGTATGAATCTTAACTGATGTGAAAATAACTGAATTCCAGAGTGGCCTTGGAACTTGTTTGGGGGAGATAAAGTATAGACTATCTGGGTTTAGACCAGCTTCATGGATCAGTGCCCTCTCAATTTGGAGCCACTGGGGAACATATGGGGTTGCCGGTGGCGTAGTAACTAGACTGAAACATCTGGCTTATTTAGTGATATGGCTCACCAAGTAATAGATAGACTGCATAATTTATTTAAGTCCTCCTAATTTTTTGGAAGCCCTTAATCAGGTATAGGCCCTACGTGGGGTTTTACCTTTCCATAAGGAGGATATAAGGCTGTGTACTTTTTTAAGCCAATTGAAGGGAAGTGAGATGTTCAACATATTTAAGGGGTAAAACAACCTGGGAAGGATATTCATTTTGATAATACTAATTCTGCCTTGAAGGTATAAAGGAAGGGAAGTCCGTCTTTGCAAATCCTGATGAATATTACTTAATATTACTGAATATAACTTTGACAGTGGACAAGGTAGATGCTACTTGATGTTGAGGTGTGGCACACCCTTGGAGCTTGATTGAAGAATCTGTTGATAATGTCTCCTGACAGAGAGGTCCTTATAAAACATATATGACCAGTTTAGAAAGTTCATATAAATAACAGTCCATTAAGTTCATCGTTTGCAGAAAGGTGGTAACCGCACAAGGCACATGGGGCTATGCAGATGGTAACTGAGAGATGAAACACCATCATAGTAAGAAAGTCAATTTTCACATTGCTGGCTGCTGGATGGCTGGATTGGTGGAGGCCTTGGCAGGGGGTTCATTAGATTGTGCATTGAGTCCTTTAATGAAATATCCACACACACTGGCATAGCGTGTGTGCTGTGGTAGTTGATCACACCCTGGCACATAGATTGACAGCTTATAAGTGACAGTCCATAAAAAAATGATTAGTTTGTATGAGGTGCCAGCCAGACATGGAAAGAGCAGCAGTGAAGAAAATTGATGTCTTGCTTGAAGATCAGTTGAAGAAGAATCTTCTTGCTGAAGTCAGGGGATTGCCCCTACCCCAGGCTTAGCTTAATAGTAAGCAGAAACTATAGACTTGATTGTAGAGTCTGAATTGGTTGGACCTTATTCAGTTTATGCAGAGATATACACATAGGTGTAATTTTGCTGAAAACATTACACTTGCAGAGGTAATAATAACTGGTTGTATGTGGTAGTCCTTATATAGAGCCAGTCAGGTACAAAGATGGTGAGGACATTGCAACTGCAGCAGATGTTTTCAGGAAAAAGATGAAGGTTTTTGCAGCTTAGATGAAAGTGTTACTGCTGTTGTACGTGGAGATGTTATGTGTGCCACACTGTGGAAACCTGTAAGCTTGTAAAGTGTGTTAGAAACTAAGTTAAGAACACATAAATAACAATCCTTTATACCAATGACCTTTTTTTTTGTCAAGAGTGGTGTGACAGAGCCTAAATGTCTGACAATTGTGGAAAGAGAAAAAAAATGAAAATGGGGCATTGACCACACACCTAGGTGTGCAGGCCAAGGTCCATAAATGCCATTTGACCATCTGAGAATCCATGACAATATCATGGTTACACCCTGCTTTCTGATCACAGAAGAGGCTATGACAGTGAAGAACCTGATTTCCCTGTCTATGTGTTGCTGGCAGGCCTAACAGAAGCCTGTGTTATAAAATCTTGTAATGTTATAATAACACACTTCAAACATGTAGCTTATGGCAATATGCCTGTTACACTATGCAATAGTGGGACAAATATATTGTTGGCCTGTACCAACTGAGGATAGTGCCTATTGCACCTGAGACAAGTGAAAGGATCTACCTTATTTTACATTGTATAGTGAAATACTCCAAAGTACTGAGTGAAGTAGGGCCTACTATGGAACCTTGAAGCATAAGTTCTGGAGCAGAATCTAAATTCTGCCATATTATTATTGTTAAGATTTAAAATTACAAGCTGTGCATAAAGTGTACTTTATTTTCCAGGGTTTCCTGGGAGCGATGAGACAAACAGAGCATTAATTTGTCTGTGGTTTTGCTTGGAACATAGTGTAGGGGTGGATTAGCAATGGCCCCAGTATCAAGGTTTAATTATGGGCATTAAAAACATTCAAAAATGTGGAGCAGTTCTCTGAATACACACTTGATAAAGTGTAGCAAGATGTATATCAAATCATAATAGCATAAACATAAAACCTAAACTTTTTTTGCAATAGAACAATGTCAGTATTGAGCATGATACGTTAAAAATATGTTTTAAACAACAGAACAAATGTAGACTGCAAGTTTAGTTCAGAGTCCAGGAATCTTAGAGCATTGTGAATCCACTTATGTTGAGCACAACCATGGAATAAGTTGCAGAGGGTGGGGTACGGTTTTAAGTTCATAAATTGCAGTCCTTGGTAAAAATTGCTTAGTTTTGGTTGAAATAATTATTTGAGAAACCCACTGCTCTGTTTTTTGTTAACTTTGCTCTGTTTTTTGTTAACTTGTAAGGCTTTTTCAAGGTATGCAATGCTTTAGAACTTTGAAATTATAGAAACTTGTTAGTGCTTATAGAAGGCAGATGATTCCATCCATTGCTTTAAGGCTATGGAAAGTTGGTTTGTATTTGTCTGAACAGGATAAGAAAGCTGAAAAGACCATCATAAGATATGACTATGTGGAAATACATACACAATCCCTCCTCCAACTTGGCTGATTACTTCTTCAGGGCAGAAGCCCTTGTACCAATGATAGGTTTTGTGCAGTTTAGCTGTTTGCACTAGAAAAAGCAGAGGGACTGAGCTGGGTTATACTGTTAGAATACATTGCGTCTTTTCAAAACATGTAAATAACATAGTTATTAGCAAATACACATTTTCTTGTATTTACCCCATGGGGAGAAAGTGATGTATCTTGCAGTCTCTGTGGGCATTGCACTGGAAGGAAGGGTGTCTCCCCCTCAAGCTCCTACTGTGTTAAAAGGGGAAGCTTGAGCACTGTAGCAATAACAAGGTGGAGCTGTTGGTGGTGATGTGGATGCTGAAACAGAAATGGTCTTGCAATTGTAGTAGCCAGTCATGCAGCACTTTAAAAAGGTATACACTGGATAGATGGTAATGGGGTGGCCCCATTGCTTTCCCCAATACATATACTTTTCAAATTATGACAAAATTATATTGCAATTATTTTAGGAAAGGTTGCTTTATACGTTACCAAAAGATGGGAACTTTCTTTTTCCTAGGAGAAAGAAAAAAAAAAATGCAAACTACATAACCTTAAAATAAAACAAGATTATTTTGACAAGACAAGAGAAGCCAAGCATCCCTGGGTCTCCTTATCCTAAGCAGTACAAAATGTCAGCTGAGTTCATAAAAGACCTGGAGTGATGGTAATACCGTATGTACATATATCTTAGAATGCATCCCCCACCCAAAAAAAATGATCACTCCATGGTCACAAAAAAAGTCATTGTTTTTAACTGTAGATGGTAAACTCTCTTAAAAACAGCTGTAATATTTATTTTTAACTGTATACTGTGTGTGTGTGTGTGTGTGTGTGTGTGTGTGTGTGTGTGTGTGTGTGTGTATTGTATATATATATATATATATATATATATAAAAATACTGAAATTGGTGTACCCCAGGCGCCTTACATAGTATATAGAATCAAGTGATATTGTTCAGGAACAAAGGAGCTGTGGTACAACCAAACCTTCATGAAGGAAGGCCTTGGGCGTTGGCTGTGTTGGCTGCAAGCCCAGAAGAAAATGTCTGTCTTCTTTGCTTGGACAGAGTGCAAGTACTGTAAAAAAAAAAAAAAAAGTAAAATTGTAGGATTCACCCCTGGTGTGTTTCCATGAAAAGATACATTTTGAGTGGAAATGGGTGCTTTAGGTAGGGACACACGTCAAGTCTGAACTGGTAGTGACATAGAATTTTGAAACAGAAGAAGGTCAAGTTACTTGCTAAACGTCACATAGTATGAAAATGATGGCTGTTGGGAATCAAACACAGCCAGCTAGATTTGAAACAGTAGTGTAGTCAAGCACCTAGCTGTACTAAGGTGTATACCTTTTGTGAGAGAACAAAAATTCATACATAGCATGTGAATTAACACAGTTATAGTACTGTATCATGGAACCAAGTGGCCATTAAAATGCAATGCATTATAAAATTGCTCAATATGGAAATGTGTGATAGAAATTACCTGTTCCATGAAATGCAGTGCAATAGTGACATTGCAATGACACCAGGAGCAAAGAAAAATGGATATTCATGTGTTTATGGCTCATAAATTGTGACTGCAGAACTCTGAATCCAGTTAAAAATTGGGTTAAGTAATTTGGCTGCCAGCCCAGACAAGCTGGCATGAGTAGTTGGACACATGTGGGTGTATATGCAGCAGGGTTCTTCTCAAGGAAAACTTAAATGAGACACATTTGTTGAAATTAAATGTTAAATTAACCATCGTCTGCTGATTCCAAACTAACATTGACCAGTTATAATAAACACACTTTCAAGACACAGTACAGTACATTTTCTAGTAAACTCTTATTGAACTTCAGTAATCATTGTAAACAAAGAATTCTCCATCACATCTTTCTCAAACACTGTCCATCTTGACCTACACGAACAATCAACACATACGATACCAAACTTAAAACCATTAGCTGAAACAACAGGATTTTAACCATAAGGAAAATCATGTACAAGAAACCCCTATATCACAGATAGTGAAAACAACTGGCTAACAATGACCCTGAAACATGGATAACCACACCAATAATTAGGCATGGAGTGCAAAACAACCATAGTATATACTATTGAGTCTGAATGTTTCCGAAAGTGAATAGCAATAACAATTGAGTAAACACATATGTATCACACCCAAACTGTTGCAGATGACATTACAACAGCTTTAAACATTTACCCAAGGTAAGCAGTGGTTCTTGAACCGAAAAACAAAAGTTGGAGTCAAAAATAGGGAGTGAACTGTAAGAACACTTAACATAGATCAATTTGAGAAGAAACGGCTGCTTGCCCTCCAGGAACAACTGGGCCAGTTTTCTATTCCAAGATCTCTGATTGTTTGGCCACAAACTGAACAACAGACAGAATGTCTGATATCTCAGGTGTCTGGCTAGCTAGCATAACGAAGATGCTGCTTTTGCTGCATGAGTGGAGGTCTGTCAGCATTTCACATTTACTGTGAGGTATCCCCAATGTCTATAAATCCAATCTTTTTGTTAGAAAGGATCTGTGTAGGGCAAGAAAATGCTGACTTAACTCTAATGCTGGTAGAGCAGCATATGTACAGCACTGGGCAGAAATGCAGAGTACAGAATTTCCTATTTACCTTGTGTGCAGCACAAGTCTGAGTTGTCACCTACCACTTTCTGGTCCCAGGTAGGCAATCAGTCCTCACAGAAGGTTCACTGTGACTCGGTGTGGGTCTGCCACAGCTGAGAACAAAGGCGGTGTGGGTCTGCCATGTCCACTACCACTGTAAGTATGAGCAGGTCCAAGTAGGCAAAATAAAAATTGTGCTACACTACTCGACATTCAAAATTAGCTGAATGTGAAGCTTCCCTTGTTTAATCTCTTCCTTTTCCCAGTTGCCAATATGTAGGGAGTAGAAGGACTCCAGCATCAGGTTCTTGTTAGAGATAAACAAGTGGAAGGAATGACAGACAGTGGCAAATCATGTAATAAACAAGTTTATTACAAAAACACAGACTTACAACCTGCAGTAAATCAAATACTGTGAGAAACAAGTTCACATATGTCTAGACACAGCAATTCTCAGCAAACTTTTCTAGAATAGCACTTTTTATAGGGAGATAAGGAAAACGGTGCTACAGTTCTCATTGGCTGAAGCAAGTGGTACCACTACATTGCTGGATAGTAAGTGCAGAGTCAGCAGAGAGGAAAGCATTACGTTATACAGAAGACGTAACATTCGTTAGAACAAAGATGATACAGAAGTTCTCCAGTAGGCGCAAAGTCATTATGGTGCAAAAGCAGTGTCAGCAGAAATACATGTGAAAATATATGGTTAGGCCCAAAGCACGTGTGCCTCATATAAGCAAATGCACAACATTAAAATATAAGCAAATGAACATTACATGTAACAGAACACTAAGAAATAATGCTGTAAAATGAATGTATACTGTATAGTGTATACACATAGCAAGCATGATCTCTAGTACCCACATTTGTACAGCGGATACCCATTACTACATGTTAGTGCAATACAGCAATATTATAGTACTGATGAAACATCTGTCATTGGCATGTGCATGAGGGTGCAAGGGGTGTGGGACCCAGGGACAATACCCCCCAGTATCAAAAAAAAAGAAAAGAAAAAGTGCCCACTAGGGGATCGAGGCCCCCTCCACACACACAGATGCTCCTACAAGTTTCTTTTGTTACTTGTGGAAACACAGAGTTTTAAACTGAGCCATGGAAACTTAGGCTTTGTTCACACTGGGGTATTTAAAACGGTTTAACAAGCTTATACCATTTTAAAGAGCCCTAGCACGGTTTGTGTTCGCACTACACACGGTTACTAATCCATTTTTTAAAACTGTGTTTAAACCCTGATAAGACCTAGGCTTAAACACAGTTTTAAAAACGTTTCAGGAATTAAATCGGACTAACCTGCAGTGCGAACGCTCTGGCATGGTTCCCTTTCGTGAAGTCAGATGTCCCCAATTGGGAACCGGTTGATGGTTAATCCAGTCCCGAGGCAGTAGCGCAGATGCTGTAAACCGTTTGTAATATCGGTTTACAACATGCTACTGCTAGTGCGAACACAACAACATGGATGCTACAGCACAGTAATTAATCCATATTAAAAAACATTTTAAATTACCGTGCTGTAGTGCGAACAAGACTTTACTGAGAAAAATAACACTGAAAAGAATGATACTTGAGGTGTAAGGCTCTCAACCCCCAAAAAACGTTAATGTAAACTTGCACCAGCCAGCCCACCAGCGCAGCAGTAGGGTTACTGCTCATGGCGCCAGCGACCTGGGTTCGGGAATGGACTAGGGCAGCTGGAGGACCGGCCAGAGGGAGGAGGATCGAGCGCTGTGAGGCTGCTCTCCTCCTCCTCCGGGTGGGGTGGGATGCCGGTCCGGCTGCAATACCGCCACCTGGGTGACCACGGGTGGAGGTGCAGTGTAGACAGCATGTAGCAGGGGAGGGAGGACATCTGCCAGGAGCTGGAGTGTCAGCACACTGCGACATGCGTTGCTCCTTGGCTCTCCTTGCGTGTGGACGTCCTGAGGGCTGGGCAAAACAGCAGGAAAAAAAACCCACGGTGCTCCCTGTAGACAGAGCTTCAGGCCCTGATCCCAGGGCCCCTGTCAGCTCAGGTGATGGATCCCCGATGAAAACACAGATGCTCGGGGCAAAGGAAGGAGAAGCCCCACCTCGTACCTGCCTGGGGCTCAAACCAAAGTAGCATGGGGGGGATGACTGCATCTGAAGCTGGCAGACGAGCAGGGACATAGAAGGCCATAGGAGGCTCCTGAAGGTGAGGAAGCACTGTGGTGAGAAAGGGGGTGTAAAAAAAAAAGAGAATATAAAAAAAAAAAAAAGTCAACCTGCACCCTAGTCGCCCCAGGTAAACCTATACATTATTACACAGATCATTCTTTGAATGCACTTTAAACACCATTTCTGGACTTTAAAAGGCCATCCAAATGATAGAATTATAAGTCCAACAAAGTAGTGAAATAACTACAAGTTCCGTGTCCACTGTGTGGCCCTCAAGTAATCCAGCCAAAGGGCCACAAGACCTGTAAAAGCAGATATAATTTTTCTACCAAAGTTTGTCTGTTCTGTCCCGGAGACATTTAGTACAACTCCGAGAAAATTCCAGAAGTTATATGCCCAAATTAATATTACAGAAAGCACAGTGGACAAAACACCAACTTAATTCACTAGATGGAACCAATAAAAAGCGGTGGCCAGGATATACAAGATCTCAGCAAAACAGTTTAAACATAAGGCATTTGTTTTCTTAAGTAAACCAAATGCAAACTTAATTGGCCACTAGGAGCCTTCTGGGCACTCCCACAAAATGCTGACACTGTCCAACAAAACAGTGTCCCTGGTAAGAAAGCGGATTTGTTCAGTTTATAGTAACCTCTAGTGCCCAGACTGTTCAGACTTCTAAATTGTGTCAGCAAGAAACAGAAATCTTGTCTTGGAGCTTACTTTATGTAAATAAATCTGAATAAAGATTCTTGAGGGCTGCTGCTGCTGCTGCTGCCTGGTCCTCCGATTCAAATGAGTGCCACTGATCCCCTTTGAACACTTGAAGCATGGCTGGGTACTTAACTTTAAATTTGATGCCAGCTGCAATTAACTTGGAGACAGTGGGGTGTAGCATGTTCCTCTTCTGCTGAACAGAAAATGGAAGGTCCTGCGTGATGCAGATCCTCTTGCCTTCCCGTAGGCTCTCCCTTGTTTCTCTTAGTTTATCCAAGATGTGCTGCTTGTCCCTAAAATTTAGCACCCGAAAAATCAGGGGCCTTGGAGGGGGGGATCTCGAGGGAGGAGCTGGTCGGAGCGATCTAAGGGCCCTTTCTATTATGTACGTCATGCCATTTGTGGAGCTACCAGCTATGTTTGTGCATGACTTCTGTACAAATAATATCACCTCAGATCCCTCTTCCTTCTCTGGCAGCCCCAGTATGACCAGGTTGTTCTGGCGGGAACGACCCTCTAAGTCTTCTAGCTTCTCTTCCATTTGCTTGACTCTGCATCATAGGGCCAACATATCTGGTTCAGTCTGGGCTCTCCAGTCTTCCAGGGAAGATATCCTGGCTTCATTGTCCCCAGTTCTTTTAGCTAGTTGTCCCATGGTGGATTCCATATTCTGGAATCTTAGGGACAAGCTGTCAAGGATTGCCCTCAGAGGCACCAGGCCCTCCAGAAATTTTTCTTCTGTTAGTGTGGCCTGGGGAGTTGCATGACTGGGCATGCCTGGGGCTTGAGCTTTAGCCTGCTTAGTGTTTTTGTCTCTCGTTGGTGGGGTGTGACGGGGGAGTGAATCACGCATTTCTGCCTACATTCGTGGTGATTTTGGCTCTGCTGCTACCCCAGAAGATGCATGTTGGCTGGACAACTCCCAGAGAGCAAAACAAAATTCAGGTTAGTGGATGAAAGTTATAAAATTAGGTGGAGGAGTGGGAGCTGTACCAGGTGCGACTGTTTAGGCTGCCATCGTGTGATCATTCGAATGAAAAATGTCTTCATGCACTGAATGTCTTTGTTTTGTAATTATCATTATCAGCCTGATTTGTATTTCTTTGTAACTGTGTTTTCCCTTTCCCTTTCTCCCAGGTCATACCTGGGAATGAGTCTTGGCTCAGTGTGCCTCTCACAGTTATCAATTTTCAAATAAATAAATGAATGATGCTAACAGTATAATTTCTGTAAATTCCATCACACACAATCTTTAAAACTGGTAAATTTCCACATTTTAGAACCCCTCTAATGCTAAAACCAATGAACTAATTCTACCAAATCTGATGCAGGTGGCAGATCTTCTCAGAAATAGTGTATGGTAATGGTAAAGGTAGATTTTATTTGTAGAGAGCCCTTTCTCTAGACATAGGGTGCTTTACAGCATCAGTATGAGGCAAAGCACGAACAGCAGCAGAATACAAATGACTTTCTTAAAATAAACAGCCCCATAAACAACAAGAACTCCCAAGAGAGCAGCTAACAGACAGCTCAATCAGCAAATGCAGCTCTGAACAGTCAGGATTGGAGTTCCCTTTTAAACGTCTCCATTGAGGAGCATGAATTTAGATGACATGGCAAGGTGTTCTGTATCAAAGGCGAGTGCCACTGCAGAGGCTTTGTCCCTAAAAGTTTTCAAATGAGACTTGGGGGCAGCAAGAAGATTAACCTTAGTGAACCAGAGAGATCTAGCTGGAAAATAAAAGGCAAAGAGATGTTTCAGATCACCCTGACATAAACCATGCATGGCATTGTATGCCAACAGCAAAATCTTGAAAGTGATATACCATCAAAATGGCAGCCAGTACAGTTTGCATAGTACTGGTGTGATATAATCAGAGGTCCTTCATCCAGATATTCTGTACCAGCTGTAGAGGTTATCAAACCCCCGGATAGCCCAGTTATAGAGTGTTACACAAGTCCACCTGAGAGATTACACAGGCATGCATTAGTGTAGCCAGTTTACCATACATAAGATAGTTTTATCTGGGAGATATTTTTAAAATGGCACAATCTGCAATGGACTGCTGTTGCCACCTGATGTCCTAGTGCCAGCCTGAAGTCCCCTATGAACTCCACATTCGTTAACCTATCCACATCTCTAATAGCCATTTAGCCAACAGAGTACCATTTAAAGAAGGCAGTTTGGCACAATTGCTCATTATTGCCAACCACTGGGTAGGCCTGGAGTAATTCATGTGCAAGTTTTCACGTGCATGGGACACCTTGCCCTAGGAAGGCTCCACAGACGTCAGCGTTTTTCTATTTTTTTTTTATTCTTGTATATGCTACAGACTCATGCCTGGGTAGTAAACTTATTTTTTTGTGTGGGGGTATGGTGGTGCAGGCCAGATTATCACGCCATGCATGTGCTTGCATTTCAACTGAACATTGTCTTTTTTTTCTTTTTTTTTTAAATCTGTCCTTTTATCCTGACATCATGTCTCGAGACCTCTGCTCCCCAGGATAAGTATGTCCCTCCCACCTCATGCCCCCCCCCCAAATCACGAAAGCACATTGGCATTGATGTGTGGTTGGCTGGTATTCCAGACATTCTGTAGATAAGTACTTTTAGTCTGCCCAGCCCTCCACCACTGTGTGTTACCCACCATTCTCTGTGAGTGGGAGCCAGAGAGGGAAGCTGTGGACATCCAGATGAAGGACAAGTCACTGATGATCTTCAAAAAATCAAACCTCAACCAAAGGTACAGAATTGACTGATTGGAGTCCATCCAACTGTCTGGAGTGGGCACGTTTTATTATTTGTTCTACTGGCTGCAGTGCTTGTATGCAGTGCATTTGTGTTTATGCCAGTGGGCCTAGCAGCAGCGGCCAATGTGCCACACTGAAGTGTGGTCATGTCCTGGTCTAGACAATGGTATGGTAGTGGCAGTTAGTTTAGATAGGGCTTGTTAAGGTCAGAGTGTGACTGTGAGCTGCAAAAGACTATAGAGGGTGACAGCATAATCAGAGAGGTGCTCTCTCCCAGAGTCAATGGCAGTTAAATGCAGGCCATTGTGGCCTACAAGTGTATGTCTCAGTAACCGTGGAAGGCAAGGGCACAAGTATCAGATTTGCAGAGGTCCCTGTACCCTGTTCCCAACTCCTAGAGAGACTGGTGGTCTAGAACTTTGCTTGCAGCCAGCTCAGTCCAATGCTAGGAAAGGGCAAATGCCAGCAATGGATGCCTCAGGCCTGGTAAGTGAGTTGGACGTGACTGGGCAATGCAGTGCAATCACAGTCTGACTTCAAGGAAAGAAATGGGCAGTCAGGGCCTATTCAGGGCTGAAACTGGGTGGACCGCACATCAGAGGGTGTCAGGGATAAATAAAAAGTCCCTGAGGCCAGTAGCAGAGAGGAGGAGGAGGAGCTGATGAGAAGAGATTAAGAGGAAGGCAGGCTGTTCGGATTCTTTTCCTGCCTGAGATCCTGAAGTCTGATGGTAAATTTGTTTTATGGTTGTACCCAGCCTACTTGTTACTAGATTGCTGGCTTAGTTTGGTGTGGTAGTCTAACATTGTTTTAAAACTTAAATCCAAGTCATCTCATAGCAGGGAACCATGGAAAGTTTTGACTCCTTAGAACAAGCCAAGGGGAACTAATGAAGATGTCCCCGACCCTTTCAGGACTAAGTCTTGCTCCTTTGCAGTCTGCATGCTGCTGGCATCCTCAGCTAGCACCCGATCCATTTCATGCTCTGATCCTTAGCAGAGACTATTAATTTTGGTTTAGTCGTCCTCCAGGACTACGCTGAACATGCTTGCTGCTTCTCTCCCCTGTGCTCCCTGTCACCTGTACTATGAATAGCTGCATTATTGTGGACTACTACTGTGCTTTCCCAGGGGCTGGCATTATATTGCGGCTTGTGAGTGTATGAGTGTGCTAAAATCTGAACAGTAGTGCACCAGTTTTACACTTGGACCCAAGGACCTCTGTACAGCACTTTTGGCTCCAGCGTGGGAGAATTACAGTTTTGGAAATACCCGTTTAATTCTGTGTCTCACCCCAACTGTAGAGAAGAGTACCAGTTTTAGGGGGACAAGCGCTGGAAGCAGCAGATTAATTTTTTATGTTCTACTGTATGCTGAAGATTTCTGCAAGGCTTTAGTGCTCTCTTCTGTTGGATGGTGGCACAGCTGTTGACAGAGATCCATTGGCAAGTGCTAAAACTTTCATTTGTTTAGCTACTGTTCTGCAGCATTGGGACTTGGACTGTTATCTTGATTATCAGTAAATATTTTTGGGACAATTCTTTATTTGCCTAACAAAACTGTTCTTTTGTGATTTTCCTGTTAGTGACTTTTAGTGAACAATGTTGTTGAAGCGGCTGCAGTCTTGGGCACTAGTTTAACTAATTGTTAGCCCAGTCAAGTCTAGGTGGAGTTTCATCTTATTTTGGATGCTTACCCAATTAGCTTGGCATAGACACTACTACTTTGTCATTGTTTGTGATCTATATCATTATTACTATAACTCAATTATAATAACTGGATATCATTTTTTCCCCAATTGGGAACCCGGTTATAATTCGCTCTTATAACCTGTGGGTTATAACGGTGAAAACAGGCCGGGTTTCCCTTCTGCGTATGTGTCAGGTTCCATTCTTCCCTTTTCACCACTGGCCCTCTCTCAGCACTCGTCACAATGCCACTTGGAGTTGGCGGTAAAACAAGTAATGGGAAGGGGCCTTTTAAATGTGGTTGCCTGAAAAATTTAAAAAAAAAAAAAAAAAAGGAAACATTTTCTTGCTTCAGCTGCTTCTGACCACAGACTGCACTGACACCAGAGTGGACAGCAGCTGCAGAGAGATTGGATGTCTTTTTATTTTATAGAATTGCAGTGAGGAAAAAAATGATACCCAGCAATTCTATAAAATAAAACATGGGGTGGTGTGTTTAACTCGAAATTTTACACACGCCCCTCAGTGCTGGATGCTTAAATAAACCCCTGGAGCTTTGCTCTTGGGGTTTATGTAGCATCCAACACCTGGGGGGGAGGATCTCGTTAAACACACCACCCCATGCATTCTGCATATGCTAGGTCCTGACATTATAATGTAGTGAAGTTACTCTTAAAATGTTTAACTTGCTGGTTTAAAATATTCATTGCCAATGGGAACTTATATCTAGGCAACTGTCTTGGTTATATATCTCTTTTTTAGTGCTTACTTACTTCCTGGTTAGTTCAGAAGTGTTTTGAGGGGAGGGGGTTGGTTGTGGGGTGAATTGGATAATTTGTCATAGACCCACAATTTGTGGAGTTGTGAGCTTCTGGACAGGAGATTAGTTTTCTTACTAAGTTCTGTTTTTTTTTAGTACTATATCATATCTAGCAAATTTGTTTTGGCTGTTATTTTTAACTAGTTTGGGAGGGTTTATTCTCCTGTTAGAATCTTTAGGGGGTTTGGGGAGGTTACTTTCTTTATTTTGGATTAGTCCATTACAAATATGGTTAGTAGGGGTGTTAGGGGTGGGATGTATGGCTTGGCAGCCCATGGGGTGGTTCTAATCCCTCACCATAGGACAAGGAAGCTCCTACAGCACTTGGTTTTCCTTACAGTGGTATGGCATGGTCACAAAGGTTAATAATGTGGAATATTAGGGTGTGCAGAATAAGTGCAAGCATCACATGGTGCTGTGTCACCTCAGGAAGTTGCAAGTGGGGATAGCCTGCCTGCAAGAACCACATCTTCTTAAGGTGGATATTCATTACTTCCATAGGGAGTGGGTTGGGCAGGTATATGGAGCCGGCAATAATTCGAAGCATGGGGGGGGGGGGGGTTATAATCTTAGTAGCCCGAAATACTACCTTTCAATTTATCTACGAATGTTGGGATTTCTGAGGGGCGGTATGTTTTGTTGCATGCTAGGTTGGCCATTTCAGAAGCTTTGATTGGCTCTATCTATGGCCCTAATGCTGAGACTCTAGCTTTTTTTTACATCACTCTCCACTTTACTAGCACCCTTTACTCAACTGCCCATAATATTGGGTAGCGACTGAAATCTGACTTATCAGTCTGATTTGGATAAAATCTAGATTTAGTAGTTGCCGTATTGGTCCTTGCAAGAACAGATCTAGAAGCAAATGATTTGATACTTTTTAATGGACCAACATAGATGCAACAACAAGAACAAAGTGCTTTAGCTTTTGGACCAACCAGTCCTTTGTCAGAAGCCTAATGGCAGTTGTTTAGAAAAAACAATAATTTTAACAGCTAGATCATGCAGAAAAAAACCAGAAAAAATCCCCATTGGTTTAAAATACTCATTTGAAAAATACAGAAAATGATGTCAGAAAAGTTTAATAGCACTATAATACCTTCAGCCAGGAGTGTCCCAGGGTTAAAGGTGCTTGGTGATACAAAGAATCCTACTGCATATAAATTTAATTGACATAAGATAACACTGCTGGAGCAGATGACTCCTAAATCAAGCTATGGGTGTCAGTGTGTATAAGGATGTGATTACTGAAAAGCAGCCTCCACCCAGATTAAAGACATATTAAGATTGTCTTAGGACTCCTAAGAAGTTTCAGTGCATGCATTATAGGCAAGGAATTACCAGTAGAGTTGTCTTAAAAACATCAGTGCACTCTCTATGATGTGTAAAACTTAGCTGGACCTGTCACCCTGCTGTACTCTCCAGCTAGATATCATGCCCCATACATTTCAAAAAACCTCTAGTGTAGTGACAGGACTTTATAAATGATAATTTAAATATAAATTGACAGTATTAGTGTCAAACAAAATAAACTCTAGTCGTGGACCTCCAAGGAATTAAGTCCATGTAGCCTGATATGTACTGATGTGAATCTACACTGAGCATGTAACAACTCGATGTACCAGAAGTGTCTAAGGAATCTGAAAAAGAGATAAAAATTTAATTTCTCTCCTACTCCTCTTCACACAAACAATAAACCCTACCCCACCCCACATCCCCATAATGTGTGTGGGGGAAGGGGGGATAACTAGCTTTAAGGAGATACACACACACACACACACATATTTCCAAGGATTCTGGATGCAACTACAATGAAATAAACCTGCCACCCTCCCCAGGATAAGGTAACTAGAAGTGAATATAAAGTATGCGAGTAAGACCAGAGGTCTAACATACCTACATTTCCACAAATCACTACAACAGTAGCCTAATGTACAAAGATCTGTCCAGGACCCCCATGCAAATGAGATCTCACACCCCAATATGTACAGAGTTAAAAAAATATATGTCACAATCTATGATAACACTCCTGTATGTACAGTAACAGGCTAGGTAATCTGAATATGGTGTAACGGAATCCACCTCACTCCCAGGCAGAGACAAAAAATAAGGAGGAATTAATATTCATTATGTGTGTGAAGTAAAAATAGTAACACACTGTAGCTCCATGTATCTAAATAGAGGCCTACCTCAATGTGACAGCAAGCCCCACACCTGTTATATAATGTACCTCACAACACATACCCACACACATACATACACACACGCACCCACATCCCACACATGCTGAAGTCCTATAATATGCCAGTCTGAAGAAGAAGAGGTCTGTGGATGTCAGTTTCTGTAATGTCCCATGAAACCCAGATCAAGATTCATCCTATCTGCTACCATATTGAGATGTAAAATAAGTTTAATCTCAAAAGCTTGTCTCTGTTATGTGTTTATGAGATTTCCTTTCAAGATCATTACTGACATATCTGAAATTGAGTGGTCAGGCTGGGAGAAGTGGTGCCCCACTGGTTTTTCAGTCGTCTCTCCTCTAATAGTGTGTCTGTGCGAGTTCATCCTAGTGCGGAGCTGTTGGCTTGTCTCTCCAACATAACCTGTTTCTGGACATCTCTTGCACTGAATGAAATAAACAACATGTCGTGATGTGCATGTATAACTCCCATGCACCTTGAATTGTTTGTTTTGTGATGTAACCACACAGTCCAAGGTGGAAATGAGCTCACAGGTGCGTTGACTGCAGGGTCGTGTGCCATTGTGTGACATGGTATTCTGTTCTGGTGAAAGTTTGCTCCTAATAATTAGGCTGGCTAAATTTGGTGGTTGTTTAAAAGATAGTAGTGGGAGTTCCTTAAAAATACAATGAAGGGTTTCATCCTCACTAAATATTAAGTGAAGGTCTTTAATAATCTTATGCAGAAGTTCAAGGTTTGGATGATATGTGACTACTAAGGGTATTCTTTCTGTAGCTGTCTTTTCTTTATATTGAAGTAGTTGTTGTCTTGGTACTTGCGTTGCACGTTCTGTTATCCTGTCAATTTCTCTGGAAGAGTGTCCCTGCTCAATAAAGGTGTTTTTTAACATAGCCAAATATGTATCTCTGTCATCCTCATTTGAACAAATACGGTGACACCGAAGTGCTTGACTGTACATGACAGATTTTTTTGTATGGTTTGGGTGATTACTTTTCTTATGCAGGTATCTCTGTCTGTCTGTTGGCGTCATGTAAATACATGTATGTAAGGTTCCATCCTTAATGGTGACTACGGTGTCTTGAAAATTAACATTTGTGGTAGAATACTCCAGGGTAAGCTTTATGGTAGGGTGGAGATTATTAAGTTCATGATGAAGATCTTTAAGTGCATCTGTGCCCTCCGTCCAGATGATAAACAAATCATCAATGTAACGGAAATAAGACAGTGGTTTATGGGGACACTGCCTTAAAAAATCCTCCTCCAAGTCTGCCATAAAGAGGTTAGCATACTATGGAGCCATTTTGGTGCGCATTGCTGTTCCCATAGTTTGAACATAATGTTTACCATTGAGGTTGAAGTTGTTATTGTGTCAAAATGAATTCCATAGGTTTCCCCACCACTTCAGGGTTGATGTTTTGTTCTGGTCCTTTCTTCTGTATGTATTTAAGGCATGCTGTAATGCCATCTGTGTGTGGAATATTAGTGTAGAGGGATGTTACATCCATTGTCACTAAAATGGTATCGGGTGGTAAATCCTTATAACCAGAAAGTACACACAAAAAGTGCGTAGTGTCCGGGATATAACTGTCTCTTTCCATAACCAGCGGTTTCAAAATGGTCTCTACAAACCCTGAGATCCCTTCAGTCAAGGTACCATTACCAGAGACTATGGGTCTTCCCGGATTGCCAGGTTTATGTATTTTAGGCAGCATGTAGAATGTCCCTGGCCTGGGTTCAGCAGGGATGAGGTCAGTTAGTTTGTTTCAGACATGGTCTGAAAAAGTTTTAATTAAGGCACTTAATTCATCTTTATATCTTGTAGTGGGGTCACTCTCCTGTTCTCTGCAGTATGTAAGATCTGTTAGCTGTCTGTTAGCTTCATTAATATAATCCTCTCTGTTTAAAATCACCACTGCAGAGCCTTTGTCAGCTTTTTTGATAACAATGTTGTGGTTTGATTTCAGTGTCCTTATAGCTCTCTGTTCCAGTGTAGGAAGGTTATAATGGGCCTGTTTTTGCCTAGTAAGGATCCGACCACTGACTTGTTGGCAGAAACAATGAATGTGATTGTCTAGTTTCTTGTTACGCCCACTTGAGGGGGTAAATTCAGATTTATTTTTCTTATCCATCAACTTATTACTGATTGCAATGTCTTCACTACCAGTGATTTCTTCCTTGCCATGAAAGAATTCTTTAAATCTCAATCTACTGAAGTATTCTTCCAGTTCACCACAAAACTGTATTTTATCCAGTGGTTTTGTTGGGCAGAAAGTGAGGCCCTTTGAAAGTACATTTAGTTCTCCAGTAGTCAGTGTGTGGTTGGACAAATTAACAACTGAAAGGTGCCCATCTGTACTGTGTTGTTGTTCAGTGATTCCATTATGTTCTTCATGGTTCTTAGGAAGTATGGTATGTTGAAGGGCATCCAATTTCCTATTTTTCATAAGCATGGCTTTTCTTAAGGTTCTTTGGTAGTTATTCTGCATCTCTCACAAGATGCCCTGAGTAGGTTCCCCAGATATCCTTTCCAGAGTGGTAACAATTTCAGCAAACTCTTTGTTCAAATTGACTTTTTTGGCATATGACATGTGAATCCTGTGATTTCTCAGTTTCTCAGAGGTCCTATGACAGAGTTGTTCTAAATATATAGAATTGTCTGTATTTTTTTAATGGATTCCAAACAGTAAGACCTTTAGGGATTATGTTTCTCCTCTTGCACTGGGTTAGGAAATAGATGTCACTATCTAGCTGTGCCAATTTGTTCTTGATGTTATGTAACTGCCATATTGTACGGCAAATTCCGGTATCTTCCATGTTGAAATCTAGATTTAGTAGTTGCCATATTGGTCCTTGCAAGAACAGATATAGAAGCAAATGATTTGATACCTTTTAATGGACCAACATAGTGTAACAACAAGAACAAAGTACTTTAGCTTTCGGACCAACCAGTCCTTCGTCAGAAGCCTAATGGCAGTTGTTTAGAAAAAAAACAATACTTTTAACAGCTTTGGATAAGGTGGATCCCACCAGACGTGGACTGACTGTGGGGCAGAGAGGGCTCCGAGAATTAATGGAAGGCATGGGTTTAACTGATCCTTGGCGCTTGCTCCACCCCACTACTACTCAACAGTGTACCTTTTATTCCCCCCCACATAAGACATTTTCACGAATTGACAATTTTTTAAGTTATTCAGAGTAACCTTCACAGCATTCTCTCCTCCAATATCCATCAAATAGTAATATCCGATCATGCTCCAGTGAATCTGGAACTCATCCTGAGTTAGACTGGAAAAATAGACCCAGCTTGGTGGTTAAATGCACAGTTACTGCAAGACCCCAACACCCTCTCCTTAATAAAATCTTCTATTACAAATTTTTTTGAGGTTAACAAGGGTAAGGTTCAGGCCCTAGATATTTTATGGGGCATGGCAAAGTACGCTATTAGAGGGGAATGTATTTGACTTGCTTCCAAATGCCCCAAGATTTGCACCTCTTGTCTTGATCAACTATTGCAGGATATTAGGAAGCTCAAACATTCCCTGAGAGGGTCCACACTGGATGATGTCTGGACCCATCTTAACATGCTCCAGGCACAATATGCAGATCTCATGGCCCAAAAAACAGCTATCCATCCAGTGTACCAAGCTGAGGTATCTAGAGTTAAGGGAGAGGGCCAGGAAGCTGATGGCCCTTTGGTTACGTCAGTTAGAATCTTCCAGAATTATCCCTGGTATTCGGCCCAGCCCAGACGGAGCATTGGTGACACATCCTAAAGACGTTGTGGTGACCTTTCAATCTTTTTATTCAACCCTTTATGCAAATTA